>OW445486.1:9335331-10633873 GCA_918226075.1 Microctonus brassicae | reverse complement strand
GGACTGACTTTTGGCCAATAATGATGCTCTTGATGATGCGCTGCCATTGAATGAATTGACGGCCTTAAACCCGTACCAATTATTGGCGGTCTCTTATCCGTTCTTTCAGCATGCTTTTGCATATGCTTTGCCAAATATGTCTCTTGTGTATAACTTTTACCACAATATTGGCATATATGTGTTTTTAAATGTTTAGATTCTTTGTGTTTTGGTATGTGCTCAAGTAAACTTGGCTCATCTGAGAAACACTTGTAGCACGAATTGCACTTGTATGGTTTGTCTGTCTGATGGCAACGCGAGTGACTTTGAAGATTGCTCAGTTGACTAAAGGCTTTCGTGCAACCTGGATGACGACATTTATACGGCTTGTCACCCGTGTGAGTGCGGATGTGTTGCTGCAGGTGACTTAGTTGTGTGAACTTCCGTTGGCATATCTCGCATCTATACGGCTTTATTCCTAAGTGTATACGCGTATGCTGCGATAGATACGATGAATTTGCAAATGCCTTTGAACATTGCGTGCATTTATATGGTTTTGCTTCACGCATATGAATTTGCGTGTGCAATTGTAGATCAGCTTTGCTTCCAAATATCTGCAACAATTTAAAACCACAAAAAAAAAAATTAAAATCTTCATCAACAAACTCTTTCAAATAATAATAATTAAATACAAAGCAAATAAAATAAATATTAAAACTAAACAAATCGTAATAGATAAAAAAAAATAAATAAATAAATAAATTACAAAATATGTAAATAAAATTTATTACAAAATTCCTGAATCAAATATAACCTGATGATTGTTTCATTATCCACATTGGTAACAGACTTTGAATCAATTATCTATAATATATTTAATAATATTCTCCAGTGAAGGGACATTTGAATTTACATTAAAATGTCTGCATATAATTTTTTACGATAGTTATAAATAAATGAATATAAATATAAGCATATGGACTTGGGTTCAGTTGGCAGCAGCAGCAGCAGCAGACTATTCAGTCAAGACCAAGTCTAACATACACTAAAGTGTGATAGTGAAACATTTAAACATATACAATATTATACAAACATTATTTTATATATATATATAAAATGGATAAATACATGTGAATTATATGTGTGGGACACACATGGGAGAGGCTGACCTTGTCTATCATACTATAGCCTCGAGCCATACCTGACTTTACTCTCTCTATATATATATATGTTTTGTTGGTTTGTGCTACCGCATAGAAGTGATCTCGCAACTCAGTCACAAATCGCTGTCTCTATCTTTCAACTATACATAGTTGTTATACCCAATCTTGTTGAGGTTGTTTAGTTCAATTCATATAATGTATATGTGTGTGTGTGTGTGTGTATTGGTATATAGATATTATATATTGCCTTCAAGTAAGAGAGTGAGTGAGATATGAAATGAAAGAGAGATAGTTTAAATGAAGAGAGGGAGAAAGATCACTCTCAAAGTCTCATTGCCATCAGCAGCGAGGTGCTCTCACCGTAGCTGCTGCTGCTGCTGGTGTTGTTGTTGCGTTGCTGAATTGATCATAAACCACGGATATACGAGTAATTCATCTCAGTCACGAGATATTCTGAAATTCCTATGACATTAAGACACTGGCCTGGGGTTATATATAATATATTGAAATAAGAATGATAATAAGGATAATTTGATGATTGAGAAAAAATAAAATTAATATATAAATAAGAAGAAGAAGAAAAAAAAAAGAGAGAATTAGTTTATTTGTTTATGATTTTATTTCTGTGATAATTTTAGGATTTTTTTATTTTTATTATTTAACTATTTGTTTATGAGAATTATTAATTTTTCTTAAAATGTTATAATACATTAAAATAAGAATAATAATAAGGATTATTTGATAATACAAAAAAAAATTATAAATAAGAAAAAAAAAAGAGAATTAGTAATTAATTTATGATTTTAGGATTTTTTTATTTTTATTATTTAACTATTTGATTATGAGAATTATTAATTTTTCTTAAAATGTTATAATACATTAAAATAAGAATAATAATAAGGATAATTTGATAATACAAAAAAAAATTATAAATAAGAAAAAAAAAGAGAATTAATAATTAATTTATGATTTTATTTCTGTGATAAATATCGGATTTTTTCATTTTTATTATTTAATTATTTGTTTATGAGAATTATTAATTTTTCTTAAAATTAATTTGTGATAATACATTAAAATAAAAATAATAATAAGGATAATTTGATAATACAAAAAAAAAAAAGAGAATTAGTAATTAATTTATGATTTTAGGATTTTTTTATTTTTATTATTTAACTATTTGTTAATGAGAATTATTAATTTTTCTTAAAATGTTATAACACATTAAAATGAAAATAATAATAAAGATAATTTGATAATACAAAAAAAAAAATTATAAATAAGAAAAAAAAAATGAGAATTAGTAATTAATTTATAATTTTATTTCTGTGATAAATATCGAATTTTCTGCTTTTATTATTCAACAATTTGGTCATGTGAATTATTAATTTTTTCAAGAATTAATTTTTCTCAAAATTAATTCGTGATTTAAAAGCCAAAGAAAAAAAAAGAAAAAAAAATGTGGAAAAACAAATGAAAATAATTTTTATATTTTATATTCCGCAGTAAAAGTACAGTTCAATGAATAGTAAACTAAAAAAAAAAAAAAAATTGCGGTCTTTTAAATAGCGTGTAATATTAACTTGAGTAAAGCAAAAAAAAAAAAAAAGGTAAATTTATTTCCTCCTTTCGAAAAATGAATGTCCTTGCCGGTGTCAAGTTTGCGCGCACTTCGGCCCACGTAATCACCTCTTTCTTTATACTATATCTCTCGCTCCCCCTGCCTCCCCCATACACTATTCATTATTCTACATAAACATATTTATATATTTGTCTTTTAATATATAATACAATAATACATATTTTTGTATGCATTCACCGACAGATTGCAAATAGAATTGACAAAAAAACATATTGCATGTGTCCATTGCGATGAAAAATAAAAATTGCGTCTTTAATAATTCTTTAAATTTTATTTATTATAATATATAAGAACAGGTTCATCATGCGATTGTCTTATTTACCGCAGTGACTTGCCAAGATTGATTATCACCCATTCGTCTGGATATATATCTATCTATCTATATATGTATGTATGTATGTTATGTATGATTGTATATTAGTAGACACGACCAAGATATTTCGGCATATGAATTCTTATACACTCTCACATATACATTAATAATTTCAAGTATGCATACTCGTGTGTGTGTGTGGATAATAACGAGGACATAGAGAGGCACATCATCTGTAGCCTCAGGGCCCTCTTGTAAATTCAATTTAAATATTCGTCCGCCACGACGACCTTAATGACGTTTCATGGATGATCGAAAAGATTCTTGTGAAGTCACAGTCAATTTGGGATTATAATATACCTGTATGCCAGTCATTTTAAACATTTATTTATATACATTTACATGGATAAATATAAATATCTATACATAAATATGTGTATGTATATAAAGAAGAGTGAGAGGGGAAGAAAAATTGTATGTAGACGATGATGACATTAATGAGCTAAAATGCCCAGACTGTAAGTGTAAAGTCCAAAAAGCGCAACGGGTTTAAAGGCGAAAAATAAATTTAAAAAAAAAAAGAACAAATTTTTTTTTTATTTGGAGGATAAGTAACAAAAGAAATACGACTCATTCGATAATTAAACTTGTCTTGTGATCATCAGAAACACATCACAAGCACGCAAGCAGGTGCCTTTTACTATAATGAAAAATGTCCGAGACGTCCTTTCTAAAATAAAAATAATATATATGAATGTGTATGTGTATATAAACACACAGGCATCAATTTGACTTTCAAAATATAGCTAACTAATATACAGGAAACCAGTTGGAGACATCAGAGTATTTTAAGCAGGGATTGCATCTATATAAAGTCATCTTACATTTATTTTTTTTTATAAATAATAAAATCTTACATTTCCGTTCTTTTTTTTTCTAGTTTAATTTTTTTTTTCTTTTATTATTATCATCATTTTTTTTTTTCTGTGTTTTTCTATTGGTTATGGTGTATGTATAAAAAATTCTTTTGATTGTTTGGTTGGTGGAATATGCATCAAAGTGGATTAAGAGCGCCCCCGTTGGGTTTTTGGCAATTGAAAAGGGACTACTTTGTATCAATAAATTGGCGGATCTCATTTTTCTTTTTTTCTCTGCATTTATATTATACCATATGTATAGGAATTCGACGACTAAGAATCACAGATTAAGGGATTGGAAATGTGGAGGAGGTTATATATATAAATATATTCCCCTTGTATTTTTTATTCAACAATCTTTTAGATATATATTCTCTTTTAAATTTCTCTATTTTTCCTACCTCTCTACACCAAACACTCTTCAACTTTGGGACCTTATAGACACAATTCAAAAAGGCATTTATATATTTAGGTATATATATACACACACACACACAGAGCGATCTCTTTCTCTCTTTATCCATCTAATTCATTCTTTTATTCAAACCCATTTACGTCAACGTTATGTAGTCTCATCCGTCATCGGGTTGTTTGCCATAAACTTGAGCCGAAAAATAAGGTGAAATAATCTCTCATTCAAATTTTATTTATTTAAATTTTCTGCCCAATTATATCATTAATAATAATTCAAAAAATTCATTTCCTCGAAAAATTATCTCAATACTTTAATCTCCAATAATTATTTTATTTATCCTACAATAAAATATTGAAAAAAAAAAAAAATATATTTCACTGATTTATCGAAAAAAAAAAAATACAAAATCCAACAGTAATAAATATTTTTAATTATATTTATATGTTTATATTTTTTTCTATCATGTTAATATTATAACTGAGACATAAATCTGTGCATGTAAAAGTTTACATATACATTTATAAAATAATTGCAGCTGGTATTTAAATCAACGTGGTATGTAGTTCACTTTTTGGCGTTAAAATTAACCAATTTCAACATCACGTTCGTTTTCCTTTTCATATAAATTTGTTTCTTTTTTTTTTCCATTCTCAACCGTATGTAATATCGATTTAGCATGTATGAACATGTATACAATATATATTAGCGTGTGTCGTGCGTGCCGCTGTCACGTTACACATATTTTTCAAACGACGATCTATACCTTTTTATTCCTCTCTCTTTTGCGGTTTCGTTACGTGGTATAAGTCATCAACAAACGATGTGTGGTGGAGGACGTCTCGAAGGCAAGGTCGAAAGTTGATCTGTTGCTTCTATAAAGTAGTAAAAGTATCACTACTATTTATCAAAATAATAGTAGCTATACATAGTTGTTTGCAGTTTATGTGTATATAATATTAATTGTTTTGTGGCTGATGTTTCTTCTCAAAATTAACCAACTTTCTTTCTTTTATCTTCTCAATTTTAATCCCTTATTTATATTATTATTTTCATTATTTATTTATTTATTTCTTTTCTTATTCATTCTCTATATCAAATGTGTAGTTGTTAGAAACACGAACACTAAAATCAGGCGTGCGTGTACTTTTATATATTTTTTTTTCTTCTTTTTTTAGTTAAGATACACACACCACGTGCCTCCTCTTATTTCAACCCCTCTCGTTGAGAGAAAACAAAATTTTGGAATGGGGAAAAAATATATAAAAACGAATCAAAAAAAAAAAAAAAAAAGCCGCACACGCAATATCTTTTTTTCATCCCCTTTTTATTTTTTTTTCTTTTCGTTATTATTGTTTTTTATTGTTATCATTTTTTACACGCGGAATATTTTTCTATTTCTTCTGTTTTGTTTGTTCCATCGTTTCGTGTAAATAAAGATAAAGGATTTTTGTGGTGAATATAACCCATCTTCGTGTCATGCGTGTGTTTCCTTTACATTTTTCACATCGCTCTAGAGTAGAGAAATAAAAAAAATAAATAAATAAATAAAAGATAGATTACAGTGTCGCAATGGGGACATCAATCATCTTCACCATAAATTCCCATCGATGACTTTGAACATTGAAAAGGCACAAAGTTAAATTCATCGCACCTGGACTGAAAAATCTTTTTTTTTCTTTTTCTTCACATCACAACGTTGTTAATATTTTTTAACACATATATTCCATATATTTATACACCAATCAAACATTATATCACTTGAATGAAAATTATTAGTTTTATGTTTTTAGTTATTATTATATCGTTATTATTTTCTTTTTAAATATGGCAATGGGATCGATGGTGTAGAGAGAGGGATTAAGCCACCAATTAGAAGACAGAGAAGCGTATAATTGAGGTTAAAGGAGATTCCCAGGCACCTACCAGCTGCCGAATTTTTCGGTAACACATTATCAAGATATATATAACTAACTATTTATATATATATATATATATATATACTACATAGTTATGTAGATGTGAGTGTTTAGTTGGTTGCAAAAGAGAGTCAGGTAATGGAGAAAAATATTAAAAAAAAAAAGAGAAAATTAAAAGACGGAAGAAAGATTCCAAATGATGACGATCGTTCTCGTCATCATCATCAACAGATCTATACTAAAATAAAAAATAAAACCAGTTTTTCACACGCACGCCATCAAGCTTCTTAATCCTCAGTTTTATGTACATATAATGTATATATATATATATATATATATATATATATATATATATATATATATGTATTTCTCATCCTCATCATCAGCCGGTTGATTTTATGTTTAACTGTCTATCAAATCAATTCCCAACATGACATGAAAATTAAATAATATATTAAAGGAAAAAAAAAAAGAGATTAAAAAAAAAAAAAATGTTTATTCAAGGATCAATATGAAGAGAAAAAAAAATATGTCAACAGAAAATAACGGGAGGAAGAAAAATTAATTCTGAGATATATTATTGAACAAGAGGATGATGTACGCAAATGTAAAGATAAAAAAAAAAATGTAAAAAAAAAAGGGAAATGGCGTTGAAGGGGTGGTCGTTGTTGTTGTTGTTAGTGGGTACAGAAATGAGAAGTGGAAGAGAAAAATGCTCTTGGAAAGGTTTGTATATAAAAAAAATGAAAGAAAAAAAAAATTGAGGCGGGACATTTTTCCCGGGCGTTTCCACGGAACGACTTGATGGAATGCTTTAGAATGCAACAATTATCCGTCGTAAATGTACGCGTTCTCTCTTTATAACTATAAGGCCTCGAAAAGGGGCTCTATTACACTCTATCTTCTAACTTCAAGTCTATACTTGAATATATATATAAATGCAGTTACTGCAGTGTGTAATATTGCTGCACCAAACGCAAGATTGAAATATAAAATTATGGATAATAAATATATTTACGTCTATTTTTTATTTATTTATTTATTTTTTTTCTTTTTTCACTTTTGCCCCACTCGATATCGTTATTTTCATTGATACAATTACAAAGAATTGTTGAGGATATTTTACAACTTACGTGGCTTATTATAGACATTTATTTATATAAATAAAACCGAACTCTCGTTTATATTTTTTATTTTATTTTATTTATTTTTTTTTTTTCACTTCCTCCAACAGTAAATAAAATTAAAAAGAACATTAACGATTGTGAATTCATCGAATGAAAATTATCGCAAGTCGTAACGATATAACTGGAAACAATTTTTCACCTTTTTCATCTTCATTTTCTTCTTTTTAATTTTCCATCGACTATAAACATATACATACATCCTCAACAATGTAATATAATATTCTTCACCATTATTATTAATTTTTTTTTTTTCTACAACATATAATTATTAACTTCACTGTCAATAGCGATACAAAAAAAAAATTTTTTTCCATCAGAAAAATTACTGTATAAGTTATTTATTTTTATTTAAAAAAAAAAAATTCTTATAATTTTAATTCTTTCTCAATTTATTTATTTATTCATTTCCTTCATTTTTTTTTAGACCGTTATGAATTGCAGGCTAAAAAAGAGAGTACATATATGCATGTAGATATATTTTTTTTCTTCTTTTTATAAATGATAGAAAATCTTTTTCGCATCTCCCTCGCTTGGTGGATAACGACAAACGAGTTTTCGGTACGAGAAGAACTGAAGCTGAACGCGAATGAGCAGGGGTGGTTGTTGTCCCTACGTAAAACATCAATGTTGGAGAATAAAAAGATAGAGAATTAGTGAGAGGTGAAGAAGAGGGTGGCAGGGAAAATATAGAAGAGAGAAGAGAGAAAGAAAAATTATAAGAGTGTGGTACATAGAGCCTTAGGGGAGGATTTTTTTAACGGGACGCCCATTGCTCGCCTCACATTTTTTTTTTTCATGTCCAAAAAGTATATACATTATATATACGTGTATATTTGTGTCTCACCGACACAGCCAATGTTGGAATTATCAAGTGAGAGGGGCCATCTGCGTACACAAAAGGGATGTGTGTGTGCTTATAACGGATTCGCTCTGGACGATGGACGCAATTGATCGTCCATTTTTTTTTTTAATGTATATGTATATTATTTATTATTATTCTTCAACAATGCGTGATAATAGAGTCCGGAAATTTGTGGCATTATAATAGGATCAGTGGTATATGTGTTTGATTGAGTGTATTGTCAACTACTAAATATTATTTCATTTTATTTATTTATTTATTTATATATTAATTGTAATTAAACGAGTTTGTAATTTCGTATTTATAATTATTGTTTTATCCTTCAATTAATGACAGGGAAAATAATTCATTCAGATTGTTAAATATATATAAAAATAAAAAATAAATAAAAGCTATAAGAATTTATACATAAGAATTTTGTAAATAATTTTACTACATTTTTTTATTTAATTATAATTTATATCATGTGTATATATATATGAAATGAAAATATTATTTATGGTAGATAGACATAATTACATGTTGTATATAAAATACTTGAGAATTTTTGGGAAATCAGCAAAGTCATAAAGTTGATCAAAGGGGAAGACGCGATGATATATTTTATTTTTTCTTCTTATACATTTCTTTCTTTAAAACCTGTGTGTATGCAGGTGTAGTGGCGGTAGATTTTTTTCAAAGAGAGAATCGTGTGTACGTGTGTGTCTATATATGAATGTGAACGTGAACGCGCGGTAGAGGAGAAAAAAAAAAATAAAATAAGGGAAGAAAGAGGAGGAAGGGACGTGTGCGCGCTACTCTGCTCTTGAAAGCCCAAAGAGAATGCAGCCGTTGATGCTGATGAGGAGGACGAGGATGACGCTAACGATTCCTTAATGAAAGCCGTGCAAGCGATGTTAGCTATATAGTCTCACAGTCCAAGCTCACGTATTTTCTCTTCATCTATTTTTTTTATCTTCACTTTTTCCTCTTCCTTTTTTTTTTTTCAAGTTTTTTTCAACAGCAACTCACATACACACACATCGTACTACCCTTCCCTTCAAGCTGACGACTCACAAGCTTTTATTATATATTTCTGTATCCACGTTTTAAATACAGAAGTCAAAGATGACATTGCAGCCATCCCTATACCATTTAAAAATCATTTTTTGTTTTTTGTCTATGTAAAAAATAACGAAAATAGGAAGTTGGAGAGATAGTAATAATTCACAAGACACTTTTGACTTGGATAGTTATAAATAGGTGTTGATATTTTTTCTTGAAATTTTTTTAACATTTCCTTTATATGAAATAACAAGTTTAAAATAAGAAAAAAAATTTTTTTTTCCTTCTATCATTAATTGTGATAAATTGAAATAATATTTCGCGTTTGTTAAAATATCAATTTTAATAATTATAAATTAATGAAACAATTTTTTATCATTCAAATGCTGATTCACTTCGTCGTAATGTTTATTATAAATTTGCTTTGTCAAAATATTTGAGTGAATTATTGGTTTGTAATAAAAAAAAAAAAAGAATATTCCATTATGTAACATGAATTTTTTAAGGTTTTAAAATTGTCGCGTGACTGTGTATATATATAAAGAGTGATCATGTTGATGAAATAAGTGAACATGGAAGAGGCAGCGAAGCTGAAAGGACTTTTTAACGGGTCAAGTTTCACAGAATCCTCGTGATGGACAAATGGAATTACAGGGTGAGAGTGAACGACCTAACGAAAGAGAGAACGAGAAAAAAAAAAACCTTTGGATACATCGCGCACGCCCTCTCTTATACCTTTGCAATGAAATAAGAACACATACCTATACATAAATATGTATGTATACATGTTTAGTATATATATATATATCCAATGGACATTTTTACCCACTTTCTTGTTTTGTATTGACAAACGTCGATTGTATCATTTATTTCGCTACCGAAGGACCAGGTCGTTTATTTTTTTTTCTTCTTCTTCTTCTTCTTCTTTCTCTCTTGGTTTATATATATTCCTTCAAGAGGGGTTTATTGTGACACGCGGGGCTTTGTCGTCCACTTCTGGAAAATTGCGCGGGAAGAATTGAACGAGATGAATGCCGAGAGAGAAAATGAAAATAGAGAGAAGATCATATTTTCTTTTTTTTATTTCTTTTAACATCATGTCTTGGGAATCTTGACCCCTATACATATTGGACACACGACTCTTCTTTAGCTTCGTTTTTTTTATCTTTTTCTATTTTTTTTTTATTTTGTCACTTGGAAGTTTATTATTTTCCTCTCGTTAAAAACGTATCACCAATCTCCCTTTTTTTCCTTTTTTTTTTCTAAAAGGAAGAGATCAAGGTAAAGAAAATTGTGTTGTAGTCATAATCGTTTCTGAATGATGTTATTATTTCTTTTGGCAAGAATTATATTGAGAGGTTTTCTAGTTTTTTTTTTCTTTCTTTCTTTTTTAATGCGCGAAATGACTAGAATGAAAATACGATTGGGAATAGAATTTATTTGATAAGATAAATGTAAGCGCAAATATTAATTCAAGACTTCCGTTTTTATTTTATTTTATTTTTATATATTGAAGCAAAAAGAAATATTTCCTTCAGACACTTGAACTAGCAAACGCTCATTACCATCATCACTTTTACTGAACTTTTAAGTCTACATATATAAAGTTTCCTTCTCTCATATAGAAAATCGTTGGTGGAAAATTCTTTGCTCTCTTTGAAAGTAATGTTGCGACGGATAAAGTTCATTTTCTCCAAGTCATAACCAGCATCAAGATTATTTTCTTCTTTTTTTCCCCTCCATCTTCAAACGTTTATAATTATCATTGTACCAATCACACGAAAATTAAATATCAAACGAGAAGAAAAAAATAAAAATTTCAATCTCAATTTCAACAACAAATAAAAACAAAAAACAAATTCACCGAACTTAATTTTAATATATTTTCTCTTTTTTCTCCTGACTAAAAAAAATTTTCAATTGAAAATTTTTCAATATAAATCCACACAAAAAATTGTAAAACCCTCGAACAAATAATTTAATTGATTTAAAATTATCAAGGGAATTATACCTTCTCATCTTCATGAGGTGTTGGCGGTGTTGGTGGTGTATACATTCGTGGTGCATAATCACCAATCGATGATGCACCACCAGTTGAAGATCCTTGGCTCCTTGGCGGACTTAAATCAGGTATTGCCGCGTGATAATCCTGTATACCAGGAACAGCCACCCCCGTTGGCACTAATGGACGATATTCCATAGCTCGCACCTCCATTTTGGTACCGACCGAGTAACCCGAATAAACCAGCTTGAAGCCGTTATTAAAACTATTGTCTTTATTTTATTCCCAATAATAATACTAATAATAAATTAATAATTAATATGTGATATTAAATATATCAGGAAATTAAATCAATATCATTTGACATTTGCCAGAACAACCGAACGAAAAATAAAAAAAAAATATAAAGTACAATTTATAAACTTTTTTATCTCTCCCGCATCAATTTTCAAATGGCACACGTTATATATCAAGTCCACATGGTTAAACTGTGATGGTAATACACACACATACCACTCTGCGTCTCTTCAATCGTCGCATCAAGTTCAAACCCAACAAACTCCCCACAGAAAAAAAAAAAATATCCATATAATCAGTCACTATTAAAAATAAACAAAAAAAAAAAATTAAAATCCCTCAAAAATACTATTTATCATTATCCAATGCTCTTTCTCTCTTATTTCCTTTCTCATCTCATAATATCTTCATTCATCACTATTGTAAAAAAAAAAAAAAAAAAAAAAACACAAATACATAAATGTATTTATGAATATTATATCAAATCACCCGCGTGCAAAATTTTTTTTCTCTCTATACAAATAAAATTAGGTGATACCAAAAATGGAAACATGTAATACCACACAGTCGCACAAGTCACTGATTGACACACACGCGGGCACGAGTATATAAAAAAAAAAAAAAAATACACGCACACTATCAAGTGAACAAGCGCGAGGGAGAGAGAGAGAGAGAGAGAGGACAATAAATAAAAATAAGCGGGTGGTGAACGAACAAGAAAACGTCGAGCGCGATTGTAATAGAGCGCGTGGAGATATAATAAAGCGGCAGATATAATGTTCACCCCTTGGCTACTTTTTGCCGACTGAATGTTTTGCGCCGAACGAGAGAGGCTCTCCGCGCGCCACTGGGTTGAGCGCCGTAGCGTGCGCCCCCCACTATGTCACTCAACGCGCTCTCACTCACTCACGCTCTTACATATTGAATGCTCTCTCGTGTAGTAGTCGTGTGTATGTATGTATGTATGTATGTATTTTCCCCTACTATACTTCTAGCGCTTATAACACTGTCAGGGAGCGCTTGATGCTCTCTCACTGTGCCTCTCTATCCCCACTATATTTTTTTCTGATTCTTTGGTCTACGCGTCATCGAAACGTGCGCGCGCCCGCTATCTCGCTTGCTCTCTGACTCATTGATGGCCGCGAAATATAGAATATATTTATATGCTAGCTCTCTCGCGCTCATGATTATATATCAAGTGAACGCAAGATGTGGGTATGTATTTATATATGTATGTTGTATGTATATGAAGTAATGGCGAGGGGAGGGAGAGATCAGTGGCGGGGTGAATTCGTCTGAACACGTCTCCAAAGTATAACGTGTGTACGTGGAAGAGCAAGCGAAAGGGAAATATTATATAGGGAGTAAAATTGTGTGTGTGTTGTGTGTAGGACTATGACGTGAAACGAGCAGGCGGAGGGGGTTTTTTTTTTTATGTAGAAGGGAGGGATAATTAAGCGGGCATATCGTCATATCTTGCTTCTGCTTTTTATATTTTTTATTGTGGTTTCTTTGTCGAATTTCATACACACGCGCGCTTTTCACTTGGATTTTAATGCATCGTTCGATGCACTTTTTTGATGACTTCTTTTCTTTATATGTGAGTTGAATTATATCACACTTATTTATTTATTTATTTTTTTTTTTTTTTCTATTGTATTGTTTTCTTGTTCTCTTTTTTTTTTCATCTGTTATATTTAGTGCGCTGTATCCAATTTTTTTTTTATTGGGAAATTTTTTTTTTTTTTTTTTCATTCTTTTTTCTCGGACGAGAGGGTGTTTGTTTCATTCCCTTAAACGCACAGGCTCATCCCCCGTTTCATCTTGTACTGGCTTTTTTTCTGCTAACTTTTTTATCTTTTTTTTTTTCTCGTTTATATTTGATATGTGTACTATGATATTTAGGGTTTGCGCGACGAGTTTTTTTTTATATGTTGCAGGTTTTTAAATTTTTTTGTTTACATTTTTTTTTTCACTATATACAAAGGATTGTTGTGGGTTGAAAATGATTCTAGAATTAGGGGGAAGCCAATATATTTACTTGTTATTACATGTATTTAATTTTTTTATTTACTTTTTTTTTTTCTCCAGATTAATTTTTTATTCAATATATTCACACGTTTTTCTAATATTTTTTTAAATATTTGTCACCTCCTCATCAAATCATCGCCCAATTAACCCCCCCTATTAAACAATATCATTTCTACATTCATTTACATATTACACCTCCAACCCGAAAATAAACATAAATCAAAAACATCTCCCAAAAGAAAAAAAAAAAAAGTCCTTTTTCTTCTTCTATTTATTTTCTCTCTTATTTCATCATCTTTCATTAACTCTACTTAAATTCTCAAGTATAAAAATTTCTTTATTCTTCCCTCTTATTTCTACTGAACATTCTTCAATGGTGATATTGTATGTACACTATATATAATACCGATGTAAAAGCCACCGAAGTGGATCATAGAACAGGCGTAGAGCAGCATCAGTGAGAGATTGAGAGCAATGGAAGTCAGGCAGCCGTGACTGCTGCCAAGCCAAAGAGCAGCCCACCAACTCTAAGATACATCAATATATATATATTTTTATATATACATAGATAGCTGCTATAGCAATAGAGAGCCACACAAAATGATCTCTCGTTCAGTCTATCCATTCCCGCGATCATATTGAAAACGCACCGTCACACCCGGATGCCTTCTGTTGCCTAACCGCGCGCCGGACTGAAACGACGCCGCGTTTGAAAAATCATTTTCGATGCCTCCAAGGCTTTAATACATATCTATGTATATGTATATATATATGTATCTTATTCCTTTCCTCTACCTCCCCCATAAGAGAAAAAAATGACGCATCGATTTTCTTACAAAATCGTTGTGGTGTGCCTCCTCCATTTCGTTGCTGTCGTTTTATATATTATATACGTACGTAATTCTATAACGCGTTGAGTATTTCATTCTTCAATGAATAAATAAAGAATAAAGAAAAGAAAAAAAAAATGAATGAAGAAAATATATATCATTGTAAAAGTGAAAATTTGTCAGACGGTCAATTTGGATGTCTTTATATTAATAATAAAAGTATGTTTACTTCAAATCTTGTTGAAAAGTGTTGGAGAATTATTGAAGGAACCAATTTTTGATATTTATCTATTGTGTTTATAATCCTCCTTGACGATAGTTTTTTTTTTTTTTCTGGATTATTTTATTTGTTTATTTCGTTTTTATTTATTTTTGTTTTTTCTTCATGGCAAATACCGGTTTTTTTGTGTGCGACCGTCAAAGTCGCGTGGTGTGGTAATAGGGTGGGGGATGCAAACGCGTGCGTGTGTGAAATGACGCCACGAGAAAAAGTCTGGTGAAAAAAAAAAAGAATCTTTTTTTTTTTTTAGTACTACCGAAAAAAAAAAAATCGAGGATCGAAATTTCATAATTCTTTTTTTTTTTTTTTTTAACACACATATACATGTGTAATGTGTTCACACACGTTATGTACTCGTTGTCACGTTTCACTGACGAACGACACGACGATTGTGGTCGCGACCAATAATTACAATTTTTTTTTTTTTCTTTCATCACAATACACAGAAACCTTGGATTTATTTTATTATTAATTTTTTTTTTTCTCGTTCTATATCACTACAGTCAATTGGATCTGGTTTGCACGTGATTCTTTTCAATTTAGGACTCACATGGTAAGCGCATATATTTAATTTAAATATATATATACATGTAAAAATATTTTTTTTATAATTCTTTGTTCCTTAAATATTTATATCCATGCATTGTAAAAATATATATTATATTCAAGTTGGATCTTTAAGTATATATAAATGTAGATAACAAACTATAAAGTCGCAATCAGGCGTGAGAAAAAAATAGATGCATGAACGCCTTGGCTTCGAGAATATAAAGAAAAGTTTATCAAACCGTGATATCTCTAACGAAAAAATTGTACGCGCAATGTATAGAGATAAAATGCGACGAAAGAAAAGTGAAATAAAAAAGAAACGAAAGAAAAATATGCACAAAGTGCATCAGACAATTTTTCCCATACGTTTTCTAAAGGAGCAATGTGTATATATTTATGTAGATGGTCGATAGTCGCACAATTTTACGGTGTCAAAGGCACCGATTATCCATCCATATACATTATACACTTAGCAAGCTTACTATATTTATACATATGGAATGACGATGACTATAGGCGGGTGTCATTATTACATGAATATAATGCATGTATTTTACTTTTTTTTTTTTTTTTTTCTTTTTTACATGGGGCATGAAGCGAGAACACGACGAAAAAAAAGGAGAAACCAAACGAAACACACGCCGATCGCGTTGTCAGATAGAAATCGGCTTTGAGGTTATAAACGCGCGTTCATAGAGCACAAGTGCGCCCACCTTGGCACGTTTATTGTCATTAGGAGTAGCCAAGCGTTACTATATTCTTTAGTCTGTAGGCGTTTTATGTGTTGGTTATATTATATATAAACAAATACTGCCAATGGCAAAAGGAGTAGCCGGTGTTGGGTTTGTACTCTTGCGAGTTGACTGGGTAATGCGCGCCACCTAACCTCACTTTACCCAATGGCCGAACGCACTCGAGTGTGTGTTGTACAGCGAGAGCTTTTACACCATAATATTGTTATCGTAAATTGAAAAAAACAACGACATCAACTTGACACAAACGTTTAATCATTATCCGGATGTTTTATGAGCTGCCATAATTAAATAACAATGATTCAAAGTCGTGAGGTGATGGAATACAATTCGCCATATTGGTATGAACAAAATCAACGACACTCCTGACTAGAATTTAACTTTTTCTATTATTTCTTACATTCATTTTCAATACCATTTTCATATTCATCAATCGAAATAGCTTTGAATAAAATTTATTTAGATTAGATCGAACATATCTCATATATATTTTATGAACTTTATTCATATTTACTCGGCCAAAGATTGGCTTTTTTTTTTTTTTCTTTTCATCTATGGAGGGTAAAAAAATCATTTTTTCTTTCTGACATATATCGATCGGTCAACACATACACACACTATAATATATTATAATGGCGGTCAGTTGCTGTTACATTTTTCTAGACTTTTTCTCCCTTCATTATATTTTCTCTACATACATTTCGGCACCCCTCTCACTTACATTTCTGTGTCGTTTATTTTTTTCGCGTGCGAAAAAAAAAAACCGGATTTTTTTGAATGGCCGGCGCACGTCCCTCACATTGAAATAAGCATCTGTGCCTAATCTGCATATGGTCCACGTCTTTTTCTCTTTCGGTATGGCTGTACTTTATATATAAATACACATCCATATACATACATATACATAACCTAAAGTACACATCGTTTGCTTTTTTCCCCTCTCTTCATCATTCCATTACTTTTTTTTTTTCTTTTTTGTTTAACATTTTCCCCACTACAAACCACCCTCCCTTATAACAAGTATAGTTGCTGTCGTTCATGTATGTTGGTACGTTTATTTCAGCGCATGTATTTATTATCTATCTCTTTCTCTTGGCGTATTTATACATATATATACATATATACTCGACGCTTACTCTTATGGGCGCCCTAATTTCAACCGTCCAATTCACGACGCCGTTTTGAATGACAATGATCGCGGCTTTGAGCCTGCGGCCGGGTTAAAGAGGGCTTTTGGCTCTATCGTCATATTTTTCATCTCATTTCTTATACTCTATCCATTACTCTCTTCATCTCTCACGCACATATTGCAGCAACTACCTCTTATTTATATATTCACTCTTGCATTTGGTTTTAATGCCAAGTGACTTGATGATACATATATAAAAAAAAAAAAAAGGTGAATGAGTTTGAGTGATCGATCAGTGCGGTAAAAATATTAAAATATGTCACTCTAATATGTGGCATTTGCAACTTTATATGCAAATATTTTGCGTCTACTTATTATATTGTTTTTTTTTTTTCCCAAACGAGTAAGATTAATGTTTTTCGTGACTGATTTTTGGGATTCCCCTATATATAACTCATGATGACACGGTTCCATCTTCACCCCTTTATTATTTATTTATTTATTTATTTATTTTTTTCATTCATTCCGTCGTACTCTTTCTATTTAATGTTTTTTGATCTTATTTTTTTTCGCTCTGTTCGTTGCTTATATTCCCTTTTAAAATATCCTCTGACGTGAAAGTCATCATCATCTTTGCTTTAGTTCACGCTTTGAGACTTAATTTCAAATTTTTCTCGCTATATGACGTCGTAGTAGCAACAGTGTATATATAATTTACCCGACGCCCGTGGGATCCCGGACGCTGGGCGAGTTTTTGATGGCAGTAAAGAGTGAGAGGGGAATTTCTTTCTGTATATAAACAGATGGCTGAGTGGGAAAAAGAAAAACGGAAGGAAGAAAGAAAGAGAGATGGATATAGATAAATATATAAAGCAATGGAAAAATAGAAGATGAAGTAGAAGATGATGTTGATGATGATGATGATGATGAAGTATAGAAGATGAGATTGAGATCGGATAAATCGTCAAAAAATTTATGTTTAACACTAATGTTTTTTTTTTTTCTTCAAGCGATAATAGATGAAGCTTTTTTCTCAGATTGAAAGATGAATAAACAAATATAATAATAATCTGCAGGAATTTTTTTCTATTCAGGAAACGATAAGATAAAAATCTACAATATTAAAAAAAAAAAAAAAATGAATTTAAAATAATCATTTGTATATTTTTTTTTTGGCAGGTTTAGGGCTGTGTTTTATATATTTAGTGAATCAGAAATGTTATGTAGTATATATCGGTGAAATTTTAAAAATTGATGTTGATAAATTATTTATATTTATGAAAAGTCACAGATATATAAAAATAGCCAATGTTTTCTCGATGACTCGCATTTTTTTTTTATTTTCCTCTGTCACTCTTGGTGTTTTTGATATATATACTTGTGCAGTTGGGAAATACAACGAAAAACCGCACGTCAACTATATATATGCAGTGGAGCCAATCGATCTCCCACCTTGATAAACTCGTGTTTACTCGTGCGCGCGATCCCTGCCAATAGAACGAAGAAAAAAAAAAAAAAAATAAATATATATAAAGTGGAGGAAATAAAGAGAATGTCCTCAGCATTATGTACCAACACAGGAGTATACACGGAAGAAGAAAGGATCAGTGTTGATGTCCTTCTTGTGCTATAGAAAAATTGGTAACTAAAAAAAAAAAATAGCAATTGCATTTTTTTCTTTTTCTCCAAGAAAAAACAAATTATATTCACATTTTTTAAATGTTTAAAATATTTTTTTTTTCACTCTACTACGTTTTACAATAAACAAATAAATATTAAACAAGAATATTTATATTATATATATATATTGGTACCTGAAAAATAACCCTAAATAATTCAAGAGAAATATTTTACAAAGACGCATATCGTGACAGACACTTAAATATTTGGATGAACTCCAGGAAAATGCAAAAAAAAAAAATTTTTTTTTTCATTTGTGTCGTTCAACACCTCACCGGGGAATCTGCAATTCACTTCTCGTTTGTTCAATTCTGGTACAGAGAATATAACTTATTGAAAAAAAAAAAAAAAAAGACACTAAACAACTTAAGCCATTCGACGAGCTTATAATAATAGATGCGCAACGACTCTCACTTAGTGCAGGAAAGCTATCAAAAAAAAAAAAGGGTCAAGCGTGAACACGATGAGAAGGTTTACATATATATATACACATTGAGAGGATAAGAAAGGATGAAAAGCAATAAAAGAACCAGAGCAAGAGAGTAGTACAAGCGATAAATAGAAATTAAAAAAAAATTCAACTTCCAAAGTCGAAAGGGTTGTCCCTGATGGTCGTCTATAAGGGGCAGCAATAAGGATCCAAAACTATAAACGCCAAGAGAGCAGATGAAAGAGAAAGAGTATACATATAAAAAAAAAAAATTTACAAATACTGAACTGTACGGCTATATATGCGTAGAAAGGGTTGCGATGTTTTATTGCCGATTTTCACTTTATTATAGTTAGTGAACGGGCCGAAAAATTTCGCCAGTCAACACTGACCATTTTTTTTTTTTTTTTTAATCCTTTCCCCATTTATTTTACCCCAAGGCCCATATTCATATACCTTTAATACAACTATTTCTACAATCTTATCCGCAATATTATTGAGGACTGCATAAAGATGTACGTACATTGATGAGTCCCGAAGGATTATATTATACAGTAATAGGTACTTGTCCATTTTAAGCTTCCTAAAATGCCCAATAAAAGTAGTAAAGAAACCAAAATATTATGTTTACTTTTCCTAAACCGCCCCCCTAGTCTTTTTCATCGTCACCACTTTCTCTATCGTCATTTTTATTTCACTCTGTAAACCCCAATGGGAATTTAGGCGGCATAAAGAGTCGTAAAATATTTTATTGGGCCCTATTCTCACTAGTGGTAGGCACTAACGTAATTGCATTGTACGTGATAATCTTCAAAGCCCCTCTCTGTATATGCACTTGGATTGTTGAGAAATATATACAATTATTTCTTGTATGCTACTGTGTGTACATTATATATATGTATACATATATTAAGTTTTACGTTTCATATATAACTTATGTACAAATCTCAATTATACAGGAAAAAAGAGAGAGGAAAAGATTTATCTTTATCGACGTATTTTCCCGCAATAAAAAAAAATCTTCAGATCTATCAGCTCGTTAGTGATATTAAAGGGAAAAAAATAAAAATATTATTTTGTAAGGGCGAATGTGAATGCATAGACGCTGGGTTTTACTGGAAGGTCATGAACGGTCAGTAGTATGGTTTTTAGATTGAAAAAAAAAAAATGATTGTCAACAATAGAAACAAAAAAAAAAAAAATACAAAAAAGAAATAAACTGGGAGAATTATAAACTTGTCAATGAAACATACACTTCACTATTCGTTAATTTATAATAAAATTGTAGATATGTAAAAAAAAAAATAACAACAAAATGTCTTAATTTGTATGTGATTCAGCGAAAAAAATTTTCAATTTTTGCTTTAGGTCAATATTAAGGTCTTCAACGGTCAAAAATATTTTTTTTTATACTTTTTTCTACTACGATGTATGGTAACGGACAATTTTTTTTTTTACACATGATTTTTTCACCCTCTGTTGGCAAGAGTTTTCTCGACTGGGCTTCTCCCCAATCTCCCTCAGTCTCTTTCAATTCCAAAAAAAGGAAAAAAAAATATAAATACGAACAATCTCACGGCTCGCGATACATACCAAAAGTGGGAAAAGCAAAAAAATAAAATATAAAGTGAGTATGAATGAGGGGGAAAATGAAGGTGGTTCTCGGTTTCTTTATCTGCTCGTTGAGGGGGTTTATTTGAATATACGGAAAGTATATATTGTGCCAAGTCATACTCATCATCACTGTGCGGAGGAGATTGGGCCCACTACTATATACCGTGAGACACAGATTTCGCATGAACATATGCATGACCTCTTGGTCATTAAGGTCGCGAAATTCCCCTACATTGTTAGGACATTGCAGGACAAGAGGCCACGTAAGGTCATGGGAACCCATGGGGGTCTGTCGTCATGTTAAACACTCGGGTATACTTGGGCGGGTCCCAAAACGCTTCCCCCACTCTCGACGCTATGTTTTCCCTACGCACTTATTTTGGACACCAGGTGACCGTATCCCCCATTCTGTCTTTCTCTCTGGAGACATACCGACAATATCTTTTGAACAGTGAGACCTGCGCCATCGTTTTGCGCATTTATCTTGAGCGGCGACCAAAAAAAAAAAAAAAAAAAAAAACATTGGAATTGAACACAGAAATGGGGAACAAAAACAAAAAAAAAATAAGTCCCATAAGTAAGAGGAAATAATTGAATATGATCAGTAGCTGCAGATCATCCGGGATTAAAGAGCCGGAGTATAATGAAGAGTCAAGAAAAAAAAAAATATGAAAAAAAAGTAGAGAAAAAAAATTATGTATTATAAGAAAAAAATTTTAGTGAGACCTCAAGAATTGGGCCCGTTAATTTTTTCATCATCTCGTGATGATGTTGGTGAGAGTTTGAAAATAACAAAAAATACTGTTTAAATATTTATGGAAAAAAAAAAAAGATAAGAGAAAAAAACTTGTAAAATTTGGATGAGATCTATGAAAGTGGGCTATGTCAATTAATCAATATACTCGCACTCCTGTATTATTTATTTTTTTTTTTCTCACTAGCTCACACCTGTTCACTTATAATTGATGCAGAAAGATTTCAAGACTCTTCAAATACACAATGATGATTATTAAAATGGATACACTTAACATATGAAATCAAAAATGAAATAAAAATAAAAATCACCTGTCTCACAATAACACCGTCAGGGAATTGTGTGTATGAGCAAAATATAATATCTGGATGAAAATATGGATGTTGAGCACGCAGTGTGTGTGGCTTGTTGAATGAGAAAAAAAAAAAAAAAAAAAAAAAGAAAGAAAGAAAAATAATGAAAAAAAATAAAGGGGGCTTATAAACTCGCGTGTCATGGACCGCTAAACACCCAAAATCTTTGGGCCTTATAGTCAGCTTTACCATCATCAGAACCCTTTTTTGTATATATATATATACATATCTATATACCTCCATTCATTTACAAAACACCGCGGATCGATACAATTCTTTGACTCGTTCGAATCCTTTGATGTTTTTCCGATCTGTAACACCTTTCCCGAGCACGAGCCTCCGAGTGAAAGGGGATCATTGGAGAAAAAAAAAACACAGTGAAAGGGTTGTCGTCGTTTACACTGGTATAGGACCCAAAAACATTTCATGTGATCTCTGTCATATTCCCCACCATTTACTCCACAGCGTTTTTGTCTGTGCCACGAACCAATTTGTGTATTGAACTACAATTGAAAAGGGGTTTTTCTCTCTTTCTCTCATTTTGGGCCTAGAGATTTGGGTCGATAGCATTGTCGGTTGTATTGAGCTATCAAAATATTAAGGGTCACCACGATATACAGGTGAAGTAATTTTCTGTAGTGAACGACGAAAAGAGAGAGAGAGAAGAGTACAAAAAAAAATTGGTTCCCATTGTCAGGCCCATTGTCAATGACGAAAAGAAAAAGGGGTTGACGTTTCTTTTTCTCGCGTCTGGTTAGCAGATCCATTGATTGCATCGACGTTTGCGTTTTTCAACCCGCGCACGATCGACTCGTTCCCTTTTCATTATAATAATTTTTTTTTCAACCTTTTCTTTTTGCCCACGCGCCAACCACAATAAGGCCCCCGAGTCCTTCATCGTTAAAGCTTCTTCACTCTGTTTCCCCTCTCACAATCGTACTGTTTTTCTCCCCGCGTTTATATCGTCAATCAGTAATTTGACTCTGACATGTCAATGTCTCCTTTTTTTACGTCCTATTATGATGTTGTTTTTTTTTTCCCCTTTCGCTTCTTCACGTATAGAATTCTCACTTGTACTTGCCAATCGGATCTATGCCCAATTGTCATTGATTTATCGTCGTGAATTATTAGTTTTTAACAAGATATAACAGTCGAAATGAAATACGAGATCATATATATAAAATTGTGTTATTTCGACACACTTGTTTTTCGAGTATATATATATATTTCGGGACTTTATGTCCAATTCTCGGTCATCACTCGACGTGTGTGTGTACCGATCCAACCGTATCGGATTGTCCAAACAAACAGACAAATATAAACATACAAAAAAAAAAAGGCGGGGTTGCAGGGCAAAGTAAAGAAATATTTGCGTTGTTTGATGTTTAGGTACGTGGTCTGTAGGCTACGGGGGTGGTCAAGCGTTGGAGGTCCTAATACTAGGACCCAAAATGAAAAAGAAGCACCTGGGTCAGTCAATCGTTATATGTACAGCATTGACGCGGTGTAAATGTCTTCATTCCAGTCCCCACGTTGTCACTCGCTCATTACATTTTAATTTATAGACCCACCATATGTTTTTTTACAATATTAATAAGCAGTATATAACGCTTTTTTTTTTTCTCCTTCTTCTTGATTTTTTATTATCGAAGCTTCAGAAATTTATTCTATCTATTTACGAAAGATGGGCGATACATAATGTCGTGACGAAAATCATGTCTTAAATACAAAACACCCATCAAAGTCATCCAGAGCTTAACAAAAAGTCGTGTTGCTTCGGATCAAAAAGTTTTGGGCCCCCGCATTAGTCGCTGGATTATTCATGCCGATCCTCTTCTTATATATATATGCATGAATATATAATACACGGGTGTTTGTGTGTGAATATTGGTACGGCTTTGCCATCATCGATATAACCTAGAAAAATCCTCATTGAACGACAACTGAGCTCCCCTCTGCCGTCATATTTGGGGCCTTATTGTCCGTGACACCCAGAAAACATCTGTAATCCGTTTAAGTGTGCAAATTTTGTATTGACGCTTTGACTGGATGTCTACGCGCCATCAAAAAATAGAAAAGAAACGAATACTATATTCCTCGGCATCTTTTATCTATCATTTATACATAGAGAAAATAGGAAAAGTGTGCCTTTATATATCCGTATATCGACGCCTCTTACTCCTACACATCGTGAAAACGGTCGCTTGATCCTCACGACAATGGGCCTCATGTACGCAATAGCGTGTCTTGTGCATATGTGGTATACACAAATATTATTTGGGAAATATTGAATTTTATTTCGGGAATTTTTTCTCATCTGATGCTCCAGATTTTTGGGCTGGATGGGCATCAAGGTACTTCTATTGAAATCGGGCCCAACGGCTGTGGCCTTTAGGCAAATTCTTGAATAAAACTCCACGTTTTTTTTTTCTTCATAAAAAAAATTTTTTTTTTTTTTCATCAGTCCCTTATTTCTTTACTAAAGACTCTTATATGCAATTGGGTCCGCGAGGGGGGCCGTGACCGGACATATACAGGGCCTTACAACACACAGAGCGTTCGATTGAGAAATATTCAACGGCGAAAAAACAGCGAAAAAAACAACAGGGGAACGGACCATGTGGCGCGTGGTCGAGCGGACGAGTTTTTTTTTCATCTTTTTGGTAATCGGTAAAAGGAAATACGCTCCTTCTCTGTCTTTTTTTTTCATATTATTCCGGCCCTCCCTTCCTTCCCGCATTTTTTTTTAGTCAGTACCATCCAGAGGGGTGGATCGCGAGCGCGAACATAGGTGAAAAAAAAATTATGAAGCGTTGCAGCTTTCCCCAGGGGAAAAGACACATACGTGTGGATATAAATACGGGCCCACTGGGCATTATTGAACTACTGCCTGTTTCCTCTCCCTCTATTTTTCTCCTCGTTTCCATGGTTATAAAAAAAATTCTGTCATAAATTTGCCTGGGATTTTTTGAGGTATATGATGTTAAAAAAAAAAAATATCCGTTGCACGCGTGCCATACAGTAGATTTAACGATCTACGGAAAAAATAACGTCGGGTTTTTTTTTTTTTATTATACCTTTCCCCGGTGCCCATTTGAAGCGAGAGAGATATATTAGTTTTTTCGAAAGGGCGCGCGCGCGTGTACTGCGTGTAGTACCACAATTTTTTGGGGATTCTTCAGAGGTTTTTTTTCTTTCCCAGTTTGTGTGAAAAAAAGGTGCGATGGCACGCGCACGTTCAAAAGCTCGAAGGGGTTACATATATATGTATTTATATATCCAAACACACAGGGGCCCCTTTTATATCCTCGTGCCTGGCACACGCTTGTTGGTATATGTCTCCTTGGTGAATATTACGCGCAAAAAATCAATTAACAACCGCATTATTTCCGGTTTTTGGTTTTTACTTGACATTCAACGATGATAATCGACACTTTTTTACTTTTTTTTTTTTTTTTTTCTTTTTCAAACACTAGCAATCAATTCATGGGGTCTTAATGCGCCTCTTAAGTATAACCTGTAGCTTGTTTTTTTCTCCATATTTTTTTTTTTCCTCCATTGAATATAATTCAAAGAAGCTGAACAAACTTCTATTTTTTGTTTTAAGAATATTATAGGGGGAGTAAAAATAGACAGTGAGCGAGTGCGCCGGATGAAGCAATGAATATATAGTTCCCACACTGTTTTCTATTTGATAAGGCCCAAAAGACGCGGTGTATGAGATGAAAGGTGAAGCCATGTAGCTGGAGCTTTCAATTTTTTCCACGTTTTCTTCGTCTACATAGTTTTTTTTTATTTTTCCTTCCTTTTTTTTTTTTTTTTTCATTGCTCGATCACTTCTGCTCGTGAAATAGAATCTGACCAGATGTCGAAATATATATGTATATATACATATTATATACACCCTTCGGCGGTGCGCAGGTAAACGCGCGAAGGACCCCAGGGGCGCTCCTTAATTTCGAGTGTGGGAGAAAAAAAGACGCGGCAGAAGTAAAAAAGACAGTGAACACACTCATTATATATCTACCGCTCGTCATTAGCTCGCTAAATCAATTTCAACCGATGGAATCTTAACTTCCAGATAGCATAAAGATCTTTTTTATACCCATCGGTCTTCGGAAGAAAATTAAAGGGTGAGAAATCATATATTTTCCATTATTCATGATCTTTCACAATATGTACAATACTTTGATCGATATCTATCAAAAAAAAAAAAAAAATATATCAGACAATGAACAAACAAATGAATAAAAGAATACACTAAATCCTGAAGTACATCAATATTTAAAAATAAATTAATATAGAAAACAAAATCTATACATATAAAATTAAATGTAAATTAAAAATTTTAATTCATTCAATTTCTCTTTTAATTTATATTTATACCGACTTTAAATATAATTTATCAACCACAAAGAGAAGCCGATAATATGCACACGCGAAAATATACATGTATATTATATATTCCAACTCCATACAATGTATTTTTTATTTACATATACGCACATATACCTAAGTATTTATCAACATATAGTATGTGTACAAATCATGGAAAGCCGATCCCGATGAGTTCTGAAGCCCCATACATTACTTTTGTACACATGCCTACAATATTTGCTCGCATATCACACGGCCTGATGAGTCTTCAGTATTATACATACACGTATATCATATATATATTCTATTTCAAATAAATGACAGAGATGAAAAAAAAAAAAAAAAATAATCTTACAGAAACGCGGAATAAAATATATAGAAAACGTACATCATATATATTATACCTACACATTCATGATCATCTAAAGCTATAATGTGACATAGAGTGCATACTTTGCTGCCTTTCCTCCTCCTCATCCTCTTAAAAAATAAAAAAAATAAAATCTTTTTCTACCCTTGTTTATATATTTCTCATTTTCTATTCTCTCCTCGCGCTCTTCATCACTTCACTGAATAAAATTAAATATATTTTCGAGAGTTACGTCATTCACGTTAAACAGAGGAGAGGAAACGGATCATAAGGCCCCAAATGGACGGGTGGGGATGAATCGCGCGTACAACTTCCTAGGGATGCTGCCCCCAAAGTCAGGTTCCCATGCCCCCAAATTCTTGCGTCTTTCTTTAGTATATAAATTATTTACAGACTCTCTTACTTTATACTCGACGACCGGCCTGCCACCTGTCCCTACGCCTGGGCCCGTATATGTATATACATATGTGTGTACATATATTATATATAATATATATATATACATATATATATATACATATAGAAAAATGAAGAGCGTGAGAGGGAGAAATAGAAAACAGAAACGTGTGTGAAGAGAGCGATGTCTTCCTGCGTGTTCGACACACGTCTACGTTGGCGGTCATAGACAAAACACAAATTATTTTACGTTCACTAATTACTCTTTTTGACCACACGTAATTTAATTTATATATATATATTCATATGCGTGCGCGTATATATTTTATTTGATTATAAATACATAACGGAAAATTATCGGTTGAAATATTTTACTAATCAATATAATTAATATAAATATATTTTTATAAATAAACTATGTGTAGTTGTATAATATATATGTAAATATATTGATAATGAGAAGGGAAAAGTATAGGAAAGTATAAAAAAAAAATTATTTATGATGGCAATATGTCTATTATAAATATGAACGGAAGATTAAGTTTTTTTTTTTATTTTTATTTTTTTTTTTGGGAAGATATATTTTTTTTTCGAACTTTTTTTCAACTCGATTATATGACGATATTATATATACATGTAAAACTGGAGCGCATATCCGGCGGCTAGGCGATAAAGCACGTCAGATAATTAATTTTATAGCTACTCAATTTCCAACGGGGGATTTGGCTACCGTCTCGGGCATTTGTCGAAGGCCCCGCGGGGCCTATATTCGTTAGTCGCGCCACGAGGATAACATTGAAGAGGTGCAAAAAATAACAATAAAAAAAAAAAGACAAGAAGAGTTGAATGAGTGAGAAAGAGTGAGAAAGAGCAATATAAAAAAGAGGAGGAAAAATAATAAATAAATAAAATAATGCAATGTGTTTATAGATTGAGCCAAGGTCCCAAAGATCTCGTGAGAGATTGCAAAGTGAGGGAAGTTATATATAGTTGTTGGTGATGAGGTTCAGGTACATGTCAGATTTACGAGCGGCAGTTTCATCTTCAACCTATCACACGCATCCAGAATGTCTATGTATTTATTTTGTGGCGTGATAAAAAGAAAAACCAATACATAAAAATATTTCATCAAAAATGTCAATTTTTTTATTTCTACTAATTTTTTTTTCAAGATTATTTGTTTATTTCTAAAAGTGCCACGCGACATCAGAAGAGAAAAAAAACGAATGAAGTGTCCTATACACATTTGTGATCGCCTATACCTATATAAATATATAAAATAAAATATAAAGATCACCGCAAGAGTGATAAATTAATAAATAAAAATAATAAAAAGAATGAACGAATGAAAAAAAAATATATATATAAAGAGAAAGGCACGAGAGACTCTATATTAACCGGTAGCATTTACTACGCTCTCGCTAGACGTAATTTCGGGTCGGCTGGGCCCAAAAAGGAACACGAAAAAAAAAATATATATATATAAGGAGATGATGGAGGAAAAAGAGAAAGGAGGAGCGTAAAATGAAGATGAAAACGAAGAAAAAAAAAACAACTTTAAAAATAATAATAAACGAAATAAAAAAAAAAAGGAACGGAAAGCTTGAATGGACGTTGACTCCGAAGTGATTTCGGCTACTTCCTCTCATCATCACGTAATTTCTCGTAGCTCTCTCTCCTCTCTGCTTGTTTCATAAAGGTAATTGCGGCCAAAATTCGAATTGTCACGCATCATCACAACGCCCGTTATGGACCTCCTCGTCATCATCATCATCATCATCATCATCATCATCAAAACTACATTGTCTTATGTATATATATCTTAAATAAAGGTATATAAATATATATACATATATGTATAGTTATCTAGAATATACCTTTGTCGAATTTTTATTCCTGATACTTTTTTTTTTTTTTTTAGACCCCATATATAAAATCCATTCTTATATCAAACACATATCCAACATTTATAAAAATTCTCTTTTTTAAATTGGGCCAGTTGGCCACACGTTCAAGGGGGTCCAGGCTCAAATCTCCATCAAATATATAATACATATAAAAATACATTGGAGAATTGAAATGGATGCGAATATCCCATATATGAGATATAAGAAAAAAAGAAAGAAAAAAATAAAGCGGTTACATAACTCTAAGACATGGTCTATTGTTAATCGGGCGCGGACCAATGTGGGACTAAGGCCTCACGGTGGGACTTGAAAATTTTCTTAGTGTATATAATAATAAGAGAGAGAAGTAAATGGGATATCATGTTCAGTCTCCTACAAGCTTAAAGACTTTTGTTTGGGCGTGGGAGGCTGTCGAGAAGACGTGGCAGAGTTTACAAGATCTATAGGTCTATGCCAACAGTATAATTCAAGAGTAAAAGAGAAAAAAACACGATTAGAAAGAGAATATATATATAAAATATCTATACATACATGTATATTTATATACATATTCACCACTTCTCACTTCCTCCAATATCTTCTTATATTTTATTTTTTATATGGATATATGTGTATGTATGTATACATAAACTTGCTTATATAGTATTGAGCGTCTTCTTTGCGCACATAAATATATATACGGGACGCACCTGATCCGACCTTACCCAACCTAACCCAATAGCCAAAAAATCCTATTCATATTTTATTATAACAAGGGGACTCTCCATCAGCTTTATACCAAATTTCTTATGGGAACTATTTTCGATGGATAATTTGACAATTCTTTATATATTTATATGTACTATTCTATATCATGAAGAATCATTTAAATGATAAATAATTATCACAATTCCAAAATACATTCACAGGAATTTCAAAAATGAAATATAATTAATATTTAATATTTCAATTAACTTTATAATGATACAATTTTTATTATTATTTTTCCAAATAATTCTATGTTGGAATAACGTGAGATAAGGCCCATTATCAAACTGGAATAATAAATAATTATCACAATTCCAAAATACATTCACAGCAATTCAAAAAAAAAAAAAATATAATTAATATTTAATATTTCAATGAACTTAAATAATGATACAATTATTATATTTTTTTAAATAATTCTACGTTGGAATAGCGTGAGATAAGGCCCATTATCAAACAAAAATAATGGGCCACGATAATCGGTGGGACTTGAAGATAAAAAAAAAAAAATTAAAATAATAAAAACTTTCGTCGATTAAAATTAGATCTAACCTCATGTTTCTGAGATGGTCAAAAATTGAAAATAAATGAACGAAAAATATATATTCCCCTACGGTATATATACATAGAGATACAGAGTATATAATATATGGACCTATATATATATATTATAGTATATGATGAATAAATGCGGCAACGGTCGCTGATGGCCAGAGGAAGGGAAGTGGTCGCAGAGGGGCTAAAAAAAAAAATTGAGTAAGAAAAAAAAAAAGAAAGGTTGCGCTCACACTGCTACTGTGGTGCGTGACTGAGGCCCAGGTCAATTTACTATACACAATCTTCCCCACTTTTTTATTATAACCACTATCCCCCCCCCCCCCCCCCCCCCCCCTCCACTTTAAGTGATAAGGCCCAACGTAGATGGGCCATTCAACCGAGCAGAGCTTGAGATTGAAGCTATATACTTATTATATACCTATAACTATTATATGTACACGTACTCTACTGTATTTCATACACATATACACATATAATATTATAAATATTATAAATATCCCATATCAAAACGTATATTTAACCGCGCACTTCATAACTTTCGAACCAAAAAGAAATTAATCTCCCAAACTATCAGAGAGAAAACACGATGCATTTTAATTAAAATAAATATTTCATAATTAAATTTCTTTTCATTGTTGTATCCTCATCTTCTCCATCATTATCATCATCATCATCATCATCATCATCTTCCTCATATAATCCCACTCATTTTTCTATATCACGAAAAATAAATTATTATTTAAAAATATTTATAGCTGAGCCCGAAAAAATAAAAATTATCAGGAAGTCAAAATTAAATTCAAAGCAAAAAAATATACAAATATAAAATAATAAACAAAAATCAATTTCACTTATTATATATCATTATTTTGTGGTTTATGGATCTTATATATTCTTATATATATATATTTTTTCTCTTTTTAGTGTTTCAATGTATGGTTAAAGGTCGGTTTGGTGGTTAACCATCGAAATGGAATCGACAAGGCGATCTTTTACCACCCTAATGCATTCTCTTTCATCCATTCTGTTTCACTCTTGTTCTGTAATGCCAATGATGATGACGATAATGATGATTATGATGATGAGTACATGTATATACGCACAGCGGAAGACCAGAAGCATTATTTATACGAATATATATACATATATTTGACGATGATGATGATGATGATGATGATGATGATGAGAAGTGTAATAAAAGAAGAAATCAGGAAGAGAGAAGACAAACAGGATGCTGCGCCGTCACGGTACACTTGTTTCACTCGACTTGAATCACGGCATCTCACCAATCATAAGAAATACAAAATATATATGTATATATGTATATGAATTATATATATTTATGTATAAATCAAGGTAAGATTTTCATTTCACTTTTAATTCCATATTTACATGGAGAAATAAAATTTAAAATCAATTTTTATGTTTTAAAACAAAAAAAAGAAAATAAATAATTTTACTGAAGCATTAAAATTATTTATCAATGTACAAATAATTTTAAAGTAAATAAATCGATGGTAATAAATATTTAGTGGATATATAGTTTAAATATATAATTTAAGAATTTAAACAAATAGATAACATATGGTATAGTATAATAAAATTTTTTTTGTTATCCAAAATAGCCCTCACGTTTGGCCGATTTTCATTTTGTCCAAGAGGACGAAGAGTATATATATAAAAGTATATAAGATAGATTTTATTATTTTCAAAAATATTATATTGGTAATTTTAGAAAATTTTACAACCGCATGAATATTTCATTTCAAAATTTCCTAGAGAAAATTATTTTATATACATATATATTATGTGTATATATGTATATATATGTGTGTCTACATATGTATAGTGTATACATACGTTCATTGGTGGAGGTGAAATTTTCCAAGAGTTAAAATCAAAGAAAATTTTTCTTTTAAAAATTCAAGCCCCTTTTAGTAAAAATGTGAAGGGTTAAAACCTTTTACTCCTTCCTGCAGTAGCAGCCAAATTGTAGACCGCGTATATATTTACATGAAAAGGAATTTTCTTATGACGAACTGTATATAAAAAAAATATATATATATATGTGGAGGAACAATTTTTTCTTTACCTAAAATTCTAAAGTGTCATTTTTATGATATGCCATATCGGGGTAAATATAACCCGGAAATATAGTTTTTATTGCCACCATCACCTTTCTCTCTTTCTTCAACCTTCCAACCCTTTTTTTTTTTTATTTTTTTCCCCTCCTTGATCACTAATTTTCCCCAAAATTCTACCATATACCGGATTAACAAGTAATTTTTTTTTCTTCTTCACCAATTTTTCTTAAACACTTTTTCCTAATCCGCTTCTCCTAAATTCCTAACTGAAAAATAATATATATTTTCAATAAATATATATACACAGTCTCTGTATACCGATTGTATCTTTCTATCCTACATAAACTCTCTCAATATCTTCTTATTTTCTAGTATTATATACATCACAAAAACATTTTATATATCTATGTAAAATATAAATAATGTTTTACAACAGAGTGCTGCAAAATATTTGCTCAGGATTTACACACGTTTATAGAAATTCAAATAAAGAATTATAATAATTTAAAGAATATATATAAATAGTAAATATAATAAACTTACTTGTGGACACATTTTACATTGGTATTTTCTTGGTGGATGTGGACCACCAATATGTGGATTTAAATGTGATGAATGTGTTGGTTTTGCTGTAAGCGGTTGTGGAACTACCAATAAACTTGCCGGCGGACTTCCACTGCTGCTACCACCAGCACCACGATACTGATCTTCACCTAAAAATCAAAAAAAAATATATAAATAAATAAATAAATAAATAAATAAATTTATTTATAAGAAAACAAAAAATCCAGAATTTAAAATTATGAAATATAATTTTTTTCTTCTTTCAATTCTAAACAAATAATCGCATTGAATTAATTTAAAAGATCAATTTAGTAACAAGATAAATAAGTTCCAAACATTTGGACATAAATAAATATATTTATTATTTGTTTAAATACATTGAAAAAAAAAAAATAATAACGTTGAAATATTATTTTGTAAAATGTTATTGGACATCTCATTAACATTTTCTAAATTAGTTTAGAAGTAAAATACACGTGGTTATTTGTTTATAAACAATATATAAAAAGTTTTATGTATTTAGCAAAGAATCATGTTTATGTTCACCTAAAAATAAAAAAAATATATAAATAAATAAATAAATAAATTCATAAGAAGAAAACAAAAAATCCAGAATTTTAAATTATGAAATATAATTTTTTTTTCTTTCAATTCTAAACAAATAATCGCATTGAATTAATTTAAAAGATCAATTTAGTAACAAGATAAATAAGTTCCAAACATTCAAACATAAATAAATATATATTTATTATTTATTTAAATACATAGAAAAAAAAAAAAAAATAACGTTGAAATATTATTTTGAAAAATATTATTGAACATTCTCATTAACATTTTCTAAATTAGTTTAGAATTATATATAATACGTGGTTATTTGTCTATTCACAAATCATATATGGAAAGTTTTATGTTTAGCAAAAATATCATAAAGTGAAATAATAATAGACGTATAAATAAATAGTGACACCTTTTTAAAAACGTCACTATATTTAATGACAGTCACAACACAATCGTTGGAATCACTCTCATATATACAAATCATTCATTGTATATATATTATGTATATACATATATAATTGTCCTTGCAACCCAAAGGATCCTTGCCCTTTGTACATCGTGGACTGTACGACACAAATTATATTATTATGTTGCGTCAATCATATTCACTGTCGCCATCATCGTCTGTATATATTTCATATAAATTATTGCATTGCACATTCGCGATTTCTTGATCCTAAGAGTCAAGAACGTGCGCGTAAATAAATATATGTATATATATATATATATATAAATAAATACATTCAAGTGTTGCCCTCGGTTTTAGATGTAAAAATTTATCATTATAAAAATTATTCAGCTGTCATTTTAAATTTATTTATATTGATTATTGCACTAAAATTCTGTGTGTGATTATGATTAATATTTCTTTTTATTTTTTTTTTTTAATGATTGACGTAATTTTTATATTTATTTGCGTGTAAATAAATTTTGTAAAGACATTCTATATTATCTACAGGACTCTTTTGCGATTTCAGCATGCCTAATTGATCTTTCCAGTGCGCTTGAACCCAACGATTACAATTTGCATGCACGTAAGATAGTTTCTCTTCACTTCTCATACTCGTAATATATATATGAGCATACAGACATATGCTTTTGCGTTATTATATATGTTATTATGCAGGTGTTTTGCGTGAATAGATAAGCACATGAGCGGTTATAATATTCAGCTTCGTTTTAAACGTTGAATATAATAATAAATAGTGTATAAATAAATATGCAGAATCTTTTTTATTTTTTTTCTTTTTAGACTTTGGATATATACTTTGTATGTTGAGTAGATAAATTTATCTTGTATTATTAACTATTATTTAATCTTCATTCTCTATTATTATTAAATATCAGGTCGATCAAAAAGTAATGTGTATTTAATAATATTATTTATTTGATTCAAGTAAAAATTTTTTCTTCAGTATAAAATATGTATTTTTTTTTTCTTTGATTATTTTAAAAATATATTTAATTTGATTTACTGCTTTTATGGAAATTTTTTTTAAAGCCCAAACGCAACATTGAATTACACTCTATAATCGGGAATTACGTCACTATATGTGATGATAAAAATTAGTGTCAATATATGTATATATATGCGAAAATATCGCGTGTTAAAAATTAATTAATCAAATTGCTCTTTTCAAGATTTAATAATGAATAAAAATAAATAATTAAATGACTATATAAATAAATAAAATATATAAGAATTATAAAAAGAAAAAAAATTGATTAATCTTTTAATAAAATATTTTTATTTTATTTTATTTTATTTTATTTTTATTTTTTCATTATCTCAAGGATTTTTGAGTTTATATGATGACAATGTGTGTATGTATAATGATGGTCAGCGAAAATATACACCAAAATTATTTATAAGGCCATGCACAAACATGGCAAACAAGTTGCTTGATGTTCGTGGGAATTTTTCAATTATTTCCCATTGTCATTTTGCGTTTAAATTGTGCGTTTATTTTCTCTCTAAAATTATTTTTGCACGTCATTCTATACAACCTTCATAATTATATACAACACACATTGTCTGACTGGTTTATCATAGTAGAATCTTAACTGCAGACTCACGTAAATATTAACCAAATTCACTGAAAGACCTTCCTCAATTCGAAACCTCTTTGTAAAGACAAAAAAAAATATATATAAATATATAAATAAATAAAATTCGCTACCGAGTTATCATTCTCTATATTTTTCTACTTATTAAAAATAAATAAAACAAAAAAACGAAAAAAATTCTCCAATCCATTAAGTGAATGAAACGGTGATTGCAATTAAATATAAATTTTACATTTACCGCCAAATTTATACACGCGAGCACATAATAATTATTTTAATAAAATACGAATATAATAATAATTAATTAATCGTATGAATATATGTATATATATATAATGTAAAAGATTTGATGTGATATTACGAGACCGACAGGTGAGTATTGTAAAAAAAAAAAAAATAAATAAAGGTATATAATAAATCCGTTATAAATATAAGTCTCGTAGCTTTCTTAAACTTTTTTTCTTTTAGATAATTTTTTTTTCATAAATATATATATTCTTCGTGTACATGTATAATATATACACGCTATTATATACATTTATTTTGGAAACCACGACCTATACCCGAGACAAAAAAAAAAAAATTCATGGTGAGTTGTAGTGTGGAAGAAAAAATAAATAAAATAAAAAAGAACTTGTATAAATCTCGCGTATATATTTTTATGATTTATACTATAAGGTCATTTGTTTAATTGTATATAATTTTTATTTTAATATTTGATAAACAATGCGTTGGATGAGGGGGTGCAAAAGAACAAAGAGAGAAGGGTGAATGAAGTCATGGAGAAATATATACAGAGGACACAATGAATAATGTAAATAATTTTGCAAATGTCAGTAGCTATGTGACCAATCAATTAATCGATTTCAAGTCTGGTCGGGCGGATGAGTCATAATAAAATAAAATATATATATATATAATAGAAAAGAAGTTGTTGGATATATAGTTGAATAATGTGGGCGAACTATAAATATTTCTAAATGCCAATAGATATTAAATAATTTCGCGCAATTTAATAAAGACAAATGTAAATAAAAATATATTTAAAAGGTTTGATGAATTGTTTTGTAACGAAATGATTTGATAAAATAGAATATTATTTAGTGGATATAAATAAATCAATGAATCACATTTCACCTGATGTATTTAAATAGTTGGAACAGAAGAAAAAAAAATAATGGGAGAAAGGAGCTAAAAAAAAAAAAACAGTTATCGAAACAAACAAAATAAATCAATTCACCTCATTTATCTTCATCTTTCTAAAATTTTTTTTTCGCTCTCTTTTTTTTTTCTCTCTTAATTTTTCTTTGGTAAAGTACAGTTTTATATTCAGGTAGAAGTGAACGTTAAGTTGCTGGAGAGTGTAAAGAAAAAGAAAAGAAAAAAAGCTCATCGTCTTGGATCATAAAAAAAAAAAACATAATACATATCCACGTATATAAAACATGATAGAGAGAAAGAGCAAAAGAAATTTGATGGTCTAGACATTGAGCAGACGATGAAGTATTATTCGTGACTAAATAATAATCGTTGGTACTTGCTATATAATAAATTTATTTGACTATATATACACCTATTAATCGTGACAAAAAAAAATCTTCTGTAATATAAATTATTGATTTAAAATCTAAAGAAAGTTTTTAATAATATTAAAAATTATATTTCTATTGCCCTTTGAATTTTTTCATATAAATTATAATCAATAAATAATTATTTATACAAAAATAACATCAAACAAAAATTATTGCATTGAGAATTGAATCACAAAGCGAAACAAAAAAAAAATATTGAGCATATAAATATAAAAAGAAGATAAAAAAAAAACGAACTATAATGAAAGAAAAAATTTTTTTTTTTTTTTAAGAATGGCCTTGAGGCGACTAAAGAGCAGATTTTCAAAGCTGAATTTGGGCATCATGCGATCTGTGCATTAACAAAATATCCCCGTCGTCTCCCACTTCACTTTACGCAGTCCCATCGCGCGCGTTCCCTCACTCTCGACTGTTGGGCCAGCTCACAATCGTTCACGTTCGGCTTCTAACTTGCGCAACACACACGGAATCACCGAAGGAGATGGGCCATGACATGCGCGCGCAAAACACTTGAGTTGATTAGATGGAGAAGGGTTGCCTGAGGCGCCGGTGCCTCAAGATCATACAACACTCAATTCACAATCGCTTCAAAAGATTAATCCTCTTCTATATCTTTCTTCATAGTTTATGCTTAGATCATCATGTTTTTCTGCTACCTAAGGCAATCTTTATAATGATCCTTGATGAGTTTTGAATAGAGAATTTTCAATATAACCAAAATAAAAATCAACAAATTTATATATTGCCAAAGCAATCCATGCAAATAAAATCGTTAAATAAATTTCTTTGTTAATAAAAGTAATTATATTTGACTAATAACAAAATATTTTTTATATTACGAAAGCGTAGATTTGGACATATATCAATACATAAAATTTATAAATTAAATAAGATCAGTTATATATACGTTTATAAAATATTTCTATTTGTAAAGAGCATTGGCAATGAAAATGCCTTTATGGAAACGTGCTTTAGCCATTTACGAGCTGGCGATTACTCAATTTCTTGCCTCCACGTGCCAACTTTAAACCAAGTAAATATATCTATATACATAGTTTATACGTGTAAACAAGTTACAAGTGCAAACAAGTGCAGGTCATTGCCAGTAAATACCAAAAGGGAAATTGCAGTATTACATACTTTCTTTTATTTAATTCCCTTTTTTTTTTTTTTTCACTCTTCATTTCTTATGTTACCTCATTTGTTTATTATTAATAATAATAATAATAATAATATAATAATATAAAAATAAATATGATAATAATAAAATGAATATAATAATAATTTAATTTAATATAGCAAAATATAATATTAAAAAATATTACACAATAATAAGTGACCTTGTAATTTAGAACTAAACATCAGCGAATATTTAGACAGACGACCCAGACAAACCAGACAGACCAGCGGGATGAGGAGAATTATTTATATATATATATATATGTATATATATATATATTCGTATATTACGATACAGGAAATGTCCGGATAAATTTGTTCTTTCTTTCTTTCATCACTTTAATTTTTTTCTTTTATTTCAGACAACGCAAAAACTTAAAATCATTCAATGAGAATATCATAAGTATTTTTATTCACATATATATTTGTGAATGTCATTAGATTATATGTCTGCGTGAAAAATAATTTATATAAAGTGTATAATTGTGCACATATTTTGTAGTTTAAAAACCGGTTGTGTGTCTCTGTGTGCGTGACGTAATATTGAAAGATTAGACTGAACGATATGTTACACGTTATAATATATAAACTAGACATAATAATTTGAGAATGAAATGAAGAAGAAAAAAAAAAAACAAAAAAGTAAATTCAAAAGATTGCCTAATATTATTTATTGTTTGTATTTTTTTTATTTTTCTTTTCGATTCAAATAAATTAATATATAAAGACTATTACCTTTTTGCAATTGACCATGATCAGCATTCATTTTGGCCTGCAACAAAAAATGCTACGTATCAAAAATGTAGGAACTGAATAATCACCAAATAACGACAATTAATCATAATAATATAAATAAAAAAAAAAATAATAATAAATAAATAAATAAATAAATAAATAAATAATGATTACATATAGAATTATATTTATATAATTAATTCATTTATTTATTGTATTTTTTTTTTTTTTTTTTTTTTTTGATTTCTTTTATTATTAATTGCAGATAATATAGCATATAAATACTCACCTCGTAGCCCTGTTTTGTGCCTCGTCCACTGCCCCAATAATCTGTGTCCTTCTCATGGGGATTGCATTGCTGAAAAGAAATGAAGAAAACAAAAGTGAAATTAACTGGTGAGAATAGGTAAAGTAAAATAAAAAAAAATAAAATACATACACTGAGGGGTGATTTTGCTTATATTCTACGTATATACATTTATATATCACCATTGTACTCATCATCATGAACAAAAGTGAGAATGCAAATGAAATAAAATGAAATATGAAACAATATGAACCGGATATATACAGTTGATTCAATTTATATATGTACACAAGCTAGCTGTAATAACTGCATAGACATTTAATAATAATTTTAAAGCCAATGCTTGAAATAGAATTGAAATAATAAAAATAAAGAGAAAAAAAAAAAAATAGTGTCAAGCAATTTTACACTTTTCAAACTGGCAAAACGATTGTCCGTTATTTGCAGAATGTAAGTTCCGCCTCTAGACAACCCCAATTTATTTCACACCCCTTTTATATAGACTATACAAATTCCCTTACACATATACAAATACACACACACACGTGCGTATATATATATTCTATGCACGTAGATATCTCACTAGCTTAGGCCCCTAAATATAAAATATATATAAAGCATCAAGTAGAGAAAACAAAGAAAAAAAAAGTAGAAAAACTTTATCCCTAGTTTTCACTGTCATCTCTTTTTTTTTTTTTGTTCTTATTATTGTTTTCGTTTCATTAATTATATATGTGAAGTTTGAAATGATACATATGTATAATATGTGTTTATAAATAATGCGATGTACACCTATAACTTATGTGCAGTTAAAATTTTTTTTTATTCGCGTGTCACTGAAAGTTTTTATTTTATTTCGTTTCTTTTGATGTAAAATACACAACTTATAATTTCGGCCATGTAATTATAATTAAATTTAATACAAGAGTATATAAAATTTGTTACAATATATAAAGTCTTTTCGTAAAATTATTTAATTTATATACATATAAAAATATCGTGTATAAATATATATTTTACTTGTACGTAAAACTTCAAGTTTGTTTCTCTTTCATTGTGAATTATTTAACGACATTTTGATTGGTTATTAGAGGGATGTGTGTTGCACTATAGGGGATGGTGAGAAAAGGGGTGTATGATATCCACATAAGTGAGGGGGAAAGATAAATGAGTGCTGTGTGCAAAATAATTGACGGAAGCGAGTGAAAACGTAAATGAACATATGGAAAAAAAAGAAAATAATAATTCCAAAAATAACTTAAACATACTCCAAAACATATTTCTTCTAATCAATATAAATGATTCTTTTTTTCTCTCAAGATCTTGACTTAAATCATTCAAAAAATTTTTTCGAAAGATTACCATTACTCATTATTAATTTACATAGAAAAAAAAAATCATCAAAGCTCATTCAGTATGAAAAATAAAAAATTAAATAAATATTAAAATATATATTTCACTTGTGATCACTAATTTTTATTAAACGTTGACGCACGTAGACTGTGTGGGTGGTGGTGAACGCGAATATACGGGTGAAATGTGGGAGATTAAGGGGGGAGTGAACGAATATATGATGAAGAAAAAAAAAAAAAGAGTCAAGGGTATTAGGGTCCGATTTTAAGGGTCCTGAGAAGGGAAACGAGGTCATCCCTCGATATTCTATGACCCACAGTCGACAGGTCACCTTCTCTCTCTCTCTCTTTCTCTCATCATCTATTCCTACCTCTCTCGAATCCTCCCCCGCATATACGAGGGCAATGGACTTTGTATTTGAGTTTTAAAATAAAAATATAAACGTATATATAAGTTTGCATAGGAGAAAGATATGTGGTCAAAAAACTTAAACAGAAAAAGAAAAAAAAAAAAAATATCTCACACGGATATTATCTCGTTATGGTTCCATATGTATATATATTCCTTATGGGTCGCTCTATATATTTGTCAATCCCCCTAGAAACGTATGTATATTTGTATCTTTGACTTTAAAGGGGGGCATTTGGTCTGTCTATATTTATATACCCTAGATATACATATATGTTTAGCTACAGGTGGCGTTCAATTTTAATCTATGATGGTGAGAAAATTTATCGCGTTGTCAAGTGAAGAAGAAGAAGAAGAAGAAGAAGAGAATGAAGATGGAAAGAAAAAAAAAATAAAGAGGATACCACTTGAAGGGTGGTGGACACTTGGACATTGAAATCAAACTCAATGGGAATTTATTTATTTTCTTTTTTATTTTTTTATATCTTCCTCTATATATTCCTTACACGATATGTCTTTTGGCCCTTTGAGACATCCGCATTTCCGGATATCGTCCATACTTTCATCTAGAGTAAAGTACAAGAAAGAAAAAAAACAAGTATATATATATACATACATACACAGGGTGGATGCATTTTTAAGGGGGTTTGTTGTTGAGGGGGAATGTGGAATAAAGTGAAGAAGAAAAAAAAAATGAGTGATGCATCCCGGCCACAACCGGAAATCGTACTGTCTCTTCTCTAGTTTTACATTTTAGTATTTTTTTTTTTTTTTGGTTAGTTTAATTTTTTTTTTCTTCGTTTTTTTTTTCTATACAATTTCCTTTCATTTTTTTTTGTCTCGTTGGTCTCGCGACACTATTTCGCCGCCATGTTCTATTTTCGTGGCAGGGACAGGAAAGGAGAGAGGAAGATAGAGACAGATTTAGGGTGGTGGTGCGATAAGGGAGCAAAAGAGGACTTGGTGTGGCTCAGGAGGTTTCAGTGGGAGGACAAGAGGGGTGTGTGTTAGTGTATTTTTTTTTTTTTTGCCCGGGTCTAAGGTTAGAATCGGTCGGTACAAGCGCCAATCGATTGTCACTCGCCTCTCCCTCGCTCTCAACTCTCTTGTTCATTCTTTCTTTCTTTCTTTTTTTTTTCTCTCTTTGTATAATTATTTTTTTTTTTTTTTTTTTGATGTTCTTTTTATTTTTTTTTTTTTGTTTCTTTGTTTCTTTTGCTCTCTTGCCCGTTATAGTTTGTATTTTATTTTGTCTCAATGTCACACGCGATGAATATACGGGCAACAACCCATCGATCGGCATTCATTATTTATTTATCGTGATAATTTTATATCCACGTATATAAACGAATAAATAATCAACAACAAAAAACAAATATGAACATTTATAAATGCACAAAGAAATAAATTTATTCGATAAAAAACCCAGTACTTAATAAATTTAATTGCATCAACTGTACATGATAATTTTTCTTCATTTAATAGTTTCAAAAAAAAAAAAAAGAAAAAAGAAAATAAATAAATGAATAAAAGTACTAATATTCGTATAAATATATATATAAATAAATAAAACTTTCTTCATATATTTATATCAACATATATATATGTGTGTGTGTATATATGAGATTGAAAGAGAAAAAGAAATATAAAATGAGAATGTAGAATACACAGAAAAAAAAAAAAAATTAGCACATAACCAAGAACCAGAGAAGAGTTTGGGGATGGAATTGAAGAGAAGTGAGATAGGGAAAAAAAACTCACACATATCTGTACATTATATATAAATATAAATACACAATGAAGCAAGTGAGTATTGGTGTGCAAAAAAAAAAAAAAAAAGAGGGAGGAAAGAAAGAGGCAGAGTGAATGGAGTGAGGATTTTTCCACCCCTTGCGGCTCGTCAGAGGCTCCTGTTTTCTTTTCTTCTTTTTTTTTTTTTCATCTCTTTCTCTGCCTCTATCTCCTACACATACACACATAAACACATACAAGTGTATATACACCATAGAGTTTGTAAAGTTTGTGTATGGGTTTTGGTACACCGAATGGCGGAGGTGGGTGTATGAAAGAGTGTACCCGTGAGGCCCATGTGCCTGTTTTATAAGGGGGATGGTGATGGTAACGGAAGAAAAAGTGTATAGAGACTTGGTGGAGGTGAATAGAAAAAGTATTGGTACGATAGAGGCGAGAGAGCTGGCCCGATAGCAAAAGAACGTCGACGTCCAATGTAGTGGGGAAAAGTATAGTGGAGCGAGGGTGAGTGGGAGGGTGACGAAGAATTGGCAAAATAAAAAAAAAAAAAATGAAGGAGTTGAAAATATAAAAAAAAAACTAAATAATAAAAAATAAAAGAAGAAACGCGAGCGCACGACTGGGTGGAAAAAAAATATATAAAAAAAAAAAAAAATAACGTGAGTGAGTGAGCGAGGGAGAGCGGTAGATGATGTTAGGGAGAAAAAGAGAGATAGGGAGAAAGAAAATTCTCTCATGGTGCCTCAGAGGCTGGCGAGAAACGGGATGATAGTGGGTGTCTGTCTATGGGTGAGTGGGGTGGTTGGTGAGTGACGCGGAGGGTTGGCGGAAGCGGCGGGGTGGGTTAGAAAAAAAAAAAAAAATGAAAAAAAAAAAACGTAAAAAATGCAGGAGGTAACAGGAGGAAAAAAATCGGATAGCCTAGGAAAGGAATAGAGAAAGAGAAATGATGGTGGATATGGAGGTGGAATAAAGAGGAAAACAGGGTGAATGAGTATGTGTGTATGTATGTGTGTGTGTGTGAGACAGAGAGAGAAAGAGGGGATGAAGAAAGACAGAGAGGATGATGGTGGGTTGTATATTTTTTTTTCTCTTTTTTTTTCATCTTTTTTTTCGCTCACTCTTTCTAACCCACCCTGCACATGCGTGACCGTCCGCGTACGAGGCGGTGTATTGATCAGCCAAAGAGCGCCACGACGTCGGGCGTCCTTTCTGCGAGCCTTGCTTTTTTTCGGCGCGAGGCATGCGAGAGAAAAAGAGAAACGCGCGACGATGTGGGAGAATAAGAGATGGAGATGGGTAAAAAAAAAAAGAAAAAAAAAAGAAGAAGTTAGGTTAGATTTTTTCTCCTCTTATATACCCGTGGTCGTTTGCTTGGCCATGGCAAGTTGAGAAATATATGTATACATATAGTGAAACGACGGAGAGTGAAGAGAACAATAAAAAAAAAAAAAAAAAATGCGAAAAAATAGTGAAAAGGAAGAAAAAAAATTGGAGACGCGAATGCGAAGCTCCAGAAAAGCCCAAGGGGTACACCACGACCTAACCCAACCTTAACTTGTGACGTCATCATTCAGAAACAACAAAAAAAAAAAAACGACAATGAAACAAAGGAAATAAAGGAAAAAAAGATGGAGAGGGACGTTCGAGATAGCCGATAAAATACTGGTTTAATCCTGTTAGAAATCCCTCTTGATGTAAAAAAAATCGGAAAAAAAACGGCAATACAATTATTTATTATAGTACAGTCGAAGAATGTCGAGAACTTGACATAAATAACTAAAGAAAAACAAGAAAAATAAAAAAAGAAACGAAGGAAAAACTAGCAGGATATTTGCTATACAGCTAACCGCATGATACTCCATACCACCCAACCCTAACAGATCTCTAACGACGTGACATATAGTACAAGATCTTGAATTTCACGAAAATTATCCAATGAACATCTCCAACCAACAGCACAAAATTGATGGCCACCACCTATAGTTGTATATTAATGTTCGAATTGCTTCATGACTCTTTTCATCTTTCATTTTTCTCTCATGAGCAAATGGAACTTGATAAATTGACAGCAGCTGGACAAATGTGTCTCAAGGGTTGAGCCACAGTGACATTAATGGTAAATAGCATAAAAAATAATTGCATATACATATATATATAACATACATATTCCCATTAACGAATATATAATTCCGTTGAAACAATTTAAAAAATTCATTTCTAAATTCATAAAAATTCTCTTCACACTAAAATGAAATCATATGTCAAAATAAAAAAGAAAAAAAACAAGTGATTGGAATTTAGGATGTGAAGATGAGATACTATACAACTATACCACAACTATATAACTATAACATCACCACCAGGCGCACATTAAACATGAAGAGACACGTGTGTTCCCACACACAGTATAACTTTGCGTTGAAACTTGCTGGAGACTCATATCATTTTCAGTATTTCATCTCTTTTTTTCCTTCTTCTTCATGCCTTGATGTATATACGTCAGAAGCCTCTTGAGAGCGATTTTCAAGACGGCGTATTTTTCGAGAGGGGTCCAAAGAGTGAAAAAAAAAAAAGAAAAAAAGAATCATATACATGCATACATGAATACACACATGTGGCATATCTCGTGTGACTTGCGTCGTTCTTCAATAGCCCGACATATGTGGATGACTACAGTTCACTCTCATTCTCCCACCACCAGTTCTTATTTTCTCGTTCGCCCTATCCAACCATCAAACCATTGAATAGTATATATAGGGACGGGTGATAAAACTCAACAGTTGGCCCCGAATCGTCACTCTTCCCCTTCATCTCATCCAACCTCGGCCCTTTTTCCTTCTTCTCCTTATTCTTCATCATCTACTTTGTCTTTTTCTTTTACCATCTTATTCCTTATCCTAAGATGCTCTATTTGCGTCACTCTCTTCAGATTCAAACCACTGATAACCTACAACTGTAAAACTGATGCCACCATCAGTGTGTCACGAAGATACTGAAAACTAGAGAGAACGGCCATTATCAGATCAATGATTCAACATTTCAGATAAGAATTATATATACACATTTGACACTCTGTATTTTGTCGACAACAGTTTCACAAATTAATGATTCCAGTATGAAGCCTTTGTTTAGATTTTAAGATAATTGATGCGTAAAACCCCCTGGTGAAATCATATGTTGGATAAATTTACGTGAAGGAATTTGAATTCGTTCCAACCAATTTTTTCCATATTATTTTTTATGCTATCCAGATGTTATATTAACAGTTTGAAAAACGATAGCTACATCATTCTAATGAAAAGAGTGTGAGAATGATGATGAAGTGTATAGATCAGATGCGATGGTGAATAGAATTAATATAATTTTCCAAATTGATCAACTAAATACGCTGCAGATCCAAATAGTAACGCTGACCTAAATTGTTAGAATTCAAACAAATGAAACTATAACGATAAAAAAATAATTTTGATTCATGTGCGCGCAGCTCGAACCAGACATGTTTTTGCTTGATGGCCAGTCTGAGCGGGCAGCATTAATCGTGGGGAAATTCCTTATTTTTCCTGGCTATATAACACTGCACTATAGAAGAGGGTGCAACGTAAAAGAATGAGCGCGATAGAAATGGCGGGTAAAGTCTGCAGACAATTCGCAGTAAAATTTTTATAACCGTAACGGTAACAGCAGCAGCCGCGCGCCAGACGCGAGGTATATTCGCGCGGCCTGTTCGCGAAACCCATAAACCTATACGTCTCTTATACCACCCTCAATATATACGAGATGTATATACACATATATGCAGTTGACATATATAATATGGATACACACAAACTGTAGATATATATCCTCATATATATACTTCAATCTCATTCCACAATGCCCCGGTTTCTATACCTATTTTATATATAACGTCATCTCACTCCCGTGCAACTAAACCATCAAGAGAGAGCTGAGTCGTTATTGCTTGAACGAGAAAATGCATTTTCCTATTTAACTACCCCCCTTCCACATCTAGTTTCATATATATTCAATCCACCACCCACTTTTAACAACCCGTTCATGTGGCCTGAAACCCCAGCTCTCATTCTCTCGACCACCTTAAATAATAATAAAACAGGATGAAAAAAAAAAAAAAAACAACAACGCCAACGTACCCCTCTTTATTGGCTCATCATACCGGGTCATTCTGACGTCTGGAGATTTTACTGATGTCGCTATAAAGATTCGTGCAGTATTGCAAAAAATATTATGGAAACACAAACAAATATAAAATATGATAACGTATTCAAGATTGGTGTTTTTATATCCTGAATTAAATGTTTGCGAAATTAGATTTATTTATCGGATTTTCGTTTAATGGGGTTTTGAATGAATGAATTATTCACAAGTGCGTTTACTGTTGAGTTAAGAAAATTTCAGAACCAAGTGGTATATAACCGTATTAATTATATGTATAAACTAATGCGTAAACGGTGAAAGGGGATCGAAGGAAAAATTTACATGTGCATATGTGTATTCATCACGATGGTTGTTAGGTATATACTATATAGTTGTTGGGATTCGGATGTGTATTTGTGGCCACGGGTTGAAGATAGAGTTACTGAATAGTGACAGCGGGGGGCACTGAGCCAAACTACAAGATAGTATATCAGATATTTACCAACTTCCTTTATCCAACTATGTACGCTCCATCAATTCAACAACTAGTTTTACTTTATTTTATTTTATTTTTTTAGTTTCTTCGATACTACGCCAAAAATTGAGCATCAATATCAATTGAAAGACATTTTGTATGATGTTAAATCGGCTAAATAATAGATTAACGTTTAAAGAAGAAAGATCAACAAAAAAAATTCCTTTATTTTTCGATCCTCAATAAAGAAGGGAATTCCCTTGTCATGTTTATTCAAGTAGATAGGACGAGAACCCTTTGGCCTACTTTCCACTGTCCAAGGAAAGATAGTTGGGTTGAAAGTGGGTTGCACTACAGACGGTTGGAACATAAAAGTAGCTTTGAGATATAAAACCGCAGAATATTTCCAAACCAAGAGACGATGTTATAAAAAAAGTAGAAGAAAAATGAAGATAAAAACGTGAGACGAGGGAAAATACTGATGCGGATGTGTATGGAATGAAGAAAGAGAGAGTGCGAGATTGAGGGTGAAAGAGAAAGAGAAAATACGATCCAAGAGTTGGGGGTGAGTAGGTCAAACTTTACGGCCCTGGTGTCTAGACGTCGTTGTGCGCCGTGCAGGGCAGTAAAACCGTTTTAAGGGGCTGTTTTACCAGCGCACTCAGTAACTGGTGGAAACGCGGGTTGAAATAGCGGAATGATGGGTATATATAAACACGCGGATATGCACAAAAGAGAGCTATATATGATGAAAACAAAAATAAAGAAAAAACGATAAATTGAAGTAAAAAAAAAAGGAATTTTCTTTTTTTTTTTAGCACAGGAACAACAGCAAACCAGACTGATTCGCTCTCTGAATCCCCGTTTTATGTCCGCCGTCGTGTCTAGACGTTTAATTCCCACTTTTACTCTTTTTCTTCTCTATATTTAATACGTTAAATCTTTATTATTGTTTATTTAATTTGAAAAAATAAAATCATTTCGAATTTAAATAGTAGGTACTATCTTTCTTGAGCATTTTTGATTTAATGCTCTTTGAATTCGAACAATTCTCAATTTATTAAGTGCTAGTTGTGTCCAAAGTATGAATAAAAACTGCTAATTCTATCTCACGTCTCTCAATAAATTAAGTCAATAAAAATGTCATCAGAATTAATAGCAGTATCAAAAATCAAGTATCAATTGGTTATAATGCTATTGCTGCTGATAGTATAGTTCGTTCAAATGAGTGGTATATGTTTTCGATGGTCCACTCAAGGATCACTATTAATTATAATAAACCACTAGACGAACACCAGACTTTGGTTCCCAAGCATAAAAACAAAGGGTAATCCAATTAATCACTCTAGTCCAAGATTAATTCCCATAAATAATTTAGAACTAAAATTATGGTCAAATTTATTTTTGGAAATTGCTAAGAGATGTTTAGCAAAAGTATACCTATAACAAAAATTTCGTGACAAGAGGGAAAAAAATGAAGATACAGGTGTTGGCACCTGCTGATGCGAAGATCAAACTTCAACCCACCTGCCGATGTTTGTTACGCTATATGTGGGCTGTCCACTGCAGTATACATATACGAATAGAGACTCAAGAAATAAAGTCTTCTGAAGGTTCTCCGAAACAGCAGGGTGCCACGAGAATTTTGCAAAACGAGTCCACAGACCAATGTATACATATAAATATATCTACTGCCAAACGTGTGGTGGTCAACCTCAATAATTTAAAGCGTCAGTTCTTTTGAAACGTGTTTACTCATGCGTTTAGGGTGGCATTATATTCATTGTTATAAATCAAGTACGTAAGCAAGGGAGTTATAACATGACCCATTGGTAAATTATTAAATTTACCTTCATCTTCACAAATTATATGGACATATAAAATCTACTTCACAGAATTTATCAAAAAATTTTTAACAATAATAGACACTTCTATTTCATATTATCAAACTGTTCAAGTAATTCGAAGCATTTGGAATATTTATTTGTTACTACAGGACATTAAAATTTAGCAGTTAATTTTTGTTTTCTTTGATTTTTTCGATCAATGTGGAAAAAATCAAAGAAATAAACAAATGACACGTAAAACAAAGTTCAATGATCTCAAGAGGAAAAAAAATGATCAATGTCAGATGGTGGATGGTTTTTTACTGAATCCTGGCGCCCTTGATCAACAGTTGATTCCAACGTCAGAATGGGGGACATAATTTTTTTTTTTATGAAACAGTAAAACACACTCTTGGATATAGAGTTACAAGAGTTATATGTAAAGCACAGGGAGTACATAGTATGATGCGATGGCGCGCGTGAGCGACTGCTTCTCATCACAGATGGAACACGTGGCCTGTCCATGCTCTCTTTACCCCTTTCCTTTTCCTCGCCAGGCTGACACATAACACTAAGCCCTCTGTTTAAAGCATCGACTTGATCGGCGTTGGAAGCCCTTGAGTACATATTATACTATCACATACGTTCACTCTTACGACTTGTAAAATCGTTTATTCCTCGAGTGTGTTCAGAATTTTTACGACATCGCTATCTGACACAAATTGTCAGTGTTAAAAATCAATGAATTCATATCCTGGATTGAAAAAAAAAAAAATTAAATGAAAGCTTGTGAATGATTCAGACGTTAATTCATTAACTCTATCTGCATAAATTAGATTTTTTTCCCCTATCGTTTTACACATATTCCAGTTCATCATTCGTATCAATGGAATATTATTTTATATTCATAATTCAATTTAGAAATCCAAACTTTTTATTCATTTCCGTGGATAGCCAACAGGTTGCCATAATGTGCCATTGAAATAATGAAGAATCTCAATGATATTTCAAATGATGTTGGATACGTTCCAAGTTATAATATAATTCATTATATATTTTATCTGAGTTGAAATACATCTAGAAATTTGAACCAATAGAACTTGACGTACATTCAAGTCAGTATTAGCATTCACAAATACTATAATATACATCCTTTCTTACAACACCTCCAATATAGAATTCTCATGATTCCTGCTACCACATTGCACAGCATACAGCATAACTTTGCACTTTCCTGACGTTCCATCAACCGGATAATTATGATCGATGACTATTTCCTCACGTACTCCCTAATTCTTTCTATATCTTACTGAATGTGTAAGTTGCCAACTATATCCTAACATCAGTACTCTCCATACACTCCTTTCTCCTTTCACCTATTTAAATGTACCAAATAGACACACCTTTCCCCGCGCATTTTCACTTTAAGCGGGTCTTCCAGGTTTGCGTCACGTCGCGCGCAAACTAAAGCCAACAAATCCACATTGATATTTCTTCTTGTTCTTCTTCTTTTATTATTATTTTTTTTTTTCCTTTCATCTCATCGTTTTGCTTTTATTCTTCGTTGTTAGCTGTTCCCATATCACTTATTCAAAAATTCAAATTCGTTGTCATTAATAAAAATTAAAGAGACATCACTGCGGGCCATAGCAAAGCAGTAACGTTAGGGTGACCCTTTCTTTTTGCTTAGGCGGATGAGTTTTTTTTTTTTTTTTTTTTCGGGGGACCGGGTTATGGTATATACTCTATGAAGATCCACTTCTAAGGGGGATTCCAATGTTCCTCTTATACTCTTGCATATATTCTATCTTTCCCTTTCTCTTCTACTTACTTTCTTTCTTTTATTCATTTTTGCCACTCACCTCCTGTCTCTTTTCACTTCTAATTCGTGCGCAGATATATGTGATGACTACTGAGGGGCCTTCATATAGCGGTCGAAGGTGGGACCGACCTTTTATCTTACCTGGCCACCCAGACAATACCGTGAGACTATGGGTTCTTTATAGTCTATATTTTTTTTTTTTTTTTTTTTTTACGACAATCTGCATACACCATCCAAACCACCCTCTTTCTCACTCACTCTTCTTCGTTTGTCCTAAATCTTCCCTGTATTTTTTACATTAAAAAAAAACCCCTCCTCGTTAGTTTTTTCAAACTATTTTTTTTTTGCTTCCGTTCAACCCCGCCGCGGGCTTTTTTTTTTCCGCTTATGATCTTTCACAGTTGGCAAAATTTTTTTGTTATTGAATAAATATAATTAGAATAATATTATTAATTGCCGGTAGCTATGGAAATTTTTCGAATATAATATTTCATAATTTTACATCTGTTTATTAAGAAATTGTAAATTTTTTTTTCTCACTGTATCATTTGTTTTGTCATCGCTCTGTGGCATTGGATTATTTTGGGAAGATGACTTGCAAATTATAATAAAAAAGGGTGGAAAGTTGATGAAGAAAATAAATAAATAAATAAATAAAATAAATAAAAAATAGATAAATTTACCCCTATCACAACTCTATTCACTCACAGCTGATATCCACCCCGCTGTGCTTATAACGATGACATGTATATGTGTATATATTTATTTTTGTGTTCGATTAATGTACCTATCGGTATTGGGACAAAGAAAGACATTTCCGTGGTAAGCATTGGGCCTGTTACCATATTCGTGTCACAACATTTGGCCTCGTCCGAAAAATTATGGGACCTTTTTTCCATTTACCTTTTTACAACGCGTCTAGACACCCTTCGACACCCCTTTTTTTTATATCTACATGTCCTCTCTACATAATATATCTCCTTCTCATTCTCATACGTATTTTTTGTATTCATTCCTTCTCATAAACCCGTGTGCGCAATTTCTTTTCTCTCCAAGTGCACTCGTGACAGAATCATCCGCATGGAAAACTTGCCACCCTGTTTATGCATGTATTTAGATATATATATACATGTATATTTATTGCTAAACCCCCTTTTTTCACATGCACAATAACCAGATATATAAGATGGAATCAACCAGAAATTACAAGTTTCATTGACTTCAACATTTTAAAAGAGTATCGTACGCTTTTATTAAATTCAAATATGATTTTTGTTTTCTTTTTTATTATCTCTCAAGTATATTATATTAAAATGATTTATCTATAAATATCAAATTAATCAAATGGTAAATATAAATATACATATATACTGTTGAAATATTAAAACAAACCGAATTCATCTAAAAAGTTCTTGTATCATAAAATTATAAAGAAAAGTAAAAAGTAGATAAAAAAAAATTTCTGCCGTTGCATAAATTAATTTACCTAAGAAAAATATTCATTAACCATTTCAAAATGTGCAAGCGCATGCCTCAAGTTATATAAATACACACGTATTGAATAAAAAAAAACTCGTCATGGGTACAAGATGCGATGTGAAAAAAAAAAATTCATAGAAAAAAAAAAAATATTTTTTTTTCTCCAACGAAACGGTTTTCGCCCCCCGGGCGCAGTCGTCGTCATTCACAAACGTTGGTATTAAACAATGACTCGCCTTCCTCTACCCCGCGCGATATATGAAACAAAAAAAAAGAAAGAAAAAAAAACGTAAAATGTCGTTGGTGCCAATTTGCATTTCTTCCTGCAGGATGACGTGAAAAAAAAAAATTCGAGAAGAGAAAAAAAATTGATCGCGGTCGCGAAGTATAAAAAAAAAAAATACAAAACGTGAATACAAGGCGTGTAAAGGGTTCGCGTTTTTTTCTTAACCCTTTCTTAAATATAATATATGTATATACACAAACGTGTATATATATATAATATAAATATAAATATAAAAAAATTTTTTTTTTTTGCGTTCTTTCATTGCTCTCGCACCTTCGTCCAAGCGCAAACCATTATTTTAATTCCAACACGAGCAATGAAGTTACCCCGATGGTATATATATACATATTATATAGTAAAGGCAAAATGTGTGTACATAATGGTTGATGACGTAGAGGGCTGCGAGAAAAAGAAGAAGAGCAAAAGTGGAATGTCTTTAGTCCTCGTCTTTTGCATAATCTCTTATACAAGGGTTATAAAATATATATATATATATATTTTTTTTCAAACATACACACATATATATATATTTAAAAAATTCTCTCACACCCTTTAGTGGTATCTGTACATAATGTTTTGCATTTTCAACTCTCGATGCTTGCTTAAACCTGCAGTGTATGTATATTAAAAGTATAAAACTATTTCTTCGTCACTTTGATTTTTTATTATGAATTATTTTTTTTTCATTCAAACCCTAACTCTCTCCTCTTGTATAATTCTTTTACTCTCATTTCTTCATGCACCTATATATGTACATAATCTTTCTACGCATATATACTTTCTTATACAACTATTGAGGCCGAGGGTTACATATATACATAATATACATGAAACGAAAGAAGAAAAAAAAAAATTATCCTAAATACTCGTAAGCGTTTTAAGGGATTATGCTTGTGGACGCGTAAAAAAAATCCAAAAAAAAAGGGTTGACCACCCGCTGGGCAATTTTTTTTTTAACAACGTTTTTCTCATAACGATACATTACACTTGCTGCATGTATATTAATTTATTTATTTAATCAAAAAATTTATACTTTAAGAATAGAAAAAAAAAAATTTTTTTGCAAAGAAATATTAAATCTATTTATATATTTAATTAATATAAAACAAAATTATTATTATTCAAATAACACTGTCGTAGAATAAAAAAATATGTGAATCTGAAAATATTTTCATTTTGCATGACATTCTCCCTAGATTATATGCAGGTGCTATTAAGTATTATTATCCTCCTTGAGATGAGAAGAAATAAAAAAAATCATCTCATAAACGACAAAGTGAAATATGCAGATTGAAGCAATTGTCTTGAACCGTACTTTAAAACGAACCCCAAGTTAAAATCCACCCTTCCACTATATTTATAAACTACACACACACAATCCTTTATCTTATACTCTTGGGTCCAGTTCACTTTTATATTATAGACAATTCTTCCTAGTATATATACATACGTACATATATTAGTGTGTTTATTCCGTGAGAATCTTTAACTAATTATCATATTGCGGATTATTTAAATTATTTTTTATTGTCGTTATGTTGCGCCTTGTTTTTGACACAATCTCATTCTCTGTCTTTCACTATTCTCAAGTACTATATACCATCCTATTCGCATTCAAATCAATTTCCATTCTCTCAAAACACGACCGACGACACGCTTGCACTGCATGTATGTATATAAGTGTCACTATCACATGAATATATATATTATATAGATGAGGGGTGAGATGAGGCAAGAGGGTATTACATCACTGTGCAAGAGTGCTCCTAATTTTCGAATTGAAAAAACAAACGCTTCATCTTCTTTATATATTTAGGGTATCTATGTAGATATATAAATGTGTGTTTATATAGGGATATATGGGTGTGTAATAAGAGACTTTAACTGGGATAAAAGTCTTGTGGGAAATCACGCACCACTGCCTCATCTTCTCATTCTTCCTTTCAATTAAGAAAAAAGAAAGAAAAAAAAAAATGTCCTCATTAACCAATTGAGCGTTTTTTTTTTATACCTCTTTTCTTTTACATTTAATTTTTTTTTTTTTTACGCTAAATGAATTATTGTAATACAGAAGAGAATTTTATTTTGAATATATAAATGTAAATGAAAAATATTTTTGATATATATGTATGTATATATATGTGTACATATAATTTTGAATTAATTTATTTTGTTTAGGGAGCATCTGCGGACTGGTGAAAATTTGTCCGACGATAAAATATAGAAACAAACGAAAGGAAAAAAAAATTTTTTTTTTTTTTTTTTTTTCAAAGAATGAAATAAAAAAAATTTTTTTTTGAATCTACAGATTGTGATGATGAAGTGAGGGGAAATAATCATACAGTGTTGTCTAGAGGAAGCGGAACAGGAAAGGATGGAATGACAATGAGAAATTAGGAAAAAAAAAAAAAGTAAATTTGAATATCGCGGATTTAAACAAAAAAAAAAAGAAAAAGGACGTTAGGAAAAAAATGCGAATGGAATAGACGATGCAAAAAAAAAAAAGGATTTTTGTGAACACTCACGTTGTTTTTTTTTTTTGCTTATTTCCCCTCTCTCTCTCTCTCTCTCTCTTGCTCTCTGTACAATCAAGCAGGAAACACCACGCGTACAACACACCGTTAGGAGGTATAGAAGACAATAGAAGGGTTGAAGAAAAGGAAGAGGAAAAAAAAATATTAAAAGCAAAAAAAAAAAAAATAATATAAATAAACGATTTCAGTTCTCTCCTCTCTGTATGTATGATCATGCGCATGTCACTCTCTCTCTCTCTATACCGGACCATCATCTCTCATAAATAAATATATGTAGGTATAATACGAAACAAAAAAAAAAAACCAAAAAAAAAAAAAAAGATATCAAACAAAAAATATATCTTTATGCATGTATATAAAATAATAAAAAAAAAAAAAAAAAACATTACTGTCTACCACCTAGAATTAAATCTATTCAAATGAGCATCTTTCGAATAGATAAAAAAAAAAAAAATACCAAAAAAAAAATTTTTTTTTCATTTAATATTCAACCCCGAAAAATTTCTCTTCCATCACTTTTATTTTATTTCATTATCATCATCATTTTTATATTATTATTCTTCATTTTCTTTTGTCACCTTTTACACTTCCGCTTCATATATATATATATATATATATACATATAAATATATATTTATTTATTTATTAATTTTTTTCATTTCTATTTTCAAATTTTATTTCACTCGTGAACGCATCAGAGATCGTAATACTAGATGCAAAGCATATACCAACCCTTTTACACTGGAAAAACCCGCTTCACTACCCCTCTTTTCGCACTATATATATGTACATATACTATCTGCATATATATGTATATATTCCCATCATCGCCATTGCATTCTCTATAACCCCGCCAGATTTTTTTCTATCTATATTTTTTTTTTTCGTACACACGAACGCGTTCATGTGACAATACAAAAGTGCTCATCATACGTTCGTTTTCCCCGCCATTATTTCTTTCTTTAATTCATGTGTGCACATTGGTTCTAAGCTAAAATTATGCAAGCATACAAAACACAAGTGGCAAACGAGAAACGAAGCAAAGAGGATAGAGACGTGATGGAGATTGGTAGGGGATAAAAAAGCGCGAAACGAAATGAGAAAAAAAAAAAATTAAAAACACAAGGCCTTGCCGCCTTTTTTTTTTTTGCCCGATTTTTTTTTTTATAATCGTGTATCCTAATTTTTTTTTCTTCCCTATATATACTTTGCTTCGTTACAACCAGCTATATATATGTATACCTATGCCGGGATCTCTTTCAATCTCATTTCCCTTTCGTGTTTTTTTTTTTTTTTTTCAAACACACATAATTTTTTTTTTCTTCTTTTGGTTTTGGTTTCAGTTGCATCGACGCGCGCGCCTGGTCGCAATATATGCAAAGAGAAATAAAAGAAAGAATTAATAATGAAAATATAAAAAAAAAATATCCATCGTCATTCTACAGTGTCTCCCTTCTTTTATTTTTATATTTCCATCTCCACACTCATACGTTCTTTGATCATCATTTTATCATCATCATCATCATCATCATCATCATCATAATAAGCCGATAGTGTTCAACCGTTTTTTTCCTAACCGTTAATACAAATACATACAACTAAGAAAATAAATGAAAAACAAAAACAAAACCAGACACCAGAAAATATTAAATACCTATAAAATATAATAAAAAAAAAAACAAATTTTTTTATAAAGTAAAGATATTATTAATAAATTAATTTGCAATATATATTACTCACATCGTTAGTGAGTCCATTGTTCCATGGATAAGGTGGTTGTGGTGGTGATTGCTGTTGATGATGAACACCACCAACACCAGTCGTTCCATGAGGATTGTGAATATGTTCAGCCATAACACTGACCCAATGGGCCAATCCAGCACCACCACCACCACCACCACCACCAGTGCCAGTATTTCCTGTACCTGGTGTTCCATTTCCAACAGCACCTGTTCCACCACCACCACCACCGCCACCAACACCACCTCCTTCCTCGCCACCTTCTGACCACGCAAACGAAGCCTTCTGGAAGTAAAAATTTGACGGATACTGCATTAATTGTTATGCAGTAGTTCCAAATATATTAAATAAATTCCATTAAAAAAAAAATAAATAAATAAATAAATTTAACTGTATTATATAAATATATAAATATATATTTTTTCCTTTTTTTTATTTTATTCAATATTATTTTTTATTTTTTTATTTTCATCAACGTAAATTAATTGGTAATTAAATCACTGGAATAACCTCATTGTTACGGGTATAGTATATATATAATAATTGTATGGATATAGTACTATAGGGTAAATTAAGGCCCCTGGGTCTGTAAATAAAAATAATATATATATATTTTTTTTCTCTATAGATACATAATACATAACCGGTGGAGCGCGTACACAGACATAAGAGTTCACTAATTAATAATAGAAGCCGTGCTACAAAATTAAAATCAATTACGTTCAACAAAAAAAAAAAAATTACCCATGTGTTTGTGTATATGAAAAAAAAAAAATTTAATCTCTTCCATCAAAGTATTACTTTGAAAGCTCTTTAATTTTTTTTTTGTCTTTCAAATGAGCGTGAAAAAAAAAATAATTTTATATTATTTTATTTCGTTGTAATATTTTTGTTTATTTGTTTGTTTGTTTTTTTTTTTTGCTACGATTATCCTAACCTCATCGTTATCCTCTCGATGAAGCGCTAAATTTCTCGGGAACGCTGGCACACTGCTAACATTAAGTTCCTTAATATCCTTGAGATCTCTCAATGCTCCTAATGCATTAAGATTATCCTTGAAATTAGCTAAATTCTCTTTAAAATTAAGATTTCGATTTAATACAGTTTTACCAAGCACAGCACTGGCTAATAAACTCTTGTAAAGATCATTAGGTAATATAAATTTTTGTTCACGATCACTGCCAACGTCAATAGCATCATTTTTACATGATAAAACGTCATTTGATGATGAATCGCTGTCAACCTCCACCGACGAATTCGACACAACACTAACACTCGACATTATAAACATATAAATAATAAATATTTATATATATCTTAATTTAAATTATATATTTAATTATATTTGTTTTTATATTTTATTATTAAATTTTTTTCATCACTTTGTTCCACTTTCACTGAGTCTAATTTTTTTTTTTTTTTTTTTTTCCTTCACTTACTCTATGTTTATCAACAACTGACATGTGATGCAATGCATTTGACTCGACGAGGAAGACGGTAGTGATGAAAAAAACATCGAAAAAAAAAACAATGTCACAATCGTCGTCGAGGAAAAAAAACACACGCACTAGAGGAGAAAAAAAAACAAGAAAAAAAAAAGAGAGAGCATCAACGCGGTGATTTTATTTTTTTTTTTTTTTTATGTCAATTGGTTAACGCCCTTTAGTTAAATAGTAAATATTTTGTTTCGAAATAAAAATTGTTTCTTATTATTTGCAGAGTTATAGATTAATAATAATTGTGTACATTTTATATATTTTTGTTTTATAACTTCAATTAATTAATTTAATTATTTTTAAATATTTCACGCGCGTCTGTATATATTTATTATTTTCATCTTCTTCTTTTATTTTTTTATTTAAAATAGCAATTGAAAATATTTAAATATACTAATGAATATATATATATTAACAAAAAATAAAAGGCCTTTGAATTACAATCGCAGGAATAAAATACCGTTTATGAAATATATTTAATTATATTTACACATTTAATTTGAATTACTCCTTTTTTTTTTTATAATTATTTTCTCAATTTTCACTATTTATTTGCGCCTTACAAACGACAATAAAACACACTACTATTATATAATCCCTTCCATTACACTTCACTAAATATACTTCCATGTATAATAATCCTCATAATTATTAAATTGACTACAATTAAATAGTTCAATAAAGAACTATTTAAAATCACACATTTGCATCATTTTATTATAATTTATCCTTCACTATTATTATTACTATTATATTATTAACCCAAACATTTTAATTATCACTTGTATTTCCAATTATTACTCGTCTATTGAGCTAATTAATTAAAAAAAAAAAAAGTTTTTTGATTTCTTATTTATCATTATTTTTATCTCAATACAATAAAATAATTTTTTAATTTCAAATAAAATCTATTCAACAGATATTTTTATTTTTTCTTTCCTCACCCTTTTATCCCTCTAAATTTATATATATATATGTTTATATCTATATGCATTTGCTTTAGGAACTTTTGCGCGCGCAACTCATTACGCGGGACCACTTCTAATTGGCTGGTTAATTAACGCGGGAGAGAGACACAATTTACCACGAGGTATTCCAACGTGGTATATCAACTTCTTTCCCTCTATATCTTCCCTCTCCTCACCATTAATATCATCATATTATTCTTGTTATTGTTTTTATATTCTTTATCATATTTCTCAATGACTTTTTATAATTATTAATTTTTCTTTTAAAAATTAAATACTATACGAGTGTGAAAAATAGGAACTTTAGTTATCTCCCACATGGTTTTTATCGCTCTTACTGTGTCTCTTCATCATACACAATCTCATTTTTCAAGCCAATATATCACAAAACATCGCAATACACTTTTGTATTATTTCTTTTGTCTTCGCAGCTTCTTCTTTTTTATTTGTCGTTTCTTTTTTCCTCCGTATATTGCACTCGTGAATTTTTTTTATCGATTACAAACGCTCCGGTACATCTTGAAACTGCAATCCGACGGTGACTGGCCCTATACACACATAACCCTCAACTTCTTCATCGTCTTTGTCATCTTCAATAAACCATGAAGACACAATATACCAACGATGGTGTTATTCACAATGTGATAAACACCCAGCGATGAAAATATCGATGATGATGATGATGGCGATGATAATATTATTGATTGAAGGTTAATGAACATCCCGAAGACGTCGTCGTCACGTGGATGTTGATGGGAACGAGCCCGGCGGCCTTGGAGGCCGACCGAGCGCCCAGTCTTCAGGTTACTAAAGAGTTAGGGCCTCGTGCATGCTCAACCGGTGGAGGACACGCGGAAATTAACGCTGCACCCTTGATAAAATTGCTTCTAGCAATTAAATATTATATTTACACTTTTCAATATGTTAATTTATTTAATTTAATTATTTTCAATTAATTCCATGTGATTTCTTCCAATCCTTAAACTTAATTGTTTTTATTTTAATCAAAATTCTCTTGAGGATTTAATAATTATTAAAAATTCTTTATATAAACAATTTTTTTCGACCGTTGCAGTTTTTATTATTCAACCAGCACACGATCTCCAAATTAAAATTCAACTTGTACGATATTTATCAAGATTCTCTTCAAGTACCTGATAATCTTCATGATAAAAAACCGGAAAAAAATAAAAAAATTAAATGAATAATGAAACAAATGCGATAAATAATTGTGTTCGCCACGAATAATTTATGAACAAAAATCTTCACGGTCTACCCCTCATTTTAATATGAAAAATCTTATATCCTTATTTTTTTTTTTTCGGGGGATATTCTTATATGTGCACGACCGGGCGAACCGCGCGACTGGTTGATGCAGTCCGCGGTAGAGCATAAGGAAGCGGAAGCCGGGCCCGCTCTCTCCTCGCGGCTGCCAAGGAAAGGCGCGCACGCTTCGCCGCGGCCGCCCGCCTTCGTCGCCGTCGACGTCGTCATCTTCTTCTTCTTCTTCTTCTTCTTAGTTTTCTTCCTCTTTTCCTTCTTGCATTCTGCAACCTCTTCCTTTTCTCCTTCATTTTTCTTTTCATATTATTTTCTATTTCACACACGCAAACACCTATACATACACGATCGTTTGGTTGTAGCACGTTCAAGAGCGACAAAGAAGAAGAAGAAGAAAAAAAAAAATAAAAGTGCAAGAAGAAACGAACAATCCTCTCGAGTGTGTAAAACGAAGACGACGATAGTGGGAAAAGAGGTAAAAGCGAGAAACTAAAGAAAAATGAATGGAAAAAAAAAATAAATAAATAAAATAAAGAGAAAAAATAAACGTGAAAAATAGAAAGAAAAAAAAAAATAAAAATATTGCAGAAGTATAGAAGAACAAGAACAAGAAAACGAAGAAAAAGTAGGGGAGACAACTCTCGTACACCCCCGAAGAAACAGATAAATATAGATATTTTCCATTGGATAGGTGAATACCAACCCCGGCGCTTTCTTCCTCATACTCTTTTCCTTCACCCTCTCCGTGTTCCCGACGGCGTTCTAGAATTGGAAAAATGGAAATAATAAGACTCCGTAGAGTCATGGACAAGGGGATAAAAAAAAATGAGAGGGAGAGGAAAGGATAAAATAAAAAAAAAAAAATAGCAAGAAGAGTGTAGTGGTCTCGGACCGAGTGAGCAAGTAAAAGATAGGGTGAGATATATACCAAGAAAGCTGCGTAGTGCAGTTTGCGCAGTAAAATATTTTTCCTTCCTTTTTGCTATATGTTCACGTACAATACACATACACATATTCGTATATCCACCCCCTTTAAAAGGGGGTGGATTGCGCCGCACACATCGATTGGCAACTTCTACATCTACACATGACAATATATATAAAAATATAATTTTGCACAATAGAAATAATAAAAAAAAAAAAAACAGACTCAGGTGCAGCGCATAAGCCTGAAATATATTCCAACATGTCATCATCATTTTGATTGTTAATAATCACACACAAAATTAATTCCAAACTGCAAAAAAATTTTTAGAAAAAAAAAAAAAAAATTTTTTTTTTTTTTTTTTCATCAAAACCACATCCTGAAGAGGACCCTGAAGAACACTAAAGGACTTGGAATTGCGTATGAAAATTGTGCCCTCGTTGAAGAACAAACTGGGACAATATAAAATCCATCAAAAAAAGAAAATTTTTATTTTTTATTTTTTCAACAATATTATCATGTATATATCTTCAAGCGTGCAGCACCCTGAATCAGCAGGGCAATAATCGCTGATGATAATCATAAATAAATACATATAAAAATAAAAATAAAAATTCCTAATACGCTTCTTCAAATTATAAAAGTGTTGATATTTTAAGTGAAATATAATCTCAATTTATGTTTGATAAAACATTCAACTCAACTTGGCAAATATATATTTATATGCATGATGTATACACCAAACAACGTTGCATTGGCAATATTAATACACACATATATATATATTGCGGAAAGGAACGTGACCGTAACCCGAGTATCAGGGATTCCTTTTACCAGATATAAACATACAGATATATCCAAATACGTGTTCAACACATATAAAAACCACCCCAATAACGGTGGCATTGCCCAATTACCATTATCCTATTGACATGTAGATATGCGTTCACACACTCTGATGGCTCGTTGGCTTCTTCTTTCATTCTCTGCTGCTAAACAGGCGCACACTATACAGTAATCCTCTTGATTGAATGAAGAAGAAAAAATAATAATAAACCTCAGAGTGAGTTTGGTTTTTTTTTCTCTTCTTCTTTTTTTACTTCAGGTGCGTTCAGTTGTGTCTTCAGCACATATTTTTTCACGTCCTCTTGTATATATATTATGTGCGTGCGGTGTACGCGCGGCTAAAATAGGCAAAGAAAAAAAAAAAAAAAGGGGGGATGTATAATAAACACAACGACGTTATTTGTGTATTGGTTTTTCGGGGCGTTACCCGGAAGTGCGAGAATATAAGGTTGACAATTAGGTAGATATGTTGAGATATATTTGTATATATATTTTATTTATGGATATATACAAATAGGTGGAATATGAGAATAAATCTCCTCCTATTTTCTCCAGCTAATTTTTATATATTTCAATTTTTTTCTTCTTCTTTTATTATTATTATAAATTAAAATATGTTTTAATTTTCAGTGAGAATAGTGTTTATACATTGAAACCCTCGTAAATATGTATTTAAAATTGTGTGAAAAATTAACAAAATAAACGTTACGATATATATAAAGTTTAATCAAGTAAAAAAAAAATTTTTAAATTAATTTTTGTCATAAATTAAAATATTGAAATATTTATAGAATATATATTGCAAAAGAATTTATATACTTATATACAAATGGATGATGAGGTAAATATACAGTTGAAAGTCGACATGATGGAGGTGATAGAAGAGAGGGTGAAGGTGTAGATATATATATATATATTTGTAGTGAGAGGGTGAAAATTAAAGAAGCGCTAAGCCAAGCGCTAAACTGAAGAACCACTTGTTGAACAGTTGGCAGTGTGGTTGGCTGGCGTGAGGGAGGACGGGAGGTTGAAAAAGGGTGAAAAGGGGTGGTGATGGTGGTGATGGTGGTGGTAAACGACACCGAGTGGGCGGGATGGGAGTAAGCGAGACTGAATGAACATACACCTATACGTATATAAATAGGTATATATATATATAAAGTGAGGGAATGAGTTGGCAAATGTGAAGGAAAGAGAAAAATAGTGTGACAACATCAGTGAGAGAAAGTGCGCGGATATATATGCAAATGAAGGGAGAATAACCCTCTGTGTAACTAACTTGTAACTTTACCGTAACGGTAGTTGTTGCCAGCTCTTTTACTTCATAAATACATAATAAATATATATATATTTATGTGGATTAAGTTATTGTAAAGTGTAACGTGAATGTGCTCGTGATGGTTAAAATTATGAAAACAAATTAAATCCCATTCGATTCACGAATTATTCTATTATGCAATAAAGAAATTTAAAAAATTAAATTACTGTCGAAAATGAAGAAAAAAAATTTTTTTTTAATCATCAATATTTAAATTTTTATATATTTTTATAATTAAATAATTTATAAATCATGATAATTAATTTACATAATTACTTTGAATTATTCTAACAAATAAAAATTAAATTACTGTCAAAAATGAAGAAAAAAAATTTTTTTTTAATCATCAATATTTAAATTTTTATATATATTTATAATTAAACAATTTATATATCATGATAATTGATTTTCATAATCACTCTGAATTATTCTAATAAATAAAAATTAAATAACTGTCAAAAATGAAGAGAAAAAATTTTTTTTCAATCAATATAAATTTTTATATATTTATAATTAAATAATTTATAAATCATGATAATTAATTTACACAATTATTTTGAATTATTCTAACAAATAATTCCAAATCTACACATTAAAAATCATTTGTTTACACACATAATTATCCATATATATATACATATATACATATATTAAAACAATTTTAAAAAAGATGAAAAATTTTTCTCTTGCATTAAATTTTCTCTCCTCCAAACACACCACTGTTTTATGTTCATCTACCTTTTCTCTTTAACTCTAGTGCTATTTTATATTATTTTTATATACATATACACATGTATACATACATACATATCTATTTTTTTTTTTATACTCTCAACTTCAGCAGGATAAAACTGATGCAGTGAAATGCAGAGGAGGAAGAGCATATAACCAAAAGGAGAAAAAAACTCCTGCAGTGGCGCCAGGACGTCGAGAAGAAGGACAACGACGACTACGACCCAGATCCTGTGGCGTCTTCTACTTATTTTCTTATAAATCTTTTTTTTTTTTTATTATTTATTTATTTATTTTTTCTTCTTCATATTATTTTTTTTTTCACATTATATCCTATATGCACTCAAATAATAAACAACTGTGTATACACATTGTATATTTATTATTATTATTATTGTTATTTATAGTGTTTATTAATAAAAATAGCTAATAAATATAATTCCCTTGAAATAAATTATTTATTATATAAAAGAGTATAATTAAATGTCAATGAAATTACCAATCGAATGAACAGAAACTTTTTTTTTTTTAAATAAAAAAATCCAACAGTTTTCAATATAAAAATGGCGCGCGGGATTGTAAATAAATTCCATAGAGTGGACACAAGCACACACACATATATCCAGAGTCGTACAAAAAATATATATATGTATATATGTGTATATAAAAGAAGAGGGAGAGAAAAAAAAAGGAAGATAAAAATACTGAGGGGATTGAAAAAAAAAAAGAAAATAAGCGAGAGAAAGGAGGGAAGAAAGAAAAATAAGAGAGGTAGAGCACACACATGTACTTTAATATGTGTGTATATATATAAATATATATATGTGTATGTGTATGTATATGTATCTTTGACGTTTTGCACCCCCTACCCCCTGCAAAGATTTTTCTCAGGTGGCCCACTTCGCCTCCATTGGTTATTGCCTGCGCTCATGCACCCCCCTTTTTTTCACCCTCTCTTCTCATTCTCTGTTTTATCCCTGTGCAAATCCCCACCCTCTGTATACCCACCCTCTACCCCAATCCCACCTTCCCCGATTCATCTTTACATCTTCTTTTTACCAACATCGATAAATCGACTCTTTACATGTACATTCATGTAATATAAAAAATTTTTTTTTTTCTTATCTAGATATATATATTTAGAAAAAAAATTCCAAATTGAATTGAAGGAAAAAAAAAAAAAATTTCTTATATATATTCGATTTATCAAACTGAGGTTATTTCAAAATATTTTCTGAAATAAGTAATTTCATTTTGTAAACTATATTCGATTATTGAACAACCGTGTATGAACATTACGATATAATTTAGTTAAAAAAACCAGAAAAAAAAAATTTCATAGGGGGAAAAAATTAAGAAAAAAAAAAAAAAAAATTATTAAATTTTTGTACAATATTAATATCGTTTAAGCAAATCAAATATGGCGTTATGGCTATAATAAATTATATATCTATTTATATATGAAATGAAAAAGGGGTAAGGGATGAAATGAAAGTAAAAAAAAAATTTTTTTTTATACATATATATACATATAAATATGAAGAGAAAAAAAAAAAAAAAAAGTAGAGTTGAACGAGTGCATAATATAATAAATTAAGTCAAGCGATAGTAATCTGAAAGAGACGCCATTGGACTTGGTTATTGCTTTCCTCCACCCCATACCACCTATATAATATATCGTTACACCTCCCTCTACTTATATACAATACTTATATAGGTACAAAACGCATGTATATAATATTTTTTTTCCCTCCCTATTTTTCTCTTGTGCATTACGCATTTTATCAAACAATACCAATCTACTGCGTACCACAAACACATACGCATATACATATATGTATATTTAAGAACATCCATAGAGGGGGGTACACATCATCAGCCATTTTGAATTAATACCTCATGTGTACATAATTAAAAAAGAAAAAAGAAAAAAAAAGAAAATTTCTACAAGTAAAATAAAATTTTTATTCAATAAAAAAAATAATAATTGTATTATTTTCTTGTTATATTAATATATAAAAAAAATGACTTTGGTAAATTTATTCAAGGTGAAAATAAATGTTTATAAATTATACAAACAAATGAAAATCATATGCTAAACTACATATATTATTATGCAGTTTTATATTAAAAACATTGAGAATATATAAATGTATGTATTTTCCTAGAAATGTGTAATGCGTATATAAATTGTTAAGGGTTGGGGGTGTCCTAAAACTAGAGGTAAAAAGGTTGTCTGGGGCGGCGTCTAGCCAAGTCTATCGATTACTCCCCCAACTTTATATCGTTCAATTCGTCTCAATCTTTATACACATATATATTTATATATATATATATAAATTAACCTCTCTCTTATTTTTTCCAATTTTTATTTTTTCCTCATTCTCACCTCTATATAACATTCGCACACACCATCCCCAATCATCCATCGCATCTTTCAAAAATCACCTTACACAATATTATTCATCAAACTCCTTTCAATAAAAAAAAATATCTCTTTAATTTTTCTCCTCTTTACTCATCTATACATAAAAGTAATAAAAATAATTAAATTAATTCCTCATATCGTATCACAATAAATGAAACTAAAAAAAATAAAAAAATTACACAAAGTAAATAAATCTATAATTTTTAAAACGAAATGGATCAAGAATGGATGAAGATAAGATATACGATGTGTATAAAAATAAATAAAATAAATAAAATAAATAAAATAAATAAAAAAATTGAGTCAACGGCACCAAAGTCACGACGGGTCTCGACGTGTTTTGATGACGGACAGGTCATGACCTAGGCCGTCTTGAAGGGCAGACATTTTTTAATCGATAAAACACTCTCGAGCCTTCCATCTCCAGTCCTCATCATCCCTCTATATAACCTCTAACCACCCTCCGTTTGGCCGGGCCATTCGTCCGTGACGAACCTCTATACTTTTTTACGCGCCACTATCGGAGTTTATATAGTTGACAGAGGTAGGTGATAGAGGTCGCTGACTACAAAGAGTCAACACAAACTCAAAGATAAATACATTTACATGTATATAAGTATTATATATATACTTACTACAATGGTATAGGGGAGGATGAAGAGTGAAGAGAGGTTTATTTGGCGAGTGTGGGACACAAAGTTGGTTTTGAATTGCACTGACACAACTACACAAATACCCACTTTAGATATACATACATTTATATATATATATATTTATGCCCTTATTTTACACCCCCTCTTCTTGCAGCCTAAATAAAGGCCCATCACTTTAAAGACGACGCTCTCGAAAACATTGTTAAAGGGGATGATTTTTAACTTATCCAATTTTATTTTCAATAATTTATTTCAATATTTTTTTTTCTTTTCACTTGTTTTAATTTTTATAATTTCTTCTCATAATCATGATTGTGATTATTATTAATAATTTATAGTGAATAAAAAATAATTTTATGACATTAATTAAAGTGCAGAGATGAAGAAGAAAAAAAATATTTGAGTTGAAATTTTATTTTTAATTAATTGAAAGAAAATTATTGAGGAATAAAAAAATATTATTTTATCATTCTTTGATATAGATTGAGGTATATTAAATAGGTATATATATATGTATAGGGGTGAATGGGGAGGAGTAAAGATACGAGAGTATGGATCAGTTCAGTATATTTTTTGAAAAAATACGTTGGGACAATTCTGTTGTACAGAATATATGTGAATGTATGTTTTTTTTATTTTTATTTTTCTTCCAACTTCTTTCCATTATTTGCTATTTATTTTTTTATTTTTTTTTATTATTCTTTGGTCGTATGTAACTCATGCTCTTCTGTTTATACGTAAAGGTGAATGCAGAATGGATATAGAATCCTCCAATGATGGGAGTTGAAGTATAATTTCGAAAGATAAACAGTCTTTGCACTTGTTCGCACGAACTTCATTCTCATTTTATTTTTCTCTCTTCTCGCATTTAATTTTTTACTTTTCCACTGTTTGAAAAAGATAAACACACTGAATAAGTCCAATATCACGACATATTGTCTGTGTGAAAAACTCTAAAGGTCCGCAATTGACCAAAAGAAGAAGAAGAAAAAAAAAATACAACAAAAATATAAATTAAAATTTGAAAGAAATAAATAAAAATATGAACATAAAATTTATAGAAAAATATTACAAGAAAAGTAATATGAACAAAATCAATATTTGACATATTAAATTTTATTTTTAACTTCAGTAGATGAAGAAATTTTTTATTTCAGCTAATTATAATTTTTATAATCAATTAATCAGTGACACACAAAGTTGCAATTTTTTTTTTTTTTCATATCTACATTGATTATAAATAAAAATTGTTGAGATAAGCTGTGTGTGATAAAAAAAATATCGTCAAAACAATAGATAACATTTGAAGATTTAGTAATCAATATTATAATAAATATAGCAAAGGGTAATATCGAAGGAAAAAAAAAATAGACAGATAAAAGATAACCGTTAAATCCATACTCAATTAAATTATATCTACATCTGTTTAATTGCATGTATATGTGTACATTATCGGCTGTCTGTCACTTGTCTGACAACGATAACAATACAATCCACTCACAGACAAATGCAAACTTGAAAAAAAAAATTACATTCCCACGTTAAACAAATTTAAAATAAAAATCCAATGAGAAATTTTTCTACATTTAAAAATAAATAAAACATAATAATTAATTTCTTCTGATCTCTTCCTAAACTATACAATTAAATTTATTATTAGACGGTATAGAATATCACAAAATAATAATAAAACTATCTCCATACCGACTCTCGTTATCTATACAAAATGACATTATCAAACGTGCAAAACACAAAATAAGGGATGAAAAATTCCAGCAGCTGTATCAACACAGCAATCCCCTTAAAACTCTACATAAATTCACCCAAATGGTAAAATATTTCACCCTCTATCGCGATCTGCATTATCCACTGTCGAACAAGGGATGAAATTTTAACCCACAAACATCCCCTCTACCTTAAGGTGGTAACGAAAAAAAAAAAAAAAAATAAATAAATAAAAATTCATTTATCTAATCAATATTAAATTATTCATTAGAAAAAAAAAAAAAAACAAATATTAAATCAATTTACCAAAATAAATAATCATTTCAGACAAATAAATAATACATCAATAAAACATATATTTCATTTATCTCTTCATCACATTAACATAAATATTTAATACATAATTATTTAAATACCATCGAATAAAATTTACTAAAAAATTTCTCAACCATTTTTAATTTCAAAAATATCAAATTAAAAGAATAAAAATTATAATAAATAACACATATAAATATATTTATCTATTATATTACCATTATAAATAATACAAATAACAATAATAATAATAATAATAATAATAGCGTATGTAATTAAAAATGTTTAAATGACAAAAGATATGTTTAATTTAAATTGAAATTTGGAATGAAAAATAAATTTAAAAAAAAATATGTAAAAGGTTGAATAAAAAAAATATATGACATTTTGTAAGTGAAAAAATTATATGTATATATCTGATATTATATATAATTACTTGAAAGTATATATTGCAATAAATAAAAAAAAATAAAAGTGTATAAAAAAAAAAATGATAAAAATCATCATGTATTCTTACCTGCCATCTATCAACAGAAACGAAAAGTCATTTAACTACGACGAATCCCATATTAATGTCGTACATATATACATTTATAATAATTTATATGTGTATATAATTCTTTCATTAACATAATATTACCAATAAATATAACCCACTGTATATATTTATATATAAAATATATTTGTACATAATTTACGATGCAAAGTAAGGTTATAAGTTACCTATCAATCATTGTATCGGCATTGAACTCAAAGTCTAACCTGTTTTATTTTCATCTCTTATATTATTTCTTTCATTTTGTTTATTCCTCTCGCTCAACCAATCACTTTAATGACAATGTTTTCACGTATACTTTGTGATATGAAAATAAGTTTGTGCGCTTCACCTTACGACCATAAAATGCATATCGCAATATATGTAATCATCATATTGCGCATATATAAATTTAAAATAAAAATAAAAGGAAATGAAAAATTATTTCTATATAAAAGATAATAAACAAATAATCATAGTAAAATTAATAAAATATAAATATTTAATTTATAAATATAGAAATAAATAAAAATTAATAAATTCAATTGAATTTTTGTATAAAATATTATTTAGATAAAATGAATTATATTTATTTGATACGCACCATTTAATTTTTTTATTTGATGTATAAATAAATAATATTATTAATATAATTAATGGTTTAATTTTAATAGCAAAGCAGAATTTCTATTTTATATATTATAAAATATATAAGAACAAACGTCTTTCAGTCGCGTCCACTTCCGGAGATAGAAATATTTCTTTTTGACTTCCTTTTTCATCTCATTCGCACGCCGACGGGGGGTTGAATTCTTTTCCCTTTTGCTATATCATCATCCTCCCCCCTCGAAGATTTAGGGTGAGATTCATATTAATGGTTTCGTTTTTATATAAGTATAATTGTCCAAATGAAAATAAGAAAAAAAATAAAATAAAAAACATTTGCGAATAAAATTCTTTCTACTAATTTTTTCAATAATAAATATAACTAATTAAATAAATAAATGAATGAACCAACGAATGAATGAATGAATGGATGAATAATACATTGAAAAAAAAAAATATTTCCAAGTCTAGTTATATTTTTTTTTTTTCTTTAAATTTAAAAAATGTACATAATAGATTGAAAGCCAACACGCGCGTTATATGTTGTGAAATCGTTTCGAAGTTGCCGTCGCGCGCGCTAGTATCAAAGTCAGAGCTATTGGACAAAATAAACCGACAGAGGTGAAGCCGACGCTCAAAATTCCTCAGGCGGTGTCTTTTGTACCTTTATGTCTGCTACTGTACACCGCCAAAACTCTTCTCGCTTTATTTTTTTCATTTAATTCTCTCTCTCTCTCTCCATTCATTCTGAATCTCTTCTGCGACATTATAGTATCAAAATTCACCGATTGAATTAAACAAAGACAAAGTTTATATAAATACACAAAGGTGGAAAAGAGTTGGAGATAAAGATGCACGCAATTCAGAAGCCGGCGCTTTCTTATCCTCTTTTTCTGTTTAGAGTTATATATAATACACATTTTAGTTCTTTCTTCTTCTTCTTCTTCTTCTTCAACTTTGATCTGCGTCAAGGAGTCGCGGACTCTTCGGAATGGTTATTTTATTTTCTTGCAAACTGTCCGGGCATCAATCTCTCTCGTCAAACCCAAACGACTAGAGTCCACTGCGATGAAATACCAATCGAAGAATTTCTTAGAGTTTCATATATATGTGTATATATATTTGTTTTTTTATATTTATTTTCCTGTTTCTATACATCAGCCAATGCCGCGACTATGTAGAACGTAATATTGTCATTTAATATAATTTTTTTATTATCAATTGTGTTTATATGATATTTAGTTTTTACAATAAAATTTAAGATATTATATTTGAAAAAAATAAAAAATAAAAATTCTAATAAAGAATAATTAATATTATATAAGTAAATAAAAAATAATTTGGAAAACTGAGGCATGTGTCAAATTACACTAATGTTCCCTCATAAAAAAAAAAAAAAAATACTATAATCCAGTAAAACAACAAAAACAATTAAAATAAGTATAATTGTTATAAAAAATCATGAACAATTATTTTCAACAAATATAATTAAAATAGTGTTAACTATATATCCTCATCTTTGCATTTTATCTTTATTTCACCTTAAATTAACAATAAATTTAATTATAATTTTAACCCCAATCAAACTTAATTATTATAAAATTTTTATTAATTTATTTTTTGAGCAAAATTTTTTCACCCAAATATTTTATCTTCAATTAATTTCACCTTAAATTTACAAAATTATAATTATAATTTCAACAACTCAAATTCACACACTTAATTAACAAAAATATATATAAAAAAAAAAAAAAAAAAAATCACTCATCATTTTTAATATAAATTAAAAAAATTATTTTCGTTATTTCAATATCAATAAAACGAATAAATAAATATATACAAGCATTCTAGACATATATATTCACACATATATTATCAAAATATATATATATATATATACTGTATATATACTTTGTCCCCTCTACCGTTCATCCCTTGACCCACCCTTATTCCACACGGATAACGTGCTCCTGCTAATGATGATGACACTCTTATTTCTCATGGAGAAACGACGTCTGGTCATTTTTCAAAGTCCAAATCGCATAACGTACACTCACATATACATACATATATACACACAACATTGACGCGATAGTTAGAAACGATGAAAAGAGTGAGAAAGAAAAGTTTCTTTCCATGTATAACCCAAAGGCTAATGTGCGGAACGGCTCCCACAAAACCATCAGAGTAAAAGAGAGAATGTAAAGAAAAAAAAAAAAAAATATAAAATAAAATAAAATAAAATTCTATCTCACTTACTCGCCCCCATCTTTCTATTTCTATTCATCCTACACATGCTCCAGAGGTATCCTAATCATGTGGAAGATATGATTATGATCAAGCAATTTTTACCCTTTTGAAAATCATTATCATCACCATTAAAAATAAAATAAAAAATAAAATAAAAATATAAAGATATTTTTTTTTTTTTCGTTTTAATAATTAGATAGGTATATGTATAATAATTTTTGTATTTATATAAAAATCTACCCCTAAATAGTTTTTGTGTTATTGAAGGGTGACAAAGGGTGCATGCAATGAGATGAGTCGCCCTACAGACGCCATATCACTCCCCACTATTGCCACAATTTCATGTCCCTCTGTCGCGGCCGGAAGTCACGCACATTTATCTTCTCCCTTTCTCGTTCTCTCACACTCATATATGTATATACACATTAAATATATTATATGTATATGTATATATAAATAAATATATATATTTGAAATATTGTGGACTGTTGTTATACTTCCGTCTTAACATCAGCGAGGAAAAAATTCTAAAGACGGTGACACAATGTGACAAGGTTTTATCATAGATATAATAATAAAGAGAAAGAAAAAAAAAATTACGATAGATATAAAAATATATTCATGGATATAAATGTGAAATAAAATAATTAGGAAAAAGAACTAATTATTTTATCAAGAATTACAGGATGACAATTTAAATAATTGACTAATGTTTACTGAGGTCAATGAGAAAGGTTTCATGAACTTTAACTTATTCTGTTTATATATGAGAGAACACATGTTACTGTAAATTAAATTAAACTACTACGTACGATGAATAAATTAATCATTTTACATTTCAAATAACTTATTCCTATATAAACCCAGTTGAATTTACATGAGATGATAATGTATAAGTGCAGCATTTAAATCAGGATTAATTATTATACAAACTTTAAGAGTGTATTGTGAAAATACACTATAAAATAATAAAAAAAAAAATAAATAAATAAAGATAAAAATATTAAATGATAAAATAGAAATAATAATATATTTAAAAACATCTGCATATGCATATTCGAAATGGAAACATTTATTTATTTTTTTTCTGTATTTTAACACATTGAGAACAAGGAGCGCACGAATATTATCTATATATAGGTAGTGTCCCTCAGAGTTTTTACGTGCCAATTAACCTAAGGGCGAGACGTGCAGGTTAATTATACAGGTGAGAGATACTATTTCAATGCAAACTGCAAAAGACATAATATTATTATTCTCTTGCTCTTTGTTTCTCGCACTGAAACTCTGTCGAATCGTCTTCCATCAATATTCGAAAGCTATATATATATATATATACTTACACATACACATATTCACATACAAATATACACATAAACAAAACTTTAAAACCTATCATTTAATTTATTTGCATACATAGGCAATCAAAATAAAATTAACAAAAGCGAAAAAAAAAAAAAAAGCCACAGAAAATCCACTGTATATTTATTTTTTTCTTCATTTTTTTTCATTTCAAAAATATTTAGCACACTCTGCACAATTACGACAAACAAATAAAAATTTTTATGCATCAATAACTGTAAATATTAATGCGTAAGCTCTCTCATAACCTCGACATATTCACAAACCTATATATACGCACATATATTTATACATATAAATAAATATATAAACTGTATATATTTCATCAAAGAATTTCAACAACTTGCTAATAATATACCCAGTAACATAACGCATATAAACACGATCAGTTAATAATTCAATAATTATTATTTCTTGAATGAATTAATTATTCAAATAATTTTAAAAATATTTAAAATCGCATAAATAATCATGAATGATAATTGATTTATAGTTCCTCATAATATATATTAAATTACATATATATATATATATATATATAACATTCAATATCAAAATATAATAATATTGATCTTGACATTTAACAAAATATTAATATACAAAAATATAAAAATAATAAATATAAATAAAACAAATTAATCATTATAATAAAACTCGCAATAATATTTCCAGGTGAGTGACTTGAAATAATTTAAATTGTCCTTGATTAAAAAAAATAAAATAAAATATATATAAAAAAAATTTTTTCTTAAATTTATACACATATATATTTACCATACATATATATATATTATATATATATATGAAACATATGGTAAATATCATGGACAGACATAAGCACAAGTAGCAAAGAGTAAAACACAGCAGCACAAACAGCTTCCTACAATCTCAAGGTTCCCCCATATATATATATAAAAATATATAAATATTTTCCATTCTCATTTTATTCTCTGTCTCTCGCATCTTTTACTCTCTATAACAATCTCAATCACCTCCTCCTCCTCCTCCACCATCAACCATCAGTCTTTGCTTCCCTCCCCATTTGATCGTTTGCTCACTCGTTCTTTAGGTACACTCGCCGCGCGATCCGATTATCTCCGCGTGTCGGTGAGATTTTCTTGGTAACGGCCAAGTCCTTGGACCTCAGCGTCATCGCCTTAGGGTTCGGTATCCGCCCAGAGCGTGCACGCAATAATTCTTTATACTACTGCGCGTCTCAAAGACATTAGTCTGGCGCCAAATATAGGGCCATCATACTAAAGAGAATTATCACAAAATAGTGTTGCAGTTTATCTGTTAACTATTTTGGAGGTTCATTGACCGCTTTTGGGTAATTTATATTAAAATACCGATACTCTGAATTATTAAAATTACCACTGGGTATAATATAAGATTATATCTAGATCTATTTATCGAATATTAATTATATATTTTTGTGTTTAATATTTATTATTGAATTTTTAAATTGATAAATGAATTATAATTTATTTGCGAGTTTGTGGATTATTAAATTGTTATGAATAATTGAATTAATGTATTATTTCCTGATTCCATCAATGTGACACCTTGGAATATAAATTGATACGATGAAATAATTAAATAGATAGATGAGAGTTAATAAAACTAGTGCGCAATATATAAATATAATAAATATATTCTGCATAACACAAATAGGTATGTTAAATTATTATATTCAATAATAATTATACAAGGTATATATATTTATAATTATTTTAGCATAAATTAATTATGCATAAAATGTATGCGATATTGATGAGCTTAATTGCACACGTTTTAAATATATAAATTACTATTTGAATAAATATAATTTAAAATATTCTGAAATCGATAGAACAAATATTATAAATAGATGAATTATATTTATATTATATAATTAGTATATGTTTATGTGATTGTGTGTGGATGAGATTTAATGGGCCAAGGTGACAAGTCACACATTGAACATGTGTTAAAGATAATTGCGTTCTTCAAGGAAAAATTTAATACAAAAAAAAAAGTAAATAAATCTAATTAATTAATCGATAAATATAATATCAAACATAATTTCTCCTGATTGATATCAGCATATTATATAAATTAAAATTATACATTATATAATTGAAATAAAATTGCATAATATTAATAAAATCAAATGTGAATTTATAATTAATTATCAAGAGTATTAAAATAGAAAAATAATATTTTTCTATTTTGGAAAGATGATGAAATAAAAAGTGATAAAAGGTCGACTTAAATGATGAAATTTAATTATGAAATCCAAAGATAAATAGAGTGAAAGATATATATACATATATGTATATGTTTATACGGAAAAACAACATTATTTGTTGCATCACAACCACATTAATAATATACCAAAACCATGACTTTCCGATCATTATGCAAAATATATTTCTCTTTTGATTTACTCTTGGTTTTATTTTATTTTTTCTTTCATTTTCTGCTCCAGCGAAGTTGTGTTATTTATTTATTTATTTTTTTTTTCTTTTATTATTATAACATTGACTACTTTATCGATGTGCATATATACACGACAAGGCGCATGCGGTTTTCCTCAAGCGGAAGTTACAAAGTATGATTGGACTTTGCGTTGGTTATATACAGAGATAAAGATAATGGAAAAAAAAAATAGAAAGAAAAAAAAACCGATGGATTTGTGGTTTTTCAATGGAAATCTATCATTGGAAGGGTTTCAAAGTAAAGAAACATCATTGACGTCAATGAGTTCAATTGTTTTTTGAAACGTCGAAGGAATAAAATAAAAAAAAAAAAAAAAATAAATAAACCATGCGATGAAAATTACAGTTCTTTTAAAAGAACACAATAAATAATTTAAACAGAGGATGACAAAATGATGACAATATACAAAAGAAGAACCAGAGAAACTACGAAAAAAAAAAAAGAAAAAAAAAATAAATATAATAAAAAATACAAAAGAAAATAAATAAAAAAAAAAAAAAAAGAAAAACGATGAATGAAGAAAGATAAAGGGATAAGTGGAGTTAGAGGCAGATCTCCATTCACCAGTTTGTAATGAGGTCCTCGCGCACTCTATACCAGCATCCAGAGCATGAATGAAGCGTTAAAGCAGAGCAAATGGTGCTGCAAAACCATCAGGCAAGTGTAGGCAATGGAGGAAGAATATAAACACGAAGGGAGAATAACGATAAAGAATAAAAAATACAAGATTGTATATGTACTTTATACATATTTGTATATATGAAAAATTCTCAAGGCATGATCATGAATGTTCGCTGCAGGATATTGGAAATACTTTGAAGCTGATGTTGAACACGAAGCTACTTTAATACCGTGGCTTGGAATTAAATATTATAATCAAGTTCAAACACAACGAATAAAATTATAAATTCGTTGGATATATAGAGTGGTACATTGTGACGATGGTCGAGTGCCGATCTTGGTTCATGTTGAGGTGTCTTCAGCACTGCGAGTGCATGAACTACTTCATCAAGTTTATTGATTGAGAGTACACAGAAGATTTAACTGCTATGAATATTATTTATATTTATATATTAATAGCAACATGATGATGAGTAACATGCAACAATATGTATAATACTATAATGAAGAGGATGTAAAATTCTTGTTGGTGATTATCAATGAATTTAAAATAAAATGATTAATTTAATGCTGAATCGTGAAGCAAAAAACTTGGATATATATATCATGATGAAGCTTATTAGAGCTTGTGACTAAGTTGGTAAATGAAGGAAGCGAGTAAAAGACAAAAAAAAAAATAAATAAAAATAGCAGCTACGTTATTTCACACTAATAGGATCATTTGTAACCGCACAATCGTCCTAACTAAACAATTGGTAACTGCCAGGTCGAATGTGGGCACGCGGGTGGGTGAATTGGGGAGTGTGCAAACGACGAAGGGCTGTGCAGAGAATATCCACGTCGCCGTCGTGTCTGGCAGCGATTTTTTTGCGTCATTTCTCGACGTCATCGGCAGATCCACCCCAACTTTTGGTGGCCAGGATCTGTGTGTCATGTCTCACTTGTGACTCTGTACTGGCTTCCGTCCCACTTCCACACTCTATTTTCTCATCTCACTCACCCCTTTTTCACTTCTATTTCTATATTCTTTCTTTACTTATATATATATATGAATTGCTTGTGGCTTGCTTTGTGTTGTCATTGTCGGTTTCAGTTGGTGATATGGTATACATTGTTGATATCTCATTCCACCCTTCATCTTTTGCCTCACTCAACTAGACTAAAAGTCACACCATCAGACCAAACTGACAGTTCTTGATTAATACAATCCTTAATGTCTACGATGGTAAGACATAACCGTTGTCATATACATATATACCAATGTACATATGTATATTTATATGTATATAATGAGAAAAGCAGAAAAAAAAAAAAAATAGTGTGTGCTTTTCATCTTCTTTATTTATACACACACGTATAGCACGTAATATCAGGGAAAAAAAAAAATAATTAAATAAAAAACCAAAGTAGATATCAACTTTTTGAATAATATACCTAAACGAGAAATTAATAAAAAAAAAAAAAAATTAATAATTAAATATTGAATTTTAATTATTTTTACAATAAATTTTAAATAATACTGGTAAAAAAAATTCTGAGTGATATAAAAAGTACACATGGGTTCCATGAAATTCATATGATGATTTAAAAAAAAACAATAAAAAAAAAAAAAGTGAATATAAAATAATTAAAAAAAATTTTTAAACGGATTATTATTATTAAAAGAATTATACGTTTGTCTTCATATTCATCTATATAAGACACTAAAACACATTGTGAACATATAAAATAACGAAGAAATCCAAAATTAAGGGGTCAGGTTATATCGCACAATATACTATAGATATATATAAAAAAAATAAAACGTCGGGGGTCGCATGATATTAGTATAGCACGCCAGAATAATTGGGTATACAGCATCCACCTCTCTACTGATGTCTCATCTATATAGCGCATCGTTGCGCATTATTTCGCATACACCCATATATACAAATATATATATATATACATATATATACATCCATATAGCTACCGCGTATACGCGAAGAAACGTGTCGGCATCCTTTCAACCACGATTATATAGGCCTCTTCGTAAATGTAGTAGTGGTTTAGTCGTCGGCAAAACGAAGAAGTCACGAGGGAGGATGTACTACGAGAGGAGAATAAAATAAAAAAAAATAAATAAAAAAAGAGGATAAAAATTCACACACACACATACACATATATATATTCACATATGTATCTATATAATACACATACGGGAATAAAAAAAAATAAATAAATAAATAAAACGTCGAGCCCACGCAGCGTCGGCGACTATATGCACTCTTTCAGTAGCAATATTATATACATATATGAAGTTGGAAGATGAGAAGAAAGGAAGAGAGTAAGGAGGATAAAAAGGAGGAGCGTCTCGTCGTTCTGATGCCAAGAAGATGAAGAAGAAGAAGAAGAAGAAGAAGAAGCAAAATGCCGCACCTTGCTGCGATGTTACTACACGTTAGAGAAATATATATATGGAAGATTGAAGAGAGAAAAGAAGTTGCAAAACAAAAGCAAAATAAATTTTGTATAACGCAACAGAAGCTCTCTGATGGCACTGGAGGGTTTATATATATATAATATATGTATATATATATGTGTGTGTATATATATATAAAAAATATATATATGTATTTTATATACAGTATTTTACAAATAAAAAAATAAAATCAGCGGGACAAAACAACTTGGACCACGATCGTTTGAGGAGCGACAGGGGAAGAGTCATAACTGTCTACCGATTGCCAGTAGTATGGCCAAGATTGGATATACGTCCAAGGGAACGTGGATGAAACCCTGAAGAGTTTGAATTTAACTGGACAAAAAAGTCATAAATGATGAAAAAAAATAAAAATAAAAAAAATCCCGCAGTCTTTTTATTTTTTATTTCTTGCTAAATAAAATATAATCATTCATCTCACGACTTCATTAAAGTTTATTATTTTTTTTTTTTTTTTCACTTGGTTGTACATACGCACACAGCTTCCCGTCACGTCAGAGACGAATGAGATATATATATGTATATATATATTATTATTATATATGTATGTATATGTATGAGAGAAGAGCATTGGCATCACTGGCAGAAGCAACTTCTCTTTAACTTTCTCGTTCATTTAATTATGTACAATGCACTCTATTGTTTATAATCAAGCAGTTTATTCATGTCTGTGGTGTATTAGTGGTTTTGATTTGAGATGATTTATTGCAGTGGTTTTGGACAGTGCTTTTTATTTTGTTTAATTGGATAAATAAAAAAAATAATTATTGTTGGAGATTTTGTCATGATTGAATATATGTATGTAGATATTAATGTATGATGAGGAAAATAATTTGATTGAATGATTGTTTACAAGTGAAGCTTGTTGATTTATATATTTTTTTTATGAATGAAATTTCAGGTGATTTTTTTTATCATTATTTGGTTTTTTTTTTTTTCTTATTCAATTGATGCGACGGCGGACGTTGGACAAGTCAGTAACGCCACGCGACGGTAAAATCATGAACTATTTTAAGATATATTTCTCACGCGGTGTTTACTTTGATGGTACACGCCTCACTAAATCTACTAATAAATCATAATAATTGAATCTATTAAAAGAAAAAAAAAATAATCAATTTTTTTTTTTATCTCCATAAAAAATTTCATTATTTCATTCATATCAAATAATAAATAGAAGAAATTTTACTACAAAAAATTTGTTTAGAACATTTTTAATACATTCTAAATGTCGAGGAATATTAAATAAAAAATAAAAAAAATTATTATTACCAAAGAAAACATACACAAGAAATAGAAAATATTTTGCTCTACTACTCTGCAAAAGATTAAAATTCAAACACGATTGCAGAATAAAATATATTTTATATAAATTGTAAATCAATATAATCTTATATTGATTAAGATATAAATATTTATAATATTTAATTTATTTTCATTTACATATGTGCCTGATACACATAAACCTATATGTGAATAATTTTCTTAACAAGATTGGAAATATAACCAAGAGGTAATATTTATAAATGGCAAATCCCAACGCGCGCATTGTATCAATTCAATGCGATCGAATCAGCTAAATCTTGTCTTATCTAAAATCAAACAAGTTCGCGGGCTATTGCAAAAATATAAGAGGGAAAAGAGTAATAGAGGGACCAAAAAAAAATCTTTGTTGCATGAGGGCGGCGATCGGCATTACCAAGATTTTCATTGCAAGATTATACAAAACATTGACACTCAACACGGCCCAATTAAAATCCATTACACGATTAATTATCTAATTAATTTATGCCATTTACCTATATATACACATACATTATTATCGTAAAAGTTAAACACATAAATATACACAAATATATCCACATATAAAATATATATTCATTATATATTTCTATACATAATAATAAACAAGAGCTGCAGTGCAATTGAGACTTTATATAAAATCGCGATTATCCTCTAGCAATAATTAAATCAGCTTACATTTAAATCTATCTAAAATAAATTAAACTATCATTAATTTAAATAATAAAACAATTATAAAACGAAATGAATTAATAATAAAGGAAATAAAAATTGTTTATAATCACAACTTTAAATCTGAGTTAAAAATCGTTGTATATAAAAATATATTTCTCCTGAATTAATAAAATAAATGTCAGTAAAAATGTTGTAACAATCGTGATAAATATAATATAAATAACAAATATATAATCTTCAAGTTCATTCTTCAGTTGATGCCCTCACGTCAACATATAAACAATTGTTTCATTTATATACACATAAACGTAAATATATATAAGTATTTCCGTGAAAATGAATTTAAAACAATATATAATTCAGCAATTAAAATTTGCGCGCGGTATTATATATACCGCGTGGTTTAATACTTATATATTACGGTACATGTAAGTCTGGATAGTAAGATATAAGAGTGAAAAAGAGCGAGGTAAGAGAGAGGATAAAATAAAGAAAGAAGGAATTATAAAGAAGTGGATGAAAAAGAGACGAAGGCAGTGCGCGAGCATCCGGCCGTGGTTAAAGACCTAAGTGACAGCTAAAGTAATGCGAGGAGGGCGCCGCTTGCACTATACACTATATATTATATATATACAATGGTAACAGTGGTATATATATATACGTTTAAAAGTGAGAAAGAGGGAGAAAATGAAAAGAGTATAACGCGCGCGCGCGACGACCTGCAAAGTTCTTTCCACGATCGCGATCTTTTTACAGGAGCCGCCGGTGTATTTATCCCTTTCCCACATATGTTTATATATTTTATTTATGTATACATATATAGGTAAAGATATTTGTTTGTTTATGTGGATTATAAATTTATGTATAGTTTGTATGTGACTTTGCGTATGTTACAGTGTAGTTTTTATTTTTTTATTTTTATTTCTTGGAACTCGCACGACGTTTATTTTCAAACATTTTTTATTAATATATATTAAAAATTGTTTTCTTTTTTATAAATATATATATTCGTTTCCGTTTATTACGAAGATTTTTGTATTTCAAGTATGTGATAAATTGTTAATGCTTTATTAAGATTTATATAGTTGAATAATTACAAGAATTATAAGAACAAAATTATTTTTTGTATTAATTTCAAATCGGGAAATGTATCTATGTGATTTTTTTATATGGCTTACAAGTTATTTATTTAATTAAATGAATTTCTTTGATATATAGAAAGTATAAATTGTACTCGTTATATGTATCAGATCTCAAGCTTGCTATATATATAAAATCGTATATATTTCACTATGTATTATATACTATAAAACTGATCTTTATTTAAAATATATAATTTATTTTATCATTTCTATTTCTCCAAGAAAATTCACATTTTAATTGCTTCATCTACAAGTTTAAATCTAAAAAAAAAAATATTTATATATCTTATACATATAAAATAATAACTATATCACGCAATGATTTATATATGATGAATATATGTATATAAAAGAACAGTATATGCAGTATATGCTTAAGCATAATAATAATAATTAAAATGAAATAATAGAAATATGACATAATATCCAAAATAAAATTGAAAAACGAACAAAAAAAAATTATCAAAAAATTCAAACGTTATACGTATACATTTGTTTATAATTTTTGAATTATTTCATATATAGTTTAAATTTTGTGATACATAAAAATAATGATTTATAAATAAAATTATCAATTTTTATATATTATCTGAAAAATTTTTATATAAAATTATTATTTTTTATTTAATTTAAAAATCTTCATATAAAATTAACAATTTTTATTTTATCTAAAAATCTTCATTTTCATATAGAGATTTTTAAATAAATTAAAAATACATATATATATATGATCGAATAAATTATAATTAAACTATAGCTATCATAAATATATTTTTATTTTATCTAAAAATTTTTATTTTTATATAGAGATTTTTAAATAAAACAAAAATAAATATATATACATATATATATGATAGAAATTGTAATTAAACTCTATATCATAAATATATTTTTATTCTATTAAAAAATTTTTATCTATATATAAAATTAATAATTTTTATTTTATCTAATAATTTTTATTTTCATATAGAGATTTTTAAATAAATTAAAAATACATATATATATATATGATAAAAATTATAATTAAACTCTATATATATTATAAAAATATTTTTATTTTATTAAAAAATCTTTATACATACATAAAATTCATTTTTATATTATTTATAAAAAATCTCAATATAAAATCAATTTTTATTTTATATATTTAAATAAATAATATATATATATATATATATATATATATATATATATATATATATATATCTTTTGGATTTATATATATATACATATTTAATATAAATCCAACAGACATTTTCTCATATCAAACTCGCCTCATCTAAAACTTGCAGACATGTATAAACTTGATATCATTTCCCTCTCTCATTTCTAATTCCTTCTTCTTTTTCTTATTATAAACCGCAATGTACGTACATATATAACATACATATATATATATAAAATTCCCTCCAATATATACATACATATATTCTCTCTCTACATCAGCAACCACCGCGCGCAAACCGCATCCTCATATCTCTCTTTCTCTCTACATATATATAACATGTATATATATCCAACTCCTCTCCTTCCACCCGCTTTGTCACTCTTCTTCCCCCGCGCTTGGGTACGTGCCGCACGACCGCGCCACCACACACCCCAATGGAAACACGGCACAATGCCACCTGGCGACTTTTTGCCCTGGTCGCACCGCACACTCAACAATATATTGTTTTTGTCCCTCAATATACACACACACACACATATATACAATATATATATATATACAAAGGATGCGCGGGTTTGTTTGCTCCCACTCTCTGGTGTCTCGCCACCACCACCCACTTCCGGTCTGCCACCGGGCGGCGGTGCCTCCCACCAATCGCTTTGACTTGTCTCCGCCACGCCTCTCCACCTACGCGCACCTGCGGCACGCCCATTGGACAACCACCTCCACCAACAATTTTACAATCTTCCATCTCTCTTTTTCATTCTTCAAACTTGTATGTATATATATTTTTATGTGTATATATATACGAACACGTTTGATACATTTGTTTTTCTCTTTTGTCTTCATTCCCTTTTTACTCGCGTAAAATCTTTTGTCTTTTATTTCTATCCTCACATCAAGGTTGTATATATATATGCTAACGGAGATAATACAAGTGAGAAAGGGAAATAATACTTTTCTTCTTATTCTTCAGCCGCCTCCCACAGCCCCCCCGGAACTACCAATCCAATGTCTGGATTCATAAATACCACCTCTTTTATACAATTCACAAGTTACACCAATCCCGCGCGTATATATTTCCCCTTAAAACTTATCACGATCTTTTGCTTTATTATCCATTTGATGATTGCAATGTATGTACGTGTAATATATATAATATAAAATTTTTATATTACATTCGGAGAGAGAGAATCACTCTAATAAGACAAATGAAAATTACAGAAAATATTTATTTGTGTTTATAAATTTAATTTACGATGTGAATTATTGAATTAAAGATTATTTGAGAATATTTTAAAATAAATTTATGTGTATTATTTGATATGTAGAATATTATTTTCAACCATCATAACAAATAAAATTCTTGTGATAATTAAAATTCTTTAATATATATCTGAATGTATATGAAAAAAGGAAATAAATAGAAAAATTGTAAATAGAGAGAGAATGGTTGCGAAGGTCGTTAGTTAACTCTGCGACTTTCTGATGATATTATATATACTGCAGGAATGTAAAGTTACTTAAGTTGCAGTAGAATTATGCACCTTGAACTTAACTGCTGTCGTTAGATCCGGAGAAAGAGAATAAAGCAAAAAGAAAAAAATGATGTTAGGGAATTACATCTCAAATATATGTGTATATGTATTTTATACATGTCCCTTGGAATATATATAAAAGGAATTGTGATTGAAAAAGGAAAAAAAAAAAAAATACAAAGCGATCAAGTGAGAAGGGATGCACGAATGCCAATATATATTCAAGAGCAAAAGAGTTAGTAAATATATATAAAATATATGTATATATATCATTATAAAAACTCTGACCCCCGCGTACGACAACCGAATTTGGAAACTTGTCATTCACGTCAACATTCTATTTATGGAAATTGTGTACATACATATAGTGTGCGTTATGCCATTGCATTATATGTATTTTGCACAAATGGCCGCCTTCAACTTGAAAATATTACATGAGAGAACGTGAATTTATTTTTATGTATACTGCAATTATAATAAAATATATATTAACAAAAATTGAATGTAAAAATATATTAAAAATAAAAAATATTAGATAACTATATTTTAAAATTAATATTAAGTGATATATATATTTTGGAAAATTTATGTATAATACTTATACATATATATATATGTAAAAATAAAAAATAAAATAATGCTGCACCCTCGTGGCGTTTTCCATGCGGAAAAATCAACATGTGCAGCGGTTAATTTTATTCAGATTTATGAGAGTATTTATGAGAAGAATGAAATTATATATTTGCGGGGATGCCTTTTGTGGTGTTGTGTATGTATATTACACAAAGGGTGAGATAATTCATATGTCTAACACACAGTAAACTATATGTATATAAATAAAACTATATCGAATACACATAATGTTTACTAGAGTTCAACGACACCTTTAATTACCTCACTCTGACAATTAAATTGAAAGAACGTTTATTCATATCGTAAATCAACACGAATCCCCCAAGAGAAAAAAAGATTTATCTTCAAAGCCAACTAATATATACCTAACTCAATGTATATACATAAATAAATAAATAAATAAATAAATGTGCATTCAACATATACTGTAGTAGCTCCCAAGAAATATAATTCACAACTTTTTTCTTTAATTAATTATTTATCCATTATAATTATATACTATACGCATTATACCAATTATATATATTATATACATAAAATATATTCAGTGATAAACGCAATGAGATCTCGATAATTATTGTTGCAATATATATATTAAATATAAATTATAAATCACATTATGGTATATCAATTATGAAAGAATAATTTTGGAATATAATAAAATATTTTTATTTGTGTTTATATATATTTCCAAGTAGAAATATATTGTAATAAAATTGATGGTGCTATTAATTCGCAATCTGAGTCATGAATAGAGTGATAAAAAATCGCGGCATCACCATGAGGATGCAATAGTATATATATAATAAATAAATATATATAAAAGAGAAAGATGGGTGGATAAAAAAAAAAGGTGTCAGTTTCTCTCGCTCGTGCTCACGCGGACAAACGGCGATAATGTCGGCTTTTTATGGGAGTTAATGAACGGTTGTGTACTTATGGTTGTCGAGCGGAAAAGTGGTGGTGTTCGTGGCGGTGGAGGGACAACGATGGACGAATGGGGAATCCCCCGCGCGCGCGTTTTGCACCACTTTTAAAGAGTACCAAAAAAAAAAAAAAGAAAATAAATAAAAAAATACAAAAAAAAAATTTGTTATTTCTTATTTTAATTTTTTCTTTATCCTCTTACATCTCATTTTTCGCCCCAGGATTAATTTTTTGTTCCCTCGCGAATATTTTAATCGTCAATAGTTTTTTTTTTTATTAGCTTCATAAAATTCCGTAATACGCGTGTAAATAATTAAAATTTTTTTATTATAAATTTTCTGTGTCACTAACAAATAAGATAAATAATTTCCCAATATATATATATTATATACTGATTATAGTGTGGGTAGTAATAATAAAATTGAAGGTGAATAAATTTTAATACAAGTGCAGCAGCAGTTTATAAATAATAAATTATATATATATTGAATTATTTTTATATATTTTTTTTTTTTATTTACTCACCTTGCTCTGGACGTAATCGAGTGCTAACATACAATCAGAATATCCGCTTTCAGTTTTGATTGTTGTAGGGCCTTGACCAGGTGCTGTTGAACAAAATCCTGATCCTACAACACCAACAGGACCTCCAAGACCTGCAGCAGCAGCCGCAGCGACGCTTTCTCTATACCACGGATACATTATTTGTTTATCTTCCTATTTATATGCGTATATATATCCTCATACGCATAAACTTATACGCCAGAAAGAGAAAAATTAAATAAAAAAAAATAACAACAATTCACTATTGCACTTTGAATTAATAAAAAAATTATTAGAGCACTTTTTATCAATCACTCATTGTGTTCTCAATTATTTTATTAACAAATTTAAATTAATTAATTATTATTTGATTAATTATTTATCAACACTTTTTATTTCACTGTTTAAATTGTGTCTATATTATTGAATATATTTAATAATTATTCACTAAATTAATTTAAAAATTTTACAGCAATTTAATCACAAAAAAAAAACAAATTGTATATAAATTGTATTTTATTTTTATACAATATTATTTATATTGATTTTTAATATTATATATGAAATATTTATTTAATTATTATTTCTTTAGATATTTATTAATTTATCTGCTCGTTTAATTTTCATTTATAATGAATATTTAATTAAGAATTCACGTCAAAAATTTATCTAAACTGTGAAGACGTATTAAATGATACACTGAATTGTGTATCTAAAGTTTTATTGATGTGAAATGTTTTGAACAGTTAAATTGAAAACGTACATTTGTATATAATTGTGTAGTATATATAATAAATATATGTTCGTGTTTTGCTTCGAGTCTTCTACAAAATACAGCAATATAATACACACGTGTTGTTGATATTACACAAAATTTCTGTATAATATAAATACAAATGTAAACATTATAATCAGTGCAATAATGTTTGGGTCTGATCTTTTGTATTGTTCTTTCTACGGATTATAAAATTCCAAGAGTATTATAATAAAATTGAAAGCGTTTTATAATACTCTCAATATAAATTTCTACTTGTTTTATTCATTTGTTTATATATGCGTTTATAGTAATATAAATTCTCACTTTCAATATAGAAAAAAAGAAGAAAGAAAAACCAAGCTCTAACAGTCTTTAATATATAAATATAAATTCAGTCGTGTGTCTAATATGCATTAATTGAATTATGCTAATGGGAAATATATATTTAAAAGAAAAAAAAAAAATATGTGGATTATTTTATTTTTATATTTAAATTCACTTTCTTGATGACTAGATTTTATCCACGACTTTTTAATTCATTTTATTATGAACGGTTTTTTAATAGAATTAAATTATTTATTGCACAACGTAGTTTTATTCAAACAAAATTAATTATTATTGTTATTATATAATTTATTTTTTTTTCTAGGAGAAATTTAATCACAATTGTATTGTGTTTATATGTTCGATATTTTTATACATAAAAGCAGTCACAAAACAGTTCGCGAGCATTGTTTTATTTTTTATTATTTTGAATTTATTATATTGATATTATTATTATGGATAAATGGAAATAAAAAATTTGTTTGTTAATTAAATTTTTATCCTTTTGTTAGACATAATTCGCGTGTGCAAAATAATAACACTGTCGTTCTTATTATAATTGCATTAATAATAGTATTATAATGACAATAATTATTCATGTTTGATGTAAATAATAATTTACCGTGGCGTTTTCTTACACGATAAAACCACGAAAGTACAATATAAAATTGAATTGATTTCATTTTTTATATAAACTTCACATTGCCATTAATATTCATAAAGAAATAATGAAAATGTTTATTTTTTTTTTCTTCCTCTCTCATTCAATTTAAAATTCTTATATGCATTTATTTATTGCATAAAATCACAATATCACACCAACACCATATCACTTTGTATATAATCACAAAGAAAACAATTGAATAACAATTTTCACTTTCCAAAAGAACCATTAAAAATAGAAAAAAAAAAAAAAAATATATGAATTATCAAATTTTATTTGTCAGATTTATTTTTTTAATAATTTTTATTTCATATAATTAATTATATTATTGTATAATAATCACTATTTTTAATATGTTTATTATATTGTTTAGTGTATAACCAATTGGTTATGAAAAGAAAAAAATTAAATAAAAAATAACGTCACGCACTTGACCACCCGGAAATCATGAACCGTGGACCGCGAACGCGGTTTCTACACTGACGCGGGCGCCGGTATTCGAACATAAATTCGTGCGCATTCGGTTAACATCGTGGACATTCGTGTACTCAGCTTTGTTATAAGCAATCGCGCGCGCTCGTTGCCGGCACTCAAGTGGGGGAATGACTTCAAGCGAGACAGAGAAAGGGAAAAATACGTAAGAGATAATACCTATTTCGTATATATGGAAGGAAGGGAGGTACAAATATTGCAAGCGTGCGCGCGCTTGTTAAAAGTGGGAGAGAACAACACGAGTTATATCGCCGTGTGTTTTAGCTACTGCGCGAATAGAAGTGTATATACCTGGTTCACCACAACCACCCACCCTTAACGGCGAGGGAGAGGGGGGGCATTCACCCCCTGAAGGAGAATCCAACAAAAGACCAAAGGAATTTTTTTTTTATAAAAAAAATTTAATAAATAAATATTATTTTGAATGAACAAAATTTTTTTTAACTATTTTATAAATGTCTAATTTTTATTATTATTAAATTGGATGTTTAATAATTTATTAGTTTAATTATTTATTTATTCGTTTATTTTATTTTTTGTTTTTTTTTTTTAGTTTTTAATTTATAAAAGGAATTTTTAAATAAATTAAACAAATATTTCGAATGAAAAAAAATTTTTTTCTTAATTTAAATTTATAATTTTTATAATTATTTAAATTATTAAACAAATGGATATTTAATAATAATTATTAGTTTAATTATTTATTTATTTGTTTATTTTATTTTTTTATTTTTTAGTTTTTAATTTATAAAAGGAATTTTTAAATAAATTAAACAAATATTTCGAATGAAAAAAAATTTTTTTCTTAATTTAAATCTATAATTTTTATAATTATTAAATTGATTATTTATCAATAATTATTAGTTTAATTATTTATTTATTTCGTTTGTTTTATTGTTTTTTTGAGTTTTCAATTTATAAATTTAATTTATAAAAGGAATATTTAAATAAATTAAACAAATAAATATTTCGAATGAAAAAAAATTTTTTTCTATTAATTTTAAATTTAAAATTTTTATAATTATTAAATTGAATATTTATCAATAATTATTAGTTCAATTATTTATTTATTTCGTTTGTTTTATTGTTGTTTTAAGTATTTTCAATTTATAAATTTAATTTATAAAAGGAATTTTTAAATAAATTAAATAAACAAATATTTCGAATAATGAAAAAAAATTTTTTTCTCAATTTTAAATCTATAATATTCATAATTAATAAATTAAATATATATTAATAATTATATTAGTTTAATTATTTATTTATTCTATTCTTTTTTTTTGGTTTTCAATTTATAAATAAAAAAAATTTTGATTTGTTAAATAGTCTTCAGATTATTTTATAAATTTGAATTTGAATATAATAATTATTGTTTATACTTTTATTAATTTTTTTTTTTTTCATGATACTTTTATTTATTTATCACTGATTTCACATGTGCAAATTTCCTTTTTTTGTTTATACAATCAAACGATATGAAAAGATAATAAATTTTAATAGCAAATAAAAAAAGTTACAATTAAAAAATTACATATTTTTTAATATTTCCCCCTCAGTTTTATCTGTATATTAAATTATTTATTCACACACATATATATACAAGTCATTCTCGCACCCACATTGTCTGGACCCTTCATCAAGATGCAAACACTTGGCCAAGGTCATGGACATTCATCTCACTACACGCACACATTATATATATACATATAGGGGACAAAAAGTCACCCCTAAAAGTGCCCTAAAATATTTCCTCTTTCTTCTTCTTTTTTTTTTTTACATTTCCTCGATGTAAAAAATTCACCCCATTTTCTACATAAAACACTATCTCTTATACATATCTATATAATATTTATAAATATAAAATTAACTATTGTATATATATCAGGGAGAATTATATACATATATAAATATAATCCACATCCGGTTTAATAATTTTTTTAAATTTATTTTTTCACTCAATGATTTAATTTATAAAATTATATCTAAACACATCTATAAACGGAAATTGAATATTGTTTATGTAAATATATATTTATAAATAATTTTATATATATATAAAATGTCGTTTAGACGATAGTAAATAAATACATAGTCAACCTAACAAGTCGCTAGTAAGAAATAGGCAACTATTGCGCTTGCTTTAATGCGTTTGAGAGCGACATTGTACACTCCATCGTTGTCGTCTCCAGCGCGCTCCACTACTGGAAAAACTGCGACATGGTTTTTCGGCCAATTGGGGTAGGGAAGTATATATATACATATATATGTATGCGTATATATGTATATAATGCAAGTGAGGGTGGCGATGGCAATAACAGAGAGACCGAGGGGGTTGGAAGTTCAAGGCCGTCTTGTGATGGGAAAGTGAAGCGATTTTTTGTATTTTTTTTTTTTTTTTATATAGTTTTTGGCTCTCGATTGTCTCTATGTTTACATATAAGTTTTTAAGAATGACCCGGAGACCTAATTTATAATAAATCGTTCAATTTAATTATGTTTAAATGAATAAAAAAAATTTTTTTTCTTTTCATTTAAAATTTTCTGAAATTTCTGAAATAAATATGTGAATTATTTTTATTATATTTTTCATTCCAGTGACTTTGAAAATTTTATAAGCATTGGAATGTTAATAAGAACGAGTTGTGGTTTGATAAATAATGATGGAAAAAAAAATAAATGACTGTACGTACGTATATATATATATGTATTTATATAAATATAAGGGCTGAGCAATTTTTCAATTAGGACTTTTATAGTTTTGCCTGGATTCCATACAGAGAAATTCCAATCTCGGGTTTATAAAAGAGGTGAAATGATGAGGTGGTGCACAACATGTTTATAAACAAATCAAACACACTCAAACACAACTATAAAATTAAATTAATTATTATTACAAATGATAAATTATATAAAAATAATTCACTATCTTAATATTTTTTTTTTAATTCTTCTTTTTCTCTTCTATATTTTTTTATAACTTTTAACCCTTTGGGAATTTTTTTTCCCCTCTTTTTTTATAGATATAACTTTGATCACGTGAATGGAAGTTGTATATAAAACAGTGATAACAATTATTAGTAGCAATGTTCATACATAATTAATTAAATGGGCACATTATATTAAATCTATAAAGCAGTTTAAATAAGTAATACATTCAAATATACACAAAACACATCTTAATATAAATGTTTGAAGTGTGTAATATAGATATATATTCATTTATTTATATGAACGAAGTTTTGCACGCATGCACAAACCTCGTTAGAAAATGAAATTGCAGTAATAAGAAGAGGGCGTGTTTAATGTATAACGTATAACAAAACCCTCCTTCAATATATATTCTGTGTTAAAATAAAAAAATTTATGTATATTTATGGTTTGCATGCTTTAGAAATATTTTTTGTTTTCTCCTGCACCAGCAGCAACTTTCCATTGACTGAAATATATTAATACAATTATTCATATTACAGAAAATTATACAAATTGTTAAGAAGAATTTACTTTTTTTTTTGGTCTAAATAAAATTATAGAGATTTGATCATTTAATTATGTAAATTAAATCATTATTTCAATTGATACATTTATAATATTATTTTTTATTAGAATTATTTATAATAAATAAGTAGAAATTTATTTAAAACAAAGTGCACACCCGAATACTGATTTTGAACAAACGAAAATGTTCTTTCATCGATATATAATTCTCATTATTTCCATTTTATTTATTTTATTTATTTATTTATTTATTTATTTATTTTTTTGTTGTATTGATCGTGGATGGCAGTCAACTATATATCTTTTCCATAACCCCCGAAGAGATTGTTAATATATTCCATGGGACTGGCAGGTAAGAATAAAAACTTATATGGTGAATTGCCGCGCGCGCGTTTGTTGGATGGTTGCAGTTCTCTCTGTTTCATGGCGTCACTGAGACTCGTATATCTGGGGAATTTCAGGTCTCCTCTTTTTATTGACTTCATATACGCACACGAGATGAGAGTAGAGAATTAAATGACGCGACGACGACTCTGACGACGATGAAACGACGACAATTCGCGACTGTGTATAGAGAAGAATCTTCGGAGAAATAATAATGATCTGTTTATAATGATCAGCGAAACGTTCAGTGTATATATATTGAATGTGTGCTGCAGGTAGTTCTTCAGTATCTTTTGCGTGGTCTCAAAGGTTTTATATTCACGATTAAATATTAATTGGTCGACGCGATTGATAATTAAATGAATTTTATGTGAATTAAGCAAGAATTTTGGTTTATTGATAGAGACAATAATTAATATAAAATCACGTATTATTTATTATAGAGAATATTCTTTCAGAAGATTAATCGATTATTAATTAGCTGCGATAATATACGAAGAGTTGAAGTATGAATAAAAATTATTCTTTGAGTATTTAATAATTAATTTTTGAGTAGTGATAGAAATTTTTTATTATTTATTATATCATATTAAATTGGGAAAAATCATGAGGTATAATTAATAACTATTAAAAAAAATATTTCTCCATTGCAAAGACTGGTGGAATATTAAATGTATGATCTTGAAGAGTCATAAAAAATTCCTAAGAATTTAGAAATATATTTCGAATTGTTTCTTTATAGAAAAACTAATAAAATCCGAGTCTTTTATTACTGAAGAATGACAAAATATTTAAAAAATTTATGAAAAATCTCTTTCTCTACCGAAAAATCCATGGAATTCATTATTTACCACCTTGAAGAGTCGCCACAAATTATAAACACTTCGTCTAACCCTCTAAAAATAAAAAGAAAAAAAGCCTAAACATCCACAACAAAATTCTCAACCCTGAAAAACATAAAAAAAAAAAAAATCAGATAATCTCCGCAACCCTGTTAAAGAAACATTCAGCAGACCCTGAAAGACCTCGCGTCCACCATTGCCGTATCCACACCCTCATATGTGGGCACCTGGTATTCGAAGCTCTTCCCTCCTCCTCACACACATATACAAAACACATTTATCATATATCCATATACACACAAATACAGAATATACATCAACTATATCAACAACCTGGATCCTGCACACGTATTCAAGGTGTGGCAAGTTGCTTGGACGATCGTGAGTGCCCGGTGAATGTTGAAGAAAGAGATAAAAAGAGTAAAGATAAAGATAAACTGAGATAGAACAAGAACGAATAAGAGAAATGTGAATTTGTGAGTGCACAAGAGAGGGAAATATGAAGAAGAAAAGGCGGAGGAAGGCGTTGCCTTTGGTTGAACGCCATTGGAGGATATCATCTACAGTTTGGCCTCGCCCATTCAGTGCACACGCGCGTTTCACAATGATAAAAAAATATCAGCAGCACTCACTGATCCTCATCGAGCGAAAGCAAAAGCTCAACATCGCGCGATCAGCTTTATATTATGTTAAATTTATCAACGTAAAGGTATACATATTGATAATTAATATAAATATATTTACAGGTTCGTAAATGTGCAGGCGATAATAATTATTACAATATTACATATTGGTGCATAGTGTAGTACATAATATAAAGATAATGATGATGATTAAAAATAAGAAAGAGACTATTGAGAAAAGATTTTTACATCAATAATGTTCCATTTGGATATTTGCAGAAGGTTAATTAAAAATAAATTGTTTGCTATATATCTGATTATGCATTTATGTATAGTGTGTTATCAAAGTCTTATACGACGCCATGACATTATATAAATATATATAAAATATATTTTTTATATATATATATACTCCTTCTTCATCTTCTTCTTCTTCACTTCTTTTAGTTTCATCCTCATCTTATTTGTTTTACTATTCTGCAGTTTTATTTTATTATTTTATTCGTCTCATTTTTTTAATCGATGGAGATATGGTCAACGCTCCTTTTTGATTTGTTAAAGCCAATGATTTTATATGTATATATTCCCTATATAGAAATTTTATATATACTCTTGATGATGTATCTTTACTGCAGGTGGATATTTGTATTGATATACTGCAATTGTCGATATACTTTTGGTCAATGATTGCGAGCACGATAAGTATATATATTTGATGGAAACTGGAATTATAATATTGATGATATTTATATAATGTATAAACTATAAGGGAATATGTTTAATTATTTTTGTATAATAATTTTCTATCTGATAAAAATATTTTTATTCATGAATTTTTATTGATTTTTTTTCTTCATTTTTGCAAATAGATTTCATGTTCTGTGGAATAATATATTTCTCTGGACAGTGCTAATTGCAACGTTTTTTTATTATGTCCAACTATATATATCTATGTTTAAATACATATATATATATACATATATATATAAATATATAGATATATATATATATATATTTATAGCATTGAACTTGAGAAGATCGCGCAGCTGATGTCTATAATAAGAAGAAAAGTATCAGTGTTTTTATGTCAGCAATGACGATATATATAATATATAACTATATACATATTCTTAGTCGTAGTATTAAAAAAAAAAAAAAAAAAAAAGTTGGAAAAAATTTTTTTTTTTTTTTAACTTTTTTTTTGCTATGTTGTTCATGTTTCAAGTCAATTGCGGAATATTTCAAGTCTTAAGCTGTTGTCCCGTGCCAGAGATAATCGAATTGTTGCCACTGAATATAACAGTACTTATATACTTTTATAAATATATATATATATATATATATATATATATATTTATATATTTATATATAAGTAGAACGGTTTTTCATCAGTGTATAAAAATATATCGAGCTCGTGCCATTATTTAGTATATAATAGAAATCATCTTGGAATTTTTATTGTATTGAAAAAATATTTATAAATGGAAAAAAAGAAAAAAAATTAATTATTGATTGACGAAGGAATTTTGGGGGTTTAAAACTTTGCTTGAAACTATTTATTGAAGGTGCTAGAATGTGTTGTAGTTGTAGTTATATATGTAACTATGTACTGTAGTTTACTATGTTATGCGATAAATTATATTCACGTATATACATAGTGGTCCATGTGCAGTACATGGGACAAGGGGTAAATTAAGCAGAGTCATATTTGCAATTAAATAGTGTGTAGTATATGCGCGGGTCATTCTTCAGAAAGTTTTGAACCATTTTCGAATTATGCCAAGTAATCTCGTATGTTTTCGTCGTTTTATAAACATATATACATGTATATATTAATAATATTATTGATGATATATCCGTTAATTAATAATAGCTAATAATAATTATAAATATAAAATAAAAATTCGCGACTGTTTGAATAGTGAAAAAAAATTTTATTTTTTTTATTTTTCATTTGTTTTGGTATTAATTGCAATGAATAAAATTAGTAAAAAAGGTAATTAATGATATTACTGATGGAATAAAAAACCATTTGGGGTCTCTACATTTACACTATACATATATTAATGAATTAGAGCTAATAGGAATTAAGTCTTATGAGAAATCAGTGAAGTAAACACTTCTGATGGCTCTGTGTATAAATATATATATATAATTTTAGCAATTATCCCATTTAAATTAGCCTCAGTTATTGGACTGGCTCTATTCACACTCGTAAATTCTTTGCAATTTTTTTTTTTTTTTTTTTCACCGCTCGTATATAAATATATAGATATAAATAAATAAAATTATTTTTGCGCTTCGAGTCACAAAAAATTTCTTTTTTTTTTTTTCTTGCAACATGCAAGCGAAAATTGAGATAAAAAATTAAATAAATATAAATAAGTTAAATAACAAGCGTGTGGAAGAAACGAAAAACAAAATATATACATATATACATGGGATAATAAACAAAAAAAAAAAAATAAGTTGAGCTGTTTTAATTTGGAAAAAATTCGGCTACTGTTTATACCACTACTTTGATTTTTTTATTAATAAAATTTTGGTCTCTATTTTTATTACTATACTTGAAAATATTTTTTGATTTGTATTTTGTAAAAGTGATATGTATATAAGTGTTTATTTATTTATTTATTTATTTTTTTTTTTGTTAGATTTGTTTAGTGTACTATTTATTTTGTATAGAGAAACATACGTACGTTGATCTTGATCTCCCTGGATCAATGTTACGCAGGCTTTGACCATGAGAATTATACTCAAGTATAATTATATATTTGTACTCGAGTTTGCACACGTCCCACACGTCTAATTTCACATTCTCTCTCTCTATTTAAGCAGCGCCGTTTTTCTATATACGTATATATTATGTATCTTTCTATGTATAATCATCCTTTGTGAAATGAAGGAGATTATTTATATATTATTCACATTGAATTCCGTGTAATTATTTCACTCTTATATCAAACATTGTTACATTATTATTTTCTCTTATTTAATTATTTTCCTTTTTAGAAATTATTCAAGAACTTTTATTTGTGTATTTCATAATTGTTTTGATGTTACGTTACGGAAAATAAATAAGCTGCAATGTTGAATTGTTGAGTTTAATGATGAATTTTTAATATAATGAAAAAAGAAATAATAAACAACGTGAAAAAAAGAAAAGGAAATTATATTTAAAAGTGAAGAGTCATCTAATCAGAAATGGTATTTTTCTTTCGGCCGTTACTAAAAGGTATAACAAAACATATACACATATATATATATATATATATACGAGCACTTATATATATAGTTGTATATAAGAATGTATATCTAAAGTATATTTTTTCCTCTTTAAAATTATTTTTCTTCAACAGTTTTTTTATTTTTCTTTTCTATTCAATTTTTTTTTTTCTCATCGACAATTAGGTGGAAATAAATCAGGCATGAAGAAGTCATTGCATCCAATTATTTTCCGCTTTTTTTAATAATCATTTCACTCAATATCTCGCAATTAAAAGTCAATGAACTTCACGATTAATATTAAAATAATAAATAAATATATGATATCAATTATATATTAAATATCATTATTTTCTTTTCTAATTCAATGTAGCTATGGCAATTATAATATTAAATATGATAAATAATCAAAATGGAATTTACTTTGCAGTTATTCAGGAATTTCAAGATCAATTTAAAGGTCCTGGGGAACGGCACGAGCCTTGAGAGGATCCAAAACCCAAAAATATACACATATGTGTTAGCGGCGCGGCGAATTGTTCACTCGGCAAAGGACTGGTCTTCGTGGAACTTCTTCTGTTAAATTCAGTAGCAGATATACTATATATCCCCAGCTAAAAAAGAAAAAAATTAGAGCAAAGAAATGAACACTACACCAAAGAAGAAGAATTAAGAAGAAGAAGAAGCAAAAAAAAAAAATAAACAAATAATCAACATAAAAATTTCAACTGAGAAAAAAAAATAAATAATATATAAACAATACATATATTACTATATTTTATTTGCTATTAAAAATATCGTATAAAAAATTATCTAATGGATAAATAAATATGTTTATAAAACTATCAACAAATGAGACAATTGTCAATGATCCAATTATCAATTAATTCTGTTAATGCAATTACCCAATTAAGGATAAATTTTTATTGCGATTATTTCCCACATTGTGTGCATGTAAACAATTGTATACATGTATCTACATGTGAACCGACGAACTATAAATATAAAAAAAAAAGAAAGATTATTATATAGGACGAGAACGAATAGTTATAAGATGGAGACTAATTGCAATTTAGTGCGATAATTGGTGAATTTATGGGGACAAGAATCCACACGATTGCCCGTGAGGGACCGATTAATTAAGCTAATCATCCAACCTCCCTCTTGATCATCTGATGCTATATGAAAAGAAGAAAAAAAAATACACACACATCATACGGAAATAAATGAAATAAAAAATATAGAATTAAATAAAAAATTAAATTACTATAATAGCGACAGTTATAATAAAATACCGAAATAAAAATTAAAAGTAAATTAATTTCACTTTAATTTATATTCTTAATTCATCATGGAGACTATTACCAATGAAGAAAAAAAATTATCTGTGTATTTATATTTATTATATGACAATGAAATGAGAATATACAATTTATTCGATGTCGTTTTAATTACATTCGACGGAGAAATTTAAAAAAAAAAAAAAAAAACATATATATAGAATGTATATTTTATTTTCTTTGAATTAAAATTTGTTTTAAAAAAGGGAGGAGACAGTATTAATTCAAGATAGACGAATTAGAAATGCTAAATAAAAGTCCAATCAGTCGATTTATTTCTGTTTTAGTGTATAAGAGGTTTGCGGAATGGTCTAAAAGAGCAAGAGCGAATGAGAAAGAGAGAAACAAAGATAAAGAGATGTTGCAATATATATATGTGTATAATACATACATATACGCGGATCGTCTTTATTTCAAATTAGTTCCTCGGAGCCGCGGGAGGAGTCAGAAAAGATGGAGAGAACAAAACCCAAAAAAAAAAAAAAAAAAAAAATTTGCAGGAAGAATATAAAAAAAAAAAACAATGAAAAATAATGCAGTATGTTATAAATATAAAGCTACTAGTAGGCTTTTTTCAAAGCACCCGTACTTTAAAACTATTTATTTATTTTTCCGTCAAAATTAATTTTTTTCAAAATTAAAAAAAAAAAAAAAAAAAAAAAAATTCAAAACATCATCAACTATTTTTTGCAATCCCTAACAAACTAAAACACAAATATATAATAAAATGTATAAACAAATAATCCACTAAATAATTACAGAGCATATAAAAAAAGTCTGAAACATAAAAAAAAAACAAAAAATTTCCACAGTAAAAATAAATAAAAAATATTTTTATTTATTTATTGGTTGGTTGATCAGTATACAATTTAATTGATAAAGTATCGATTAAGAATAAATGAACGAGCGAGCGATAGAGAATTAAAAGACAGAGCTGATTTTACATTGAGAAAAGATATAGTCAGCTCTTCTGATGTTTAAGTGAAGAGCGAAGAGGAAAATAATAAAATGAAAGAAAAAAAAACATTTTATATGTGTATATATATATAAAGGGGGGAATCCCCGGCATCGCTTTACTTAAGGTTTTTCAGAAGCGCCTTCTTAAGTCAGTATCGCAAGCAAGATGGCCGCGGTAGTCCCGGTAAATAAGCGACTGTCATCTGACGCCCGCAAAAACCAGATACACCGCGGCAGACTTGTCTCTCTTTCTCTGTTACTCTCTTCTGATCGTTTCACATCTTTTCATTCTTCGTTCATATATATATGTATACCATGAGGAGAATAAGATAAAGGAAGAGAGGAATAGATCCCTCGACGCAAGCCTCATACTCTCTTGATGTTCCCCAACCCCTTCACGACTTCTTCACCATTCCGTGAGTCTAAAGATTAATTACAAAAAATGCTCGCGACGCGAATTGAAAACGTCGTTCCACGAACAGCGAATCTTTTCTTTTCATCTTCTTCGTTCTCTTCTTCTATTCGTTCTTTTATATATACTTTTAAATTTTTCATATATACCTTGTTATACATCTCTTTGTTAAACACCTCGAAAATTTGTAATGATAAAAATGACAAATTTTTCAAATGAATATTCACTTTGAAAATTTATTTCTATCAATTTTTCAATAGAATTTGGATTTTAATAATTAATAATCATGTAATTACTGTTTATCAATGGGATTAGTTGACAATTTTTATCACACTGTATTCATAAACAAATTTATTGGTAATTTTTTTATAATAAGAAGTGTAGATTAGGGTGTTTTATTTTTAGGCGATATTTTTTTTTTGTTTGTGATCAGTGAAAATTTGATAATTTATAAAAAAAAAAAAATTTTGAGTTAATTAGAGGCTTAGTGAATTCAAAAATTCGATTTTTTATATAAATAACACGAGAAAATTTTTTTTTTTTTTTTGGCTTCAAGTCGATTTTTCGGTAATCAAAAATTTTTTTTGGAAAAAATAAATATACAGCTTTGGTAGGGCATTAAATTTGCTACAAAAAAGTCCCTTACGGCAAACGCTCTCCGACCAACAGTTTTCGAGTTGCAGAGCTGAAAAGGTGAAATAATTGATTATAATTGTCAAAAAATTTTCTTTAAACTGGAATTTATTGATTTGACATTAATTATTATCTTACAATAAACGCTATAATGTTGAATCAACAATGTAATAAAATTATCGATTACCGAAAAATCGAGTTGAAGTCAAAAAAAAAATTCTCATGTTATTTATATAAAAAATCAAATTTTTGAATTTGCTAAGCCTTCAATTCATTTAGAATTTTTTTTTTGTATAAATTATCATATTTTCAGTGTTCACAAACAAAAAAAAATATCTCCTAAAAATAAAACACCCTAATGCATATAAATATTATTTATTCCGATTTTTTTTTCGTCATTTTTTATAACAATATTACATGTCTGTTTTGATTGTAACAAATTTAACCGTTAATGATCAGCTGTTTAGCTAACATCATCGCGGTGTTAGCGCCGGCCCTCAGTCAGGATTAGATACGCGATGTGGGTAAATATTGTATATATATTACACACGTTGGAAAATGCCTCGAAGTGCAGGATGAAGAGAGACAAGGTGGACGCGTACACACAAGAACAGCTCATTTGCCAATGAATGAGAGAAAGTGAGTAAAGAAATATACAGACAGACAGACAGACAGACAGACAGACACAGGGCGCTCAACAAATTATGGATAAAAACGCCCCTCACTTACCATATCTTCTCATTCGTAAAGATTAAACAAGAGTAGCGTGCGAAGCAGAATATAAAAAAAATAAACAATGTATAGGATACCTATATGTACATTTTTATATATATGTACAAAAAGAAGAACGAGAAAAGTAACACGAAGGAGAAAAAAAATGTGAGACATTTGTCGCGGGAAAAACATTGCGATTATGAGAGAGACATTCAATGTTTGCATTGCAGTTCAGCAGGGATTTTATTATTAATAAAAAATATTAAATATTGTAGGAGAAAAAAAAATAAATAAATAAAATAATTCAAGGACTCTGGAGAATATATATACAATAAATGTGTATAATAATTGCTTGGTGGTTTAATTAGTCAAGTCCGGAGGTCTCATTAACGTTTAAAACCGCTACATATTCAATTAATTAGTTGCAGTTACGAATATATTAATAATTAAAATGTAGATGTGAGATTTAGATGTTGTCTGTTGGTAAAATAGCAGGAATTAAATTGTAGCAAAGGGAGAAATAGAAAAGTTTAATTATTTCAATTCAATTGAAGAATAATTAATATTTAAATTGTTAAATATTTATATATCGCGTGAGAATTTTATATGGAGAACGATTTTAAAGTTTGTTTATTGATTGTATTTAATTTATATTTTCTTTTTCTTTTTTAATATGAAGAATTTCTTCTTTTTTTTATTTTATTTAGCTTTGTCGATGATCGAATTAAAGTTTAATTACGCCATGTTTAATATAGTCAACTTCTCATCACAACAGAGATTGTTTTAAGAAGTAAATGAGGCAACGATGACTCGACATTGTTTCATCAGAGGTAAAATCATCACTGCATATGTATATATGTATATAAGAATATATAACAATGTAATATATATACATATTTAAAACAATTTTTTATATTATTATTTTTTTAAAAAATTTTTCTTTAAATAAATTCTTCATTATCTAATTTTTTATTTATTATTTATTATTACTAATCAGAAAGCGTATAAAAAATATTTTGTTTCATTTTATTATTATTTTTTTTTTCACCTAAAACCATCTGCAATATTTATTTCTCTACAGTTGATCAACTTGAGACGAGTTCAGTGCCTGAAACAAAAAAAAAAAACAAAATTAGAAAAATAAATTATGAGTTAATATTTTTAATGATTTATTAATTCTTTAATATTAATATTAATATTTGTTTTGCACTTTTATAATATTAATACACTTCCATTGTTATTAATAATAATATCTATCAGTAGACATTTATATATTTAAATGTTTATTTCTTTATTAGTTGAAGGTTTTTGTGGAGAAAACTTCGATACAAACAAAAGGGCGTTTTCCCTTTACGTTTAACTTCCTTCAAATGTCCTGACAACAAAACTATACTGAATTGTTCCATGACATAATTCTTGTATGTATTGTAACAATGAAGTTTTACTTGATATTTTCGCATGGTTGACAATTTGCTTTTATTTTTCGTTTTTCTTTCTATTTTTATTTATTTATTTATTTTTTTTTTCTTTCTTTTGTTCTTTCTTGGCACTTCCCAACTGACCCTTTATTCCGGAAGCATCCTCACCCTTTCTTGTCTATGATCATATATAATACAACAGCAGCAGGCATGAAAAAAGAAATAGAAAAAAAAAAAAAGAAAATTAGAAAAATACAGAAATAAAAATAAATTTTAACTTTTTTTTTTTTCAATTTGTGTCATCAGCGACGTTTAAAAATGCATTAGTAAAGACGAAAAAAAGAGTAAAGAAGATATTTAGACCATGAATATTATTTTTTTATCGACTCAATTTTTTGAACGAATAGAAAAAATTAAAAAAAAAAAAAATTATTGTAGGGGATTATTTGGAAACTTAATTTAATTGAAGTATAGTTTAAGGACAATTTTCAGGCCATTTGTTTTTCCGAGATAGACACAAAAATAAGACCCTCAGAAATTTCCGGTTCAAATTAACTATATAACCTTAACTGCCAGCAGTGAAAAGACATTCAACCTTCACGATAAATTAAGAACAATAAACAATCAACGACTTCATTTTCTACCCCAACCTTCGATGATTTTTCACGTTCCAGAGCACATCAAAACCATCCCAAAAAATAAAATAAACAAGTAAAAAAATAAATAACCAACTCTGAAATTAAAAAATAAAATAATTATCAAACAAAATTAATATTCCATTATTTGAAAAAAAAAAAAACCCACGGCAATCTTCAAAAGCTCAATTATTTATTATTTTCTTTCTCTATCAGTTTCACATATAATTTGCATATTTACAAAAGAGAACCCGCCCTAAACATAACAGAGAAAGATATAAAGATCTACCGATAGAGAGATATAAAGAGATGAATAAAAACAAAACACAAAAAAAAAAAAAACAAAATAACCTATCCAAACGCTCCTGGCGCTAAATCCTCCAAACACTAAACTACACACATAACCTGCCAATGAATGTGCCGTTGAAATTGGGTTGTAAAAATGGATCCTCCCGGCACCTTACATCATTTAACGTGACCGCTAACTTGATTGTTTGTCGACTCTTTTACTCTTTCTGTATTATTGCCTCATTTTTATTTTTATTTTACTCTCAACTCTTTTCTCTTTTACAAATAATTATCAATAAAAAAAAAATTAACCTATATCATCTTTAATACACAAGTAAAATTAATTTCTTTATTTATTTATAAAATATAAAGTGTAATTTAAAATGTATTTATTTTATAAATATATAAAATATTTAAAGTGTGAATGCAATCGATGATAAAAGACAGACAAAAAAAAAAAGGTGTGGCCAAAATATTTCAGTAAAAATATTCTCATGGTAATATCTCTAGAAGGTTCATAATATTTATCACAGACATATATATACTTGTATATAAATATACATATACATATATACTTTAGTTGAAACGACATAATGGTCAGTGAGTGAGTGACTGGGGTGCGCGAGATGACCGTTTTAAAATTGCTCGTATATAGCAGCGCCCTTATTTCTCATTCTCTCTTTTCTTAACTCTAACTTATACTTATTATTGCATTATCGTTCTCGCGTATATACACACTAGAATAATTCTGTTCAGACAAACCGTGGTGGGAATAATAATAAAAGACGTCGAAACAAAATGCATACTGGTGTGCATGCAGTATATGTATACATATAAAAATAAAAAAATAAAAACTTTAACATTCTTCAAGGTAATATTAAGAATTATTTTTAGTTTATTTTCTTCTTCTTCTTCTTCTTCTTTAAGTTTAGATATACTTATTTCTTATTCATCTTTTGTGTTTCAGTTATGATATATATATTTGTTTTTTTTCTTCTCATTCCTAAGAGTTTTATGATATAATTTCTAACCACACTTTTGTGCACATGTTTACGCATGAAAATAACAATGTTAAATGCGCACAACAATTCTCCAGTTTAATAATTTATAATTGTGTATATATGTGCAGCATAGAGAAATGTCAGTTGGAGAGGGCGCCATTTAATGAACCCAGTTCGTGAAAACCATTAATAATCTCTCGCTAACTTTCCACACAGCGGTGAAGCGAGAGAAAATAGGGAGCACTGACGAAACTCAATAATGTATATATGTATATTAAATGTGAGTGTGTACATAGAGAAGAAATAGGAAGTGATGAGAAGACAGAAAAATAAAAGGAAACTTTTGTTAATTCTTTATCGAGTTCTTTCAACTGTTCAAACTTTTCTTTTTATCAACTCCCTTGATCGTTTTTGGATTGGGATATTTTCGTAGTTCAGGTGTGAATTAAGATCGAAAAAAGAAATTGATCCAGATTTTTATCAAAATAAAAATCTGTAAAACAGAAGAAAAAAAAAAAATTCCTTTGAGTTCTTGATAATTTACCAAGAAAAATTGTCTTCTTTATTTCTTCTTCCCCATCCAAAGCTCGTTTTTCATTCTTCTATTGTAACAGTACGTTCTATTCTTCAGCAAATCGTGGCATATTTGTCAGATTTTTGTTCATGAGAAAAAATATATATATTGCAGAAGGAATAAATGAAAAAAAAAAAAAAGAGTGTAGTGGGTGGGTTTGACTTCTAAGTGGATTGGTTTCTTCTTCTTCTTCTTCATCATCATCATCATCATCATCATCTTCCTCACCGTCATCTACTTATTCCTCCTCCTCTTCTTCTTTCTCTTCTATTTTTTTTTCTTCCAATTTCTTTTCCACTTCGAAGGGAAGAGAATTGTCTTGCAGTTACTCACACATCCCTTACACCTCCTCTCAATTTCTTGAAAGTTCTTCAACTCACTTTAGCATCCATCGATTTAATCTATCCAATTGTCACTATATACATGTGCTCCTTACTCACAAATACACATATATATATACATACATATACACATAAATAACAAAGTATTCTCACCCTTTCAAACGATATCTCTCATTTGATTTCATGACATTTGCACAATTGTCTCGATTACTTACCCTTAAAACCTTTTTCAGGCGACGACGCCTCCGGGCCAACGGAATCTGACTCAGTATTCACGTCTGCATCTTGTGGAGTGTCAATCTGTAACAGAAAATTGTAGAAAAAAATAAATATCAATAAAAAAAAAAAAATTTATCAGAAGAAAAAAAATTTTTTTTTCTCGTTTTATATATATTTTTTTAATGAAGTTTTAAAGGTTTACGAAGAATTAATATTATGGAGCGGAAAGAAGTGAAGAAGGCAAATGGAGACGACATAACAGCAATATGGTTTATGAATATATATGTACACTTTTGTGTTTGTTTTTCCTTGAGAGAAATGTCGAGGGTTATAAGGTTTGCATACGCGGATATATATATTCATGTATTTATTATATATATGTACGTGAATGATGGAGGTTGTATAGAGGGAGATACATATACACACGTGTGAACAGCTGCCCGACGGATAGACTTGCAAGTGAGGCAAACTTAATTCTCTTCCCACGCCACGCATTTTCTCGCGGTTGTAATAAATAATAATAATACATATAAACTATATAATTTGTATATTTGTCTATTTAAATAAATTATCAACAATCAACATGTTTTATTTATTTATTTATTTATATTGAAATTGATATAATTATAATTAGCATTTTATTGATTGTTAATTTAGTTATTTTGATGAATAAATTATTTAATGGAATATATATGAAATTAAATAATTAATTATTTTGAGATATATGATGAATAAGATTTAAGTATATAGAGAGGAAAAAAATGAAAGGAATGAGTAAATAAATAAATAAATAAATAATATAGGATAATGAAAAAAATAAAATTTAATTAAAATCGAGAAATATTTGAATTTTTTAACAAATAGAATAACTTTGAGTATTTTTATATTAAATTAATTGAATTTAATACAAAATTTATAAAATTCTCTTCATCTAAGAAATATAAACTTTATAAAACTATTAAAAATTGGCATTCATTTATTTAAATATGAAATAAATAAAATCTAAACAATCCAAAATTAATTAAAATTAATTTTACAAATAAAAATAAATTTTATAAAACTATTAAAAAATCGATATTCATTTATTTTTATATAAAATTAATAAACAGCACAAAATTAATTAAAATTCTCTTCACTATAATAAAACTAAATTTTATAATTATTTCCTATTACAAATCGTTATTTATCAATATTCTTCGATTAATTTTTCAATAAAATTTCCACGCTAATCCACGATAGTAAAATCATATATACTTACTTAATTGAATACGAATTAAAATTACTTTAGATGATGCGCGTAGGTGTGTAATATGACGTAATTATTCACACAACTTCTCTTTTTCCCATCGGTCTAAAAATAGCGAGTGTCATGCGACGACGCCATCGCCCACAAGTAATACAGACACGTGTTGTATTCACATGTGGCATATAATTCTTCGCTATATAAACTATCTCATTGCCCCTTCATTAAATACAATATTAAACACAACTATATCACTACGTCATATCCATTTCTTCCAATTCAAATTATAATAAATACTGCAACACATAATATGTATATATTAAATTAATTTCTCTCACAACAATATATTTAATATTAAAATTTAATTTAATCCATATAATTTAGTGACATGTCGAATATATAAACTTGATAGGGGAAAATATAAACACACAATTATATTTAAATGTAAATACTTATATGTATATATGAAAGCAAAATGTCTCTCAAGAAGATACATATACGTTTTAGAATCATGATGGTATGCAGGGTTTATTAAGTCTGCGGTAAAGTGTATTAAGACGCGGTTTTAAGGTGGAAGAGCAAAGTCACTTTAACTGATCTCTTTCTCTCTATCTTATACCTATATTCCTCTTACAGAGGTTTGTAAGATAAATACTCCAGGACAACCGTAGCATAATTTAAGATAGTTGTATATATATATACGTGTGTATATAAAATGATTCAACAAGAGAAATAAATAAAATGCGTTTGTGTTATGTCCTTGAAGCAGTGTGAAATATAATTGCGTTGTGAGAATTTGATCAAAATTACATGGCGTAAAAATAAAAATTATTTTTCATTCTTTTTATATTTAATTTTTTTTTTTTCTTTTTTTCATTTTCATTATGAGAATTGTATTATTATCTATACATGTATACACAGTGGGATTCATTTTCCTTTAGGCATTCTTTATGCACAAATGGTTAAAATTCATGTAACAATTGAGCAGAGAAGAAGGTTCTTTTGAACAAAAACAATGTGTATATATATTTATATACACACTCGTTCAACCCATGAAATAATTCTACAGACTCACGAGGATTAAGACATTCCCGGACTAATAATTTTCAAGCAGTGCTTTAAAATGTTTTGTCCATTTCTTCATATATAAAATCATAATATTTTCAATGTTTTATAGTTGATATAAATTAATATATTATCATAATTGGAATTTAAAATTGTGTTTATGTTATTTTATAAAAAATTAGAGTTTAAAATTTTATTTAAGTCAAATATTAGTACGATTATGTTGAATGATTTTGTGAATTTTTCCATGGACAATAGGTGTTAGTCCATGAAGAAAGTAGTGCCTGAAGGTACTATGAACGCGGGATGTGAAGTCTACAATTATGAGCCATACCATGTCGAGGTTGGTGCTCATAACGAACTCACTATATTGCCCAACCATTTCAAAGCCTTCTTCCACTCATTTCACTACATTTTTAACCTACAAAAGGGTTAACACAGAGAGATATAAATATATATAAATACTTCGAGCATAAAAATATTTTTTGATTTATTAAAAATGTGAAAATATATAAATTATATATTCTTTAAATATGTTTCAATTGGGGAGAATTATTCAATTAACATTTTTTCATGTATATTTATTAGGTGTTTCATTTGTTTATTTTTTCAATTTATTAAAAAAAAAATTCTGAGTTAATTAGAGGCTTAGTGAATTCAAAAATTCGATTTTCTATATAAATAACACGAGAAAAAAATTTTTTTTTTTTTGACTTCAACTCGATTTTTCGGTGATCAAAAATTTTTTTTGGAAAAAATGAATATACAGCTTTGGTAGGGCATTAAATTTGCTACAAAAAAGTCCCTTACGGCAAACGCTCTCCGACCAACAGTTTTCGAGTTGCAGAGCTGAAAAGGTGAAATAATTGATTATAATTGACAAAAAATTTTCTTTAAACTGGAATTTATTAATTTGACATTAATTATTATCTTACAATAAACGCTATAATGTTGAATCAACAATGTAATAAAATTATCGATTACCGAAAAATCGAGTTGAAGTCAAAAAAAAAAATTCTCATGTTATTTATATAAAAAATCAAATTTTTGAATTTGCTAAGCCTCTAATTCATTTAGAATTTTTTTTTTGTATAAATTATCAAATTTTGCGTGTTCACAAACAAACAAAAAATGAACCACCCTAATATTTATCAATAAATAATTAATTTCTAGATTACTCCACAATCTATCAAGAGTCATAAGAGTATGGTAAAAGATTATCAAAAAAGAGAAGAAGAGATGAGACATAGAGAATGAAAGATATGGTATAAGACTATTAATTCAAAGTAGATTAATATTGTCTCGTGGTCCCACGTCGTCGCTGGAGAACTTATGGTGCTAATTCACCAAAACCCCTCTCTTGAAGTTATATTACTAAGGCGCGCACACCCTCTGATATGGTATGAGTCTTATATTCCTTCCTTCCTTCCTTCCCCTTTCACTATACACTACACTATCTTACCAATTTCTACACAATTTTCATCTTCACAAATATTTAAGCAAACAGTTAAAGTCATCGTGTCATATCGTCTTCAAGAAAATAAACCAACCTACCAAACACACAACATTTGTTGCTCATCCACTCTTATATAATATTCTGTTCAACATCAATGTCTCAAAGTATTTTATTTCCCAACAGAAAACTGGAAAAAAAACAAAAAAATTACTACTACTCTAATAAATTAATTCAAAGTATAGAAAAAAAAAAAATTTTTTTTCAACAACTGAAACGTTGAATAATTTTCAATATTCAATCATAAAATAATTATCCAAAGCAATCAGATAATTAATCCGTCATAAATGAGTTTTATTTTCACAGTGTATATGCTATTAAAGATTTATTTTGTGTATCTAAATAAAAATAAAATAATTGAGAATAAATAATGTAAGTTGACTATCATCTACTAGCCATTCTCGATGACAGTGTAACATTTCCAGTCGATCGAACACCATTAGATACGCTATATACATCTATAAAATACCTACATATATGTTTATTATATGTATATACATTCATGTATCGTCATCAAAGAGAAAACTATTCATACATATAAATATAGAAAACGTTCAGTATAGCTTTGTGTAATACAAAACGTTAATCTTGTCCACGTATAAACCGTGGATAAAACTATCGACTTTATTTATTCACATACACTTGTAAATAAATGAAATGTATGTATATATATATACATATATGTATGTGTATAAAAATTCTCCCCCACATTGAGGCATCAGAGTCGAAGCATGCTTCCGCCGTGGCACAAAGACCGCCTTCATGCCAACCTCCTCTTTCTTCACCTTTTTTCTTTTTCTTTCTTGTATTTTTCTCTTTATTTTCTTCCTCTTCTTCTGATCGCAAATACAAAGTGACCGTGCACGGGCCAACCATCATCATATCACTCTCTCTTTTCTATTTTCAACGAGAGGAATCTCCTGTTTAAAGCGAAGCTTTTAATTTTGATATTTATTAAAATGGCTTTTTGTAATTTTCCATTTTTCATTTGAATAAAATGAGAAGAAGAATTTTTTTTTTTTTGGATTCTTGCAGCTCGGCATTGTTGTGGAAATTATTTTTAATTGGGAAACTGATTTGAGTGTGCTAATATTTTTGTAAAACTAAAAACACAAAAAAATACTCACGTGTCAGATATTTTTTTTTTTTTTCATTTTATTTACTGTTAAAAATAATTATTTATTACTTATGTTAAATGAATTTTATTATTATTTCAAAGCAATACTAATTATGTTGTCTGAATAAAACTAAGCAATGTAACTAAAATTATTAAAATGTTTTTTTATTACATTAATAAAATGATTAGAATCGATTTGATAACAAAAAAGTCAAAATTTAATAAATTTGAATCTTTGAGTTTGAATATCTTTAGAATGGTTGTCTCTATGAAAAAAATGCAAGAGACCTTTTTTGTAGAGCGTTCAATTTCCTATAAAAATATGCCCTGAGCTCATCTCTATAATGCGCAAATGCCAAGCTACAAAAATAAAAATAAAAAAATAAATATTTTTTCCCATGTTATTTGTTCAAAATAAATTATCAAACAAAGTGAAATAAAACAAAAAAAAAAAATTGAATAACCAAATTCACAGTAAAAGTCGTTTAGCATCAACTAACTAAATTGATTTTGTAAATGTACATCAAAAATATCACACGATAAAAATGTATATAAATAAATACACACCGCACCCTTTCAAAGCAGATCTCAATAACATGCAGAAAAGCGAGACAATAAACCATGGCAAATTGCGTAACAGTAAGAGATCGTACGGTAATTTGTGAGTTAGCAAATATAGAAAGGCGAGTAAAAGAGAGATGAACTGAAAGTTAAAGTGAGAGAACTATTTCTAGCTATATTTCCCATCTAGAATTTCCTGTTGGGGCGATATGGTCTTAGTGTGTCGCTTAGCACCCTATCTACCAGGATCTTGTCTCCTCTACGTCTCTCTCGCTGATATTCACTATTATACTTCTGCCATTCTCCCTCCCCGCGTTTGAAAAACCGACTAAGAATGAACCAAGGGAAAGGAGAAAGAGCGAGAGAGTAAAATACAGAAGGGGGATGGCTGCGTTTGTCGTGAGCATTACTCACTTTCTAGACGCCTACTTGCAAACCCCCTCAGCACCAAAATCGCGTCCCCGAAGCTCACTGACTACATTAGGGGACAAATCTTCTTGGACTCCTCGCCGACGGGGCTTTTCGTTTCCTATACGAACACACACTCTGCCTGAAAACGTATATTAATGTGTGTGTGTATGTATAATATATTGAGGAACCGATGGTCACTTGGCCACAGTCTGATTTCTTTCTATCGTATTTTTTCTTTTTTCGGATTGATTGTCCTGATTTTTTCCCCCTCCTCATCTCATCTATGACATTCCCGCGGTGGTGAAATGTTTGAATGACATAGATCAATCTTTGGCTTGACTGGAGAAAAAAATTCAGAGACTTGTTGTGAATAACGAGATAATTTTCTTGACAATAATTGTTGATGTAATATTGGTTGACTGGTTGATTTTATTTATTTTTTGGGTTATATTTAAATTAATTGTTGAATGGCTTTTGTATCTAATGGGGCAGTGACAAGTTTTTAAATCTCTTTGGCCAAGTTTTCGCACATATTTGATGCAGATTATATTATTTAATCATTTCAATTGTTCACTTGTATCGTTATGGTAAAGAGAGTGGAATTGACTTGGACCCTCACATAGTACAGCTAAGCTTCTGTTACAGTTGATGTGCAGGTTGAACATGAAACTGAAGGCGAATGAGAGAAGTGATGGACAAGACTGGTAAATTCCTCCTGACTTTTATTTCATTCTTCATCATTTTATTCCTGTATATAAAATTTTTATTTATTATCATTTGCCTTTTATTTTTTATTTATTTTTTTTTTGGAACATGTGGGGGCATTCATGAATGGCTGATAGTTTATATTACACGATGATTCTATCGTTTGGTTGATAATATATATTTTATGCAACCAAGAGACACGAAAAATCCTAACTTCAAGTGTAAATGATACACGAAAATGTTTCAATAAATCATCGTATTTTGAGATTTTGCCTTTTTATCAGGCAAACAGTGACCACCACCCGTTGACCCTACGTGCACACTTCTCTATTTTCTCTTACCCCATCTACTCTCCCCAACTCCCTTCAACTGTAGCCACACAGAGGCCATAAATATTCCCATTAATATTAACTTAGAGAGTAGCCAAACGGAAATCATACTACATACGCGAGTGCGAAGTCTCGAATATATAGATGCTTTGAACACGAGCCGACAGCGGGAGAAGATAAAAAAACATACACCAAATCCGTTGGGGGAGACAGGCAGAGAATAAAAGAAAAAGAAAGATATAGTAAAGAAATAAAAAAAAAAAGAAATCTCGTATGCTGGGGACGAATCTCATATAGGACACAGCTGGGAATTGACCAGGATGGAGTACAAAAATTCATGGGGAAATTTTTCGGGAACTATTCTACCTCCTCCTCACTCATCGCTAAAACTAAACTATTCTCCAATAATATTTTATTCCCTCTCATTTCATTAATTTATTTATTTATTTATTTTTCTTTTTTCTTCATGATCTTTACTTACTTATCCGCATGAATACTCTTCAATATACTGTCATATAAAATATCAATGGCATAATATTAAATTGTGCCAATATAATATATGTAACAGACATGAAAGTGATGCAATAGGCAATTTGTCATTGCACTTTCTAACGTGGTTAATGCTCAATGAACTCTCCATTTCTATAGTTGGAAAGTGATAATACATATTACATGTTTATTTTTTTACATCAACAACGTTATGTATATAAATTATTATCTTGTATATAAATATATAAATAATAATCTTACAGTAAAGACTCATAGTAAAAGATATATATATAATTCCGTTTAACATGTCGACGTTTATTACTGCCAAGATTTTTAATGTCTTTATTATTTCAGCTCAAATATCATGCGTACTTTTACGCACAAGTATAGTATTGTTTCATCTTTCGTTGTATATACTTATACTTATGTATATGTAGATAGTTTATATTATATGTATATATACATGAAGGTCCTCCATACTTGGTAAAAGCCTTCAACATGTTTATTACCCTGAATGCCGATGTGGATTTTCGGGTGGTAAGTGGCTACACACACCTGGAGAATGACTAGAGGAGTGATTTGATTTTAATGCCGACTTCACCGGCGCGGATAATTATTGCCATTACCTGCACGAGAAGGCGCGTTTACTGTCTTCGAAAAGGACGGGAAAAGAGTGCAGAATAAAATGAGAATAAAGGTAGAAAGATGAGGGAAGAAAGAGAAAAGACGAGGATGATGAGATGAAAGAAGTCAGAAAGTACTTGAGACCAAGGAGACTATCCGGTTTTGCCGTAACTCCATGTAAACAGGATTCTCGTTTATACATATATATATATATATATATACACTGTATCAGCAAGTGTACAAGTGAACGCAACAGAGTATGAAAGAAATTACTTGGCGTAAATACAAATATATACGTGCACATAGGCATTCAACTAGTATAATTTAGTTTGCTTCATTTAATGTTAAAATATCAAAGCCAATGTCATATTGCTTAGCAAGTTTTTTATTACTTGATATTGATATATTTTCACTATCCGGTAGCACCTGTGGCATTATAATAAGCTGAGGAAGTTCCTTGCGTTGATGAAGAATTAATAATGAATAAAGAAAAAAAAAAAAAAAAAAAAAATACAGACGGAAAATTTGAAATATTTTCTAATAGTTATCAAAAGAATTATTTTGTTTAATTTTGTTGAGCAGGTTCTGTTGGGCGATGAAAGGAGACTAAGATGAAGATAAAAAAAAATTATATATACATGTGTGTGTGTGTATATATATATGAGAATGAACAAGAGGATATTTCTCTGGAGGGAATGGCCGCGCGTGGTTTAAGACATTCGAAGTGAGTGGGCAAGTGAGAGGTGAAAGGAGATGGTGGAAAAGAGATAGAAGAAGAAGCGCGTCCAACGTGGACATTCGTCACACGACATCAAACGCGGCTGCCGCCCGTCGGCGACCTGACCGCGAGCGACTCTAAAGACTCCGGTCGATCAGCCATGAAGAGTTGAAGAGAAAGAGAGATAACAACCAGAGTAAGAGAATCAAAATGCCCTCCCTTCTTTAACAGAGGGGGGGAAATTGGGTGAAGAATGAACAGCGAAAAAATATAGAAAAAGGGTTTTTAGCTGCGGGTAAGAATAAAAGGGTATATAACCATCGAAAATGTTGAAGAGTCTAAAGATTTTATTCAAGAGGTGGGATCTAGTTCAATTTCTTGAATCAAACCGTGGCGTTTTTCAAATTCTTCACGAATGACTTTTATAATAATAATATATATATATAGTTAATTGGATATAATTTTATATAATAATTTTTAAATTATCAATGAATGCCTGAAGATTGAATAAAAAAAATATAAAGAAGATAAATATTATTTATGAAATTATTATTTTACATTTTTTATATTTTTTTCAAATTGTTTCTATGCGCAACTCGATTGTTAAAGATTGACAGGGCAAAGACGTTAAAGCCAATGCCAAGAAGTCTCATAAAATCACTCAACTATAAAAGGCTTGGAGAATGCACGGAATTATATTGCCTCGATAATATGAAACTGGGCAAAAGCGAGCTCTCGTCATTCAAGAAAATACAATAATTTTTTTTTTTTCCTTTCAATTCTTTCCTCATTGATTTTCTCTCGCCTGTTTTTCTTCATCATCATTTATTTTCTTCATGTTTACTTTTTTTCTTTCATTCTTCTTCCGGTTATTTTTTTTCAATTTTCATGTTTATCTTGTGTACTTTTGTAACAATCCATCCCAACCACAATTATCATTGCAATAATTCACCCTTCTTCATTTCGATTTATCGCATCTTGTGCGAATTGCATTACGAGAAAATCTCCAATTACCAAACGACTAATCTTCTAATCCTGCGGAAGAAAATCTACACAGGACTTTAACACGAAGAGTCGTGTTATATACAAAATTGTTATCATATCCTCTTTACAAACCATTCATTGTTCACTATATCCTATCTCATCGGGTTGCTTCTACCAACTTATACACACGACTCATTGTCTTAGAAAAGCAAATTGTCCTTCAGACATTTTGCATGATTAAATGAGAGATCTTTAACTTGAATAAATTACAAACATTTATTTAAATTACAACAATAATAGAACTCTAAACTCAAGAAAAAAAAAATAAACACAACTCTTCAAACACTATAATTGAAATAATAAATTATACAAGTGCTGAAAAAAATTCATATAAAAATTCAAATCACATAAGTATAAATAAATATTACTCTGATTTTTTTTACCTTTAATTTGAGTGTTGCACCAGGATAAACCCCAAGAGTGCCAATATTTTGGTTTGAATCCTTCAATTCACGATCGCCGAGCATCAAATGTTGATCATACGGTGGCGCACCGCAAATATGCATCGTCTAAAATGAAAATAAAAAAAAATATAAAATTACACATCAATAAATCTTAAAAAAAAAATCACCTCATTCTCATCATCATATGCAAATAATAAATAAGATTAAACCGAAAAAGAAATAAAAAATGTTCACAGAGAGGAAAAAAAAAAAGTTCAAAACAAGAAGAAAAAAAAAAAAACAGCCAGTGAGTAAACTCTCGGTGGCGCCTTTGAATTTTAACCGCGCGTTGAGTATGCGATCCAGTAATTGCTTAATTTGTGAAAGTACATCAGTGTGCATTGTATATAATATTGGACCCATGAGATCGTGTTGTGACTACTTGGTTCTTATACATTATTTCTCGCTCATTCTCCACTCATTTTACTCATTATCGTGCGGACTGTGGGTGCTGGTGGTGGCGGCGGTAGAAACACATATTCAGTTTTGGTTTTACGAGCGAGAAATACTGAAGAGCCAGTAAGTACATAGCTTACAAACAACTGTGTGCGTGTGCATATATGAGAGAAAGAGAGCGAGAGAAAAATTCGAAAGAGCCAGAAGAGAAAATAAAAAAATTATGAAGTACACAAAAGCGTGTAAGAGATAAAGAAAAGTAATGATTTGTGTTTGTAAAAAGAATGAGAAAAAAGAAAAAACGTCTGTTCTTTTTTTTTTTCTTTTCTTCATGTCATTTGTTTCTTTCCTCTTTTGTTAACATGAATTTTTGTATCAATAACATTGATTGGGCATGAATAATGTTTGGTAAAGTTAAAAAAGAAAAACAGTGAGGAGATTTTGAAGACGTTAAAAATTAAGGAAGAAATAGGAAATAAAAATATACATATATATTTACACGTATGGGTTATTGTAGCGAAATATATATATGTGTATAAAGAGAAAAGAAAGAAATAATGAGACAGAGAGAAAGAGATGAGTCTGCACAAGAGGCCTGTTATTAGTGCGAGAGTTTATGCTCTTTCAGGTTTTTGCTCATGGCCCCTGAAGCTTCCCAATGGTATATACATATATATCTTATACGCCTCGCAATATAAATACGCTTAATAGTTTAAGCACACTCTCTGGGCAATGCGGCCGGACGCCAGTATATGCTAACCAGTCATATAACTATAAGCCCCTTTACTACTTTTCGGTTCGCAGAGACTGATGCAGCAACTCGCGCGATATTATATATATTCTTTTCTTCTCTTTCCTTGTGTGTTATGTGCGTGCCCCACCCAATCGTTATTTGTACATATAAATACATCCCTCACTCTCCTCCATCACTGAGAAAATCACATAAACATATTTTATAAATATATACAAGAGCTTAAAAAGAAAAAATAAATTGTTTTAAAATATTTACCATCACTTTTAGTTCTTTCAATGTGATTTGAGATGAGACCTTCAATTCGTGTGAACCTTTAGCTTTTCTCCTCGATCTTGATGGTCGTGAGCTCTTTACCGCACTCTGAAATACAAACGTATATATAATATATATATATGTATGGTATTAAAATGAAAAAGTCACGGTGGAGGATGAATGAAAATGAATGGCCTGATCAAAAGTGAATTAAACCATCGACCCTGTAAATATACCAGCGAGCGAGAGAATCAAAGGGAGAAAGGTAAAATAAAGCAGCATGCAGACAGGTGGGTGAATGCAGACTTTTGAGCCATACACACCAACACACCCAGCTAATTCAGAAGCACTCAAGAGACGTGGTATATAATAACAATTATTACTGTGAAACGAATGAGACTGGAAGCACTTCATATTTTTTTTTTTTCATCCACTTTTTTTCATGCATTTATATACCTATATGTATACATATAATATATTAAATCAACGATCATCAATCTGAAGTGAAGTGAGAGTGAGAGATAGAGGTCAAAGACTTCTTCTTCACTGTGATGAATGTGTCAAATATGACTTAACAATTTTATCATGTATATATAGTTTTAAATAAATTAATCAAACTAGAATGAAAAAAAAATGAAATAATGAAATATATTAACAGAATAAAAAATATTTATAATAAATAAAAAATTTTGAATTATATTAAATTTATTTATTTACCTCATTTTCTTCACCATCATCAACACATTGGATATATATTTTTGCCTGGTTATAAGTTAAACGATCAATTTTCTCCTTTTCTACCCTCGCTAATATACACTCATGACATTCAGCTGTAACAAAATAATTAAATTCAATAATCATACGTAAATATATAAATAAATAAAATAGAATAAAAATTGTATCATTGAATTTTATTAAATTGATTCCTTTAAACTATTGCTAGCTTTAAATTATAATATATTTAAATTTCAAAATTTTATCTACATATAGTACCATCACAAGTGAAATAATATATACACCTATGTGTATATAATATTTATTGGGGCATAAAATAAAATGAAAAATATTTTAACAATAAATAAAAATTATTTTCTACAGTTGAATCAAATTTAATTATTATAAATGCGTGTATTTAATAAAAAAACTATGACTATTATTTGTCTTATTATTATTATAAATTAATTAATTAATTAATTAATTAATTAAATTAAAAATTAAAAGAAAACGTCGTTTTGTCGTTAATTTAATGCCTATAATAACAAAGAATATAAACGTAAAAGCCATCAAAGCAATGCATAATAGATTGTACAACCGTATAGAGCACTATTGGATGATTAATACAGTAATTAATAATATACGGTGACCAGGCGACTCAAGGGGGTGGTGTTGGTTAGTTCAGTTCGTTGGTGTGAAGGATAAGAAGTGGTTATATTGTTTGGGGCCACCACCGGGTTGAATATGGAATATTGACCAAAGCAAAAAGCCAGAGTGGCCCACCCTGAGATACTTCAAGAGTGTTACGTCATGTTCAGAACGATTTTAACCAAAAGGGCGATTTGCAGTTTCAAACTCATTCATATATGTATATACTTATATATAAATGTGAGTGTGTGTTTAAATGTATAAATGTAATTCAACCCTTGGGTTATATGTATATAACCTCACCAAATGAATTCGAATGTCCACCCTGAAGTCGTAATTACCCTTACTGATAGGACTCAAATGATAACGAAAACGTTATCGTATATGTATTAAATCAAAATTGACATGATTAATATTAATATTGAATATTCATTGAATATTTATCGTTAATTTATCGAATTTTTATGTATTTATTTTATTAATTAATTGATTGAGAATAAAATGATAATATAGAGTCAATGATCATGGTGTCAGTTTTATAATGCTGAATTGTAATACACAATAGGATATTGAGATGTGTATGTTTATAGTGAGGAGTTTTGGATTGGTATTTCCCTAAAGTGCCATACAAGAGCGGCAGTCAAACGATAAAGCCAAAAGTCAAGTAACAATGTAGACAAAAAAGTTTTAGCTTTAGCTATAGTGGATCATATATAGATGGACAATACACATTGACTCAAGAGTTTCTCTTCATCTTTGTATTTTTATATATGTTTATACTCTATATTGAAGTCTTTTCCACTTGCCAATGTGCAATCTTACACTTTACTTCAATCGTTAAAACACAATTGTATAATAATACACATCTTTTCTCAACCCAAAATCTCCACAGGGAATTTTGTGATTATAACAAAACTTCATAAAATTTTTTTATTCACAAAATCAAATCACAGAAATTAAAAATAAAATAAATAAACTTATTTTAATACTTATAATTTTATTCTAATTTCCCTTTTAATGATAAAATAATTCTGTACAACTATAAAGCAACTTTTTCTTGTTATTAGTTTGAAAACTTTAATGAAATTGAGGTTATGATTGGACTTTGATCATCGTGTGTTCTTTTTTATGTATTTCTTTTTTTTTTATATCTTCTCTTGTTTCCCAGGAATGATTGGCAATTTTTGGGATGTCGATCACGAGATGGATGACATGGTAAGATTAAAAAGAATGCACCTGTGACCATATAGCAGAATTAAATGTGACGGAATAAAAGCGAATAAGAGAGAACTCGTCAAAGAGAATGAACACGAAGAAGTCAGAAATGCAGAGATAGTCAGTATAGTATTAGCAAAAGAGTAAGGTAGATAAATAGAAAGAGAAAAATAATGTGAACGAGACCATTAACGATTCTCATAGAATCGTCGAGCTAATTAGGAACGATAAATCAAAAAGGGAGGGACAGCCAACGTCTACTGTACGACAATCATATATGATGCTGCTGATGGAGAGTGTATACAAAATGAGAAACGAATATAAATAGTAAAAGGGAATGAAGGTAGATAGAAAGAGGACAACATCAGGATCACGAGTCCACATCCGGCGCTGCCAAAAATCCTCGAGAGAATTAAATAAAATCATGTATGTGTGTCTGTAGGTATTTTATACACACAAATGTTTGTGGTGTCTGCCAGGACGAAAGTGGAAATCAAGGGGGAAGTAAAAAAAAAAAAAAAATGGATATATATGTAACGTGCAGGAGAGATCTCGTCACGGTTGTTAGACAGATCGAGAATTGTCTCCGGGAGTTGTTGTGTGATGTGCCTGAAGCTATCGAACGAGTCATTTTCTCATTCGCTATCTTTATCTTCAGCTACTATACCTCCTATTCTTTTTATTTGTTATTCTCATTCAGACTAGTAGATATTATACTATTACTACCACCCTTCTTAGTTACGTTTCCTGGAGGTGATTAATGTCTACGTCCTGTCAAAAATTGTCAGAGGTCGTGGACGCCAATTATTGAGCTTATTTTGGCCAAGGGGATATATATTTGAAAGAATAAAAAATTAGTTTTAGATTTTTTTTTTTTAGAGTGTTAAAAGACAAATGTAATATTTTATCATTTTCTTCTAAAGTATTCTAAATGTTTGTGTTTTGTTATTTTATTTTAGTGAATTGTTTTAAAAATTATCTAGAATTTTTTTCTTTAAATGTCTTTTTGGTATTTAGATCTTGGTGTTATTTTTTTTTTAAGTTTGTGGATGCTGGTGATGAGTGAGGAGGGAATGTGACATTGGCAGTGGAAAAGGCAAGGGTCTTTCATCAATATTGAATGTACGTTAGTGACATACGCCAACTGACTGTGTATTATATTAACAGTCAAACGAATTTTTCATTCATAACTTTCCGAGTCATATGACGTTGGGTATAAAAATAAAGATTGATGCTTTGCGATGCAAACGAGTGAATAAATATAATCTAATATATAAATACACATATATGTATTTTCTTCATGTTCATCAGAATCGAAAAATAAATTGAATATAAATTTATATTAATACCTAAATATAATGAAACATTTTCTAAATCAAAGAAATAAAGTCTCAAATAATTTTCATTCTTTTGAAAATATTTCAAGTACTACTAAACTGTGGTATGTGGTTTATTTATACCCCTCAAAGGATGTGTATATATATTTAACATCTTGAAACTGAATTTTAAGGACTTGGAAATAACGAACGTCTTCACATTACCACAACAAAGTGAATCTTAATCTTCTTATAACATTAGAAATATAATACACTTCTCTCTTAGATACCACCAAGATATTTATATTTTTTTAATTAAACATATATCTACTGATTCAACTTGTAATAATTATAAATATTCTAATATACATAATTAATTCTTTTAAATATTTCCAGTTGAATTTGTTTTACAAAAATAAAACTATCGAAAAGTTTATTTGATAGTGATGGAAGATTACTAAACGAGCTTCAGTCTTGTTTTATCTTGTTTTGTCACCCTACACACCCTCTCTTTTTACCATCATATCCTACACCCTCAAAGCATAGTCGTTGTCGTCGTTGTCGTCTACTACGATCCCCCGTCGGGGTGAGCATCGGTCATCTAGGCGCTCCATTTAATCCTGGAGGAAAACCAAACTCCCCGCTGCGTTTTCACGGTCCAAGTGGGGATCTCCGGGATCAGTGAAGGAACAGAACACACAAATATATAGCTAACGAATCTATCTTCCACGCTTCTTTCTCTTTATCACCCCGCTCTCTTATGTATATTCACTAATTTTCTCGTTTCCATCCGCATTTATCATTGCTAAACAAAAAGATACTTTGCTAATTTTTTTTCTTCTTATACAATTTCTATTCTTCAAATATATATTTTAGATTGTATATTTATTTTTTTGTTGATAAATCTACTGGTACTAAATTATAATATTCACTCAAACACATCACAAATGACGATGGTATTATATTAATTCAATCTGTTGCTCCCTGTTGTGCGAAACAAATTTATGAAATGTATATTAAATTACATTTCTTCGTGCGTGTGCATTCATTTGTAATTTAGCATTAATGGCGCAGTGGAATCAATTCTAATATTAATACAATATTTATTTAATATAAACGAAATTCGTTAGAGAACAAAAAAAAAAAAAAAAAAAATTCTTTTGTATGTTTTTTAGAGTAAAATTAAATAGAAAAAAAATTAAGAAAATTAAAAAAAACACACACGATATTTCATTGATCATAAACAAATGTTCATAACAGCAGTCGTTGTCGGTGTTTGACCCAAGTACAGTATTTCTCACAGTAGTTTTAAATCAAAATATAAACCAAAGTCCGATTTCTCTACTCACATTTGGCACCATCCAACCGCATTTGCCCAACGGAAACTAATCTGCTAAATTTGTGTTCTAAATCTAAAGCTGCCGTCCGAATATTAATATCCTAGTCCAACAGACCATCTCTCTATCTAGCTCTATCTCTATTTATCCCTCATCCACCACCTATTTCGTTTACTTCCTCCACTCTGACCACTATTTCTCTTGGCGCCCTTCTCTATTTCACGATGTTTTGTGTGATACAAGCTTGCACAAACTAATGATTTGTAGTTAGATTAATTTCTTCAACTCAACCTTCCATATACTGATTTATACTGAAAACCTAAATGCAAGATAATAAAAAACATTTTACATATATCTGCACCTACAAGAAAATTTATCTGTCTTCTCTTGTAATTTATTTACAGATATACCAATGGAAATAATTAAATATAAATAGAGTTATATGCGGAATTATCAATGTCCTTTTGTTTTTAAAAAGTATCGTGTGGGACAAATAAGTAATGTTGATATGAGGGTGAAAGTGATTGATACATAAAGCTTGAACGACGTTCTAATGTGGTGTATGTATAACGTTTAGAATAAAGGACCAGCGACCCTATACACAAAAGAGATGTAGCAAACAAGAGGAAAAAGAGGGAGAAATGAGAGAAAATCACTCGTTGCTCGTTAGCAAGTGGTATTATCACTCAACAAGAAAAAATCCCCTTTGATTTTTTTTTTCCATCACCATATAAATATAAATATAAAATTAAATCATTTTTAAAATCACATTTCAGTGTTAATCATGATGAAAAATAATTAGAAATAAATTTTTTCAATGCCTATAGATATTTTAAAAAGTCTTTAAAATTAAATTTGTCTGTTAATGGACATTTTAAGGTGACATAAAATCCAATGTGGATTTTATAAATATAAAAAAAAAAAAAGACTTGAGATGTTGCTGTGAGGTTTGCAATTCAAATTTTTGTCAAGTCAGTTTGCAAGTCCGGTTCATTGAATGTGAGATAAGACAACGTGCGATAGTCCTCAAGTGCCCCTGACAAATGTAGCAAAAAATTGCGCACCAACGAGACGGACAAGACAATAGGATGTTTAGAGATTGCCGATTACACAATGCGTGACTGATATATTTTTTTTTCTTCCTTGTACTCTTTCTGCTTCGTCTTCTGTATCATCCTCATCATGTCTTTCCATTCTCTTCCTTTATCACTCTTTTACTTTCCCTCTCATGCACGCATTGTACAAGTGTGTTGTTGTTATTTCTTGTAGTCTCTTACTTCACCTTTTAAAAGCGAAAATAAATGAAAGGTAACAGACCAATTTGCCTGCATGGCTTTAACAATCGCTTATCGCATTTGATTTAAATCCTTTGCATATAAATACAACAACAGACTTGTTTGTTCTCCTGTGTTCTTTGTGTGGATATTATATGCACACAAATACGTGAAACACAATGAAAAAGAAGTCATCAATTGTCTGAAGATGCATTTGTAGGTGGTGAGTGAATAAAAAAATATATATAAAAATAATTGACATATAAGATTGAAAAAAAAATAAATAAATAAATAAATAAAAACTAAACAAAAGTGCTCATTCTTCTTACAGTTTTTGCCATCTTCTCTCAAGTTAATTTTTTCAAATACTTCTTAATTATAATGAGACACTTTAATGTTGAGTAAATGTTCATGGATGAGAAAATAGGTGGATGGATTTATGTAAATCACAAGCTAATGTCTTTTGGCATTATCTTGGCATAGTGCTTCGTTGGTTTATGGTACAATATAGAGCTTTTATATAACATAGCCATTGAAGAATTCACATTGTCACATTGTCCCAGCCTGTGTGATGTATCGATGGTAAATTAAATTGTTATTTGAAGATGTAAAGAGGGATGAAAGTGACTTGAATGTTAAGTTTTTTTTTTTTATTATCATTTCAATTTCTTAATTAAATTTAAATAAATATTAGCATGTATAAAATATACTTACCAGGCACCGTTGCTAATTCTACATTGGGTAATGATCCCATATTTCTAATTTCAATTGCATGATCGGTTGGATAAATTGCAGAAAGTTTGGTCCACTCATCAGCGGTTATGATACTGTACCTAAAAATAAATAAATAAAATGAATAAAATAAACAAATAATAACATAGATTAATTTAAATCATAATTGAATAGTTATAATGAATAATAAATTGATTAAATAATTGGAGATTTATTGATGGAAAATTTTTCTCATTAATTATTAAAATTGATTGTTAAATTTTTGTTTTAAATAAAAATACAGTCACACACTTGCATACATATAGAATATGTGTACGAATGGAATTCGTAATTTTCTTGTATAATCTGATGGTTTTTGCTCTAAACTCGCCCCTTAATTATACCGCAAATTAGAAATTTCTTGCTTGGGTCTAGTGGAAGTTACTTCAATCGTCCACCCATTCGCGCTAGAGCTTTAAACCGACTTTGTTCTAAATTTCTTGCTCCTCACACATGTATACATTTTCAAGTTTAAAACTATAAATACATATAAAAATACATTTCAGACATTTTTAAAATAATATATACATAACCTAAATAAAATCACTGATTTATTTATCAATTAATTCACACATCAAAAATGATATCAATAAATTCGTTATATGTATACATATAAATATTTTTTTTTAGTCATAATTTAATGACAATAAAATTATTATGAGGCAATAATTAGACCTCACTTCTATTTATTCACGATGCCCACACAAATTAATTTCAATTTAGCACAATCTGTGCGTCAATCTCATTTAAATTTTCCCTCGTTGTCAGTTGTGCACTGTTACAAGAAATTGCTGCCGTGCACGACTGATGCGAGAGAGAGTTGTATATTCGTGATTGCCTATTTGCCTAACGCTCAAATGATATCCATCAACACCAACAAAAAAAAAAAAAAGCAAATAAAAATTTTCAATCGTATTCAAATTTTTTTTTTACCAACGAATAAAAACCAGCGACTCTAAAATGTTTTTATCACTAATAGAAAAATAAAAAAAATAAATATTTATACATATTAAAGTGTTGATTTATGTGAAACTGATTTAAAAACGACTTGAAGAAATGAAAAAAAAAAAATCATAAAAAGGTCAACAACAATTTAAGGGAGAACTCAAAGAGAAATGGTGTATAAAAATATAAAAATGATTTTTTAACAGCGTAAATGGTTGAGTGCCCGCAGGGGAAGACTAGAAGATGTATATAGATGTAGATATTATAGTAAAAGTATAGTGAGGTGACTTGAGAGCTTGGAGACACGCTATCTTAAGCAAGATAGTGGACAATGGGCTTAGCATAATGGTCAGAGGAAAAGAGGGGTCGAGATGGCAGTGGCCCCGGGGGCGTGTGGATGACATTTTCGCGTATCCATCACCAACGGCGTCGCACACGTCCCTTTGCCTTTGCCATTAGTGTATATATACATGGTATATATACCTTAAGTCTGCAGAGAGAAAGGGGAGAGGTGGTTTGACTAAGGGAGATTGGGAGGCGTGCCAGAAGGTCATACACACATATAAAGAATGAGAAACATTTCAAATAACTCTCGTCACAATCAACTCAACGCTTTAATCTGTCAAAATAAATTTTGTATTAAAAAATATTATTTTTTTTTTTGATTATGAAAAGTTTATTTACTTACAATTCACTGGTGGCGGATGGTGTATGTAAAAATCCTATATGCTCTTCGCATAAAAGTTGACGATTATTTATATCCGTTGGCGGATGCCTGCCACCGCTTCTGTAACAATAAATTGATCATGTAAAATATTTTAAATTAATTAATCAATCATTTTATATAAAAATAAATATATTTTATTTTCTTATTTTGCAAGTGTCCTGATGTTTGACAAAGTAATATCAGCTTTAGTACATATCAATATGAATGGCAATGGGGAATATATAAAAAAAAATGATGACGGTTAAAATATATTGATTGACAATGACAGGATGAATGATCATGCGTGACCTAAAACACGCGCTCGTTCATTCGTTTGCTTTCCTTTGGGACATTCGTATATAACCCAACGTTAAATAGCAAGAGAGCAGAAATGAGCATGACGACGAAGCTTACGATAGTTTGCCCCACAAGGGCAAACGAGAAAATACAAGAGTAAACGTGAGTAGAAATGAGATAGTAAGGAAACATCATGTGAGGGGGGGGGATCGGGGGGTTGTGCATCATTTTTCACATACCACGAAGGGGCGGAACGTTTTTGCTATGTCGCCCTCTTTTCCACCTACTCTTCACCCTCGCATACTCATCCCCAGTGTGCGATGAGATAATGTCCTTAAAGAAGGATATCTCGCATGAACAAGCAGGTATACATATAAATATATATTATATATATATATTTTTTTTTCATATGCAAATTGTAAAATTATTTTCTAATTATTGAGGAAATGAAAAAAAAAAATTTTTTTTTTTCATTTAAAAAATTTTTTTTGTGTCGTTATTTTTTATTGAGCGCAGGATAAATGTTGGAAATATTTAAAATTGTCATGTAGAAGCCTTTGAGAGGTGATTTTAGTCTGAAATGAAGAAGCAAAAGCGTAAAAAAAAATGGGGGCAAATACTAATAAATATGTTTGCATATATTCATATATGTGCTCGCATCAGAGAATAAATGAATGCCGTATTAATTATGAGCCTTGTTCAAATATAACGAACACAAGAGAGGCGACTTGTATGAGGGTGATGGTGCGGTAAAGGTGGACGAAATATCCAACTAAAACCCCCTTATTACAGCTGAAAGTTATATATACATAAAAAAAAAATTTTTTTTTATTTTTTATTATTATCTACAGCTTTTCCGCGGGCGCGTTTCATTGTTTAACTTTCGTCGCGGAATTTTTCTCATCCTCTTTTATATCCCTGAATTTTACTCTTTTACTATAGCAGTTATATCTGGCATTCACATATACACACACATATATATATATATATATATGAATACAGAGTATATATTTGTGCATATATTGCTCCCCAGAGATTGTCCAATGATACACATAATAATCCTCATGTTGGAAATTAATTTAATTCACAAATATATAAAATAAAAAATAAATAGAAAATTTCTCTTAATTTTTTAAATTAAAATTTTCTCTATTTTGTTTTATTATTATAAAATAATAAATATAAAATCAATTGCCATATAAATGACAAATTCTTCTTTCCCTTCTGGAATATTTTCGTCAAACATGTGTATAACATATAATATCCAATGACATTAAATAGTTTCAATTTCACCACAAGAAATATTTATATATTTTGTCCCTCAATTTTTCTTATATTTCTCATTCCAAAGTTTGGATTTATCCAAAGCCAATACAAGACTACATACATATAACTTCAATTCTTTCATTCCTTTTCTCTATCTTACTTCATCCTTGACACTTCCGGGCACGTCCTTTTCATTCTCCTTCAACTCAATGCTCTTACTATTTTTATCCAAAAACCTCTTTTTCCACCACTTTTCTCTTGGCCTTTCTCCTCATCTCTTTCACTAGAAGAAATAAATCTTATGTTTTCGCGTATAAGCGGCCTTTTAATATCACCAAGACTTGATTTACCGCCCATGCATCCAGGCTGTGTGTGTAAACGTGTGGAGGTGGAGAAAGAGAGGGAGATGTCCCTTCTTTCCCAGTGACATTTGTCTTCCAACCTCACCACTGCCGCCGGGACCCCGTTGAGGACCTTCGTGTGGTGGGCTCTGATTTAACGCCCGACGGCCAACATTTGACTAAACGCCCACCAACCAACACCAGGTCCAACATTCAACTCAGTCACAAACATCCTCCACCTCTATATTCTCTCTCTTATTTTACTAGTTCACATTATTTGTTTCTTTTCATTTTTATTTCAATTTTAACCGTTATAAACTTGAACGAAAATTGACAGATCAAACAATTATTAAATTTTAGATAAAATAAATTATTGTATCTTTTTTTTTTTCTCCTCACAAGTAGCAAAATATCTTGACATGATTTTCTTTTCATTCTTTTTCTTTTCGTTGTATTTTATTTCTTTTTTAGGTTGTTCAGTTGAAGGTGATTAGAATTGTTGATAACGGTGCAATTAATCACAATAAAATCACGATTCAGTTCACAGTTTCACGCGCGAATGGATCGTTACCTCGAAGCAATTTCACGGATTCTCATTTAGTTTATTATTTATTTTCGTTTCACCTTCTTCTTATTGTATACATATTTATACACAATATCGGTGTATTAAATAATTTTTTTTTACTGTATTTTCCTTGCCAATAAACTCATTGGAATTTAGGTCGCTATTCATTCATATATTAATGGATAAATCTCAATATGTATAGTATATAAAGATGATTTCAATCTTTTATATACAATATACAATCAGCTATTACCGTTAACTAATATATTTACACCAAGAATCAATTTATTCAAATAAATATATTCACTGATATTTTAAATAATTCTTTTCATGGTAAATGGCAATTTAAAGATTATTACATGCGATTTATTTTTGTCTATTTATATAATAATTGATTCTCGGGAGTATCATTCATGGCAGAAAGATAAAATATCTCTCAGGTTCGAGAATATAAACACATATAATCAGAGATGACTTATAGAAAGTCATTAAACGTGCATTGGAATGGCAAATAAATTTTTGTTTTTTTTTTTTTTCATCGTTCATTATTCTTTCATATCGTTTATATATATTGTACTTGACTGTGTTTCTCATACCATGAATCACATTGAGCTATAACACGCTCCACTGCATCCAGCGGCCTCTTACTTGCTTGCCACACTCGACACCGCACACGATTTCATCTGTCGAATGTAATAATGTCGTGATATATAAATATTTTTTTTTATATATGTATGTATAATATGTACACATGAATGTGTAAATACATATTTTAAATAGAACAAAATTTAATAGATAATTTAAAAAAATTAAAATAGAATTAATGAAAATTGATTTTTTTTTCTCTTTTTCATTTTTTTATTTTTTGATATATATATATTTTTTTTTATATCAAATTGTGATTTCTTGGTATTTGCAACAAGATATCAATGTTCATCCAAGTGTCATTTGTTCATTCACGTATTCAATTGTATTATTAAAATTTTTTTCGTTTCGTTTATACATGAAAAGAAAAAAATAATGTGACAATTTTCATTTGTTTATTTATTTTTTTCTTTCTTTTTCATGTCTTAAATTATTTGTTCAAAGGTTTGTTGTCACGCAGTAGTCAGAGTACGGTTGGTGAACGATAAAAGAAAACGAGTATTTATATATTTTTGCTTACGGCCTTTACACTAGTTCACTATTCTCTTTCTTCACTTGCATTATTTCCTCTCCCTCACTTTTACTCCGGCTTTATCTCAATCTTCGTTGCTCTGTATATTGCTCTTGCGCCGCCAGGATGTCGATTATCGATGGTTTTTGTTGACGAAGTCGGAATTTTTCCTTATTTTTTTTATTTTATTATTATTCCTCTTTCTATTTTTTTTTTTTTTTTTTACTTTTCTCAACTTTACCGCGCACCACTGCATATAATTAGGCTTTCGTTATATTCTCAAGACTTCCGTTCGTCGTATATACAGAATAGATTCCTGATTCGTTCTCCAGCAATATCTCCATGTAAAAAAAAAAGAAAAAACAAAATAAATAAACAAATAAATAACAATTTTCTATTACTCAAAGATAAAAAAAAAATTTTTACTATTTTATAAATAAATATCTTTACTCATCTTTCCTTCTATTTCTTCCTCAGGCACTTTAATTTCTTTTCTGTCTTCCTAAATTTTTTTTTTTTCTTCCTCTCTGTTTTCCTCTTTATACATATATATTTTTTTCTCTATAGTTTGACAATTTTTCGTTTAAACGTCGTGGATACAAATGATAATGAAACAGTAGAGTTGGCTGAAACATAGAGAGTTAAAGAGAGCAACAGAGAAAAAGGTAAAGAGAGAATAGAAGAGGAAGAAAATGAGTGAGAAGGAGATGGCGAAGCGTTCAACTCGCTTTGCCGAGCACTGATGATAGTTTTTGCCCCGGTAAGATTTTTTGCCAGGTCCTCACTGCCCTCCCTTCTCTCCTCATCCACATTCTCATCCTCCAGTGTACGGGGGTGGATGATATATGACCGCCCCCCGAGACACTGGCCACCCTTCTCCTTTTCCTCATGTCTCTCTACCATCCCTTCTCTGCTATATACACCAACCAACCCCTCCTTCAAACCAACAGACTCCAGAAATGAGCGTAAATACCCCCAAAAAATTTACAGAAAAATTAAATGAAAAAAAAAAAAAATTAAAAAAATTTTTTTTTCTTCAGCTAATTATATTATATTTTATTCTGTAATTTTTCTAATCCCTTTGTCGAGAGATAGATAGAGATATTAAAATTTATCGAGGAATAAATTGTAAAAATGTGTAAAAAAAAAAAAATTTTTTTAACTTAAGGGATGAAATAAATTGGTATTTTCTTATCGATATTTTATATTGAAGAGATACAAGTTAAAGTTGAATATTTCTCCTATACACAACACCCTTGAGAGAGAGGAAGTGAGGGTTGGATGTAGAAAAAAAAAAAAATAAAAAAAAAAAGGGGGAATGGTAATCTCTCTGGAATTAGCAGGAAAATATCAACATCAGCTTTATAAATATATACACAGTTAAAAAAAAAAATAAAAAATAAAAAAAAAGAAAAAAAAAAAGAGAGTACTCGATACGCTCGAGAAAAAAGAACAGAAGTGAATTGAGAAATGAAAAGCAGTGTGGACTGAGTAGTACTGTATGGAAAGGAGGGTGCAATGAATCAAGTTATTTAAGGGTAGTTGGATTTTGCGAGTCGATGCACGACTCGCATTTCTCTATCCCTCTCTCACACACGTTTTCTTACTCGATAGCTTGCGCCAACTCTTCTTCGACGAATGATTTATTATTTTCCTTCCGCCATCATTTCCAACCCCACTTTTCCATCCCTTTGCCTATAGCTACCCCGACGCACGTTCTCTACTTGCACATCCTGTGTCCCAATAAGAGAAAATAAATACGAAAAATTTTATTCGTGATACCATGAACAATTGCATTAATATTTAATAAATTAGTTTTTCCTATTTTCTTTTTTTTTTCTTTTTTTTTATAATATACATATAAACTCTATTTTATTTTCTTTAAGTTTTCTATACTATTGAGATTGACATCAGGAGATTTAGTTAATTTGGTACATTAATCTCACATAAAACATACCAACAAATTTTGAATGACACAATTCTTGTTATTCCTTGTATTTTAATCCATCGTTGGACACACAAGCTCTACTTGGATCAACTCTTTATAGTTAGGATTAAAAACAAACCTAATGTCATGTTACAAATGACGTAAAAAAAAAAAAATATTCCTTCAATATTGTACATAACAAAATATTTGTTTTTTTTTCATTAATTATTACGTCGTCAATTTATCCTTGATTTCTTCTGATTGCCATACAAATGTGTTAACCATAATACTAATCATCACTCCCTTTAATTCTTGCGTTTCACTCTGGTCCCAGAAATTTCATGACAATATTGTTTGAGCAAAAAAAAAAAAAAGCATGAAGTAAGGGGTTTGGTAAAAACGATTTGTTAACGTGGAAAAGAAGAAAAATATTTTTCTGCCCGCAGCCCATTGTGTCAATTTCTCTCTCTCTCTATGTATATACATATATGTATGTATAGATATATACATGAATGTTAGCGATTAATTTTTCTCCCTTTTGTGTCATACTGATCCAATTTTTTCTTTTTTTATTATTATCATTTCTCTGTCTCTTTCACCACATTTTACTTGAAGACATTTACAATAACTATTCAGTATTTTTCTCTCTCCCTAAATCCATTCTTCTGCGATAAATTAATTGATAATAAACCTCTTTATTGTCTTGAAGAATAAGTATGAAAAAAAATTTCGTAGAACTGAAAATTTTGTCCAGAACAATTTATCTAGTTTCATTCTCTCAAAAGTTCTTCTCTTTCTCTCATCTTCCTCAATTCGTCAACGTCGCAGGGATGGATTTCCGAAAGGATTAGGCATTTGCATAGACAATCGCTCAAGCTCGAGGATTTTCTCGTTGTCGCTTCAATTTTTCCCTTCTTTATTTTTATATATATCTGCGAATGTTATATTGCATACATAGATGCTTGTATTATTTTTCTATCCAACGTTTATTCACAGATTATTCTTCATTTGTCTGGCAATTAACCAAATATATTTATAAACTCTTGACATTTTAATTTTTTTATCACTTCAATTAACCAAAGAAAAAATATATTCAATGATGAAAATAATTTTCTCATTCAAGAAGTGAAAAAATTGTCCATTTAGTTTTTAATTAATGATAAAATCATATCGAATTGTGAGTATGATTATGTTGACACTACATTGTTGTCAACGTAGACAATACTTTGAGGTCGAATCATGACGTATATTTATATATATTATATATACATATATGGAGTGAGATGGCGAGTTGCCATAATTAATAACTTAAAATTGATTAAGGTGTCAGATAAGTCTATAGAACCCGCTCATGGGTTTCTCTCACTTTCTCCACTCTCACTCATATGCTCCAGCAATATGATTAATAATTTTGAGATAACGTTATAACGTTACCGTCGTGTCGTGGACCCTTCCACGGTCCTTCCGATTTTCCAACGTTGCTTTACGGTCTCATAAATGACTAATTATTCACCAGGATATGGTCAAATAATAATCGTTGTAAAGTCAGTAAGAATCACATTTTACACAGTGACAAACAATTGGTATTAAATAATTTGTTTCCTTGTAAAGAAAAAATAATTAAGTAATTTTTAATATTTTTTTTTATACTTAAATATAAATTTAGTAATAATGTTTATGATTATTATATTAAATTGTTGGATGTATATTATATATACAACACCAAATGTGAAATAAGATGGAAAAGCTATCAAGAGAGATGTGGAAAAAGAGAGCGATGAAGGGAGACAAATATACATAGAGGGTTTGGACTCGATGTATCATTTGTTGGTGGATCGTTAGGTGGTTTCAATTAGTTTTCCTTGGGGCCCTTAGTATTTCCGCTCCCTTCTACTACTACTACTTCTTCTTCTTCACCTACCTACGTTTTCGTCCTAATCGCGAGAGCTACTTTTTTTTTTTTCCCCATTTTTTTTTGTCTTCTATCCGGACGCACAATTAGGAAGAAAGTCGTTAATGTGAGCAGGATAACGTTCCTTTTTCTCCCCTCTCACTTGTCACTTATATTTGTCCGTGTGGGGTTGCAGCAATGAGAGAGCAAATCGAGCGATTTCATTTTCATTTATATGGAGGTATATATGATATTGGATTTAGTAAATTAACTTGCACTTGGGAGAATCTAATTGTTTTAATGATGAATAGAATGAAAAAATAAAACGGGAAGTAATTTTTTTTCATTAAATAAAATTTAGTGTGAATGATTAAGTTTGGGAGAAGAATAAAATTGCGCGGGAATTTGAAGAAAAAATTCTAAATGATTCCAAAGATTATAATTAAACGAACAAATGGATAAATATTTTTGATTATAAATTATGGATGAAATTAATTAAGAGATAATGAAAGAAAGAAAAAAAAGAAATGAATTCTTGGTGTAAAACTAAATCCAAATCTTTGAATCATAACCTCCAAAAAATGGTTCATTCACCGCCATCTGTGTGCTCGATTTATAAACTCACTTCAACTACTTATACCTCTTTATGATAAAAGCGTTGGAAGCATATTACAAATCGAAAAATATATATTTGAAAAATAAAAAAATAAAATATAAATTAAAATAATTAACTCACCGAATAAATGATTTCCACGCATCGATAAATCCCTTTTCCACGATATAAAATTTTTTATCATGACACTTAAGTATTTCATTCCTATTTTTTCCATAATAAAGATCAGTAAGTTCCTCCTTTTGTTGTTTAGCTTTAATTTTATCATCCTCTTTAGCGCGTTTAGCATTCTCAACTTTTTCTTCACAAATAGAACACGACGCAGTCGTTGCCGAATATTCCATAGCAGCGGGAAAATATTTACGTAATATATTCCATGCAGCAGCCGGTACAATTTTTCGACTTGCATCAGACGTTCTTAAACTTCCATGCTCGCATAATAAATCATCATTAAAATTAGACAATACATCAGACTCCTCTTCATCATCATCTTTAGCATTTTCACTTTTATTATTTTCACTTGAATGTTCATTATCATTATTACTATCATCTTGATTTGAACCTTCTAATTGATCCATTGCCAATCGCCGCCAATATTTTAACGATACGGCACCAACAATAAATGAATTATCAGTTTCTCGTTCCTTTTCATTTCTCATAACTTCAATAACTTCTTTATGATCACGCTCAAGTTCAGATTTAAATCTCAATGTTTTACAGCGTCTCTTAACACACACTTCACATAATGAATTTTTATCAAGACGTGGCCCACCTTTATATTTATTATAAATTAACGACGCTGCATCCATTGGTATTGTTTTAGCACGGTTGACTTTTGACGGATCAAGTTTATGATGTGCACACATTAATATTGAATTATCAATTGGTGCTATTAATTCAGAACAACCTGAATGATCACTTATCCATTTTGATAACCAACTTGTTGGTACCCATTCGTATTCAGATAAATTATTTTCTGTGGTATTATTTATAATTGTATAAAAATCAATAACTTCTTGACGTTTAATATTCTGATTTTCAATTTCTTTTTGTTTCTCCTCTTGTATTGCAACTAAAATTAATTCATGTTTAATATTTTCTTGCTTTATTAAATCACGTAGTGTTTCACTCACTTCCCATTTTTTAAATTCCATTGATTCATAATAATCACGTTCACAGCATCCCATTGCACGATGCGCATCACCATTTAATAGCTCATAATTTTTTTCCCATTTATTTTTCAATTTATCAGGCGCTTCATCATTACTAGGTTTTATTTCATTACTATCATCATTATGATGATGATTACTAACATCATCTTCAGATTTAACATTCACTTTTTCGAAATCATCAGTCTCTATTTTATTTATTTCTTCATCTTGAGAATCATTGTCAGCATCGCCATCACCATCATAATCATCCTCATTATCATCATCATCGGGATTATCATTATGATCATCATCATCATTATCATCATCATTATTATCATCATCATCATCATCATTATCATCATCATCATCGTTATTATTTGTATCCATCGACAAATCATCACTAAATTCAATTTTTTTAACTGCTTTTGATATATGACAATCTGACATTTTTTCATTATTTTTAAGATGTTCTAATTCTTCATTCGACAATAATAATTCATCATTGTGTAGATGATTTTCATTTTTATAACCTGAAAATTCTTTTTTACCGTCACCTTTGTGCTTTTTTATCGGACTGAATATCGTGTGTGATTCATCATCAGTATCATCTGATTCTTTTCGTTTAGTATTTTCTGGCCAGTCTGGTAAACAATCGCCTCGAACTTTAGTCTCTGATCTCGTTGAACTCGACGTTGGAATATTATTATCATCTTTATGATTTTTTGATGCTTTTAATGCACGCCGAGCTTTAGAATCACTTGGTAATCGTTTGTACACCAACATATACGCACTATTTGATATTAAACATCCTTTTAAAACTCGACCGCGTTTTGTTGGTTTACCGCCGTCATTAATTCCATCCTCAATACGTTTATTATGCATCATCTCAACTTTATCATCACTAAATTGATACCATTCACCTGATGAATTGCGAATATTCACTATGTAATGACCAGAATGCGCTGATGGACCTTTGTGACTTAAAACCGCAACCAAATGATATAAATGTGTTTGACTGGCACAACGTAAATATTCCGACATGTCCAATTCCTCTGGAAATTGTATTGATGACGTTAATTTTTTCTTTTGTGCTGATTCACGATGAAAAACAAAACGTAATAATTGAAAATTCAACGTGTCTGGTAATGAATCCAAACGAATAAATCTTTTTGCATCCTGTTTATCATTACAATTACGACAGTGATATTTATTAGCACCCACCAATTCTTCTTCGCTTAAATAATTTTCCATTGCTTCTTTTAACGTTGGAGCTAATTGTAAATCTAATTCATAAAATGTCGTGGGCGTAGGATATTCTGTAGCACACGTAGAGCAACGATTAACATATATATATGTGCCTTGTGTTAAACGTTGTAGCATAGATTTTAAAGCTACATTTTGTTGAAGTTTAACTTCAATGTGAGCTAAAAGTAATTTAGAAAATTCTTGAGCGTCCTGTTGAGTCCCAGTGTCTAAAGATAAGGCTATCGCTAAACTTGTTGGATCCAATAAACTACGATTTCCAAATTGCATCATTGCAAAAATATATTGCAATTGACCAACAGCAGTTACAGGTTGATAAGGTTGACCATTTTCACGTGCTCGTCGAAGACATTCGCGCTCTTCTGGGTCTTCTGTTATCTCCCATTTGTAAATAATTCGTCTGGAAATTTTATTTTTTTACAGTGATTATTCAATTAAACAAGATTCTTAATTTATTAATTGAATTATTTTTAGGTTAGAATATGTAATTATGACAAATAAATTAATTATAAATTCAAATCACCTCATATCTTCATTGTGAAACCATACTTGAATCAAACTGTTTACATAGCACGTTGCACCCAAATTTTTCAATCCAACATATTGAGTGGGTACACGTAATTCTAATAAAGAACTTTCTAATGATACTGTTTCAGTTGGTTGTGATTTTAAATATTTTTCCTCGCCTAATCCAGTTAAGCATCGTGGATTATTACTGCAATTTCGTCTAATAATAAAAGAGAAAAAGAAATATTAATATACATAATCTTAAAAACATTTAAATTTCATAAAAATAAAAAATTTATTTATATCATTTGGTATTTTATTCCAAGACTTACTTGCAATTTTTACAATTTTTCAATCCTATTCTATAAGAAGTTTCCAAATGTACTCGTTCAATATTATCTGGTGATACTGATTCAGTCCATGACCACGCCAGCTTCTCAAGATCAGTCTTCTTTATAGACGGCATTTTTTTTTATTACTCCTTACTGTGATTGTACATAAAATATATTAAAAATGATTATTAAAAACTCCAAACCTCCCATATTAAATTTAAAAATATAATTATCATAATATTTCAAACGTATATTTATTAATTATTATAATTTAATAGTTTGTTGAATTGATAAAAATACATTTTGAAAAAAATGTATATTATTAAATAAAGTGACTTTGTTTTTTTTGAGGTTAGGATACAACGCCGCTGACACATTCGTTGGAATTCAATAAATATTATCCATGTTATAATTATTTATATCGTTAGTTATTAATATATAAAACCATTTTTTATATTTAAATAAACTATAAATAATAGTACTTTATCTATGAATTATTGTATAAAAATCACTTACACATTCAATACTTTTTTTTTTTTACTCTACTCTTGGTGTGAAGAGAAAAAGCCGCTCTCCAACTCTCACACACTGTCTATCTTTTGTCTTTCTCTCTCTTTCGTACATTTATGCCTGTGTGGATTGGGTTGAAATAGAAACACAGCCCGCCAAATCTTCACTTCAATGAGGATGAGGTTGGAATTAATAATCTCCATTTATTATAGGTATATAAATTAATTATAAAAGTTTAACTAGAACATTAAATTTATATATGATTGAATTATTAATTTTTCGTCATGTCCCAATGTCAAATAGGTAAGGAAAATAATAATTTTTTATTTAAATTTATATTTCATGATTGATCTACGTATGTGTTTGTATATGATCTTTTTTTTTTATCTTATTTTTGTTACAGTCAGCTGTGATATTTTGTTGGAATTTCTTGAAATAGCATTCAATGGAATATTATTTAATAGAAATTTATATCCCAAAGAGATATTTGTAAGAAAAAAAATTTATGGCATTGCTGTTAATATTTCACAGCATCCAGAAATCAATCAATATATAAAAAATATTTTAGAAACTATCAGAGAATTAATTATTTATGATGAAAAATGTGTGAAGAATATAAATCTTGTGTTCTACGACAGTAAAAAATTAATTGTTGAAAGATACGTTTTTCATTTATTTGATTTTAAATTCGATGCAAAAGAGTAAGTACTGAAAATTAATATTTTATAATTATATTATTTTGATAATTATATTATGTAGTAATTAATTGAATTATTATTTTAGATTGGATCCATATTTTTTGAAAACTGAAGAAGCTTTAAGAACTATATGTTTAAAGTTATCAATGACAAATGCATATTTAAATCCATTACCAGACGATTGTACATTTACCATTGAAATTGATACTTATGAAGCAGCACATATAGCAATTAGTGAAAATCCAAAATGCGAAGATTTTCCATGGATTACTAAAGAATCTACTGATGAATTAAATATTAGAAATAATTTATTGCCACTTACTACTATTAATACTGAATATTTAGGCTTACAAATGTATGTAATTACTCATGATAATGAATCAACGAATAATGTATAATATTTATTTGTAAATTATTTAAATTATCATATTGTATATTTATATTTGTCCTCGTTTCGATCTTTCATTTCTATTTTTCTAATAACTTGGTTTATCGTTATTCTACAACCCTAACCTAATTTTTTTGACAATCTACACATTCATTTCTTAACAAGTTTATATTTAACAGCTGAAATATGAAATTACAATTCTAAATGTTATTATCGAATAATTGAGGCAACGAAATGACTGCGGGCTACCCTTATACAACATAAAACCCCTTTTATTTAATAAAACAATAATATGTATAAATGAAAAGCTAAATGCTTTTTTATTTTATTGCAATAAAACAAGATTAAATTTATTTACTCAAATAACTATACCATGAGTATATTTTATATTGGTCATAAATATTGGAAAATAATTTAGTATGGGCAATAAAAATTAATGAAAATTTTAGGATTCGATTTACAATTAAACGAGGATAGATATAAATAAAAAATAGTTTTTGTTTACCAAGGCCGTAAAGTTGATTTTTTTGAGACTAAAAAAGATCATATGGCCTTGGTGCATACAAATTTTTTTTAGGCGAGTGTCTCAATCAGTAGGTAATAATATTTTTTACAAATTTATTGACGACACTGCAAAAGTAATTTCAAATCTTTATTCATCAGATTACTAATATTATTAAATATAATAACCAAAACACAATCGTTAACAGCAAACATGATAAAACAAATTATTTGGTATTAAATGTTATGTTAAATGTACATTTTTTATATTTTGAAAATGTAATATCATTTTTAGGCATGACAATATTAATGGCTATTTCATTTTCATTTTCATTAATAATTCTTTTTGCTGGAAGGCAATTTTCTGAAGTAGCATCTACTTCAAATTCTCTTGAATTTGTTTGAATTGGAAAATCCAAACTTGAAGTATCTTTCCAACTTCCGTAACGTTTTAACATCATAATATCAGACCCTATTTCCATTAAAAAAGAGGCTGAACTTGCTCTAAATGAATGGCCTGTATACTCATTAGCGTTTGGTAATTGTAAATATTTCGCTATGAGTGATGGTATTTTTCCAAATGTATGAACACCAACAACTTGTGATGAACATTTTCCATTACGATAATTAATAAAAAACGTTTGATGACGTACATTGGAAGATCGTAAATTTAGGTATTTTCGAATGAGCTCCATAGCACATATATTTTCAATCATATCATCGGTTATTGCAAATATTCGTTTTTTCCCAGTTCTTGTATCTAGAGTTTTGATAATTAACATATCTCCTTGATCTTGAATATCATTTATTGACAATTGTCTTAGCTCATTTCGTCTACAAGCACCAGTCAATCCAATTAACATACACACCTAGAAATACAACAATATATAATTATGAAAAAATAAACTTAAATAATACAATTCATTACCTTCCACATTAAATATTTTTCATCTGGAGCTTCTGTTAAAAATTTTTTTACATCATTTTGTGTAAAAACTGCTGATTTTTTCGCTTGATAACCCACATTTTGCTGTTTTAAAAAAGCTATTAATTTTGGAAATTTGCTTATATCAATGTTATTTTTGACCATAATTGTAGATTTCAACATTGAATATGTGGACCATAAGGTTGATGATTTTAAACCTTTTGTTTTTTCTTGAAAATATTCTAGAAATACTTCTTCTTTGAAATTTTTAACATTATGTGTATTGCACCATTTCATAAAATTCTCGTACTGTTTTAAATAAATTTGCCGAGATTTTTCTGGCAGTAAATTTAATGCTACTGCATTGGTGGTTTCATAACTATCGGTAGGATTGTCACTATCACTGTTACACATTTTGCTTTTTGAATTTTATAAGATTTTCTACTAGGCTGGTGATAATCTGAATGTCACCTGGATCGTTTATATTTTAGCTTTATTTTAAATGTTATAATACTGACAGAAACAAAGCTTGTAAATAAACTGTATAGCAACTCAATCTTTTCTGGCAACGCAACTTTCTTTTTTGTTTTGTGTATAGTTATTTTTGTACCGAGGCCGTAAAGTTGATCTATTTAGGTCGAATCAGAAATTTGCGGCCGAGGCCAAACAAATTTTGGGTGAGGCTAAAAAAGATCACACGGCCGAGTGCCACAAAACATGACATTTTAGGGATTGATAGAGTCCGTAAAAAGACAGAAATAAATCTTATAAATAAACTGTGTATCAATGCAATTTTTTCTCTAGCCAAGCAACATTTTTCTTTCGTTTTGTGAATAAATGAAGTAAATACGGCCAAGAAAATGACATTCTAGGGACTCTATTAAATGCTTGAAATGTCATGTTTTATGATATTTGCCTAAAAAATACACATTGCAATCAAGTGTGAACTCACACACGAATTAACGAATACATGATTACATTATAGTTGGGATGTGAAACCCGAAAATACCCGAACAAAATTTTCTCTAGATCGTCGACTGTGCATAATAAATGTATGTTACTAGGTGCAGTTGATGTCCAATCTGTTTTTTTATGTACATTGTACACACAGACACAGTTGTATATCTCTATTCTTCAGTCTCCCCTATTCGACCGTGCAGCTAACCTAAAATTTGATTGTACATATTTACAGAAAAATTATTTTTGAATTGAATTTAATTATTTAATAATCATTTATTCATGACGGAAAATGCATCTGATACTATCATGGAGGTATTTCAAGTAAGTTTTATGTGTTTTTTCTATATTTTTTCTTTTACAAATAGAGATGTTAAGAGGTTAGGAATTTTATTAAATTGTTAGAATAACGTATTTTTTTCTTTTTAGAACCCAAAAAATGTGTCATTGGAAAAAGTTGAGTTGATTATTTACAACGATGGATTACCACAAATATTTCCAGCGCTGGTAATTTTCAAAAAACTATTTCATTGCATAAATATTATGTATTATGATGACGATATTTTTTATTGACAGTTCTATGATATTAATTGTTGGAAATTTTTTTTCATGTATTTATGGGTCTCGATTAGTCAGCGAAATGGGTGGACAAACGCTTTTTCTTACACTACGAAGCACCAAGTATTTATCATGAAGATGGAACAGAAATTATTGGTGCTAAGGATCGATGGTTGGAAATTATGGATTATATAGCTGATGATTATAATTGGCTATTGCAATTGCCATTTTACAAATTTTGGTCGAATATTGTTCATGATCCAAGAATAATGGATTCAATTGTGTCTGTATTACAAGAATCGCCAGTTTTTTTTACGTATGACAAATTTCCAAATGATGAAAAAATGCGTGAAATGTTGGAAATAGTACGTGAAAAAATTCTCGTTATATTTGCAAGAATAGTAACAAATAAAGCGAGCCAAAGTGAATTTATTGATCATGAATATCATGGTAAATTAATCTATGATCATTTTTTGATGAGTGTGCCAATCATGATGGATTTGTGCCAATTGTACGGACGTGAAAATAGTAGAGTTGTTGAACGAATTATAAAAAGTGCGATAAAATTACAACCAACTTATAATAATGATTTAGGCGAAGCTGCACAATTCATGTGCAATATTTTAACAACAATTGATGAAGAGTTGTTTAATTCAACTAAAATTAATGTTGGTAATGCTGTTCGTTTACCAGAACAAAATGGTGTAAAATCAGAAATCACATTACAAAATATTGAAGATATGATTATACATTTACTAGACATAACATCAAATATTGAAATATTTTTAACAATTTATCCGCCCGCAATTGGTTATTTTTCAAATGATTATTTTCTTGTAAAATTAACCACAATTTATGGAAGTACAATAGTAGAGTTACATAAAAGACTTCATAATTTAGCATTCAATGATGAAAATATGATTAAATATTCTGAGCTCAAACATTTGCTTCTTTCAACGAGAATGGAATTAATTAAAATATTTAGGATTATAACGTTCAAAGACATAGCTTGGATTCTTGAACAACCGTAAATAATTTAAAATAAAAAAATATATTCCACATATTCATCATATATATTTAAATAATTAAATATTTCAAATTGTATATTGGATCTTAATTATTTTAGAACACCGTCAGAGGCTAATGGTGCCAAAGAACACGTTGATCGTTTTCTAAATCATCTGGCAAATCTTGGGACGGATTCAGAATTTATGATGGATTACAATGTGATTTATCCAATCGATGAAGACTTGGATTTGTTGAATCAAATCACACCCGAAGTGTATCCTTTCATTTAGTAAAAAAAAAAAACAAAAGATTAATCATAATTAATTTTTAAAAAAAATTTTTTAATCACTACCAATATTTATTGGTTCCTTAATAAAAAAAAATTGTTCAGTGATCCTGTGAAACAAAATTTTCTCCTCCAATCAATTTCTGCTTTAATCAAAGATCAATCTGAAATAAAAACTAAGAAACCCGTTTTAAATAAAGTAGTGAGAATAAGTAATTTATTTTCTTCAAATAATCCAAGCATCTAGCAAAATTTTACTTTATTTTATTTTCACTTCAGGAACCTACTGCTGGACCCAGTGGATTACAAAATGTCACAGCAACTGCTGGCCCATCAAATGCTGTATCAGAATCTCCAAACATAAAGACTGGCGATGAACTTTTGAATCTTATACAAAATGTTAAAGATATTATGTGTGATTTAGGCGAAGGATATATTGAGGTAAAACATCTTAAACATATTTTCTTAACAATACAATTGATAAAATATTTAAATTAATTTTTTTTTCTGTTTTATTTATCAATAGAAATGTTTGATACATTATAATTATGATACGGCAGCGGTGATAAATGCCATACTGGAAGGTTCTTTGCCCGTTGAATTATCAAAACTAGATCGTACATTGCCTTACATTCCACCGGATCCAATGGCAGCTTCAGCTGCAGTCGATGCAGTATTAGGTGTTGAACGTTTAAATATATACGACGGTGATGAATTCGATGTAATGACTCGTGATAAAATTGATACATCTCGAGTGCATCGTGGCAAGAGGTTAGGAATTTTTTTAATCTTATAAATTATTTACTCATTTAATTTTCTACTCTTGAAAATAATATTTAATCACTGCCAACAATAATAATAAAACATTAATAAAAAATAATATATATACATTTAATTAAAACAGAAAAGACAAATATAAAAATCTTAATGAAATGCTCAACGACAAATCATTCAAGCAAGATATGGCAGAAGCATATGCCAAGTACGGTATTGTTGAAGATGAATACGATGATGAGTACGATGATACTTATGAGAGTCATGATGTTGGATTACATGGCGCTGATGATTCATTGGAAATGGATGCAAAACTCTTCACAACACCAAGAGTAAAATTTCTCTGCATTGTCTTATTTTACAAGTTCCTGATTGTATTTTCTGTAATTAAATTTCATCAATGAATTAATCAATATTCTTAAATATTTTTAGGTATTACGAATGAATGAAAAAGTCGAGGAAACTGTGGATGATGATGATGATAATGATGATGAGGAAAAAGAATCAAATGGCCGACAGCAAAATGATCGTAATAATTTTGTTCAGGATCCAGCAGTGTTAAGAGCTCGAGCTGAACAAAGACGATTATCAAAACGTGGTGGCGGTGGTAGTAGTGGCACCAATAACAGGGGTGGACACGTAGATGTTGTTGGCAGACCAAAAGGTCAAGGCAATGATAAAAATGTTTTGATCAATCGAGAAAGAAAAAATGTAAATAAGTCAACTAGAGCAAATCATAACCGACGTGCTGGCTCCGAATGGAAACGTCGTCAAGGAATGGTCCCGGGTTGAATTCATGTTATTGAATTCATATCATTTTTTTAAATCAGTATTTTTCACATCAATAAAATATATTTACTGATTACTTTTATTTTTTTTTTTTTGTAAGATTTTGAAGACTTAATCTCACAATTGGTAGCGATAAGAGTCTGATAAATTCTGTTACTCATAATAAAATAAAATGGAATTAATTATAAAAAATAAAATATCTATTTAATGTCATACCAAAAATATTTTATCAATGATGTTTAACGATTGTCAAACTCTTGATTTTATTTAGTTCGTCATTAATTTGGGCATTATATTCTTTATCAGAGATATCAGCGCTACGTGGTGAGCATGAATGATCTTTAACAGTCATCAATTGTGTAAATAATTTTGTTGTGTTTCCATAATAATCCAATTGCACTAATATCAATGCGTGAACACTTGGCTTAATATACTCCAAACGTTTTTCTAAAAACCATGGCAATTCATTTAATAATCGTGCATGAATTGCACGTAATTCTTTGGCTGCTAATTCCTCAGTACGTTTTTCACGTTCTAATTTAGCAATATGGCTTGCAGTACGATCTTTTTTCTCTTGCATTTTTTTTACACGATTGTATGAACATTTCCATGTATTTACAAGCTCTTCTCGCTTTCCCAATGCCTCTGCAACCAATACAAACTCATCGCGCAATTTTTTCAATGGCTCAACAAATGTTTTTTGCGTTAATAACGTTACATCTTGGACAGTTTTACACACTTGTGTCGTTACTGAATGATATTCCTCAACAATATGTCGAAACTTTTCATTAATATGCGCTAAACCACATGTACTCAAGCTTGTACTCAATTGTTGATCAGCATGATCTAATTTTGCAATTACTTCCAAGTAATGTTTTGTTTCTTTTGTTAATTTACGAATTGTCATTTCAACACTGAAATATAAAAATATTTTTAATTATAAAAATAATCAATCATAAACGAATATTAAATTTATTTATTTTATTTACTGCATTAATCGTTGAACCGCCACATCTAATTCTCTATCTTCTGATATAGATAATAATGGTGGTGCAGGTGTTGGTCTTTGTGTTAAGTAAATTTTTTTTCGCATATTCCTAAAATAAAATAAAATTATAACATTAATTTGTGTATGACAATAACATTTATTTATTATATACATAAAACTTCAACTTACCACGTCATGTTTTATTTAAAAATTATACATAAAACAATTTTCTATTAACATATCAATTTGGTTTGATATTTCGATCAATCTCTTTGGAGTAGTCTGAAAATAATGAAATAAAAATATAAAAATTGACGAATATTTACTGTGCAAGGTGACTTTATTACATTATCTCACATTCATAATAAGATAATGTTCAAAGATAAAAAAATATGCTATAATATATTACTCACAAAATGCAGTGTATGAAAACGTGGGAGAAATATCTCAACGTTTGTACAGTTAAATAACATACTATAGCCTTAGTAAATTAGCATAATACCTAACAACTTTGACGCACACCTGACACACCAGCTGGAATCAATTAATTCAAAACTTTGGTAAGGTGAATTAAAATTAACAAAAAAATTTCTCTTATCATCCAATAATTAATCTGATGTTCAATGTCTTTGAATAAAAATATAATAATCAATATAATATGTTAAAGTTTCATATATATATATTTAAATTATATTGTTGAAAGCTAACCTAACCTCCAAATAATTTTAAGATTATACTTTAGCGCATGCTGCGATATAATTAATAAATCTAAAAATAACTTTGAGTATTTGTGTTCATGATTTAATTTAAAATAAAATAATAGGTGATCATGAGTAATTTAACTGCAGAGGAGAAGCATCAATTAATAACACGAAATCTTGCTGAGTGGCTTGGTGATGAAAAATTGAAAGCAATATTGAAGGAACGTGATTTGAAACTTTATTGGGGTACTGCAACAACTGGCAGGCCACATATTGGTTATTTTACGCCAATATCAAAAATTGCTGATTTTCTGAATGCCGGTGTTGAAGTAACAATTCTTTTTGCTGATCTTCATGCATATTTGGATAATATGAAAGCACCGTGGGATCTTCTTGCACTTCGTACGCAGTATTACGAAGCTGTGATAAAGTCAATGTTAAAATCCATTGGAGTGCCTTTGGATAAATTGAAATTCGTTAAAGGAACAGATTATCAATTGTCCAAGTGAGTTGATAAATTATTTGCTATGTATTAATGTTTAATTTATATGTGATTAATTAATTGTCTTTTGTGTTTATTATTTTTCAAGAGAATATACTTTGGATATGTATCGATTGAGTTCGACTGTGACTGAACACGATGCAAAAAAAGCTGGTGCTGAAGTTGTGAAACAAGTTGCTAGTCCATTATTATCTGGTTTACTTTATCCTGGACTTCAAGCTTTGGATGAACAATATTTAAGCGTCGATGCACAATTTGGTGGTGTGGATCAACGAAAAATATTTACATTCGCCGAAAAATATTTGCCGATTCTTGGATATGAAAAACGTATTCATTTGATGAATCCAATGATTCCTGGATTAGCTGGCTCTAAAATGTCATCCTCTGAGGAAGATTCGAAAATTGATTTATTAGATAATGCCGGAGCAATTAAGAAAAAATTAAAAAAAGCATTTTGTGAGCCAGGAAATATTGTTGATAATGGAATTCTTGCATTTAGTAAACATGTAATTTATCCATTAATGAAAGTAGGTGAAAAATTTTTAATATCACGTCCTGCTGAGTTTGGCGGTGATGCTTTATTTGAAAAATATGAAGACTTGGAAGCATCTTTCGCAAAAGAAGACATTCATCCGGGTGATTTAAAGGCTGCAGTTGAAGTTTATATAAATAAATTATTAGATCCAATTCGTAAAGAGTTTGCAAATGATCCCAACTTAAAAACTCTTTGTAATAAAGCTTATCCACCACCAGCCAAAGAGAAGAAACCTCAAAGTATGGATAAAATAAAAATAATAATTATTTTCAAAATGTTTATATTCAAAAATAAAATTAATTTAACATTAAATATTTATTTTTATGTGTAGATAAATCAAATGCGCCAGTGAATGATGCAATAGTACCATCAAGATTGGATTTAAGAGTGGGAAAAATTGTTGAAGTGGTAAAACATCCTGATGCAGATTCATTATACATAGAGAAAATTGATGCCGGCGATGAATCCGGTCCAAGAACAATCGTCAGTGGTCTGGTTAATTTTGTTCCTATTGAACAAATGCAAGATAGAATGGTAGTCATCATAGCAAATTTAAAACCAGTTACTTTCCGTGGTGTTAAATCACAGGGAATGGTTTTATGTGCATCTTCGTAAGTTCAATGATTTATTATTATTCACTTCTTAATTATTGACACTTTATAAAATTAATTTTTTTTTCTTACAAACTCTAGCGCTGATGATGATAAAAAAGTAGAACCACTGAGGCCACCAGTAAATGCAACACCAGGCGAACGAATTGTCATTGAAGGACATGAGGACGGAACACCCGATGAAGTTTTAAATCCAAAGAAAAAAATTTGGGAACAATTGTCAGTAGATCTTTTGGTTGACGCCAAAGGTGATGCTGTATGGGCTGAAAAACCTTTATTAACCAAGACAACAAAAGAAAAAATTACAGCTGATACTCTGAGGGCTGTTCCAATTAAATAATTCTCATATTTATTTTATTTGAATCGTCCAAATGATTCAATAATTAATGTCAAACTCATTAATAATACAAGACTCTTTTTGGAAATAAATGACAATTTATTTAAAAAATAAATGACTAATAAATTTTTACAATATACAAATAGAATTATTACATAAAGTATTTGAAGGTTATAATTAAATTATGAAGATTATTTTTGAATAGACATAATTAATGGTCAATAATGATTAATTCATCAATGCCCCAATCTTCATAACTATTATCTGGTAAATATCTTCGAATAACAATTGGAATTTTCCGTTGTTTTAATTCTTTCATTGCTATTTGTAATGGATCTGTCTCACCATCCAATTCTACCATCACTGGAGCACACATAGCAATCTGTAATGCGCGTGTTCCTAACACTCTTGCACGTTCATATCTAAAAACATTTTCAAATTTATTAACAACAATCTCTAGTAATAAATATGCACATATTGTTAATATAAAAAATATAGATAAATTAAGAAATCAATTGAATATAGATTTACTTTGTCATGTATCTTGTAGTAATACGTTTGGATTTTTGGACGCCGCCAGAAACTTCTCCCGGAGCTAAAATCTCAAAATTTTCGGTTTCCTCTTCCTGTGGCTCTAATTCAATGTTATCATCATCATCGGCATCATCGAATTCGTCTGCAACCCTGTAAAAAAAGTATAATTTGAGTATTTAATAACAATAATTGAAAACATATACAATGGAAAGTCGTAATAATATTTAGATTAATTTTGAGGTTAAAGCAGTAATGTATTTAATAACTTACTCATCACCATCAAATTCATCGTCAGCCATAGTCGCAGCGTATATTATACAGTGTTTGAGTGTTGCTTATTTACTGAAATAATTTGAGGGTTAATCATTGAGAAGTTAGCATCACATTGAGTGATTCCAGCGCCGCCAACATACACTTGAGAAACTACAAGCCCCTATGAAAATTGTTTACTGTAATTTGAGGTATAGGGATTTTTTTTTTCATGGAACTGTAAATTGCGATTGAATCTTGGCGGCAAACTACGTTTTATCGAGCGGCTCCAATGAGCCATCTATGAGAGACACGTATAACCTCAAACTTTCATCTACGCAGTACGCATGCGCTAAAATATCCGGCGCGTCAATCCAATAAATACCCTCATCTTCATTCAGTCAACAAAGCTCTTTATGACATTCTGATATGCTAGTAAGTTAATTTATTTATCAATAAAATATTCAAAGAATTAAATTAACTAAAAAAGTATTAGTATGTTCAATTATATTCTACAAAAGTTCGAACAATTTGTACGAGATTTTTCAACATAAAATGTTTAACCTTATTGATTTTTACAATGTGATAAATGTATATATAATACTTAATTACATTGGCGCATAATCAAACTTACTTAATTAAAACAAGTATAGAACATACGTAATTCTTACCATAAAATGAATGATGCGCAAACGCGTATGGTTAGAAAGGGAAAAGAAACTATAAAAGGAGGAATGAAATAGTTACACTACGTGGGACAACGTTGGTTTATCGATTATTTGCCACTGGCAGTGGCGAAGTTTCAGTGTCATGGAGGATCTCCTATTACAAATTATCCGTGAATCACAAAATGCTAAATTATCACATTTACGAAAAGCAGCACAAGATGCCCATGGTAAATTATAATTCATTTAAACAATATCAATCATCCATATCATTATATTTTATCATCATATTTTTTTACTTCATCAATTGATTATTTTATATTTTTAATTTATTTTCCTGTATATGATTATTATTGTATATATATTTAGACTTTATTTATTTTTTATATATTTCAGATTTCTTGGAAAAACAGCAGGGATTGTTACGTGATCCCCCACATGAATTACGATCAAAGTGCCTTCTTGCAATTCAATTGGCATTGGAGACTAAAAGATCTAAATTTGTATTATACGGAATTTCCGGTCTTCATGTATGTTAAAATTCCTTTCAAATATACTATGAATAATTTTTTATTCTCTTTTTTTTTATACTATTTAGAACAATGTCGTACCCACAGTTTCCGTTTTATAGTGATAAGATAATTATTACAATTTATTTATCGTAGTTTTATGTATATTACGTATTTTCATTGTAAGTTTATTTGTCCATATGTGTTGAATAATGATTAATATAATGGGAAAAAAATTTTTTTTATAGAAAATTTTGAGGGATGATCGTTTTCAATCGCCTTATGAACCGGAAGATGATTCACTTTGGCTGCCAGCTCAAATGTTACACGCCATGGGATCCATACTTTCTCAATCAGATGACACACAAACAGACATGCTAAAAGTAAATATGTTCACACATTTATATGCATAGTATGAATAAATAAATAAATAAATATATGCAAATGCAGGGTAAATTATTTTCGTAGAGTTTTATATAAATTATTAATGATGGTTTTATATTTTTAAATTGAATTTATGTGTTTATATTATTTAGATATTACTTCAAATCGCTTGCTCGGTTTATTGGACAATGAATGGTCGTTTAATAATTGCAATATTAACAACGTGCTCTGACGCATTTGAGAATGGAAATCAAGCAGTTAGAACTGCAGCACAAGCAGCGACCAGTCAAACATTAAGATCATTCTGTCTATTTTTAGGTAAATAAAACAAGATTGATTAATAAATATTGATGGAGATGGTAGTTTATTGTTTGATATTATTTTTATTTATTAAATATTATTGATTACTAGATGAAGAGTGTCAGGAAATGGATGAGAGTGCAAAGAGGAATAAAAATTTACGAGAGAGAGGTGTATCATGTTTCAACGAAGCATTACCTATTCTCCAATATATTTGTAGCAGATTAGATGAAGCACAAAGGTAAAATAAAATAATTATATGTATTACATGAATGTAAAATTATGAATAATATTAAATTATAATTATATTTATTAGAAAAAAATGTGCAACAACGTCGAAAAATGGTAATACAGTTGTGTTTTTACTTGAATGTTTGCACACATTGATATCGTCATTGCCCCAAAAAATTCACACCAATGCGCATTTTACTACATTCTTATGGCAAAAGTTTTGTCCAGCATTGATCGCATTTCTTGGTACACCGCGTGTAGACAAAACATTTACATCGCGCGAGGGTAAAGACACTGAAGTGGGAAGAGGTTCCGGTTACTTGGCAACCACATTAAGCTTCGATAGTCATCAAGCAAAAACCGTATACAAGTAAAAATTACATTTAGCCGCAATTATTTCCAACAATTAAACAAATGTTTTATATTAAAATAATGAATATTAATTTATTTCAGTATTGGAACGGAATTAGTGCGTTTAGTTGGTTGTGTTGGTCCATTACGTCCAGTTCTTGAATCAGTATTTCATCGAATGCTTCTTTATCCACCTCCTCAACAGCGTTTAGAGCCATTAAAAGCTCTCCGTGAACTTTTACGAAGTCCTAATCGTGTTGTAGACTTTGCTGGACCACTTTTGGTTGATGAAGAAAAAACAAGTCAACCACAAAGTGATATGGCACTGATGCGATTGGTAATGGATTCAATTGAAGAATCAATTACAGCTGGACAACCAGTTTTATATGCCACTGTATCGTGTGTTGTTGCAATGCTCTCGGCACTTCAAGAATTATGCGAGGGTAAAGCAATTAATCATTATTATACAAGCACAATTAATGCATTGTACGATGATTTAGAGTCGTGTGATTATCGTGGCCCATTGACTTATCAAAGTATGGCAAGATTGCCAAAGACTTATCGTGAACAATTGGAATTGATGAAAAAAACAAATGGATGTGAATCAGATTCTTCAGGTCACGGTCCATCAGAGGACGGTGAATCAACTGACACTGAAGGGCCACAAAATGATTCGGATTATGTTAATGATGATGGTAATAGCATTGACGATAATGATTATGCATTGGAGAATGAACGTGAGAGAATGCGATTAGAGAAACTTCCAAAGTGTCTTCATGTTGGACGACAGATTGCTGAAGAGTGTAATGTTGATGTTGAACGACATAATGCACGACAATTTGTTAAAATATTACGCACAGATTTAATACCAAGTGTATTAAATTTACGTAGTAATATTGAAGTTGATGAGGCATTACAGAATTTTGCATCGGAATATTGTCAAGGTGTATTTGCAACACAACAAAAAATTCACGAACAAAGTGAAAATGGTGCTGAGCCATGTGCCTTAATAACAATAATGAATGCTGATGGTATATATTTGGCAACTTATGCAGCGTTATTATTAAATTTGAAACTTATTAAAATAAATTATTATTCCTATGAGGGCTGTCATGTGCCAATAAGTGAAGAACAATTTGTCGAAGAAGTTCATGGCTCTGGTGTATTGGTTTATTTATCAGCAACATGGCTTTCCGAACTTTATCAACAAATATTGGCATGTAGTTTATTGGAAAAATGTGGATATAATCCATCATCACCTGGGAATTGTGCATTAGTAAATATTTTAGTTGATGTTGATGGAATAAGTGGTAGTCAACGAGGTGGACAATTATTGTCTGACTTTCGAAGATTGGAACGTGCACAATTATCACGTAATGAACCAACGCCTGAAGCTGATGCTGGAGCAAAATTATCGCGTCGTGTATTAACATGTTGTTGGACGAGTATGATGACGGTATTAACGGCGGGTTTAAATCCAGCGAAAGATGAAGCCAATAAAGGTATTTTAAATCGTGACAATGGTCAACGTGGTGTGAGAGATACGGTTGTGCTTGCATTGGAGGGGCTTCATAAAGCAGCAACCCTCAGTAATATTCTTGGTTTGCAAAATCGTTGTGGATCAATATTTGGATTATTGGCAAAGGCGGCGTGCACTGAACCGGCAATATCAAAATTGCGACGTACAAAAGATGTATTGAGATTAAAATTACAAAATAGAGCGACAAATATTCATACATCGCATGCATTAAGTATGGAAGTATTGCTTGGACGTGGATTGGAATTAGGCAGTCATGGTAGTGATTGTTGGCCACATGTATTTACATGTTGTCTTTATGTTTGTAAATTGGAGCATGATTTTTTTGGGAAAAATCAATCTTTATCATTACCAAAAATGGCAAAAAAAGAAAAGCGCGAGAGTCCTATGACAGAAGTTAAATCAAGCAGTGAAAAAAATCGTTTGAATTTTAATATTGTCGATGAAGATGAAACGTGCGTTGATGTTTATAGTTTTTTATCAACGCCATATAGTCAAAATTCTACAACTGATACAATTCCAGAGATAATTCAAGAATCAAATGCCGATAATCAATTTAATGGAATATTACCAACGGACTATGCAGCTAAAATAATTTGTGTATTATCACAACAAGTTGATAGATTATTTGAGGATGCAGCATTAAAATTAAATTTACGTGCGCTTTGTTTATTTTTAACGGCATTGTGTAAAGCAAGCAAAGATCAATTGTTTAAATCGACTAACAGTAGCAAAGATAGTAAAAGATTTTGGTGGAAAAAGAGTAAACCGCGTGAAGAGGAATTAAATGTTTTGCTTTTGTCACGATTGGGTGAAGTGATGTTAAAGTGCGTTAAAAGCGGTCGACCGCTCATTCATGTAATGAGAATATGGAGTATTTTAGGTCCACATTTTATGGAAGCTGCTTGCCATAAAGATCGTGAAATATCTAAACGTTCAGTTCAATGTATTCATGATTCAATGGCAGCATTGTTAAATGAACAAATTGAATTGCCACATTTTCATTTTAATGAAGCATTATTTAAACCATTTGAGAACCTATTGTGCCTGGAATTGTGTGATAGCGATGTTCAAGATCAAATAGTCAATTGTATTTGTGAATTTGTTGAGACAAATCGTACGGAAATACGTTCAGGATGGCGACCATTATTTGGAGCATTACGTGTAGCTTCAGTTAGTAATTCTGATACTGTTGAATCAGCTCCATTATTAGAAGTATTTCGTGTCTTTTTATCAACTGATAATACACTAGTGTTTGCTAATGCCGCATTGGATTGTATTTTGTGTCTTTTGAAGCACATTCGTGGCAGCAATGAATTTGATAATACTCAAGACAATGAGCAAATTAGTAATTCAGATATAAAAAAAATGAAATTATGCTTGGAGAGTCTTAAATATTTATTAAATTGCAGTGATATTCTTGCGTCAATGTATCGTATGCCAGCATGTCCAATATTTCATTCAGCAACACGTATTCAAGTCTCAACAATACCGCAATATGTTGATCCAATTATTCCTAATTTAGAATTAGCAAAATTTGAACGTAATTCCGAGTCAATGCAAGAAATTATTCCGGAAATATCTTATGATTTATTAACGAAAATGGATAAGGAACAAACAATGACTCTTCAGAGTATGGAAAAATCCAGTGGTATTCTTCGAGTTTGGTATTTATTAATTGAAGGATTGGCTAGTGCTACAATGATTTGTCCAAAACGTTATCAGCCACATACATTAGAAACATTATTTCATTTATTGCGTGATATACTCAATGTACCAGGACCAGCATTTGGACTTTATTGTGTAAATCATTTACTATTACCAATGGTACAAAATTGGCTGAGAATGACATCAAAAATATTTCGTGGCTGGGATAATTTCGCTCCAAATTTTAAACAATGCTGTGGACTCACCACTGATTTAGTCGTAGATTACTTGACACATTTACAAGGTAATTCAAATTTATTTATTCATAATTATAATAAAAGATAAAATAAATATATATCCATGAATAATTTTTGTAGGTCCAGATGTGAAACGACGCGATGAATTAATTCCCTCCACGACACTAATGTTGAAACAATTATTACTGGTAATGGCCGAGTGTGTTGTTCAACAGACTGAAAGTATTGCGCGACTAGGTTGCGCTTGTATCAGGTAAAAATTTTCATTGAATGATCAATATAATATTACGAAAATTCAATTGAGTATTACATATAAAAATTAAAAAGATTAAATAAATCATTGATCATGTGAAGAATCAGTCGCGAATTGTTTACAAAAATATTATTGATTTTATATAAAAATAGAAATAATATTATGGTGCAGCGTGCGGAATGTTTTTTGTGTTAGCTATGATATACACATATTTAATATATTATATACCAAGGATATCGTTGACTTATTTGGTAAAGGTGCATGTAAGATGATAATGAAGCTTGACAGGCTGTCGAGTGGGATAAGGTAGCTTTTTCAAGGTATATACAGTTCGGTATGTTGGTTATAGAGTACGATGAGGTTTGGTGAGATATTCGACACCTATATGTATATTTATAATAATTATATACATGCATATAATTCCCGTTTTACATCCCAGACTATGCGTGAACTATCGCGCCGCACCATTATATTCATTTTTATTTTATTAAAAAGTTTTGATATATTTATATGAAAGATAATATTACAGAGCTGAAGCTTCCTTGTTCTGTAATATTAGTAAAAAAACTTTGTAAATATTTTATAAAGATATATTATATATAATATAAATATATATTATTTTTCTTTTTTTTTTTCAGACATGTTTTAATAAGCAGCGGGCCAAATCTCACTGCAGAACAGTGGGAAGTTTGTGGTATTGCTTGTTATCGTGCTTGCTCAAATTCTCTTCAAGAGTTACATCAATTGACAATGGCATTTTCACCACGATCAAAATCATTTTACGGCGATGTGGCGCAAGTTAAAGTTGCAGTGAGACGCGACGCAACACCTGAGGAGTCTGAGAGATTGCGACAACTCTCAGCCCAGGTAAATTTTTATTTTTTATTTAATTTATAATATTCAAATGAAAAATTCATTATTTATCATGATAAATCAGTTGCTTTAATTAGAAAATCATTGAAAAAATTTATTTACTTGTATAAATCATATATACTACTGTCATAATATATAAAATGAGGAGAAAAAAAAAATCATCTAGGTATATATTTGCACTTGGATCTTTGATTTAATGTTTATTTTATAGTCATTTTTTATTTTCTTTGGGGATTAATTGAAAAAAAAAACACACGTTTGTCTTTATTCCACTCTGCTCTCTTTCTTGTCTCTGTGTCTTCCTCCCTGTGACCTGACTTGATCTCAGGTGAGCCAGCTGCGCGAGGTATTGACTGCCGTGAAGAGGCAAAGCGCGGCTACACTGCCGACCACGCCTTTTGAGGATACGATGACCATTGAGACAACACTGATCGACCAGCACACAACTTCTTCTACTTCCTACCCCGTCGGTTGTAGGCAGCACACCACACCCCTTGATTACACTAACACTGCGTCGAACACGGGCCCCCAATGGCTCTAGCCGTTCACGGTAACTCACGTCATGGATTTTAATTTTGAAAAGAAAAAAATAAATAATTTATATAATATATATACCAAAAACCAAAATTACCAAATCAACCTCAATATTGTGTATTTATTTATTTTTTAATTTTGCTGTTAATATATTTTATTCATTTTTTGTTTTTTTTGTTTTAGATTGTTAACACATTGTACCTGTTGTCACACATTTTTTTAACCCTTTAATTTTTATAATTATATACGTATTTGTATATATTATAATGTTGTTGTTTTTCCTGATTCCTTTTGTCTATTTATCGCGATTGAGTTTGTACAAAAAAATATATATCAACATAACAATTGTGTTATCGGTGGTTGATTATTTTATTTATCTATTTGTTTAAATTGTTTGTTGAATATTATTTAGTTAGTCTGTGCATAATAATTTTTGTGATGCTTTTAAAGTCTGCCAACATCTCATAAATATATATAATCATATTTATATTTATTTTCGCACCTGCTGGTAGATGGCACGACATATTAAACAAGTGAAAAAAAAAAATTATTTAATAAATAATAAACAACATTTCAAATTAACAGAGTCCTTCTATATATTTTAATAATTATAATATCAATAGAATAATTTACTGCTATTATAAAAAAATTTATTTTTCTATCTTAAAATTAATTTATTCATTAACAGAAGGACTCGCGACTTTTATTAATTAAATAAAATTTTTTTTTCTCACGATATTAAATTGTATACTGAATTAATTATTTATTATTTATATTAATAAACACGATTAAAATCCATGGCTTGAGTCCATGGCTATAAAATCAAAACAATTCACCAAGTATGAAAAAAAAAAAAAAAAAAAAATTACAAAACCAATTGAGTGATTTAATCGAGTGATTAAAAATAAAGCTTTCGTAGTACGCACATCACTATCACCACCACTAACATCACCTCCTCGATACACGTGCGATTATACTTTTTAATATATATAAATAAAATATATATATTTCACATTATATATAAAAAACACGCAGAGTTTTTTAATTAAACAATTCTACTTACATATATAACTAGACCAAGTATTAAAAAAAAATAATAATAATCCTACAAAATAATTTGTTTATTTGTTATTAAATTTATTTTATCCATCATCATTTTTTATTTGTCAAATTAATATTTATATTTGCATCCACCATAGCAATTTAAAAAATAACTGTTCAGTATATTTAATCATTGTTATAAATATTTTATTATGCAACTGTGTATTTATATTATTTATTCTCAGGTATTTCTTCTTGCTGAGCAACATTCTGATGATTCAACAAAATTATCAGACGATAGATCGTATGTATTTCTCCTGTATCCACCATCAGTTGCCTCAACGCTCAATCCAGATTTGTATATCGTTCGTGTATATTTACGAGCACTCGTTGTTGGTTTGTTGGTACATCAAATGTTATTACATTGTATTGCTAGTGTACTTATGCAAGGCACAACTGGATCCATATCAAGGTTCGAATTAAAAATTTAATAATACGAAATATATTAAATTATTTTAATAATAATTTGTAATTTTTCTTTTTCTTTAATTTACAGTTTATCAAATGTAATACCAAGTCCAACATCACCAACAGGAATGAAACCAATAATTGGTAATACATCTCAATTAAATCCACGAAATATTGATACATTTTTAACTGCATTGGATTTATCATTTGCTGCGGCATTAAAATTTGATTCACGTCCAGGATTGAAATTTTTAATGCAAAAAGTTGCTAATTTATCGCAACCAGCTAATCTTTATCGTCAAGCAGGCGCTGCGTGGACGATAAAAATTCTTACTTTATTTGAATTGTGTTTAAATGAAATAATGACAACTAATGCAGATTTGGAATTGGTTAAATCAATTATTAGTTGTCAGCAGACAATAATTAATAATGAAAAAATAAGGAATGATGATACTAATTCAAAATATAAATTGTTGGTGAAATATATCAGACAATTAAAAACGACATTTGATAATCTTTGCGATACATATGTTGATGTTACATTAAATCGTGATGGAAGATATTCATTGGTTGATAGTTTTGCGGAGAGAAAAATTTTTTTATTGGTCGCACAACCTGATGATTTTCCAGAGATTACTAGCAAAGAACCAATTCTTAATCGAGTTGGTCGATCTGTCGATAATTTACCTCATCAATCGAGTTATGAATTAAATGATCATTCATCATTGGATAAGGTTGGAGATGATTCAAAGATCGAGGAAGAATACAGATCATTAAAACTCTTTGATCTGGCAACAAATAATAATTATGAATCTGGCCCTGAATCTGAATCAGATTCCGATGAATCAAGACCATCATCGAGACCTCGATCAAGACAAAAACGAATTATTTATCGTGGTTCTAAAAATAATGAAGATTTTAAATTAGAAAAATTACGCACATACGATAAATATTCAAATGATAATACTCAAATAAACTCGACTGATTTGAAATTTTCACAATTAAATAATTTTTATTTAAAGCATTGTAAAAGTGAAAATTATCTTTCATTACAAATGAATTCATTGAAAATGATTCATCATGATTATGATAAAAATGAATTATCATTATCAAAATTACCTAGATCAAAATCTTTGATTGATTTTAACTGTATTAATAATTGTGATCTTTATAAAGTGTCTTCAAAATTAAAATTACACAATAATGAGCCTTTTAGTATTAATTCTACGGCAATTATGACTGATTTAACGCTGGATTGCTTGAATACTCATCAAACAAAAACAGTTGATGATTGTCGATTAATCAGTAATTGTTTAAATGATAATATTGATGAATTATTGAAAGATTATGAACGAAGTAGACGTGGCTTTAGGACAAATCCATTTCTCTGGGATGCTGAAGCTCAAGTTGGAACAAATAATCATTTAACGAAATGTGAAATTGAAAATGAAAAAAGGCAGCGATTTATTAGTAAAGACAGCGAAGCACATCGACGAGCTTGGGCAGAAACACTTAGTGCATCATTAGAATGGACTTTAGCTCTTCCGGTAATTAAATTTAAAAATTTTTTTAAGCTTTTAATATTCATTTGAAAAAATATATATGTGTATTTTTATTTTAGGATGAGAAATTAACACCATTACTTCCAGTTCTGGTTGGTGGAGTAAGAATATTAACAAAATTTGCTGTGGATTCAAATTTGAAGCTAAAAATTTCAGCTTTATTTCATCGAATTGTCGTACTTTATGGCTTGACAAATAATTAGAATTTTAATATATAAATAAATATGAAACATACATATATAAACACGTATGTTTTGAGAAAAAATTGATAAAAAAAGGAACAAATTGAGTATTCAATTGATAACTTGAACAGTATTGATATAAAATTTAAAAAAAAAAAACCCCCAGAATCATAAATTGTTTTTTTCTTCATATTCTGCAATGTGAAATCTAAAGAAATAAACAATATATATTAAATTTAGTATTCAAAAATGGTTAATACATATTTAAACAAATATATAAATGTAAAATGTATTACAAAAAAAAAAAAAATCATATATTATTTTTCGAGATGTAGTTGCTCATCTAGAAAACAAAAGAAGAATTTTGAAAAACCAAAGAGAGAATTAATCTAAATAAAAATATTCCAATAATATAAACATAACACAAATAAAAATATAAATATATAAAATACTAAAGACAATATTAAATATCATTAATCTATACATAAAGATAAAAAAAATATTAAAAAACAAAATGTTTATTTCCTATAATACACACGCATAAATATATATCTTTGGATAAAAGGGACAACCCTCTTCACAACTATATAAATATATATATTGAACGACATTTTTCTTGGTCAAGTGAACGACAGGATAAAACAGCGAAAAGAGAGATGAAGAGTTGAGGAGAATGAGGACAAACGGACAAGCGTGAGGTTAAGGGTGGAGTATACATATACCAACCGATAAAGGAGACAATGTTTCACACGTCTGCGGTTGCCGTGTTGGCCAAGTCATCCATAGCTCGTAAAGAAGTTGAGCTTACGAGCGACACAACCATTCTCTTCTCACTTCATATATAGCTCCAAGTCTCTAAGCAATAAAGTTCTTGCACGCGGCGTTTCTCATGCTGAAGAATATGATGAAGATGAAAAAGAAGAATATAAAAATAAATAAAAAAAATTTATTTCGCCACTTCCCGGATCAAACAATAAATATATACATGAATATATATTTCAAGTGCCATTTTGACTGATCATTTTGGATTAGGTGAATCGAATGGGCGACTATTAAATCGTATAAGGGTGTTACTTGTTTTGATGGGTAGAGAATATATATATATATATACAAGGGAGAATGGGACAAAATTGTAGATTGTGCCGCTTTGAAGCGTGTGTATTATATATATGGAACTCAAAATGTCTACCACGTACCAAAAGGGCGATTTAGAGAGACTATATCTAGTCGAAGAGAAAGAGAACAAGAGATATGTTTGATGGCGAATGTGGAGAAGGGTTGGCTTGCTAATAAAGGAAGGTACGAAACGACAAGAGATATATATATATATATGTATATGTATATATAGTGATGTGCTCGCGCTCAGACCGCAACTATCCATCGCTTCGACACACGCAGCAAACCTTTAAATATTAAATGGGAAGTGGGGTACAGAATAATGTATATGTATTTCGACCAAGAGTTTCAACGGTTGATCGTAAAAAGCCCGTCGATGAATCTCGACACCTTTAACCATCCACACATATATATATATGTATATATTTATGTATAAATATATGTATATATCAAGTGTGAAATATTAGTTAAACGATAAAAAATAAATTTTCACAATAAATAAAAATTATTTATTTCCCTACAAAAAATTAAAATTAAAATTAAATAATAATGATGAAAATATTGATTATATTTTAATTATTATCTGGATGATAATTTTTATTTTATGGAAAATATCCTGCATTATTTACATTATAATAATTGATGATATATAATTCTTAAATATTTTCAAAATTATAAATCATCATAATAAATTCACTTTTTATCACTTTCTTTCATTTTTCTTCAAATGTCCACAGCTAAAATTACTTATTATTATTTTGTGGCTTATTATTATTTTAATACGGCCTCCAAACATCATTTCTCTGTTCACTTTCTTCACCCATAACACCTATCTCTAATCTATTGCTGCTAATTGTTAAATTACCACTGGCAATTGTCACTTGATCATCGCTCAAATCACCATGTAAATGTAAATGTATTTGATTTTGATTAACTGTACTGTAAAGCTGTGGATAAAGTACCATTGGCGTTGGACTAATATAATTTTGCGTTGGATTATTATAATATCCTTGATAATTTGGATTATAATTATGTGATGCTACTGGTGGTACTGGTGTTGATGGTCCTGATGTCCATGAGCCATAATGATAACCAGGACTTCCACCACTACCTGGACCGCTGCCAGGAAATATTTCGGGTTCAGTTGATTTGGCTGGTACCAATGGTATTGTTGATGATGATGTCACATGACTTGGATACATTGTCACGCAGTTTGGTGTATATGCATCTTGTGCATTGTCCGTAGGAATAACTAACAAATTAAAATCACAAGAAAAATTTGGTGAATTTACATTTTGTTTTTTTTTTTTCAGTCTGTCTAAAATATTTTGTTTAATATTTAATTTACCTGTGGATAATGGCACAGGTTCTGTTGTTGGATGATGAGAAAGTGATTCACCTGGATATGAAAAAGCTCCAGCAGGTATTGGTGAATATGAACCACCGTCGCTACCAGATGGTGCTGGATATGATGGCGCAACTGAAGGATAAGACCATTCTGCTGTACTCGCGATATTATCTATTTATAAAACAAATAATAAATAATTTTAATTATACATATATTTTATAAGGCTTTTAATAATTATTTTTTATAATTTATTTATTTATTTATTTAATTAATCAATTAAATATTTATTAATTAATTCATAATCAAATAATATTCAATTATTTAATTGCCTAATCAATTATTTAATTAATTAAATATTAATTAATTAGTTAATAATTAAAAGTTACACCATGATAGATTTTAAAAGTTTTGAATCAAGATTAAAAAAAAATTTTAATCAAGTTTATTTTCAACTTTTCTAAAACTATATTTGTGTCAAGTTCTGAATCACGACTTGATTCAAGACTTTTGTTTTTTTTTTTGAGTGTATAATTAAACATGAAATAAAATATGTAAGTAGATAAAATGTCATGAGAAGTGTTACATTAATATTAAAAATTATGACACATGTAAATATCTGTGAATAATTTTACAGAAATACATTAGTGTGTCATTCAGGAAATTCCCATCTGTTATACGAATTGGTAATTCAAAGAAATAAATTACTTATTGTACTGCAGATAAATGTCTGATATTTATTTGCGATATGAATAAAAATATGAGAACATTTTTTCTATACGCGACTTTGGAGTTTTTGATCAAAGTATACACAAAGTTGGCTTTTATTTTATGTGGTAAATAATCACGAGGTGGCCGGTTATTTTATTTTATTTTTTATATTGCTATACACAATGTGCGTGAATGTACAAAGACATTTTTTCAACCAGTAGGTCTTGGACATTTTGATATTCATGATGGGTCAGTGTAATCCCCCAGAGAGTATGAGTAACACCAGACAATAATTGTCATGATGATTCATTCACTATAAATTCATATAAACATTACATACAAATCAGGCGATGAAAGTATGAATGAAAGATGCTGTGTCATAGGATAAATTACATAAAAAAAATAAATTTATAATTAATTTTTGCTTTCTTTATATAATAAAAAAAAAAAATTTATTAATATCTTAAAATTGCTCAATAAGAAATAAAAATACCTGTACTTAATCTTAAACATATTTTATACTGTGATTAATATTTCACTGGAGAAAATACGCAATGAGGAATTGTTTTCTCTGATGAGATTGTAAGTAAAAAATAAAATAAAATAAAAATAATAATTTAAATGGCATAAAGAGAGAAAATATAATTAGAATTATTGTTACAAGATTTTACTTTCATAGTTGGATAAAATTATGATTGTGATTGTTTATATGGTTTTAGGTATATAATATAAAAGACTAATCAATCTTGCATGGAAAGTTTCTAAACAAAAATAATATATATATAATATAATATAATAAATAAGTGGGTTCATTGGTAATTCCTCCCAAGAAGTCTCTCCAGTCACACACTGTCACTTTCGTCGTGCAATTTATTCAAGGGCAATATATTTTCCATAGTGTTCATTTAATTCCTCGAATTTCTTACTCATAAAAAATTATAATATTAAATAATTATAATAAAATTGAACTTGCTATCAGTATTTTTCAATAGTACAAAAACTAAATTAAAATAAAAACTTCAAGAATAATTTATTTTCACTCAAGAAAGAAAAAAATCTTAAGCAAAACAAAATTGTTTGGATGAATTGATAATGAAATAAAAATTATTAAATTGATGATTTTTTTGATGTTTTGGAGTTTTTAGAATAAAATAAAATTTTTTATTGTTAAAAGTAGACTCGTGGATTGGTTTTTATTTTAGGAATAACAATTGCAAAACAAAGGGGATGACCACGCTATGATTATCATCATCATCATCGCAAGACGTGAATAGTTGAACGAACCATCTGTTGGTTTCATATTTAGACACACTGATACCTATTGCATGCATGGAGAATTATTCCCTTCTCGCATATGTATAATATACCTGTCTCTACACCCATGTTGAATAATAATATATAAATGCACTCAGTGAGAAGAATATATAAAAAGACGAAAAGACAATTAGTTGGTATTTATTTTTATTCAAGAATAAGAATAGCAATTTTGAATGCATTGAAAATAATTTCGTTTCATGTTTTTTCTCCTCTGTAATTTTCTGCAACAATGTTTCATTTTTATAAATAATATATATAATATTCATAAGCTATTTTAATGTAAATTTATAATTTTTATTTATGAATTTGGATGATTAACTATAGTTAAAAATAAAAATAATATTCATATCTATTTTACAATATTACATTTTTATTTTTCTTCTCAATAATTATCCATACAGTGTATAGTTTAAATTATAGTCTACTAAACTAACAATACAAATAATAATATTGACCATTCAAAAATGAAATTAGAATTTCTATTGTATGAAAAAAATTATACATAAATAATATTATATACTTTGAAGGAAGTTGAAGGCAATTTTACGAATGTAAAAATGTATTTTCAATAGGATATCTATTTGGTTTGGTTTGGCATATAACCACGAGGATCGTGTTGTTATCTACCAAAGAAAGAGAACGAGAGAGGACATCAGAAAACACCGCGGAGTGATCTGCTGACCGAAGGAGTGCGCACAGCTCGCGCAGGCACGAGTCCAGCTCTCTCACCAGAAGGAACTTCCAACCATTGCTGTTTACTACCGCTCTGCGGGTGTGAAACCACAGTCAGGCGGTTTTGGTACATAGTCCTTTCTCACTCGATCCTCATGTATCCTCTCTCATCCCTCTTGTGTATATCTCTTCCGACCATCTACTTAACGAACCATCATCCATTGACGGTCGTCATTTCGTCGTTTTTTCGTTGCTTTTTCCGGTGTCTTTATAGATTTGTTCATATGTTTTTAATTTTATTAATATTTATATTTTATTTGTTTATTGATTTATTTATTTATTTATTTTTTGTTAGGGTAAGAGCCTTGGTATTTCATCAGTTTTGTTATTGAATGCATTGTTGAAATTTTTGAAAGGGAAAATTTTTGTTATTAGAAATAAAAAAATTATGAATATTTTTTTTTTTTGAGTTTTTTAATGAGATGGATTTTTATATCCTTGAAATATTTATATTGATTATTCATTTATTGAGAATTATTATGATTTTATAGTCAAGTTATTGTTAAAAAGTATGAATAATAATTATAAATAAAAAAAATTCTATATTTATTAAATTAATGAATTTTTTAGTTTGTTGAGCTTTTTTATCGATTAGTTTAATGAATTGATGAATTTTTCAGCTCCTCAAGCTTCGCACTTTGTCTTAAATTTTTGGTTATTTTTTTTTTTTTAAATTAATTTAACAATTTAACAAATTTTTTAACTTGTCAAGCTTTTTTTTCACTTTGTCTTACACATTTTCTTAAATTATTTGATAAATTTAATAATTTTACGAATTTTTTAGCTTGTCCAGCTTTATATTTTAGCTTACACTTTTTGTTATTTTTTTTTTGATAAATTAAATAAATTAATTAATTTTTTGGCTTTACGAGCTTTGCACTTTTTCTTAAATTTTTTGATAAATTTAATAATTTAACGAATTCCTTAGCTTGTCAAGCTTCACACTTTGTCTCAAACATTTTGTTATTTTTTTTGATAAATTTAATAAATTAATGAATTTTTTGGCTTTACGAGCTTTGCACTTTTTCTTAAATTTTTTGATAAATTTAATAGTTTTACGAATTTTCCAGCTTGTCAAGCTTTATATTTTAGCTTACACTTTTTGTTATTTTTTTTTGATAAATTTAATAAATTAATTAATTTTTTGACTTTACGAGCTTTGCACTTTTTCTCAAACTTTTTGATAAATTTAATAATTCAACGAATTTTTTAACCTTTCAAGCTTCAAACTTAAGCTTACACTTTTCGTAATTGTCTTCGATAAATTATTCCAATTAAATCTCGATTTAAATAAAATTTATTGCCAGTCAAATTAATAATTGAGACACATATAAATTAATTTTCTCTTATTACTCAATTACTAAAATTTTTTTATCCACATACAATTTTATTTTTATTTCTATATTATTTTCATTTTTTCGTTGAGATATCCCGTCGTCCCCGAGTGGAAACACTATACCCGTGACGGGATACTTTATATAAGAAGAAATCGTTGATGGTAAGTGATACGGTGAGTGCGCGAGAGTTACCTGAAGTTGTCTGGGCTTTGCCGTTGCGAGTTTGCGTATGCGTAAGACTTCTCTTATATTATTCTATCTCTGTTGCGCACATATACGCATTTTCAAATTTTTTTCTTGTTGTCGGTAGAGAAAAAGATTGAGAGAAAAAAAAAAAAAGATTATTTAAAGAGAAATAAAAAAATTAAAGTTGCTAGTCAGTAAAATGGTATTTGGTGCATGCACGTATGTGTATATGCATACATATATTTATATATAAAATTATAATATATAGTAAATATGTATGTGCAACGACACACTCGATATAAACCAATACGGATATCGAACGATCGAGTATATCGATACGACGGAATATCGACTTACGTTACACGACCGAGCGAGCATCTATCTCGGTGGGAACCGAAGCCCCACTTTATATATTATTTCTTTTTCATTTCTTGTTTTTATATATAAATATTTTTTATTCTATTTATATCGTCTTCTTGTGATTAACAATATTTATAAGACGAGTTTTTAAATTAATGCAAGATTTAAAAAGTTCTCAATATTTTATTTCTTGCGTGAATTTTGGGACACTCTTTATTAAATCGACAAAATATCAAAAAAAAAAAAAAAAAAAAATATTCAACAATAAAATATTGCAGTATAATATTCACAGATGAATAAATATGCATGAATAAAATTAACCCTTGGTTGTATTAGATAAAAATAAAAAATAAAACTCAAAAAAAAAAATTTTTTTTTTTTATATTCATTTATAATAATAATGAATAATAACAAATAATTTTTATTTTTTGCATTTTATTTTTATAACATTTTCTTGTGATTAACAATATTTATAAGACGAGTTTTGAAATTAATGCAAGATTTAAAAAGTTCTCAACATTTTATTTCTTGCGTGAATTTTGGGACACTCTTTATTAAATCGACAAAATATTAAAAAAAAAAAGAAATATTCAATAAAATATTCTATTTGAATTCACAGATAAATAAATATGCATAAATAAAATTACTCCTTGGCTGTATTAGATAAAAATAAAAAATAAAACTCAAAAAAAAAAAAAAAAATTCTTTTTTATATTCATTTATAATAATTTTTATTTTTTAATTTTTCTCACGCCATTCTTATGGGCTCAATTTCGATGCATCCTGTTTCGTGATGTTGTATCCGCGTGAATGCACATACTACATCTTCAAAAAGTGAATTTATATAGAGTGAAGAAGAATAAAGTAAAAAGAAAAATAAAAAAATGAGAGAAGAAACAGAGTAAGGAAAGAATATAAGAGAAGAGAAATAATATTGCTGGACACTTCGATGGACTATTGAAAAGCAAGCTACACACTTCCGTGTGAAATTGGCAACAGGACGGAAATCTGTTTAGCGTACAACAATGGAATACATTTGCACGCACGCATATCGTGTTTGGGCCACAAAAATTACTGACCGATGGTGTGATATGATCCATGTGTGTGTGTGTATATGTGGATTTGGACCTTGGACAATAGAGTAAAGAAATTGTCTGAGGATACGTTGAGATTTTGTTTGAGTATATATAAACACATTTATATACATATATATCTACGTTATAAATATACACATATGTTTGGTAAAATATATATAAGAACACGAACATGGAACCAGAATAAAAATAAAAGAAAAATATCAAGATTTTTTATTTTTATTTTATTCCTTTTTATTTCTCTTCACTCATTCTCTTATTCGTATTTTGCTTCAGGCAGAGCCAGCGCTTTGGTTCAAAGATTTTTAAGAGTGAATGAAGGAGTAATGGATACATGAATGGGGCCAGTGTCGTGTCCGGAAACCGGATCTTCTTTATTTATATTTATTTATTTATTTATTTCTTTCCTTCACATTGTCTTATATATTTATTTCGTTGTATTTTATAAGTTATTTTTTTTTCTCATCTCATCTTCTCGAATCACTCTTTTCCATCACCAATTTTATTCAACAGACTCACGTAATTGCCATCCACCACGAACATGACTTACCATCAACATCCATCGACATACAGCCGCACTTGTTTATTTCATACACGTCTATCGCGTTATTGATTCATGAATGGGGATCAATTGAAATGTTACCGACGAAAATTAAATAACCGTATACAACCATTTATATTTATAAATAATATACATATGTATAATTTTTTTTTTTTTATAAATACAAAATATCAAGCAGTTGATGTTGAAAAAAAAATTGATATAATCAAAAGACAATTGCTATTAATTTATTCCAATTATTGAAAGCAAAACAGATAACAAAAATAAATATTTTTGGTAATTATTTTTTTGGGCTCTCTTTATTTATTTATTTTCTTTTTTTTTCCATAGATATATATTTATATATGTATTTATTTCATTGAATTTCTGAAAGTGGTGTGTTACTTTACCGGAAACGATGATTTTTTAATAATACGTTGTGTAAGAAACGATTGAAGATAGATACTTTGTAGTTAGTTTGTATAGCATTTCCAAGGATGCGATTTGGTTTGAGTCTGAAAATGTTTAAAGATTGTAAAGACAGAGATTTCTCAGCAGGACTTTTGTAAAGTCGCGCGGCAACAGAAAAGGAGACTATAAGCAACGGGTAAAAAATAAAAGGAACTGCAAAGTTGGAGAGAGAACAGAGAAAAAAAAAAAGGAGAATGTGAGCTAGGTTATAGAGATCATTTGGAGGGTCCAGCCCTCTCATTAGATGAGTCTGTCCTTTGGGCATTCGGGACAACCGGTCTTCGTTGGAAATTGACATTTATAGCAAATAAGCATCAATATATACATATTACACATGTATGTGCATGATTATTTACAAGTTATAGGTAAGTTTAGTTATTTATTTTTCTGTTATTGTTGTTTTCTACTGAAAAATAAAAGTACAAATAATATTTGTGTATATTTATAACACACAGAGAATGTTCGTGAGTGTTGCTGGATACCGATCAATTAACTCTGTGAGAAAATAAAGTAGAATGAAAAAAAGAGCTATTGAGTAAAAGTTAGAATAAAAAAAAAAAATTGTTATTGATGTTTATTTTTATAAGGAAAAATAGTTGTAATAGAGTCAACGAGTTATTTTGTTTCACGGCTCGAAGGATTTTGCTGGTAAATTGTGTTATAAACGTTTCAATAAGTATATAAATATATAAATATTAGTTAGAATTATATTGCAAGATTTACTTTCTTTTCTTCCTCTCTATTTATTTCAATGAAAATTTTTTTTTGTTTTTTTAGAGTATAAATAAAATTTACGCATATTGTACATTAAATTATTTTTCTTCCTCTCACTTTGGTTTATTTATTTTTTTACTGTTTTTTGTACTCCAGAGAACGACGACAGAATTTTCAGTTCACTGACTTTGTCTCCGTTCTGTTTTTTTTTTGTAACTTTTATTTTTTTTTAACGATATTGTTTCTATTTATTTTTTTTTTTTCCTGTGTAATTCGTCACTGTATTTCACAGCCTCATTTTATTTCATTTTATCACTTTATATATGTACTGTTACACGTAAAATAACTAACAACAATAGAAATTCAATTGTCCAAATAGTTATTTATAATCTCTCAATGCAGTAAAAGAATTAATAAATAAAACAAATTGATATTAATTATGTTTTTTTTTTTCATATATTTTGTTCGATTTTAATTTAATGAATTAACCAATTTTTTGGCTTGTCTAGTCTTTACACTTTTTGTTATTTTTAATAATAAATTTAATAAATTAATTAATTTTTTAGCTTCTCAAATTTTGCACTTTGTCTTAAACTTTTTGTTATTTTGTTCGATTTTAATTTAATAAATTAACGAATTTTTCAGTTTGTCCAGTTTCACACTTTGCCTTAAATTTTTCATTATTTTTTATGATAAATTTAATAAATTAATGAATTATTCAGCTTCTTAAGCTTTGCACTTTGCCTTACACTTTTAGTTATTTTTTTTTCGATTAATTTAATAATTAAATAAATTTTTTAGCTTGTCAAACTTCACACTTTGTCTTAAACTTTTTATTATTTTTTTTAATTAATTTAATAATCTAACAAATTCCTTAGTTTCTCAAACTTTACACTTTGCCTTACACTTTTTGTTATATTGTTCGATTAAATCAATGAATTAACGAATTTTTTAGCTTGTCCAATTTTAAACTTTGCCTTAAATTTTTGGTTATTTATAATGATGAATTAAAAATAGAATTAATGAATTTTTTAGCTTCTCAAAAGCTTTGCACTTTGCCTTACACTTTTAATTATTTTTTATAATAAATTTAATAAATAAATGAAAAAAAAAAAAAATTAATAAATAAAATTTTGTTTTTTTTCCCATAAATACTTTACATAATAATATCTTTAAAAATTTTCTTTTTTCCACCTTTTTTATTATTGAATTTATGAACTGGCTTTGAGGTTTGACCTTCGCAGGTGCGTATTGTGGGCGGCTAAAGTGAATTCAGCCTAAATCGACCTGGCTAGCCGAATGAATGCCATAACATATAAGTATATATATACTCATATCCATATAAAAAAATAAAAAAACACCAATCAGAGAGAGAGAGAGAGATGAAGAGAATGAAAGAATGAATCTGTGCCCTCTGAAGCGTGGATCACGTAACTGCTCCAACCCTCTTCTCCAATATTTTTTATTTCCCTTCATTCTTCCTTTTTTTTTTTTTTTTTTTAGTATACATATATAATTTGTCTTTTTATTTTTATTTCTCCTCTTGCACACCTCCTACACCTTTTCTCCTTCATCTTCCACCACACACTTTCATCTTTCTTTCCTCATCTCATCATCTTCACATATTTTCCCATTCAAGCTCTTTTATACCGATGATCATATTGGTGTCTGCATCATGAGCTGCAGCTCTTATATCCTTTTTCGTTCTCTCCTGCACGTAAATATACTTCGACACGACCTCGCCACAATCTTATATACCTGATGCAGTTATACATATATACATACACGTATATAAATGTTGTTTAAGGAGAATTTTAGTGTACGAACAAAACAAAAGGATGCAGCGCATCAGGAATAAGATGAAGGGATTAAATTTAACATGCATTGAAGTAGCTTATGGAAGTAGCGTACGTTATATGTATAAGAAGGAAAATAAAAAAAAGAGTTGTAAAGCAATGGAGAGCAACTCTTCCTTTAAACCTAATTCACTTGGCCCCATATTGCAGGTCAATATATATAACTTCCGTTGTTTCCGTTAAACAAAAAATTACTGCACGATTATTTTCTCTGATGTATATACGCAATTTTATTTATTTATTCATTCATTCATTCATTTGTTTATTTATTCTTTATGCTTTTAATCATTTAGTGTATGATAATCATTTTAGAGTTTATTTCAGAGTCACGATTTTATTTAATACGGAAGGTCATGTGTATATTTATAGAGGAAGATATGATAGGTGAAGAGTGAGGAAGAGAGAGTCAACAATCTTTGGAATTTCCGGTGAATAAATTTATTATTATGTAAAGTGATTAATGTTTATGGATAAAATTATGATAATTAATAATTGATGATGTATTTGAAATGTTTATTTTATTTGTTTAGGGATTAATTTTTGTGTTGTAGAGTAAGAAAATTTTGGAATTGTTGAGGATTTATTTTTCTGTTTTTTTTTTTGTTGTTTAAATTTATTTTGTATGTTTGATGAATTTTTATGTATTTTCATCAACCTAGATTTAAATCTGATGATTCATTCTTGATGTCGTCGTCACGATATTGCAACGGAACATTGGGCGTTTTTCTATTATCACGCTTCTATGAATTTATACCTTTTATTTACCGTTTAGACGGTTTAACGGTGAAATGTTATTTGTTCAAGTGACCTTGAAGTGATGTTTTATTATTATTATTAATTGTTTATGTGTATTTATTGACAGAAGATAATGAGATTAGTGAAAATGAGAAAATTGAGAAAGATTTTGTAGATAAATGTGGATATTAGAGAAGTGTAAAAATAAAAATAAAAAAAAAATTGCAGAGGAGAAAGAGAAAATATAAAAATTAAGGAAACAATTGGAATGTAATTTTTTTGTGAAATTGAATTAGGATTTTGATTGGGCGACTCTGTGGAAAAAGACACACTTACGTCAGAGAATGATAAAAAATAATGAAGACGGTTCTTGGTCAATGGTCTGGAACTCTTTCGAGTTGGCATTTGATATGTAACCCGTGGGAATTGAGATTTGATTCTTTTTAAGAAGAGAAAAATTGGGATTTGATATAGCGAGTGAAGAAAATAATTGAGAGATTAAATAAAATTATAATAATAATTTTACTGAAGAAAAATAAAATGTTTGTGGGTGAAAATTTTGATAACTAAAAATTATTATACACGAAAAATAATAGTAAATTGTGAATAATAGTATCAGCCGATGTCTCATGTGGTCCAATCTCATCTTGGCGCCAGTTTAAACAGGAAGTTCAGTCGATAGTACATGAAAAATTATCAACAAATCCTACATATATATAGTCATTGACTTGAGGCCAAACTTCCTGCTTTTTTTAATTTTTTATTAAAACCACAAACGCAACTAAATTATTATTTATTTTAAAAAAAAAATCCATTTAATATTTTGGAAGCAATATATAATATTATTTAATTCACTCTAAATTATCTTCACATATACGCATAAATCCATAAAAATAATTTTAAATTCCAAAGAACTGAGCGAAAAAAAAAATATATAAAATAGATGAATTTAAACTACAAGATTAATTCATTTTTATCGCGGTTTTGATTTAAGCACTTGTTAGCCACAGGGTTTCCTTAAGTCGTGTCCTTATTGAACGGATATGAGGATGTTGTGTTAACGGGATACGTGATGTTGATAAAAATAACCTGATAACGATTTTTTATACGTTTATAAATCTACTTTCGAATTAAGTAATGACAAATAATTTTATCGTGAAATTTGAATAAATTTTTAAATAAATGAATTTAATTGATCCTGCAATTAAATAATATATTAATTAATTATTATTCCGTACTTTTTGATATAAGATTTGAGTATCAGCTGTGTTAAAAAATTTCTTTTTATAAATTTGGAACATGTAACATGTTCTATCAAGTTGTTGGGATATTTTATAATGATGGTTTGACTTCTTAAAGGGAGTTGAAGGGGTTGAAGCAATTAGGAAAGTGTCATGCGCACACTACCCCGATATCCAAGACACACCCTTAGTTAGACGTGACAAATAATCGCCCTTAAAGGCAATTATAGGGATAATATACAGATATTACCTAAACTCATATCGTAGATTTACTTAAAAAATTTTTATTTTCATTATTTAATTTTGTTTTTGAATTTTTTATTCGATGAACCGCAACAAATATATTTATTTTCATTTGTTCGTCGTAAAATAGACAGAAAGAAAAGCGATAAAAATGATATTTTGCTACATTACAATTTAAAAACAGGAAAAAAAAAAAAATAAATAATAAAAATAATGGAAAAATAAAAATATTGTGTTTTAAGTCTTCCTCATCAACTTCATGGAGTCATCCAAGTCACCGCAGGGTTACGCCACACTACAACGTATTGTAAATCTCTTTTTCTCTCAATCCCTCATTCTACCGTTGCTAAAGAACTTATGCGAGACAATTTGGTTGCTGGTAAAAATGTCAAACTACCTAAGAGATGACTTTAGAGAGCACAAATGAGAGGACGAAGAAAACGAATGAGACGACAAATGCGACAACGATGAAAATATACTGCGAAGAAGATGAAGTTTAAACTAAGATAGTAGAATATATAAATATATACACGCATATACATATATAAAAAGCACTGTTGCATTCCTTATCCTCATAGCAAACGTGAGCACGTGGGAAACCCGTTGAGAAAACAGATTTATTCATATAAATATAATTCTTTCACCACTACATACCTCCACCTAAGTCAGTTTTACGTGTACATACATACATACATAATATATATACAAGTAGAAACAACCTGTAAAATAAAGGGCCAGTACATCTTGAGTAAATAAATAAAACAGCAGCCACTGCATAACATATAATTCGTAGATTTTGCTGCAGTTTATTAATTTTCCAGAAGATTCCTGGACATTATTTTATTTGTGCCCAAGTCGAAATTTTTATGCTACTTTAAACCTCATTATTGGCATTTAGTGAGGCTCTTCAGAAGAATAAGAAAGGTTTCTTAGAAATATTTTAATAGAAAATACAACACCTTAAGTAAAGTAGTTCACATATTGCCAAATCTTCTATTCTAAGTCGCAAAGTAGGAACTTGCGTTTAAGTTTATAATAAAATAAAATATTACAATGTTGTGTTGGATGTAAAAAGCATCAAATTAGGTTCAATCCAAGATTTTCAGAGGTTCCCGCAGATTCAAAGTAGAATTGATAATCCAACAAGTGCCATAAGATGTTTAATCGACTACTAAAAGACTTTAGAGAAGCACAAAAATTTCGACTCACAAAAATAAATAAATTTAAAACACAAAAAATATCTCAAAATACCCAAGTAAAAAAGAAATAGCTATTATTGCCATTGTTTAATATGAATATATAGCAAAAATAAATTTACGTAGGCACAAAAGTCAGACAGAAGGAGTCAGAAATGTACAATCAGTGTGATGGTTTGACACCCCATAATCAGAGTCCTTACTATAAAACTCCACTACCAAACGATTTATCTCTTTCTTTGTCTTCTTCATTGAGAAAGCTTATACATATATATACATTCAACCCTGGATCTTTTCTATACATACAGTTTAACTATATCTTTTTTTTACCATCACCTCATTTTATTCTTCCTTCTCATTCTATTCCATATACAACTCACATATAATATTCATTTTTTTTTTTCTTTCGTTTCAATTCACTCTTTGTCTTATATTCCTCTACTCTTTCTCTCTCCTCTCATTTACCGTGTCTTTATATACATATACATACATATTTTTATGTATATAAGAGTCATTCGGTCTTTCGGGGCGTCTGCGATGAAAGAGTCCCTGGGTCTCATTACCCCGATCACGACTCAAGATTACGCCTCTCTTTCTTTATCTCAGACTTCTCATATATATATAGTTGAATATGCTGTGGATGAATCTCTCAGCACTTTATACTTGAGAGAAAACGAGAAACGGACACAGTTATATTATAAGAGACACAATGCGAATAATCGGGCGCGCAAAGGCCGCCTTGACGTTTTGCATTGTTTTCTTATTATTTCGTATTTTTATTTCAACTTGTTTCTTTATGTCATTTATTATTTTTTTTTTTTTTTTTTTTTTTTTTTTATTATTTACCGAGTGCATGACTTCCAACTTTGTACTCACTACTTATCCCATTGTACATTTATTTATTTATTTATTTTATATTTATTATTAAATAAAATTTTTCACAAGAGCACGACCGGGATTCGAACCCGGGACCTCTCGCATCTGAAGCAAGTAACATACCCTTACCCCAACGAGTCATCTATATCTTATAGTTATATACATATTTATATGAACGAAGTGTTGAATAAAAATATATCAGGTGTGTATGAGAATTATTTTTTAAAGAAAAAAAAAAAAATTATTGATAAATATAATATGTAAATGGATTTGAATATAGGTGCAGATCTCAAATAATATATTTCTTATTTGAATGGACGGATGTGTATATATGTATATTTCGATTGAACGCGATAAAAAAGGTGAGAGGAAAGAATAAGTTGGGTGGAATAAAAACAACAGCTGGATCGATCGATTGTAATGGCCCGATCGAAAGAGCTGGTGAGAGCTGGCGATCGATCGCGATCTCTGGTATTACGCAGACGTGCACGAGAAATGTACGTGACTTTATCGCAATTCTTTCTTTCCTGCTCTTTTTTTTTTTCTCTTTTCAACTTGTTCTTTATTCATGCAGTAAAATTCTTCCGTACACACACGCACAGAAATATATTGCAAATATTTTTATATACATCGCCGAATTGGTGGCGAATTTTACGCAGACAATATATACATTCATCTGGATATTGCGTATATATGTATGTATAAAAAATAAAATTATTTCCATCAGGCGTATTTTATTCATTGAATATAAATCTCATTTTACTTCAGGTTATTTTTGGATCATCAAGTTATTTAAATATAATTTTTTATTTATTTATTTATTTTTTTTTTGAGTATATATTGTTCGGTTTTAGTTGTGGAATAAAAGATGAAAGAGAAGTGACCACTTGTTGCTGTGTGAAAGTAATTCAGGAAGAAGAGAAATGTAACAAAAAAAAATAAAATAAAATTTCAACAAATAAAAAAAAATCTTTTTGCCTAGTTTTTATTTTTTTTTTGTTTGGTTATTCTCTTTCAATTTTTCCTCTTTTTTTTTTTTCCCCTCGATATTCAAACCCCACCGCAGTGAGGAGGGAATATATGACGGGTAAAAGAATAAGGGGATAAACGAGGTAATTACAATAGTGGCCAAAGGTGGCGCGGTATATAGGAATAAGGCTCGCAAGATTTTTTTCTCCTTTCTCCTTCTGATGCTGATGGTACTCCCGCTGCCTCTGGGGTAGCTGCTGTCGTTGTTTCACCAGCACATAAGAGGTCCCACCGGCATCACAGAGAATAAAACCGCAACCAAGCTTCAAAGAGGTCTTGTCCAAAGAGAAAAGAGAACGCGATTGAAGGAGAGAAATATCGACGCATGGGCATCGTCTACTTAACTTTGATCAGGTCGTGACCACTGATGCGAAACCCAAATGGTGGAGCGACAGTAGTTCCTATACATATATATACATAAATATACATATGTATACGTGTGGCAAAGAAAAAAAAAATTACCATTCTATATCCAATTCTTTTTTAATTTTTTTTATCCCATTTTTTCCCTCCTAATTTTCCTAACTTTATAATAATTTAAATAACACATAAATGATCATATGATTAAAATACATACAACCAATGATTTAATTTCAATATACATGTATATGCATATATCAATATGTATTTGTATATAAAAATAATCACGTCGATTTGAAATATAAAAATAAAATGACAAAATTGTGAGAATTTGTCATAAAGAAAAACTATTCGTTTTTTAAATTATATGTATATTTTTTATTTATATATTCGCGTGGGTTCTTCGATAAAACCTTGCAATATGGCATTGCTGTTATTGGTATAAAGTAGCAACAACAGCAGCAGCAGCAGCAGCATAACTCATGATGTACCATTGCATACATCAGAGATAGAACGCGACGAGTTAAGGAAAAAAGAAAGATAAATGAGCAAAAAGGAAAGATGAACGAATGGCAGGTTGAATGTCGTTATTACGTTGAATTAGAGGGTGCAGAGCCGGAACGAGGTATGAAACTATTACCTCGCGAAACGTCCAACATTTTTTTTTTCTCATCTCCCTTTTCTATATACAACCGCTATTTACTCTCTTGCTCACTTCATACTTTATTCCCTCTTATTCATTCTCCTTCGTCTCCAAAGTCTCCTTTTTCCTCATTCTACACACCCTCTGAATATAAAGAAAAATAAAAAAAAATAAATAAATAAAAAGAGAGGCGCGCAATGAAGGAATGAAAGATAAACTGCTTTACGCATTATCCTTCACGTTTACATTCACATTTTATATACATGTATAAATACATGATTATTTGTTTATGTATATGTAAGCTGTTGACTGAGTGTATTTCAAATTTAAATCACTCACCATGTTGAGGACTGTGCTTGTAACAATCCTGATGAGCCGAACCACTTGTAGTACCGCCAAGATGTGATGTACCATTTGGTGAATCACTTGGATTTCCATTATTTGGATTTACACAACCACTATTATTATTATTATTATTATTATTATTATTACTATTATTATTATTATTATTGTTGTTGTTGTTGTTGTTGTTATTATTATTTTCATTATTTGTTGATTGATTGTGGATATTTGTATTCTGATGATGATGATGATGATGATGATGATGTTTATTACGTCGATATGATTCAAGTTCACGTAAATGTGATGTAAATGACGTTGGTGTATCTAAAAATGGACGTTGTCCAAGACCAAGTGCACGAAATTGTTGATGCTGCTGTCCTGCAACATCAATTAAACGTACATAATTGTACTTCATTAATTTTATTTGTTATTTAATTGATTGTTGAATATTTATTTGCGTGTGAATTTAGATTGGGGAAAATTGATTTATTAAACGAATTATATTGTCGTTGATAATGATAATGTTGTCAACACGGATGGCAATATATGGATTATTAAACTGTGTGTGTGTGTGTGTGTGTGTTTGTGTGTGGATATTTAGGGTAATTAGATTGTAGTTGGAGATAATTAAGAATCTCAAACGCGCTGCATCGTGTGTGTATTATTATATATATTCTGAGGGTGATTGATTCAATAGCATTCCAGAAATTCACTGGTTGATCTATATTTATTGTAATATCAATTGAATTGGTTATGTATAATGTATGTAGATGAAGTTGGAGCAGGAGAATAATTAATTTTGATGTGCAATTGTAAATGTTTGACATGACAATTAACAAAATTGATTATACATAAAATTTGATATGCATTATATAATTTACCTTTAAATTATATTTATAATGTATGAAATTGGTCTGTATTTAACAGTATTATTAAGTTTAATTTTTAGAAATGAAGAAAATAAATAATATAGAAAGACAATAGAAAAAAAAAGAATGATATTGCATGAGTAATATAAATTTACTGTTTAATTTAATCCAGGTAAAACTCGACCAAAGTATTATTGCGGTAATAATTTTTTTTCATTTCTAATAACAAACGTCAGGACATATATAAATCTATATACATGAATTAATGTTGGTTACAGACGCTATATGTCCTTATCTAATCAAAGTATGGCGACCCTGGAAGCCGGAAATAGCGTGGCTTTCCTTCACACTAATATATACACAATAATTTATTTATTTTTCTCAGTAATGACTAGTTAACCTCCTACTTTTATCATCTTAAATCTCCTGCTTTGGATTTTAAAATTAAATTTCATTCATCCATAATTTATACTCGATAATTTAGTATAAATAAATTAAATACATATTTGCATGCTTAATAATAAAAAATATATGTATATTTGTATATATTGTGTATGTATAGAGTGAAAATAAAATAAATTGGAGAGTGAATGATGTTGAGAATAATTTTAAAACTGATCATGACAACAGGAGAATGAATAAAATAAATAAAAAGCTCAATTCAAAGTCACGATTATATTATGAAAAGTAATGAAAGGTATGACAGGTGTGTTGTGGCTCTATAGATATATATAAATATGTGTGTGAGTCGGATATTGTTGAGAGACAATGAAACAGCGACGGTTGTGCTACTGCGCGGCCCACTTTAGGAACCAAAAATTTGATAGACTGTATAGAGAAACGACAAAACGAGTTTGCTGCAAAATTTAAATTGTGTCTCATTTATTTATATAGAAATTAAGTATATATGATGACCGTTGTGAATATATATGTATGAACAGAGTGAAAACGACACGCGTGTAAAAGAAGCTCACGCCATCACCCTCAATTGCTCTAAACATATTATATATATTAAATAGTATGTACGTATTTGTATATATCCATGTATATGCAATATGTTCAGGTTAAAAGTTTCGTGTCGCTTAGCATATGACAGAAATAAAAATATATATACATTGAAAAATGCTTTGAATTATAGAAAAAAATTTTGTTAAGTGAATTTGTAGAATATAAGAAAAATTCTTTAAAGACTTTTACGCATTTTATGAGAATAAATTCAGGGTGATAGTGATATTTTTTGTTTATATTTGCAATTATCTAGAGAAAAAATAATTTATTGGAAATATTATAGTTGATGATTGTGTGTGATATTAATTGTAAGCGAATAAATATGATGCTAGACCGATTTGAAATTTTTGTGCTTCTCTAAGTCTTTTAGTAGTCGATTAAATATCTAAAAATCTAGGATTGAACCTAGTTTGATGCTTTTTACACCCAACACAATATTGTAATATTTTATTTCATAATAAACTTGGACGCAAGTTCTTCCTGTGCACCTTAAAATGGAAGATTTGGCAATATGTCACTACTTCGAGGTGTTGTAATTTTTATTAAAATATTTCTAAACAACTTTTCTTGCTCTTGAAGAATCTTACTAAATGCCAATAATGAGGTTTAAAGTAGTATAAAAATTTCGACTTGGGAATGCTGCTGATGGTGGTGGAAAATATTTATTGAAATGATAATTACATTGAATTTTAATCTAATGGACAATTGTGGAAAATGTATGAATGATTTAAAAGCATCAGCAAGTTGACTGCAAGTTATTTTACATTTCAAAATGACGTTTCACAAAATAATGGACGATTATATATACCTAAATATGGATATTTGATGGTGAATTTATAAAAGCTCTTGAATTATATTTATTTTATCATTCGAAATAGTGTTTAAATGCGGTATGGACTGATAAAGTTCCTCATGGTTTATATATGAACACTAATATTTTCCACATTGCATAAAGGCGAATTCAAAAGGGCATCATTGAACGAAGTAGGTACATGTACACACGTCTATGTGTATATACAATACACGTATAGATAAATATATATACATATTTGCTGCTTTGTGTTGGAACTTGGGTTAGAGGGGAAGAGATGGTTGGTACACGCGTAAAACACTAGCTAAACGAAACACGCACACGTGCTTCCTGTCCACCACTGCATCATCGAGCACCATCTGCTTGATAATGACTTGGTCATTACCGCACAGTGACTTTGTTTTGAATTATCATCCAAGCATTGCTGAAGATTTATTCATTGAATATTTAGAATTTTTCTTTTTCCTCTAATTATATTAATGAAAATATTGAAATCAACTTACTTGTTTTTGATCGAGGCTCTCTTGGACCATCTACTGTTACTTTGATGGCTCTGGTATATGTTGCAACCTGTGGTGGTGTTGTGGAAACTGTGATGGTGATGCTAAAGCTCTTGCCTAAAACATATTCACAAAATGAAAAATAAATTGAATGATGGAATAATTATAATTTAGTTTACAAATATTTTGGCGATGAATAAGGCGGATTTGTTCAACGATATCTCTGGGAATGAATATCAGGAGGATAAAATGACAAAAAAGAAGAAGAAAAATTATAAATAAATGAAATAAAAGAATAAAATAAAATACACGTTTGTCTGTAAAACAATTCAGGTGTCGCCAGTGCCATTCTTTCCTCTCGTTGGCTCACCGCAAGAGGATGGTAATTGCCTCAACCTAATGGGTCATCAATCACTAAGGTGCTGGTGGCGATGGTGGTGGAGATGATGGTGGTATAAGAAGGGATGAAGTTTTACAACAAACATTCCTTTTAGTTTTACATTGTAGCACTCACCATCAGAATAAAATTCAATGTACAGTTTGACAAAATGATTGTAAATTTTAGTATATAATAAAATAATAAAACAAGTTTCAATATTAATTCTTTGTCTGCAATAATGTCAATGGAAAGTGATTTTACATACGCGCGACCAAGTAGCAGTCTAGTGTTGTAGGAGATAAAAAAAATTGAAAGAAATAAAAAATAAAACAATAAAAAAAAATGTATTATAACAATGTAGATGGGAAAGAGGTTTTGAAAAAAAAAAACAAAAAGAAAAAAGAAATGATGTGAGCGGGTGGAGCAACACTCGTGTGCATATATCACCGTGGAAGGTCTCGAGGTTGAAGGTCCGGTATATTAATTCCCTCTCCATAAATGTCCGTCGGAGAGATTGACTACGCGCTCTTAAAGAGCGCCCGTCGCTCGCTAATATGCATTTGGTAATTCGCCGCTCCCAAGTCGTTTTCTTTGCATACACAGACATACATTTATACATACAGTATATATGTATGTCTTACTCACACTCGCACACTCCATAATATTTTTTTCATCCTCGCGTCACGCCACACAAGAGTTTAAGTTGAAATTTTTTAACTTCAAATTTTCGCTTCTTTGTAAAGCTCCGTTTGTTTTGTCTTCTACCCCATAAATATGATCCAATGGTATATAAACATAAAAATTATAATTTTCCACCGTTAAACCAAGGAGAATTATTGAAAAAAAAAAACAATTATTACAACCAAATGTCAACATGTCAACGTTATGAAAATCACATCGCAATATGCAGTTGATTTCATTTTCCTGTTTTTTATTTTATTGTAAATGAAAGGTAAAAAAAAATATTGATGGACCGCATCATCGACAGCATTTTGGCTGGTATATATATTATATGATCAGCGTTAAAATGTTTATATGCATGTGATATAATTATATAATTGAGTAAAAATATATATTTGTTTCTATTTTTTGGTATTTTGTTTTTTTTTTTTTACGAGAAGCCAGTGTGCATTTTGCGAGGTAAATGTTCACAATTTATAATTGTCCCTCTCTCATGTGCGTTTCCCTCGACTATATATGGACGTAAATTGTTGTTCACAGATAACCTACTCCCGCTGTGTGTGTCTGTCAACATGATAATTCGCATTGAAACACCGCCTGCTGCACATCTTCCTCTATACATATACGATATGTACCCTTCTTATTTATTCTCCCATGATGATGATATTCTCCTGCACGCACCACATCTCAAAAGATGAGTGAAGCCATCATGCAAGAAGAAAACCGAAAAAACTATTTACAATTTCCTTATTAAAAAAAAATAAACAAATAAATAAATAAATAAATAAATAAATAAATGCAACTCTATCTTCCATTATCAATAAAAATTCCCACAGTATTTGAGAATAATTCTCCTCTACATTGGAAAAAAAAAATCTTTGAATCTAATAATTTGGTTTATTTGGATCTGAATTAGTTGGTCCAACTAAATGAGGCGTCCCAAGTCGAATTTTTTGTGCTTCTCTAAGTCTTCTAGTAGTTGATTAAACATCCCATGCCACTCGTTGGCCTATCAATTCGACTTTGAATCTGGGGGAACCTCTAAAAATTTAGGATTGAACCTAGTTTGATGCTTTTTACACCCAACATTGTAATATTTTATTTCATAATAAACTTAGACGCAAGTTCCTCCTTTGTGCTTTAGAATGGAAGATTTGGCAATATGTCATTACTTCGAGGAGTTGTATTTTCTATTAAAATATTTCTAAACAATCTTCCTTGCTCCTGAAAAATCTCACTAAATCCCAATAATGAGATTTAAAGTAGCATAAAAATTCCAACTCGGAGTTGCAATAAAAAATTTTTTTCCAATGTTATAACGTACACATACAAAATATTTTTTGTAGTCGCAACGCCTCATTTACTTGGACCAACTAACGCAAATTATTAGATTCAAAGAATTTTATTCCTCAATGCAAAGACATCAATCAAAAAAATTATTCTCAAATATATAATGTGTATTTATATCCCCCGAGATAAATATTAAAAATAAAACGAAATAAAGATTTGAATTCAATCGAGAAACAAAAAATAAAAACTAACGATATTGCCTATTGAGAGAGCTAGTTTGAGGTCCATTGCATTTGGAGGCTAATAATGTTTCTCTCGCCCGTCCAACTGCACTCTCTCCCCTTCTCACTTTTGCTCATTCTCTCTCATCTCTCCGCGTGTGCCCGGGACCTGCGGTTAATACTCGATGATGGGAACGGTCATCTGCAGAGACAGGGAACCAAACCCAGGCTCACGTGCACACTCGTGAATTCGTGTTGATGCAGGTATGGTCCACTCGACGTGAATATACATATACGCGCAATAGCGATGGACAAAATCGGGGCCACACGCGTATGTGTCACCTATATACATATCTACATACATACATATACATATATATTAAACATCCCTCCTGTTCCCTCACGATTTCTCGCACTCCCCCAAGTTGAGATTGTGTCATTGGCGGGATTGCTTTATGTCATTGCGCTGTCCTTGCTTGGTATCATGTATATGTACATATATATGTGTAGAGCAACACACTATGTGAGATGTAGATGGTGCACGTCATGCTCTATACTTTCCTCTGTCATCTATTCACAATGTGAATGTGTGTATATATAGTGAATTCACTCATCCATAGAGATAAATTTACGTATGTGTTTTACTCACAACGATGTTTGGTTGAATTCTAGCACGACCATATCCTAAAACCACTTAAAACCATCCGTTAATACTTGTGGTAAGCGATTCGAGTGAAAGAGAGGGTGGTTGCGAGGGGTGAAATGCGATATATAATACAATGGTTCGTAAGAATTAATAATATACAAATATAAATAATAAAATTGACGATTGTAGTACGTATAATTTCTTTTTTTTTTTTTTTAATATAATTTTGGATGGATGGAGTATTTTTTTTTTGTGGAGGATCATGGAAGAAGTTGCAATTGGAGGGAATGAGGATGATGAAAAGTGGAAAGAAAAGAAATAGCTACTGGAGGGATTTATTATAAATAATATTATATTGTTAAATAGTTGAGCTTTTAATGCTGCAAGTTTATTCACGATGATCTGCCTTTTGCTTTGATGGATTATGGTTTTGGATTGCATCATATATCAAAACCAATACATAAAACAAATGAATATGCACGCGAATGTACATGTATGATAGATAATAGTGGATTGTTCTGGATGACGCAGGACCAATCAAATTAATAAACTGTCGAAACAGACACCGCGACCGGGTAGGATATTTGATGGAAGTGTACAAGTATTAAATATGTGTATATATGTATATAACAAGCTTTAGTTTGTATATATGTGTACTGGTGGAGATCGGATTGCGCTGTTTGCCTACAGGCAATTTGACCAATTGACTAAATTGGAGATTTCAGATTTTGTCAAAGGGACGAAAAAAAAAAAAAATTTATATATATTACCATTGAAAGATTTTGTAATAAATATTAATTCTCTATACTACTTGTTTATGAGTTGATTAAAATATTTATTTATATACTAATTAATTTTTTATTAATGAAACATTTAGAATTAATAATTGTAATAATTATTATATATTATAATTTATTGAGTATGATCAGTATTTTAATTTGATATTAATTATTCTAATAGAATATATTTTTTTCTAGAAAGCTTTCAAGCTCAAAAAAATATTTAGAATTGGAGATATAAAAAAAATAAATGAAGATGATTATTTCTTGATAAATTAATTATTTCTATCAACTCCAAGTAGAATTAATAAACAAATAAATAAAATATATCCTTCACAAGTAGCAATAGAAAATAGAACGCAATTTTTATTTAATTTTGTCATCATATTTAGATGACGATGAATTAAAAAATTCTTCATTGTTTTTCGTTCTAAAAAATATTTGATGATCAAATTTTTGAAACAATAATTGTACATACACGTATATACATAGTAAACATAGAGTACATAGATATTTAATGTGTTCAAAGTAAAATGATACCAAAAACATACAGTAAAAGATCAATGATCCACCCATTCTCTCATACTGCTCACTTGTACACGCATTTTAAACACACATACATTGTGTATATATGTACAACAAGTGCAGTCAATCCATAACGCATTGTTTCAACCATAGGGCTAACGATTCTCCGGCGCATCAACTCTCTTCCCTCGTCATCAATCACTCTCTCATCTAAATGGCTACATATATACCTATACACATATTCACAAAAACCCAGATGGATCTCTGTGAGTTCACTTGATAAATAATTGTCACAACGATTGTCCATTGTCCATCAGCAGTGTCGAATCGAATTACCCTTGGGCATTATATAGACGCATATATTTTATAATATATACAGACATATATATATTTATATACATACATGTACATAAAGTTAGTCAGTATATATTAAAGATAAACATATCTATTAAATAATTCACCAAATACTTAAATATTAAATTAAAATATCTGAGCTGAATTATTAATTGGGAATTACTCGAGTCAAAATTTTGGCAGTTAAACAACAATTATACTCTTCAGATCTCTACTTTTCGCGATTCCAGCCAAAGTCTAAACTTTATATTACTACTTCGACATCACTTTATTTACTGTTGCGTGGTCGAAATTTTTATGCTACTTTAAACCTCATTATTGGGATTTAGTGAGGTTCTTCAGGAGCAAGGAAGTTTGTTTAGAAATATTTTAATAGAAAATACAACACCTCGAAGTAGTGACATATTGCCAAATCTTCCATTCTAAAGCGGAAAGAAGGAACTTGCGTCTAAGTTTATTATGAAATAAAATATTACAATGTTGTGTTGGGTGTAAAAAGTATCAAACTAGGTTTAATCTTAGATTTTCAGAGGTTCCCCCAGATTCAAAGTAGAATTGATAGATCCACGAGTGCCATAGGATGTTTAATCTACAGTTATTATACTAGAAGACTTAGAGAAGCACAAAAATTTCGACTCGACTATTAAATCGAATCAATCGAATAATAATCAAGAATAAAATTGGGATTTAAAAAAATAATTGAAATAAATTGAAATATCTAATAATTAATATTGTCTGTGTATTAATATTTGTATCTGCTATCAAGTGCAGTGTATTATTTTCCAAGCGGTAGCATGATTTTGAAAGACTGATGATGGTCTCACTGGGGGGTCGACAGTGGCACGATGATTTCTGATTAACAGTCAGTTGTTTTTGGGGGGGTAACCTAGCTAATATCTATATATACAATATAGTGAACATATTCGTCGGGAGCTGAACGTGGCGGACGTCGAGTAATGACTCTGGGGGCGACGGGAACACACGCGGATGTAGCGGTATTCAAAAGGGAGAGACAGAGAGTGAGAGAATATTTAGAGGAGCGGGAGGGAAAGAGTTTATATATAGAGTGGCATTGGATTGGGGTTGCGGAAGAGAGATGATGATATTATATTGTAAACGGAAGAGAATGAGATGAAGAGAGAAAAGCGGAATGAGAACGCTCGATGATGATGATGATGATGATGATGATGATGATGATGATGATTACAATAACCGTGATTTTAGAGGGATAACGGGGGATGGCTTTTGGTTTTCTCTCTCTCATCGTGGCTTTACTAATCCCCGTGCCAGAACCAGATGACCCATTATATTGGAATATTCATATCTACCACGAAAGATTGTGGATATATGTGAAACAAATTTTGTATTATGTCTGCTTGTGTATATTGTATGAATCTATGTACTCTGTATGGGGTAATTAAAATTATAAATATAGGTAAATATGTACATTATAGGTACATGTAAATATATCTATCATTGATGGTAAGATAATTGTATTATTTAATTGTTGATTTAGTATATTTTGAATTATTATTTTTTATTGGTTAGTTTTAATTATCACTTGATGATTTAGTGAAATAAATTACTCACCTCTACCACTTCTACCAACGAATCTAAGATCATTGAATTTAGCTACTTGATTCTTCATTAATGCTGTTGAATTTCGTAGCTCGGCGCAACAGTTTTCATCATTTCCTGCTCGTACAGTTACCATAGTGCCGTCGCCAACGTCACCGAGGGCTACTACTTTAAATGCCACTGGTAGTGTTTTATTTGATCGCCAGTGTGTGGGTAATTGGCTACATAAAAAGTACGGTGAACCTGGAAAATCATATTAGTTAATAAATTAATATATTCAATTTAATTTAATTTAATGATCTGATTCTTATTTGATTAATGGAACCAATAATTTAATTATTAATATATTGTTTGAGTATAATTTGTTCAAAGGTATATTAAATGAATTTCAATTTACCGGTTCGTACAAGTTCCCCAGGATGTTCAGCTTGAGCTTCGCCAACGAGTCTCTCTGTCCACCAGAGCTCGCCGACGGCGGCACCCTCACTCATTTCTCCCCCGTTATTACTTGGAGCGGATCCGGCCGCGCCGCCACTCCCGTTACACTCGTCGTCTTCACCTGCTGATTGATATCTTAAATCAAGATCTGCACGTAGTGGCGCCAAAGATGAACTTATTAAACTGGCGCCTTCGTGAGAACCGACGGAATCGTAATTCTCCCCACAACCAACTGAGTCCACCGGTAGATGCATCCCATCGGCGTGTTTACGCCTAAATGATTTGCGTGAACACACGATTTATCGTTAAGTATTATTAGGTACAATTTTATTATTTAAATAAAAATTCCAAATGTATGAAAAATATATTTTTCTATTAATTACTTATTTATTTTTTATTTCTCTTAATCAATTTAGCTGACACTTTTATTACAATTTCGCATTCACTTTGCGCTCAATGCACGTTTTTACCGACCGAGGCAAGCGGTAAAATTTTAAAACTCCATACAAATAATATGTGTACTTCACAAAACACTTTTTAAATAATACATCATTATTTTTATCTTCAATTAACAACTCTAATTTATTATATACATTTCATATATTAATTGTACACTCACTATTGAATTAATTAATACTCCAATAATATCAACAACACAAATTATTTATCAATTAAATTTCTATCAATAGTTATTCACCAATTTTAAATTAATATAATTATACTCTCATTAGATATTCAAGTCATTATCCTATAAATTCATCAATGAGTATATACACACGCTAAATATTATAATTTATCCTCAAAATAATTAACAACATTCACATTCCAATAAAAAATATTTCCATTCCCATTTAAACAAAACACAAATCACAATAAATTAATATCAAAAAAAAAATTTCTGATATTTAATAATACAAGATATATATATATGCAATCATTAATATATATCTCACATAAATAAATTATTTCTATAAACACGCGCGTTTTTATTCCACCGATCAGTCGCGTTCAACGGCGTGCGACGTAATGCCGTGGTGGAGTTTTTGGTAGAAGAGAATTGCCGCGTGTATCGCGCGGGATCGGGACGGCCCCAAAGCTCCGCGCGCAATACCTCTCTTCGCGTCCTCTTGATGCTATGGCCCCACCACTAGCCTCTCATATAATATTATATACAATCAAGCCTCGCAACCAAGTATATACACAACAGACAAGCATAGAAAGAGAGCTGATGTTGCCGCCGCGCGTTCTTGTTCTCATCCTCACTCTGCGATGCATCTCAATCCCTACTCCTCCCCATTCTCCTGTTTCTTCCCTCCTCATATCCTACATGTATCTATACATCTACTAGTTGACCCGGCAAACGTTCTTTTTTGCCATATAAATTATTTCTAGTGAATATTTTGGTAGTTAAATTATTATAAAATAAATATAAAAATATTTGGTAATTGAAAAAAAAAAAAAAAGGAATTATTACAGTGGTAATATCGCTATTAAAAAATACAGGTTGGTAGTAGAAGGGTGGAAATTAAGGGTTATATGTATTTTTAATGCCAAATCATAAAAAAATGAAAATAAAAAATTTTGTCCAAAAATGAAAAAAAAAATTTTTTTTTTTGGAATGGGACACCCTTATCACTTAGGGGTATAAAAAATAGTTTACAACCTATTCTCAGACTTACCGAATATACACAAAAAATTTCATAAAATTCAGTCAAGCCGTTTCGAAAGAGTTTGGTTACAAACACTTTGACACGAGAATTTTATGTATACATATATATATATATACATATATTGTATATATAGATATGCAGTATATAAATATGTATACATATATGGATATTGAATGAAAATATACCTAGATATATTGTATACACAGCAGCTTTGCAAATTGTGCGTTTAAATATAATGTCAAAGCTTTTGCTTTATATTCTTGTCAACGAACTATCCTCCACCCATCAATTAATACAGATGTATATATATATATATTTATGCATATATGGGGGTGTATTATAAAGTGTATTTTGTTCTATATACGTTCACATTTCACCCTCGACTGTATCAGTGGACACTTTGCCCTTTTGTACACAGCTGTTCGTACAGAATCTCATAATTAATTTATTTCAGATTAATTGATTTGTTGTATAAAATGTATATCAATGCAATTGTCATTATATTATTGCGTTATCTGCAATGATTAATTATAATTATTACCTATTTTATATATGTATTATTTTAATTATATATATGAAATTTATATTTGAAGTGAATTAATTAATATATTTTTTTTTATTAGAATTATTGAAATTTTGTTTGGTTGAAATGTGTAGATGATTTTTATTTTTTGTTAGTATTTTTATTATTCGAAAATAGACGATAACAAATCGTAGAGAAATGTAGGAAAATAATAATGATTATTATTGAAGGGAATAAATGAAATAATAAAATTTGAGGAAGCTGTATGTGAATGTATACAGTGTGAAAGCTCTAGTGTGTGCCAAATTCCCCAGCAGCTTGTTATCGTTTCTTTCCCACGGTGGACCATCGGTTATATTCATCATATATGTACATATATATATAGCACTTCCGATATAACAATTTCAAACGTTTATAAATAAATAATTGATTAGTAGAAATTTTCTTTTATATTTTATTTTATCACTGCTGAAAAAAAAAAAATAAATAAATAAATATCAACGGTAAATTATTATATACATTTACATATATATTTATTCAGCAATGACATACATACATACATTCATACATATATAAAATGTATATAAAAAAATTATAATATGTAAATATAATTTCCAAGACAAATTTTTTTAATTTTAATTATTGTGATCGTTTGAATTAATTATCATGAATTTATATATCTTCAAGTGATTTCTCTGCTATTCTGCATGGCTTCAACATTCTCGCAAACGGATGTTGTACACACAGTAACTCTCTCATCACCACAACTCCCCAGCCACTGTACCCAAGGCGTAACAAGTGTCTGTATGACGTCATGCTGCCTCCAAGAGGCGGAGCTTGTTCAAAGAGAGGTGGGACTCCACTACGACGCCTGCCAACTAAATATATCTGCATAAATATGTATATACATACCAGTATCCCCACCTTCTGTAATTATTTTTTTATTTCATTAAATTAAACATTTTATAAATCATCATTTATTTCCCCATTAAATTCAGCATCTCAAAATAAAATTTCCCTTCGATTTTATTCACCAACTAAAACAAACTCAAAATAAAACTACGACAATAATATTATTAAAAATATTTATTTTAATAATTTATTTTTAAATTTAAATTTAAATTTAATTAGAATAAAATTGAATCTAAATTTAAATAAAAAATATTACTGGAATAATTTTCAATAAATATTAAGATTTATTTTTTTTTTGGATTATTTTATTTTTATTTATGAAAATTGATTTATGATGTGGGTATTGCATTAATGAACTGTAAATAAAGGATTGTATTATAGAGGTGAGGATAGAGTTAGCTGCATATGTATATATAGGTACTTAAGGGTAAGGGTCGAAGAAGATCTGATTTAACTATTGTCCTGCTCACTCCTGTTTATGTCGTATTATATTGGATAGTTCGAGCTTGACCCTACGTAATTAAAATCCTGTCCTAAATCAAGACTAAGGTCTCGTGGCCGATTAGACGAACGACCTTTTCTCCTTCATTGAATATATTTTACACATGTATATATAAACATCAATTTAAAGTTAAGCTCCGAAACATCCCTAAAATGTATAAAATAAATCAATAATTATTATTACACAAAATTAAACCCATTTAATATCTCAAATATTTCCTGTGTAAATAATTAAAATTCTCATCCCACAAAATATAAAATAATTATCTAACAGCTTTGAAAAAATTGTTATTTTATTTTATTTAAAAAAATATTTTTAAAAAAATTATTTTAAAAAATAATATTTTTTATTTTTATTTATTCATGATTTGGCATTAAAAATACATATAACCCTTAATTTTCACCCTCCTTCTACCACCAACCCCCATTTTTCAATAGCGATATTAGAACTGTAATAATTCCTTTTTTTTTTTTTTTTTTCAACTACCTTATATTTTTATATTTTTTTTTATAATAATTTATATACGTATATAATAATAATTTAACTACCAAAATATTCACTAGAAATAATTTATATAGCAAAACAAACGTTTGCCGGGTCAGCTATAGTTATTTTATTACAATTTGTATAAATATTTCAAAATATATTCTTACAGATTATAAAAATAACGAATTTAATAATCCTAAAATCCACGTATGTGTGTATTAAATATATGTATAAATATATTTATAAGAATAAAAAGTATTTCCGTCAATTTGACATTATGTTTCCGTTAATCCATGCGCTGGAGTTCCGTTTGGCGTGCAGTTAATAATCCGACTGGGGTTGGAACACGCGATAAAAAAAAAAAGGAAGTTAATAAAAGGAAGAATAAAAAGAAAAATAAAAAAATAAAAAAAAAATATCTATATATCAGCCAAAAATATTTCCTAAAAAAGCAAAGAAAAAAAAAAAAAATTTTGAATAAATAATAACAAATGATGAAGAAAAGAATATTATGATAATAATATTTTTTGGATGTTTAAACGTCGAACAGCGGTTGGTTTAGGCGGCCTATTATTTTTCACCCTCGTATAAATATAATGTACATACGCTTATATATATACTATATGTATATAAGTATATGTATATACATTTTATAAACATAGATATAGATGCAATATTATAGGTATAAACCCCATTGCGGAGGTAGAACGTCCCCTACTATCGCATTATTATTCTCATGCCCTCTCGATATCACATCCCTTTTAACTCTGTCACACATATATAATACGCGCGTCTGCCGCAACTCGCGAGCATATTGTGTATGTATATACATACTCTTGTTAATAAGCTTGATAAACCCTCTGACCCAAACTCTCCATTTCGAAATTTACTCAACAAGAATTTTCTCATTTCAATATAAACGTCAGATGTGAAATAAATTTACTCCCTCGTATTATACTGCACATTATTAATTAATTTAAATAAATATTTTTAGATATATATCTATTGCAATTATTAATTTATAATTTATATTGAGTGATATTGATTAATATATTTGTGATTTGTATAATTTATTTTGATAATATTTGTAGAATTATTTTTGAATTAATAGAAAATGAAATACGAATTATTTTATAGGGAAATGTTTATTGTGTTCGGGTGTAAATGTTTAGTGGAAAATTTTATGTTATATAGTTTGTTATAAATTTTGTTTTGGTTATTTCAATGTGGGAAACGTAAGCTTTGGTTTAATGGTTTCACTCTGACCAGCTTTAGTTGAGAACATCAAAAGGATTATAATGTAAAAGTACTAGAGAACTACATAAAGTGTATTATTATATTAATAAACTCCAGTAATAAACAATGGATGGGTGTTCTGATATCAGAGTCTGCTTATACGAATTTTTAAATTAAATATTCACAAAGCCTAGTGTGCTATTATTATTTTAATAATTATTCAACAGTAATTTATATCAGCGAATAATAAAAAAGAATCAGGTAAAATATATTGAGGAAAATTGTGCACAAAAAAATGCGAATATTAATAAATTGTCGATGTATTAATTTTTGTATTTAATATTTAATGTTTATAATTTATTATTGTTATTCTACTGTGAAGTAGTACTCTGTAAATTTCACAGTTGATATAGAAGTAATTATTAATTTTTATCATAGTTTGATAAAGTAGGAAGCAAAAATTCTGAACGTTAAATTTTACTGTTGTAACTTCAGTCGGTAAAACATTACAAAATGGGAATGATAAAATGGCTTCGGATGAAAAGTAGATTCCTACATTACCGCACCCACACGAGTATATAAAAATTACCTCAGTAAACTTCCATTAGTCGGCAGCACCAGTTCTTGCTTTTTCATCCCTCTCAAATTCAAATCTCCAATCTATACAAACACAAAAAAAAAAAAATAAAATACCTACAATCCTTCACAAAAAAACTCATTATAAAAATAAAATTTTCCTCCTATTCCCACAAAGCTTAAAAAAATATAAACAAAATTACCAAACATACGTATAAATATTCGTTCATAAAAAAAAAAAAAAATAAATAAATATTCGTCGGAGTCTTTTGAACTTTTTATCTACATAACAACATAGAAATTTATTTATCCATCGAACTGTACATAAATATACACGTCAAACACACTGTAACTAAAATTGCGTGAACGTCGATGGTAATCTTTGAAAATTACAACTCCAAAAAAAAAAAAAAAAAAATAATAATAATAAAATAAATAAAGGACAAAAGTGTATATATATATAAATAATAATAGTTTTAGCAAAAGGGAGAAGATGAAAAATATAAAAAGAGCGGAAGGAGAAAAAAAATTGAGTGGGAGTATAAGAGAAAAATGAAAATAAATACTTTATACATATGTATATATATATTTCTATTTGTATTAAAAATGAACAAGGGGGAAGAAAGGAGGGTGGAGGGGGGGAGGGGGTTGGTTATAAACAGGGGAAATATATAATACATCTATGGGAACCGCGTGCGCGCGCGTGCATTCATGCAACTCGCGGGAGATAAAAATCTTTGAATCTCCAATGAAAGTGAGCCGCATGATGGATTTATATCTTGATGGTAATGCGATCCTAGAAATATATAATAGCGGAAAACCTTTGCCATTGTCCGCTCCATCAACCCCCGTGTTTAACACAACGTTTATATATATATATAATATACATGAATATATATTTGTATATATATATGGCTATGACACATTAAACGTATATATAAATATATATTTGCAGGATATGTTTCAATTTTGTGTCGGAGATCCTGAATCTGGATTAAAGTTATATAGAGAAAAAAAAAAAAAAAAAAAAAAATTTTTTTTTTTAATAATTTTTTAAAGGACAAAAAAATTTTTTTTTTGTTCAATAAAAAATTATTTTGCAATGTATATAAATAGAATTGGTGATATATGATGTTGACGTATATACAGTCCTTTTATATATGTATATATATATGTATATATATATATATATATAGGTGTATGTTGATTTATATGATTCAAAAGTGTTTTTGGAAAATGGTTTTTTTTTTTTTTTTTGCATGCACAGCGAGATATAAAAGGATAGGAATTTTTTCGTTCAAATTTAATGTTTAAAGAAAACGTTTTTTTTTTTTTTTTTTTTCCTATTACAGTGAAATAGTCAGAGGTTAATATTATCCCGTTTTCTAACTTTTACTATATTGAGGTTTTAGGTATGGTGGATTTTTTTTTTTGCATGCAGGATGAAGTATAAGAAAAAAAAAAAGGGTTGAAAAAAATATGTATTTCGCGATAGACTTTTTGGAAAGAATATGACAGTGGTGAGCCGCATGTGCGGGTGTAGGATGACGGATATATTTTTGGGACGTCTTTATAATTTTTATGGATTTTTTTTTCTTTTTTAAAAAGAGGTAGCGCGCTGGTTATTCACGAGAAAAATAATTTTTTTCTATTTTTTTTCTTCTTAGTTCGTTTTTTTCTTTTTTTTTATCTATACCTAGACAAATTCTCTCCGGGTAACTTTGGTTTTACTTTTGCCCCTGTCGTGAGCAAAGCGAGTGGCAAAACTTTATTGGGCTTGTAAAAGTCCTTTTTTTTTTTTTTTTTACTTCTTCCCGGTACATATTTAAGTACCTATTGGTATGTACATAACTACTGTATAAATTATTTTGCACACGAATTTTAAATATATATACAAATAATCCCTGCCACATTTCGGCGTTTATTTTCACTATCCCATGCGCTCTTCTAAATATATTTTCAGTGTAATGAAAAAAATCATAGCAAAAAAATTAACAAAAAAAATTGTTTGAGTAACGAGTCGATTATTTGAAGTTGGTTAAAGAGATAAATATCTGGTCTTGTGTGTTTGAGAATAAACAATAAAAAAAAAAAATGCACAAAAAAAATTTTTTTTTCTCCAATTTTCTTATGTACCCCATTCATATTTAGTAATGGATATTTTCACCGCGAGTTTTTTAAACTTTTTTTCCTACCACGAACAAGCAACAACGAACACAAAAAAAAATACCCCTCTAATTCATTTTTTTTTATTCATTCGTATCTCACAAATAAAAAAAAAAAAATAAATAAATAAAAAAAATAATCTCTTTATTTTTCCTCCATATCTACACTCGTGCATGAGTAAATAATACTGTCACTAGCATGTAAAAGGATCCTCACATGAGCATCATATAAGTGAATTCTATTCATCAACTAAAAAAAAAAAAACTTTTTCCCCTTCATATTTTTTCTTTTAGCTCTTTTTTTATATAAAAAAAAAATAGCAAAACAAGTTGACCCGATTTTCTCAGGTTTACATTTACTCTTTAAAATTTTTTTTCATCCCTAAAAGGATCATTTACACTCTCAAAAATTATCAGTAGTCGAAATCATCAACATCAACACTACAATGTAACGATCATTTTAAAACCCTAAAAGAAAAAAAAAACAATTTAAAATATAAATGTTACTTAGTGAGTGTATATAAAAAGTATTTTGAAAGGAAAAAATATTGCTTTCTGTTCCCATCAGCACTATATATATTTATTATATATACATACATACACAGTGTGTGTTTGGACGTTGAGAACTTACGAGCTTTGGGTGATCTATCAACAATATGTATACATACATACATACATACATATATATCTAAAGGTTATGTTTACGCGCGACTATACGTCAGTGAAAAAGAGGGATATGGAAGAGATGAACGAGAAAATAAAAAAATAAAAAATATATAAGAGCAAGAGAAGAGAAATATTTTGTATTTATATATATATATGTATATGTGTGTGCGTGCGACAGCTGTTCGTGTCGTTCAACGATGGAAACGCGGATTTAAACTACAGGCACGAACAACACGCGAGGGCGTGTGTGCATATAGATATATACACGTGTGTATAACGATTGGGTTCACACTATATACTATTTAAAATACCCTTTTTGTCTTCGTGTCTTTATCGTCTTTTGTATATATATATATATTGTATGTATAAATAAAAATAGCAATACATCTTACTCATTTATTGTTAATATATATATACATTGAAAATTTACAGTGAGGATAATAAATTTTTTTTAATCAAAATACATTATAAATTCAGGAAGATTTAAGAGTTAAGGGGTGGCAGTGTAAATGGATTTTCTATTTATCTATTTCTTTATTTATTATTATCCCTAAATTTTTTTTTCTTTTTTTTTTGTTTGTTGTAGAAATATATATATCAAAGAGTCAGAAGTGATGATTTTACTTAAGAAATCTGATAGACTGTCCAGATAATAATTTTTGTAGAAGAAAAAAAAATATATTTTTTTTTTTTATATGTTCATTATAGTTTGACTGTAATTTATATAGTCCATAAGGCTTTTTATTTTTTTTTTTCTTTCGTGTATATGCAGATAATGTCCTAAAAGCAAACAACCAGATGACCAACTGTCGGTCCACATTAAAAAAAAAAAAAATACCGCATCTAAAGGACAGTTGCGTCAATATATATAAGAGGGCACGTGCGACAACCGGAAATGACCGCGTACCCCCTGCAAACATATAAATGTACATCATCCGGTACGTAAAAATTTTAATGGCAATGTGTCTGGAACTCTTCAAGATATTAAAATTAAATATTCACAAATAAATAAATAAGTATTACAAAAAAGAAAATAATTAAATAATTTAATCAACGTGATAAAAAAATATTTCTTTTTCGTGTAGACTCTTTCATTTATTCGACTAGGCTTTTGATGGCTTTGAAGATGACTGTATATCAATGCAACCATGTGGCCATAAAGCAAAACGAAATAAAAGAAATTCCAGATACATATATATATAAACTCTGTACATATATATTTGTATGAATGATATATGAAAGACGTGAAATCATTGTGATCAAAAGTGAAACAGATAAAAATAGAGTAGGGAAAAGAGAGGGAATTGAAAGAATAAAAATTTTTCTTTTTTTTTTTCTGAAGAGTGTGCGATATAGGGGGGTGGTTTTTACGGAAATGTTTACAGACAAGGAAGCATCGAGCCCCCGACCGTGCCTTCCTTTTCTTCAAGCTCTCTTTCATTTTTATTTCACAATCGCTCTCTTATATATGAACACACGATCATTTCTCCTTTACCCTCTTTTATTTATTTATTTTTTTTCCATCATTTTTTTATATTATTTCATCTCTCACTCTCAGTGGCAGTCTCGTTGACGCGTTGGGTGACAACATAAATATAATGTCACGCTTCTCTGCGCATAAATGTCTCGCTTACTCTTCAGAAAAGTCTCATTCTTATATTTATATGCATTATATTTTTTACTCTTGTATATATGTTGCATGATAGAGAGATGTTGTGTGCCCCCGTTGTGAGAGGAGAGAACGGTTCATTCAAGTTAACCTGGTGTAGAATGTCGGTACATAGGTATTATACAAATATAGTAACGATAATAGGAAGAAAAAAAAAATATAATAAATAAATAAAAATAGAAGAAAGAATATAAAATGTAAAAGGAGGTGAAAGGATGGTGAAAAATGAGGTTAGCCGTCAAGCAGCCACTGGTTTGCCACCCTTACAACACAATATTTTGGTACTCAAGTGAGGGCTTGTAACCTCTCACTTCTCATTCTATTTTTATTATTTATTTTTCCTCCACTACTGAATTTATTCATTCTTTTATTCTTCATTATTTCAATAATTATCACTGCTCCAATTTCCCATTATAAATACCAAATATATATACAATTTTATCAACAATAAGCTACATTAAACATCACATCTAATAACACATCAATTGAAATAAATTTAATTGAATTAATATTAAAAAAAAATACTCACTGTAATTAATATAAATATTAGGGTATTCATTTGGGTAATGAATGCGAATATCTTTTAATTGGTTAGAGTAATCGATTAACCACAAGAAACCTTTTTTGTAGAGCGTTCAATTTCCTACAAAAATGCATATTGTGCATTTTATAATATTTATTTATCTACAAGTTATAAAATTTAAAATTAAGTAACAAAGAAACTTTTGGTAAATTCTTCAAACTTTGACCTCCGATATCTTCTAAACGCTAAGAGTTATGAAACAATTGTAAGATACCTTTTTTGTAGAGCATTCAATTTCCTACAAAAAATGTAAATAGAACTTTTCTGTACAATCAAGTTATGACGAGATATGAATTTCGTCATATGAGATCGAGGAAAAAATCGAAAACTGAGATAATACAAAAAAAACTTTCCCTATTAAAAATATTAAGAGCTCATCTTTAGAAAACATTAATGCTTTATATATCATATATATAATATATATTACATTATACATATAATTATAAATAATAATTATTGTTTAAAGATGTCTAGGAATCAATTTTCCAGTGTGTCAAAAGTTAAAAAAAAAAATTGTCGATTTTTTTAACTCACCCTAATAAATATATTACCCTCATTCTATGCCTCGATCCAATTAATTAGAGCTATGTACAAATGAATAAACATAATAATAATTATATAATTTCAATAGAAATTATACATTACTTCCAAAGCGAAAAAATAAATAAATACTACCCTGAATTATAATAATGACATCGTGTAAGGCCAGCCATTATCGTCATCTCAAGCAGGAATATAACCATACAACAATAAAAATGAATATAAAAATTTTACACACACACCAAAATGTATATGTATAATATACATGTATATATAAAGTAGCAGCTCGTGACAGCCACAGGGTGCAACAGTGGAAAATTTCTTTATTCTGCGCCGCACATCGTCAGACACATTATATACACAAACGCAATCCCATTGGGAGATTGGTTCAGCTTGGCAATACGCAACAATACTAAATCCGTGACATCGTTTATATACGGAACCCCCGGGTGGTTTTTACATATATACATATATATACATATACACATCATATATGGAACACCCGTGACGAGACATCTTCATTACTAACAGACATATATATACATTATACATCTGTGTATCTATATGTATAACGCATACAAGACAACTTCTAAACTCCTGTGGAGACGGTGGACCACACCACTCTGTGGTGTTAAATCGATTAGGAGTATTCACACAATAAAAAGAAAAAAAAAAAAAAAATAATGTCTTTTGATGTTATACCATCAGAGCTTCAATATTATATATTTAACATTGAAAATTTCTTCGAAAAAATAATTTCTTTACAATCATATATTATATTGCAAAAAAAAAATATTATGTATATAAATATAATATATATGATATATATATTATATACATATAACGTGTGGATTGGATGTATGAAAATGGTCAAAAGTCGGGCAAATCACGCGCAATCACGGGGTGGCATTATAAAACTACCCCTTAGGGAGCAGCTACCGAAGCGATTCAAGAGCCCAGTACATATATATACATACGTATACATATATATATATATATATAAGAGGAATATGTATATATGAAAGAGAGAAAGTGAGAGAATGAAATGAAAGAGGGTGCAGAAGAGATGGAAATTTCTGTAGAAGGGATTTTGAGTATATAGGAAAGGAAAAAGGGGTCCACAAGTATTATATGCTCTGCATGTACGTGAGCACCAACGTTATATTATTTCTTATATGTATATATATAAATGTATGTATATATTTAATGTGAGAGGGTATGTATTGGATGAACGTAAACTGGACGGCGCGTATCTTTACGGGCCATAAATGCCGGGCCTTGTTACGAAATGTCGGTACTATATGGATATATAAACGGATCACACGAATGTTTATATATATATATATATATATGTTTGTGTGTATGTTATGTATAGATATGTATGTAGAAATACACGAATACAGATACGTGTGTGGCCACTGAGGCACCGCACTCTCTACCATTTCAACCCCATCCGCTGTAACCAGCTATAATATATCCCTCATGTGCACTCAAAATCTCTCGAGTCAAATCCCAACGAATTTAACAATTACACTATATATGAATGTATATATATATGTATATCATTTAATTCTTTCTTCTTTTTGTTTATTTATATTAGTTATTTTTTTATTTTTGAATAAAATTTTAATTGAGAGTGAATGGAAATATTAAGTGATAATATTATTGTGAAGTGATTTTATAATTCAATCGAGAGTCGAAATTTTTGTGCTTCTCTAAGTTGATTAAATATTCAATGGTATTCGTTAGCTTATCAATTTTACTTTGAATCTGGGGAACTTTTAAAAATCTATAGGAATTAACCTAGTTTGATGCTTTTTATATTCAACACAACATTGTAATATTTTATTTCATAATAAACTTAGACGCAATAAGTTCCTCGGAATATTTGGCTACTTTGGGGTGTTGTATTTTCTATTGATATATTTCTAAACAACCCTTCTTGCTCCTGAAGAACCTCAATAAATGCCAATTAATAATGAGGTTTAAAGTAGTAGCATAAAAATTTCGACTCGAGATTGGATAAAGTAATTTAATTATATTTATATTTACTTTCAAAGATAAATAATTTCGCATTTATTCAAATGTTTCTTTTGTGAATTAATATACTACTGAAGTGTCTTGAACTATTATCGAGAGTGTAATTAATTAAAGATAAAATATATATTTTTATAAAAATATATTTATACACAAAAAAAAAATTTTGAAAGGAAAAGAATTAATTCAAATTAGTTTCTTTTGTGTATAAATCAATACAAAAATTAAAAAATTCTTTTGCACAGAATAAAATTCTTCTCATAGTAAAATTTTGAGTTTATATATAAAAAAAAAATCACATTATTAATATAAACACCTGATTTATTTACACTACCAATTACGGTTTATTATTTTATAAAAATTCTAGTGTATCATCTCTCTATTTAATTCTATTAATATTTTTTCCACTCTTATATCCAACATATCATATTTTTACTGTATAATAAATAAATACAATATCATTAACAATATATATAAAATAAACATTGAGTTTGCCTGGTGGAACTCTCGACATAAATTAACCGTATATGAACTAAAGCGTGAAGAGAATGGCGGGGTATGGAGGATGGTATTGAAATCTGGAGTATTGAGAGAGGCCAAAGTGCAAGGGAATTGTGAGGGGATGAGTGAAGCACACACGCGAGGTCGCATGTGCAACTATGGTAGTCATGGCACTAACGAGTGAGAAAGGAAATGCAGTGTGTTTATATATACATTGCTAGTTATAATATACATACAAATTGCAAATGAGAGTGATGAAATGTGTAAAAAAAAAGAGAAAAAAAAATAATTCATGTATTGTAAATAAAGGAAGAGATCATGTATGTAATGGTGAAATGTTGATGAATGGTTATAAACAAATATTATTGCCAAGGAATATTAATTAAGTAACTAAAACGATGAGAGAAAAAAAATAGAGAAGGAAAAAATTAGAGGAAAAAGTGGTTGCTTTTGAGTACAGCTGGTTATTTTATTTATGCAAATTAATAAATATTCTTTTCGATGGCTTGCTTATTTTTTTTATTATTTATTATATGTATATATAATATACAGGACACTTTAGTAATTTTATATAGAGTTAAAAATTTGGATATAATTTATTTTTTTATGATTATAAATGACAGGAATAATTTTGTTTTTTGTCGTCAAGAAAATATAAATTTTCTTTTTGTTACTTATAAAAATTCTTATATTTTGGGTATAGGTATAAAGCAGTCCTAAATTAGCTACGTATAATTTTTGTCATCAGTTTAGATATAGACCTTGTAATTTTATTTCTTTACTACGGTTTCGTGTTTAAAAAAAATATATATACATATAAATATAAATATATATATGAATGTATGTATATAGTAAAGTAGAAAGTATACAGCTATTTTGAGGGTGACATAAAAAAGTGGCCTGTTTTGGTCGGAAATTAGTGCGGAGCTGAATGTTAGTGTAATATAATGTGGAATATGGATAGAGAAAATTTTTTCAGTTCAATATACCATAATGTGAGTCACTTTTTGACCGTTGTTAACAATTGCGAGAGAAAGAAATATTTTTTTTTTTGCACCCTCTTTAATATTATATACAAGAAAAAATACGAGAGAAAAAAATCCAATAAAAATATACGACACCGTTATTTAAAATAGTCCAACCACCGTTAGGTCAGAGGTACGTTCAACAAGTTCACACAACGGGATCCCACTTTTTGGGATCTCGTTTCGAATTTTTCTAGAGCGATTCTCTGTGTATTTTACAGTGCATATATATATTCTCTATCGTCACCATAACTAAATAAGTCACTAAAAACATAAAAATTTCAGGTCTGTATATATGCAATCACTTTTGAGACTATTTTTATTTTTTGGCTTTTTTTTTTTTGGGGAAAAAAAAATCTGGGTCATTATGAGATTTCCGCCTCCTGAATTTTTTTCTATATCATCATAAATGCACGGTCAATATAAGGCTCATAAAATATTTGACCTGGACTGAATTAACTTACCACTGCATTTTTTTTAATGTATTACAAAAAAAATTATAATATAAATAATAAAACATTTAAATTAGTGATTAATTGAAACTCAAAAAAAATTTTTAACCCCGGTTTGATTGAGCCAACTATATTAGCTCAAGGATTACTTAAAATTATAGTGGAAAAAGGGTCGAGAAACGGTAAAAATTACAACCCCATAACGGTACAAGCTTTGAGGAATATAAAAAAATGGTCAAAAATTGTTGGAAAAAATAAAAAATTCTTTCATATATGATGTACAAACTTGTACGGTAAAAAGCCTTAAAATATTGTGGCAAGGAAAAGAGTCAGTGAAATATAAAAATAAGAGTTTGAAAAATATTCTAGTGTGAAAGGGGGAAAAAAAAAAAAAGATGAGAAAAGGTGTAGGAGAGAAAGATGGTTGACTTAATACCACTAAGCCTTTCCCTCCAGAGGCAGCCAAGTTAATTTTTTGGGTTTGCCCTTTTCCTGATGGTGAGTTGCCTGAACAAAAAATGGTAAACCCTTCGTTTATACTGCGTCCAGGGAAGTAAAGAGGTATATAAAATGCAATAAAAAAGGCAAGAGGAAAAGAGTAAGAAATACTTGCAAACAGTTAAAATTTTTAAAGTTGTATCTGTATATATGAAAAAGAGTGTAAAATAACCCTAAAGTCAAATAATAGCAACGCGGAAAAACGGGTTGCGGGGGACACTTACACATAAACCTTCCATGACCCATCCAAAAACTATTTTCATAAACAACCGTTATAGTATATTTTATAAACTGAAAGGTTTATATCTACCTTTAAAACGTGCATAGTTATACATTGACCTATTGAAAATATAAAAGGATTTTACTGCAAAAAAAAAAAAAATATGGGACGAAAAACGGTAAAGGAAAAAATGTAGGTAAAATATCATAACCTATAAAATAAGAGAAAGAGTCGACTGCGAAAACTTTAACAATAATTCATTTCTTTAAAAGAAAGTTTTAGAATTGAAAAATTTTATTTTGTTACTAGTAAATATTTTTTTTTTTTACTCGCTGTAAAACAATTACATGAAAATATAATAGAAATTCCATCTATAAAAGCATAAACTTGAGATGTTAAAGAATAAAAAAATTTATATATAAATTGTTTTGTATTAATAAAAATGATGAATTTAAAATTTGTTATTCGAAACGTTTTGTTTTATTTTTTAAAAATAAAATCTTTGCATAAAATTTATGTTTACACAGCGTGATCTGTTTTTGAATCAAAGTGAACCCGGAAGACGTACTGCAAGACACACCAATAACTGCTTCTCGTTGTGAATAATATAAAAGAGGTTAAAGTGGTTGGAGGTTTGAAGCAAATTGAAGCTATTTTAAATTCATTCTTCAAGTCAAAACTGTCAGTGAAATATACATAAATTGACAAAAGTAAGTAGTCAAAAGGGTTGTTGGATACTGTGTGGCAAAAAGGGTGTACTGAAATATTTGGCTGACCGTAAGACCTCAACAGTTTCCCTACATCATCCCCTCAAATGCCCTTCATTTTAAAATAATTCATCTTCATTGGACCACAATATTACTCGAAGCTTGGGCACACGCATTTTGCATTGTATATATAAATCAGGAGCAACCTTGCTTTTAATAGCACTTTATCCCTTTATATATTCCAAATCTCAATTTACACCACTTTCCAATTTTACAACATCCCAAATTTCCTCCCTTATATATTCATATAAATACAATACAAATAATGTTAGCAACAATTTGACTTTGACCTGATGGCCAAAACTAGACTACCGTACGACACAATATTATATTCATTTTGTTCTACAAAATTCGTGACATTTTACCCTTTTGCATCCCCAAAGCCCTTTTGGTTATTTTTCATAGCTTGACAACTTCAAGGTTTTCTTTATTTTGTTAAATATTAAAATTTGCAGATGAAATTTATCTTATTCCAAAGCTAAAGAACTCTGAAAATTAATTGTTAATTAAAATTTAACCTGAAATACTCAAAAATGAAAAACAAATATATAAAAATAAATTTTAATATCTAAGAAAATAATTATATCATCTTCATGAAATTAATTTAAATATGTAAATGTGAAGAACATGACTATTTAAATATAGTGAATCGATAAAAATACGAGCAAAATTTCTGTGCATATATACGTGTGCAGCAGAAAGTTTAATATGATCATATCTCGTGGAACCTGTCAGCTTTTTCCCTCGTCGAAACTGTAGTGGTTGTTGTCATTCACTCACTCACATGATGGGTTGACTATATGTCACATCATCTGCACATACATATATATATACCTACACATGAATTCGTTTGTGGCTGGGCATCGGGTATTGGCCCCGAGGAATTTTTTCCCCAGTAAAACTCTCATCACCGTTGATCGATCCCGCCCCTCACTAAAATAAAAAAAATAACAGTAAAAAAATCCGTTAATGAACATTTTTTATTTACCAATACTATTACCAAGCCATCTACAACCGCTTGCATTTTGTGGTGTCATTCAAATACTTCATGCTTTTCCAATATTACATCAAACAGTTATTACTTTATATTTTATTTGAAGAAAACAAAAAATCATGTAAAGATAATATATAATTAAGTTTGATTTTGTTTAAATTGTAATTGGAGTACGGAAATCAATAGATAATCATGGGTATAATAATTTTACATAATTATTTTGACTGGTAAAGAATAAAAAAATTAAACTATCTATCGGTGAATATTTTATGTTCAATCGCGTGTTGAAAATTTAACTGCAATTCTATACCAAGAATATATTTGTAAGTGGGTAATAAAGCTTTATATTATTTAGATTGCAATTGAAAAAATTATTTTTCACCACTATACAATGCATAGATATAAAAATAAAATTATCCTGTAAAATAGAAAATAAAAATCTGACAAATAATCGCATCTATAAAATAAATACATTGTGAAAAAAAAAAAAAATAAATTTTCTTTATTGCAATATAAATTTAACAAATAATTTATATTATTATATTAATATATATATTAGTGTGTGATTATAATTTTATTTTTATCATACTTGATTATGAGACGGTGTATATGTGTGTATATGTGAGCAAAAATGTAAGGAATAGTTTGAGGACTTTCGCTGTTCTAATGTCAATGATGCGTTTATGACCGCAGTACCGGAAGCCCCCCCAGGTGGCGCAGGAGGTGGCCGAATCTGGCCGTGAAACGGGTCCCATTGTGAGGCCCATTGTCAAGTATAAGTAGCGGCACCGTCTCATGGTATAATTTTTTTTCATTAATATAAAAAGTGTCCCAAAATTCCCACAAAATTTCAAATCTCAACAGCGTATTAATTCTTGCGTGAATTTCAAGACACTCTTTAGCAAAACTAATTGCGCATTAATTACCCTAACCCAATTAATTATCTAAATATATATTACATCATAAGAATTATATAAATAAATCTAAAAATCTAATTTAAATATTCTACATTCCATTAAATATGCTCAATAAAAACAATTGTTTTTTTCTATAAATAAATTTCATCATCATATTCCCAGCTATTGTATGGCATTAAAAAAAATTCAACTTTGGTATGAATATTGTATACTGATGAGCCATCAACGCCAGGTTAATTGTCTGGAGCTTTGCATACAGTATAGACGACACCGCATATAAAGGATATAGAAGAAGAGAAAGGAGATGAGAGGATAAAGAGCGCAATTCTATCGCCCCATCAACGAAGCAGTCAGTATTACGTTATTGGGAAGCCGATATCTGGCCGCAGGAAGGTTAGAATAGTGCAAAAGCATATATATATATATACATATATTATATATATTATATATGTATATGTGAGCTGTATACATATACGTGGATCGAGGACACGTAGCTGATGTTAAAGGATAAAGTACGAAGTGAAATAGTTGAACTTGGGGTATTGGTTTTTGGTATAGAGATGATGACGATGGTGGTGCGTTAGAAAATGGGTTGTGTTGGATATTGTAGTTGCAACATTGAACGAAAGACATATACAAATACACACAAACATGAGTGTGAGTTGGAGAATTTTTTATTTTATTTTATTTTATTTATATGTATATTTTTTTTTTACGTTCAGGATATGGAGTATGTATTGTATGTACCACCCTCACTATATCCTTTTATTCGACAAAACGCGATCGTTTTCCCTCTTTAGTTCTCTCTTTTTTCGTATGTATATAGTATTTATATATATACAAATGTATATATACATGAAGATGAATGTATATATGCACCTGTATCTATATATCTCCTCGTTTTTCTTTGTATAGATAGAGAAAGAGTGCATGTCTTTTTATGTTTCCCATACAGCTTCGATCCATATATTTAAAACAAATGCTATCTGATGCGGCGGCGCATTGTGTAAAGTATATAATATACATAGTATATGTATATATGTATTATTTATATATATGTATAAGCAACGAGATGGGTAGTGTGTCGCCCACAATCTCAAAACCACTTTTGTATCACCCTTTTTTATGTATTATTGTTAAATATATAGTAGACAATATTTTTTTTTTTTGTATACTCTTTTAAGAATTTATTTTCAGTATTTTATTTTGAATTGTCAAAGAATTTTTGGGGCTGCTGCTGATCAGTCTATTAAAATATGTTGAATATCCGGAAGTGACAAACATTTTTGTGTACGTTTTTTTTTTTGACAAAGACCATGTGACATATGTAATTCAACACCAAGTTTAACTGTAGTGTTGAATGAATTGTTGGTATTTTATTTTATTTATCCATTTTTTTTTTTCGGAACTATAAATTTTCCGAGTTGAAATTTTTATGCTGCTTTAAACCTTATTATTGGCATTTTGTGAGGTTTTTCAGGAGCAATCGGAAGGTTGTTTAGAAATATTTTAATAGAAAATACAACACCTCGAAGTAATGACATATTGCCAAATCTTTCAGGAACTTTTGCGTCAAAGTTTATTACGAAATAAAATATTACAATGTTGTGTGGAGTTTAAAAAGCTTCGAACTATAGGTTCAATCCAAGATTTTTAGAGGCTCCCGCAGATTCAAAGTAGAAATGATAGGCCAACGAGTGCCATATAGGACGTTTAATCGACTACTAGAAGACTTAAAGAAGCACAAAAATTTCGACTCGGATATTTTGAACATTATTATTAGCTTTTAGTGATGAGGTTCTTCAGAAGCAAGGAAGGATGTTTAGAAATATTTTAATAGAAAATACAACACCTCGAAGTTATAGTGATACATATCGGTGTAAAAAGCATCAAACTAAATTCAATCCTAGATTTTTAAAGGTTTCCGCAGATTCAAAGTAGAATTGATAGGCCAATAACAATTGCCATAGTAGGATGTTTAATCTTCTACTAGAAGACTTAGAAAAGCTCAAAAATTTCAACTCGGGTTATAGTTTTAAATTTAAAAATTGATTTCAGCTGGATTCCCACTTTCGTTTATCCCCATAGAAAGTTTTTTTTGTTTCTTACAAATTGTGGAATCAAAAGTGGAGTAAAGAAGAAAAAATGTGTAAAAAATAAAAGACAAGCGTTAAAATATTTGAATGTGTGGTTGAATGTTTGGATGGTGCGTATACATATAGGTATATAAATAAAAATTTATATATAAAAGCCAACATATAACTATATTATATAGGATTTGAGAATCCCTGGATCGGATGTGTCGCGATCGAGTCTATCAACCAATACGCTGGGTCTTCCCTATCTCCGTCAGTAAATCCAGTCGTAAGTTAAACTATTGGGGAATGGAAAGAGGCGGTTCTGGTATGGAAGCCGCGCGCACCAGAACAATCTTGAATCTCTCGACGTTTATACTATCGTATCATATAATATACCACCACCAACACCTTCGCCTTGTGCTCAGCTTTTCTATATTGTTCCACCCCTCCTACTTCAATATACTGTCGAGGGGGTATATCGTCGAAGGATCCACCTCGCAAGAATCAAGTTTACGTATATCTCGTTGCCTATCATCTCCATCACCATAGATTGCCCATAAAGAACCGGGGCCAATCCGTGGTTATACACGCAAGCACACTATACGTTCCTTGGAGAGAATCTTTGAATCCTCCAACGGATCCCCAGGGAATTTTTTCTTTTTTTAACTCTCTCACTATTTCTTATATATTTATTTTTTCTCATCTTCTTTCTTTCTGTTTTTATCACCATCAAATTCTATTTGAAATAACTCCTTCGATTTAGGATAGAAGGATACATTACATATTGTATTCTCGTTAACAGAGGTTTGCTTTTTATTTATTTTATAATTCACTTGACGTGGAATTTTTTTATTCATTTTTTACAGTCGTGATTTAAAGATTCTTTTTGTTCGTTGTTAAAATTATGACTCGCTGAGTTTAATTTCAATTTTTAATTTATATTGAGTTTAGGATGGAATATGAGCGTGAAGTGTCATCGGGTTTGTGAATGTGGGTCCAAGAATTGAGCGCCCTGTGTCCACCATAAACGCATTACTGCCGTAACGAATGAGTCTTGTGGAAAAATTATAGGGAAAACTCGTTGGGTCACGCGACTTCACATCTTGTTTAATTTTTCTCTCTCTTACAAACATTATTTTAGTAATGTGGTGTCCTTTGGTGAGCTTGTTCCATCACTATTGTTACGCTCTGCGGATAAATATATATACCTACCCGAAAATTGCGAATACCCACGTCGAGAAAAAAAAAAAAAAAAGGGAACGACTTCGAGGGGGGGCTACACCAGGACTAAATATATGGTATATGGTTTCCCTTCTTTTCTCTCTCACCCTTCACATAGTAGGGGGTCGTAACCTCGATGACTATCTCAAAATATATCCATATTTATATATATATACAGGTGATTCCAAATTAAAATAAAAAAAAAATCCATTTAAACCAGCACTGAAAACTCGTGGAATATTTAATTAAAAATATAAAACTTCTCAGTGAATTCTGAATAATTAATTCACATCAACATTCGCATATATAAAAATTATTTCCTACAACCCGGAGGTAATTTTAAAAATCATATAAACCCCGGAAAAACATAAATACATAAACATTTAATTAATATTACAATTAAATAAAAAATAAAAATATATATTTATCTCAAAATAAAAAGCTACACATCATTATGACAAATAATGACCGCATATATTTTTTGTTTCTAACTTAGGTATATATGCAATATTATATACAGAAAATGAGTAAGATGTATATGTATATATATATTTACTGACGCCAATGAGACGCGCGCGACGATTGCCAGAATGTATAAACGAGAAATGTAAACTGGACCGCCTGTGATGCTGGAGGTCGAAGAGCTAGCAGGGGACTGGCACCCGTAATAACCCAACACGTTCTCGTCACGCTTCCTTCTTGTTCCTCTCATTTCATCTCTCATATATAGTCTCATTTTCTTTCTGCTTATATATATCCATGCGCTTTTAAATGCGGAAAAGAAGTGCGTTTAAACACAAGTATGCATCAGCGCAAGCTAGCTAGCAAGAGTGAGATATATTATATATATTATAAGGGATGTTTTATGTGTGTATATATATATCCGGCCTGTTTGCTTTGCGTTTGACCGCGCGTTCGACTTTTTCAAATGTGTCTGCACTTATAAGCGGCCGCATACAGAGTTGGAATATATATATACATGACGATCTCCAGTGGTGAAGATAACGCACGGTCCTTTGTTCGACGAATTTGTATCTCTCAAGAGGTGAATACCGGCGTTGACTAAACCGACGGTTTTGCGGTGTCCTGCTGTCGTTTTACTCGCCAACATATCTCTTCAAGTATGTATATATAATTATTTAAATCAATTTTTATTTATATACTCTGCAAGTACGTATATATCTACCCGTTTTCGCGATTATAGATTTATTTATATTTTAATTATTATATTTATATTGTGGAGAAGAAAAATATTTATCTATAAGCTATATAGTATTTAGAAATTTAATATCATTCTTAGAGTTTAAAAATTAATAATGGGAAATACACTACAAAATTTTCATTTTTTTCATTTTCATCCTAAGTAATTTTTTAAGTTCTTTTAATAATTTACTCAAGATAATTTATACATTTGTTTGATAATTATCGGTAATTAAATATATATAAAGGAATTATAAAGAATTTTTAATTTTTAAATATTTTTTTTTTCAATAATTGATGTTTGGTATTTGTAATTAATTTGTTTAATTTATATTTACAATTTATTGAAGTGGAAATAATTGCTTTAGAATTTTATGTCAATTGAATATTTAATATTGTGGCTGTATTGAATAATTAATGATTTTATCAAAATTATTTAATTTTTATATATTTCTCGATGTAATTTTAATTATATTATATTTATTTCCATTAATATTTCAATATATAATTTTATTTCAATGTCGAATTAGACATTATTTATATTAATTAGATATAATCGAAATTGAAAAATTATAATTAAGAATTTATAAATATTTAAACAATTATATATTTAAATTTGTAAAATAATATTAAATCGATCGTCAATAATTTAAACAGATAAATAATTTTTACTAGTTTTTATTTTTAATCAATGATCTAATTACTATTATTATCTATAACTTTTTGCCATTTAGTTTGAAAATTTCCAATGTCGGATCGTGAAAAATTATTATTTTTTCAGCAAAGTAAATAATATAATTATACATGCGCAGAAACGACACTATACTTTCCGATTGACATGCGTTCTCACGGATTGTCAAAAATAAATAGAAATATCTCTATATAAAAATTCTTGAGGATATTGAAGATACATATAATAATATATACATCTCATCAGGGGTCCACATCGTCAATTCATTGAACACATCAAATATTTGTGCTGCAGCACACATATAAACGTATATCGATCACGTAAAAAATCCCGCTTGACCAATCACTTCCTCTACAATATCTAAAATTTCTTTTTTTATTTTTCATATACATTTCTTTCATCTTCTAGCTGCTTCTCCACCTTCACAACATCACCCTCGTCTGCACAATCATCGCACCACTATGGCACTATTTCATTCATACGTTCCACAGAGTAATTTGTTCGGTTTTTCCCGTGCGAACTATTGGTCTTCCACTCTTACGTATACATGTCTTTCATGTTTATAACGACAGGGGCAACTCGTACGCCCACCAAGGGGTCTATACAATATTTTGAAAACGCGTTGGCAGGTTACAAAAATAGATTTAACCAACGCAAAGAATAGCAGTATAAATAAAGACGTCAACATTTTATTTTTTTATTCACCCACATACATCTTCTTCACTTTATATAAATCCATCGAGTGCAGCACGTAAATAAAATATATAAACAATTAAATATATATAATTATATTTCCTCCAATATAAATAATAAAGCCAAAAAAAAAATTTCTTTTATTTATTTCAAGACAATAAAATAAATATAATATAATCTATTGAATTTATTTCTCTTATTGTCATGTTGATAATTTATTGCTATTATCAATCTTACCCAGGTCGAATCCCAAAGTGAATTATTTAACTTATACTTGTATGTATAATAATAAATACATATACATGCAAACAATATTCTAGACGAATAAAACATCAGGTATAATATATAAGTATAAATATATACATGGGAATATAACAAAACGCAGATAGAGATACATTGAAAAGGGGGTTGCTACTCATTCACCCCTCGCGACACTGTACGAGCTATTTATCTCTCGCGAGACGGTCGAGTACCCTCGTATATAACATTCAATATACATAGATATATTTATATATATATAAATAAAATATGTACTAAAATCTATAAATGTATATACAGATTCAAAACGCCTCCTTTCTTGAAAAATAAAAAAATATATAAGAGAATCCCTTATATTTATACCGATCAGCTTTCCACAACATTGGGCATCAAGCCTTATATATATATATGAGACTTGCATCAAAAAATGCTGAAAAAATCTTTCCCTATGTGTCTTTATATATGTATGTATGTATTACTTATAAATATATTTAACAATGTCATTTCTGATGTGTCAGTTGCCTATATGTGGATGTATTATTATTAAGATCGTGGCGCATAAATGTGTATATATATATGTATATATGTTGAGGGAGTTGTGTGTATATGGATGAGAAAAAAAAGGAGAAATAATAAATAAAGGAAAAAATATCTGGTGGATATTGTGAAAAAAATAAAAAGCCGATGCGGGAAGGCGGGTCTGCCACTGTTTGCCGTTTCTGGTGTAAGAAAATGTCTCGCACCTCTGATTTATGTCAATGCACTACAGTCATATGTATATTATATAATGAAAAAAGAAAAAAAAAAAAATATTTTAAATGGACATTTTTTTGGGTTCGACCATTTATGACACGTGGGTGCAGAGATATTTATTAAACCGAAATTTCATTCATGATCTGAGAATTACAGTGGAAAGCAGCGGATTTTCTGTATATATGCAGTATGTATGTATAATATATAACATCAGCATTATAAGCTGCATAATTCTTTTACCTTTAGCAATTGCTGCATTCCTTAACTTAATTTTGTTGATAATATATCGACAAAATAATAATGTAATAATATTTACGCAGTCAGTAACGTATTTACATAATATTATTACTATAATTGTTGGAATGCCGAATGTATAAACAAAGTTAAAGGAATGTAGCTATATATAGTGCTGCATATACACGCATATATATACATATATATATGTATATATATATATACATATATGTAGTTTAATTTAATGATTTTTTGACGTTGGTCATTGATGCATTTTAGTTTTATTTTTAATCGCATTTTCTTTTATATGAATTATATTAAGAATGATATTTGTTATAGGATTATCTGTCGAGGTTTGATGGAAGGTATATAAGAATTATATACAATTGGAGCGGAAATAGTGTGCATATATATATTTATATTTATTTATATTTATATTAATTTTTTTTTATTTTGAAATATAAATTTTATATAAATATAAATATATTTATGTTTATATTTATTTATTCATTTATTTATTTATTTATATTTATATTAGATATATATATTAATTGTAATATATATTTATATATAGAATTGAATCCTAAAAAAAATTTTACATGAAGAAATATAACAATAATTATTTTTTTTTTTAAATCACTTGGAACTTTAAATTAATTAATTTATATTAATAATATTCATGGATGTATTGGTTTGCGTGCTTTTGGTATTACCTAATTATTTATAGTATTATTAAAAATAATTGCAGGAGTTGATGAATGAAAATACTTTGGTCACGTGTCACCGTGGGATTCGATTATACACTTTGCTCACGAGACGCCGCAGTTGAATGCCCCGGAAGAGGAAAAAGAATATATGTTGTGTGTATAAAATATGAGAAAAATATATTTGGTGACAGAGGAATATATAGATTATATTGTAGAAAAAGGACATTGTATACACAACGGGATGTCTTCGTGTTGAGTTTCTTCAAATTTTTTCACAGTAGTAAAATTTTTTCTTTCCTTCTATATTTTTATTCTTCTATTTTTTTTTTTTTTGTGAAAATACGTCTTCACTCACATGAAGCCACGGGGGCAAGACACGTCTCAATTACTTCTCAGGTATGGTATCAAAGATTGTTGCGCGCAGGTGGGTACATAAATGTAAATGATATATCGTGAGAGAAAAAAATAAATAAAAAATAATCCATCAAAACTTTAAATTGAAAGAAAATCTCATCTGCAATAATTTCTTTTGTACATGTAAAAAAATAATTACTTTATAAATATATTATATTAAATATTATTATATTAATATTTATATTAAATAGTATTTTAAACAGGGATGTGAAATTCGATCCAAAAGATATATATTCTCACGTGAGAAAAGATTTGACGATCAGTCGCGTGCTGTTAAATTTTAAGTGAAAGTTTTGGATCAGCTTTTGCTACAACTTGCGCGTGGCCACTCTTAAAAGTGAGTGGAACTTATAACAATGTAATATTCGTTACGGCGAAGTCGGGTATGGCCTTGTGACTTATTTTGACGAAAATATATAGTTAGGAAGATCTCGTGAAAAGCACACGCGGGTCGCACGACCAAAGTCCTCCTTTTTTTTTTTTTTTTTTTTTTTTTTTGCTATATATCTATATGTATGTATTATTTGATTTACTGCCAAATATTGTATATTTGGTTGGCAAACATGGAAACTGCGAGTAAACTCATTTACAAAATCCCCCGTCGACTAAATTTCCAAACACTGGTTATTCAGTATAGAAATTTAAGGAAAAATATCGTCAATATATTACATTTTAAAATGTTATAATATATATTAGTACAAAATATATTAACTATAAGCTTTATTATTGTTGTTTTCAATTTTTTTAATCATTCATTAATATATGTAGAATATATAATTAATTAGAAATAATTTATTTTATACAATGAAATTAATTTTATTTTATAAAATTAAATTTCTTTTTTTAAATCAAATTCCAATTTTATTTAATGATTTATATAAAATTATCAAATATATTTTTTAATTATTATTATTATTATTATTATTATTATTATTATTATTATTATAACAAAGCAATATCCTGAATGAGAAATTGTGAATTAAATTAAAAAATAAATAGAGTTTAATTTATTTCAAATAATAAATGAAAAATTTGATTCGACTGAATTTCAACATTTTTAATGAATTAAATATTTAATAAATGAATTAGTGAACAAAATATATGAATTAAATTTATATTTTACTAATTTTTTCTTCTCATTGAATGTTTAAAGTTAAAATTAAAAAATATAAATACATAATTAATATGAAAATAAATATTAAAAATATTTTTAATATTATTTTTTTCATAATAAAAAAGTTTTCATAAATCCAAAATTGATCTTTGCGGCTGTTGTGTAACTGTTCCCCACCACGACGTCAACCAGGCCACGCGCCATATAATTTTTCAGAGGCTAAAATATAAATGGTTTAGGTTTTGCGCGTCACAGCAGTATAATATTCGACATAGACAATTCAGTCAAGCACACAAACGTACACCTATATATATCTATACATACAAATAGAAACACAGAAATATGCCAATAGCTTCGTTCTATATACAATAAGAATAACGAAGAAAGAGTACGAATGACACAGAAATAGTTACGAAAAGAGAGAGTGAATATAAATGCATTATAGAAAAAAAAAAAAAAAAAAAGAAAATAATTTTTCCACGCTATTGGCGTACGACTTGTCATAAATCATTGGAGGTAAAGGACAAAACCAAAGTGAGTGGACTGAGTTATAAAATCTTCAACAATTTTCACGTATTTTCCATCTTGTGAAAAATAAATTGCACCTTTATATTTGTATATATACAAAGATGAACCAAGCACGCAAGACAGTAGTCAGCATACAAAAACGAAAGGAGATGAAAAGTATAAAGATAAAATTTGTGCCAGCATTGCAGAATTTCTCCTTTACGACACACAAGGGTACATACTATAATAATATATAAGCAAAAGAATAAGTATAAGGTGAAATGAGGGAAGTATTTTGCGGGATGAAAACGGTAACCTGGTTATATGACCTTTTGAAAGATCCTTCTTATTATATTCAAGTACGATTTACGAAGTAATGTCTTATTGCTATTCAAATGACAGTAGTGGTATGGTATATGCCAAAAGTAAATATATAAATGTGTATATTGTATATGAATGTAGCTGGGATGGTGGTGTAAATTAAGAAAGTGATGTAATTTAGAAAAGAGGCCATATAAATTATTATTTATTTGGTCATGTCAAAAATAACTATGGTTCAATGGATTTATCTATTGTTTTGAAAACATTAAAGCCTCAATGACCTAATATACTTATTCTCAAAATTCTCGAAATTTCAATGCAATACAAATATATAGATATATATAGATAAATTTAACTGATGAAAATTACTAACAGAAGCGTTGACAGTTTAGTAAAGTAAAATTATCTATTCAATTTGGGATTATATTAAATTAATTGTAGTGATTTATTAATTTTTTTCTGTATAAAAATCATTCATGTACGTTATTATCTATGAAAAAAACAAATTATATATAGAGGTGAGATGATTATTTTTCAGTATAATTAATATGAAGTAAAATTTTTCCTTTTTGAAATATTTCGAATTTTTGTGTCTTTGCAGGTGTAATATATATCTATTTAGTTTTTTTTTTTTTGAACCACAGTGCAATTTCTCCTGGAATTTGATTCTTTTCCATGTATTCGAAAAAAAAAAAAAAAGTGAAAAAAAAAATATTATAACCTTGAGATTTAAGAGAGGAAGTTGAAGAAAAATTGTGTCACGTCTACACAGGTATATAAATTCATTCTCACAACAAAAATTCGTATTGCATATATTGTATAATATAACTCTCCGCTTTTTCAGTTATATTACCCAGTGGTATAACGTATAATATAATTTGAAGTTTAAATTTTAAAGCGTTATATAGGTTAAAGCAAATAAATATTCGCACTTTCTAATCCATAGAACTTTTAGCCCACTGACCCATAACCAACAAGTCCCAACAAACAGTTTTTGGTCGATTGACAACAGCCTCAGTCAGTCCCGTAAATAATCGTAAAGCGTGCGAACACTCACTATATAATAGTATATATTTATATATATAGATATTTTAAACGAAAAAGGTAAAACGATTTGCGCCAGTTCCGCTCACTTCCCTTGTATTATAATTTAACAATTTTATTCACAGAAAAATGTTTAGCAATTGTGGTATTATTATTTTATTAAATTATATATTCATCATTATCTCAATATTTAAATGTTATATTATTTAATATTTAATTCCTAAACTGTTTAATAAATTATAAAAATACGAATATTTTGAGATTAATTTAATTTTTTCTGTTTAAATAAATTATTATTTAGGATATACTTTTAATAAATCTTTAATTATTGATGCAGTTCTAATTTCTTAATTATTTCATATTGAATGTCAATAAAATATAAATTATTTATAATTATATTGCAAATATTTTCTATATTATTTCGTAGAAGAATATAAAATTTTTGGCATCGTGAAATATTTTTTTTTAAACATTTTTTTCTATATCTAAATGCAATTGCATCATTGTAAAGAAATTATTGCGCTATAATTTCGACACGCGCCCTCTAATCCTCCATACAAAATTCACCACGCTCACCCTCCACAACCTTGACCGTAATATTACTTCCACGATTTTTTCTTTCCAAATAAATATATAACAACCCCCAAAAAAAAAAAAAAAAAATAATAATAAAACTAAAAATTCTTTTGCTTCTTTGATGTTTCGACAAATCTTAAAAACATTTTCTGACACGCTTCATCAACCATAGCAATTCACTCTTTCAAAAATACTCCATTCACATTTATATAATAAATACACATATACTGACACCATAACAAACACATTCCAATAATTTTTTCCGCAATAAATATTAATAAAATAAACTCCTACACAATACCACACAATCTAAACCATTGTCATACACTCCATAATAATACTCTAAAACTTCTAAGAAAAATAAAAAAAATAAATAAATAAAAAAAAATACCAGAATAAATAAACTAAAATGAAAAATTACCCATTCAATAAATGCAACAAATAAATTACAAAAAAAAAAAATTAAAATATATATCTATCAACACAATAATAAAATAATATAAAATATATATCAACTGTCTCTTTATCTTCTTTTCAAAAGTATCAAATGCGCAGGTTTACCAAACTTTCATACATAAAAGAGACCTCAAAAGCTCCAACAAATGCCATAAGAGTTATCCCAATGTAGATCAAGAAGGGGAGACATATTACATAAACACAAAGACGTATGCATATAGCTATATTCCATATGTATAATATAATACACTACACACATCTTCAAAACGTACATCACTCCGTGAAATGGATATACATCAGCACATGCAGTAATAATGCACGTTGCGTGCTCTATACATCAAGTGTCTACACATATAAACGTATACGAATATATGTACATATATATATATATGTATGTATAATATTATAAATGTATATGTGTGAACACTTGGGAGGGCACACGATCGCTTTGTGTTGATCCCGAGGGCGGTACCATAAGCAAAAAAAAAGGGGGACTTATAGACGACAGACGAGAGAGAATGTTGTGTAGTCTATGTACAGCTCAACTATATACATATACGCTCATACCTTTATTTATATATTTATGTATATATATACGTATGTGTAGTATATGTATGGGGATGGATATAGGGAGATTTAAGGGCGCTGAATGAAGAACTAAAGGGGACGACTAACACCATTATCTAATACCCTTCTGGCCATATGTGGTGCCCCGTCTACGAGCCACTGTGGTCCATTTTTGAAAAACCTCCGTACGGTCATTCGACAATTGCCTTGGGTATATCTACCACCCTTATAAAATCACTCTTATAATCTCTCTTATAGCATCCAAATATGTATATATATGTCTGCAGTGTGTGACACATATATATAGTGGTATTATATTTATTTGTTATGCCTTATTATTTATTTTCTAATCTTTCTAATTATAGCATATCATTCGTTTTATGTTCGAAGATGTATTTTCGTTTTCTTTTTATATTATATAAGTGTGAAATTGTAATTTGAATTTGTTCCTTTTATTCGTTTGTGTAATGTATTTGTGCTGTTAGATATTATAGTAATATTTGAAAAAAAAAATTAACGGATAACGTATTGTGTAATATGTTTTGTTAATATTCTATTCAAATATTTTATGTGTAATCTTGTGGTATTTAAATTATTGTCTGATATATCCAGACGTATTTATCCATACGCCTACATTCTACAATATTGAATGAATTAATGGTCTAAGTGGATATAATTATAATTAGTATTATCGGAGTATATCTGGTCAATTTATATTGGCTTATGTTTATGATGACAAAATTTCGTTTGATTGAAAGATGAGGTGTGTTTACGGAAACATTGAAAATTAACATATAAACGTCATTATCACAGCTTACGTATTGTTTGTAAATAATACCCGTTTCGAATGTCATAATAATATAATACTTAATATTATAGAAGCTTTGGTCATATTTTATTTACAAAACAATAAAATATCTCCATTCTAAATCTAAAAGATTAAAATATATAACAAAAGCATTAATCTATGAATAAATTCATAAATATATTCTTCATGACTGTAAAGGTTTTTAGTGCACAGCTCCCACATTCTATTAATACATATACATTGTATATTTATTTGTATATTAATTCGCAAAATAATAACCCTGAAACATTATTAAAATTATCATAATGTCTGCAATATTAAAATGAAAAAGAAAATTATAAAGCAACGTTATACAAGAATGAAAAAAAAAAAACGAAAATTGATTTTATCATCAGAGCGATTAGTAATAAAAAGTATTCCCAGCCCCTTATCCGAATTATTCTCATCATCGAGTAGTAGCCCGTGCAGTATTAACGTTTCTCTGATGCCAAAATATAAAGCGGTGGTTCGTGAAGGGTGCAATGTTGTACGAAAGTTTTTGGGGTTGGAGACGGTATAGAACTAAAGTAAAAGAGGAGAGAATTATATGAGAGAGTAAAAGTGGGGTGAATGAGAAAGATAAAGGGGAGGTTAGTTCGGTTGATTTTGAGGGGTTGCTAGGGGGTTGTGTCGCGGCGTACCCCTGCGGGCTTCCGCTGGCTGCCTCACTCACTCACTTTATATTTCTCTCACCCTCTCACATTTCTCTTGTCGATGCGGCTCCTAGACTGAGGCCAGGGTGGTTTACCCCTGTATGACCGTAATACGCTCCGTATATATATGTACGTGTGGGGGCCAAATATATACAACGACGAAGAAAGCAGCTGAAGGGTGAGTTTTAGACAAAGAGAGAGAGTATATATGTATACAATTCCAACCCTTATATGATGCACATGTGATGTTTGACGAAGAGAAATACGCAGGAAGGGGGTTCTAAGGCGAGTCACGTACCCAAAATAAGGGATGCAATAAGAGAGCTCCCTATGTATTATTTTTATTATTATATATATGTATAGGCGAGCCGGATAATTTAAGAACACCGAGATTGTTATGTTTCAGAAACTCTCAGAAATTATACGGCTATATAAATGTTGTTTTATTTTTCTCTGATTTTTCTAAGTGGCGTTCAATGATCAATTTATACTACAAGAATATTATAATCATTTATCATAGCGTAATGCTGCTAAGTAAGATTTTTTCTTAGACAAATTAAGCTCGAAAAAAAAATCAAAATACAATTAGTTATTTTTTTTTTATAATTATGCGAAGTTTTTCCCTTTTTTTTATATTTTTTTTTTTTAAACAAATTAAGCTCGAAAATAATCAAAATACTATTTGTTATTTTTGTTTATAATTACGCGAACTTTTTGCCTAATTTTTATATTTTTTTTCAAACAAATTAAGCTCAAAAATAATCAAAATACCATTAATTATTTTTTATTATAATTATGCGAACTTTTCGCTTATATTCAATATTTAAAAAAAAATAAGGTCAAAATACCATTACTTATTTTTTTTTATAATTACGCGAACTTTTTGCCTATTTTTCATATTTTTTCCTGAACAAATTAAGCTCAAAAATAACCAAAATACCATTAGTATTTTTTTTTTATAATTACGCGAACTTTTTGCCTATTTTTTATATTTTTTCTTAAACAAATTAAGCTCAAAAATCATCAAAATACCATTAGTTATTTTTTTTTTATAATTATGCGAACTTTTCGCCTATTTTTAATATTTAAAAAAAAAATTAAGCTCAAAAATAATCAATATACCATTATTTATTTTTTTCTACAACTACGCGAACTTTATGCCTATTTTTTATATTTTTTCTTAAACAAATTAAGCTCAAAAATCATCAAAATACCATTAGTTATTTTTTTTTTATAATTATGCGAACTTTTCGCCTATTTTTAATATTTAAAAAAAAAATTAAGCTCAAAAATAATCAATATACCATTATTTATTTTTTTCTACAACTACGCGAACTTTATGCCTATTTTTTATATTTCTTTTTAAACAAATTAAGCTCGAAAATCAAGATATACGTCCATTAATTATTTTTTTTTTTATAGTCACACGTATTTTTCGTCTATTTTTTATATTTCTTTTTCTTCAAAAGATTTTTCTATTTATAAACCTATATACACATATCTACATATTTATTATATTAACAATAGTGAAACCAATAAATTTTTGCACTAGGTTCTATTACGATAATAATGAAAAAATTAAAATTGATGGAAAAAAATTTTTTTTACCATCATCCATATAGCTAAAGATTTTTTTATATTTATTGTTATCTTTTTTCTTCTGTTTCATATAACTGAAAAGGTAAAATAGAAAATATATTGATAGGAGGATATGTGCTAAAAGTGCGAGAGAATATACATATACATAAATACATGATGTATAGTAGTAGTAGTAGACGATAGGATACGTGAGAACCTCTGCAGGGTGAGACTCACCCCATCTAGTCATGTGTGATGGACCTAAATGGATGAGACGCACCCCTGGTAGCTTCGATTCTGATGCTTTCGCGCGCGACAGGCTTTAGGGGGATGCTTGTATAATAGTATATACATATATATGCGTATTGGCTGTCCATAATTTTTGCAGCTATTTCCAAAGAGCAATATCTGCACATCAGGACAAGAGAGAAAAAGAGAGTGAAGAGAAAACTATACTCTCCAGCACACGGCGACACAGACACATGTAATATCAACACGCGCAGTAAAATATGACCTATATGATCATCCTGCACATATAAATACACTCTCATACCCCAGACAGTTCCACAAAGAGACACAGTGTTCACATGAGTCCTGCGGACTAAGTACCACTGAGTGCTTCAATGAACGAGAAAAAAATAAAAAAGAACAAAAAAAAAAATTAGAAAATATATAAAAGAAATAGAGAAAAAAAAGAAAAATAAAAAAGAAATTTTATAATTAAACTTTTGTATTACGAGATGCGTTTGTAATTTTGTTTTTTTTTCTTGATAAAAATTTTGTGCTATTGTTACTTAATATATTTTTAGTCAATGAAAAAATTATTAAAAAACTCCCGAAAAATATTAGTCATATTTGGCATTTTACATATATTTTGAATATATATGTATACTTTATACATATACACTTAGTTGGCAGTATACAAATGCCTGTTAAATTACGTAGGTTCATTTAGTGGATTGCGAATCGATTGCGACAAATTGGTCAATCGCTGAAGGGTCCAGTTGTGTATATGTCCAACAGTCTCTTCTCATTTTAGGCGGAGAGGGATGTGAGACCAGAGGAGAGGTCGTGTAAGGAAATTGTTCCGACGTGTCCACTTCCTCTTGGCTTGATGAGTTCCGTTTTATCTTCTCTATGGTCTGTCTATACATACATCTATATATATAAATACAGTAAGAGCTGATAGAGGGAGGGAGAATTCTGATTTCTACAGTCATGATGAACATCAGATTCAATCCCTTTTATAACTATCATCAGAGTCTGTTTATATATAAAAACGGAAATTTTTTTATCTTCTGCATATTCGTTTTTTCTTCTATACCTTTACTATATACTCAAGTTATATGTGTTGCTTTACAACAATTGATGATAACGCGCTATGGAAAAATAAATAAATAAAAAAGAATTTTCTATAAAAATTCTAAAATAAAATTTTTTTTTTTTCATTCATTCGCTTTCAGTTTTTTTTTTCCTTCACTCGAGATTTTTATAGAGAAATTGGGGAAAAAGTTTTAAATTCTTTTTCCGTATTGTAGGGGATATAAGCGAAAGGAAAAAAAAAATATTTATATATATACATAGTTATAGTTATAGTTATATTATTCAATAAAAGAAATTTTGTACAATGACCGCATTTCTTACCTCAAGCTAAAATTATTTTTTTCTAAATTTTCTGTATTACTTCAATATATTTGTATTTGAATATATATATAACAGTTGTGTTCCAAAAACTAACCAAGAAAATTATATATATATGAAGAAGAATGAACAGCATATGCTTTTTGCCTGAAGAAATTTCTCTTCTCTTAAATAATATGCACTTTTATATATATTGTAGTTTTAAACTTTTCTTCTTCGGTTTTCTCTCATTCTCTCGTTTATTTCACATCTCTTGTTCAACGTCATTCTTAAATATAACTATATATATATGTATACAACTATATAGATTCTTGGCTATAGCCAAAACCCTATCGTAAAATAAAGACTTGTCCCCAACAAAATCAAATTGTCGTCATAAACGGTGGGTATGGCGCTCTTTCATCCTCGATTTACCGAAAAGTACCATAACTTGCATTTATATATCTTCTTTTTCTCTATAGTAACAAAAACGGAATGTACATAGGTCATAGTCTGTCCCATATAAATACAACAACAAATTCATATTGCTTGTCTCCTACTTTATTTCAAGTCTATATCCCCAGAAAGTTCCAATATAACTTGAGGAAAATTTGGGGTCGACGATGTGGTTTCATTAATGAGCCCCCGAAAAATCCTTCTGTGGTTTATTACTTACTTTTATAATACTCCATAAACAATAAATTATTCCAAATAAATATATATAAATATATTGTATATTTATTTCATCAAATATTTTTACATTTCAACATATTTAACACAAACATTTATACATAATTCCATAAATTAAAAAAAAACAAAATAATAATAATAATAATAATAAATTGAAATATATATAGACTTGATGAAGAAAAAATTTTTTAAAATACGCAACAATTTTATTTTATTTTTTTTTATTTTTCATGCAAGCTCACGTATACCCCATCAGGAAACCTTGTTATACTCGCGCTCTAGCTAAAGTGAAAAAGCTCGCTCGAGGCAAAGCTCATATATATAAATTTAGATATATATATATATATATATACGTATATGTACATATATATATATATAGGGATGAAGGAGAGGATTGGAAAGGGCACACTATATGGACAAGGAAATTATTGGAAAAAAGTAAAATCAGCGGTTTCTACAAAATGACTGCTCCAAATCGCGCCCATACAAAACACATATACTCGAATTTTTTTTTTTTTTGTTTCCTTCTCTTTTTATACATGTTTATACATATATATATGTATATATAATATGTATATACACTGTTGTTGCCTTATCGACCAGTTTTACCATCTCTCTCATTTGCCCGCCGCGCGTTTGCCTCTCTTGTTTGAACATACGCACGCACGCATCCGGCCTATATACTCATCGCCCCTTTCGTCCTTCTACTGTTTCCCGCCGCGTGTACTCTTTAATGTTCCACGAGAAAACAGAAGTGTATTTATATATTTATATACATACATATATGTATCTATATAATAGAGCGTTTTAACCATTGGATCGATAAGCGATAACGAGGTCGAAGTCGTTCGACTTTGCATTCGAATGCAAAGCAGCTCGTTAAGGTTCCTAACGTGGGTCGCGTGCTAAAAATCATCATCTTCTTCTTCTTCTTCTTCCTCTATATATTTTTATTTCATATATTTTTTTTTTATTTATACTCTACATTTTCCTCTTTCTCAATATCTTCTAATATTATTTCCTTTTATATTTCGTTTCTTCGCATATCTTTTTCCTCTTCCGATATACCTACTTGAATTCTATTCACCCGCGCCATCACCCTCAATACTGCCACTGAGGTTTCCTTTAGTTATATTTTTCTTTACCACGCCAGCATTGCAGAAAGACGAAGTTATTTACATCCCCTTGAGGAGCGACGCGGTTTTAGGAGAGAGGGGAAATGTATGAGGGTGGTGATGGTGTATAGATATACACAATATTATAGAGGATAAGATAGAAAAGGGACCGAGTGACAGTCCCTCTCCGGATGCGGCTTATTATTTCCGAGGTTTTTTTTTTTTTTTTATTTATCCCCCTCCTGTAGTGCAGATTCTTCATCCCTTATAGTCTTCCATTGAGTGTGCTTACTTTATGTGTATATAATATATAACAAACTGTACTCTTTGACCTTGTATCCATGTATCTACTTTTATTTTTCTTTTATTTTTTGTCTCTTATGTATATACTTTTATTTTATTTTGTGGATCTTGATCAAAACGAATGAGGGCTTATTAACAATCAACTCTGCATAATTTTTCGAGTACACTTATTAAATCCCTCCTTGTTCGTTCTGTTTCTTATTTCCCTCTCTTGTTTGATTCCTCTTGTATTACAATTCTCTTGATATTAACTATACCAAAACGTCTTCGTGCTCCTTTGAATTAGCCTGTTCGGTAAACTTTTTTTCATCATTTCTCTTTTTTTTTTTTTGTACTCTCTACATTGGTGTATTAAAATGACGAGTGAGATCAAAGACTGATGCGCCGTGTGCTATTTGCCACAGAGGAAAAAAAATAATTATAGAAAAATAAATAAAATAAAAGAGTACGAGAGAAATATTTATTTTTTCCCCAACATGACAGTGAGTGTAAAAATAAAATACTATTTTTTTTTTTTGTATTTTATTTATTTATTTTTTTTCCTGGCAAATGCCCAACCGACCGGACAACACCATGTTCCGGTCTATCGATAAGCTTTCACGCACTCGTAATCCGTACATATATATACAGGGTGGTTTATATAAAAATCCAAAAGCTTTAATTGAAAAATGTTCCTTCATTTTTTTATTCCACATCACGCAAATCAAATAAATCCCAAATATTTCCTCATTATATCAATTCATATATGATCCATCAACATACATTTAAATAATTCTATACAAAAAAAATAAAATTTCCAAATGAATTTCAATACAAACAAAAAATTTTTTTTCCTCTCCAGAATTATAATATCTCCAACATTTCTAATAATTAATCTATCACCATAAAAAATTAATCACAAAAATGATTCAATCCCTTATCACATATTTCATACTCAGTACTTTATTGTTTCTGCAATAAAACCGATACACCCTGTACATATATGAACAAAAATAAATATAAACACACACAGCGAAATCTTTTTTCGCATGCGTATAGCACTGATGCGGTCGCCTCTCTCGCGTTGTTGGTTCCCGATAGGAAATGGCGGAGGGTACAGTTGATAGAAGTGTACAGGAGATATGTGCGGACCCGCGGATTGAAGTGAACATCATATATATATACCTTATCTGCATGTGCATGTATATATATACATGTATATGTTTATAAATAGATAGAGGAGTCAGCGAGAGAAAGAGAGGGACTAGGAGAGGATGGTTACTAATTGTCCGAAGCCCTCCATCTCCACATACACAATCTATATAGACATACACTGCAACGGTACATATATATATAGTGGGAAAAGAGAGGTGAGAGGGTTGAAGCCACCCCTCATCAACGCTGATTGCCTAACTCTAGGACCCTCAAACTCACAACCAACGCGCGCTTGTTCTCTCGCTGATCCACGGACAACAGATAGTGGATCCAGTTTGTTGGTTCACCAATACCAGTTTGTCGGTTGCAATTGTCTTCCTTCTCTCTTCCTCATTCTATATATATATATACACTATATAAACTACCTCATTTACATTGTCAACGTGCACTGATCGTGTCGTATGCTCGAAACAATCCAAACAATAATATATATACTAGAGTGTTTCATTTTTAGGCGACATTTTTTTTTTGTTTGTGAACACTGAAAATCTGATAATTTATATAAATAACAAAAAATATTTCCGTTTGAAAAAAAAATTCTGAGTTAATTTAGAAACTTGGCGAATTCAAAAATTCGATTTCTCAGAAAAAAATTTTTTTTTTCAACTTCAACTCGATTTTTCGGTAATCAAAAATTTTTTTTGGAAAAAATGAATGTACAGCTTTTATAGAGCATTAAATTTGCTACAAAAAGTTTTTTGCTGCAAACGATCTCCGACCAGCAGGTTTCGAGTTGTATAACGTAGAGCTGGAAAGGTGAACGTTGATTATAATTGACAAAAAATTGTCTTTAAACTGGAATTTATTGATTTGACATCAATTATTACCTTACAATAAACGCTATAATACTGAATTAACAATATAATAGCATCGAAAAAAAATTTTTGATCAACAAAAAATCGAGTTGAAGTCGAAAAGAAAATTTTCTCGTATTATTTATATAGAAAATCGAATTTTTGAATTCGCTAAGCCTCTAATTAACTCGGAATTTTTTTCCCAAACGGGAATTAATATTTTTTTCTTATAAATTATCAGATTTTCACTGAACACAGACAAAGAAAAATATCGCCTGAACATGAAATACCCTAATATACACACAAAAAAAAATAATAAAAAGTAAAAATCTCCGAGGAATTTATTTAAAACTTATAAAATTATTTTTTTTATTTATTATATAATTTTTTAATTATTCATCACGAAGTACTAATGTAAATTAATGTATATAGTGAACTGATCTATATACAGTGGTGGATGAAAATTATAAAATTTTTATTGGTGCAACAAAGGAGCGATTATACCAGTTCGTTGCGCCAATCGTGTCCGGCTAATTTTTTGTGTTCGCACTCACCTAACTCGATTATATGTCATGGCGATTCTTTGAGCAAACATTAGTTAGCGTTGGGTGACAGAAGAGTGAATTCAAGCGAGCGTATATATATAGCATAATACACAGCCTCTCTTCATCTCTATATATATACAATATGTACATATATCTCGCTTTTATTCGCTCTTTTGTGCGAGAGTAAACCTGAGAGAGGAATAGTATTGAGTGAGAGAGATCAGTTTTGGTTTATATATCTAATATCTATATGTATCTATGTATCTATATACATACATATGTATGTGCTACGACCCTTTACGCTTGCTTGATTCCGTTGTCTACTCGTCAACGCGCTTCACGACCCCACGGGTGTTAATGGGGTTCTCATCTGGTTCCAGTGTATATACATATATAAATAATTTAATTTCAAATGAAAATATATCTTATTGGCACTTGGAGGGAATGAACAAAAATTTTTTTTTATTTATTTTAAATATACGGATTAAATATTAATTATTGTGATGTAGAATATTGGAGATATTTATTTTTATTCGAGTGTGTAGAATATTTATACAGTTTATTTATTTATTTTTTTTTTTTTTGATTGGGTTTAGGTGAGTGTTGGAATTTGAATGTTGGAAAAATATTTGATTGAATGATAAAAATGAGGATCCCTGAATGGTGACGAACTGTAGGTTGTACTAATACAGATCTCACGCACTCCCCTCGACATATATGAACCATTCTCTTTTTTTTTTTTTAAATCTTTTGGTTATGTATTTTTGCTTCCCTTCAGTGGGTTCCCATATATACTACTACTACTACTACTGCTGCTGCTATTACTGCTACTGTGTGTATATGACATGAGGCCATGTCGTGGCTAAAACGACCGTGTGTCATGCCACTATTCAGATTTAAATTACGGCTGGAGATATAGAAAAAAGTTTCTTTTTTTTTTTTTTTATATTTATAAGTGAGCGTATGTGTGAACGAATCATTTCCTTTGCAGTGGCACGAACACGACGTTCAATTTCTTTCATTGTGGCACGAGCTATTTTTATATGGGAAATATATATATAATATATTAAATGATATAAATTGTTGCTCAATAGATGGTGACTTTTGAATGATAAGAAAGTGAAATAAAAATAAAAATATCAGTAGGATTATTTTAGGAATGAGGTTGGGAATTTTTTTAATAATTAATTAAAGACTTTAATAATTATTTTTATAATCTCATGTGGAATTCGGATTTTATTTATTTCTCTCCCCCACTGTCTTTGTGCATTTCTATTATAATTTATACCATCTCTTTTACATTAAATTATATCTCTGACTTATGATATTAATTTTTTTTTTTCTTAACATTATTTTTTATTTTCATTTATAAATATCAATTTTCATACTTGACTCTTGCAGATATTTTTCATTTAATTATATACACTCATACGCACACGTAAAATTTATTTAATAATAATCCACTTTACACGCAGTCTCGTCCTCTCCCCTTCATAAATATCATTCAATCCAGCTAATGTTTATTGTCCCTCCCACTCTTAAATTCACTTACACTCACACACACACACACACTTTCTCTATAACGTACCCTCAAAATTCTTTGTTATTTACAATTAAAAATTATTTACAATCGACGCAAGTAATGAAATGAAATTTAATTCACCCCAACTTTGATATTCATTTTTAAACACATAAATACTAATAATTACGTATATTATTAATTTTTTTTTATATACAATTTTGCATTGCGAGGCACGAACATCGCTATAATATGATTACATCATTTTAATCACGATCAATTTCCCACCACTAATTAATCAAATTAAAAAATAAATCACTTTTTTTTTCGAAAAATAAATGAACTCTTGAGAATTAAAGTCCTAAAAGAATGGAATAAGAAATAAAAATGTCACGACGATGCCTAGCATCTTCGAGATCTCACTAGCCTTCCAACGGTTGATCACCAAATGAGCGAAAAAAAAAAAAAAACAAAAATATATATCATACATATATATATTTAAATTAATTTTTTCTTTTTCATTCTCTTTCAATACGGCCTCCATACAGGTCTTGTGGGTGGCGCTGTAGATAATTTAGTCGGTGATTGACTTCTCTTTGATATCAACGCTGTTGGTGCTTTGAGTTCACAACGAACGCCTTCCGTAGGTTTTTTCGATAACGCAGGTGATCGTCCAGGTGATGATGATGATGGAGGTGTAATGGCAGCCGACGTTGGTGGTAATGTATTTAATCTGATTGGTACAAAGGCACTGCGTACTTCTTCAGTTGGTGATTCGCTTTCACTTTCGCTTGGACTGTGCGCTGATGTATGTGACAATGGACTATTTGGTAATACCGGTGTTTTATTATTTGTTGATAATCCAGAATATTCCATTGGATATTTAATATGATCGTGAAATGGATAAGTGGACGGTAAAACTGTTGGAGCAAAACTTGGCGTGAACAAATCCGCTGGTGGCATTGGAATTGTTCCTATGAAACAGCAGACAAATAGAACGTTATGCATTAAAGACAAATCCAAATGGGGTGAAGGGGGCGATTTTTTGGTTATTGCAATAGACATATATATTATATATGTATATATCTGTATAGATATATATACATAGTGATGTATGTGGCAATTCATGGGGTGCTGTATTGTTATTTCAAGGGGAGAGCTTATGTGGGATGGGGCCAAAGAGGAGGGTGCTGAACCCAACGATGAAAGAGAAAGAGAAAATTCACCCTTGGGTCCAGCGTGTATGAATCATCGTTGAAGCTAACGAATCGATAGTGGGATATGTAAGCTTCCTCTTGCTTGCTTCCTTTCTCTTTTTTTTTTTTTTTTCTTTGTCCTTCCTACATTTTTTTTTGTCCTGTGCAGTATTGGAAAAAATAATCAAGAAAAAAAAAAAAGATAAAGGGAAAGGGCCAGACAAATAACCTGAGTGTTGTACTAAATTGGTTATATTAATTTTGGATCCTTACCTTTGACGAGAGCTGGATGAGGCAGGTGCCACGCGTGACCAAGGTAAGCTGCGTCTAACCACGGATTTAATAAACCAAGTCCTGGAAAACCAGGTCCATATGCGTAATCTATTAAAAATTATAAGAATAATATTATTAATATTAGAAAAGAAATTATTTCATAACAATTTGCGATTATTTTACATTAAGATTTGTTGTGTTTAATGGATATTTAAGTCCTTGGAATGTAAAATTAGATTTCAAATGATGAAACTCGAATGAAAAAAGGATGGCGGTTGTGTGGTGTTGTTAATAGCTACGGCGATTTCGGCGTTACTTAACGACATACACATGAAACTATAAAGCACTGTGTGGGTGTGTGGAAGTATGCAATGTCGGGAGTATATCGCATGAAAAAAAAAACCGAGGGGGCAACAGAGCAGACAAACGAAAAGCAGAGGAAAAAATAAAAAAATATCTGTCTTAAATAAATCATAAAGTTGGGATATATTAAACGATTTTTACTGAGATCTATACACGATATGCCGGCGTTATTTTGTGGCGCACACATGCTACCGCCATATGTCGAGCAATAAACAAATATCGCCGCGGCGTTGTTTTACGTTTATAATCGCACATTCACACATTTATAAATGTCCTCTATGTAGACACACATTCAATGGATATATAAATGAATATAATTGTACATGCATATGTGTATACAAATTAACTTTATACATGTATACACATCAGTGCTAACCAATCGTATATGATAAAAGAAAAACCGTCAAAGGAGACCGCGCGCACAATGTTTTTGAAAGATTGCCAAAGTTTATAATACAAATATATATCGTTTATGAATATTTTTTTTATTTAATCATGTCAAGAACATTTGAATGAAGTAAAGAAAATAAAAACAAGCTTATAGCATCCTATGACACTCGTTGGCCTATCAATTCTACTTTGAATCTAGGGAACCTCTAAAAATCTGGGATTGAACTTAGTTTGATACTTTTAATACCCAACATAAAATTGTAATATTTTATTTTATAATAAACTTTGACGCAATAGTTCCTCCAATTTTCTATTAAAATATTTCTAAACAACCTTTCATGCTCCTGAAGAGCCTCACAAAATGTCAATAATGAGGTTTAAAGTAGCATAAAAATTTTGACTCAGGCGAGAAAAAAAATATTTTTGAATTGAAGTAATGGTTGTTTATTTTCGATGAATATTTGTGTATTATAATTGTAGAGATATATTTCTCATAACGCTTTTGTTCCCGTGTGTTATATTAATGTGAGGATGTGTGTATGTGTGAGAGGATGAGAGGGATATATGTGTGGACACCCTCGAATAGTTGTGACCACTGCGCGGTTTGAGGTCCGCCAGATATACGCCGGATTATTAAACGCCACGCCGATGCCACACCGACACCCGTTTTGTGGATTCTCACTGGTGAATTGAGGTGGCACTCACGCCGCTCATACGTAATATAAAACGAACCATTATTTCATATTCATATAAAAAAATAATTCAACCTAACTTTTACAATAGAAAAACTATGCAAATTACAGAATGAAAAATGCCCGAGTTTATGGTAAAGTGAAATATTTTCGAATCAATTCGATAAAATAGTTGTAGGATTATTTGTAAAATGTTGGTGATTTTTTTTTTTTTTAATAAATTCAATGAAAGTTTGGTTGTTTAGGAGATAAGTTGTTTGAAAAGCCCGCGTAACTTTAGTATGAAAATTACGAATTTTCGATATTCAAAAGCGCAAGTGTATGAGAAAATTATGGAAAAATTTTTTTTTATATCTCTATAATATTGTTTTGTGAAATAATTAACTATATTTTTTTTAAAATACTTACTTGACTTGGATCTTGGTTCTCTTGGTCCATCAACGGTAACTTTGATTGCCTTCGTGTATGTTGCAACTTGAAAGGGTACACTACTGATTTGAATCGTCAACGAAAAAGACTTTCCTAATGAAACAAAAAAAATAATCGTTAGTAAATCATTCAAACTTTACTCATAAATATACAATAAATCCTCCTATCATTTCCCTCCGATAATTAATACTTTCATAAACCCTATACCCACAAATAAATAAATAAATAAAATCATTATATCAATATTAATTTCAATTACCTCTTCCGCTACGTCCAACAAATCTTAAATCATTAAACTTGGCAACTTGATTCTTCATAACAGCCGTACAATTTCTCAATTCACCGCAACAATTTTCATCATTGCCCGCACGAATAGTAACAAGTGTACCATCATTAATATCATCCAATACAACAACTTTAAATGCCACTGGTAACGATTTATTTGATCGCCAATGCGTTGGCAATGCACTACATAGTATTGCCGGACTACCGGTTTGTATTAAATCGCCATGGTATGCACGCAACGTTTCGTGAATAGAATTCAAGCTCTCCATACCAACAGGACCGTCCGGTAAATGCATTTTTCCTTTTACTCCAAAAGAAGCTCAAAAAAAAAAAACAAAAAAAAAACCAAGTCCTCCAAAATAAACAAAACAATTTAATCCTTATTTTGCAACCACTTTCAAGTTCACACACTAAATTATTAATTTACTATACGTGTCAATAATATAAATTAATAATAAAATATGAAAAAAATACACAAAAATAAAACACTACACTTTATTGAATATTTCATCAATACACCATTAACACACTTTAATAATTTATATATTCTCAATTAGTTCATGTGATTATAGTGTACTCTACATAGGGGTCACCTCGAGCTTTGAATAGTCCAGCGCCGCGATCAACCTTCCGTTCGTTCATGTATGTACATATATATATATAATGTGTATACTGAATATATGTATTTGTGTTTATGTTTACAAATAATAACGACGCGCACTCGATGCCAGCCGAGCGGATTCTAGTTTTTCGCGGACGTTGCCACAGCTATTTAGAGGGGATTTTTATCCCCACCAATTTTTCCAGAGCCCCACCCAGTGGCGTCACGTCGACCAATGAGGACGGTGGTCGTGTTTGTGGCCTCAGTGGCTCGCCGCCTTCGCCCCTAACCAAGCTCAAGGGTTACTGGTGAGGAGTCGAGGCAAATCTAAACTTCACTCACACTATCATTTCTTCAACTCCATACATACATATCCTACGTATATATTTACAAATCTACATGTATAAATGCATAAATGTGTGTGTGTGTGTAGTATTTTGTGGATAGTATATTTTCCTTCTCGTATTATAAACTTAGTCTCTCAGTCTTACTTCTTGATTTTACATTGGCACTTTAAATCGTTGCGTTGCCCTGTTGGTACATATATATACATATGTATGCTATCAATAGGTATATATATATATTCGACTCACAATAATCCTCGTGTCCTTCTTCATTCTCTATTTCTTCTTCGTTTTATATTGGTATTGTGTTGGTGTATGTGTCATGTGTCTATATGTATAGATATTCTTGCTTGTTCTCTCGTGTCACGCTTTTCGCCTTGGTGCTTTACCTCACTCTTTAGCAGTGTGGCAATACTTGGGATGTATATATGCAGTGACATTGGAGGTATATGTATATATATATGCGTATGTATGTATGTATGTATTTATATACATAGAAATACCACGCTACCACGTTCCATGGCCCACGTGCACGTGTTCTCTCACTGGAGAAAGCATTCGCATCCCCACTGTGATATATGTGTGGGTAAAATACTATCGCGACTCGCGAAAATAAAATATAGTGTTGAATAAATTTTTATAATGTGTAGATATATATATACATAGTTACTTTTGTAATAATAATATAGTTGGAATAATTAGGTTGATCGGAAAGTCATGTTGTTTTTGAGAATATTTTTATTCATTTTGCTTGGGAATTAAAATTTTTTTTTTGATTCGACGTTGAAAATATTTATTTACTATGTGGGAAAAGGTTGTAGATCGATATTAGGAGGGTGTTTACATCATTGATTTGAAATTAAAACTTGTAGGAATGTTTATATCTGTTTGAATTTGACGACATTATTTTCCGATTGACCTGATATATTAAATTGAAATTGCAGTTGGTAAAATTATTTGTTATATTCTAACTGTGATTTTTTTTTTACGTGATTTATTTTTATGTTTGGATTTTGATATTGAAGGAGAAATCATTTGAATATTATTATTATATATCGTAATGATAATGTTGGTTTATGTGTTATCACTCTGTATGACTATTCATATGGTATTACCACGTATCCATTATATTATTATAATTTAGTGGTTTTAGGTATATCAGGATCATATATTCAAATTTATTTGTATGTTGGTAAAAGATTAATTTGTAAAGTAATTCATGATTAATTCAATGATTATTATACAAGTAAAGCCAATAGAATTTTATTCAGTCAAACTGATGAAGTATAAATTTTATGGAAACCATCAATTGGAATTCCAATTAATTAAATGCAAATTAATTTTTGACGTTTTGTATAAAGGTTCAATATAATGAGTATGAGACGTTTTATGAATAAATTCAGTCTCATAAAAATGCATTACAGTGCTGAGAATGATATAAAATTTATCCAAAATAATTAATTTGATAATAATAATTGATGAAAAAAAAATATTTCATGTATTATCGTAATCGGATTTATTTTCGTTTTCCTTATTTAATTCACTGAAAAAAGATCAATATATATATTGTCCGATACATAATAACCAGGAAGTTTTAAATATATAAAAAAATTGATCATCCATACATGATAGAAATCTTAATAAACCAATAATAAAATTTTTTTTTTCCAATTTTCTTTCAGAAATAATTTTTCCTTTCTATAAAAATCTTCTTGCCTTAACGTGAATTTTTTTCATGGACTTCCGTTCAAAATAAAGAACAAAAATTATCAAAACTATGTTATATACACACATATATTCCGTGTATACTTGTATTTCTGATGAGCTAAAAATAGATTGAGAAAAAAATAAATCATTTGAGAAAGGGAGGAGTGATAAATACGTGAAAAAAAAAAAAAAATAATGAATAAATACACAAACACGCGCGTGTGCAGCATAACGAATTGCGTCGTACTGCTTTCACGCATATTATTTCTTTTGAGTCCTTGAACATCCTTATATATTACCAATGATACATATATATACATATACACACTCCATCTTCATCTTATTTTCTTTCTGTTCACCCGCCAGGGAAAGAAAACTTTACGACCCTTCGTCGCTTCGACCTGCAATAGCTGTAGAACCCAAACCCATGGATTATTGTGAGATTAACCCCGTTTTTTTTTCTCCCACACATATACAGATATATAATTTCTATATACTGATACCTATATAGTATATACCAACATCCGTAAATACTTTCTTTAGCCACGCGACCTTTTCATTGTTAAATCGGTATTTAAATGTCCATTTTTTTTCACACAATTTTTTTAAAATCATTCAACACGAAATTTCGACTGGACTTTTTACACAATATTATTTACTGATATGTATATTACATGTATGTAAATAAATAATAAGCATTGCAAATATTAATTACTCATCGCAATCATTTTTTTTTTTTGTTTTATTATACTTTATAAAAAGCCTGTGCGATAAACAAAACATCAGAAAAATATGAAAACATCAGAGTACTAATTTTTCAAAATGCATACACATACACAGACTATGTCTATAACACTCTTGTGTCAAACTCCCGCTCCATACGTGGTGTTTAAATACGTGTATGTCTGTACTTGACACAATGAAATTCACACATGACCGACTGCCAAAGCGTAAAAAAGGGCTGAATTGAGAGAGACATTTTTTTTAATATTCCGATAGTGCCCTGGACTTTATTTTTATACTGGACAAAGAGAGAGCAAGTTTATATGTATTTACATGTATATATATATGTTTATTCATGAATGCTAAATACACAAGCGACTTTGGCACGTTACGTCACGAACAAAATAAAATTATATACATGCATCATTTATAGTTCTTAATCAACTGCAGTTGAAATAAAGGATTTTTTTAAGAATTGGAGAAATGAAAAAAAAAATAAATAAATAGAAAACAATTGTTAACACTACATGTCTGTATGTATATGTATAATATTCATAGTTGTTGATGGTTGAGTAAGGGCGTCGTAGAATGAAGAACACGATGGAAAAGACAAGAAAAATAAAAGAGATAATATATATACGTCGTGCATGAGAATTATTCATTGAGACAAGAGAACACACGCGCGAAGTGCACTAAAATTAACACACGCGGGTACATTCACTACTGTTCTGTATATGTATATACAAGTAGGTCTGGTATTGTGTGTGGTAATCGAGCCGGAAACGCCGCCATATTGCGTATCGTCCCGCGACTCTTTTGTTTCCGTTTGCTCTCTCATGTATTTGTCCCAATCTGCGCACTTTCTATCACTGTAAATATTTCCAACTGAATATTTTTTCTCTTGCACTGCACATATACACTGAGAAAATTTTCCAGTAATAATATTATTATCCCTGAACACATAGCAAGCCTGGGACATAACAATATTCGATAGAAAATTACACATTTTAAGTTACTTTTTAATATGAACCGAAGTAAATATTTCGCGAATTAAAAATATAATTTTACTCCGCTACAGGGTATTTATTTTTCTATCAAATATTGCTATGTCCCAGGCATAAATATTTTCACTACTATATAATTATCATCTCCCATCATTCATAACTAGCAAATGACCCACATAATAAATACATAAATTAACATAAACGTGAAATTACATACATAAATATTTTGAATAAACAAAAAAAAATAATTGCAATAACTAGAAATATTTTTCTATAAAATAAATTAATGACATATTTTTTTTTTATACATATAAACATACACGCGTTTGAAAGGCGTGTCAAATTCTCTTGTAGAGCATCGAAAATTCTCCAATTAAGATTTGTCACGTAGCGTCAATCTTCATACGGGGGAGGGGGCTTATACAATACATTCACATGTAGTGTAAGGTCATGTAGTTTATATAGATCTGTATATATATATGTGTGGAGAGCTCCCTGTGTTGAACATGTGACGATGATGACGAAGGAGGAAGCCAACGATCGTCGTCAACGTCGCCACCGCCGTCGTCGTCGTCACGAGTAATAATCGCCTGCGGCATCGATCATGTGCCTATATTTCTATATACATACATGTACCAACTATACAACCTATGCCTGGCTCTTTCGTGACTTTAGTGTGTACATAGAAAATAAATACCAGAGCAGATGAGACAGAGAATGCCAACATGCACCGGAGACAACCCTTACATGTATGTATATATATTCGTAGATATATATAGTGAAGCAGCAATTTCCAATAAGTCCACCCTTCAGACACGCACATCCGTCCATTTATTTTCCTTCTCTCGCACAACACCCTGTGAATTATATAATCCCCATATGTATACGAAAATCGCCAGTGTCATTTATATTATGTAGGAAGAAAAATAAAGAAAAATATATAAATATTTATATTATTAATTATGAAGTAGATAAGGAAATAAATATATATAATAGTAGAAAATTATTTGAGTTAATTATTGTGATGGTTGGAAAAATTTTGTTTTATTTTATATAAATTTATATCTACAGTGTATGGGTTTGTATTTATATGTATGTTGTGAAGTGTGTGAAATAGCTGGGGTAGTAGGTACTACGACCCAATATCCGCCACACCCCCATTCGCGAGAGAATAATCCCGTGTGCACGACGTCGTGTATATACGTGTCCGAAGGGTGCGTCCCGCACACGTGACGCCTGATTCATACACAGACTGCTACAGGAATCAATTTGTAATCTTGACTCGTGGAATTAAGGATGGCTGTTTGTTATATTGTTAGATTTCATATACATATATATGTATATATATATATGAATATACTTTGAAATTATTACTCTGAATGTTCACTCGGAACTTGAATAGGTAACTTATATATAAACGTGAAAAAATAAATAAGTTTGCATAAATCAGCAAACTTAAATTTACTCTTAACAATTTTTGTTATTAACCTGAGTCGAAATTTTTATGCTACTTTAAATCTCATTATTGGAATTTAGTGAGGGTCTTCAGGAGCAAGGAAGGTTGTTTAGAAATATTTTAATAGAAAATACAACACCTCGAAGTAGTGACAAATTGCCAGAAACTTGCGTCTAAAGTTTATTATGAAATAAAATATTACAATGTTGTGTTGGGTGTAAAAAGCATCAAACTAGGTTCAATCCTAGATTTTTAGAGGTTTCCCAGATTCAAAGTAGAATTAATAGGCCAACGATTACCATAGGATGTTTAATCGACTAAAACTAGAAGAATTCTTTTAGTTGTATAGTCTTTCTCAAGAAGCTAGAAGACTTGGAGAAGCACAAAATTTTCGACTCTGGATTAATATGAATTTTTTTTCATTTTTTCTTTTGATTACAGAGTTACATATAATCCAATTCAACACTCCTGAAAATGGTCAGAGTGTTACTACATGTATTATACAAACTGAATCACCATGAAGTAATCGTCCAAGACAATGTCATTGGAATGGCTCATCAAACCAAGATTGGATTGAGTCAAAGAGAGGAATATCCAACTATATTGTCTCATTAATGTTCCTGGACCCTTTTCCTTAAACGATATAGCATATAACTTCTCTCACTCTCTCTCTATAATTCTATTCCATACATATATATACACGTATATATTATTGTACATATCCCTTTACTTACTTTAACCTCTATCTATATCTCTTATTCTCTCTGTAGAATAGTCTAACGATGGACCCCAAAAGCATATAGATACATATACATACACATCACACGCCAACTCTTAAGTAAGGTCACACAGCAATTTCCGGTAGCCATCTTGGCCAAACTCTAAAACGTATTTCCTATATAATCGTCACAGTGAATTCATAAAGATTATATTTATTTTACATATGTACCACTGCACATACACTGTCGATATATAAAGAATAATATATTCATTCCTGCCTTTGATCATTTGTGTTTATCCATAAAAAATAAAATTTTTCATCTATCTAATATTCCATTTCAAGTTTTTTCTTTTTAAAACTCCACGTCTGCAAGTTCATGATGTTAGCAAACAAGTAGTAAATCGAACTATATACTAGATATACTTATATATATATACTAGAAAGATCCCTTATTTGCTATATAATAATACAACACACGAAGTGTTAATTCCATTTTAACCTTCCAGTTCAAACTACCCTCTAAGAGTCTAAGACATGCTTACATATTTGATGGTATCTTCATCCCCTCAATTCTATCACTAATACCTAGTGCCAAAACCTCGTTGCAACTTTCTACGAAGACGTCACATTTATAATTCACGTTTCTCTGTACTTCGCTGCTTCGATACCACCTATCGATTTTGCGATGAACATATAAATTATATGTGCATGTATGAAAGTCTACATGACACACGCGTATGTACATAAGTAAAGTCCATCCACTTTAGACCAAATTTTCTATATAAGATATATAGCAAGTCTTGAGATAGATAATCCTAGCATTACTCTACAGAAACTATCAAATATCTTTCTATAATAATCCTAGTCTAATTGTCATCCAGATATTCTTGAACACACTACATTTATTATTCTCCATATTCCCCTATCAAACAAACACACATATGGATCTATACAATAGCTATATAATCGGATAGCTTGAGGGTGAAAATTTTCCGTGTGAGTAATAGCAATATATGATAAATGTCGTTAAATCTGAAACTTAGGGTCCAGCATTTCTTGTATAAGAGGATAATAATGATGAACTTGAATTGGCAAATGTTCGATGGATCTTACCTTATTCCTTCTAAGGATATTATACCCATTACTGAAGATCTAATTTCAGTTTATATAAAACATTATGTGCAAACATGACCTGAATGTAATAAGGTTCAAGGGATATATACACAAAATATTTGGGGGTTTATGTTGCAGGAAAGAAAATAAAAAAATTCTTCCCATGATGTGTGTTTGTCTGTGTGTTTATAAATATAAATTCTGCTATTATATATATCATTGACGTGTTAATCGCATTGCATTTGTGCTTTATTCCCTTCATTTCATTCTGGATTCGTATAGTTAGGGGATCGATCATCATTCCACTGGAATAAGAAATAAGAATAGCCGAATATACATTGACGCAGATGCTTATATATAACCTCGAATTACTTTGTACATTTATGTACTGTTATTTAATCTATGTATACTCGGATTCTCAAGCACAATCTTTAGAAGATTTTGGTTTTCTCATTGTCAAATAAACATTTATTCGATATATATGTTGGTATATGTGTATGTATAAGGTTTGTTTACGTCTGATCCCTTGTTTTCCTATGGTGCTTGTCTCAAAATCCGATTTGTTCACCCCGCGAAAGAATATATATATACACCAGTCAGTATTTGGAGACTAATCCATTACTAGATCTTCCTTGATCCCTTCAACAAACGGCAAAAGCTGAGGAGCCAAATTCTAGACAACAAATTATTTATATTTGTTTCATAAAAATACAATAACAAAATAATATAAAAAAGATAAATACATAAGTGAAGTATTTCATTAAATTTTCTTTTGTATAAATTATTAATTGATAAATTTATATTCATGATAGCTATCCTAGGACAGTAATTTAATTAAAAAAGAAATTAATTTATAATTCAAGTTTGACCTTTAAGTAAACATGTTATGACATCTGTCGTGAAGTAGTTAAACTAGTTGAATTGATGTCAAAGGGTTTGATTCAGCATATGTATATGCGTGTACACACTACATAGGAATAATGAGACGATGTATATGATATATACTGTTTACATATACGCAATTGTATATATGTATAGTGGACTATTTCACTTCGGAGGATTCGCACCGGGGATTGGAGGTGTAATTGGTGTTTGGCGCATTAGCTCGATCGTTATCAACGCCCGAATTGGCATGTTACACCAGGGGACGATGCTTCTGGGATATATGTATGTATATTTTAGTCATATACATGTATATATAGAGGATATATAATAAAATATACATTGGTATGTGTGGAAAAGCATCAAGGTATGTCCAATATTTTTATGTATATTTTATCAATTTTTATAAAAATTTTTTTTTTATTTTATATATAATTCATCTGTAAAAATAAGTATAAATCATTCAAGCGAATTTATGTTTCTCGTTTTATTTTTTTCTTTTCATTCTTTCTAATTCCTTTATTCATTTCCCTCGCGGAAACGATACCATATTTGTGTTTGTGTTGTGTGGAATATTTAGATATGGAGGTATTTTTTTTTTCTTCGGTAAAAGAAGAATTGTCAGAGTGGTGGAAGACAGATATTGCACAAGAGCGTGATCGGCAAATGTGGTCGAGGGAAATGAAGAAAAAAAAAAAAAGAAAAAAAAAGGAGGGATATATTGAAGACCAAACGGTTCTTTGTAAAATGTCGTTCACCTGATTTAACGCGGACAGTGGCGCGCGCCTTCGTGTATATATATATCCCATATACACTCCCCTTCATGACTGAGAGGGAGTGATATACCTACCTGACAGATGTTTTCTGGGATTTCGAGTAATTTCCATGTTCCGCGAGACTGCGCGCCTCGTCGGGGACCTATATATGGCCAACGACGCGACCATTAGCCGACTTTGAAGTTTTCCACCATGATGCATCCTACTGGTATACTACATAACGTGTCGGTGATGGTGGTGGTGCTGGTGGCACGAGAGCTATTGCTAAAAATCCCTCTAACTGCTGCATACAAACGCGTACATATATACATTCCAATACCCGTCAGTCTCTCTCTCTCTCTCACTGTGAACAATAATTTTTTTTTTACTATTCGTTATTTTTTTTTCAGACCATTTCATCCAAACAAAAATCTTCCAAATATACTAGTGACAATAAAAAAAGAAAAATTGACTTTTATTACCAATTTTTTAGTATACGATCGAGTCGAAATTTTTGTGCTTTTCTAAGTCTTCTAGTAGTTGATTAATAACACCCTATATGGCAATCGTTGGCCTATCAATTCTACTTTGAATCTAGTGTTCATGTATTGCCAAATCTTCCATTCTAAAGGTGCAACGGAGGAACGTGTGTCTAAGTTTATTATGAAATAAAATATTACAATGTTACTTTGGATGTAAAAATCATATCAAACTAGGTTCAATATATTATCTTGGATTTTTAGAGGTTCCCCAAATTCAAAGTAGAATTGATATCCCAACTATAGAAGACTTAGAGAAGCACAAAAATTTCGAATTTAATTATATACATATTTATTTATAATTCATTTCACGAAACAGAGATATTTTAGCACTCACTCAAAGGATATAATTCGATAGTGTGATAAGGATATTGAATCAAACCCGATTAGCATTGACTCTCTATATACATTTCTATCTATACATATATAATGTTAAAATACATATGTACAAATAGAAATATATATATTTATCTGTGTGTATATGCCTGCATCGGCGCGTAAACCGGTAATTCCGTTGCGTATGAATTGCAAAGCCCGGCCAAACCCTGATGCGCCATTCTCTATATGCATACATCTATATATATAACTGATTGTACATATACATATGCATATATATACCTATATATGTGTAGATACATTCGTGTCTCGGTTACTCTTTAGTTGTGTTACGTTTTCTCTCGTTCTCTCCCGCAAGAGTTATCGAGTAATCAGCCGCGTATTGTTTTACGAGTCGCTGAATCGAAACAGCGATTGGACGCCAGTAGATATATACAATAAATATACATATATGTATATTGTATATAGATATATATGTACCCGCGGCACCCTGCCATATGCACAAATGTGAAGCATAACCAAAAGTCTCAAACTCTTCATCATTTTTTTATTCAAAGCCATATATGCATTTTCACACATTTTGTATTTGAGTATATATTAAACTATAGATATCCAATAGAAATATTTTCCATTCACAATAAAAATTTCACTTTATCATAATAAAATATAAATATATCTGGTAACTGTTTAAAATTTATTCATCTGTATATTTTAATGTTGATGAATTCAATATGTGCATCAATTAAAATTATTACAAAATAATATTTATGAAATAATTTTCAATTGTTTGTATTTCATGTAAAATATAAATATTTCAATAATTAATCAAGTACATTCATAAACGTTTAACTAGAGTATTGACTTTAATTTCATGTTCATCCATCTATTTAATTTAAAAACAAAATAAAAAAATAAACAGTATATATATAAAATATAATTTACTCATTTAATAAATACCCTCAGTATCTCATTAATGTATATACACATAGAGAATATACAGACCACGGTATATTCTCACACGCATCAGACAACGCACAAAAAAATATATCTACTCCCACATACGTATAAAAAATAAATAAAAAAAAAATACATACATACATACATATAAATACACAGTGAGAAGAGTCGTTATAAAATGCGCCCGATAAATTGTACGGAACTTAACAATCCATATAGAGTATAGAAAGCAAGTACAGTGCGAGTTATTGTGTAAAAGAGCGAAAGATATAGAGATATAGATACAAAGCAAAAGAGTAAAAATAAAAGTATGTTCACGAATAGAGGGGGATGATGAAAAAGCAGGAAAGAAAGACAAGAGAATCAAGAGGAAGGGGATATTACATACATATATGTATGTATGTATGTATGTATGTATGTATGTATACATATATCGGTCCAACGTGTGCGGTTGTGAGGGAGGATTGGCATTGTGAGAAGAGAAAAAGAGTAGAAGTGATGTGTGGGCACACATCGGGGATGCTCAACGTTTTGTATGTATACATACATATAATATACATACGAACAAATGGGGATTTTGAGAGGGAAAGGGGGTGGATAGCAGAACGGACACATATACCTATATACCCGTGTTAGCAACCCCATTGATCTGGCGGTGGACGCGGCAAAAACGAGCCTCGACCAGAGGGTTGAAAATTTGCGGAGTGCTGAGCCGTCGCTGGTTTATACGAACGGTTGTATAGAGGGGTTGGACGAACGGTGCTTTTTGAAGGGGGTTCGTTGTGATGGTGGTGGTGGTGGTGGTGGTAGTGATGCAGAGTGAGTAGGATGGTGCATTGGACAGTTAACGAGAGCGCAAGCATGCAGCATATATGTATTTGAAGAATATATATATATTGAGAGAGAAAACGATCGAGAGAATGGAATGAGTTGGGCAACGGTGAAAACGTGGCCTACCCATCCGTCCTGTCGAGATTCGGTCGGTTTGTTGGCCTCACGATGTGTATAGATGGATTCTCCACCCTTGTTACCTCTACCCACCACCACTGTACCACTCACCAACATCTACTGTTATACTATCACCACTCGTTTTTGTTTTTTTTTATTTATTTTTATTTAGTTTGTCTCATTTATGCATTCTCTTGCAGTGGGTCACATCAAGGACTATACAGCTCTTAGAGAAGTTTTATGTTACATGTTGAATTACTCAATTGAATACGTTCATTTGTTTTTTAGTAGGTTAGTAGTATACAAGAGTCGAAATTTTTGTGCTTTTCTAAGTTTTCTAGTAGTCGATTAAACATCCTATGGCACTAGTTGGCCTATTAATTCTACTTTGAATCTGGTGAACTTCTAAAAATTTAGAATTTAACCTAGTTTGATGCTTTTTACACCCAACACAACATTGTAATATTTTATTTCATAATAAACTTAGACGCAAATGTATAAACTACGTCGAGGTTTTATATTTTCTATTAAAATATTTCTAAATAACCTTCCTTGCTCCTGAAGAACCTCACTAAATAAAAATTTCATTATATCAATTTTTCGTAATTTTTAAATTTATAATTGGCCAATTTTTTTGTGTAGGAATTTTAATTTGTTTAATGACTGTGTTTACGTCTGTATAATCATTCTAAATTAGTGAAAAGCTTGATAATTATCATGATCATATCGTGGTACATACAACTACATCAAAGAGATTTTCAACACATTTATACACATATGTAAAAACATTTCATCAAAAATCAGGAATTGATATAAAAATTTGCACATTATAACGTCATCGTGTGGATAATTAAAGTTCTATTATAGATGAATGTACAGATAGTTATCATCATCACACTCTTCATGAAGGATACTAAATAACAGTCTGGTCCATCAGTGTACAGGATAAAAATGATAGCTTGTACACTAAAAAAAAAAAAATAAAATAAAATGAATAAAAAAAGAAGACAAATCGGAGTGTGAGAGCAGAAAAACTCTGAACTATATCCACACATATGCATGTACACATGTATAACATGCATATGTGAAAGAGAGCAGCTAGTAGCTCTATATACCCGCGCTCGCAGGTTCGTATTATAAAAATCCACAAAATAACCGAGCAGGGCCATTAGCGATGCTCTTTTAACCCTCGCTATTCAACATCGTCCCCGTGATGCGTGTAAATTTTCCAACGGCGGTTGCCTCTACCCGTTCGCTCCATATCCAACTCCCTCTCTCCATCCTCTCATTCCCTCTTTTGCCCGCGTTCAACTATACTACAACATTTTTCGACGAGTGAAACTGTATGTCGTTCCAACATACATATTCCACACTCCACTTCTGCTTTTCACTCTTTCCCTCTATCCAAAATGTATACACAGATATATATTCAGAGAACTTTCAGGACTGTCCAACCACCACTACCACCACTACCACCACTAGCACCGCCGCCGCCACCACCACCACCCTCGCGATGGTAATCCGACTGGCTAGCCACTCGCGCCAACAAAAACCCGCACCGTCGACCAAACTCACCTATACACACCCCCTATACCCTATTTTCCCACACCTTTATATTCTTGTTCACTCTTACACCTCTATACAGTTCATATATGTACTCTTCTGCATTTTGCAATGATCCTTTTCCGATGCACAGTATATATGTATGTACATATACGTGGAACACACTCTCTGGTGAACCAACCCCAACACCCTCAACACCACGAAATGCACGCTCGAGTGGTAGTGGTCATCCTTTTCTATGCATCGTTCGTTTGTGTCGCGTCTCTCATTCTCATTCTCACTCACACTTTTACTATTATATATTACCGTTATATGTATACGTGAATATATATACATATATTTATATCACCCTCGCACTTTGACCTGGGTACGGCCCGTTGCCAGCTCCACGTCAACCCCGGCAAAATTATTTCTGCGTGGCAGCCATGTAAAACCCTTCTCTTTTAGTACATATGAAGTATTATCTCTCTGTCTCTCTCTCAACTCAATGCGGGTGTGTGTGCAAGTTGTCACTCGTCAAAAGGCTGATCTCACGTTGACTTATATAAATATATTTCCGTCACTTTAATTCACTTTCACCACAATCCAACTAATTTATCAAATATTCCATAATAAAACATGTGTAATAAGTTAAATAAAATGAATAAACATAATTACAATTTTTATTCCAATTTATTCTTCCCAAATGAACATAATTCTTTATAAATTTTCTTTTGTCATGATGAATTTAAATGACGTGACTATATCTACATAAAGTTTCATATTGTCTAGTCCTTTGTGTCACTATATGGCGTAATGTTAAACAAGCTTTATCTAACGCTATAAAGGTATACATAGATCAAGTGAAATATAACATGTATGTGTATAAGTACCTATATAATGTTCTCTTTCACTACCAATATCACATATATATCGTACGTTGCTCGTTCCTCTGCAGGTTCTCTGTGAGTTGCTGACAAAATGAGGCAAGCTATATGGACGCTCGGTTACCGCATGCACCAACGCCGTTTTACTCTATATACGTATTGGGGGATGATGGACACACCAGTCGCATTTTCCACCCCCATTGACACAAGCTATATATAGCTATTGTGTGCGTATCATACATATATATATGTATATATTTATATACTTATCGTTCTCTTGTTCTATTCCAACATGGTTTATATGCTATACGTATACAACTATTCTGTGTACATTGAACTAACGTACATTAGGGTGTTTCATTTTTAGGCGATATTTTTTTTTGTTTGTGAACACTGAAAATCTGATAATTTATACAAAAAAAAAAAATATTCCCATTTAAAAAAAAATTCTGAATTAATTAGAGCTGTGAATTCAAAAATTCGATTTCCCATATAAATAACACGAGAAAATTTTTTTTTTCGACTTCAACTCGATTTTTCGGTAATCAAAAATTTTTTTTGAAAAAAATAAATATACAGGTTTGGTAGGGCATCAAATTTGCTATGAAAAGTTGGTCACCGCAAACGCTCTCCGATCAGAAGTTTTCGAGTTGTACGCGTATAGAGCTGGAAAGGTGAAAGTTGATTATAATTGACAAAAAATTTTCTTTAAACTGGAATTTATTGATTTGACATTAATTATTATCTTACAATAAACGCTACAATGCTGAATCAACCATGTAATAACATCAAAAAAAATTTTGATTACCGAAAAATCGAGTTGAAGACGAAAAAAAAAATTTTCTCGTGTTATTTATATGGGAAATCGAATTTTTGAATTCGCTAAGCCTCAAATTAACTCATAATTTTTTTTCAAACGAGAATATTTTTTTTTTTATATAAATTATCAGATTTTCATTGTTCACAAACAAACAAAAATATCGCCTAAAAATGAAACACCCTAACATACATGGTGTCAATAAATAGATTTTCAAAAAATATTAGATACGTATTTTTGGATTTTTTAATTTGATGTATATTTCGCGAGATTTTTTTTCGTTCCCATCTTTTTCAAACACCCTGTATACATAATTTCTCATCATATCTTTCTCGCTCATTTAGTAAATAGAAGGAAGGTTAATATATATCGTTTCTACGTCGAAACAATGACCTGTACAAACCTGTCACACACGTACCAATCCCTCACTCTCTCATTTATTCCACCATTCTCTCCATATATGCGTATATGTATATATATATGTATATTTTAGCTCTCACGTGAGTACTCATGATTACTATATACATTTATCGATGTTGGCTTTACGTGTATATGCAGCTCGCAGCAGCTCTTTCCATATCACTCTTTGGCTACCATTGCGCCAATACCGCTACTGAATCACCCTCGAGGTTTTAACAAAAATATATATATATATATATGTATATACTATATACGTGTATATTTCAATGTAATATATGAGTATTTGTGCGACATTTAATGCACACATCATCATCGATTGTTCAATTTTTTATAGGTAATATTCATACAAGTTCAATTAAGCTTTTTTTTTTTTCGTTTTTTTATATCACATTTGATATATCAAAAAACGTCATTATTTTCTACCTAATATTTAATTATACATATGTATAGATAACAATATATATACATATATAATGAGTATATATCATGTAATATAATAAACAAGTGTGAAGAATTAAAAATTTTTTATCAGGTAAGTGGATGTTATAATTATTAATTTAAAATATCGTCTTAATATATTTATATAAATATTTTTGGGGTAAGTATAGTTTTATAATATATAAGTATAAATATATACTAATTGATCAAGCTGAATATTTTTATATAATATATATTTATTATTTATATGTGTACATACATGTATATATATATATAGTCTTAAATAAATGTGAAAATTACCACGAGACAAATTACAAAGCTAATCGTCCAATTCACTAATGATAGGTTGCCCCTGAAAATGAGTATACTATATACGAGGGTTGAGAGTATTTGGCTATATACTCTTGCTGTCTACTGTTATATGGTTGTACATGTATGGTGTATGTGTTTGACATTTGAAAAAGCGCACGTTTCCTGCGACCATCAGACTAAACAGCCGTGCATATATATACATATGTATACATATAAGTATATATGTATATGTGTATACGAATTGGGGTGAAAAGGGAACGAATGAGACAAAACGAAACGCCCTCTCTTAACGATTCCGAGTGCGGCGAACCGGTTAACCGGTCATTAGCCGATCGTGCACCGGTGGATGTAAATTAAACCTCCGGGGCAATTTTGGCAGCTTCGTTCCTAACTTTATACTCAGTATACTTAGTTCATATATGTATTTATATTTATATATGTGTCCAAAGTCTGACGTCAGGAAGTAGAAAAAAATTTCCAGGGATTATACATATATGTATATGTATTTACAATTGACCAGGTGAACGGATATCACGAGTTTTCGACAAGTTCAAACTCGATTTATTACGTACTACATGAGTAAAATTTAATTTAATGTTATTTTATTTTTAATTATTTATAATATCGTTGAAGAATGTTTTATATTTGTTTTAGATTCTTGTGTCTCTTGTAATACAAACTAATTAAATTTCTCGAGCATCTACATTTAATATAACGAAGAATTTGAGTGAATATCTGATTACCAAAGTTGAGGGTGTATTTAAATTCAGTCTTTGTGTCATGGATACTCTGTAATTAAGAAGATATTCCATATCGGCTCTTTCGTTTGTCTATTATGGTTAACAAAACCACCATGTATATCCCACTGACATAAATTAAACAGTAGATCCAAAGATGATAATGGAAAAAAATTCTTTGGCACACTCTGCAGTGTATTTGCATCAGAGATACGTCACTGAGAATGAGGAAATTATGTGAGGGTGCCAAGAATGGTTTAGTGGTATATATGTAGTGGTGATGGTGGTGGTTACGACGCTCGTTTACTCCCTCGCGGTCTCCAAAGCTGACGGCACAGATTCCGAGGCGCTGATAGGAGTTTCCGGACTTCCTGTGCTGACCCATCTCTCTGGGTTCTGCCACTGTCTGGGTACTCGAGTGCATCACGATCGTCCCTTGTTTCCGATCTATATCGAAATCTTTTCTAGAATAGTTTATTAGTGTAACGTGCTCGCAATATAGTTAAATACAAATATCTGATATAGAAAAATAATATAAAAAAATCCTGAAGTTTGTAGAAAATTTATAAACAGAAAAAAAAATTAATTTCATATTTAAAAAAATTTTTTTTACATGTAATGAAATATAAATTTAATTAATTGTACGAATTTTTATTACTTGAATTTCAAATTCACAGTAAATTAAAAGACTAATTTGTATACATATATTATACATATATAAAACGTATTCAAAACTTCAGTCCATTAATCGACCTTATGTCGACTTTATTTCTTCGGTGCAGTTAATAATTCACAAAGCCAAAGTTCCTCTGTATCTCGCCCATGTGCCAGATGTGCGGCCTCGTCAATTGTCTTCTCTCTTCTATACAATTAACGTCAACGCAGTTAATCAACCTATATCTATACACCCATACACAGAAAATAAATTTAAAAACATCGATTACCATACTTCATTAAATATACATAAATATACAAATAAATATACACAACACAAAATTTTAAAAATATTTATTGTATTATATAAAATATAAATTCGTTATTAAACTATATTCATATTCATATATGTACATAATAGAATGCGAATATATTAATTCATGCATATACAAATACACATCCATTAACTGATTGTGGATTTTTCGATAATAAATAAATAATAAGTGAATGTGAAAAATTGGCTGACATGAAAAACTGATAACTGCGCTTATCGAACTCTCATTACCACACGCAGAGTATTGAATACATATATATATACCAAATGTGTTATTTGGGCTGGTATGTGGTCGCAGCCACAGTGAGGATTTAAATTTATTTTCTCGCTTGCACTCACATTTTTTCTCTGTGTTTTGCATTCACTTCCTCTCTCTATATATTTCAGTAATACTTTACACTCCCCCACTTTACTATATAGACTATATACATATGTACATATGTATATGTATGGTTAACGCGATTGCGCCCTTTGTCCTGAACAACCCCTCCCGCACAAAACCGGCACACCGCGTCTATATAACCCTTTTGACCCCTTCATATTACAGCGCGGATATAGACAAGCCAAGCAAAAGTTTCTCTTCGTCTCTCGTACTTTCACGCTCTATCACTATCTCTTTATCACTCTGTGTAATAAATGTATGTATGTATATGGTTCTTCTGTTCAACGCCCTTCGTTTTGCTCTCTTGCTGGACGCAATAATAAACAAGGCACAGGTCACTATGGTGACGCGTCCATCGCGCGCGAACAAAACACCCTGTGTGACGCTCTTGTATGTGTACTCGATTCGACCTCGGCTTTGTGTTATTTTATTAACGCGTGTGTGATCATGTGTATGTACACTGTTCACATGCAACGAGATGCAAATTGTGTGCAATGAAGAATTTTACACTTTTATTTTTATTTATATCGTGGTTGAATTTGCTGTTGGATTTAAAATATGGAATTTAATAAATAGTCGAGAATTTTTGTCGATATTAATTTAGTTGAAATGTATTGTTCTAATATTTATTTCATTTTATATTTTAAATGGTTGTATTGAGGTGTGTTGAGAGGAAAAATTATTTTTTTTTGTTGAGGAAAAATTTTCGTATGAACGAGACTCGTGTCGCCATCTCTTAACAAACCCCTCAACGATTTTATCAAGAATTTTCTCATTTTCTTCTCGAGATCATTGGGACATTTTTCAATATATATTTCAAATTTTATTTAAGATAAATAAATAAATTTTCAATATTGAAAATACAATTAATTAATTTATTTTCAATTAAATATAAATAAAAGACACGTTTTATTTTCCATTTTCATCGACATTTATTTCATTTATTTATAATTACATTTAATGAATAATACTGTATGTGATAGTAAAAATTAATTTTCTTCTGCAATTGAATTGCATTAAATTTTCAAATTCATTTTAAAACAATACTATAATGCATAAGTTATATAATATACATGGATCATGTACATACCGTTATATATCGCTTTTCTCTTCCTCTTAGAAGCTTATAATGCTGGTATCCAGAAAGTTTGCCGCTTTCACCACCATCCTACGTTTAAACCACAAGCTCCGGCCCACCCATCCCCACGTTCATCATAATACATACATATACCAACTATTCAGAATATGCTTATTCACATAGTTTTAATTATAGATTATTAAAAAAATTCTCATAACTTACCTTATATTTTTATTAAATTTTTCTTTCATAATTAAAATAATACATATATACAAATATAATTATTATACATATATTAATACATATTATTCACTCACATAGGTATATATGCACATATATTCGCTAATGAAAATAATTTTTTTCAAGTGTACATAGTCATTAATTTTTTTTTTTTTCTCTCTGACGCATGTCAGGAAGAATCTTAATTTTCCAAAAGAGGGGTAAAGCAAAAGGAGAATAGAAACATGAGAGAATGCGCAAGTGGGCTGTCCTTGGCCACAAAGCACCGCCTCCATTTACTTCTAACTCACCCTTATGTCTCCCTCTTGACTTTACTTTTGCCATCTTGTCTTCGATTTTGTGGGTAGCCCCAGAGTCTGACCAGAAACACGAGAAAAGCTAGTTACTTTGTTTGAATACATTTGATATTGTATCATTTGTTCATTAACAAAAAGATAATTTATACATTGTTTATCTCTTTGATGAAATATTTCGGAGTATAATTAAATAATGAATTAATATTAAAAGTATATTTATATAATAACGAGAGACACTTTCTGTTTTTGATGATATGAGACTCGACTAATTTAATTAGAGAGCCAAGTAGTCACTTGTCACAATGAACTATATAAAACGATAATTAATTTCACACCTATATAGTAATAATAATCCCATCAATTATTTATTGAAGCGACCGATCAATGATAGAGATTCCTATACAGTCGCAATTCTATATTCGTTAATAGTGTGATCATCCATGAAACAATTTATCTCATGCACGCACCCATGGTTAATCAATAAAAATAAAATTTCCATTCGCACATGCAAGTAGATAAAAAAATAAAAGAATAAAAAAACCAACTCTTACCTCTTATTTTTGTCATTTAAAAATCCCACATATATATCTCAAACTCATTGGGTAAAAATAATCCACCAGATTTTTTTTCCACTAGAAAAAAAATTCGATTCACTTTTATACCGACAGTCGGTGTGGCCGATAAAAAAGTACTGCCCGCGCGAGTATGTAAAAAAGTCGAAGGGAAAAAAGAGGAGAAGGAAAAAAAAAATCGGTATGGACTGAACAAGGGAAATAACCGCGTGCGCGTGCGGACGTATCGAATAGTTGACGATCCGAACGACAGAGCGCTGTTATTTTTCGCGCGTTCATCCCTACCACATTGTACACTTTGCCATTGTCGGCCCCTACTACTCTCACGCAGTTCAGTTAAAAATGAATGAAAACAAAAAGAAAAAAACGTGTATATACAAAAAAACGGAAAGCGCGATCGAGTTGGACATGATAATAATTTTTACAAACCCACGCCTGTAATCAAGGCTACGTGTTACACATGTTCGAATCATACACTGCTACATTCAGGAGAGTCCCTACTATTCTCCATGTTAAAATGTTAGTAGTGGGGGCGAATGACAAGAAGAGAAACAGAGCATAAGCTTTAAATTCGTGTGAGAGAAGGGCGGATACACTATCGCGAAACGAGGGGAAAACAAATGTAGTGGGAGAATGTTTAGACTCATTCCACTTTATAATGTTTGGAAGCGGGTGGTAAAAGCACAGAGAAGGATAAAGAGAAATGTGGTGGAAGAGAAAGAGAGAAAGAGATAAAGTAGTTTAATAGTATTGAAGCACAAAACTATATGTATACACACATGTCTCTCTTTCTTATACATGCATGAACATGTTCTGCAGCGGTACAGAGATATACATATGGATAACGCGGTGTTGCTACTTTTATGCGGTGTATGCTGCACACAAGAGTTTTATCCTCTCTCGCGCACGTACGCCCATCGTTTGTCGTGCGCTGTTCTCTCTGAACTACCCCAATTTGTCTGAATGAAAAGCGATGCAGCAGCAGCAGCAGCAGCAGCAGCGGCGGCGACGGCGCGCGAGTTTATATATCTCTTCAACGCGATATTTCCGGCTCACGTGCTATCAATTTTTTTTTAACCCGCGCTTTTTTTTCTATCGTTGTTTACATCCACCATGCGACGGACACGTGAAGTGTGCAAGCTAACAAAAAATTTATAGATAAATTTTATGGGGTGATTTTTTTTTTTTTTGTGAAATATTTATGATGGTAAGTATTGTATATGTTTGTTTATATTGTATTGTATTGTATATGTATGAGTGTGCTTCAGTATGTTTGTTGTATGCATATTGAAATTGAAACATATAATTACACAGTGAAGATCAAATTTGGGGAAAGTCTTTGGGACTGATAGTATAACAATTGTCATTGGTACACGTTGATCGAAGCGTGACGAGCGGTAATTGAATGTAGGTACAGCATTTGCATTGACAAGCTCCAATAGAGATAATTCGAATCTCGTTGGATACCAGAGAGGAATGGAGATATATGTATAGAGAGAAAGCGAGAAATTCACGCGTCCACAGGGGGAGAAAGCGCGTTAGTTCGTCTGTCAATACATGACGATGAGCGACCAGTACAGTAGTAATGTATAAGCGTCGATTTCAATGTTCACATTATTGTTTGTTTCAAAAAATTTCTCATTATTCTTCATGATTTTTTATTCATCGTTTCCCCAATTGATATTATCATCTACATATTCTCTTAGTTAATAAATAAATTACAGTGTTATTACATATGGTTATGAATTATTATATATTTGCTCTCTAAAATATATTTAGAGATTATTCTTAATTAAAAAAATTTCCTAATAAATGTAATATATACAAATAAAAATCTTCTATTCAAAGTTTTACTCGATCAACCCTTCCGCAACTTTTGGATGCAGCACGCGCCACAAAAGGGTATCGCAAGAGGGATATAAATTGTGTGTATGAGGTCCGAAAAAGGACGAGGGGTGAAAAAGCTTTAAAGCGAACGAGAACGTAAAGCCGAATGAACAAAGAGCGAGACAGAAAGACATTGGAGTGATAAAGAGAGAATACAGAAGTTGGATAAAAGAGAATACTGACCAACACACAGTATAAAAGTGAGATAGAATTTAGTGATAGTGTAACGAATAAGAGAGTGAGGTCGAGTGTATTTTGTGCGATAGACAAAATGTATTGGGAGGATATAGATATGAGCGCAAGTGAAACAGAATGAATGTCTGTTAAATGAGGATAGAATCAATGAAAAGTGAGATGGTTGTTGTGAGGTTAGAATGAGATGAAAGAAGAAAAGCTGGAAGTGAGGGAGCAAGAGAGAATTTTGAACAGAAAGGGTAGTGGGAGCATGCGGTTCTGTGGAGGGGTATGAGGAAGAGGAAGAGGCTAGAAGCGGAGGAGGACGAAGTATGGAACGAGAGGGGGATGCTGCGTGTGTAGGCATGGACCAGTGCGTCAACGGCTGTTGCCTCACACGTACCGCCCCAAATTATAGTTAGTGGTCCATCGGGCATTCGGAGATGAACAAGTAGCTCCTAGTGAACTCATTACTATTATATCATAAAAATTTGTCATTACGAGAATCCAAAGTACATTTTAGTTGAGACTTTGAAAAGAAGAAGTGTCGTTATTCGTGATGAATTTATTGAATTTTATTATTGTTTCTGAATTTATTAATGTGGTAAACTTTGGACAATTTTATATTGTGATTTAATTATCATTGGTGATTGTGATTAATGCAATGGTGCTTTGGGAAAATTTTATGCAGTGTTTAGAATTATGAAAAAAATAATTTGCAATCTGCTGATTATTTAATTGATTTTTATTGTTGGAAAATTTATTTAATGATGATGTGATTTGCGGTGAAATTGTTCAAGTGCAACGTCGGGACAAGATATAAAATATATTATTGGCTGTTTATGCAAGTAAGATTACATTAATTTGTTTATTAATTGAAAATTCGGATACGTATTTTAGTTGACAAGTTTTGTAAATACGAAATCACTCTATTGTTACTCTTCACAAATTTATACAGAATTAATATTATACTACTTATTCATTTATAGTATTATAATTGAATATATGATTAAAATTTAGAATATATAAACATGAAAAGAATGAAGAAACTTTCTTAGATTTTACTTCAAGGAACGCAAATCGTCGGTAGAGATTTGAATGCGAAGCAAAGCGATATATTCTTAGCCGTCGCACTGGTGCTAAAAATTATTTTTCATCAGATATTACAAGATTTTTCTAAATAACAATCAGTACTCAAACACAGTAACGATAATTTATCATGGAAAAAAATTGACAATCCAATCATGAACTAAAAATCAAACGTTTCAATTTGGTTAATTGATCCAAACAATTTATTTAACAATACTAAACTTCAAAAATAAAATACACCAGGCCATTAATTATCACCAACCCTATTGCTATAATCTCAAGAATTTTTTGTGCAATGACAAGAGACAACGTGGACGACAAGTTCGCGGACCACGTGCCAGTTTGACACGCGGCATTCCGTGCGTAGAATCGTATGTGGGGGGTTTTAACTCACTATATACTATCCCACGTTTTTTCCCCTATTTTTTTCCACCCCCACCAACGTCCATGGCCCGTCGATTCGTTCTCCCCTCTATATCTCATCCCTCTCATTCTCTCTTTCGCACTCTTTTACACTCATGTTATACCCTTTATCCATATACATGCCACACACTTTTACCGCCGGTATATGAATGCACCAGGCGCGTGTCACGCCGAGTGACGTACACAAAAATTACTGAATGAACGTCGACGTCACGCAACGGGAGCAACGCGACGATTAAAACTTTTTACGAATTTATATACATATACATTTATTCGTCCGATAAAAAATAAACGAGCGCACATGTTTCCCGCTGATTTATTATTTACCCATCTAGTTATTATAGATATTGATTTAATCTAAAAGAGAATAAAATAATGAATGTAAAATTAAAGAATTTCGATGATAATTTTCAAGTATTCAATATAAAAAAATAATTATAATCTTTGCAGCTTAGAAATGATGATGAAGCTATATTCAACAATGAAGAGTAAAGTATTGGACATTCGTAATAAAATTAAAAATAAATTATTACTATTGTCCTCGGTGCCATAAATTTGATAAAATTACCAAGTGTCTTGGAAAAGTGATAGAAAATAATTGACATTGTGGCGCCGTCGGAACGTCTATTGCAATAAACAATTAAGATGTCGAGTTTAAATGTGTGGGAATTCCACGAGCCGTTTTATAACCAAATGTCCTGATTGCCTATGGATATATTCGGCCGTTGTAACGGCCAAGCTGGTGGTGGTGGTGTGGTTGGTGGTGGTAGTGGTGGTACTAGTGGTAGTAGTGGTGTTGGTGGTAGCAGTAATACCCCTTTAAGAGGCACTGGTAATAGTGGTACTGTGAGAATAACCGCTGCCGCTGATTCATCAGCAACAGGAAGTACTAACGATACGGTAGAAGCAAGTGGTCCAGGTGGAAGAATGCAATTGACAGGAGCATCAGCACCCGGAACGGCGGCATCGCCGGAATCCGGGGTTTCCCCGTTAGCTGATGCTTACACAAAGATGACCACAGACATACTGACAGAGCGTACACTCGGTGACTTTGTCAGTGAGCATCCTGGTGAACTTGTTAAAACAGGTATATTAATACGGCTGTTGATGATTTATAATTGTCGGAAATATCCAAGTGAAATAGGTATTTTGTAATTATTATTTTGATTTTAGGATCACCACATCTAGTATGTACGGTTTTACCTACGCATTGGCGATCTAATAAAACACTGCCAGTGGCATTCAAAGTTGTGGCACTGGGCGATGTTGGGGATGGCACATTGGTGACAGTTCGTGCTGGCAATGATGAAAATTGTTGCGCTGAATTACGAAATTCAACGGCTTTGATGAAAAATCAAGTTGCTAAATTCAATGATTTGAGGTTCGTTGGCCGAAGTGGACGCGGTGAGTGTACAATATTATTTTATTAAACAACATAAATACAGTGTAAACACACCGCGGTTTTACGTTTTATATTCTGTGAATGAATCCGTATGACATTATAAATTCATTCAGATTGTGCGATGAAAGTTGGTAGTAAGAAGTTTTCATTCATAAAACAGTAAAACTTTCTAAAATCCCCTTCGTTGACAAAAGTCTTTCCCCACTTTTCTTAAAGTGGCCAAGGAAAGTCTAAGAAAGATGGGAAATGTATATATAAAGGAGGGTTGTAAGAAAATGAGGGTGCGACGGAAGAATTCGTCGTATAGTAAGGGTAGGTCGTGGATGTCTAAGAATCACCCTTATTTTTGTCTTATTCTCCCTTTTCGCCTTCTTTAACCAAGAAAGAATCAGTTTAAACCCATAGATATATAAATATACATCTATATATATATCAGTTAAAAACCATTTTGAAGGGAAAGCTTTTGGATTCCTCAGTTTGGAGTGAACCCAACGTCTTTCATGAGCTTGACTTGGAGTGAGTAATGGCTTTTATTTGTCCGCGCCACCACCAACTTCTCACAATTCTCTCACACTTTTACTCTGGCGTTCTCTGTTTCCCATTTCAATTTTACCAATTTTCCCTCTTATACTCTTCACCACCCCATCATCATCTCTTGTGTAACATGGGGAAAATGCGTCACTTGTTTTACAAAGCAATCAACTGACACAGCGAACGAAGCAGAAAACTGTATACCAGAGAGACGATGATATTAATTGAGGTTTTACTCAAGTTTCAATTGAGATTATTAGCTCAGGTATGCCTTTTAATTCAGTGGCTAAATGTGCGCAGAAATAACCCTCTCACTAAATTATCTTCATGTATAATAATTTATATAACGTATAATTTTATCATTATTTTAAAGTGACAGAAATATTTATAGTATTCAATTCACGTTGATAATGAATTTATACCAACAATTGTTAATTTTTTTTCCTTTCATTCGTTTCACATCATTCAAACATGAGGGAATGAATTGTAGAATGATGAGGAGTATTAAGCATTCTCCACTGAATTCATCGAGGGAATAATCAAGTATCTAGAAAGGTCGTGAAAATAGGGAGAGAAGAAGAAACGACGTGAGTCTTCTTGCACTCTCTTCAACATCCTTCATCCAAGCTTATGTTAATTCCACGCTCGTTGCCGAAAACAATTGAGAGTTAATCTCAGACAAATGACTGACGCGCCCAAACTGAATCCTATCCCTCCTTATACTTACTCATCATCTTATACTTCTAAAGTTGTTGTTGATGTTCATCTTTTCTTCCCAATATCAAACAGGATTCAACTGAAAATCCCAACTATTTCATCATTATCCATATACTTGCAAAATTTTCCTCATTCTACATAAAAGATATATCAATATTACATGTCTATGTTTGACGAAAACTAATATAATATCTACTTCAATAAAGAGGAACTCTATCACGAGTTTGCTCTTCCTGCAATGTGAGCATTGTAAGCAATAGAGTATATGTATCGACAAGTGTCAAACGTGGCCACAGGGCGGTTGGCCACGCGAGTTTCTCCTTCCTCTGCGTGATAACTTCCATCGAGGTTACAAGACGAGTCACGCCAATCCTCATGATGGCTTTCTCGAATACAATACATGTATATTAATATATAGTCAGCCTACCATTTATGTACATTCGCGTTACCGCTCTGCCATTTCCCATTTCTTCGCCCTTTCGTATATGTCTATATACGTCGTACATACACACATATACATAAGTATAATTTATATACCTACATGTCAGAATGTAGTAGGTATAGTACGCACAAGCCAGACCCTGGGTATCACCCTCGGTGCCAGTCGCCGAAACCATTAAAAGTCTAGCCCTCTCTCCCTCATCATGGTGGTATATAGTCGTGCTTGTACTCTTTCTATATTTTATGTCTATACATGTTTTTAAACGTTTCCCGTACACGATCAGGCCACGTTTACTCATTCCGTGCTTTTGTGCTCATTTGCCTTCGAACCCTCCGTCGCCGACGCCTGGTACACACACACACACACACTTCTTTTTTTTATTTTTATTTTTATTTATTTTTTTTTTCCGGTTTTGCTCTCCCTCAACATTTTTCGCTTCTCGACGTATAACAAAGTGCACTTTACAACGCGATTACGTTCAATTCTTGACAAATATGTTAAGTTTGGATATTCAAGTGTATGATAAAGAGGGAAAAGTAGAGAAAAAAAATAAAAATGTTACGGAGAAATGAAAAATAAAAATGTTTGTAAATAATATTTGCCAATTTCCTTTGATTTTTTTTTTATTGTGGGTTATTCTATTTGTTTTTTTTTTATTTATAATTCTCAATGTTCTATTGGGAACACAGTGGAACTATAATGTATTAAATATTCTGCATAATACACGCAGTAGATCACAGTCGCGTTGATGTCATCTTTTTTCTTTTACATAGTGTATGTGTATATGAGTATGTGAGTGCGTTGGACATCATCTGCTTTCGATACATTACTGCAGCATAATTAATTTAGTGCCGAGTTTCAACAGATAACCGGGTTTGCAAACTTTCAATGACAATGCCGCCGATGGATAGTCAACGAAAAAGCTTAATGGAGTATGGCTATAGACTTTAATATACCTATATGTATAAACAGTGGTAAAGACTCTCTCTATGATAACCTACAGTCGCCAATATTAACAAAATTTCCGGCTATATTATAATATATACTTCAAACATTCGCCAAAATCGTTGCCAAAAACTTTTAAATACATCAAATTATTATATAAAAAAAATATTTTATTAAACTTTCAGGTAAGAGTTTTACATTGACGATAACTGTCTCGACATCACCACCCCAAGTAGCAACGTATACTAAAGCCATCAAAGTGACTGTGGATGGTCCAAGAGAGCCCAGATCCAAGACCAGTGAGTATCACTGTAAGCATTATTATCAATCATTTAATTATTAATCATTTAAAAATTCGCCAAATAAATCATTCAATTTTTTTTCTTCAACATTCAAGCTTTCCCCTGACTTTTGTTATTCATTCCCATGTATACAGTCACAATTTAACCTCAACTATTAAAATATTCAACTTGTAACAGCGTCTTATTTATAACTCTAATGTTGCATGCATAACCTGGACCCATGAGCAATAGACTTTATACAGTAGAAAATATAAGGCTGATGAAGGGGCTGGTATTGTGGCTATATATCCACATAGTGATATCGTAGGTTGTTAAACCACCGCCTACAAACTTGGTGTCATCTCCACAACCTCCACAATGCTATGCTGGTGCCCGCTTATTCTCTCAACTCTTAGGATAGTCCCTTACTTACAACCCTTTCGGAGCATACAATTACCAGAGGAGTTGGGTATTCACTGGGCTTGGGCGCGGTTGTCGTTGAAGTTGCCACGAGTACTTTGAGACAACATCCATGTATATTTATACATACATATGTATGTATGTATATGGTAGAGTTGAGGGTGGTAGGTGTTACCTAGTTTGTTCTCTAACTTAGCACACCTCACATTATCTCAGAGCAAAGCTACAACTACTTCTATACCACTATTACACTTGGGCATTAACAAAATTGCGTTACCTAAAATTACCACCCACTTCCTATGGCCTCGTTCCCTTTTGTAGATTCACTACCTTGTCATCATACATTGATTATGAGATTTCCTCTTCCGTAGAAGTTAATTTAGTTATTCGGAGGGGTTTGAAAGATATAGGGTAGCGAAATGGTGGCTGTGTATGCGTATAGTGTAAGGTGAACACATTTTATATACATGTACATATATTGTAAACCACATCCGCCACCGTGGCCGCATCTGTGGACCACCCGCTTAGGTCCCTTCGTTCAATTCAGATTATTAAACCCATGAGAAACGCCTTTGACTTTGGAATTCTTTAGTTTTTGACTCATTGTATTTATTTATTTTCTCGTTGCTTCTTTATCATCGGTGCTTGCTTGAGTATGATAATATTTTTTCTCTCAGTATGCACAGGTATATGAAAAAAAATTGTATACTTTTTTATATCAAAGAGTTTTGTAAAACCAGACACGTCATAAATTCACTTCCACATCATTGCGAAAGACTGGTAGCTCTTTTTACTTTAGAATTTTTAATTTATTCTTTGATGAAACCCACAATATCATCAGTCATTTAATTGGTTTAAATACCTTAATCTTTTCCTTATATATCCATTTGTCAGATTTATTTTAGGAATAAAAAATAAGTGAATGAATAAAAATTACTGAACGAGAATTTGACAGAGTATTCGATGAATTAATGGTTCAATCTCTCCACCATCATTCCTATTTCTCCCAGTCGTTCTCAAATACTTTACGTAGTTTCTATGTATCCGTAGAATTGAAAGCACCAATGGCAGTATTCACCGTGCTTTTCCTACAGTCCCATAGTTCCTCTCTCAAGAGACTTTGGTTGGCGCTTACGTGGACGCGGTTTGACATCAGGATAAATGAGTCTTGGCCCAGGGACTCTAGTGTGTGCGCTTGGTCCCCGCGTTCTATAGCCCAGAGGGTTGTAATTAATTAAACAAGCAATTCATTACACATTCAACCTTCCCGTTCTCTCATTCGTTCGTTCCCTTATACCTCACTGAAGATAACCGCCGTTTGCACCACCCAAGGAAATTGATTGAGAAGGGTTCTCCCTATAACCTAACACCAACCGTATTATAGATATATACACGTACATATCTACAGCAATATACAGTCTTTGGGCACAATTGTATACGACGACGTGCTCTCCATTTTCTGTTGTCCCTGAAATGTCGAAATGACAATTGCATATAGGATATATGTGTATAGATACTTATACGAGAAACATGTTGAAGAAGTTTAACGACAGATAGTTATAGAGAGAAAGAGCTATTTGATGTGTCGTAAAATAAGAAGCTGTCGATGACAGCTGGCCTGATTCCCTTGGCAGGACACACGAGATTCTGTACATGACTCTCGACGTGAGGGTCCAAAAAATAAAATCGATAACTAATTGTAAGACAATATATAAGAAAGTTTAATCAGGATAATTTTCATTTTGTGTCGGAAAAGTCAGGTGTATACTGAGTCGAAATTTACGTCCTAGTTTCATACTTCATTTCTACAATATGCATACAATATAATTTAGATCCTCTTTTACTCCTGTAAGGTGGCGGAAATTTGGATTTCTTTCACTTGCAGACGCAAAGAAGGATCTTATAGGACTTGGAAGTATCATATGAGGTTCATAGAACTTCTATAAGCATGGAAATAGGACTTAAATTTCGACTCGGGATATCAGAAGTGTTATTTCAGGTATTACGTCTAATCAGAAAAATTATTTCATTAAGTTTATTGGCAATTTAGGAAATCTGAAATGTAGTAATGATGAAATATTTTCATAATTTCGTGATATTTTTTGACTTTCAGGTCGATTATAATTTATTATTTATACATTTATTCATTCCGACGGGATGTTATATAGTTGGATGGTTCATATAGGAGACATTGGTATATAATTCCTATAAAGTCTAGTGTCTATTGTGCTACAGATCTAATCGTATGTTCAGCGTAGCTATACTGTACTCAGCAAACTCATGAGAATTTCGGGTTGACGAGAATTAGAATTAGGGTTTCGATTGGATTATCGTGAACGACAGTATATATATATATCTGAAACCCTCACTCATCATAGAATATAACTGACTGCCGCTTGGTTTCAAATGGTCTCCAGTGCCTTCAACGTCAGTGCTTGGTAACTATATTCTCTGCCGCACACTCTCATTGTCCAACGAATGAATGAGGGTATGTGTGGACACATACGAAAGTACGAGAGACCGAAATTTAGTGATGTACTATACTCTCTCTTTCTCTATGTACCTCCGACGCGTGGTCGCCTGCTGGGACGTCTTTAATTGGGTTTCCAATATTCTGCCAATACATTGAAAAAAAAAAAATAAATAAAGCTAAAGCAACGAAATAAAAATTTATCCCTCACATTGTGCATTTCACCTGGGGATTTTTCTAACCAATGCCAATTTCCAATTGATTTCTGTGTAATGAAAGATTTTCTAATTCATTTTAGTAGGAAGATAGTTTAAATTAATCATAAATAATATATATATTTGTTTAGAATATATTTAATTGTAGAAATATATTGAAAGGACAATTATTTTTATTATTAATCTGTGGATTTGACAAGAACAGGCGCATGGTTGATGGCAGTATTATCATTTTTAGGGCACCAACAACAATTTCATGCATTTGCATTTGCATCACAAAGGGGCACGCCTTTTTTTGCATCGCCATTGGTTGATTCACTGCAACCATTGCCAAATCCATTGCAACCATTACCAAATCCACTTCAACCACGAGATCCATTGTCATCATTCAGACACGCAATGCCAGGCAATTGTCAAAGTAAGTCAAAAAATATTTAATTAATATTCAACATACTGAATTAAATTAATTCACATTGTGATATAAGATTTTGTATTTACTCATGTATATCTTTTATTTAATTTTCTATTTTATTTCGAATCTGTTCCTCGCTTTATGAACATATTCTGTCTTCATACCCGCTTTTTCGGCGGTTTTTTCCTCGGATAGTAACCACAAGCCTGTTCAAAGCTAGATTAAATATTATATTAAAGGGTTTGCCAGAAGCCCGCGGCGTTTGTACCATGATGCCTCTCATTCCTTTCATACATCGTCCCATTTTGTCCCTCTAATATACATATACATACTCCTTTTATAAACTTCAAATATATATATGTACAGAAAATTCACACGCGAGTTCCTGTAAATTCATCTTCTTTTTATTTTATCTCTAGAAATACATATAAATACTCTCGCTACCGGTGAAAAATAAAAAGAAAAAACGAAAATATGTTGATGAAAAAAAAAAAAAAAATCACCTACGAACGAGAGTGGAAAAAATACCAGAGTAAAATATATATACAGCTAAACATGCCTGATATATATTCCCCTGGTTTAATGAATTTCCTGAGATGGCCAGCGCACCGATACACCATATACAACATGATAAAAATAAAAATAAAATATAAAAATACATGAAAATAAAATTCACCAACATATTATATACAAGCGAACGTAAATATTTCACTTATTAATTTTGTATCTATCCTCATCAGGCTAAGCATAGTGTAGCACATCGCTTGCGGTTCATAGTCCGACGAAATTCATCGACTTCAATATTCCTATAACCAGCTTTTCATCGTATCATCCCTCATTCCCTCACTCCCATTCATTTTCATCGATCTTTCTTTCTCTTTATATGCAGCTCTGTATTCCTTTTACCTCACCACCTAAAAATTATCCCCAGCCACAGTAGTGAACGGCCCATTCAAATTTATTTTCACCCACCTCCGAGCAAGTTGCACGCCACCGAGAATGAATAAAAAAAAAAACTAAACAGCATTAAAATAAAAAACGACGAAACTGGAGAATAAAAATAAAAATGCGTAAAACGTCTGCCAAGCTCCTCGGGGGAATTGCTAGGAATTCGTTAGTCTTCATGCGCAACTGTATATCGTCGAGTTAAAGGTTGAAAGGAGCATTGGATAAAGCAAGCCAATGTTGAACGAGGACATAAAGAGAAAAAGAATATCAGTGGCGTTTGGGTTTCAGTGTTTAGGGTTATACGAGGAAGGAGCCATATAGCCACGAGAGACGACGGGTCAGTGGCGATAGTCGAGACGAACTCTCAGTTATTTGAGTTTGCCGCATCTACTCTATGCCATGGCGATGTGTATCAACCCTTTGATCTCTCTGTCCCATCCTATAAATATATATATATATGTATGTATGTGTATCATGATTCATATACGTATATCCCTTGTCCATCTCGTCTCACGCTACTGACCACTCTCTTCCATCTCGTGTCATCGGCAAGTTTATTTTTCAATTTTCACAATTTAAATTGGATGAAAAAATTCTTTATCGATATTATAAATTAAAAATCAAACTTGATTGATTCATCAATCAAAAGTATTGTATAAATATAACAAAGGAATAATTTTACAAATGCGTTTGACAATTTTATAGATATAAATGTGTATATTTGTTAATTTTAGACATGTCTCAATTTGGATTGACACCTGGCAACTCATGGGGATATGGTAGCACTGCCGGTTATGCTGGATATTTACCAGGGCCACTATCATCCTGCGCTGCCCAAGCATCATTTCCACCGCCACCACCACCACCTCCACCCCCGCCGCCAGCGCCAACAGCACCAACATCATCGTTAACGTCATTTGTTGGTGCGGCGTCAATGAGTACACCAACTGCACCAGATTCGACTGGTGGTACTACGGTTGCCACTGCCAACAGCAGTAGAACGCCACAGCATGATGCATTCTCAACTGTTTCGTCATGTAAGTTTTGGATAAATTATAGAAATAAAAACAAATGATACGCAGATGAAGTTAAACTTCACACTATGAATTGAAAATATTAAAAAATATTTTAATAGAATCTCGAACAGTAAACACCACAAATTTCAAATTGACATTAAAATAAATCAACATAAGACGCTTCATTTTTTTAGCGTTAAGAAGTTTCACTTGAATATTAATTTTTTTTTTTCATTTCCATATTTATAACGAATAAATATTTGATAATTAATTTTGGATTCTTTTTTTAAATAGATGAGAATTGTTTCGATTGATTTGATTTTGTTTTTAATTTTGTTTCAGTGGTACCCGATACGACAACACCTGGCCAAGCTGATCCATTGGATCCTTTAAGTACTTTAATGTCTGGTACTGCAACGCAGCGATATCACGATTATGTTTCACCACGTTCATTATCCACTGATTCAAATACTACTGACAGTCCAGTACATGAAGAGAGCTTTGGACAGAATTATGGAAATTATTTCCCTACTCCCGGTGTATTACCAAGCATTCTATATTCTCAAATTTATGGAAATCAATTTCAAAATTCCGAAAGTCCTGAACAAACAGCAGTGGCTGAAAGTTGCAATGTTAGACAGGAAGAAGTAAGGCCGGACAATAATGTCTGGAGGCCTTACTGAATTATTTATAATTCAAAGTGCAAATATTTGGGTGCTGCTGATGAATGAATGAAAATTTAATATTTAGACAGAAATTGTATGACCGCGGTATGTGGATATTGTGTGATCGTTTATGAATGTAAATCATTCATTCTCTCCTCTTTGACATTTGTAAATGAATATAGAAGAGTCAAAGAAGTTCTTGGGCATTAACCTGGTAATCGACTTGTAGAATGAAAATTAAATTCAAAAAAGAAAAATTAATAATAAAATCTAACGTAAAATATAACGCAGTTATAGTGATGATGTGCGTTTAAAGTGATAAAAAAAATACATTTGATTTCATTGGTTGTGTCCCGATTATCAACGAAAATATTAGCGAGAGAGTATGATGAAAGATGCAGAAGATTAATAAATTAATAAATAAATGAATAAATAAAATAAATAGATAAATATATGAGTAAATAATTAAATGATGTGTATAATTGCCAGAATATTAATCATGAGAGCGAGACTGAAGTATATGTAAATAAAATTGTACATATAAATTGGCCAAAAAGAAAAAAAAAATCCTAATGTGGCAACAAATGCAACATCTGAAGGATTTTATTTCTTTACGTTTTCCATATATGATGTACATTATTATTATGTTTGAATATTATTTTTATTCAATTATTTATCAACAAAAAAAATTTTTTTCTCTGAGGGATCGGTGCAATATTTACATTTTTATTTTATATTTTTTTTAATTTTTATTTATCAACACCAGTTGAATTTATTTGTCTCTCTCTCTCCCTCTCTTTCTCTCTCTCTCAATCTGTATAACAACTTCCCCATAAACGTATGGGGAATAAAAAAAAAAAAATCTGGCTTTGGAAAATCAATTGAAATGAACCAAAAAAAAAAAAACTAAATTAATAAAAAAATAAAAAAACCGCTAACAATTACAATATTTCTATCTGACTAATAAAATTATTATTTCCCATACACATATCTGTATCGACTTATTGTTGTGGTAGTTTTTGACCGAGTCGAATAAAACCTGTATTTAAAAAAAAAATTAATTGAATATGTGTAATTTATTTAACCCAATAAAAAATAAATAAATGAATAAAATGAATAAAAAAATTAAATGAATTAAAAAATCCCTTCAAACAACCCTTACATCCTTTGCTTCCACATCATGATCATTCTAATTGCCTTATAGACAGACATATATATTATATGCGTATATATTTTCTTCACTTCTCTTTAACATTTAACTCATCCTCATTGTGCTCGCCAACAACGAGCACACAACGAAATAACAGCGTGAAATCTCGACAAAGGGTTCAGAGCCGCTTCTGTTTCTCCGCGTGTGGCGGCCCCGAGGGGCAACTCCTGTGCAAAAGGGTTCTGTTATAAGGATTCAGACATAGGTATATGCAAATTCAACGGAAGATTTAATTAAACCTGCGTGCACACTTGTATACAAACTTTACGTGTGCGTCATTGCATTTTTTATTTTTTTTCTTATTTAATAAATTTTTTTTCTTCCACAACAGCTACATATAAATTTCTACAATCCTACAAAATAAAAATATATAATAAAATAAATAATCATATATTCTAATTGAATGAATTGGAAAAAAAAATTTAACTTTAGAATTTTTTTTTTCTTTTCTTTTAGATGATTAATTTGTTTTAATACAAATGATATTATTTTTCACATATTTAACAACGCGTTAACAGCATGAGGGTTCAGTAGTGTGTGCTATCGCGTTGATACGCACGCGGTATACCAGGATAATGGGCTCGAGTGGAGTCGAGGGCTTCATACTCTCTACCGAAGAGCGAAGTAGAATACAGATAATGGAGTATATGGAGAATACTGCGTGTAGTCGAATGGCAAATGTCGAATGGTATGGGGATAATGCCAAACTGGACACAGCTCGTTGGCTTTGCCAGTTGACCATTCCGATTTATCGTAGTAGAATTCCAACGAACGTCTCATCTTCAAATTTAAATTATACATCTATTATATTAAATAAACACGTACATACATTCACAGATAATTAAATAGAAATTAATAATAATAAATTCGCCTTCATCACAACATGAGTAAAAAATAAATGAAATATCAATCGAAATTAATAGCAGTATTTTTTTTTTTTAAACTCATGTTCCGATAGCTCTCTCGACAAAATGGGAAAACGAGATAGAAGTGCAGGGTGTAAAAAAAAAAATCGGTAGTTGAGGTTGACCTACATGAGGTGAAACACGAGAGCGATAACGCGTGAGAGTGAAGAGTCAGATAAAAAAATAAAAAAAAAAATAAAAATGCCCTGGAGCCCTATATGAGAGTGAATGAGAATGTCACGCGTGTGTATATATATTCATCGATCTCTCACTCTCCTCTCTTCACACACTGTATACACATGGTGGTTTTGCTATACTGACGAAACGAGTGTACGAGAACAAGAGAGAAAGGAAGAGGCACTAGAGTGGACGGTGATGTAGCAGAGGTAAAAGAGGAACTGGGAATGTAGTTGGTCGTTACGCGCACCGGTCACTTCTACCCTTTATGTATGTATGTATATATATTTAAATATGTGTGTATATGTATGTAGGCGATCGGTTGGTCCTTCCAATGCACAAGCCCCTACGTAAAATCACCCTTTGTCCCTACGGTACGACGGGGAAATTACTTTTTGCCTGATATATACCGATTATATGTATAATGGGGATGAAGCCGAAGTTCATCATGGAAATAAATAGAAAAGGAACATAAATTAAAAGTGTGACAATGTCATTAACAAAGTAACAATAAGTACGTAATTGCAATAATAATTTTACACTCATTACAATCATTATATAATATATCCGTATGTATATTAAGGTGTTTCAAATTTTTTTTTTGATCTGTCATACTTGAAAATCTGATAATTTATAAAAAAAAGAATATATTCCCGTTTGAAAAAAAATTCTGAGTTAATTAGAGGTTTAGCGAATTCAAAAATTCGATTTTTCATATAAATAACACGAGAAAATTTTTTTTTTCGACTTCAACACGATTTTTTGGTAATCAAAAATTTTTTTTGGAAAAAATGAATATACAGCTTTTATAGGGCATCAAATTTGCTACGAAAAAGTCTATTACCGCAAACACTCTCCGACGAAGAGTTTTCGAGTTGTAGAGCTGGAAAGATAAAAGTTGATTATAATTGTTAACAAATTTTCTTTAAACTAGAATTTGATATTAATCATTATCTTACAATAAATACTATGATGGTGAATGAACAATGTAAGAGCTTTGTAGCATTCATTGTAAGATAATAATTAATGTCAGATCAATAAATTCATTCATATATAAATAAAATATTTATTGATTTATATTTAATTAAGATGGAAAATTTATTTTAGCAATCTGAAATATTCAGAAATATTTATTCGCAAACGGAGGTTGAAACAATCGTGTGCGGAATGGCATTTTGTGAGGAAATAATAAGTGAAACTTGACGTAGTGGCTCCCTGGGGTGGGCGCGAAGTTGAAGATGGCGTTGTGAAGGGGTGAGAATGGTGAGTATAAAGGCAACCCTTGATTACCAAGATCTTCATCTACATGCTAAACATTGCTTCCACTTTCTGCGTATTCCCTTGAATATATTCTTGTACTTATGTATGTATCTAGATCTACGACCTCTTTGCCCATCATGAAATACCCCTCGCGACCCACCTTTGTCGAATGTTAGGGGGTGGTAAGTTAAAGGGAGGGAGTTATAATGCTCAATGCTTTGGCATAGTCGTTCATAGTTTCTCCTTGAGACTTTAGGGAATATCTTATCCTACTTCGTTGCTCTTCACACACACTCTATATAGTATAATCATCCCCCTCTTCACCTCTCATCACCCTTATAATACTTGCATGCATATAAATATATGTATATAATAAATATATAAGGTTACATATCTCTATAATGTTTGCTTAGATTAAATTAACTGAGCATATAAAGATATGCGACTCTTTCTCCTTTGTATTCAATTTCACCCTTTTGTTTTTGTCCTCCTCAGTTACAATATTTAATTAATAAATTAATTAATTAATTAATGTAATGTGAAGATGTTAAATGTATATTATTTAATGATTCAGTAAAATTTTTTTATGCAGAGAAATATTTTTTATTTTATAAAATGAAAATTAAAAGTTTTTAATTTCAATTTTTAATGAGAGTTATTTTTTTTTTCCTGAATATCAGCGCACCCATTTTCTTAGTGGCAATTTTTTGTACTACTGTGAACTTTTCTTATTCAACTTTACTCCTTTTTGACGACAAACAACAGTGGCGCCACTTCTTTAAGACGTTTTCCATCTTATATATAATTTTCTTTTCCTCACTTACCGGCAGGTAATCTTTTGCAAAATTTTCTCTCGCGCGATACATTACCACGGACGATGGCTTTTCTTATAGTGGCTCTGGTGTCGCTGTAAGAGAGAAAAGTCCAAGACGCGCGCGCAAAACTATAGAAAATTTTCCAAGAGCAAAGTAGAGAAAGTAAGAAAGATAAAGGCAACAGTGGGGACGAGTTGTTAAATATACTAAGGGTGAGTTTCTTAAAGAACTCTTGATACTTGGCCGACGGAGGGCGACACTTGTATCGACCTAAGAAAAATTCTCCTAAAAGAAAAAAACTTCAAATTAGTTCACAACAATTTTTCACTTGCATCTAAAATTAATCTCAAACATTTTCCCAATAAATTTTCACACACCATAAAAAAAAATCTTGAACATGACCAGAATTTTTTTTTACCCCAAAATTTTGTCATAAAAATTCCAACTAAATTATTACACAAACCTTAAGATCGATGACTATACCTAAACTATTTCACACATACATATCTAATTCATAGAATTATTATATCTATATGTAAACCTAAAGTTAAAACACTCGAGATCTCAAAGTATCTTGGCCGGGTCTCACCGGTAGCTAGGCAACCCCCACTATTTCTCTATATACTCAACAATAAATATATACATACATACATACATACATACATACATACATACATACATACATACATACATACCTACATATGTACATGAAGAGTGAGAAAGGCCGAGAGACGTAAAAGAGAAGTTGTAACATATACAGTATAATAGATAGAAGGTAGGAGCAAAAGTAAGGTGAGTATAGGTGAGTATATAGGCACATAGACTTATTCAACACACCTTTATTTTCCTTCTCTACTTCATGCTCACCTCTTTGTCCGCATGGAGTCTTCTTTCTAAAACCCCTTTTGCCCTCATCGTGGGGGAGAACGTGGGATCCCAGTCGCGCCACAGCGGCCACGTTGGCCCACCTCAGACCCCAGGTTACTCTCGATATATATCTATATATGTATATGTATATATATATGACAACGTCGACTCGCTTTGCTCTTTCTGTCTGCTCTTTACTGCACCATCCCCCATTCCAAACCTACCTGCTATGTGTATATTCTTCGTGCTCGTGACAATGTTCCTTTATTTATTTTTTATCTATATAAGAAATGGAAAAAAAATTCTCACTCAAATGCACGACTTATTTTTATTAATTTTTATTATTGTATATCAAGTTTAATAATTATTCATTGTTATATTAATTTTATAATAGCCATAAATAATATATTATTATTAATATTTGTACCATACGAAATATAATAATTATTAGTTGTAATATAAATTTTATATTTGATATTACTTTGATATTTTTATTGTTGTATATCGATTGAAATAATTATTAATTACAATTTATATTTTATATTAAATATTATTCATATATTTTTATTATTGTATATCAAATTAAATAATTATTAATTGCTATATTAATTTTATAATAGGCATAAATAATAATTTATTATTAATATTTGTACCATACAAAATATAATAATTATTAGTTGTAATATAAATTTTATATTTGATATTGCTTATTATTAATATATTTATATTATTGTACAGCAAGTGAAATTATAATTGAATAAAATTATTACACATTTATTCTGTTGAATACAATTTTGAGACGATGATATAATTTTAGATGCTGACGAATGAAATAAACTTAATAATTATAGGAATTTCTTTTTTAATTTTTAATTTTCCATCGATTGTTTATTAAACATTAGACTTATGTACATCAAGATTTGAGTTAAATATATATATCACGTCACCATTTTGTTTTGCGGTTGGGGTTGCGTGGTGCGTGATGGGCGAGGCATCGTTCTGCGCATCGTCTTGCGGTTGGTTTGCGGTTAACGGGGGCGGCTAGGCCCGATCATTGGCCGCCAAGGGGTAGACATATTCATCTGTATACATATATATATATATTTATATGCACTATATATACATGATCAACGGGCGACTTTTGGAGGTGTGGTAGCGACATTCCTCAACTGTCTACGAATTTTTCAATGTAAAAAATACAAAATAATTCGTTGATAATTATAAAAATTGAGAAAAAATTTTTTTTTTCAATCTTATTATTTGCCTATTATATATATGAATTATTATAAAAATAATTGAGGGTTGAGGGTCGTTGGTTTGTATAAATAAGTGTCTATCATAGATAATATATTCTTGGTTTGAGCCAATAATATATATAAAGCAGTCCGTTAAGTTTAAGAGGCCAAGTGAGAGAAAGAAATTGAAAGAGCTGAGAGAGTAAGGGAGAAATTAAACACGAGGGATGACTATACTATACCATAGCGTTTAATTACACGTTCCTCCCTTCATCTAACCCCGCCAACAGCTCCCTTTCATTAAGGCAATAATTTTAATAATTTTTATCTTTCCGTATAATCTGCCTAATTAAAATTACGCTTTGATCGCACAACGTACCTCACTCAAGCCGCACCCTCTTTCTCGCATTTCTTCATCATCCCCAACTATATCTGTATAAATTATATCTGTATATATATTTTTGAATACTATAGATATTATTTTATTATATATATTTGATTTATTTTATGGGATTTTATTTTATTAAAAATTTTATTGATGAAATATATATTTCGAAATTCTTTCATTTTATTATAAATATAAACTTAAATTTTTTATTATTTAAATTTAGAAAATGAATTTTACACTCAATCAACATGTATATATGTATGAAAATAGATGAAAAGATCTTTAGTACATATGTATATAAACAGCGGAAAAAGCACATCACTCAACATTTCAAGAAGCACTTTTGAAAAGTTTCCGGCTGCTTCACTTTACTTTCTCGCTTTCTCTTAAATATATTCACAGTTGCTCTCTTCATAGACGTGGCGTATCTCTTTTTGACTGTGTCCGTCAGGCAAAAAGGAAAAGCTCTCCTGAATTCAAGGGGGAAAAAGACTATGTATATGTATATCCATGAAAATGTACATAGATATATTTTTATAACGAATGAAAAGGAAAGGAAAAGGAGCAATAGTGCGAGTTGAGAAGTGGGGAAATGACTGCGAGTAGAGTTTCAAGCTCTCGTATTCAAATGTTGATGAAATTGACCAGACGAGTACGGTACTTTGATCTACTGGTCCTTCTCAAATATTCGCTAAGAGATAGATTGAAGTAAACATCTGAGAATACGAGCGTGAATTATGCCTTTTATTTCTTTCTAAACATCCACGTATCACAAATAAATAAATGAATAAATAAATAAATAAATAAATGAATAAATAAATAAATAAATAAATAAAAAAGAACAAATAATGTACTCCAGTGGATAAATAAAAATAAACTCTTATAAAAATAATATAAAAATTATTTCACACTGGTAAATATTTTTTTATTTTTATACCATCCCTTGATATACTAAAAAAAATATATAATTGACAGTTTAATTTTCTTTCGCAATTCTAGAGACCGTTGCATTGAATATATATATATATATATATATATAGGGGTTGTTCTCTGTAGAAAAAAATAATCAAATAAAAAGATATAATATACATATAGATATAAGAGTTGTCGTTCGTCGAATCCAATTACTGAAAGCAATACTTTTCAATGTTGTTTTTCGCGTCGACATCAACCACGGTGGGGTGGATAGTGAGTACAGAATAAAAAGACACAGAGGGGGAGGAGTGTGAGAATGTTATATGTATATATGACGTTGCTATTGCGCTCGTATATAAATTCGCGGGAATTAAACGAAAGAATGCGGTTTACGTCGACGTACGACCGGCTGGCTTACTGATATATATGTACCCTTAACCCTCTTTCCTAAAGCTCATTTTACCCCTCTATCTCCTCGCATGTATATTTTACCACTCACCAATTTTACTCTTGTCAAGCGCGTTATCCCTACAAACTTGCGTTATTTTATTTTTATTATTATCATGATGATGATTATTATTATTATAATTGGATATATTTTTTTTTTTTTATAGTTTTTACAAGTCTGAAGAGGACGAAGTGGTTGTTGGATTTTTAATTAAGGGCACAATGACTTTAATGGAGAATTCCTGGGATATTGCTTTGCTTGCGTGCACCAGCTTTTCTCTATGGTAACTATTTTCATTCTGATACTTTATATATGTCCTTGACGCAAAATGTCTTTTGTTATTAACTCAGTTATGTCAAAAATATATGTAGTTTATGGATCTATGATGTGAGAAAAGATGGAAAATAAGGGTGGAGAAAAAAGATGGAGAAAATAAAAAAATAAAATAATCATGATAAAAGAAAATTTTTCAAACTGACGTACGGCGTCATGTGGTTCGACTATTTCTCTTAATGTTGATGTGTGTGCGTGTAGGTTGTGACGATTGGGGGTAGTGTAAGGTTGAGCATGAAATCAATTTTTGGAAAAAAAAAAAAAAAATGTCACCCATTCAAACCCTCTCAATTTATTATACATATCTATGTGTTATAGCAATGATTTATTGACAGTGGTATATTGGATAATAATATAATTTTTTTGTTTGAAATTATATTGATAAAAAAAATTATTTTAAATATTGTTTGTGAAATAATTTATTAAAATTTTTTATTCACGAAAAAATAACGGAAATTATTCAGGTGATTGATGGAGAAATAAATTTATACAAGTGCATATAAATGTAGAAAATATCAGAGTGCTACGTAAATTCGTTGAGAAAATTTACAAAATATATTTATTTACGTATTTTGATAGTGCGGAATTGAATTTCGTCATTTGGAGTTTTACAAGGAGGGAACAATTGACTTGAACATTTAAACAAGGCACTCGTCACGACACTTGAGAGATATACAATACAGTTCTTTGGAAAATGTAAATTTTCTAACGGTAAACCAGCACAGTTGAAAAGATAAGGTGGAGGGCGCTAAGAAGAGGGTTATGAAGGGTAACGCAACAAATAAATCATTGAGTCACTTTATGTAAGCACACTACTCCGTTGCGCCCTTTAAATATAAACACACATATACAATTCTTATTTTTTTTTTTTATTCTTATGAATGAATATAAGTCAGCAGCAAAATACAGAGTCAAAATATACTTCCACCCCTATCTTGTATTCTCATCCATTCTCTTTTGCTCTCGTCCCATACTCCACGTATTTATGTGTAAGAATCGGCATATTTCAGATGTGCTTTTAAATATTAAAAAGCGCTAGGGGGGACGCAGTGTGTTGTGATATTCTACTGGTGTATATGAAAGCAGTTTTACTCCTCTTTTTTTTTTTTTGTTTCCGTTTTACTCATCCTCCCCCGTTCTACCACCCCTCGCGTGTCGACAACTCACAAGCTATCACCCTCGCAAGTGTGGCAAATCAGGGAAAACCCTCGTCGTCGTCCTTCTCAACGAGTCGTTGAAGAAAAAATAAAAAATAAAAAAAAAAAATGCTCAGAGCAATTGAGACAAAATGACATTTTCACTTCTGATAATAAAACTAAAATAAATATATAAAAATTGAAATTGAAACAGCAGAATTTTATATCAAACACGGTGCATTATGCATTAACATTATTAAAGAAAAAAAAAAAATTATTTAACTATAATATAACAAACAAAAAAAAAATTTATTTTTCATTTTTCATTTCACACGATGCAACTGAGGGTGACAAAGTCAAATGAGACACTTACCCCCGCATTGGCTCAATTCACCGTGCACACGGGGGTAACTGAGCGCGTAATGTAAGGCGAAAGCACAAAATCGAAAAAGAAAACGAACGAAAAATGGGTGGGAGAGAGAATAAGAGGGAAAAGAAAATAGTGGTTGAAGGGAAGCGAAGAAAAGACGGCGTTGAAATAATTAAACCGACGCAAGTTTTTACGACAAGGTGTTCATTACGGTGGGTAATTAAGACGCCCCTTAACTAGACCCGCTAACCACCCCCGAGGGCGGTAAACCAACTTCTTGGTTGGAATATAGAAGGGGAACAAGGGTGAAGAAAAAAAAAAAGGAAGCATGAGGAGTAAGAGAGAAACTTAAATACTAGAAGAAGAACACGATGAAAAAAAAAAAAAAAAAGAGGTTCGAAAGAGAAGTGAGTTGAGTAAAAGTTTTTATAAGCCGTCAAGCTGTTATCAGTGATTATGGATAAGCTCCAGAAAACTCACGACTAAAATCACTTATACCATCGAATATTTTTTCTGTTTATGCCTATATTTATTTATGAATCCAATCCTTTTAATTAGTGTTTCATTAAACTCACAACAAAATTTTTTATTGAGTATAATAAATACAAAATAAAAAATGTAAAGGATATAAAGTTATAAAATTAATGATACAACTTTTTTAATAGTTTTAAATTCCCCTTCGATATTATCTTCTTTATATAAACCCAAGGATTTTGTCTGTTCATATAGGTATAGATGTTTAACACGAAGGAATTAGTGTAGATTCATATTGTCCCTGAGTCCTTTCTAAGCCCGATCGTGTCTTGGAAAAGCTATTATCGTGCGCTGCTTCAGTTTTGCATACTAATCAATGACCGTATATAATCTATCGTAGAAAATCCAAAAATCTCAATAATAATCTTCAACAAACAATTATTTATTAATACGAACTAAATATTCATTAAGAAGACATAATTTATTATTATTTTCCAATATTTAAAGTCATCAAAATGAAAGAATGAAAAATAAAAAAATAAAAACGTACAACAGAAAAGTTTAAAAGGAAACATAAAAAAAAAAAAAAAAATCTCATAAAAAATGGAAACACTCAATCACCCACTCAAGACAACCAAATGCTTCTACAGGGGTTTTTCGTTGTACATACATATATATATATACATATATACAAGTATATATGTATATATTTAACCATATACGTATATTCCAGCGTCCGAAACAATACGAAACAAACGGCCTCCAGCAAACGGATATTAGTTTTTCGATTCCTTCTACCTCTTTTACTGCTTTTCACCCTTCTAGTATTTCACCCAACTCCACATCCCATCACCTTCGTAAAGCATTTTTCTCAGTCATATTTTCATTCAGAGCATTTATCACTTTTTAAACTGAGAGCTTGAAAACACCCATTCCCACATTTTTTTCTCTACACTATAACATTTTCTCATTCTCTCTCACTGGTGTCCAGAGAAATGTCCCAGATAGCTTCGGAAAATATAAAACGACGGAGGAAAAAAAAAAAATAAATGCGTTATTGAACAAGAGCATTGTGAGAACAAAAGTGTATACAACATATTTGATTCACGACATCCACAGAGATAGAGAAAGCGAGAAAGAAAATTCTAAAATGCAAAAAGCCTTTGGCTACTATCAGAAAACAAGGCGCCACCGGATAGAGTATATATGTACGTATATGTATAACAAACTCTGATCCAATAGTAGTAGCCAACGGCTACTACATCTTTTTCTCTATTTATTTGTTCTTTTTTTTTTTTTTCCTCACTTTCTCCTGGGTAAAACCAAAGTCCGCTATACTCTCTGTCCCATAACTCAACTGAATTTCCCGTAGATTCAATTCTACACCATGGCTCGTACCATACTAATACCAATCTTCTTTCTATATGTATACATAGACACTTGATATCGTTGTTGGAAATAGTGGAAAACTCTTTTCAGCACCCGACTCGCGTGCACTTTGGCTTATTAAGACCATCAGAATCACGTAGCGACCAAACGAACCTCTCTCGTAGTTTTCCCCTTACACACTTCCCTCGTCCTTGTGCATATAACCTCATTCTCCCATGAGCTATCGTCATACATCATCAACGTCTCCAACATCCCCATGCTCAACTCGAATGGCAAAATGAATTATGTTTTGACCTAACACTCTTGCCTAGACTTGTTAGAAATGACTCCACCATCAGTAAATATATCTTCTGCAAATTCTCTACACATTTGAAACATTCATATAGAAATATTGTTGGTGTAAATGTTATGTGTGATTTTCAATGTCTGGAAAAAGTACTCTGGAATTTTTGATTTATTTATAAACTTATTAATATTATAGCTAAAGAATTTTTGAGTTTTCTCCAATTAATTTCAAAGTAATAATATTGGTTAGTGTTTTTATATTTTTAATGGTGTTAATTTCTAATTTAATAAGCTAATACAACCAAATGCAAATGATAAACTTGAAGGTAATAGAACTGTTTTTTGATTTAATGTAATTTATTCCTTGATTTATGGTAGCAAGAGAAAATGAGCGAGATTAAAGGACACAAAGGAATTGAGGGTTGTCGTAGAATTTAATTTAGTGATTTTTTATTTTCTCAAGAAAGTGAAAACTTGTGCAAATGATCATTACTTTTCTTTATATATATTTAAATATACACATAAAATCGATGCAAATATAAATAAAAAATATATCCATATACACATATTGATGTATTTCTTGAATTAAATAACGACTAATGCTGATTTATAAGCACTTCTGACAGGCCAATAAGATTCCACGCAGAAGTATTGTGCATTCTAATATCAGAGAATTTTTTTCTTTTTTTATATCATTTACTTTACGCCATTGTATGCAAAATGCTTGACAGAATAGCAACAGCAGTGTACTGTAAATATCGTTTGTCTCTCATTCTCGCTCTTTTCGACCCGCTGCTTCGTTGTGCTGCACAATAGTGATGGAGATGAAAAGGGATTGAGAGCGGTGGGAGAAAAGCGTTTGCTGTCACGATCTAGTTCGATTAATTTCGCTTCATCGTGTCCGTTGCCAGTGCAATTGATTCCGCACGCTGTGCATATATCCAATTTAATACCGTGTTCCTCTATTTTCACCTCTGTCTCCCCTGCTTTCACATCATCCTCTTACTCCAACCCCAAAGTGTACTAAGAGTTTATCCTCGTAATTTCACAATAACTTTTACATCCCAGCAATATTTTATTCTTCATCCCCATCTCATATAATTTCCTAAAATAATAAAATTATCAAATATCAAATTGAAAAATCCTTTCTTATATCTTAACGATAAACAACGATAACAAAATGAAGTTGAGAACCATGACATATTGATATTTGATCAACCAACCCCTGAAGGTTTAATTAAATACAACCCTCAATCTTATACATCCACTAAAATGAACGTTGATTCTTTTTCTTTACAATATTTTCTTCAACCCAAATTAACTCCTCCAATAAAAATAAAAAATAAAACAATATATAATATAAAATTAATATACCCTCTCAGCCATACTTATAAATATCAACAATAACCTGACCAACAATAACAATACTAATAAGTAACAATAATTAAAATCAAAGTAATAAAATAAAATAAATAAACAAATAAAAATCGTTTTTGGTAAATTTGAATAATGAGCCATTTACTCTGCGCATCAAAATGGTGTCAATTACCTGATGTGGCTACAGACGCACACTCATACATGCTCCGATATAATGCGAGCCACATACTATACATATCATATGGAAACCAACATATAGATACATATATACATATATTGGCATAGCATTAATGCTAGGAATATGACAAGCGCGCCCGGCACGGGGACGCTAACACCCCCCGCGTCAAGAATTCATACAGAGGGGGGCACCAAATAGGGGATTGGGAGGATGGAGGGATCATAATTAACCAAATACCGATACTCACCCATAGTACTAGCTCAACCAACCCCCTGCCACTGCTATTCATTCTATACATATACACCATTCGCTCATCCTCATACTACTCCTCACCATCAACCCCCGTCAATTCTCTCCTGTTTGTCTATCTATATTGTAAATACATGTATAGTGGCGCGTAGCGACATACGCGCGGTGCATACGTACGTAATTGTGTGCTTGCTGAAACACCCACCGAATCCGCCCCCCTCGTTTAACCGATGGCTCTGTCTATATCGGCATGTCATGTCGAATTACGCGGAAAAACACTCGCTAAATCACGAACGCGCGCGCGTTACTCCATGTCGACGACGACGACGACGGCGACGGCGACAGGATTTTTAACGATATAAGAAAATAAAATATTAGTTAAACATTTATGTATTGAGAATTGAACTAAATTGATGGAGAGGAATAATTTTTTTTTTAGTATATATTATACAAGAACAAAGAAATAAATTTAATATCGATTTTTTTTTTGTCGTATTATTTTCTCTTCAGTGCAATCGTGTATAGTTATATGGGTATTTATATATTAACATGTGTGTTAATATAAAAATGGAGAGCTTGCGAGTGTCTTGCTGAAAAAGTAGAGAAAAAATCCTGACCCTCGTTGCTATATAATGTAACATCTGCTGGAGAGAAAAAATAAAAAAAAAAATGCCACGACGACAAAGAAACGGAGACGTGATACATATATATACCGATATCAAGAGAGGATATAAAAGCGTGACTTCATGGAAAGAAGCTCAAAGAAAATGTATTTGTCACAGATCACTACATTATTTCATTGCAAATATGAAAAAAATAATTAAATATATAAATACACAATCAACGTGACTTATTGCGAGAATAATAACGTAATTTAAAATGAAAAATAATTTAGAAATAACATCTCTCACATAACCATTTCAATAATCTCAATTGTTATACACACCTATACACACAGACGCTCAAATGTCTATCGTTAACATCCCTTAAGTCACAATGCAAGTGAGACAGAGTAATTTTCATTCTAACTAAAGCCTCTGCACATTGTCTTATTCTAAATGTGTGTCTTCCTCAATGCACATACATCCAAACTTCATGTACAAATATACATATAGTTTCGTGTGCCTTGCACACTGAGAAAGCCATAGACACATATAAAACGGATGAAGGTGGTGAAAGGGGAAATGGGTGAAGAGACAGAGAGAAACGAAAACCCCCAGGCCACCCCTTTACGGGTCTGCCGGCGGTAGCAGTGGTGTCGTATCTTGGCCTCCGCGGCGCGCCGCTCTATCGACGTACAGCCCAACCTATCCCATCCTATATCTACTTTCTCTTTGCTTCTAAATTCTCTCTTCCTCTTAACCTCTATCTCGCTTATACCCTCTTCAACGCCACGCCATACACATACTCTCTCTCCTTTCAACCTCGCTCCCTTACCACCTTTACTATATTCCCCATCCCCTATACGATTCTCGAGATATATGCATGTATATATACACTGTGTTTGTTATACACATGTACATCTATGCATTGTGGATATAGTTTCTCATGAAACGCCTGGGCGTTCTTATATACAGAAGAAGATGGTGTATAGTTGAAACTGCCGAGCGCGCTGAGATCTTGAGAACTCGAGCGTTATTGAGATGTCTGTTCAAGAATTAGGCTATTCCCTTTCATCTAACTTCTCCCTAAAATTGTATTGTATATATTCAATAAATTCTTCATATTCCACGTGGCATTTTAACAATTAATATTTTTTTAACTCTTACCGTGCAACGTCGGATATCTGAAAAATAATGTTCGATGCTTAAAAAAGTACATTAAAGTGTTCTAAAAAATCTGAAAAAATTCATGTTACCTTATTAACTATCCTACTTCAAGGATCGATCGATATATTGCCGATTTTTTCATTTGTTTAAACAATATATTTATATAAACAAATAAAAATGTAAAAAAAATTTTTTTTTTTTTTCAAAAATCATAACTTTGATAAAAATCAATACATTTTAAAAATTCGAACGGGCAATTAAAGCTTAAGAATAGTACTTTGAAGAAAAAAATAGTAAAAGTATGTATAAATTAATGGAATGCTCAAATTTTGCGCATCAAAATCACTTTAATTATCTTCACATTATATTTTTATCCAAGATAAAAATTATAACAATATTAATATGTACTTATAAATGTATGTTTATTATTTATTTCTTGTTTTTTTCACGTCAATTGGTGCTTGTGTCTAGCATGTGTCCAGTGGGTCGAGTAAAGTGTTTCACGAATAGAGAAACAGAAGGAGCATCAAAATATATAACAGCGAATGAGTTTGGTGTGTGTATGGGTTAGCGCGTGGAAGAAGATTTAATTAAGCTGGAGCCGATTTATCTCTCTGACAGGTCTCGCAACCCACGGCCTACGTTCCCTTACTCCTCTTATATCCCTCGCTCACTCATTCACTAACTACACATCTACATATATATATATATACAATATACATAGTCTTTTTCATTCTCTCACCATCATCTCCACAATTTTATGTACGAATTCGGAAAGCACGGCTGTGCGTATATCCCTTATTCAGATCCCAAAACATTCGTCCGAGGGTCCAAGAGAACTTTACCCAAAGTATAACCAACCCTTTTATTTTTTTGTTTCATTTTATTTTCTTTATATTCTTATTATTATTTTTTTTTTAGGAACACATTACTAATGACAAATCCTTTCGTTCCTTCATATAACCCTCTTCAAGATTCTCGTCGATATTATATTAAATATCCACTGGATATAAATTATGAAGTGAAATAAATTTAATGAAGATGATAATACACTTAATTATATTAGAATATATCAATGGATCCATTTTACCTAACACACTTTTACATATATGTTAAGATATATGTAAATGTCTAGATACATAGATTTATACGTGAACCCTTGCCACCATCCTCTTTAGGAGCCTATATGCCTTTAGACCCTCTTGCAATTATTAATTAACGCTCCCCTCTCAAGGCATTAACGCGGCTAAGAGCAAAACCACTCCCTCACCACTCTCTTTCTCTTCCTCTCTTTCTCTTATGCACACTCTTGCTTCTCTTCCTTTGCCTTATACTCTCTTCGTGCAAAGTCCCAAGCATCTCAACCCCTTGAGCAATGTTCAAAGCACTAACACGTCACGACAAAAGTAACGATACACCTTGGCCAAAAGCTATACATATATATTTGTGGAAACACCAGTCGTCCAAGCTTTTTCCTCTATCATCTGTCATCTCACCTTCTCTGTATACCTCTTCTTCTTCTTCTTCTTCTAGATGTATGTATATACTTCTCTTTGGCCTTTCTCATATTCCTTTATCCAAGTGACGATGTCAACACCGTGAAAAGAGTCTTCACTTACAAAGAGAAAAAGATATCCCGTTGGTGTACTCTCATCTCTACTTGGCTTTTCCAGAAATTCAATGTCCACGCGCGTGGCTAGTTGGACATAAAAACAAGATCAAAATGACATGACCTCATGGAAATGTTTATCCATACATACATACTATATGTACATCTTTCTAACCTGCAGCTGTTGCTGTAAAAATACTTCACTGTCACATTTTCCAACACAACTTTAAACCAAATATATTTTAACACTTGCACTCTTGAAGCTTGCAGCAAAATAGCACTGTCGAATTTCATCAAAGAAAAATACTATCCTATACATATTATTATACATCATCCTAAAAAATGAAATAAATAAATAAATAATACATATTTATAATTTAAATTTATAAATTACATTTCTATTTCAATTCATAACTTTCGTTTTTGATTTAATTCAATACTAAACATTGACATTTTGACTTTTTTAAATAATATACATGATCGGGGTGTACATGAGAGGAAGGTGAGAGGAACAAGTAGAATAAAAAAATAAATAGACAGAGGAAAAATTTGTGTGTGTGTGCGGTGTATGTGTTGAGGGAGGATGAGTAGTTGTGCAAGCGTGTGTCCGGGGACAGTACCGAGAGACAGGATGCTTTCTATCTCTCTTTCTCTGATCTCCCTCAACCACGTACGTACAGAGGTCCATTACATATATGTATACATATACATATACATACATATATTATATATATATACATATATGTATAGTAGGATAAGGATTTATAGTTTAATATCTCGGCGGCGGAGCGTCGTCACATTTTCAACCCCCGAGAGAAACTATATACTCATTCGCGCCCTCACCACGACCCTTTTCCCAGTCCTCTTTCTCTTTTGACTGCTTGGACTATATACCATATATGTATAGTTGATATAAATATACATATGTATATGTATATCTGTGTATTTATACGTGTATATACAATGCAAGATATATATTATCCAAGATTTTCTCTCTCGTGCAATGGGAGAATCACCAACTCATTCTGCATCGCATTTCTCGCCCTTGTTTATTTCCATTTTTTTTTTTTTTTTTTCATTTGTTCTTTTTATTTTATTTTTTTTTTCTACTCTGTGTTTTCTTCTTTTGCTTATACTGTTGCCAATCATGCTATCTCATTTATTCTATTCTCGCTTGCTACGTCGCCGTCGTCGTGGGGATCAACGAGGATTCCAAAGAAGATTTGTTTCGTGTTTGATAGGGCCATTTAAGCGTTGTAGATCCGCTCGTTAGATTGAATAGTCTCTTTCTCTCTTACTCTCCCTATGTAATATAACCCTCTTTAGAAATTTTATTTCTTTTTATTTTTTTATTGTGTGACAAGGAATTGTTGTGTATGGTATTGAATGTAATTAGATGGAAATCAAAGATAGAAATCAAATATAAGTTAAGTGGGAAATGAAATTAATAAAGAATTTCTTTCGAGAAATTAAAGCATGGATAAAATTAATATTATGTAGTGAGGGTATTATTTTCTGTAATATATATATTTTCGCGTGAGTGTGTGTGAAGAGAAAAAAAATATATGGGAAGTAAATAAAGTAAATCACCTCGAGCTTTTGCAGAATGAACTCACACCCTTTCGTCCATTATACAATTCGCATTTAATTGGCAAAATCTATCCAGTCACACGCACATTGTTAGTGCGCCTTAAACTATCGATATACTCAAACTGGACCTACTGGACCATATGAATGTGTAGATATATATGTATTAATAATATTATACGTGGAAAAACGTGATAAGTGTGTAAAAAGCTTATTTTCCATCATGAAATTTCTCGAAATAATTTTAGAAATATTTTATCATGGAAATAATAAATAAGAAATAATTAAAATTAAGAATTGTAATGCATGGTAAAATTTTATTAATGGTTTGGTATAAATTTTGAAAATAATACATAATTAAAATAATTTTTTTAAAGCTACATTTTGTAACCCCTCGTGAATTTTACCCACTGAAACCTTCATAGAGCGGAAGTAAGGTTCTCATTGGTTGACTGCGACGGTTATAACCTCACAGGAAGTACCTAAGACTTGCACGAGTATACAGTAAATCGAGTATAAGAGCCCAAAGGATCTCTCTAATATATAAACCAAACTATTGAGTCAAGTTATACACACTAGTACTCCAGTTCGGATATTAAAGGAAATGGCGGTATGATTAGTTGGGTACGTGTTCAGGGTTTGCCCAGTTTTGATTTCAAATTCACTTTCAGTTTATTTCCCAAAGTAAAATTCATTCACCTTGATATTCATCTTTAATATTTTACAGCCTCACAATTAATTAGACAACCGTAAAATGCAACGTTACTCTACCTTATATAACAAACAAAAAAAATAATTAAATCATCATATCATATTCAGAGAATTTATTCAAATTTATTTGAATACATAATCCAGGAATTTACGTTTGTCTTATATTATTAATAAGGGTAGTTTCCGGTCTGGCATAGAACTCAGAGCAATAGTGGCTGGTTCTTCCAGGAAAGCCGAGGAGCAGAAAGCAAAGAGAGTAACAGAGAAAATTTTAGAGTTAGATAGAGATGAGAGGATCAGATAGAGAGAAGAGTTAGCTTCTGCAGAGGTGGATGGATAAAGCTTTTGCCTGAATATATGTATATGTATACAGTTGGGTCTGGAAGAGCTATGCTTGCAATGTCCGGCAAGGGTGGTATGTTGTAGGTGGTCCCGGCGTTGGCCCTGAGGGATGAAGTCTGGACCTTGTTAGAACGAGAATGCTAATTTATTAGGGGCTTCCTGTACATATAGCATGAGTACTACTGTATATATATAGATATTTATATACTTATATAAGAGAGAAGAGACTTGTTCTTTTACCACCCTCTCTTTCACCAAACTCACTTTTGTCCGCTTATACCAACAATACACGTCCGCAATATTCGAATTCTTTATTTTAATAATCTCAGCAAAATATTAGCAGCGCAATGCCAGCACAAATTTATTCATATTTATTTATTGTTCGAAAACAAAGCTAATATTAAAGAAAAATCAAGATAATCCAACAATTGAAAAATTTTAATCATTCACATATTTTTATTCAAAAGCTATTATGAATTTAATCTAATTGAATTTTAAAAAATTCAAATGATTGATTTGTTTCCATTGATTTATCAATAAAAAAATTCTAATGAAATGTCAAATTATTTTGAAATTAATATATTTAATAAAAAGCAACATCACCTAGGTGTTCTACATTGAAAGTTAAAAATTTACACTATAATGGGGACGCTATATACCATGATGATCTCAGTAGGATATGCTGAAGACGGGGGCAAGTGGGGTGGACATGGAGGTAGATGAAGGTGATGGTGGTGGTAGTAGTGGTGAAGACGTGGCGGATGCGCGAGCGCCACACGTGTCTTGAGGGTGGTAATTACGCGGCATCTGCAGCCAAGTCACCCTCTTACCCGCCGCCACTTTCTACCTCTCTATCGTCTAATCTTTCTCTGTTGCTCGCACCAACTTGCTCCGTTGGAACCTTAGAGGGGCCAGAAGCAACGGCACAGGGGGTGGGTGGCCACAGTATTGATTTTGTCCAAGACAGCCGCCGACGCCAACGCCGCGGCCAACCAGATCCACCTCTGGTGGTACCCACTCGGCTACAACGCTACCGAGAAACGAGCTGGGGGTGTGGGCCCACCCTCTATACCTTTAGGCGCTTTCTCTATCTCTTGCTATCTTTCTCACCCTCTCTCTTTCACTTGGTGCCGCCAACTACCCCCTACCTCAACTGCCTTTCCCCTTTCCCAATCCCCTTAACGACGACGACAAAGACGACAAAGACGACGAATATTTGCTTCCTCTGCTTTCTCTGCTTCGTCTTCCATTTCTCTTGCTTTTCCAACTATACCTCTTTTAAAACGCTCCGAACATATTAGGCGTTAGATAAGAAGTTCACCTTTGACCCAGACTTTTTTCTTCGTACAAATTTCACTCTTCATATATTCCACTTATGAGCGTATGACTATTATTGCAAGCTCAAAAATACTCTAACCCACTAATATATGATTATATTTATCGATTATGCAATTGGGGAATTGATATACTGAAGTAACAAATAATAATTCGATAAAGAATTAATTTTATCATAGTAAATATTATGATATTTACATTAAAAATCAATTGTGATTTTTTTATTCGTCCAATATTTTATTGGATCACTACCAAAGAAGCGTATATATAATATATACCAGATCGTTTGCATCCTTCATCCCCTATAACACATTCAGAGGCACAATTCTCATCGGTGTCTTACGGGGGTTAGAAGTGGGTGGCGCAATAGTTGAGAAACTTGAGCGATGCCAAGCGACGGACGGTCGTGAGACTCGCGGCATCTGGCCGGTAGTTAAAATGCATGTAGTCCACCCCGAGTGATGGAGAGATAGAATATATATCTATATGTCTACATATAGATAGGGTAAGCGAAAGGAAAATAGGAAGCGTCCCGTATTCAAATACAGGATCAGTCCCTCTCTCCATTTCAGCATTCAGGGGGTTTTTGATCTCGATTGGGATCCACGAATCCCAAACGTGCCAGACTCCAAGACGAACTTTTCATCTTGTCTCGAAATGGTGTAGCACGGTGGGATAAAAGACGCACGCGGGGAAAGGACGTAATGTGAAAAACTGGACCCGTCCGGCCGCGGTGCGACTTGGATTTTCCCACACGAGAGTTACTGGCATGCATGAATCTCCATTTTACCGTGTCTGAATCACACTTTCCTCTGCTACTAATACTACTACTACTGATACAAATGCTGCTACTCTTGCTATAAATATACTACCACTATAACCAACTATTCTACATACCTACCTTTCGCTTTATGATGTTAGATTTCTGTGCAAATGATCAGATGAGATATGTTTCCTTGCATTCCAACTGGACCAAAGCAATGTAGACAAATAAATATGTGTTTCAATAAATTTATGAGCTTTCATAATGAAATTTGAATTTAATATCCGATTGGACTTTAAATTTATCACTAAATTCAAATTGGTAGTATTTTTTTATGTAGCTTCTTTATTGTTTTTAAGATAAAAAAGATTTCAGTTGTTGAGTAATTTTGTGTGTTTTTACTCACTGCGATGTTTAAGTCGGTAAATAGGATTGAACGTAGCTCCGGTGCAAGTCCCACAAAATAAATGGCAGAGATATAACCCTTTAGATTTTTTGTATAGTCCCCCAAGGCACATTCTAAAAGAATATACATAGTGTATGGTGAACATGGATGATCCAGACAAAATAGGATGGTATAGACGAAAGAGAACTAACTCTGGGTTCGTATCCAGAGCATGTATCCAGCTTAGTCAGCACCGCAGTTTAAGAAGCTTTCGGGGATTTTCTTAATCCTCACTCGGTGAGTAAAAACGTCTTTTAGTCGTCCTCTTGTTCATGATAAAATTCATCCAGTTGGACGTTGGCTATCTGGCTGGAGATTGACAAAAGTCAATTTGAAAAAATTTTTTAAATGGTTTTTATTTAATATATTCATTTTTATTTACCATTTTTGTTTGCCATTTATTTTATTACACCCGATTTTTTACAGTATGGAAAAAGTTGCATGTGAACTCATCAAAGTGTTTCTCACACTCTTCTATTCTAACTTTTATATGTTCGTAAGTTATATGTATACATCTTGACCTCTTCAGTCAATCGATCTTTACTACGTTTTACCGAGCTTCCAGTGCGCTACCCTTTTCTGCTCTTCATCCATTTTCCCCTGCTAAGGCATTCGCTTGCTTTATTTATCAAGATGCAACGGATCGAATGCCTTGTTTACCCAAGATTTCTATACACCATCTACCTTCTGGCATTCTCCAATATTCCCCAATCCATTATCCAGAAACATATTTAATTATTAAAAGAATCTTCAACTCACAATTTCATATATTTTTTTCATTCCATGCATTCTTTTCTAATACGACAAAAATATCTAACAATACATACCTGCCGAAATGACACACTAAAGAATGCTAAAAAAAAAAAAAAAAAGAAATCAAAAATTAATCTATACATTCCACCAAAGCAATGAAATGTAATTTTGTTTTCATCCCGAAATTTAAAATATTCGATATGGTCAATTTTTATTCAGCGTTTTCACACCATACTTTTATTTTTTGATTTAATTAAACTGTAGAATGTTTTGAATATAGCAGAATTTCATCCATGAAATATTTCCAAGTACTATCAATCGACCCCATATATATTCATCAGCATACATAGATTAAATGAGCATTTGTAATACCAATGTAGTCGATAGTCACCAGGCAGTTATGACGAGACCCTGTTTCATATTTTCTCCTCAATTACGTCAATCTACTCGACACAACCCCACATTATACTGAAGGGCTGAGTCGACCGAGACACTCGAATCGAAGCCCAACGTCAGTAGGTCCTTAATCGGTCAAGTGTTCGTAGAGAACGCATTTAACATCAACCTCTCTCAAACATATACCTCAACTACTTTCTCTGCCTCTCTCCCTCATCGACTCTCTTCCTCTCTATTAGTATATCGTATAGCCTCATGTATGTCCGAATGAAGCAACGGAATTGAAGAAGAAGTCAAGAGAAACACAGACGGGGTAGAATCGGACATTATTGAGGGAGAAAATACAGGAGAAATGGCTAATTCCGGATATTTATGTTCGAACAGGGGGTAAAGTAAAGGGACGGGTGATGTTACGGTCCTCGAGATCGTTCAGCTATAACCCTCGGATAGTGGCCAGAAGCGACCAACTGACCAGAAAATTAACCCTCCAACCGATTCGAATGGCAGCATATCCTCCAACAGCCTTCGGATTCACTTCACTTCTCTGGATATAGGCGAAAGTGTACCCTTAGCATTGTGGTATTAGAACGCGTCCTCCAGGGGGCACCACTACTAGTTTCTACTTGAGGCAACATGTCTGCTATGGACTTCCAGATCTAATAGCGGAGTGCGGGGACAGCAGTGAAGGCATCACAGTCAAGTATGTATAATAGGGTAAATGGATTTGAACTTTTCGAGGACATTGTGACACACATGTGCTCGTTAATGTGTGTGTATGCGTGTGAATTGTTTATCTGTGGATAGATTTTGCTGTCTATGTGTGGAAGAAGCGAAATGGTAAGAGAGGAGGAGGTGAATGGAAACGAGACAACTCTCTTACTTTATTAATCAGAGCTAGTATAACACGGACATCCCATTTTCTCATTTTTTATCTCTCGTTCCTCTCGGCTATTTTTTTTCTCCCCTCCTTCCTTCTTCTATCTGACTATACAACGTTGGGTATTACCATGGTACGTGCCAGCATCAGGGTATTCCCCAATAAAAGTCAACAAAAGACTAACGATTCATCCGGCTAATGGAAAAGTCCGAAAACAGAGCTTGCAGAATACGTATAGGTATACGTACATACAATAACATACACACACTTCAACATTTACAATGTTCTGTCTCATTTTTTTTTTGGTTTCTGATAATAACTTGTTTTCTCGCTCTCTTTCTCACGCTGTGTTACATACATATATTTCTTTCGCATGTTGCTACTTTGGTCTCCTGCACATAATTAAGCAGACTTTTAGCTGATTAGATTTGTCAACACCTTCATCACGAAAAAAAAATTTCTTTTTTCTTCATTTTCTCAGAAATGGAATGAGCAAAATATTATTTTTATATTCGGCAATGTCTATATGATGTTGGACTAAAAGCTATTTAATCGTTTCATTAATACTTGACACATTATTGTTAAGATTATGTGGGTATGTGTGTGTATGCATTCGGAACGTTTGAATTGTAGCCTTTGGATATAGAACAAAGAACACATTCAAATCATTGTCGTTCACCCTCTTGAACGAGGGGCACTATATATGCATTTAGATGAAGAGAAGCATAGGGAGAAAGTGAAAGAGAAAAAGAGGTAGAGAATTTCTACGACCACCACCACCACCATCACCATGAAGGACTTGCCATTACCCCGTTCACCCACCATTCCTCTGTATAGCTGCAATAGGAACCAACTCCGGATGTCGGCGTTCGGCTGGGTGGTATTATTCCAAGCCATTTGTCACTCGGGAGCGCAACCCCCGCAATGGCAACCCCTTTCACTTCTTGGCTCACGGCTATATACAGGGAAAAAAAAAAGCGCCGTTCCTCTCTCACCCTCGGCAAGAGGTTTTTATAGCCGCGAATCGTCGCAATATGCCGACAAGGGGCTTACATTTATCCACACCGTCCGCCACTCTCTACTCCTTCCTCCTCCTTTGCTTTACTTCCAACCCCCTCGTTTACTAAAGCAAAAGAAAGACTTGAGGACAGATTAAGAGGGTGTAAGGATTTCCCGTTTTTTTTTTCATTATATTTTTTTTTTTTTTTTTTTTTCGTTACAGTTTTAGAATTTTTTTTTTCTTTCATTCTGCATTCACTTAAAAGTGATGAACGGATTAAATACCTTAGACCTTGATGTAAATTTATTTATCATGGTATTGGTTCGGTGATTTTTTATTTTTTTCTTTCATTTTTGCATTTGAAATAAACTTGAATTTATCGCAATATTGAAATCGTTTTCGGATGAATACAAGGATGAATATCCTGTCTGATGACAGGACACTATTTTTTTCATTAGCTCACTTAAATCATTTCCGCACCCTCCTTTCTCTACGTCCAAAACCATCACACTATTCTCAGAGATTATGCGGAATTGAATACAAGAGAAGGAGAAAGAGAGTTAGATTGACGAAAAATCCAATCGAATTCGTATGGGTGCAGCTTAAATAACGAAGAGACGAAAATTTCTCTATGAAGGTTTTTGCCTTTACTCTCATTCCCGCTCGTGCCCGCGTGATCCAACCCTCAACGAAATTCAGAAAAGCGAAAGATGGAAAAAAGAGAATGAGCTGGAGAGGGACACAGACAAAGCTATTTTAAATAAAGGAACGTTCCATCCATTGAGCCCATTGTCGACCTCTGACGTTGACTGAACGGTACCAGCAGCGCCCGAATTCATCATCGTCCATAGAAAACCTTAATTATTTTCTGATAAAAGAAATCCCCTCTCTACTTCATTCGTTTTTTAACCTACCGTTTCCTATCACCCAATTTTTCTTCCCTTCTTCTTCTTCTTCTTCTTCTTCGTCTTCTCCACCTCCTCATCATCGAAAAAACAATCAAATATTACCGCACAGTTTGACTTTATTTTCAAAATGTAAACTTAAATTCATTATTGAATCTGTATACAAAATTTCATTCAACTATTTTTATCTATATCATTTCCTAAACTATCAGTTGATAATATTGATAAAGACAATAATCATCATCCCCCTTTCACTGATATTCCTAAGGAATCGTATAAAAAATTCGTATCCTCCTACCGCGAACCATTAAACAAAAGCGGTTGGCTAACCGAGACGAAATAACGAAAACAAAAAAAAAAAAACAAAAATCCAAAGCGACGAAATTTTTTCACATCGAGACATCAGGAATTCCAGACATGCTTTACGCCACATTTTCCACCCCCATCTATATCTTTACCCTTACTATATATTTGTGTGTCAGTTCTCTCTCTCTCTCTCCCTTATTTTTTTCGACATTCGACCGAAGGGATAAAAGACAAACCGCCGCACAGTTATGCCCCAAGTCTTTCGTTTGTTTCAAGCGTCATTTGTTTGCGCACAAGTCTACGAATATTTTCAAGAGGGTGCGGATGAAGTGGGATCGTGTGGAGACAAAACGACTGCACCATCTATATCTATACATATGTACAAAATTATTTCTTATATATACATAAACATAAGAATAATTTTTTTTCATTTTGATAAATTGTAATATAGAAAAAATATAATATGAAGAGAGAGATACGAGAAAATATTGTTTAGGCCGTTTCATTTCCGCTTAAAATAATATCACAAAATTATTACGACTTTTCATCCTTCATAAATATATACATACATATAAATATATTTATGTAATACATACAGGCGTATCTGCAGTGTATATAATTTTCAATTGCAAGAAAGCCCTCGTTTTCACAGCGAACATTGAAGCTTTATTTAGCAGATGATATTTATGACTTCCAATCCATGCTACTGGTATTATTGCTTTGAAAATGAACAAATCCCACCACGATTTCTACCCTTACCAACACAAAACTTATAATATTGTCTTTCAAAAATTATAATCAACGCATTTAAATTTTAATATTAAAATATAGTAGCAAAAATTAAATCAAATTATAATATTTCTATTCGTAATAAAATTTAATATTTTACTATATATTTAAATAAACATTGATCTCAAATGAATTTTCATATATTTATGTAACTATATGTATATTTAAATGTCATTACGTGATCACTTAAATGAAAACAGAAAGCAAGCAAGGCCACCATGACTCGGAATATACAGCAGCTGTAAACAACGCGCGAGCAAACATAATATGACTGATGCCTGAAGCAATGCGAATGCAACCCTCCAATAGGACATATATAACTGTTTATATACCCTTCTATCCTTCTATCATACATCTCTGTTATGAAATTCCCACATACATATCTCTCAATATAATATTTACATGTATATAATAATTTAAATCCATATAACTTACTGCTGCGTTATGCAGCTTTGAAAAGTCGCAATTTTAAAGGTTTTATCGATCAGCAAAAAAATCCCTTGAGCTTTTATATCTCGTAGTTTACTTCAATACAATATAAAAAAGAAGAAAAAAAAATACTGGCGTCATTTTTCACTTGCCTTTTTCCGCATAGACATGTGCGAACGACTAACCGAATTTGTCCAACTTGCTCTTTTCTCACTCCCCCAACGCGCCTTCTTCTTCGGACCTTAAACACATACACTGGGGTGAGATATCTAATTTCAGAGCCATTTTGATACATGTGTGTGTGTGTACGTGCACAAAACACACCCCCTAAAAGCAGTATATAGTCGATCGGCCACGCTATCATTTATACGAATTACGATCTTCTCCCGTACACCACCGTATTACCCTTGGAGCTTTTCTTCGGGTTCGCAGTATAAAAGGGACTCGTTTGTTATTATTAGTTTCAGGGTGTAGACCTTTAATGGTCTTGTAATACGTTGCTCAGTCCAACGGTTATTACTCAACAAAATCTCTTGGTGAATAACCCAATCGTTGTTCACATCGACAGTTCACAATATATGTTTATTTATACGTACAGTATGATACAGTGTTAAAGGCCGATCTGTAGATTTTATTATACTTGACGCTTCCTTTTTCACTGTTGAGAAAATTCAATTTAGATTTTATTTTTATCCTATATTAAATTATCTGATATACAACTAATAAATTTATTGTACATAATATATATTTATAAGATGAAAATTTCACATAATAGTTATGTGAAAATGGAAAGAAATGAAATTTATATATGTGAGTGATACTAAATTGAGAGTAAAGCGAGGTAGGTGACATGAAAACGAGTCGCGGGGAGACGTTAAAGAAATTAGAGAGATAATTCCTCGGACGAATACCCAATTTACCCTTTCGTGTATCTATATAACCAGCACCCTTGCCTTATTATCTAAAGTGCTCGTTCCAGCTCTAGGTTATATGGTGAGAGACGCAAGGAAGAGAAAAAAAAATGATGGAAAAGAAGAGAAAAAGGTTTATGAAAAGAACGAGAAGCTCTGGATGAGAAAAAGGGACAACTATCCACGACCTGTATGTACGAATAAAAAAAAATTGAAAAAGAAAACGTAGTGAGATACACGCTGACCATTCTACATATATTTACGAAAATTGTATATATGTATAGATGTGGAGCGAGAGTAAAGAAGAGAAGAGATAAAACCGGAACTTCGTTCCAGGATGTCGAGAGATGTTCGCAGAGACTTTTTTACGAAGCTCGTGCTATAATTTATTTACGGACGAGATATTTTTCCCCAAGCTTCCTTTTCTCCGTTGCAACCCTTTTTTCTTTCCTACATTTTTTTCTTTTTTTTTTTTTTTTTTTTCGTTGTCTTTTCTCTCAACATCCAAGACCGGTATAATCCGATTAGCACGATCGCCAAGTCTACGTAGCATTCCACCAGCTAAATAATTTTATTTTCAACGCAACATAACATGTATTCTTTCATAGTTATAATTCTGAATATAATGAATTGATTCGAAGCGAATCTTATTACAAAAAAAATTTATTTTTATTTTTTCTTTCATAAGAATGTATGTGTACTATGGTGTTTCATTTTTAGACGATTTTTTTTTGTTTGTAAACACTGAAAATCTGATAATTTATACGAAAAAGAAAAAATATTCTCGTTTGAAAAAAAATTATGAGTTATTTAGAAGCTTAGCGAATTCAAAAATTCGATTTTTTATATAAATAACACGAGAAAATTTTTTTTTTCGACTTCGAGTCAATTTTTCGGTAATCAGAATTTTTTTTTATGCTATTACATTGTTGATTCAGCATTATAGCGTTTATTGTAAGATGATAATTACTGTTAAATCAATAAATTCTAGTTTAAAAAAAATTTTTTGACAATTATAATCAATTTTCACCTTTTCAGCTCTACGTACAACTCGAAAACTGCTGGTCGGAGAGCGTTTGCGGTGACCAACTTTTTTGTAGCAAATTTAATGCCCAACCAAGGCTGTATATTAATTTTTTTCAAAAAAAAATTTTTGATTACCGAAAAATCGAGTTGAAGTCAAAAAAAAAAAAAAAAAAACATTTTCTCGTGTTATTTATATGGAAAATCGAATTTTTGAATTCCTTAAGCCTCTATAATTAACTCAGAATTTTTTTTCAAACGGAAATATTTTTTTTTTATAAATTATCAGATTTTCACTGATCACAGACAAAAAAAAATATCTCCTAAAAATGAACCACTCTAATGTATATGTGCGTTAGTAAAATTAATTTCAATGCAATTGCAATTGTTTGTGACATTGATGGACTCACAGACCATTGAGCAAATGATTCACCAATATATACAAAACACATATCCGCCCCTGGAAAAAGGCGTCCGCAATATTCTCTCAATTGATGAGACATCACCAATTTAAAATAAAAATAAAAATAAAAATCACTATACAATATAACAAAGTCTATTTACCACATCATATACATATACCCAACTGCATTTTTGCTTTAGGATATGCCCACAAAACACATCAGCAATCCGTCCGAGTCATCAGCAAACTGATAAAAAGAAAAATAAATACACTTGTATTGATAGACCGTGTGTATAATAGCGAATTGAACAAGGGAGTTTGAGTCTTTGTCGGACATTTTAGTGGACATCTGAACGAATACACGATCGATGAATCAATCCATTCGTCGTGACGTTGACGTGAAAGAAGAGTATATATGTGAACAACGTATCTATTTAGAGATAGAAAGCGAGAAAAAGAGAGATAGTACACAAGGATGGTGGTGATGGTGGTGTTCAGGGATGCACACCCTCACTCTGATAGTCCATGGCACACGGCTCACCGTTGCGTGGATGTGCAGGTGCAGGTGTATTAAAAAGCCGAGGGGAGGAGGATGGTTGTGGTCACGTATACCAATCACCCAACTGGATGGTGGTGCGGCCAAAAACGTTTTTAGTATAGGGGACAAGGGAAACCAAGCTGAATATATATATATATATATTCATGTATATCTATGTATACATATATATACATATAACGATGCAAAATATCGTGCAGAGACATTGCCGTTACGTTTTCCCTCTCATTCTTTCGCGCCAGTTTTCATTTTCGCTCTCATATTCACTCGCGCACTCTTTACCCTTTGTGTCTTTCTCTACTTCGATGTTCATCCTCTCACTCGTTTATCCATACCTGCGTCCCGATCCCGCGTCACGGTGAAATTTTAATCGTGTCGTCATTGGGGTAGTTTGTTGCGATAACCCAACCAGTAGCGTGTACCTGCGGATTCGTGAAAAAAAAAAAAGGAATTGAAAATAGAGGAAAAAAACATTCGATTTCAACGACACAATGTCACTTTTTTGTATATCACCCACATAACCTCTAACTGACCAAATTCCCACACAAATATATATGTTTATATATGTGCTCATTGACTATCACTAGATTTTATTTATTTATCTACTTCCTAGTGAATGAATGTCTCTCTTTTTTATTTCTTTGTTATTTTAATATTGATTTTTTTTTTCTATTATTTTCAGATAAATTTTTAATTACTTTTTCTTTGCTCTTGTTTCTCTTGATTAGGTTTATACGATTGTGCTTATTATAAAACAATCAAATTGAATTTTAGTGGAGGTATATTCATATAGAGATGCATATTTGAATTGGTAAATATGCATACAGTGGTATTGATTTGACGAACGAGTGTATTGGAAAATTGTGTACCCACGGAATGCACTTCATCGAATAGGTTATTGTTCATTGGATAGATAGCCAATCAGAAAATAATGTAGAAAATAAATTTTATTTTATTTTTTTTTTTTTGATTGTGGGATTTTTATCGCTCTCGATTTTCCGACGTGTGCTCAGCCACTGCGCTTTGTGCTTTCCATCAATCACGACAGGGACTTTTCACCCAATCATTATATATACATATACATATATACATATTATATGTATGTGTATATGTATTGATAGAGAGTGTATAAAGCTGTGTATAGCTTCGTGCCACGTGACATGCACATTTCTCCTCTGCCAGTTCCTCATTCTACCAAGCGTGGTCAATGCCAATTGCGGTGAATAATAAAATTGTAGTTTCCTTCTTTTATTTATTTTTTTTTTTTTTTATTCACAATTAACACATTAAAGTCTGATAAAAGTATCGTGCATTTCAACCGATTGAACTTACCTGTAGAATTGCTCAAGCACTGAAAAAAGTTTGGTGAAAAAAAAAAAAGAAAAATAGAAAAAAAAAATAATGAAAATCCACAAATGACAAAGCTCCCTATTAAGAACAATAAATAATAAAACATGTGATGTTTATTCAGTGGTGTGCTTAAACATAATTCATCTCAGTTCGATTTAAACATTCGAACAAAAAGAGATTTATATTTATTTTTCGTTTCTTTCTTTTGTTTATTTCTTTAGATAAATATTAAGATGATAATTATGCTAAATACTCATTTGTTTAAGATATTTCAAAGTATCATTGTCATTCATGGTGTCGTACTTAATTTCCTTCATTTATTTTTATTTTTATCTCATTTTCTTTATTTACAATTAACCAGAAGAAATTAAATTGCACTATATATATTTGTTTTATACTTATATGTATAAATATCAATCGTATCATTTTGATAATGTTTATTTAAATCGATTTTTTGGTTTACAGCTATACATATACGGATTTTTTTCAATAAACGAATTGATACGAGGGCATTTTAATTACTATTTCTCTTTTTGGTTTTTATATATTTATATATTTACACTATGCTCAATTTACGAACGTAAACCCTGGTTCGTCCTCGAAGTCATTGGAGACTCAGCGATATTCAAGTAAATATGTACCAAATATTTATTTAATAATATTCAAAATTTTTCTTTCTTCATTAGCATATTTTTAAATGTATATCATCAATATGGCCGCCATACGTGTTTTGGTTTTGGACTTCGATCTTTTCTTGGTTTACCCGATTCTCTTTCAACATCAATTTCATCATCTTTACGTCGTGTCGTTAAATCTTGTCCAACATTTTCCTTATCTTGTCCACCGCGTTTTGTCGACAAATCAACCGTACCCTCTAAACGTATTTTTACAGTCAAATCATTATTGTTGCGACGCGATTGAATTATTTGATCATCATTTTGAATAATATCAATATTATCATTTAAATTTTCTATACTTGGTCTTAAGCGCTTTTCCATTTCTCGAAATTCGTCTTTGACTAAATCCTCCAAATCACTTCGACTTGATGAAATTCTTGGTGAATCCTCACCACGCATCGAATCCTCACTTCTAACTTCAATCTTTGGATCTTGATCTGTCGTTGTAGTATCATCGACCTCAATACTCCCGTCTGGACTATCCGTTTCACGTATACCATTACAACTATTATCCTCTTCACGTTTATCACCACCCCCTTTAGAACTACCGCCACCCGGACTTGAGCTTGTGTCACGTAGCTTCCGAAGATCCTCAAGATTTGACGATTGATCAGGTCGTTGAAGACGCTGCTGCGCCATTCGCAGTGCAAGCGTGTGCCAATCTGGTTCGAGAATGTATTGCTGTGTATGATACGATAGTGGATTATATAACCAAGACGATTGTGGTAAAAGCGGTGCAAATATCGATCCAAAAAGCGAGCCAGCTCTTAATAGATGGAGACCTGAGAATGTAAAAAAAAAACAATTTATTAATAAAATATTCCGATTGCAAATTATATAATTTTATTTTCTTATTTTCCAATGGATGATCATTTGTTTGTAAAGATTAATTTCACCTTGGAAATGTGAATGATGTGTAGATGGACTTTGTGCATTTGTGTTTGACGTTGGTTCAGCTGGTGGCGTTGATTCTGTCACTGCTGATGCCGCTGCTGTTGTTAATAGACCAGGTCCGGGATTAGCTGGCGATTCAGTTTGTGGTACTTCACGCACTGACACACTAATTGGTCCCAAATCATTCCTCGTTGGTTCTTGAATAATAAAAAATTAAACATTAAAATCATTAAAGCATTTGAAAAAATATATTTATATTAATTTCTCACCAGCAGCAGGTGGTGGTGCGGCAGATAGTCTCGGAGATCGTTGTTCAATTGCATGGTGAAATGGATTAAATGCTGAAGTAACACCAGTTGGAGGTGGATGAGACTGCGATAGATGACCCGGGGGCGGTGGCAGACAATGAGACGGTAAAGAACCACGAGAGAGTCCACCCCAACCCTGTCCGCCATTCTGTTCAAGACTCAGGTGTTGCAGTCCTGTATTTTAAAAATAAAAACAGTGATAAATATATAAATGTTTTTATATACCCTTAAAATTCCTATCATCATATACATTTTATCATTCAATAACAGTGAATAAATACACAGGAGCTATTTCATAAACATCATTAAATGGGTAAGAAAAAAAAAATATATATATTATTAAACAACAGAATGTAATGAAATATTTATCGTATAGAAGCATTTTCGAATTTACGAAATTGTCCCATTTGAAAATGACATGGGGCAAATGCAGAATGTGTGGTGTACGCATCGCATCAATTTTGCGGGTGAAATTGCGACCGATAAAGAGTGGAAGCGAGATATAAAGAGCGAAAGAGAGATATAGAGAGTGAGCAATGCTTGATCAATAGCAGATTATATCGTCATCTGTGCGGAACAGTTCAAAAATTCCGTAAAAGCTCTGAAGCTTGTGCTGCTGTCCGCGACCGTAGCGAGGTGACTGTTGGGTGGTAGTGGTGGTGGTAGTGACGATGATGGTGGTGAAGGAAGAGAAGGGACAGCAGGGTGGTTCACCGGTAGAATGAGAAATACATATAAAAGCTATATGAATCTATGTATGCAGAGCACAACAACGAACGGGGTATGTGTATTAGTACATAACAAGAGGAGAAGAAATTATATAGTAATGGTGGGAGTCACAAGCGGTTGTGGAGCTTTTGGTGTGATGAGGGGAAAAAAGTAGGGGAAGCTTTAGCCATTTGAGTGGGGTAGGAAACCGAGTCACTGGCGCGTGGGCGTAGCTCGCGGAGATTGCGGCCAGCCGGATTGGCTGGCCGCAAACCCCTGCAACGAGCTATTGCTGGTGGCCAAAAGTACGAGAGAGATAGAGTACGTGCACACGGGGCAGAGTGATAGACAGGGATAAAGAGAATGAGAGAAAAGATGGGGAAAAAAATTTTTAAGTTACTGGAAAAAAAAAAAAAAGATCGCGCGCGTTCAAGCGCCCTCTACTATACTTCAACGCTGCGACGCGATGTGGCGCGCATGGCACCATTGCCCGCCAACGTGGTGGGGTCGGAGGGATATTTTTAAGCTCTCTTTAAGCCGCGCGCGATGCCTGACAGAGGACACCGCTATCAGCTCTCGCGTTCTACCACACATTGGACCGCTGTGCCCACGTATAGTTCACTCGCACTTTTCCCTACTATCACACTTTCTATGTTGCTCTATCTCTATTGCCCACCCGTTACTTCTTCACCACTGTAGCAGAGCAACCACGTCGTGCACGACTCACCAACTTCATGAAAGGATTAAAAATCCAGAAAGTTCTTGGTATTAAATACATGAAGGAATAAATTCGACGGAGAGAACTGAATACTTGGAAGATATAAATTATTTTTTTTCTTTTAATTCTTCTTATTAATATAATTTATCAATTGTTTTCTTTTTTTTTTTTATTAATTTAACCACCAACTGTTAAGTCTTTTGGCTAAACTGTTCTGCCTGATTTTCTCTGTTTTATATAATTTTTTATCATATTGAAGAGTGAGAAACAAGGTGGTAGGGATAATTCCAAAAACAAATGAAGACTAATGAGAGGAGGGTCACAATAAAGCGGGAAAAGGAGTATTTGAAGGGCTGCCAAAGGGTTGAAGGTGCTCAAAATATACACGTATACCATTTAAACAGGGGTGAGAAATGTTTAAGTTGAACGTTACGACTTCTATATACATATTTATATATGTATATATATGTACGGCTTCAACGTGGAGCTTTTATATATATATCGATCAGAATAAAGAATGTTCCCAAGTTGCTCCCTCAGTCTCAAAATCGACCAAGAACTGCAGGATGATGTATTATCGTGCAGCATGTTGCGAATATGTGGACTTGAAGAGCGATGGGGTAAGGTTCTGTCCCAGAACAAATTCTAATATAAAAAAAAATATATATATAAGATATATAAAATATATCATACAGAGTAGCATTAATGATCGTTAAAAATACAAAAATATTTATCTGTTTCCTATAACAATAATTTATTATAGAATAGAGTAAAAAAAATTAATTAATTAAATGAAATGAATTAAATGTTAAACGAGTATTAAGAGGATGAAAGTTTAAGCTTCATGTAAATATAAAATGCCATTGTTTATAGATCGTGTAGTGGATACATAATAAATTAATTCACGTATATTCCCGTCGTCTTTATCTATTCAAATCTATGCAAAACGACCGGTTAAAAGCTGCCGCCCTTCTTACATAGCACCAACATTAACCCTTGCAACGTGTATGTAGTTTGTATGTATGTATGTATATATATATATTTATTCGTAACATCCCTTACTAGTCTTATAGCCGCCCTCTACAGTATACTGTCCTCGTCTTGTTTCTTCTTCAACCCTCCACCCATCGCTCACCCCTTTTCCTAAAGGTTATTCTCTATCTTTCTTTCAGTCTCTTTCGCTTTCTCTCACTTTCTGTGTTCTTCTCTTCAAGCCCCAACCCCTCTTCCGCTGTTAGTCGCACACAGGCGGTCGGTCGGGTGTCTTTGCACACCCACCCTTTACGCCCGTTCTCATTATCGCGTCGCAGCGACCCCTAAAATGCCACCCTGAAAAGGTCTCCAATACGACAGGAGTGAAGGAGAAAGAGAAAAAGATGCAGAAAATGAGAAAGAACGAGTTTATATGTTGTCATGCCTACGAAAATATAAATGAGGGATGATTTTAAGTGGATATTTTTTTTTTTCTTTTTTCAAATCAATGCAACAATATTTTTTATATTAATATTAATTCTTTTTTTTTCTTTAGTTATGTACTTTTTAAGGTATATTTTAAAAGTTTAGATGGGGGTGAGAATGATATTTAAAGAGTATCAGCTAAGGGTTAAATTCAATAGACAAAGTAGTCGTCTCTATGTGCACATGTGCGTATATACATTGAGTACAAAAGTTAGGCGATGGCCACCGGACACTGATTAAACGACGCGCGACATGTTCATGCGACAGGGTTCAAAGACCGGAAGTGACCCGTCTCGAGGGGTGAGAAGGGATCATATAATAATATGTGACAGATTTGAATTGACATAGAACGTTTAAGTACATGTATAGATATAAGGGTGCAGAAATATTTGGGTAAAATATTTTTTATTCATCATGTCATTCGCTATTTTGAAAATAAAAATAATGACAGTGAAGATAAAAAGAAAAATGGATAAATAAAGAAATGAGGGAAATCATAAAATTTCACGAATTTACTGCAAAGTGATAGCACGAACATTGTATATACAAGGGGTGGTTGTTATATATATCTGTATAAATGTATAAAAAAAAAATTAAAGAGAGAAGAAAAAAAAAAAGTATGCGCGACAGTTTTAAACTGAACGCTTCCTAACAATCTCCCCCAAATGAGGTAAAGGCCACCTTATTGAAACAGGGGTTGCGATTTTTCCGGCTTCAACCGCCCCTTCAACGGCGGTTAATTGACACGGGGTCGGTTGGAGAGAGCGCTATCCGAGAGAGAAAAAAATAGAGTAAGAAATAGAAGTAAAGCAACGAGTGATATAAAGTAAGGGGCGAATGAGTAAAAAAAGACCAAAGGGGATGGTTTAAAGCAGAATGAAAAGAAGAAAGTGACGCACACGGTGTTCTTGTTAACTCGAATCCTGAGACACTCGCGATTTTTCATCCCCTCAGCACGAATGAAACTGACGAGATTGAAAGAAGAGAAGAAAAAAAAAAAAAAAAGATTGCACAAAGATATGACTGAGAAAAAAAATACATTTTTAAGTGATGACAATTTTCTCATGGACATCTCATGAAAACAATAACCCTCACATATTTTTTTATCTTTCCAAAATTATATATATTAATCTTCATTAATAATTTTCCTCAAGATTAAATAATATATGAAACATAAAAAAAAAATAAATAAATAAAAGAGTGAATAGAAATTCTTTATTGAATTGACATCAATCCCCACGAAGACTAATTTCGGACAAAATAGCTGAGCATCGCAGCACAACAGCCAGTATGAAATGGAACGTGTATTATATATATAAAGTGTAGGACAGAAATTACATTGAGAGGGTGTTGAAGGATCGTTCGAATGTGCCGGACCTCCAGGCACTTCACCCTCTCGCCCCTTTCACTTTCTCTCACTTCTTCTCTCTTTCGCTCAACAAGAGAAGCGCCCATAAAATAAGCGTCCCCAAGCTGCTGAGGTAGGCCAAACGAAATTTAATAACATCACCCTAGTTACACCTCAATGGGCACCTTAACAACCCCTAGAGGTCTCATTCACCTTCTCTCTCTCTTTCCTTCGATGTCAACCTCACACTCCACAATTTCTCGTAGTCGTCGTCGTAGTCGTTGTTGGGCGCGCTCCTTATCAACCCTCGGGCGCGGATATCTAATAAACCACCCTACAGAAAACGCACCCTTGACGTGCCAGCGATACACCCTCTCGACAATTTGCGCTTGTGTATGACAATCTGTATTATATATCCCTAGATATTTATACATACACATATGTTATATTTACAATATACATATATATATAGATTGCTAAAGAGAAAGGGGTAAAGTTTTCGAATTGGACTCGTTACTGACCGGTGGCGCTATCTCTTGATTTAAACGCAAACTACCTTGCCAACTGGGGATGATTAAAGCTCATCATGTGGCGCCAAATTATTTTAAATGAACTTTACCAACTACATATAAACAAATAAATATATATTTGAAATGTATTAAAAATTCTCGCAATCATTTATTGAATTAATATAATATTTGATAATAAAATTGAAATGAAAGGAATAAAAAAAAAAAAATAACAATAGAATTTTTAGCAATAAAAAAATTGAATGAATTATATATAAAAGGTTATATACATGGCCAATTGTTGGCAATTGAAAAAGAGTCGATATGGCTAAGCTAAAAATCAACTTGGGAATCAAAATCGAAAATATTCCCATTCCCTCTTTTGTCAATTCAATACGAATATATGTATATATATATATATATATATATATATATATATATATATATATATATATATATATATATATATATTTATGTGATAGAGATGGGGAGGATTGTGTGGGGGTGGTTAAGAGGAAAGAGAATGAGACGAGTACGCGACGGCAAAAGCTCCGTTAAGCCGCTTATCATGCCGAAACAATACACTGTCGGTGCACCAGTATCAGTTTCCCCTGTTTTCCTCTGTTCCATCCCCACTTTCCAAAACTAACCCCCCACTAAATAAATATATACCTATAGATAGAAGCCTATCATCACGTGGGGGTTTTGAAAGTACTATCAAAATCGCAATAGCTTTAATTACCACCGTCATTCAAAACGTTTTCACAAACTAAAAGTAAATAAAAACCAAATTTTCATCAATTTCGATAACTGATATTCAATAATAAAAAATAAAAAAACCATTGAAATAAATCATTGGAAAAAAAATTCATTTTTCACCCTAGTATTCTTTTAATAAATATAAAAATATATATATTGAATAGAGTAGACGTAAGTGTGCACATGCTGTACACTTAATCAAAGTCTTCGTCACTTAGACATCGTGTGAAAACTCAATTTTGAGTCCATGACGCCTTGTGCTCGACGCCTGCTCAATTTTGACACCCTCTTCCATGGTATGGCTACGCAGCAAAATCAGCAGCAACACCACCAGCAGCAGCAGCTGGCACACCATCAAGTCAATGAGTGAGAGGAGATTATGTACGTGTAGATATATAAAGCAAAAGTGTAAGTGAGAGAAGGCAACGAGGCAGTAATAAGAGACTGATGATGAAGGACGAAAGACCAAGCAAGAAGGAAGCTCACAGTGGGTGAGCTTTCAACTTCTACACATATATATACATATACATACTATGTATAACTATATGTATTATGTATGTATGTAGTTGATGATGGGAAAGATGAGGAAAGGAGTAAGGTGGTTGGATTGTAAACTTCGTTAGATATCGGCGAAGAGACACGACAAGGTTGGTGGAAGGTTTTGGCTTACTTGCGTCCCTGGGTGAAAGTAAGAAGAAGATGAAGATGAGACAGACAGAATTAATAGTTTATATACGAATGAAAGATAGAAGATGTGAAAATTTCTGTAGTGATGGATTTTAACTATATAGTTAAGGTTGAAGGCAACGCCTGAGGACTGACTTACCGGACAGTTTGAATCCCAGCGGATCCTGCGGATGTCCGAAGGGAAATGGCCGTGGTCCGAAATGGTAGGGATGAAAGGCCTGGTGTCCTGAAAACGTGAGTTGACTATTTTATCATTGGATTTGTATATATATATGTTGTGTAGAAAATTGGGATGGTAACATTGAAGGAATTGTAACATAAAAGGAACGTGATCATAGAATCGCAAAGGGTCTTGTGTGTGAATTCATCTAATGGCGCGAGTTACTTTTGATCTTATCAATGATTTTTTTTTTCTTTTATATTATTCGGATTTTGACAAAGTATTGTTCAATGTGACACAGATTTTGAAATGAAAAATATTTTTTTGAGGAACTTAATTTACGAGTTGATAAAATTGTAGTTATGAAACATCTGAATGAAATGTAATTTTATTACTTCTTTTTTTTATTTCCAGTGTGACTTACTCGTTTTTGATCTGGGTTCTCTTGGACCATCCACCGTAACTTTTATTGCCTTAGTTAGTGTAGCAACTTGTGGTGGTTGCGTTTGTAACATTATCGTCAACGTGAAACTTTTACCTGAAAAAAGAAAAAGGGAAATTGAAATTAAAAATGATATAAATAAACTTATGAAATTATGATTTTATTCAATGGTAGAATAATGAAACATATGAATATGTGTATGTAGTATTTCGCAGTGGATATAACTTGTCCCAATGGGACGATAGCTCAACCGCGGATAGAATGAAAAACCATAAAGGTGCGGGCAAAGCTTTGGTTTCTCGGTTTGCTTATTTTCATTATTCAAATTCAATTCTGTTCACCACGAAATTCAACATTATTTTTCTCTCTTTCCCACTCCCCATTTTCTTTTTTTAACTGTATATTATATACCATAACATTGCTCCACTCATTCACATATTCCTGTTATTATATATTTCATTTTTCGTTTCTCTCTTCTCCCTTTTTATTTATTCATTTATTTGACGGTTCGTAATTCTTGTCTCGTATTTCTACTTTTGAGTGTGTGGTAATATGGAGACAAGTTCGGTGACACACAAGGGAATAAAGAGTTTATATATACATTGGCCAATGTTGCGTGGCGCACATCCAATGAAAACAAAACACAAATGTGCCGGAAGTAAGGGGGTGAATCGTGCGGCGCCACAGCGTCGATGTTTACATCACCCTTCCGCCCTCACTTCTCTCGTGCTTCAATTTCTATCTTTCTCATACTCTACATCTCCAACACACTATCAACAATCCTACCCCAATTGAATAATTATTACCATATGATATTTATAATAATAATAAAAACAAAAACTATCATTAATATGCAAAATTTTTCGGTTCATTAATTTTGTAGATTTATAAAATAGAAAAAACAAATGGTTTTTGTTCACGATATAAAAATTTTTTTATACAGTTTTATTTTTTAAAATTGCTATAAGGGATGGCAGACACTTTGGTTTTTATGGTGAACCACGACATTTAACGTGACATCACGTCATAAATGGGAAAAAAATGAATAAAAATAAAATAGAAAAAAAAAAAATACTGAGCACTTGAAATTTTAAAATATCAAAATAATTCTGAAATAAAAAATAAAATCGAAATATTGTTATATTAAAAAATCAATTTTGATTCAAATAATAAATAAATTAATAAGATTATCATAAGTGCAGTATGCATATAAATAAACTGAAATTAAACATGTAAAAATAATATTGAATGCAAGTAATTGGGTCGGATATCCTAAATGTTGTGGCAATGGAAAATTTCGTTGGCTTAACAAGCCGACAGTTTATTGTCATACCGTGCAATGTCAACTTCATGGATGTCTATACATATATAAACGAGGAAAACAGCACGACGTAAATCGGGGACGTGCACGCGATGGTAGGCATTTTAGTTAGAGGGGTGTTTATGAGGCATTATGTGTAACTCAGTGGAAGAACGATCGTCCTACCACCCTCGCACAACGTAATTTACCACGTAGGTAGTATTGTTATATGTATACCAAGAGGGAAAAGACGTTAGATATAAGACTAAAAGCATAAGAAATGACAAATAAAACGATATAACATCATGTTACATTATACATTAAGTATACGAAGTAAAGTACTAATTTAATTTCACTTTAAGCTCGTCTACAACATGTACAAATGTCTCAATATATTTCTTTAATCATTCAGAGAAAATTTTCAGTTGGTTATAAATTTTTTCCGAGCTTTATTTTGAATTTATTTGTAAAATATAACGACGATATTTAAATGATGATTTTATAAATTATGGATAAAATAAAAATACCAGTGTCCACTGTGTCTCATTTTGTTTATATCAACCCTTATATTTTACGAATGAGATAATAAAAACATGAACGATCTTGTTTAAATGTGAATGTGTACTCAAACTGCCGAGGACCCGCCAATGAAAAGGAGAAAGTTTGTATAGTAAAATACAAATATCATATATGAAAATTCACCTCAACTCTTTTCAACTTACCCATTCACCCTTGCAACTATCCCGTTCGTCAGAGTTTACCCAAGGATCATGCAGCGTTAAAAACTCCCCTGTTTGCTGGCAAAACGAGCCCGACGCCACCCACGCCGTCGGAGGGTGACTTTAGGATCGTTATTCCACGAGTGTTTGTAGTGTTTTAAGATTCTGACGTTTTGACTGCCGGAATCGTTCGTTCATGTGTGGTGAAAGAGGCTCATTCCCGAGAGGGTTACACAGTTGAAATATATATTTTATATGTTTGGACAAACTCAATCGCGTGATGAAAAATATTAAACAATTTTTTTTTTCTCCCTTTTTTATATACTTTCTTGTCTTCCTTTTTTACATAATATATGCACAGTCGTCAGTCAATCAGAAATAAATCGAGACGTGTATGTAAACTTTACACACTCACTTCATGACCTGATTATCAGACATATTTGCACAGACAATATGTTTATATTAAAATGAAAATAAAATATTAAATAGTATAAAAATACACGAAATTTTATTTATTTTTTATTTTTAGATAAATCGAAAAAATATATTGTTAATAAATTATCAATATTTATAATAGATTTTAATAATTTTATACTTGGTGTATTTATGTGTGTGTATATTTTTTTTTTTTTTTCTTTTATGGAAAGAGACATTTAAAGTGAAAAGGGAATGAGCTGGATCAGACAGGCATGTACGGGTTTCGATGCGAGTAGTTTGAGTTTAAATTCAATGGGAAATTGAAAAGTAGAATTATTAATGTGTATGAGCATCAAGAAACTTTTCGGATTCTGTAATTCGTTGAGATATACAGTTGTATGTATACATATATACATTAAAATTCAACGAATAAAAGTTATTGAGTCGTGTGTGGAGATGAGAATAAAAAAATAAAACTTTTTTTTTTATATATTTCAAAGTGATATACGAAATATTGAGCTTTGTAGGATTATAAAAAATATTGTCGTTAGACGTAGTGAGACAAAAAAATTATCATACATATAAACATAATATAAATGCAAGAAAAAAATTAATAAAAATGTAAAATATAACGTGGAAATAATAGAAGTCGTACAATCAGCAAAAATGAAAATGAAAAAAAATTAAAGCTTGTGAAAAAACATTTCTGGGACAATCGACAGACGTGAAGGGTGTCTAGAGGGTGCAAAGGCGGATAAAAATGATGCTTAATCGGTAGAAAAAAACCCGGGGGATGAATGCAGTCATCCGCAAGGAGTAACTGTCCACTCGCGATCCCTCTGCTTTACGTTATCTTTCTCTATAACATTTTTTTCTTTCGTTTTTTTTTTTCCATGTTTCCCTGTCTCTCGCTCTAACTCTCTTCCCCTGACTACCACCCTTAGCTCAATGCTTAGAGAACTGAATTTTTTTAATTTTTAATTGGAAATAAAAGACAAAGAATTCTCACTATTCAACAAAAATATAACTTCATATCACAAATAATTTTTAATAAATTTAAAATATTTTTCTTTCATTTTCCCCCCTTCAAGTATCTCTTTTTCTTATTATTTATTTCATCCATTCCAATTATAACACACATTCCAGTGAAATGATAAAAAATATTCACATCAATATTCTTAAAACAATATACATTAATTAAGAATTTATATTTTTACAATAAATAAATCGAGACGAATGAATGTAACAACGATGAATATAAAAAGAAATATAAAATATTTATACTGTACAGATACATATAAAAACTCGAGAATATTATCATACCGTTGCAGGGGCGTATATATCATACCTCCTAACCCCCTTTTCAACATTCCCGACGGAGAGGATTAACGTCAACCTCCGACGCTAGAAGTCACACGGACTAGCGAGGGCAAGTGGACAATAGTATATATAATATGTAGTTTTATTACGATATATATATATGCGGATGGAAAAGGCACGAAGCTAAATCTCGAATAGCCAGTTTTGATTTATATACATATATTATTATTATATATATCATATAAACTATATAGGTATGTGACTCAGGGTGTAAAACGACGTATGCATATCACATAAATACCGGCGTTACCTCTGTGTTTTATTACGGATCTATTGTTAAAGGGAAAAATACGCGGTGTGTATAATAAAAATCGAGAAAAAAATTATAAAAAAATCTGCGATACCGGATTGAAAATAATCACTGTGAATAAAAGTGTGGATATATTGACAGATGTATTTAGATTATATTTATTTTAGAATCCTGAACTATGATATTGTCATTGGATTTGAAAAAATTTGATATATTAATTCATTAATCAAAGTATTATAATGAATTATTTCTGGTGGGCATATGGGGATGAATATACAGGGGGTATTGTAATGAAAAATAATTGATAACACAACTTGTGTATATTTAATTTATGCAAAAAAAAAATAATTAAGAATTTATATTTATAATTATGTTTTTTTTGGTTTATTGAATCTTGTTTTTTGTTTAAAATTATTGCGATTGTTTAAAAATACCCACTATCGTCACGCACAACTTTACTGCTGTGCGGTTGTAAATAGTTGTTATATGCGTGCGTGGTATCACTGTGAAAATGTGGAGCGACCTCGGTCAAGCAAGCAAACAGCATTAATTCAAGCTTAACCATCATCACCACTAACAACCCGGAAAAAAAAAAATAAATAAATTCTCTCATCACTGTCCCTCTTCCACCCTCATTCTCCGCTTATTTCCTCTGCTACTTCATTCACATATCCTCCCCCAAAACAAAAAAAAAAAAAAAAAAGAAAGAAAAAAAGAGGGAAATAAAATATTTACCAATCAAAATAAAATTAATATTTCTACGTAAATACACTGTTAATATTTTTCAATAAATTATAATTTATAATATTAATACGTAATAATATTTATAAGCATTTTAATATTTATACATAATAATATTCATGTGTATTTTAATATTTATGAGTGTTAGTAATTTTTAATATTTGTAATGGATTTTAAATACGTGAAAATAAATATTAAATAATTATTATTTTTGACATTTATTTTTTCTCAAAGAGCTATGTGAATTTATTGGGGGCGTCCAAGAGGGATAAAAAAATAGATTTCCGGTTACAAACTGTTGCCAATATGTGTGTATATATATGTGTGTGGTAGTTAGGGGCTGCCCATAATGCAGTAATGAGAGCTTACTGCCATGGAAACCAAAGCCGCTTACAGCCAACCACTCGCTTCACTCTCTGCACCAACTCTCATTTCACGTACACTTTTGCTATACCACCCCCTTTATATACCACCCAACATCCGTCTCTCTTTGGGTGAAAGCCCAACAATTCATCATATATATCCATACAATGTCCTTTTCGTTCGTGAATTTACTAGGAATAAAATAACATAAAATAAAAAAAATAAAATAATTTTCCATGAGTGCCATCTAGCTGTCTCTCATTTTCTCTCAAGCGCAGAGATTTTCTACCGTATCAAATACCAGCTAGAGTGTATTCTGGCATTAGTTGGGATTTCAGACTTCATATAAAAAGTAGATATAAACAAAAAAAATTTTAAAAGTAAAAAAATAATAATATTCCATTTGTGTATTTATCTATTTTTTTTTCTATTGTAAAATATTTTATGTTTATAATGAATTTCATGGAATGAAATTGTGTATGAGAATTTGAAGAAGGAAAAGGAGAAAATTAAGAAGAACAAGAAGAAGATGAAGTGAAAAAAAAAACCAAAAAAAAAAAAGGAGAATAGTATAATATAGTGGCAAGAGCAAAGACGCGACATCCCAGTCCACAATTTCCTTTTCCAATTTGCCATAAACAAGTCGAACGCCCCCTCGTTAAACGCGTATACGTCCGTGACTCCTTGAAACTTCTTGGGCGCGTATTTACCACTCCCACTATATTTTTTTTTATTCCATTTTAAATTTTAAACCAAAAATAAATACTGAACAAAAAACGAATAATGAAAGAAAATAGAAGGAAAGATATGTGTTGGTGTGTTTGTCATTTAAAGACCAGAGTTTTTCATTGTAGAAAATAAATATAAGCACAAAATAAAAGAAATTAATGGAGACAACTCATTGCTCTTTATCTTGATGCTCTTATTCGTAAAAAGTTCATCGTAATTCAGTATGCTGCTCTTGCTGTTGCTCATCATCATCATATTGCCCAAGACGTTGAGCAGTTACTCAAATATATAAGAGAATAAAAAAATAATAAAATAAGACGATGTGACTAACATTAGGATTTTATTTACCGCCAAGCAGCCAGTAATGGCAGTGATTATTAGAACGCATTATTTAAAACTCTACTGCGACCCTCTCAATTTATTTTTTTTCAAACCTTCGAGAAAGTACTCCAAAGCTTCACCTCTCATGCTCAAACCATCAGCCATGTATACGATAATTCGAGAGAAAAAGCGAGAAAGAGACTAAAGGAGTCGACACTGAATAATTGACAGCAAAGCAGAAGGAGGAGAATTAAAAATCCTGAGTAAATGAGAGAGAAAGAAAGATTTAAAAAGCAAAATCTCAAATGGAAAAACGAGAGGTTGGCGTATGGTTTTTGATCGTGATGGAGAGGAAAAAAAAAAAAACAGGGACGAGTCAAAGGGACGATCGTATATTTAGTGTCTGAATTAAAAATGAGGTTAAATATAAGGAGGAATTTAATAGTAACTATATAATTCCCATTGGTTTTCAACATCACATTCTCTCCCTGTACTGATAAAAAAATATTTATTCAATCAATGTCTAGGACATTTAAGAAAGGAATTTTTTATGTGGATTTGTAAATGAAATTAAAATTTTTTTGGAGATTAAATTAGAAATTAGAAAATAGATAGAAAATAATTTTTATTATTTATGTTATTGTATGAAGACACTTACCTCTTCCACTTCTTCCAACGAATCTCAAGTCATTGAATTTAGCCACTTGATTTTTCATCAAAGCAGTACAATTACGCAATTCAGCGCAACAATTTTCATCATTTCCCGCGCGTATTGTTACAAGTGTACCATCACCAACGTCACCCAATGCCACGACTTTAAATGCTATTGGTAATGTCTTATTGGATCTCCAATGAGTTGGTAAAACGGTGCATACCAAATGAGGACAACCTAATACAACATTTAATCATGATGAAAATTATTTTCATTACAAATAAAATAAAATTAAATCAAGCAAAATTATTATATAACAATTTTCTCTTACATTTATTTTATTATGAATAATAAATCTAATTATATTTTATTTCTAATTAATACCTGTTCGTATTAGTTCACCAGGATGTTCAGCCAACAAACCATCTAATGTTCTCTCAGCAAGTAAATCAGCAGTTAATGCATAATCAGTAATTTGATTACCACCAGAAGGTTGATTTGTCGTTGTATTATCACCAGCCAAGTGCATTCTACGTCGTGAATTTGATCCCCTTGTCTTTCGCAATCTGCTACCGGCTATTTGACCCGCGGGATTACCACCACTGAACTGATTATTTGCTGCCCTCACCACTCGTGGATCTATGGAATAATCTAGACCGGGAGGACGATCCTCGGGCGGAACATCTCTCAAGGGATTCGTCATGAGACCAAAATCATTCACAAATACCTTCACTAAATATTTATTATCCCTTTTTTCTATTCCCAAATATATATGTATCTCTTTTCCCAGATGTTGAATAATAAATAGAGAATAGGTAGATCAATTTAATTTAATCCAATAACAATTCCATGTATTTTTTTTTTTACTCGTTTACCACAAATGATACACAATACTTTATCAGTGGATTTTATTCAATTGAATTTGTTTCCACAGTTGAATTTATTTCTTTTTGTTAGTTTCGATCTTACTTTTTCTTTTTTTTTTTTTTCAGTTCTCTTTTCCGTCTTTTCTGTGTATAAGTCTGACGCTATTCTCAACCCTCAACAGTGCTCCATAGCGATTCCTCTCCTTCCTTTGATCCTTATTTCATTATCCCGCGACGACGATGGGGACTATAGCAGTCGGCAACGAACGCAGATCACACACAACATACGTTTGCAAATTCTTCTTTCGCTTGCACGATTGTGTATTTGTACATGTACATACATACATATATTTATTCGTTCAGTACTTCACTGCCAAGTCGCGGAGAAAATTCGTTTTATTGGAATCGTCAATGGGATCGAGCCCGTTGTATTACATATATGTTTTACTCCGTTTGTATTTTTTTTTTCTATTTCTTATTTGAATTATTTATTTTTTTTACGTATTCACTTATTCACTTTTTTCATATTCCTCATAAAATCCTTGGCAATTTGATGATATTTTTAATAACATCAGTATCATTATTTCTCTATTTACTTTTTGATCACAGAATTTTCCACCATTATTTATTTATTTATTTTTTATTTATTTCCATTATCCACAGCAAACTGTCACAATAATCACTTCATCATATTTTAAAATTACACAATTCACTTTTATAAATAAACAAAAAAATAAAATAAAATTATCAATTTCACTAAATGATATTTACAATAAAAAAAAAAATTTTTTTTTTTTAATATACAAATAAAATTGATATGATTAAAATGATAAAATTAAATTTATATAATTTAAAATATATATAATTGATGAAAATATTTTGATTAACTATATTCGTTATCACACACGTAAAACTATAGTCTTCGCTCTGTTGGGTTATAGTCAGGGTGTTTAACTCGCGCGGTCTCGTTTCGGGGTTCAGCGGTGGAAGGTGGTGGCGGCTTCTGCGGTAGAACCGCGCGGTGTGGTTGCGGTATATTTTTGAGGCCGCCGCCCCCACAGCCAGAACAGTAACGTCCCCCCGCGCCGCGAGTCGTTTTCTCACTGAGTAGTGGGGGGGACTGGATGATTTTTCCAAGCGGTGGGGAAAAATCTCGTCTCTTTTCCCTCTCTCGTACGTATTACACTTACTCTTTTCCTCTTATATAAATTTATATATACATCATCCAACTTCTCCCCACCTTTTGCTTTGTACTCAATCGTATATCGTTGCGCTCCCAATCTTTCCCTCACTCACTATCTTTTTCCACCTTTCCCTCTCTTGTTTTTCACTCCTCACGGTATGATTTTCACGCTTACCATTGCGCGTGCACAGCCTCGCTGTGACTGACGATTAACACGGTGGTAAATTTTCATTTTCTATTTTTTCTTTCTCCTCCGATGTGTTTTCTTCCTTTTTTTCTTTCTCAACATTCACCATCCACTTGCGCTTTACTCTTTCAACTTGTCGACGTCGTCGCCATCCACTTCTGCATCTACTACCACTATAACTACTGGTGATGATAACGAGCCTCGTTACTTCCTCCTGAGAAATAATGAAAAAGGAGAGGAAAAATAATGAAAGGAATATAACGATATTGAAACATTGGAAGGTTGAAAGAAAAAAAAATATACATATAATACAATACAAAATGTTAATGATGAAGTGGAGAAAAATGTTTGTTGATAAAAAGAAAAAGTTAAACGAAATGAGTTTACCACCGCGCGCGTGTTTAAGAGAGTTTAAGAATAAAAAGTAAATAAAATTAAATCCCCCCCACATCTTTAAAGTTTTTTTTTTCTTTTGCTCATTCGAATACACGATGATGACCAATATAATTGTGTTATATTTTCTCATTCTCAAATTGTACACAGAATTTCATTTCCATTATATCTCAGTTCTATTATCTTCCCCCTCAATTAATTCCCCCTCATACACATACATCTATAAACATATAAACCAACGAAAATAAATCTACATTTACGAATTTTATTTCTAAATTTTGATATCATTACATCTGAATATTAAAAAAAAAAATTCTTTCATTTTTCTTTACCATTTTTTGTTTTTTGTATATGACTTCTTTCAATCTTCTATTGTTAAACGTGAATAAAAATATACGATGGTCGTTGATATATATATTTTTCTTCCTTAGAATATGACGACTACGAGCGTGTGGCGCGAGTAACTGTGAAACGACACTGCAACACTAAAAGGAAGAAGGGAAAAACAAAAACGAGGGAGACCCTTCTCTTAGTTTTCTCCCATTCCTTCCTGAGACTTCTATGTCACTATTACTATCTTCCTCATTCTTTTACTCTGTTGCCCTTTTATATCTTCCTCACTTTCGTTATCACTATATATATCCAGTCTATGCGTTTAACCCGCCAATAGGGGATGAGAATCAAGTCTCGAGAGTACGAGAGACACTAAGGGAATGAAACAAAAGATATATAAAACGTCGCACAATAACGATACACAAAATCATTGAAAAACAATAAATTAAAAAAATTTTAATAATATTATTTATCAATGAATAATATATAACAAACACACAGGAAGAAAATTTAATTATACTAATTATTATATAGCAGTGAGGATATATATAAACCCTGAGGATAATTATAATTTTTTTAATTATTAAATAGAAAAAAATAAATTAATATAAATGAATGAATGATGAAATTGTTAAAACACTCATTCACGAGCACTGATGGCAAGAGACTACATTGATGATGATGATGATGATGATGATGATGTATAATATTGCAGTGGTGAAGCAACGAGAAACCCCCCCCCCCCCCCCCCCAAAAACGTGTTTATATATGTGCACATATTTAAATGTGAGTGAGTTTATTGGACCCCCTATTTAATCCTAAGCCCCTATATCGCCAACACAATACGGGGTCACAAACTCTCCCCCTGGCATCACCACACACATCCCTCCATCATTTCCCACTATTTTTCCCACCCCCACTGCTCTCATTTCATTTCAATCCCCCTTTTCACCCTGTACATTCATTTCAAATTTCAACAATTCGTCAATTTATTTATATAAATATATAATGGAACTTTTGTACTTTGGTTTTGGATTATAATATTTTTTTTTTATCTTCAATTGGAATTATGAAAATTGATTGATTGAATGGGCAGATACAAGAGAAGATGATAAATTTAAAAAATACATTTAAATATTTTTGTTTTTATTTTTCATTTTGTTTTAATTATGAATGTTCTTTTTTTTTTTTTCGTGATATTTATTTTAGGGTTGGTATTTAGTATGTAATTTAATATGTATTTATGTGGATAGTTATGGTGTGTGTGTGTGTGTGTGTGTGTGTGTGTATGGATCTATTAGAATGTGTGAAAACGCACGAACAATAATCATCGCGATTTTATTCGTTTAAATTAATTGGGCCAATTATTGAAGTCGAACAATTATCTGATGGCAGACCAATTAAATTCGTAAATTTACAAATTTACGAATCCTTTTGACAAAACATTTTCACTAATTTTTCCTACATTTACTACACACATAAATAAATAAATAAAAATTTATTAAAAAAAACTTACACTTTAATTTCCATGAAAAAAAAAAAAAAATCACTTTATTAATAAATAAAATCACTTGTAAATAAAAAAAATAAAAACTGCACACAAAAAATATCTCCAATGTATCTAAATCCACAAATGAATCCCTTTTTTATTTTCTAAATTAACCCTCTCAATTTACGTTTCACAATCCATGAAAAAAAAAAAAATGGAAAAAAAAATTTTTTTCATTTGAATAAAAATTTTTCTAATCTCACAAATAAATTTATAAAACTGCCACCAACATTTAAATAATTTTGCACACGCGCTCCGTCGGTTGGTAGCACGTTTACCGAGTCATATCAATGAAAAAGGTGCGACTCGACACGACATTCCCCGCAAAGTCTTCGACAAAGCGGGGGCCAGCAGCATTGAATATATATTTATATATATTTGAGGGGCGACAGGACAAGTCTCGTAGGGTGCGAAGAACATATACATACAATATACATACATATACATTTATAAATGTATATGTAAAGCTACAGAGAAAGTGAAGAATGAAGAAAGAGGCAGGAATATAAAGGAAAAACAAAGAAGAGAGCAAAGGGTCATACAAGGAACTTGCTAAAGAGCAGTAGAAGAAGAAGAAGAAGATGAAGAGGAAGAAGAAGAGCAAGAGGGGGGTGTTGTACATGGGGGTTATATTAGGTAGAATATAGGTGGTGCAGAGAAGAGATGAAAACTGCGACACGGGGGCGGCAACTCGGAGGCGGGTCACAGTTTTTCATGAAAATGCGCATGCGGATACTTTTATAACCCCACCACCATGGTCTGTAAATACCTATCGTATATACCTTTGGTGTGTTCTTAAAGGCTTCTTAGGGGTAAGTTTTGTAGTATAGAACGTGTCGCATCGTGGCCAGAGAAATTGCGAGAACGATGAGCCAGGTAAATAAGAAAAATAAAACGAAGAAATGAAATTTTTTCAACTTGTTCTTTTGAGGAAGACAATATGATTGCAAAAAAAAATTATTTTATTCAGAGTATTCATTTTTAATACCAGTAAAAATGAACAATTTTTGATGATTTTAAATTATATAAATTATAAAAAAATTTTTTTTTTGGGTTTATTAAATTTTTTTTTTTGCTTTGGAATTTTTTTGTAGGTGATTTGGATGTTTATAGAGCCTTGTGAATTTGTCAACGAATTAATGTTTATAGTTAATGAGATTTTCACGAGGGTGAAACCAAAAGAGTATTTGTTTAAATATTTTATATTGTATTAGATGTAAATAAATATATAAAAAGAATAAATCAGATTAGATGACGATGTCAGGGTTTACCTTCGAGGCTTCCTTAAGGTGTAAGTGTCAATTCAAGACGGAGAAAAATAAGAAGAAAAGTTTATCGAAAAAAAATACCCAATAGAAAAGATAATGAAGACTAAAAAATGCCTATATTATATTTTACAAATAGAATATAAAGTATCTAATTGCAAATAAATATAAGCCAACTTACTATAAATAAAAAAAAAAAAATTAAAAACTAGGTGAAATATTAACGAGAAAAAATAAACAAATTTAATAAGATGAAGAAAAATAAATTAATAATAAAAATACAAATTACCTAAAAGTCTCACAGGGGTCGATTGTAATGCATGGCAGTAGTAAATATACATACATGCACCGACACAAAATATGAGGTGTCGATATGACATGTGGGGAAACAAAAGCAATGCTGTAGCACACACCAACCCCTGGGAGGGTTTATTGCAAGGGTAGAATCAAATACACCGGGTGTCAAAAAATGAAACTCTCATTCCACTACTACATCATATTTTACTTACAACAATATCAGCCCTTCAACAATCATTTTGTCCTTCACAAACTCTCTCCATCTGATCCACAATAAAAATGATATTAAAATAATTCCACAATATAAAAAATAACTAAATATAAAAAAAATCCAAAGCATCAAAATTTATAATAAAAATAATATTAAAATAATTTCACAATATAAAAAATAAATAAATATAAAAAAACTCCAAATTATCAAAATCTATAATAAAAATAATATCAAAATAATTTCACAACATCAAAAATAAATAAAAATAAAAAAATAAAAAATAACTAAATTCATAATAAAAATAATATTAAAATAATTCCACAATATAAAAAATAACTAAATATAAAAAATTCAAATTATCAAAATTTATAATAAAAATAATATTAAAATAATTTCACAATATAAAAAATAACTAAATATAAAAAACTTCAAATTATCAAAATTTATAATAAAAATAATATTAAAATAATTCCACAATATAAAAAATAAATAAATATAAAAAAACTCCAAATTATCAAAATCTATAATAAAAATAATATCAAAATAATTTCACAACATAAAAAATAAATAAAAATAAAAAAATAAAAAATAACTAAATTCATAACTATTTATAAAAAATTAAAAAAATATCAGATCAAGTGAAGCAAAATTATAAACGCGACATGAGTATACTATGACTTTCTAGCAAATTCTTAAACGTTAAGTGATAAAAGGGAAATTTTCTTGTATAGATATTATATACATATATGTAAATAAATTAACTTGGGGTGTTGGTGGAGTAGACAGACAGAGAAAAAAGGACTGCGACTGTATACATAAATACATATACTCTACTCTTTATGTATGTATATAATAAATAAATACAATACATACATATATGAAACCAGAGTTGATATGGTAAGTAAAGCGACAACTATACGAAAATCTTTTGGTTGTGTTCTTGGCATTCATATATGTTGTAGAGACTCTGGAAGGGCGCAAGAAACTTTAAAGGATATGGTGGTGTTTGTGCATGAGAAGGTGATGGAAAGAAAAGGGTGTTGGATAATAGTACAGTGTGGTAGTGAAGCAAAGCAGCATCACATCCCACGCGTTGGCACCCCATTTACTGGTTCACTCTCTCGTTTGTTGCGTAATCTTTAAGATCGGAAGGGTTGGCAACACACAATGAGTAGGAGGGAGAGATTCTTCTATAGTTGACGGTAAATTTTTTGTCCCACTAATAACTTTCTAACTTTATTTAATAATCTGTGTTTAAAATAATTTTTTATATTTTATAATTTAATAAAATAAATTTTTAATAATGTATAATTGTCTGGTGAAATGAAATACAATTTAACGTGAATTTATTTTAAGAATAATTTTATATTAAGTAGAATAAAATTGACAATTATTTTACTACTAGATGAATTCACGTAACGCCTGCTTGGAGAAGATGGCGCGGCTTTTCAAGGGAGAATAAACGAGTAGTGATTAAATATTATGACCGTTGCAGTGTTGTTCGCGTATAGCATTTGCCTTATCCTAAAAGACGTTACTTAGCATAATTAAAGATTCCCCAGTTTCTCAAGACCCCAAAATATTCTGCGGGTTGAAAAACGAATCAAAAAAAAAAATATTAATCAAAATCTTCATCCTTAATTCTACTATACAATCTAATATATATAATTTAAATTTACATACCGATAATTTATTCTTTACAAATTTAATATAACGACAAATATGTCATAAAAAAATTTATAACTTCCAGAAATTTTACCGCTTCACATCTCCAACTTATCGCTAGTATCTAACAGATTGGAATAGTAATGGAGGTTCTATTCTGATGATATTTTTAACCAGTTCTTAACGTGTTACCTACGCACAAATCTCAGATTCAAGGGTTAGATCAGTGAAAGACAACCTCCCGACACGATCAGAAGAAGTTGAACATGTAAAAGAATAGTTAAATACACATTTTATATGCGATAAATCGGTTAAATTTTTGACCCAGGCTGCCTTATACAATTGAAACAATAATGAGAATTGTATATGAGATTGATATAATTCAAATTAGCATTCGGTCGACGAGAATAAAATACATTATTACAATTTATAAAATAGAAATTACATCGTATAGGAGAATTGTATGATCGACCATTGGATCATTTCCATTTGTGTTCTCGCCTAAAGTGACATCATTTCCCAAGAGTCTCCACATGCTCCTGGGCATCAGCTGGTCAATGGATACTTATACATATATGTACACAGACATATAGATAATGTCTATCCCCTGCACATCCTGATCACAATGTCCAAGGATCAGTTGTGCTGATCGAAATCTAATTCTACGTACACGTATATTCTCGTAAAATGAAAAAACCTTAGCAAAAAAAAAAGAAATCATGAAGGAATAAATTATTTCCTATTTACCATAATTATTTTGTATTTTATTTTCATATGATTTTGTCTATAAATTCGTTGAATATAAGAAAATTATATATTCGAATTGTGAACATTTAAAATTCGTACGTACATCAGCAGATATTTATATTCACATTCACTGACATAATGCATACAAGTATTTGGAATTTTCCCATGGGACTTGTACCATGGCATCACCACGACCATGCTACTGCAAGAGCACATGAGTTACCTTCAGCTCACATCGTTTCTAAATCCCCTTCGCTATACATTTATATATGTATGTATGTATGTATGTTCGTGGCCTGATTTTGTGTAAGAGACGCCGCACACGATCACAATTCCCTTGAGGGCAGTTTTAAAATTCAACCCCCATATATGAAGAGACCACTGGGAATGTGAGAGGAGTATAGAAGAGAATAGAAGTGCTACATGGCACTCATGTCAATTTTTTTTTCGATTGAAAGAAAAAAAGGAAAAAATTTCTTAAAATATATTCTTTGAAGAAGTAAAAAAAAATTATTTACTATTTAAAATATTTTTTTAATATTTAATTATTTATATATAATATATAATATATAATAATAATATATAAATAATAATAATAATAATAAATAATTAATATTTAAAATAATAAAAAAAATTAAATTATTAATTTATTATTTACCAGGATTTTTATGGGGAATTTATTGAATTTATTTAAATGAACAATTGAATTAAATTGCAAAATTAATTTTCATGTGTGTATAAAGTCAATAGAGAATTATATTTTTTATTTCATCTTGGAATATACATATACATATATACCTAATGACGATTTATTATTTCTTTGTCCTTCATCTTTATGTTTGAATGGAGAAAGAAAAAAAATTAAGATAAAGAAAAAACAAGATAAAATATACATATATAAAATCACCCGACTCGTTTACATGCAAATACATGGGTCATAACTTTTCAAACGTAAAATCATGGGGATGAAAAAAGATGGTTGGCATTAGTAGTTAGTTCCGCACTGAGGATCAGACTTGATGAAGGCACACACCACTGTATATGGATAAAATATACATATTTGTACATGTATACTACATAGATTAAATTTCGTTATGGAGATAAACATAGAATTCCATATATTAAATCATGAATAAATAAATCTACCTCTATTATAAACATATGTATATGTATATAAATAATTGATATTTGAGAAAATAATATAAAATAAAATGAAATAATATAAAATAAATATTTTTCAAGATGATTATTTGAAAAAATCACAATGGAATTATTTTGTAGGCTGTTGAAAATTTAGTTTATTTTATTTTCCAGTTAACTTCACTTCGTACGAGTGTGTGGAAATGTTTGGAAAATCACGCACGAATAGTTGCACAAACCTGTCAATTATATATAGAGTACAAGGAAATAAAACAGGAGAGAGGAGTTGAGAGATAATCGTATCGATTGTCCACTCTTAATCCATTAATGAACTCTCTCAACCAATCGGTTTTATTCTCGTTACACCAGAGCTTTTCACCATATACACAACACACTCTACAAATATATTTTCCCACGCGTAAAACATATACAAAATGAACCTGATAAACAAATGGATTTTATTTTTTCCATCAAAACTATTCGATGAATAAATAAAAATTTGAAATTTTATTTTCTATTGCTCTAAAAACAATTTTCTTAATTTTATTTTTCTACCCAGCAAATTCCCAAGTGTATGTACATGATTGTAAGAGAAATATAAATTTATGATGAACATAGATTATAGAAAATAGGGATGAAAAAAAGAATAATATAGTTGAGAGATAAAGAAAAAAAGACGTCGGATGCAAATTCACTGAAATCCCTTTATCGTTTTCTCAAACAAGCGATAGCTCGTTGCGCCTTGACAACGACGACAAATTCCTCAAATATTTATCTCCGCGCCTACTTCACGCCCTTTTCTTCAACCACCATCATGTCACCACCCTTCATTCTCCCTCACTTCTTTCTTCATTCAAACCATTCTCTCCTTTACCATCGTTCTCTTTTATTATTTTTTTTACACCGATTCTCAATTCAATGTCATATCTTTCTCCATCTCACTTTGCTTTTGTCGCCAATGTCATCGTGAATGTCTCCTGACGTCTATCGACGTATGACAAATACTCCATGTTGTCCCGTCAAGTCATACAGCAGCACGTCGTATAATCTATAACAAAGAAGAACTCGCAGCGGAATAAAGTAAAACGAAAGGAAGAAAAAAAATAAAAATAAAAAAAAAGCTATGATCGAATGTATTTGTAATGTCATGCTGGCAACACCACAATACTTCAGCTTACACATCGTTCACTTTTCCTCCCCTATATGTACACAAATTTATTTACACACATTAAAAATAATAGAATTAATTTAAAGAAAATTATCACGAATTTATTTTAGAAAAAAAATGAAAAAACGTAATGGAATGAATTATTATTTTTAAATGTAATTTCAAGTGTGGTAAAATGTCAGTTGTGCACAGGTCTGTCATCATGATTATCAAGACAGTAAATATATATAGTAAGAGAAAACTAAACAGTATGTAAGCCTGAGAGGGACAGAAATTCGTCGTTTGCAATTAATTTATTTTTCCCAAGACGGCGTTAATTGTTAAACTTAGATGGGCGGTCGTCGCGCGGGAAAGCTTGAAACAAGTAGCAAAGCCAGAGAGTTTCACACGCAGAGTTTCTGTGAATGAGACAGAGTATACATATATTCATACGTATATACATATAAAGCGCCATCACATATAGAACCAAGACATTGAAATAGATTTAGTGAATATGAAATACAGAGTGCGAGTAAGAGACAAAAAGGGAGAAACGTATAAGTACAAAGTTATTTTAAAGGGGTATGTTTGTATATGTATATGTATATATATGTATTCATATAGAGAAAGAGAGGGAGAGAGAGAGAAGAAAGTGAGGAAAAGAGGTCGATGAAGCCGATGGTGCAACAGTAAATGAAGGAAGACACAAAGCACAAATGGAGGGTTGATGTGAGTTTGAGCTTAGGGGTAAGCCAAGACGCAACATTTTACCATCATCACCCTTGATGTATATACGCGCACTACTGGTGTTGGGTTACCCAGGGGCTAATTATAATGATGATTAGACAAGATAGAAAATAACACGCCTCGTTGACCAACCTTCAGACTTGCCATATTGTACGTCTCTCTTTTAACTTTAATTTTTTTTTTTTTTTTCTTACGAATTAACAAGTATTGAGACGTACTCAAATTTCCGTTTTTTATTTCAGTAAAGATACCTTACATAAACAGATCATTTGTTATTTTATAGGTAAACTAGCTGACCGAGCAAACGTTGTTTTGCCATATAAATTATTTCTAGTGAATATTTTGGTAATTAAATTATTACTATATGTATATAAATTATTATAAAAAAAATATATAAATATTTGGTAGTTGAAAAAAAAAAAAAAAAGGAATTATTACAGTGCTAATATCACTATTAAAAAATGGGGGTTGGTGGTAGAAGGGTGAAAATTAGAGGTTATATGTATTTTTAATGCCAAATCATAAAAAAAAAATAAAAAATTTTGTCAAAAAAATAAAAAATAAATTTTTTTTGTTCTCAGACCTGCCGAATATACACAAAAAATTTCATAAAAATTGGTCAAGTCGTTTCGGAGGAGTTTGGTTACAAACACTGTGACAAGAGAATTGTATATAGATAATAATATGTGTATAGTAACGTAAGGGAAATTTGGATCAATGATGTGTCTTTATTTGTATTTGTATGTTCTTTTTTATTTTCGTTTTATTATCGTATTCAAGGAAGTTTGTGTATGATTGCAGTCACGTTATTGTTGTTTGTCACAATTTTTTTTATTTATTTTTTTTTTTTTTTTGGGGTTTTTATTGTTGGAGTTATTTCTATTGGACGCTTTTTTTTTTTCTTGGTGAACATGGTCATCGATAATTTTTCAAGTGGCTGGACGCTAGATGATATTTGTAATGGCACCCAGATGACATATTTTTATGCGCATCCCAGATAATATCCAGAATTGGGTATACATTGCTGAGTTGAACGACGCCCTATGGAGACACTTGACCGAAAATACCATATGATAAAAGTCATAAAAGTGTTTTATATATTATACAAGCTTGGACACGATTATCTGTCTCAGTATCAATAAATAAAGCAGGCGAATTTCGCGTAATACATTTGCGGAATTGTCGTGAATATTAAAGAAAATAATTTAATACGGTGGATATTTGAATGAATTTTTTTTTATATCGTTTATGTATTTTTCAACATTTTTATTTAAGGTCATAATGATTATATTCATATTATATTCCTTGTGTTAAAATCAAAGGAAAAGAATTTTTTGAAAGTCTAATAATAAATAAATTTTAATTTATGATGATAAAATAAAAGAAAAAAATTTATTTAAAGTCTAATAATAAATAAATTTATATTTTTTACGATAAACTCGAAGAAAAAAAATTTTTTTCAAGTCTAATAATAAATAAATTTATATTTCTGATGTTAAAATAAAATAACAAAAATTATTTTAAAGTCTAATAATAAATAAATTTTTATTTCTGATGTTAAAATAAAATAAAAAATTTTTTTAAATTCTAATTAATGAAAATTTATATTCCTTACATTTAAATGAAAGGGAAAAAAATTTTTTAAAGGCTAGTAATAACAATATTTATATTTCCGATGTTAAAATGAAAGAAAAAAAATATTTTTTAAAGTCTAATAATAAATAAATTTATATTTCTGATGTTAAAATAAAAAGAAAAAAATTTCTTTAAAGTCTAATAATAAATGCATGTATATTTCTTATATTAAAAAAAAAAAAAGTGAGCTTGGCCACGTTGAGGAACACGTGAATATTTCATTGGTCCTTCAACGTCACCCCCATAACGTCTCTTGGCTCACCTCTCCAACAACCTGGTATGCTCCAGATGTGGTGAATTATTTAATAGTCCTCAGGGACACACTGAAAATATATGTATATGTGTGAATATGTATACAGAATGTATTATATAGGTATATGTACGTTTGTCCATACATATATGTATATACAATGTCATTGCACGTTAGCTTCGAGATTCTTCTTTTATGTCTATATTTATCTTTATAACTTCACCATCCATTGTCTTTTCTACATTAATGATTGAATTTTTGGAACAGCAAATTTATCATTGATATTTTTACATTTGTTTATTTTTTTTCATGCTGTTTTAATTCTAGTTTAAATGCTAAGTAATTAATAATGTTTATTTTTAGTAAAAATACAATGTATATATGTTTATTGATATTTGTATTGTTAGATAAAAACTTTATACTTCAGAGTTCCAAGTCACAATTGATTATTTTTCTATTTTCGTCAATGAAACTTTATTTTATTTCTTGAAACAAAAATTGTTGAGGTGGAAAAATAAATATAAAGTCAATACAATAATAGAACGCAAAGACACGCGTGAAATGTTCTCGCTTGTTCAACAAATAACACATTCGTCAATTTCCTCACAAACACAATTGTCTACATGATTGATTGCCAAAAATCAAATTTAACCTACACAAAAAAAAAAATTTAAACAATGAATATAAAAGTCCAAAAAAAAAAACATTCATAAATGTCATATAAAATATTTCATCTCAAATATTTTCCGCTGAAAAAAAAGAAAAAAAAAGTCAATCAAAAAGTATCGCCATCTGTCGGAGAACGGTTCAACACTGTTAATTTTAAATCAATTCCTGGCTTACCGACAGTAGATAAAACATTATCCTTTTTTTCTTCAAGCTAGACTAATTTACCGACAGTTCATCACAAATTTTACCATACAAAGATCAATGTTTGACCTCACACAGCAAAATTAAATAATATAATCCATACCATCACATCGAACACGTACGCGTCAAGTTCAAATTCACAGCACAGAACTGAAATATAAACCCTGATTGTCATTGTGTCCTACTCTACACACATTTATTTTCGTACACTAACCCCAAATTCCCAAGCCATTCGTTCCCTCGTGCTGTATGTATTTTATACAGTCACGGTCATTGTCCTATCGCCAAAAGCATCACATAAAGGTCATCTGCAATGTTTTATTCAGACTCGCGCGTTCACCGTTTGAAGCTTCATGCATGCGAATTCACATTGGTACACAAAGAAATAACACAAATGGTCAGAGGGATATATTATTTTATTATCTGTGAATTAAATTTATTTAAATATTATATATTCTATCTTTTATTCCAAACTATTTTGTAGCTATATTATAATAAATTTGTTTTTTATATACACGAAACAAACGGAAGTGATAATAAATGTTGAAATATATACATATTTGGACCAAAGCAGATGCGAAGCCTGCATCGAAACGCACATACATCGAAGTTTTATGTAGCAGGTGTAAAGCGTTCTTGTATATGGCAGGTGGATTGGTATATATATATACTATTGATACTGGTCTTTGCTTATGTTCGTTTACTAAATTTCCAACCAACATATTTCCGCAACAGATCACTTTACTCGAACTAAATGCAGACATAAAAATTCACGATTGTATAATAAATTAACAGACTTCTAGAACTTGGGTTTATCCAAAGATACTTTCAATATAATTTGGAAATATATGTGTTACTCACTGTACGTATATTACATTACAATAAAATATGAACGTCAGTTAGAAAATACAACACGTGCGATGAGAAAAGCAGCTGATGTCTGAGAATAATTTCGTCGAATGAATACCAATTAAGTTGGTATAAATAAAATACCTTTCATTATAAGAATATAAAGAAAAATAAATAATGAACAATTCTAAAAATGTTCATCAATGTGTATTGACAAATCTTATGTAAATTCATCAGCCATTTTGATTTGATATTAAGACTTTGACTATTAATTAAATACCCAAAGAATGACGGAAGCCTTATGGAATATTAAATGAGTATATTAACCTTTCTGAATATAAATTTGTGACTTTAATTTTCGGGTATTATGTAAAATTATATTTATATATCAGGAGGTGCCTGCTCGCGGTCGAGGGGAAAAAGGCGGTTAAAAGGAAAGGAAAAATGAAGTGAGAGCGTAAAGTAAAGAGGAAAAGAAGAATAGGAAAATAAAGACAGTGTGGAACATCGTTGGAGCAGGACAAAGAAAAGGATGTGAATTGTGAACGCAGCTGGTAGGTTGCGTATGTGCGACCTTGCCGCAAAAAGGACCTCATCTCCAAAAGACCAGATATATACCATACATACATATCCATATATCAATAGGTTAAGGCATTAGCCGTTGCATTTATACATTCCTTATGAAAAATAAAAAAATTTCCAATGAATATAATTTTCCGAGTCGAAATTTAACCGATGCATAACATATCCAACGTGTATTTAACTATTCTTTTACATATTCAACACCTCCTGACTGTGATTTTACCATTCCTTTGTTTTTCCAACATCTCAAGTTATAGATAAATAAATTTATTGGAAAATTCATGGTGAGGACGTTGTCTTTTGCTGATCTCTAACCAATGAATCTGAGATTTGTGCGTAGGTAACACGTTAAAGACTGGTTAAAATATCATTAGAATAAAACATGGAATAGAATTAATTCTCCTGCCATTTTATTGTTATTCAATTTGAGTTATAGATTTTGTTTTATATTTTTTTTTTTCTTTCATTCTGTATGTATATTGAGATAGGAAAGTATGTATCTCTTTATGAATTAATTCAAGCCTGCCGGCAACGGAAGAACTTTGAGAGAATTTCACGTGACGAAACGAAAAACAATGAAAAAAAAAATTATATAAATCCTATACCCAACTAAGAATCTGTATACCCCTCCGTCCAAACTGGTTTTCGCGCGGCCAATTAATTCGATCGAGAGAGGAATATAAGATCTTAGCAATGGTGCACTATACACACCCTGAGACCTCACTCAGAGACTTTTAAATACATATGTATATGTATCGCTCACATTTCAGTCGTTAATAAAACACAAGAACAAAAAGAAATAACCCTTAAACCCCATTTTATATTTCATTAAATATATGCTCAATATCGATTTCGAATTTAATCAACGAATATTAAGAGTTTACGAGTACTCAAAATATTTTATTCTAGCTTTTTATATTGACAGGTCATTCGTAAGTTATCTGTAATTATTATAAAACTATATGCATTATTTTTTTTCAGTTGCTGAATTAGGAAAGAATTGTATAGGAAATATTTCCAAAATTGGAAAATAGATTTTACAACTTTACTAATAAGTTTTATTGTCAACAATTGAAATTTCAAACGCATTGGAAAGACGAATGATAATAAGAAGTATAAAATTAATAGTAATTTATTCTAGTATATTGATTATTTTTTATATCAACATCAAATATTGCGATGTTTTATTGAGAATGAGTTTCCAAAAAATCAATAAACTGTTTCTACACCCAAAATATATATCATGCATCGAATATCTTTGCTTCATGATGAGCAGACGTTGCACCCACTTGTGTAATAGGATATACATGGATACACTTGGCTTCGGCACGTGCGCATGTATATAGAGACGCTTACAAGAACTGAATCTGTTCATCGGACGTGCCTATAAAATAAATAAAAAAATTAGGATGCAAAATAGGATATTCATCACCTTATAAAACCAGAGATGAAAAAAAAATCATAGTTTGATTAACTATTCGTTGCATTTCGCAATATTTATAATAAATGCTCTGAATAATTTTGAAGTTTATCCAATATTTCAATGTATTTTTTCTTCGTATGATTAAAATTTCGTTGACCCAATGGAAATTTCTTGATTGTCCTCAATTGAGCACCACTGAAAATATACAGAGGGGCGCGTGCCATGAGCTCACATCTGCCGCAGTTGGTTTTGCAGCCCCCTCAACATTGCCACCATCATAATATATATACAACGTATATAATGCGCACTTTATATAGCCTCGAATGCGCCCCATCATCACTGCCATGAAGATCGTACACCGTTTTTGGATCCGATTACAAAAACACTTCCGGAGGAAACAGTCCAGATCTTTCCATCACTAAATATATACACACACATTATTCTTTTCTATTTAAATTATCCAGTGCATATACACTGTGAATTGTGTGTGGAGCTTTCAAGAAATTATACTACTTCCTCAATAGACAAAGGATATCATGAGAAACTTGTAGATATAATAATTATTTATAATTAATAATTACCGCTGATGAATTAACAAACGTATTTGAAGATATGTAACTATATGATAATCAGGCATGGATAATATATTTAATTAGATGGTTTTAAAAAAAATAAATTATTATAGCCTAGTACAAATGGTTAAATATATGTATGATAAAGTGGACAATAGATTTTATTCTATTTTTTTTTTTTCAATATAGAAAATATCTCAAATATTTAACATCGCTGACCCAAAATTCTAAGAAAATCGTGCAATTTCCTAGGGTAGTTCCATTATTTAGAATGAAAAAAATAAAATCCCGAAGACGTATAAAGCATGAAACCTTTGAAAAAAAAAATATATATACATATATAATAATAGTAATAATAATAAAGGAACCATTTTTTTGAATACGTACCTGAATGATCCATCAGACAATTTTCACTCGCCGCGTTCTAAAAATTCTAATATACTTAAAAAAAAAAAAAAAAATCTAAAACTAAATTCGTTTTCATACAGCATTAACTGAAATTATTGAATTAAAATAAAACTTAAATAATAAAATTCTTTTGATATTTAGCCATTGTCCTGGATTTATTAGTTCGTGTGTCTTTGAGAGTTAAAAGACAATAAATAAAAATAAATAATAAAAAGAAAAAAATGGACAACGGTAGCTTTGCGCCCACGGCAATTCGGAATTCTCTCGGTTGAGCACATATGTGTTCTCGCATGTTCAAAATACATGTATATATGTGGATCACGCATGTGTAGAGGTAGCGACAGAAGCGAAGAAAAGAGGAACGCGGCAAATGGGCAGCAATATGTATATAGTAAGGCCCATCGACATGAGGCGGCGCGAGCCGAGTGGAACCGAATGACTCGAAGCAGGTAAGCAGCTGCAAGTATATCCGCAGGAGCTACGCAGAAAGCCCGAGCAACGGGTGAGTGCGTGAATAAGTGAGACACACACAGACATACAAAATGAGAAATAAACACGAATCAAGAACACACGTATACACGTATGATCTCACGAACGCAGCGGGACAGCCGCGTGTTTAAATTAGTCCCGGCACAACTGTCGTACCAGCAACATGCAGACCAGTGTAAACTTATTATCAAGCTGCCAGAATTTGGCGCAAGTTTAATAAAAATTATAAACGTACATGAATATAAAAATCTAAAAGTGAAAGAGCATTATTTCATTAATTTTCAAATGAAGTGACCATTATTATTTAGTGATGGTGATTTATATGACATTTATTTGGATTTAGAAAGAAGTTAAAAATAAAATTTTGTAATCATGCAAGTTTGGATTTATTTTACGTTATTCCTCGTAGTCCAAGGCGATCTTTTAGATCTTTATGTTCAACATATGGACGAAACGAGCGGTACAAATACAATTCAAAAGACTCATCCAAGAAATATTGGATTTAAATTGAGAACTAAACGAAGTCCTAAAGAATCGCAATTTACATTTGGACCTTTCAAAAAGCAACGCTTGGACGTTGAGATTGATTGGTGGATGGATAAAAAAGGAATAAAAAAGCCTCAGGCACGATTACCAATTCTTAAACCTGATGGCCTAGCTTTTCCTAACATGATTGATAGAAGTAATGATCCTCAATCTTATGAAATTGTGTTGAACAAAAGTGAAATTAAAAATGAATATAAAGACGTTCATTCTGATGTGGAAATAATTAAAGATATTAATAATGGTACTTTAACTGATCTAATAAAAAAAAATCCTAATAGAACTCCAAAGAAATATCACTCATATGAAAATTATGAAAAATCACAAAGAATACCAAAAAAATCTATGAAAAATGAATCAATGGAATATTACAGACAAAAAAGAAGTATTGTAAATGTAAATTTTACTCGTCACGAAATATTAGACAATGATGGTCACGTTTTACTTGAATGGGATCCATCCAATGATCAAATTGTAACATTTCGTGTGAGTGCTAAAACATTGGGGTATATTGGTATAGGTTTTAATGAAAATAATCATATGAAGGGAGCGGATATCATTATTGCATGGGTGGATGATCATTCCGGAGAAGTTAATTTACTCGTAAGTATTACATACACACTCATTTATTCACAATTTTGAATATAAATCTATTTTTATTTATTTGTTTAAAATAAAATTTTCATGTCACAGTGTCTATAACCAAACTCCTCCGAAACGGCTTGACTGATTTTATTATGAAATTTTTTGTGTATACTCGGTAGGTCTGAGAATAGGTCGTGAACTATTTTTTATACCCCTAAATTATAAGGGTGGCCCACCCCAAATTTTTATTTTTTTTATTTTTTGGACAAAATTTTTTATTTTTATTTTTTTATGATTTGGCATTAAAAATACATATAATCCCTTAACTTTCACCCTTCTACCACCGACCCCCATTTTTTAATAGCGATGTTAGTATACTAGAAATAATTTATATGACAAAGCAACGTTTAGTGAGATTCTTCAGGAGCAAGAAAGATTGTTTAGAAATATTTTAATAGAAAATACAACACCTCGAAGTATTCACATATTGCCAAATCTTTCATTCTAAGGCGCAAAGGAAAAACTTGCGTCTAAGTTTATTATGAAATAAAATATTACAATGTTGTGTTGGGTGTAAAAAGCATCAAACTAGGTTAAATCTTAGATTTTTAAAGGTTCCCCAGATTCAAAGTAGAATTGATAACCCAACGATTACCACAGGATGTTTAATCGACTACTTAGAAGACTTTAGAGAAGCACAAAAATTTCGACTCAAAGTATATACCTACATAAAATATATATCTTTTAATAAATGCCGTTATTAATTTTTTACAAACACAAATTGAACATCATTAAAATAATAAAAAGCACCAAGCAAATTGTATATATATTTGCTAAAATATTTCAACTCCTTTTTTCTTTTAATCCACACTCTTTTTGGTTTTGTTATTTTTATTTATCTTTGTTGATTATTCTTCTTTCGCTCTTTCAAACCCGAAATTTCTCCGCAACATATACATATACATACATATATATAGTGAGCTGGCCACGGTCTTTGGAACCTGTCTCCGCAAAAAGACATGAAAGAGCAAATGAAATATACTACAGCTTGAAGAAAACGAAGACGCGGTGTGGAAGAACAGAAAGAAAGAAAAGTATAAAAAAGAGAAACAGAGAGAGAGAGAGAGGAGAAAAATAGAATGAAAAAAAAAAAAAAATTAAAGAATTAAAGGAAGATTAAGAATAGGCGGTAGAGACGTGGTAAAAGAAAGAGAGAATGAGCAGAGAGGCTGTATTAATTCGAACGAATTTTAGGGACCACATATATATAACATACATATATATATATATGTATGTTATATATATGTGTATATTTTTTGACTACAGTCAAGTAGTGGAGATGAAATACCAAAACAAAAGGACCGCATAAAAACATTCTCGTAAATGATCGGTGTCCTATTTCCACCAATATAATCTCCCAATTCAATATATATATGTATTCATCCAACCGGTTGTATATATATATGTATTTGTGTGGTATATATATATAACCCTGCCCAAGATTGGGATGAGCGATTACATTAATGAAATCCGTTAATTGGCACATGATCAGTGACGATGAAGCCGTTTTGTATCATCCACTTTTTGTTAGTCAGTCCCAAATATTTTTTTATTTTTATTTCTCTTTGACATGTTTGATTTAATTTTTATTTTTATCTGGAATAATGTTTGTTCATTTATGAAATGCCAGGTGATGATACGTTTTATATAAATTATTTTTTCGGGAGAAAAATTGAAAAAGAAATAAGAGCTGACAATATATATTGTCTTTTAAAAGCGCAGGTGATTTAAAGTGTTTAAGGATTATTAAAATATTATTATTAATATTATTATTAATACATATTTATATTAATGGATGAAGTGTATAAGGAATTATATGATCGTGTATAGTGGAAGGTCAAACCACAAGAGCAGCGGTACTTGTCTTTAAGATATATTATTTATGTCCTGATTTATCTAAAAGTTCGGAGAATTCTTTTAATCTTAATTAAATTTATTTTTATGTGAGTTATATAGATATATAAGAGTGTGTATGAATTTATTGATGAGTTATTTTGATGGACGAAGAATAAATCAAAGAAGAAAATTTTAAATCAGCAGTAAAAAAAAATTAATCAGTGAATACAAATATATAATGGAATAGGCAGAGAGTTAAACGAAGGTGAATATGAATACAACTTTGGATGTCTGCCAGAAGATTTGAATGTCATGATAAATTTATGTCTGCAGACCCATGTGAAAAAGAATTTTATATTGTGAATGCATTATAGATTCTATCGTCGCTATTAATTAATTCTTGTGCGAATTCAATAATTATAAAATTTTAATAAAATTATAATTATAAAATAATCAAACTCAAGCACATTTAAAATGTACATATAATTAAAACAATATGATGACAATATTCCGAATGATAAGCTATGATTATAGCTAGAAATAAAAAAATAATATAATAATTAATACAAAACAAAAAATTATTATATTTAATAGTGAATTTTTTCTGAAAAAAAAATTTTTTATTTCATATTTAAAAAATTATTTACACATATACTGATACATATGTATCATCCACATGAACACGAGGTATTTATTTATACATATAAAAAATAAGATAATAATTTAATAACGCAAAAAAAAATTATTATATTTAATAATAAATTTTTTCTAAAATTTGTTTTTTTTACCACATTTAAAAAATTATTTAATTATGTACTGATACATATGTATTATTTACATACGCAAGAGGTATTTATTTATACATATATATGCATTATTTTAAGCGGTGGCAATGTGCGTCTACCGCGAAATAAGACGATGAGTCCGCGAGGCTCCAAAGGATTCAGTCAAGGACTCCAGACACATTGGACTCAGCCCCCCCGTCGTGGGCCCTTCGTCTTCTATACTACACTCTCACTCTCTTAATCTGCACCAAGCGAAAACCTCACTGTGGGTCCCCGCGTAACCACTGAAGACACGCAAAAAAAAAAAAAAAAAAAAAAATAAGCGAAGAAAAAAAAAAAAGAATAATGAACAAAAAGCATTTGCATTCTCAGCGCAGCAACAAAAATCCTGAATAATATCACGCAAATACATACATACGTGCTTTGACACCTCATATATATATACATGTATATACCACGACTTATACATAAATCCAAACATATAAAATGCCACTATTTCAAAAATAACATCACGTATAAATTTTGAGAATTAAATAAGATAAAGAATAAATAAGTTGACGAGGAGAGAAAGAAAATGAGTGAATAATATTATGGACATATATGTGTAGGTATATAAATAAGGGATATATTATAGGGGAGACATGAGAGGGTGTACTCATTAGCATACCTGAGACGACATCGTCCTGATATAATCCAACCATATGATTTACGATTCTTGGGATCTGAAGGAAACCGGTCGGCCAATCGAATAAAATATATCCTCCCATATGTGCCATTTGTCTGCACATTGGAAACCTTGTGTCATATACATACATATAAATATATAGTACACTCTGTATATAATATTATTTCATATCTTATACATGTAGTTATATTATATATATTTATTTATTTATTATATATACCTTGACGATATCGTTTTTTCTATATTCTCTTGGATGTGATATCGTCTCAATGTCCTTTCTCGCAATCAAGCTGTTGTTCATGCTGACTTATTTTTTGTTCATCCCCGTCAAATATATAAATGCTTAACAAGCAAAAAACATGTATACATAGATGCGTATATCTCTCAATATATATCAGAATCTGCAGTTGACAGTAAAAAATAATTCTATATAACAAATGGTTGTAAATTAAAATAGTAAGAAAAATATATCAATCTGGAATTTTTTTAAAAATTGATGTAGGAAAAAAATATATTTATACTTTAATTATACTTTGTGGTGTTTATTATTAATTCAACAAATGTCATATAGATCATTTGTTTAAAAGATCAATTACAATATTAAAAATACTTCACGTTCCCAATTCCAAATATAATTCTGATTAAATAAATTATTTTCATTTAAAATCATCATCAAATTTTAAAATTGAAAAACTTGGCTGTTATAAATAATAAATAAATAATAATATTCATATATAAACTATGGTAATTAAGAATATTCAAAATAATATTCTTCATATTTAAAAAAATAATTTTTTAAATATAATGAAAAAATAATTTAAAAAAAAAAATTCACTATTATAAATATAATAATTTTTTCTTTAATTTATTTCTAGCTATAACCATAGCTTCAATTGTTTATATTGTCATCAAATTGTAATTCTAATTATATATATATTTTATATATATTATTGAATATTTGATTATTTTATAATAATAATTTCATCAAAATATTTTATAATCATAAAAATAATCTGCAAGTTCTTTAGCAAATTTATTTTCTTCACATTTCATATATATCCACTAATAACTTTTTCATTCCAATCAGAATTATTCATACATACACATATGTATAATATTTAATATTAATATTGCTGTAGATTATTTTAAGAATTAGACACATGTTAATCAAGCCAAGTTATAATTATAAATTAAGCAGAATATACAAATGATTATAACAAATATAATATAATATAACGAGAATTTTTCCAACGTATTATTCATTTATAACAAGGGGCCTTATAATATACAATGTCTGCACGTATATATATACTTTATATACACACGTATATAAAGATATATATATTCAGAAGAGATACGAATCCATGTTACATTGCCGTGACGCCCGGAACCGCCCCGTGATCCGTTGAGCATGACGACGACGACGACGGTTGGCAATTATTTGGATTCATTATTACAACGCAGGAAAAGAACTTCCCTTTGGGGAAGTGTATAATATAGTTAACTGCCAGTAAACCTCGTGGGGCTTCTTCCCCCTCTACCAATTCACATCACTCAGCGGACCGCAACTGAGCTGATGGGCCCAACTACTATATACTCGCGCAGTCGCGCAGGTCTAACTCATCATCAGTCCCTTCAATATGTGTATAGTGTATAGTGTATGTACACTCTTATAGTATGTATATCCATGCACTCTATATAAACCAAGGGTTGTCTCATTTCCCGTTAACTCTTTGTCCACAAAAATATCCCACCCTTCGTTTCTCAAAGATTCTTTTTTTTTACACTAGGAATAAAGAAAAATATATAAGTCCCACAAAAATTTTCCCACGATTTTTTTCTACTTTGTATATAGTAAATAATCCTTTATATTTATCAGTTTAGATATTTTATTATATAATTTTTTTGTTGTTTTTGATTTGTATTTTTAGGATTCACATGGGGATGAAGAGACAAATGCATCACCAATAACAGATTTATCACAAGACGTGAAAGTATTAGAAGGTGTTCAGAATGACACTCATACAATAGTGACATTCTCTCGGAGTTGGCAAACCTGCGATCCAGACGATCATATTTTAACTGTAAGTTATCTTAAAAAGTAGATAAGAAAAAGAAAAAAAAAATATATGAATAAAAATTGACTGAAAGAAAATAGTTCTTTATTTTTTTCAACCATTAAATTCTCACACAATATATATCTTTAATCTCAAACAACTTTCAGAATATATTCTTTGATAGTAACCGCTCCATGTATAAAAATTCTCCACTGAGAATTTCTATTGCATTCAATTCAGTGGACCCCAAAAATTCGCCATCCATCCATTTAAATTCTTAGAAAGCTATACTTATATATGTACATATGTATTCAACACAGTATAATAAAGACTAAACATTTACAACATATGGAATAATATATTTAGTAATCTATCAACTATACAAACCCATTTAAATAATATTCTCAATCATCAAATCGTCAAGTTTTTAATTTAATTTTTTTTCTACACATTTCATATTTTCACCAAGTTTTTTATTCTAATCAGAATTAATTATATAAACAAATGTATTTAATATTTTGCTGTGGATTATTTTAGGAAGACAATGTGAGAGTCTTGTGGGCAATGCATGAATCAGATCCAGAATTAAATACACCAGTGTGGCATGGTGACAAACGAGGTGGTAGAGCATTAAGATTAAAAACATCAGCGTCTAGAGAATCTCCACCACATTCGCCTGATGTCAAACATTGGGATATAAAACTCAATCAATTTGCAATTGATGATAAACAGGATACAATTTATTGGTGTAAAATTTTCAAAGCACCGGCTTTCAATAAAAAACATCACATGATTGGAGTAAGTACAGTATAAATAAATTTAAATAATGAATATAAAAATCAAAAGAATAATTATAAATTGATGTAATAAATAATTATAATCATTCAATGATTATAATGAATTCGAATGAATTATAATTTTATTTATATATTATTATTTATTTTGCAGTATGAACCATTGGTGGAAAAAGAAAATGAGGCACTAGTCCATCATATGATTCTTTATGAGTGTGCTTCAACTTCACCAATTCTTGGACAGCATGCAAGAATTGTTGGAGCACCTTGTTACAGTGGGACAATGCCAAGAGAATGGGATTCTTGTATTCAACCAATTGTCGCATGGGCTCGTGGCAGCCGAGGTATTTAATAATATTAATTTGTCTATTTGAATTAATAAATATTTGAAGTTATAAAAAAAATTATATTTTTATGTAATATTGATATTGATTATTTATTTATTTTTAGGAGAATGGCTGGGTGATCATGTTGGTATTCCAGTAGCTGAACACCGAGAAGGTTCTTATTATATGCTAGAAGTTCATTATAATAATCCAATGTTAACAAAAGCAATTGACAGCAGTGGAGTAAGATTGCATTTAACTCCTGTATTGAGACCTCAAGATGCAGGAATTTTTGTCACTGGTGTTGCTGTCAGTCCATTACATTTAATTCCACCCCAACAAAAAGCATATTCAACTGCTGGTTATTGCACTACTGATTGTACAGATATGGTAAATAAAAAAAATTTAATTATATATCATGATTATTTTAAAATTAATTTTAAATAATTCAAATGAATAATATTTTTTTATTTTTATTTCAGCTATTTCCGGATGATGGTGTTAATGTTGTGTCTGTTTTATTGCACTCACATTTGGCAGGTCGTCGAATTAGTTTAAAGCATATACGCGATGGAAAAGAATTACCACATATTGTCCATGAAAATCATTTTGATTTTGATTATCAACAGTCTCATAGTTTGGAAAATGAAGTAAAAATATTACCAGGTGATGAATTGATTACTGAATGTGTTTATGGTACTCAAGATCGTAAAAGACCAACTCTTGGTGGTTATGCAGCGTCACAGGAAATGTGTCTGGCATTTGTTGTTTATTATCCAAGAACAGAGCTCGCTGGTTGCTATAGTATGACACCGGCCAAAGATCTTTTTAAAACTTTGGGAGTTGTTAACTTCAAGGGTGTAACATTGGACAATTTAGAAAAATTGTTTTTAACCACTGGGTAAATAGAAGACAATAATTATCACATGAGAAAATAAATTATTCGTGGATATGTAGCGATTTTTCTATCATTTGTTTGGAACTAATTTTTTTTTTTTTTGTTGAATTTAATTTTAGAACGGATGCTGTGACACTTCCTACAACTGTTCAACATCAATTTCCAGTTTATCCAGCGACAAGACCAAGTGAAAATATTGATGGTGATGTAATAAAAGAAGCTGAATCAGCTTTGAAAGCAATGAGAGAAATTCACGAGCAAGAAAATGAAGATAATGTTTTTGCGCGATTAATTATTGAAGATCCTGAAGAATTTCGCGGGAGAACATTGGCTGAACATATGCTTGCATTACCATGGACTGAAGCATTATTAACAAAGTCAATTGAACACAATCTTTATTATGGTAGACACATGACTTTTTGTCGTAAACGTGATGACAAACTTGCATTACCGGCCAATATTCAAAAATTACCAAATTTTACAAAATTACCCGAAATAAATGTAACAATGTGCCGGGATCGAATGTCATTTTCTGCGGCGATAAATTTCAATCCTAATTTATTCATTTTTATTTATATCATTGTTTCAAACGTTTTTATTTGCTGATAAGATGAGTGGAAAGAAAGAAAGGAAAAAAAGAAAAAATTATGGAGTAAATAATCTCTTTGTGTATATTTTCATAAAGCTGTAATTGATTGACGTTACATTTATTTATTCAACTATTAATTCTATTGTGTATTTTGCTGAATTGTCTTTTTTTTTATTTCTTTTTCTCAATGTGTGCTAATCAATAGCAGAATTGTATTTATGCAAATTTGGCCGTTAATTTCATGGTCACAAATAGTGAGATATATGTCTAATTAAGTTTATTAATTATTAATAAGAAATTGAATATAAGAAAATCGGAATTTTTATAAAAAATTTTGCCATCGGCAGTAGATACTTAATATTAGATGTATAATGATATACTGTTTATTGTGCAGATTGTCACAAATTCGTATTTTTCAATTGTAAATATAATTTATAAGATTTTCTGTAAATTGAGAATATATCATGATTAAGCAAAAGCTTTGTATGTCATTTTTATTTTGTGAATAAAGATAAAAATAAGAATTAAATGATCACTCGACAAATATTGATAATAATGCTGCAAATTATTTTTTTTTTTTGTTGGTCTAAATATTTTTTTATCTGAGATTACATATGATGACAACGTAGTGACAAGAAGTATATTGAAGAATTTTATTATAAATAATACAGAATTATTATGAAAATTGGAAAGTTTTATTGTTGAATGAGCATCTTTATAGCAAATTAATAAAACGTGCTCGGATTATAATTATCGTTTATAAGATATATTTTGGAGTTGATTGGGTGTAGCAAATTTATTAATTATTTATTATTGTGATAGAGAAATTTTAACGTATGAATATTTGTTGGCCCTTAAAAGGGCCGATTTGTTTGTTCAAAATCCAATAATGATTTATTTGGAGCTGGTGTATTTGGTCACAGCTTTAGTGCCTTCACTAACAGCGTGTTTGGCCAATTCTCCTGGCAATAGAAGACGGACTGCAGTTTGGATTTCCCGTGAAGTAATAGTTGAACGCTTGTTGTAATGCGCAAGTCGTGAAGCTTCAGCAGCAATTCGTTCAAAGATATCATTGACGAAGCTGTTCATGATGCTCATTGCTTTACTGGAGACACCAGTATCTGGATGAACTTGTTTCAACACTTTGTAGATGTAGATTGCGTAACTTTCCTTCCTCTTACGCTTCTTCTTCTTGTCAGTCTTGGAAATATTTTTCTGGGCTTTTCCAGCCTTTTTCACTGCTTTACCACTAGCTTTAGGCGGCATGATGCAATAATTGATACTTGAAAGGTGATTGTTACAACTCGATTTCAAGGTGTTTTTTCTGGACGCCCGAAAATTTTGGAATATAACACAGTTTGTAAAGTACTAGCGATCCAATCACAGAGAAGGTTGGAGTGGGGGGCGACATCATGCGGCTCTGTGATTGGATCGCTAGTTCCTACACTCTAATGCGCATGCGCGGGTATTCATCGGTACTAGCGATCCAATCAACTCGCAGGAACTCGCATTGAAATGGAGCAGTACAAGCGTGATTGGATCGCTAGTACCTACCAAAAGTTAAGAAAAACGCGAAAAAATGGGTGTGGGGATAATTCTACTCTTAGCTCTCTACGTGAGAGTGTTCTTCTGAGTTTTAACCTAAATACTTATCATCATGTCTGGTCGTGGCAAAGGAGGCAAAGTAAAGGGAAAGTCAAAGACTCGTTCCAACAGAGCTGGACTTCAGTTCCCCGTTGGTCGTATTCATCGTTTATTACGTAAAGGAAATTATGCAGAACGTGTTGGTGCTGGTGCTCCAGTGTACTTGGCTGCAGTAATGGAATATTTGGCCGCTGAAGTTCTCGAGTTGGCAGGCAATGCTGCTCGTGACAACAAAAAAACCAGAATCATCCCACGTCATCTTCAATTAGCCATCCGTAATGACGAGGAATTGAATAAATTACTCTCTGGAGTCACCATTGCTCAAGGAGGTGTTCTTCCCAACATCCAAGCTGTATTACTTCCCAAGAAGACAGAAAAAAGCAGCTCTTAAATGAAGAACGTTTAATGATAAACAAATAATCGGCCCTTTTCAGGGCCACCAATCACATCATACGAAAAATCAATCAATACACAAATATAAATTTATTCATCTTACAAATAAATTCATTAAAATTTTCATTACAAATTTAATTAACTACAGATATAATTAAAAATACATTAGACAAATAATATCATCAATATCACATTAATGTTTCTGCTCTTGCCAAAATTTTTCTCACAATTTTACCAACTCTTTGCTATACAAATTTCAGATTTCTATGTTATCAACTGCTCAAATAATTTTTACACTTTTCAAGAGTCAATTACACAGATTTATTTATAAATAAATTAAAGTTTTTGTTTCTCCAATATTTGTTGGAAAATAAAAAAATATTATTTCTCAATTTATATATTCCCCATTAGCCAAGTGCGTACACTTACTGCATTCAGATATAAAATCCCTATATAGCCTTTGGTGGAATGCACCAAATGCTACTAAAGTTTCCAACAAATATTTCAACATATATATTTAAAATAGTCGGTATTATATTAACAGTCGAACAAAATTATTGAAAATATATTTTCCTCAATAGTGAACAGTAAAATAACTATACCAAAATGCATAATATTCATGTTTGCAATAAAATGGATATTAAAAATATCAAATACTTGACTATCCAATCATTATTAATCTTAGAAACAATAAAATTTGGACTATTCTTGTTTATACTTTGCAGTTTTTGCCAAGAAAAATGATCAAACGGTTGTCGTCATAAAATTTTAATGCCAATCTCTGACTAGAAATAATCACAATCTATAATTTCAATTATTTGGTCTGTCGATAATGTGTTGGAAACAAGTTTTTGCAGAGGAAAAAATATAAACTTCCTAACCAATATGTAAAAACAAAATAAAAAAGTTCAAATAACAAAATTAACCCGATAATAAAACAGTGAAGTGAAGGCCATCTTTTATAGAAAGGCGGCTGCAACAATTGTGAGTTTCTATGAAACTCTCTGATCCATCGCGAATATTTCAAGTGCATGTACTCCTAATACTTAAAAAATCAGCTATAAGAAAAATCTGTAAAAGGAACAGGAATTTTTATTTATTAATTTAATATGTATATTGTGATGATATTTGAGTAAATTTTTTCGTAATAAATTATTTGGTTGGCCCTGAAAAGGGCCAATGGTTGTTTTAAGAATTGCTGATTTCTGCGACGTATAAAAAATTATAAATTTATTTCTTGGATGCAGCCTTCTTAGGTGCTACTTTCACAGCAGTTTTAGCAACAGCAGCTTTCTTGGGTTTCGGTGCCTTGGGTTTAGCAGTTGGAGCTTTGACTGATTTTTTAGCCTTTGATGGACTTTTGACTTTTTCAGCTTTGGCAACAGAAACCTTAGTTTTCTTTTCTGCTGATTGAGTCTTCTTAACTGCTGTTTTTTTCACAGTTGCAGATTTTTTGGCAGCTGCTTTAGTATCAGTTGCTTTTTTCGGCGATGCTTTTTTAGCTGCTGGTTTCTTTGCTGCAGCATCCTTCTTCACTGTAGCTGATTTTGGCTTTGCTGGAACTGGTTTCTTAGCCAATTTAAATGATCCACTAGCACCTCTACCTTTAACTTGAATGAGAAATCCTGAAGCAACAGCTGCTTTCAAGTATTTTTTAATAAAAAGTGCTTGCTTCTCAATATCAACTTTATAATTTGCCACGATGTATTTTTTGATCGCAGGAAGAGATGATCCACCACGTTCAGCAAGTTTTTCAATTGCTGTGCTCACCATTTCCGAAGCAGCCGGATGAGTTGGCTTCACTTTAGGTTTTGGTACCTTTGGTGCTTTCTTAACTGCCGTTGTTTTGGCTGGTGCTTTAGCTTCAACTGGAGCCGGTGAAGCGGCTGGAGATACAGCGGTATCAGCAGACATCTTTCAATATATATTTTTATTAAAGTGCAAAACGATATTCAGCTATATAGACGTTTATTAAGACGTGTATACTTGTGTTTGTGCTTTCGCACCCCAAAAATTTCACCACCTCAAGACTTAGCGCGGACCATGGAGAAAGGCCCATGCGACTTTTACGTTCTATCACGATGCGACGATTCAATATTTGCGCTGTGTTTAAACATTGAATTATATTTTTGCATGTTAATTAATTAATTTTGGCATATACGTGAATTAAGTTTGATAGACAAAAGTTTAATTTAATTTATGAAATAATAAATTATTGTTTAATATATAAAATGTTATGAGAAAATTGACTAATTGTATCAATGGATCGTAAACGATACAGTACTAATGTCCGTAAAATTATTGTTTATAAATGATTTGTTGCATTGATTGTTTTGGAAATATTATTAATGTGTAGATAAGCGTTCAGTTCATTAGTGAATTTAATTATAGAAATTAAATCACGCTAGAAAATGGTTAATCTTTGTCGAAACGTAGTAGTAGTGGACAGATTCGTAGTTGGCGTCCATCGCATATCTTTCATATAATGTTATTCAATAATTTAAGAAAGTAAACAATTTAATATTGATAATTCATGTTGATATAATTGTTAATGGAATTGAAAATCAATTCAATTTTTACGTGAAATTAAAATATTAATACGCAATAAACAAAAAAGAAAATGAAATAAAATAAAATTCATGTATATAACATCGAGTATTTTTTTTTTTTTTTTTCGTTTGTATTTTTGCGTTATATATATTCTTAGATTGTTAATAAATATTTCTATCGTTGAGTCTATCTAACATTGAATTCTGCATCAATATGAATGAATAATATTGAATTTTGTAAAATAATTTAACAAAAAACAGAATATATATTTTAGGTTATACATAATGAATAATTTATTTCATGAAATAAAAATTTTTTTTTTTAAATTCATATGTATTGTATTGATACAGTCTTTATATAAAAATATTGAATAGGAAGTGATAAAAACAAAGGAGATATAAATTATAAGGTAAGAAAACGTAGTAATGAATATTTTGATTTTAATATATTTTTGCTTCAAAGAATTACTATAAAAACTAAACTGTATTATACATGCGCAGTTTGAATGAATGAAAAGAAGGTTGAAATAGTTTCATGTTGGAACGACGCAAAAAAAAAAATTTTAATAATACTTGTGATAGAACGAAAAAAAAATTAATAATTCGCCATTTGGTAATTTTAGCAATATATGAAAATAGAAGAATAAATAAATAAATAAATTAATGTTAATATAATTATAGCTATAAATAAAATTGTAATTTAATGAATTGAACGTTTGAATAATTTAGTGGCCCTGAAAAGGGCCGATTGAAATATTTTGTACATTTAAGCACGTTCTCCTCTGATACGACGAGCCAACTGAATGTCCTTTGGCATAATGGTGACGCGTTTAGCGTGAATTGCGCACAAGTTGGTATCTTCGAATAAACCAACGAGATAAGCTTCGCTGGCTTCTTGGAGAGCCATTACAGCTGAACTCTGGAATCTCAAATCAGTTTTGAAGTCCTGTGCGATCTCACGAACAAGACGTTGGAATGGAAGTTTACGGATGAGTAATTCAGTGCTCTTCTGGTAACGACGAATTTCACGAAGAGCGACAGTTCCAGGCCTGTAACGATGTGGCTTCTTGACTCCACCAGTTGCTGGCGCACTCTTGCGAGCAGCTTTGGTGGCAAGTTGTTTCCTTGGTGCTTTACCACCGGTTGATTTACGAGCAGTTTGCTTGGTACGAGCCATCTCGGAATATTTTCTTATTATCGATGCGACTTCTAGAGCTGCTGAGAACAGAATGATGATTTTTCCCCGGGACGCCGTCTTTTTGTGACCTCGGTTTTGGAATGCTGATCCGTGATTGGACGGTGCATCGGTAGAAAGGGAAATATTTTTTCACGTTCACGGATTGGTGGATTGCCTGATGGTAGGGGTAAAAAGAATCGACGTCCAGGATTGGCCAGTCGATCAGTAGTAGGGGAAGTTTTTAGAAGTGTATATAATCGACCACTTTGGCTAAAAAATTCAGTTTGCAACAGTTCTTCAACGAAGTAACTTGTGTTTACCTAATCTATTCACTATGACTGGTCGAGGAAAGGGAGGAAAGGGATTGGGAAAAGGAGGAGCAAAGCGCCATCGTAAAGTATTGCGTGATAATATCCAAGGTATCACCAAGCCTGCAATCCGTCGTTTGGCTCGTCGAGGTGGTGTCAAACGTATATCTGGTTTGATCTACGAAGAGACTCGTGGTGTACTCAAAGTGTTCCTTGAAAATGTCATTCGTGATGCTGTAACATACACCGAGCACGCCAAAAGGAAGACAGTCACAGCCATGGACGTTGTCTATGCTTTGAAACGTCAAGGACGTACTCTCTACGGTTTTGGAGGTTAAATTCAAAATATTTCAAGAAAGTCATCTTCAAACCAAACCTATTATCAAATCGGCCCTTTTCAGGGCCACCAAATATTTCAAATGTAAAATTTTCACTTGAAAGAACAATTGAATACTTGAACATTTCATTTTTTATATTAATCAAATATATGAACAAATGAAACAAACAAATAATCATTATTGAATTGATATTATTACATATAAAGAAATTTATAGATAATTTTATTTTATCATGAATAAGTAGAATTATATTCAATACATTCTCCATTATTATTTTCGATTCTTTCACTCACAACTTCGTACTATATATAATCAATATTGTGCTCGTAAACTAGATTAGAAAACGACCATGATGACCAACCATCAAGCAAAAAAAATGAATTACACAAAATTAAATATTTTAAATCTAGTAATAATACAAATCGAAATCCATTAATGCGAATAAAAGGAACTAGGTTATATCATTTTCCAGTGTTCCTTTTGCTACGTGAACAGCAATTACATCCGTATGATTTTTAATTATATGCTCATCAATGCTACCAAACTTGATTGGTCATCATGAAATAACAACAGTTTACCCATTGTCGGTAAGACTATCATTCAGACCAAATATTCAATCTATCCTCATGAATTGTTTCTTTACACATAGAAACTGATTCATTATATACAAAAACAATTTCTAAATTATAAACATATTTTATATAAGAAAAAATATTTAATTGTATATTTTATTTAATTGTGAATTGAAATCAATTCAACGTTAAAAATGATTATTGGCCCTGAAAAGGGCCGTTTGATTAATAAATTGAAGATTTGTTTATTTGGAACTTGTGTACTTAGTCACAGCTTTAGTGCCTTCACTAACAGCGTGCTTAGCCAATTCTCCTGGCAATAGAAGACGGACAGCAGTTTGGATTTCCCGTGAAGTGATAGTTGAACGTTTGTTGTAATGAGCAAGTCTGGAGGCTTCAGCAGCGATTCGTTCAAAGATATCGTTGACGAAACTGTTCATGATGCTCATTGCTTTACTGGAAACACCAGTATCTGGATGAACTTGTTTCAATACTTTGTAGATGTAGATTGCGTAACTTTCCTTCCTCTTACGCTTCTTCTTCTTGTCCGTCTTGGAAATATTTTTTTGGGCTTTCCCGGCCTTTTTTACAGCTTTTCCACTTGCTTTAGGTGGCATATTGACTCAAATTATATGCACAATTGGTACTACTGGTAGCAAATTCAATGGAAAACATGCGGAACAGAGTTTCAATTTTATTATAAGAGATTTCTATCTTGGTACGCGATCCAATCACAAACTGAATGAGAGTGGGGGTAGAGGTATACGACGCTCTGATTGGATCGCTAGTTCCTTCGATGACTCACACATGCAAAGATGTTAATCGGAACTAGCGATCCAATCCCGTTACAAATAATTCCATAACATTGGTTAGAAGGGCTGCTATTGGATCGCTAGTACCTACCAAAAGTTAGGAAAAACGCGAAAAAAATGGGTGTGGGGATAATTTCACTCTTAGCTCTCTACGTGAGAGTGTTCTTCTGAGTTTTAACCTAAATATTTATCATCATGTCTGGTCGTGGCAAAGGAGGCAAAGTAAAGGGAAAGTCAAAGACTCGTTCCAACAGAGCTGGACTTCAGTTCCCTGTTGGTCGTATTCATCGTTTATTGCGTAAAGGAAATTATGCAGAACGTGTTGGTGCTGGTGCTCCAGTGTACTTGGCTGCAGTAATGGAATATTTGGCCGCTGAAGTTCTCGAGTTGGCAGGCAATGCTGCTCGTGACAACAAAAAAACCAGAATCATCCCACGTCATCTTCAATTAGCCATCCGTAATGACGAGGAATTGAATAAATTGCTCTCTGGAGTCACCATTGCTCAAGGAGGTGTTCTTCCCAACATCCAAGCTGTATTACTTCCAAAGAAGACAGAGAAAAGCAGCTCTTAAATTGTTTAAATTTAAGCATATACAATCGGCCCTTTTCAGGGCCACCAAATATTTATACGAAAAAATTATCAATTTTACAAAAGAAACTCAAAATATTCCAACCTAATCTGTTCATTATCAATCAATTTTGTTACTTAAAATAGAAGCTATTAAATTTCTTATGTTCTACTTATTTAATATTGAAAACAATACTTGACATTCATATCTACCACTAGATGACACTTCAGTCTAATGTTCAGAAATGAAATATAGTAATAAACAATAAGACATCAAGATAACAATAAACCTCAAGTCTGAGTAATCTTAGAATTTAAATCAAATGATTTTTCCATTCACGCTCATAATTATATACCAAAATTAAATCATATAGATTTATATCTTGAATATTCAAGATTTCAGATGAAATAAAATGTTTTCAATTTTTTTAATTCGTGAATTTCTACGTTTATATTAATTTGTTGGCCCTCAAAAGGGCCGTTTATAAATCAATCTGTCAATCTAATCGTAAAGCAATTGTTTCCATTAATATTCACTTCTTTTGAGCAGCAGGTTTCTTTGTTGCAGCTGATTTGGCAGCTTTCTTAGGTTTAGGAACTTTTGGCTTTGCAGTTGGAGCCTTTACTACTTTTTTTGTCTTTGATGGTGCTTTAGGTTTTACAACTTTAGCAGCAGTTGCTGCTACTGATTTAGCTGCTGTTGCTGTTTTTTTCTCTCCACTCGGTGCTTTTTTTGCTGGAACTTTCTTAGTCGGTGGTTTTTTAGCAACAGCTTTAGTAGCTTCAGTTTTCTTAACTGGGGCTTTTTTCGGTGTCGCTGGTTTCTTCGGTTTAGCAACTTTCTTTTCACCAACTGCTTTTTTCGGTTTTGCCTTTGGTGCATCAGCTTTTTTCACAACCAGCTTAAATGAACCTGAAGCTCCTTTGCCCTTTGTTTGCACGAGTGTTCCACCAGTAACAGCTGCCTTCAAATATTTTTTAATGAATGGTGCTTGTTTTTCTGCGTCAATTTTGTACGTAGCAGTAATGTACTTTTTGATGGCTTGAAGCGATGAACCATTACGTTCTGCTAGTGTTTTTATAGCAGACTTAACCATGTCCGCAGTACTTGGATGAGTTGGTTTAGCTCGTGGTTTACCAGCAGCTTTCCTTGCTGTTTCCGTTTTAGTAACAATTTTCTCCTCTGCCGCAACGACCGGCGATGCTGATTTTTCCGTCATTTTTAATTAATTATTTCCAATGAAAATAAATCTTAAGATGTTTATAATTGTAAGAGCTCTGTTATCTCTTTATCGTCGCGATGTAATTAATACACACAGAAATAAGAAATGATATATAAATTTTTTTTTTATCGCGACTACCAAAACAGCACGGACCATGAAGAAAGACCAGTCAGTGTTTAACGCTAAAACTTCCCAAGTTCACTTATTGAGTAGTGTTAATATAACATATTCAATTGAATTATTTGACGAAATTTATGTAAATAAAATGCTCTTATTTGTAAAATTAAATTGCTGAATGTTTAGTTAATAATAAAAAAAAACTTTGATGAAAATTAAATTGATAAAACATATAGAAAATGTCGTCTGTATCAAACCAGGTACCTTCATAGATTCTGTGACTGTATCATTATAAATGATGATTATTCATTAATTAACTATTAATTATTTGTAAATATTTTTTTATTTGATAGAGTAAAGTTTATTTTATGTGATATGAATGAAATATTTGGTTAATATTCATGGAATTAATCACTAGGATAAATAGTATCTGTTGGGGCCGAGCAAATTTGAATTAGCACTTTTATAAACGTTCTAAATCATCCAATTCATTGTTGTCAACTGTTATGAAAAATAAAATAGATTATTCAAGACAGTTTAATTTTTTTTTATTTATTATTTAAAGTAATTTGTTATAGCTAATGGTTCAGTTTATAAAATACAGATCATTTTATATTTATTATATGAATCAACTCATTGTGAGAGATACTGTGAGAATTAAATTTTCAACATGAGAAACATCTTTACATTAATAAATTTATTTTTATCTTTTAAATAACTCCCGAATTTTGCTAGAAAAATAATTAGCCAAGTTTGATTCTGTTAATCAAAGACTTTAGATCCTGTATCTATAAATAGATAAAATAATTTATGCAATAAAAAATATAAAAATGGTAATTGATAATTTTAAATACATGATTACCGTTAGTGTGAGAAAGCTCTCATGTATTTATTTTTTTTTTCTATAGAAATTTTATACAAATTTATGCTATGGAATGTTGAAAATATTTTTCAATCTAGATAAATGTAGTAAAAATAGGATGGAATGAAAAACACAAATGTAAAAAACATTTTTCTTTTTATTTATATATAAAGATTATAAAAAATTAATCCAGCGTATTTTTTTAATTTGCAATATTTGTTTTTTGTTTTTGTTCACATTTTGGACGGTATATTTTTAATGTTACTATTGATTAATATTAGAAATATTGTTATAAGTATACTTATAAAATAATAAAGGTGAAAATAAAACATTTATACATTGTACATTTGTTCATTTTTTTTTTCTTTCTCGTTGTAATACAATAGATTAATTATTATATTTTTTATAATAAAATTGATCTAACATATAAGAATGAACACTCGAAACAACGCATAGATTTTTATCTCAAAAGAGATATATTGTAAAATAACAATTACAAATTTGTATTATTCCTTTGATATAATAGTAAAATTAATTAATAAAAAAAAAATATATATATAATTAAGAAGGTCGCATATGGACGGCATTAGAAATTTTGGTATGCACATTTTAATTAATTATATTATGCGCATAAACTCAAATACATAATATGTTAAAGCTTGAAGCTTTACAATGATTTAATAAATCTAAATTATCAAAATATAATTTCTTAATTATCTCTCCAGATGTAATTAAGCACAAAATCTTTGAAATTTCGGCTTTGGACGGCTTCGATTTAAATATTCATATGAAAAGTACATAATTTGTTCTTATTTAAACTATTCAACTACTATATACAGGTTGCCAATTTATAGTGTTTTTTTTTTTTTTCATTATTTTGCTTGTAGATATTTGATTGGAAAGAGTTAATTAATTAAAATGCTAAATTTAATGAGGGATCAACGAAAATAAAAATAAAAAGCAATTTAAAAATAGATTTTTAAAACTATGAGATTCATTATTGAATTAATGAGTTGGTTGGATAATAAACAAAGCAACTGTACATATTTCTTATGTAAACTTTGCGTTTGTGGGTGAAATAAAAAATTATATAATCATCAATTAATTAACATGGATTATCGTTGGATACAAATAAGAATGAGTGTAATTTTGGAAACCTTTTGAACATAGAAAAAAGCAAATTGTAAAACAAAACTTCGGTGATTTCAATAATTTGGATTTTTATACCGCCTTTATCAATCAAAGAAATCTTTGTACTTGTCCTAAAAAACTTTTAATTGGTAAATAATATACTATACATTTACCAACTATCCCACACTGAATTCTTGTGTCCTAAAGTATCTGATTGCAGCAGATACAACAGATAAAATAATTAAAAACGATGTTGGTGTGGCAATAAATATTGCTGCATTGTAAATTGGACAATAAGGACATTGAGAGCTGCCACAAACTTCACAAATATTTAATGTATATATAGAGATAGCGTCGAAAATTGATTCATTAAACCGTTCTGAAAAAAAAAATTAATTAATGAATAAAAAATTAAATTTCATACATGTAAATAAAATTGTTTTATAATTTTTAAATACTCACCAGGTGCATAATAATCATAAACTCGAACTGGTAAATATCGCGACATATTAGCAACAGGATACCAACGTTCAATAGTAAAATTGACACAAGTCTCTTCGCTGTCCAAGTAATCAAAGTAAAATAATACTTTTTCACCTACAAATCGAGCTCGCTGTAAATTTCTCACTTGACGTGACAATATATATCTATCCAATGTCTGTTGTTGAATAATATAGCCAGTTGGAATTGCTACATCTAATACAGCCATTCCTGATCTCGATGATTCATTAATATTCGTCCAACTGTGAAATGAAATATATATTTAATATATAAACTAGCTGACCCGGCAAACGTTATTTTGCCATATTAATTATTTCTAGTGAATATTTTAGTAGTTAAGTTATTATTATATATGTATAAATTATTATAAAAAAAATATAATAATATTTGGTATAGTTGAAAAAAAAAAAAGAAATTATTATAGTGCTAATATTGCTATTAAAAAATGGGAGTTGGTGGTAGAAGGGTGAAAATTGAGGGTTATATATATTTTTAATGCCAAATCATAAAAAAAAAAATTTTTTTTGAGTGGGCCCAATAAATTAAATACTTTATTACCTTTGGCAACTTTCATATCTGATATGAGACTGATTTCTACCGTAGAAATTTGGTTTTACAATCAAATCAAATGCTTTTACTGGTGGTTGTGTTTGAAATTTCTTAATATCCACATTATATTGAACTGACATTTGTAAAATGGCAAAACCAGCACCAGATGCTTGTACTTTCACCGTACCCCAAGCTCTGGGTATCTGTAACACAAGAAAAAAATAAATAAACATTCATACATTGGAGAGAGATTAAAAAAAAACAAAAAGAAAAATCAAACATAAAACCAACCTCTAAAGTTTGTAGTTTTGCAATGTTTTTATTGTTAATATGAAACGTTTTTGTTTGTCCAGCCAAAGCAGTTGGTTCAATAACCACCTTCAAGTGACTGACATCACGAATCCTCGACCGTACTGTGTACTCCATCAGCGCTTTCATTGCCCATGCTGTGTCTTGTGTTGATGCCCAACCACCATCCGTAAGTCTCTGTGAATTTAACCATCGAACGATACCCAACGTATCAGTTTGTTGTTGCGCAATATGAACTAATAATGCATACGCAGTTGTTTCAATATTTTCTGAATCAAAACGATATGGCAAACGCGGTAAACTAAATGGCTTTTGATTTTCCAATTTCGACGGTGGTATTGGCACAGCTTCACGTCCCCAATATGTAAAATCACCTTCACGACGTGAATGTTTAGCTAAAATTGAAAATGCATACTCAGCACTCGAAGATTTAGCTTCTAATAATGCATACGCTGTTATTGCAATTTCATAAGGTGTTCCACGTTTTTCCAATAGATTTAAATTTATTTCCAACCATTTAACAGCTTTTTTTGAACTCAATGCAACACGGGTTCCTAATTCACCAGCTATATCTCGAACTTTTACCAAAGTTATCAACACATGAGCTGTTAAACTAATATTTTTATAACGCACTCTGTCATTTTCATAATCATCAAGATTACTGCTATTCATTTTTCTATCTGGAAACCATGTGATCTCATAAAATGAACCCTCCTCAGTTTGATGATGTAAAATCCATGTTACTGAATCCTCAATAACTTTTGGATCAATGAAAATATCATTTTCCCATTCGTAAAAGCTCGCTTCTTGGAATACTCGTGCACAATATGCAGTTAACCAAACGCTGGATGCTGATTGATTCCAATCACTTCTGAATAAACTAAATGATCCATTTATATTCATAAATGATAACTGTCGTTGATAACCAATATTCATATGATGAAAACTATTTTTTTCCTGCTCACGATTACGTTGATTTATCAATCGCATATATAATGTTGTATACATATTAGCTGCAAAGCTAAACATATTTTGTTCAGCTGAATCCATTGGTAATCCCATTAAACTAGTTGCATTTACAGGCATTGTTGGAAATATTGGACCAACAACATCACCAACAATACTTATTTTTCCAGTATTTGAATGAATTATATAATAACGATCTTCTGAATATGGAATAATTGGTGTTTCTGTTATATTTACATGCATATACACCGGCACATATGCTCTTGTACTCAAATCCAACAATATTGATTGATGTCTGTATTGAGGAAGTCCATCTGATTCAACGTGCAATGTTCTTTCAACACTATCTTTACCCAATATTGTTAATGCATGAATTTTCACTTTAATATCACCAAGACGAGTTGGTACAATAGGTAAATAAACAATGGCTGCATCGTGTTTTGGTATCCAAACGAAAAATTGATGTTCACCAAATGATGTACGTGGATTATAAGACTGTACAATTCCATCTTTTTCAACATGAACAAATTTATAATCAGGTGAACCATCCAATATAACTGTTGCCTCAATATTGTGCGTTAAATAATTAAACACTGATACACGTATGCCAATTTGTTCACCTTGACGACTTTTCGTTGGCATTTCAACATTAATGAAAAATGGTAGGACACCAGTGTATTCAATTGCTTTTGGTAACATACCAAAACCACGACTTGGACTCATACTAAATGCCGTTATCATCCAATGAACAGGTCGTCGTGGTACATCAATATTAAATATTTGTCGACCGTGCGGTCCAATATTTGTATTGTACCATAACCATGCATTTTCATATTGTCGTTGAATTCGATTAAATCGATATTTTCTAAAGTGCATTAAATCAGTGGCATTTCCAATAACACAACGTGACTCATCTGTACCATCATCACAATCATAATTTCCATCGCATTTTTTATCAAGCCGATAACACTGTCCAGTTAAACATTCGCCATAGCCTTGTGTATAATTACAATAATTTGGTTTACGATAAATGTATGCATCAGTGAACACAATTAAACCGACAAATTCAAATGTTCGATTGACATCGATACCATATGTGGATGATGGCATATGAATAACATCATCGGGATCACCATTGTGATGTAGCCATGAATGTGAATGAGTACCATTTGTTTCTTCGCCAAAATAAGCCATTTTTGATATCACTTCAGCGTAAGTAAGTTCATTTCCAGCTTGCATTGAATAAAATGCACGATCAGTTGCTGAAAGTGCAACGTACGCGCCGGGCTCTCCATAAATGGCCACTTCAACTTTTTCACCAGTTCGTGCTTTTTTATTATTTATAAAAATTGTAAAATTATTTCGTGAAATACCATTTACGGGTATAGTCAGTGTATCAGCAACAACTTCACCGTATCTACCGACATGATAAACAACGGCAGTTGCAACTGGCGCCATTTCTGGACTTAAAGGAATTGAAAATGTTCTGATATTGTGTTCCATGACATCTTGACCACTGAGAATTATTGAACCCTTTGACATTATGATATAATTAAATGTGTCAATGTAATAATTTGTTTGTACATGAAGAATTAAATATTCACCAACTACTGGATGTTTAGTAGATGTTGTTACTTTTATATGCTTTCTATTTGGTGATTCGTGCGCTAATAATTGTAATTCAGCATTGGCAGAATGTCCCTCGCCATCAATAAAATGTGCGTATATTTTCATTGATTTAATATCATTAAGAACTTGTTGAGCGCGTAGTGGATTGTTTTCTAAATGAAGTTGTTGTCTCAAGTCAATTTTCACTGCCCATACTCCTGGTTCATCGGGAATTGCACGTAAAGTTTGTGCATCCAATGTTTGTCGACTACCAGTATTCATTTCGATATCACCGCGCACTTCCATCAGTGCATTCCATAATTGTGAATCGCGCAAGCTCGATCCATCGTGAAATGCCGCAACAAGATTTAATGTAAAAGCCATTGCTGGTTTAAATACTTGAGGTGAACCACCGAAAAATTGTACTCGAACAGTTGAATTAAATATTCTTGCAGTTGAATAACCAACAATTATTTCATCAAGAAATCTTTCGCCAACTGTTGCTGTTATTTGAACTTCTAAACCGTCACGTACAGGAGCAAATGCTAACAAATCGTGCATTGGATAGCGGAAATTATATGTTCCATTAAAAAATCTCAATACCGGTGATTCATTATAAGCCTCAGAATATTTAGACCATGCTGGATAATCCTCTTGAAATGAAAAATATCGTTCGGTATGTTGTACTTGTGAATTTGATGAATAATATTTATTTAATGTTTTAAACGTTGCTTTTATTGTTAAATTACCACTCACAGGCGCACCAGATGTGTAATTTGCTTGAATAATACCGTGAATATATTGATCATTTGAAAAGAAAAATGCTGGCATTGTTACATTCACCTCAAAACGTGTTTGATAATATTCTTCAATAAGAAATTTCTTCTCTTCAATTTGATCTTGCACTCGAACTTCAATTGACCATTCACCAAATACCGGCTGGTCTGATAATTGATATGACAACCATACTGTACCAAGATTACTCTGTCTACTCAACCAACGACGCATTATTCTTCCATGTGGATCACGCATATAAACATCAATTGGATCATTAAACGCCTTTAATTCAGTATTTATTGGCACAGCACGAAATCGTACATTTTGCCCTTGCATATAAACAGGTTTGTCCATTTGTATAAAAATAGTCATTGATCTTTGACTGAATGTCAACTGTGTTTCATTTAAAAATGCTTGACCACCTGTTCGTCCATTGTATAGTCCCTCAACACGAAGTTTGTAATCGCCATTGCTAATTCTCGATGGCATTCGCAGCATTAAAGTCTCAGGGATTCCATCTTTTACTTCTTTGTCATCTGCAGCTATTTCAACGCCATTTCGTTGAATTGCTGCACGTACTGTCAGTGGTAAAGGACTGTGTAATACATCGACAGCAACTCGATAAACTTGACCTGGTCGACATAATCGAGATGCTAACACAAAATATGTTCTGAAATAAATCAAAAGTAAATTAGAAAAAAATTTATTATTATATTAAAATGACGAACAAAAATTATTTAATTATTTTTAGTGCTTACGCTTCTTTGAATATAACATTGTCATTCAATCCAACATTTCGATATGATACACCTGTGTCTTGTAAATTGTTTTCATACTGATTCCATGGCAATCTTGTTGTGGATGATGAAAAATCTTCCCGGTATTGTTGACTATTTCCATCTTTTAATGCCAGCAGCAATGTTAGTAATAAAATCCACATGATATCTATATAATAAATATAATAAATTGGATATGAGTAATATAAACATGGAACATTTGACCCAAACATTGAGGTTATGATAAAAATAATTCTGAAAATTAATCGTGCAAAATCTCTTCAGTAAAAAAATTAACAATTGGATTATCACATTGGGATCTAATTATTCTTTAAATAAAATTGGAATACAGCAGTTATTTTAAAGTATTCTCAATAGTTGCTAAATTATGTTGGTTAAACGATTTAATTTTACTATGTATGACGCACCCAAAGGCGATTAAGTACATTCCTACTATATCCATGATGATCCGCCTACACAATATAATTATTTACTAATTACATCCATCAGAATTATAAAAAATTTTTTCTAAATTCTAATTACTTCTACACCCCATGTCTTACAACTATTTCTTCAAGAAATGAATACAAATTTCCATCATAATTCTAATTATATTCTCTAAAAATTATTTCCCTTATCAAAAGAATAATTAAATTACAAATTAAAAGATAAATAAAACAATAGTAATAATTAATAAAAATTAATTCATGAATTTTCTTTCATTTATTTGAATATTTATTTTAAAAACCAGGCGCACCAATAGGCAATTGATTATTACCAATCATCCTCTGTCATGATTTTAAATTCCTATGAGACACACCCTCTACAATATTCATCACAATTTTCTCCTTCAAATAATTTAGACAATTATTAAAAGCCCGTTCAGCTACAAATATACAGATAAATAAAATAAAACGAAAGTTCTTCAATATAAAATAATAATCTATCATGCAATATAATACATACATATATAATAAGAAAAAGAAGGTTAACGCCCAAATTTCATTGTCGCTCTAAAACAACCGTCAACCACTCACCTGTATGAGTGTAGAGGGTCCGTTGACGTAGTCACGCCACTCCTCAATAAATTTATCGTTAATAACTCACTTCACACCACTTGCATCGAGTAATATTAACTATAAATATCACGAATTTAACAATTAAATTATGTGCTTGAGTGAAAAAAAAAAATTAAAACGGCTTTGCCGGGAATATTTGCAATAATATTATTCCATAACCAAGAGTATTAACAACGACGAACACATTCTTGTGGTGTTACATACAACTGGCGCACTCACGCGGGAAATAATACAACTAAAAACATGTATGATACAATATAATATTTCTCCCACCATTATGATACAATAATTAACAATCCCACCCTTTCAAATTTATTTATGAATCATCAACAATGAGTGTACAGTATGTATTTACAGAGAAAACTAGAAGAATAATAAATATATATTGAGATTTTAGTATCAAACTTTCACTCTCTGTACACATGAATGTAGATACGTATAAATGAATTTTATATTTTGAGGTTAAACAAGAAAATATTGGCGCCAATATATATAATTGGAATACAATGCGCCACCTATAAAAAAAACCGCAAAATCGTGATGTTATTATTGGATATGCGTGTGTATACATTGTTATGCATATAATTAAATAAATATATTACATACTGTAATCTACATAAAATATAAGATAGCAATCAAGGTGAGTGTTTATTCAAATGATTAATAGTTAATTTGTATGATGATAATAATGATATATTTTTTTTTGATAATTGATTTTTCTTCTTTCTAAGCGGATTTATAATGCAAAAAGCGACGAATAGATTGCAGAGAGAGATTAATAAACTGAGGGAGAACCCACCTGAAGGAATAGCATGTTATCAGAAGGATAATCAAATGAATCATTTAATTGCTACTATACTTGGACCTACTGGTAGCCCCTACGAGGGTGGAGTATTTAAATTGGAAGTTGAAGTTGATGATAATTATCCATTTGAGCCACCGAGTATTAAATTCATAACACCAATTTATCATCCAAATATTGATACTGGTGGAAGGATTTGCATGGATTTATTAAAAATGCCACCGAATGGCGGATGGAAACCTACAATAACTTTAGAAAATTTATTTATTGCTGTTAAATTATTATTGGGCAATCCTAATCCTGATGATCCACTTATGCCTGATATTGCAACGGAATATCGATTTGAAAAATTAGAATTTGAAAAAAAAGCAAAATCTTATACTAAGGAACATGCTAATTGCTAGATTTTTAAACATTTTACGTTTTTTCATAAAGATTCTTTTGATATAATTATATAAAGAAATATTTTTGTATTCTATTTTTTCATAATTTCAGTTAATTAAAAATATAAATAGATGGGCATTATAAAAATGTCCTTCCAAAAATATTAAATTTCTCAGATATTCAATACATATATATTCTTTTTCCTTTGAGAATTTCAATTACAATGAGCAACGAGAGAATAATTAGAATAATAAACAAACGTATTTGTATTTAAGCGAACTGGCAACAATTTTTATTGACAAATAATTAAACAAGTCTGAGCTTATCACATTTTTTTTTTTTTTTAAATTAGCTTCATAACATTGAATTATTGCTATACTCATAAGCAATGATTTTAAATTAAGACTATAAATACATTATTTTTTAAATATATGAAATTGCAATAAATTTTTTTATCCATTTCTCTTTTTCAATAAGCAATTTTTTTTATGTACGATCACAATTATGCGAAGCAATTTAACATTAATAATTATTTATTCCTTGTTTTTCTCCTTATAGATAAACTTATATATTTTCACAACATTAATAATAGTAGTAATAATAATAATAATAATAATAATAATAATAATAATATAATTTGGAAACGAATTATTCAAGACAAAAATTTCACCAACAAATTTATAACGTCACTTGAATTTTATCTAGACAATTTCAACAAGCTATTTTAATCTAATTTGTCATATGACATTAATTTATTATTTATCGGCAGTTTTTTCTTTTTATATATGTGTAAGTACGTATACGTATATTGTTTTATAATATAGAAGATATGCAGGCACACATAGAAAAGGCAGTGGATAGTTAGCAAGACTCCAAGTTGATATGACTTATTGTATACAATTATTATTTGTTATTATAATTTTTTTTTTCGATGAAAAAAAGTTTAGGCAAAGTGAAAATTGATTAGAAAACAATGGAATATTTAAACGTTCACTAAAAAATTTGTACTTTAGTTCCTGAATGATATGAGATACATCTCCTTACGAGAGATTTGAGCGATTTTAGAAATAACAATTTTGTATAATGAAATATTTGAATAATACAAAAAAATAATGGAAAGAATTATTAAATGTTAATACATATTTGGCGTACTTGTTTTGTGTGCGCTTTTTAGTACATCTATATAATTGACTGTTACGTCGTATTTTTTTTCTCTTATATTTTTTCTAATTATTATTATCTACGTAATATATTGGCACGGAAATAATTAATTACTTGAACAAACTTCCAAATAGATTTTCGGCAAAATTGCCTCAGACGGAATGTAGAATAAAAATTAAGCCTCAGCTCAAAATAATCAACCTAACAGAATCATTATCACGATGAACGAAATTATTTACAAACTAAATTCTATTCACATTTAAAATAAAAAATAAAAAAGAAATAGTAATAAAGCACTGACAGAAAATGTTCTAAATTTATCGCATTACCATATAAATATCTTCAGCAGCAACAGCAGCTTTTTGCTCTTTCGATTTGAGCAAAGCAATATCACGAAGTCTCGGTGACATTGGAACATAATCGGAATCTTCAAATGAAACTGCTGATGCCGGTGATAATATTAATTTTTCTTCAGGCGTTGACGTTGTCTCATCTTGCGTATTTGGTGTTGCTGATCTTGTGCCACCTTCTGAATCCAAACCATCATCACTAACACTACCATGTCTAGTTGAAGCTGAACATGTTCGTGTTCTAGGTGGCAATGGTGGTGGAACACACCGATCATTAGTAAACAATAAATCGCCAGTGTTTTCATAAAGATTCGATGAATTCCTTAATGATTTATTTCCAACACCAGTGTCTGTGATTTCTTCATAGATACCTGATGCCAATGAAATGCTTGACACACGTCTGGGAATTGGTTCTTCCAATTCTTCCAAGCTCCAACTAATATTAGAAACATTAGCTGGAGCTGGCTGATAAACATTATCAATTGCATGTGTATAACATACAATTTTAGAATCGTTTACTTTTTTTATTCTGTCATCATTATTGTCAACTAATTCTACTTCACTTCCTGATCTTGATGTCCACAATAATCCAAGTCCAGCGTTTATTAAATTCGTGGCAACTTTACTCTTCAATACAACATAACCTTCTGTTACAGTGTCGTTGTGAATTGACAATCGCAAATCACCATCACTAAGACTCAATGGTCGAATAATTTCATTTTTTTGCTTAGGCCCACGTCCTTGTGTAACCAATTCATGAAGTAATTTACTTGCATTCATACAAAATATATGCAATTCACCTATACCACCTCGAAAAGATTTTGTTGTATGCATAACACAAATTCTTTTAACATCGTCTGGACGTCCCGATGTTGACAAATGGAATTGATTCATTTCAACCCAATCAAAATTCTCAATAATATCACCAGAGTGAGTGTCTTTCACAAAAAGTCCTGAACGACTGGCAATCAAGTCTCCATGTAAACCTAAAATAAAAATATATTATGATCAATAATTATACTTGTGTATATAATTATAAAATCAATTCCTACCAACCTGTAAGTCCAGCAGCTCTTGAATGAGTATTGTCAACCATCGATATGTTAAACGATCCTTCCATAAAACGATGACGTCTAGGCTTCAATAATTGTCGTAGATTAGCCATCCATCGTTGTGTTTCTGATTCAGACATTCCCGATAACCATAATAACGGTTTTCGTTCTTTCGCAGGAAAAATTCCAAATGCAAATAATTTTGTTCTTGATTCAGTTCGACATATCACAGAATCAGCAGGAATTTTTATTGAATTATTACGATCATTTATATGATTATCAACCACAAGACCACGATCTAATTGTATTTCCACACCCAATCCTGGTCCTAATTTACGTACTGTACACCAATGACGACGCCACGCTTTCCATAAAGCAATTGAACGTTTTCTAACACGACTTCCAGGTAATTTAGCGTCAAGAAAACCGCAATGTTCTATATCGCCACCAGCCATTTTATTTCTTCCTTTAATTACACAATAAACCAAATAACAATTATCATACATATACATGCAACATTAAATAATAACATAATTCAATTTCAAATTAAATTAAAATTTAATTTATCCACAAATTCAAATTATTCTCTCAATAATAAATAAATAAATAAATAAATAAATAAATAAATAAATATAAAAATTAATTAATAATATAAATATATGCTTACCTTTTTGTATTATTTATTCAAAAATATATCATCAAAATAATTATATTGCCAAATCAATAAATATAATCATCCAATGATGATATTTTTTTTTTAGTTAATAAATTGCGTTTATAAATCTTGAAAATAATATTTAAAAACAAATAAGCAATGATGCTATAATAACATACATTCACAGGCACACAATGATAGATCTGTGTCTATGTATGTTACTAATCAACTAATTAAACATAACAAAACATTATGAAAAAAAATAAATAAATAACGAAAAATTATTGAAATGAAATGAAAAAAAAATTTTCTTCAAATAAACATGTGCCAATGTTGAATGGCAACTGATTACTAACTCACGTACAATTATGAACTGAATTTACTGATGTGAAATTGTAATCGTGATGAAGAGTCAAAGGACTTGAGGGAAATATACAATAATACAAATACACATAGACTAGAGTGAGAGAGTTGAAGCGAATCTAAATGGAAACCCACCCCCTCTTGGCTGCCCCTACTCAACAGCAACACTCTCTGTGTGCATACACTGTAACAAATTTATATTTATGTTCGTATATGTGTGTATAATGTATATGCACACACATGCCTGGATTGGATCGATGCGCGTGAGTGGAGCGGGAAGGTAATAACAAAAACCCCACCCCAACATCCTGATTTTTCCCCCAGGTGTCGCCAACTATGCCCCAGCCATATATTTCTTCAAGGCCAAAATATAATCCTCAAAAAAACATTCCAACAACAACAAAATAATAAATATACAAATATATTTTTATCTCTACCAACTGTTGAAATAACATGGCGGCGGAATGTTTATAAATTTTATAAATTGTTTTAATATATTTAAATTTGAATTTGAATTAAATTTAAATATAATTCAAATTTAAAATTTTTAAATTATTATCATTTATAATTATTGGTTAATATTTTTATTGTGTATATTTTCATTCAAGCGTGTTATAAATTTATAAATGAGAATAAGGTTATGAATGTTTGTTTTTTTTTTTATATTTATTTTTTCATTATTGTTATGTGAATGTGCGGCACATTTTTTGTTTCACCATACGCCCCTCTAATTTTCTAACGGTTTTAATTTGAATTTAATGACTATACTCTGTATGCTGTATCATCATATAGAGAACAATATTATACATATATAATTATGTATGAAAATGATAATAACATTTCTTTGAATCGTTTGGTAAAATCCAAGGAAAAATTACAATAAATTCAAAGCTGAATAATATATACATATAAGAAATCTCTTCTTGATACAATAAATTATTTGCTGACAATACAATATGAATACATTGTAGTGATGATTAGATTACTTAAATGGATATTTTTACTTTGAACACACGTGTCGTACGTCATCAATCCAATTTCCATGCGTCATCAAAGAATAAAATTATAAATTAAACATTAAAAATAAAAAACACCTCCATGATTATATTTTTGCTACTTGTTACTACCTGTTTTCATTATATATATTAATCATTAGACAAATTTTATTTATTTTTATATTTATTTATCACGATATGTCCCTCAATTAATTACTTACATAACCAATACTTTTATATATTTTTATAATAATTATAATTTATAATAAAAATAAAAATATTATCATGAGATAAATTAGGTTATGATATTAAATATCAAATAAAGGTGTGTAAATAGCATTGAGGATCAACAGGAATTTATTAAATAAATTACTGAGATTGTATCAAAGTGGATAAAAGTTGAAAAAATAAAATTTATATGGAATTGTCTGTTCAGCTTTTGTTTTGAACTTGCGGTCATTGGCCAATTGACGCGACAGGTGTGTCTTAACCACACATATGTAATACATTAATACATATACATATAAAGAAAAAATATATACGTACTCATTGATGTACATAAATTACACGTCAGTGCAGGGATATTATATAAGTATTCCCAAATTCCATCTGGCATAAAAGGATTTACCACTCTTATTTATTCTCCTTTTTTAATATTTTTTATTATCTGTACATGTGGTATATATTTATATATATCTATTATATACGTTTGTTGACAAATTCCTGAACAATTAAATGTATATTTTAATTATAAATTCCATTATAATGTATTAATGCAGCAGTTATATTTGTATATGATAATAAATTTTTTATCTGTTTCCTTATATATTTTATGATGGCCAATAACAAAATGAAATTTTAATTATATTGTATATTTTAATAGGGAATTTATATTCTGATAGTATCCATAACCTTCAAATATATTTGGATTTTTTTTTATTTATTAAAAGCGATTCATTTTCAATATGTTATAACAGTTTTTTGACATATTTACAAAGGTGTATAAAAACCATGTTTAACCTATATTCAATATGAAACGGGTGAATATAGTGATAATTGATATGAATGAATTATTATTAGAATAAATATATATTATAAATATTTATTTATGGTTTATATGTACAAAAAAACTGTAACTTTATATCAGTTTTATCAATTCTGAATGAATTTTCATAACGGGAATTGTCAATGGATATGTACATTGTACATATATATTGATAAGGTTATTTTCCCGCTACGAATTTGAATATACCGGAAACATGTGATGTATATTGGCACTTTTCTTTTTCTCTCTCTGTTCTAGTATTTGGTTTTTTCTCCATTTCCCCTCTTTCTTGTCGTCATCATCTACATTCTGCACACGCTGTATTTTAAATTTTATAAAATTATTATAAAGTCCAAATTGTGGTACGAATATTTATAATATTTGTTAATAATAAAATAAACATAATGGCGGGATCAATTCGTTGTATATCCAAGATGAATTTGAGTTTATTAACCAGCTATATCACCCGGCAATTCATTAGTAATGGTAAAAAATTAATAATCTAACCTCAAATATTTTTTATGTATGTCTCAAGTTTTGCAAATAAATTTTATATAGATGTATGTATATTTTTTTTTTATGTTAAATTTTTTTATTGACATATTTTATTGTTACAATAGGATGCCGGACACTGTATACAGATGCAAGTATGGGAATGGTTGACTACAGGAATATTAGATCAGTATTTTTGAAAAAATACGAAATTGGTATTGATGCTTTTCGTACAAAATTACAAACAATTGCTGTAAGTGACAAGGATATGGTCTTTACTGAAGACTTGAAAGCAATCTTACATTTAGTTGAAAAAACACCAGAAGAAGTTGATCTCTTGGAAAAATTATTGAAGAAATATATTACTCAAAATAGCGAATTACGTTTTGGTTCATTTAAATTTGGTCCAGTTGTAATGAGAACTTTACATTATTTAAATGAACCTAATCTTGCAAAACAATTATTTTTAAATGAAGATTTCGACAGTTTTTTCGATCAATTAACTAGCTATATGGTATTATTAGATTTATTGTATGAAAATCAGATGTATACGGATATACAAGAAGTTTATGACAAAATTAAAACAAAATTTGTTAATGGTATTGTCCATCCAAAATTGGCAATTAATGTTCTTGGAATGGCTTGCTACAAAGCTGTGAGTAAATAATTTATACTTGAATATTTTTTATTAATTATGAAATGAATTGTAATAAATATAATTTGGATTCTGCAGAATACACCAGAGAGTTTAGAGTATGGTTTACAAATTTGTAAGGATTTAAATGAAAGAGGTAGTATTCCATTGCGAAAATTTATTGCAGCAATTGGTGCATTGGCTATTAATCAAAACAAACCAGAAATTGCAATGGAACTTGTGGCCCACTGCCGAACTCCCGATTATATATCCATCAGGTGTGTTAAAATTATGGCATTGGCTGATATGAATAAAATAGATGATATTTTAATTAATTTGCAAGAATCATTGAGACGTGGACTTCCAGAAAGAAATCAATATTACATTGACTCTGTAAGTTGATAATTAAAGAAAATATTCAATTCATTAATTTATTATAATTCTCTACTTGAAATTCATTTAATTTATTTGTGAATGGCAGATTGAAAAAATAAAAGCTGCAGCTGCACGAATGAATATGGATGAAAATTCTGAGATTTATGAAATTCTTCAAACACTCGCGGATAGAGGTTACGTTTATAAAATGGTAAAATATTTTTTCTATATTGACAATATTTATGTTGAAAATTAATTGATGAATTTTTATATTTTTCATTTTATTTGGCAATATTATAGACATTTGAAGAGCATATTTCTCAACCAATTGAGACGTTGAAACGTGTAAGTAATCAGGCAGACTATCAAGATCAAGGATGGGGAGACAACAGCAATATGAATTTTGAAAAGAGAATGAATTCATCACGTTATAGACAAAGTTCCGGTGCCAGTTCTTTTACAAAGCGATACAGTTCCGGATAATTCATACTCTTTCTCATAACTATCCTATTTTAGCTATTTGTACAATATCCAATACCGTAATATAAACAAATACGGAAAGATAATGGTGAGGCAAATTATTACATAGCAGAAAACAAATTGAAATATTAATTCAGAGCATAATTATTTGAAAAAATAGCATTTTTCATTTTTTATATACGATTTCTGTATATATTATTAATCAGTTAATTAAATAATATTACACATACTGTGCGAAACCTCGAAAAATTATTAATGTTTATTTTTTTTTTTTCATTATACTTTTCAACATGCACTGCTAATTTTCTTGATTCTTTCTTCATTCTTCACTAACCACTCATCCATCGATGTTGTGTGTTTTAATTTTTCCCGAATAATTGAAATCAATTTCGATAACCAGCTGGCATTAGGAATGGCATTTTTCTTCCCACAACTGTAAATTAAAAAAAAAAAATATCAAATCAATTATTAATTTCATTCTGCTTTTTTTTTTTTTGTATTCATTATATTATCAATTTCTCACCGTGCTGAAAGTGCAACGACTAAATTTGCCCAGCTTTCAATATTGCCCGGGAATGAATGAACACTTTTCTGCACTGATCTCAATCCACATTTGCCATCAATATCATTTCCATTCAACAATTGACCAAGAGAAGATATACATGCCACTTGAGCAACAGCGATAGTTGAACTTTTTCGTCCAAAATATAATGCTTTTTGTGCGCAATTACCAAAATTACTAGAATTAATTTCCAAAAGAATACGAACCAGTCCTATCCACGAGCCAACATCATCTGAAATCACAGAATTATTCACATAATAATATGAATATCTTCGCGAATTCATTTTTAGCTTTTTTCTTTTTTTATTTTTATTTAAATAATTCTGACTAACCAGGACGTTGATGAATAGCTTTGGAGATAATATAAAGAGCTCCAGAAACATCACCATTCATGAGGCATAAATATGCTGAGAGTACTGCAACATGATGTCGATATTTTGGATCGTTTTTGTAGGGCTTGAGCTCTTCCAACACAAGAGTTGTTAAATTAAAATCATTATGAAGAAGACCAAGTGCAGCCGCGGCTAAAAGACCAGCCACTGTTGGCGGTTGAATTTGGATACATTGAAACAATAATGTTTTGACATCGTCTATATCTTGGAACATGTATGCCATTGACGCCATTGCACAGAGTACATGAGCTTTATCGGATCCTTCATCCGCCAAACGATGTAACGCTGCATTATAAGCAGCATAGGACTCTTCATATCTTTTAGCTATTAAATAAAAAAATATATAATGACTCCAAATTTCATTTTCATAATTATATAAAAATTAACAAACCTTTAAATAATGCTAATGCGAATTGACAATGAGAATTAAAACTGGCTCCTCTGACACCCTGACATATTTCAATCGCTTCATTATATCTTCCCATTTGAACTAAAACTCGTGCCAAGTTAATTCGAATTTTATTCTCCTTTTCTTTTTCTTTTTGTCCTTTGCACAATTTTAAAGCTTCAGCAAATTCGCGTGATGCTGACTTTGATAATTGTTGTCGTTCTAATAATAATCCAAGGCAATTTCTACCGCAAATATCATTGGGTTCTCGTTCTAGGGTGGAAATAAAAATTTATATTTAACATTAGTAACGATAAAATAAAAATTATTTATATCATTTGTGAGATTCATTTTTTTCTCACCAATGTACCAGGTCATTGCATCCGCGGCAACTGGTATCGCATGCATATTTACAATTACATAGGAATAAAGTGGATCATCTCTTTTTGCTTGTGGGTCTAATAATGTTGTCAATACCCAATGACAATAACCAACTGCTGCTTGCGGATGATAACCCAAATGGATTGCGTGTCTAAAAAGATCCATTCCTTCTTTGGGATCAATAGACTCGGCAATTAATGCCTGGCCAACCCAACTATTTTGATAATCAGGATCAGCACGTTGAGCACGTGAAAATGCATGATTTGCTTTATACGCATCGCCTAAATGAATGAATAAATTATTAATATATTTAATTTACGTATGATAATTAAATAAAAATTTATGTAAAATACCTAAAAGCAAATATAAAGTTCCTAAATTAGTCCAAGCAATTGCATTATTTGGTTCTCTGTCAATTGCCATAACCCAACAATGCTGTGCCAATGCGTAATTTTTTATTTCTTCGGTCATACAAACGACACCAAGTATATTCCAATGGACCCAAGTCGTGGGACAAAGTCTCACTGCTTGTTTTGCCGCAGCTAAACTCTTTTCTGCGAGTATTTTACGATTCGCCGATGGATCTAGATTAAGTTGCGATAGATAACAACAAACAAGATCGTGCCACAGCAATGGAGAATCTTTTGTCAGACTCAAAGCACGACAATAGCATCTAATTAAGTACCAAAATAAATGAAAATTTTGAATAATTTAAAATTCAAATAAGCAGAAGAAAAATTTTGATCAATTGAATTAATTTTACCTTGCAGATAATTTAAATAATTCACTTTTACGTATTTCAATTCGTTCTTTTTTACTGTCTGACTTGACAAGTCCAGGCGTGACATCTAAATGAGAATAATTTTCAGGCAACATAGCAACACGATAGCAAGCATCACCAAGAAGCTTCCAAATACATGATAAATTACTGTTCTCAACAATTGCATCTGTTAAACTATCAACAGCTTGTTGAACATTTCGTTGTGCGCGACCAAGTAATTGTTGCAATGAATTTTCTTTTGCAAGACCCAAACACGTTTCGGCTAAACCTTTTAATGCCGGTATGTAATGTTGCTCTTGTTTTAAAACCTCAATAAATGCTTCTTTTGCCTCTACATGTCTTCCCAGGACCTGTGAACGTTATGATTATAATTTCAAAAATGTATTAAAAAAAAATGATGCTCTATAGAAATTTCATTTATTGATTATTATACGCACTAATTTAATGTTTGCCAATTGTATCATTGGATATAATGAACCAGGCGATAATTCCAAAGCTCTTTGATACGATTTTAATGCTGATGTATGTGCTCCACGTGCCCAATAAGCATCAGCGAGTGATTCCCAACAATGACTATGAATAAATTTGTTACAATTCATAAATATAAAATAATGGCTTAATATTATCTAAAGAGAATAAATTTCTTCTTACTTATCATTTGGATCAGCACGAATAACATAACGCAATGATTTGATCGCTTGGGCTATTTCATTTTGATCCAATTGTTGGAGTCCAAGTTGTAGCCAAGCCCACTTTGGCCCACCACCTTCTGCGGTTGTCACTCGCTGAAGCATTTTCATATTTGCCTCCTGTAATTTTTTTTTTTTTAATACATTAAAAAAATTAATAACACATATTTGAATTAAATTTAAATTTCAGAATAAAAAATGATGATAAATTATTTACGGTGTTCTTTAATAGTCGATAGGCGGTACTCAAACCAGCGCCTGCCTCTTCTGAATTGAAATTTATTCTCAATGCTTTTTGATAGCATTTCTGTGATTTTTCCAAATTTTTTCCATGATCTCGATAATAATGTCCAAGATAAACGAAACATTCCCAATTATATGGATCTGCTTGTACACCTTTGAGAAATGCCATATGACTGTGACTGTAATTAGATAATTTCCAATTGATTTCACCAAAAATTTGCCATGCCTCAGATGTTTCCAATGCCGCACCAATAACGTCCATGGCTTCTTCATAGGATTCACGTTGTTTCAGCGACAAAGCTCGAAGTATTGTTGCCTCAATTAGAGTTTCGGGATTTGTTTCTAATTCACTTAATAATGAATCTGCGCTCGGATCTTGTTGAAGTACTCGAACACGAGCATCCAAGAGTTTCACAATGTTTGTAGGATTTTTATTGAGTAGCTAATGACGAAAAATTGACGAAAATAATAAATTTAAAATGAAAACAAAATAAATAAATTTTTACTTTGAATAAATTCATGAATAAAACTTGCAACCTCTGTACATCCTTGTGCAGCTTGCGTCCATTTTTGTTTATCACCACTTCGTGCCATAGATTCAATCAATAATAAATCAATTCGTTCATAAAGCTTTTCAGAGTTATGGACAAGTTTAAATGCATTTAACGCAGCATTCTCGACTTCATACCAGCAATGTAATTTTACATTTATTTCAGCAAGTGCCAGCCATACATAAAGTGATTTTGACTGCAATAATACCACTTGATTCAGATAATCTCGTGCTTGAATCAAATTATCATTTTGCCATAAGTGAATGCCTTTGGCAAAAATAGCGAGATATGAATTTGGATCTAATTTCAACAATTCCTCATATAATTCTTCAATCGGTATATTATTATCATTTTCAAAATCATTATTCAATATTTTTTGTTCGGAATATATGCGACAAACCCATTCTAATAAATGAATAATATAATTGTTATTTGTTTATGTTTAATAATCATAGATATAATATAATTTTTAAACATCATTTGATGCTTACCTAATGGACATAATTCACGGGGATATTTTATGTGCATCTTTATACCAGCTACTATGGCAGCTGAATATTTATGATCGATAAATAAAAATTTTAAATATTGTTTATAGCTTTCTAAGTGATTTGGATAGTCTTCATTATTTATCAGTTTTTCCAGAATTTTGCAATATAATTTACTATTTCTTTTTGCAACATTTGAAAGGGCGGAAAATATTTGTGCTAATGCTTCATCAATTTTATTTGGTTCTTTAATTTCTTCCTTCTCACGTAATTCTTCTAAAATCTTTAGTAATTCATCGACAATTTTACAATCTTTAAGAATAATTGAGTATTTAGTAGCTTGTTCAAGATAATGCAGAAATTTCGGCGACGTACTGCGAACAAAAATAATAAGATATTTATATATTTATAAGAAAATAATCATCTGATTGCTTTTATATAAATGAATATAAAAGTATTGTTATTGATACCTTTCTAATTGCATTAATTTACAATAGGCCGGTATTAATTCAAGCCAGGTATCATGATTACAAGGTCCACTTTCATAAAATGCAACAATACCTCGCCATGCTAATGGATTATTTGGCTGAAGTGCAATTGCTTTTTTATAAGCTAATGGAGATTGTAATTTATATTCATCAATACTATGCATTGCTGCTCCCAACAATACAAGCGCTGTGTAATTTGTTTTATTTTCTTTCAAAAGTTTTTGGCACTTTTGCATGGCTTCTACATATTTACATTCATTCAAAAGGCTCCGAGCTTCCTTTAATACCGATTTACTGTCTTTCGACATGATTTATATACTGTAAAATGAAAAAACAATCATTTATTATTTGCAAATAGTAAAGAAAAAATTAATAATATAATTTTCAATAATATATAGGTGTATGTATGTCAAATATTAGTTTAAAATTCACAGACAAAACATAACCTATAAAAATGTTTCAAAATTTTATTCATTTATTTAGCAAAAATATCTCACCAATTTTTATGTTGATACAAATTAATATTCACAATATGAATCAATAATTATATTTAATTATTACAATTAGAAATATTTTTTAGTAAATTAGGAGTAATAGTATTATTTATATGAAACATATAGGTTAACCTATATTTTATCAAGCAGGCGGCGTTCGCGTCGCTCATTATAATATTTTTTTTGTGTTTCTGCAAAAAACACTCAGTTGTTTCTTTTTCTCTGAATTATATATATTATCATAAGGTAAAATACCGGCAATATTTGCAGTGCTCGTGTTCGAATATTTGTTATGATTAAGATAACCTATTGAATGAAAAATATTTGGAAAAAAGATAGGTAAATAAAATAAAGATTAATGGATTTTACGAAAGTTTTAACTCGAATAACATTTACAAAATTATATAAATATCAAATACGACAACAAAAAACTTTTACTGCAGAGCATGATAAATATAACATAAACAAGGAAATCAAAATAAGTAAAGAAACAATTGCAAAATTAGAGCGTTTATCTCTGGTTGATTTTGATAATGAGGCAGGAATAAAAAGACTTGAAGCTGCTATTAAATTTGTTGAAAAAATAAAAAATTTTCCGATTGATGATTCTGTTAAGCCTCTTTATACTGTATTGGAGAAAGAAAGTCTTCGAATGAGAGATGATGAAGTAACTGAAGGCAATTGTCGTGAAAAAATTATTAAAAACGCTGCAGTAACTGAAGAAGAATATTTTGTAGCACCTATAGGAAATAGTTCACTTGAAAAATAATTATGGAAAAAATTTTAAAAGACTTGGGCTCGGGTTTTCTCAATCTCGACCGTGGATTTTTATTTGGTCCACAAGGAAAACTCCTAAGACGTAATTTAGAAGAATTATGGTATCGTCATTGTGTTGTTATGCCACCGTATAATGTTTTTTTATCACCAACAGATAAATTAAATGAAACTTTTGATAAATTACAAAGCTTTGATGTAGTAGACAAACCTTTGGGCATTGCTGTGTTAGAGAATTCAAAATATATTTACAATCCTGATATTGTATCGACTTATTCAAAATTAAATTCGCACACAGTAGGAAAAATATCAATTATCACTGATTCATCAGAGGGTAAAGATTTATATCATAAAAAACAACGAGAACGAAAAGTATGGTGGAGAAAATTTTCTAGAGAGCCATCACGATTTAAATTTTCAGATGTTAAAAAAATTAATAAAAATAAAGATACAATTGACATCACTGCTGAATTTCCATTTGGATCTATTGTCGTTGAAACTATAATTTATCAACAGGACATACGAAAAATTAATTATCCAGTACGTAAATAATGAAAAAAATATTCAAATACAGCAATAAAAAATTTTGGAATTTTGTAAATAATTTTTTTCATTTTAAATTTTAGATAGAAACAAATGATGCGACTAATATTCATTTAGTTGAGCATATAACCTTACTGGATTGGGGATGTTTAGCATTTCTCTGTGATGCTTACACACCACCAACATCATCATCATCGTCCTGTGAATTAAAGCTCAATTTTAAATTGTCACCTTATAAAATTGGCTTTTTTATCCAACCATCAACTGAAGAATTAGATTCAAAGTCTCAAGAAAAATCACGACTATTACTTTACTTAAATAATCAATTAAAATCCAAAGGGATTGAGACAATTGTTACAAAAACTCGTGAAGCAATTAAATCATTTCAAGTACCATTAATTGTCACTGTTGACGATGCTAGTTTACAAAATGGTATTGTTCAAGTTTGGAGTCAATTAACAACATTAGCTGAATCTGTTCACATCACAAACTTATGTAATTATGTTCTAAAACGATGTAACATTTAATAACAATGGAGATTAAATATATTTGGATTTATGAAATATATCAATCGTTGGTAGTCATATTTTTTAATCAATAAAAATTCTATTATAACGACTTAATTTGTAAGATGGGACAAAAACATACATGTAATTGTGTAGTCTGTGTACACTTGGTGTATATTGTTAGATGTAAGATTTTTTGCATTCTCCATTTAATTCATTCTTATGTAAGTAATTAAAATTTATATATTTATATAATAATAGCTAGAGTTAATCCTAAAAAAATGCTCGCAGATAACCCAAAAAAAAACCACAAATATATTTTTTTTAATGCATATTTGGAGCTTGAATTACACATACGCACGAGCTAATTGCATGTTTAATCAAGACGCATATACAAGTCATTAGGTTATTTACAAGGAAGAGGAATTACAATTGATGGTGAATGCGAAGGAAATATAAGAAAAAATAAAAATAAAAAATGGCAATAGAGAAAAAATAAAAGAATAGTTGATGAAAATGAGAAAAATAATATGTGAAAGAGATGATATATTTATGATAAAGAGGAAGGAGAAGAAGTACATATTGCCTTTTTAATTTTTCTTGGAAAAAAAAATAAAATTTATAATTATTAAGAGAAATGGTATGCTAAGATTAACATATCTTTCGTCTTCGTAATTCCTCCTTACCTTTATTGCGTCTTCTTAAACAAAACAACAACAAAATTTTACATACATATAAGTATATATGTTTGTATATAATTACCGACGAGGTAAATCGTCACATTGCAAAATGAAATTCAGCTCTCAAAGTTCTTTTTTTAAATAATCCTACACTTGTGCGCACTCGCAAAATATCCTCTAACTTCACTTAAACTTTTGATGTTTTTTTATTCTCTTTTTTTTTTTTCCAGATGAATTTTTAATTTATTAACTCCAAATATTCGTTCTTCGTTGGCTATACATCACAATTAACGATAATTTTTATTTCTTGGATCTGCAGAAAACAGGTAAACTGAGAAAAAGAAAAAGAGAGAGAGAAAAAAAGAAAGAGGAAAGACTTTGAGATTGTATTTCTCAATTATTTGTTTGAAAATAGCTAAGCTGGCAATTGTAACTTTTTGCCTTTCAATACTTTGGTAATATACAAATAGAAAAAGTCACAATATAAGACTGTTTGAACTATTCCTGCAATAATTGCAATAAGATCGTAATGATCTTCAGCATAATAACGATAAACCCAATTGAGTAAATAAAGACCTCGATATGATCCAAGTGCAAAAAGATAGTGACTGGTAATGCTTTCAGCTTCACCTGTTTTTGATACTAAAAACAGCTGCGGTAAAATTGCAACAGATTCTAAATAAATGCTGAATGTCCAAAGAATTTCCAATAATGCGAATTCATGATTGATAAACAGTGACAGAAGTAATGTTGGCAATATCAAAAATTCAATCCTGCAATACATAAAGTAATATTAATATTAAATTCATTAGCAAATAAATTTTGTTGATTTATCAATGCAATATTGTTAATTTTACCTGAATGAGTCGTGATTGTGATCGTATGTTGCCTTAAATTTAACATACATAAGAAAAATTGTGGCAAATGATGTAACAATAAAAATTAATTTCATAAACGTATTATATGCGGAAACATAAGTGGTAACCAAATCGAGGTATCTTGTTGTATAAACGATGGCAAAAAGAATTTGAGATTTTCCACTGATCCCTGTAATAAACAAAAGGAAAACATATGTAAACATATCTTTGGTTCCAATAGACAAATGAGGTAATAATATACTTAAAAAATTCAACAGTGTGTCTTATATTTATATTTAAAAATGAACGATGATAGGAGCAATGACCATATAATATAGGGTTAGAATGGATTACACTAGATTGTTACAGCACAACTATATGGTGTGTTGTTGGTGTATGAGATATGTTATAAACGTACCGGCACAACTCCTTGTGTTCCATATCTTTAAAACAAGAATAATAATCGCCAATAGATGCGAAAGATCGCCAAGTAAACGGAATATATTCATTTTTGTGTGCTTATTTTATTGACGTTTAATGGACAATTGAATGTAATTATGATATATACACTAACGTAGTCTGTTGGCAGTCAACTAAACGGAAAAAAATCCGTCGGGTCCACAAATATGACGTGGCTTCGTACTTATGTAGCTTTGAGGCCTGAAATCCATTCGGCAGATGGCTGACACGTATAAATTAAACAATGGCGGATGTTTTTTCTACGTATGATAGGTTAGGAATGCGTTTTTATTTTTTATAACAAATTAATCCATTGTTATATCATTCTATTATTGAGCTTTCGAATATTGACATAATTATTAATATAAATATTCAATATTATAATTATTTACAACTAGATTTATTTATAATAATTCAATTTGTTTAAATTATAATTCATATAACGCGCCAAAGTGCGTTAACTATCACGGTATTCTGATTGGTTGTCGGTAAAGCGTAAGAAAAAATGCCTGATACAAATTTTGTGTAGAAATTGAATAAACTTAATTCGAAAACGATTTAATAAAATTATAAAAATGCTTTAGAATTAATAAATAAAAATTATATTCGTTCACTATCGCTCTCTCATCATCTGCATCTCATCTAAATTTAATATACATTTAAATTTACCGCTATTCATTGGCGCTAATGGTTGTGAGTATTATCAGCCGCGTAATTTAAAAAATACATTTTCACCCGAATGAAATGAAAAACAAAAAAAAAAAGTGGGAGGTAAGATAATAAAAAGAATCAATTTACCAAAGCAAGAAATAAAAACACTGCATCATAACCTCATTCCACCATGAAATAAATATATAATACCACATTTTATTATCTCTCTCAGTCGATACAAATGTCGTGAGTAATAATTGTATAAATTTTTTTTATCTATATATTTTTCAATTTAAAAAAAACATGTGATATGTGTACTCGTGGCACACATATACACATACAATCACATACAAACAGTCATGCGATGAATTAGTGGGTGGTGAATAGAACAAAATATATAGTTATATATTATTCCATGTGGGATGAGTAAGAAATGATATGAGTAAGTGAGTGAGCAAACTGAGCAAATGTTAATGAGAAAGAGGTAATAAACATAGAATAGAGCGAGAAAGAAAGAGAGGGGCGAGGCTTTATTTATATATATATGAACATTTTAAATGTGTTAGGTCAACTCGTCGTTTATATGTATGTATTTCAACACGCTCTCAACACGATATGTGTGCTCTGGTAATGTTCATAACAAGAGAGAAGTGAGATACAGCGGCGAAAGGAAAACGTAAAGCAAAGAGAGAAAGAGAACAAGAAGAATTATAACTTTTGCTTTATATTGTTGGAGGATACTTTCATCAGGTATAAACTCCTGCAGTACCTACACGCACACATTTTTACCTGATGGTCGTCGAATTTGCCTGAGGGCTGTTGTTATATTATGAATAATGCATGCACACAATGATAAAAATTAATCACCACGAAATATGTTCAAATAATTATTTGAGCTGTTGGTTCGCGCGCCGAAAAAGGTGTGATATTGGTGTGCTGAATAATATCGTGTGTGGCCTAATATTTATAATCATTCGCACGTTATAAATATCGTGCGATAATTCTACTTTCGTGTGCGTATAATTTTGTAATTCCTGTATGATTCAGGACACTGATGATATATAATAGTACTTATCAACCGTCCAGGGAATAGAATTTGTTCCTGTTGGAATTAAATTTACAGATTGAGGAATAAAATAATAATTTGGGAATGGTATTGAGAGCTGGTAAATCATTGTGGTGTCAGCTTCAATATAATTTTTAAGACATGGAAAGATGATTTGGATTATCAGATACGGAATGAGGAATTTATTATGGATATGGTGGATTTGTGTAGTATTACCTGGTACCTTTGGATTTCCAGTTACTTCATCAAATTTTTTAGGTTAGGATTTAATTCTTGATACATATATCAATTAATGAATTTAATTCATTTACAAAGAATATTAATATTTGTATTTGTTTTTAATTGTTTTGTTTTGTTTTTTTTTTCTAGGATCGACTGATACACAATTGTTATCATGGGAATTTAAGATTCGTTATTTGATGGGTTCTATTGTTATTGTCGCAATGGTTTCTGCATTTCTTGGTTGCTTATGTTGTCGAAGAGAACGTCGTGCCAAAGGGTTTCAAGTAAGTGTAATAATTATTGGAATAAATAATGGAAATTATTTGATTTTTAACGAATTAACTTAGTATTTTCACTTTTGATAATAACACTTCACAAAATATCCTTTCGCGTTAATTGAATTGGTCTATGAATTTTCCTTTCGATTGTAGGACACTGGAGGAAATAAATCTGAGGTAAACCTCAATATAAATATATTTTAAGAAGCAATGATAAATTTATAGAAGAGTAGTATTAGTTATAGATTTAAATTTCTTAAGTTGAATGAAATGAAAATTTAATACATATAATTTATTTTTGTTTTAGGAATTTAAGGATGGTAGCACTGCTGGAAGTGAAACGATGATTGAACGTGGATTAGAATTAGAAGCATCACGTTCATTGCCATTAACTCGTGTGCAATTTGAGCCATTAACTGTCGAACGATTTGTCCCGGAAATGAATAAAACTTCTGCAGGTGGAAAAAATAAATCATCATCGTTTTACAATGATCGTGAAGAAAATAAAGATGACGATAATTTATCATCTTGTCGTGAATGGTTTTCACCTTCATTACACGTGTCACGTGAACGATTAAAATATTTACGTGAAATAGGACGTGGTTGGTTTGGAAAAGTTGTGGAAGGTACACAGGATATTGATGCCAATGAAGATTCTCAATACAAAACACGTGGAATGGTGGTTAGAATTTTAACTGAAGAAGCATCGACAAGTGAACGTGCTTGGTTTCTCGGTGAAGCATTGCCTTATTTAAAATTACGTCATCGTAATCTTCTAGAACTCATTGGTGCATGTTTAGAGACAGATCCTTATTTATTAATTTTTGAATCATGTCCAACTGGTGATTTAAAAAATTTTTTGTGTTCCAATCGAAGTTCAATGGAGACATTGACGAAGGAAAATGTGCCTTTACGAATGGCTCTTGATATTTCTGTGGCTCTTGATCATATGCATCGTCATGGGTTTGCTCACATGGATCTTTCAGCAAGAAATTGTTTGGTAGCATCTGATTTATCAGCTAAATTAGGTGATTATGGTGTTGGTGTTGAAAAATATCCTGATGATTATTATGTTGTTGGTGATCGTGCTTTGCCAATTCGTTGGTCAGCACCTGAAAGTCTTGTTTGTACTGATACCACGATTGAAACACGAGCAATTACAACACAAGCAAATATATGGAGTTTTGGTATTGTTTTGTGGGAGATTGCAATGTGGGGTGAGCGACCTTATGATAATTTAAGCGATGAACAAGTCATTGAAATGATTCTTGAAATAAAATTTGAAGAACATTTGCATAAAACTAATTTGAATAATACATCGGAAAACATTTTAATGGCTATTGAATCGTGTTGGAAAGTAAAGTCAAATGAACGGGCCAGTCTTCAGGAAGTTACGAAAATATTACGAGGCAATAAATTTGCGGATTTTGATCAACGATGGGAGATTTTAAAACCAAATATAAAAGAATCTATGAGAAGTATTAGTTTGAATGAACTTCGTGAGAATACGGATTCAGATATTGGACAAATGACAGATGAAAAATCTTTTAGTTCATCTCAAGCAAATTTTAAACTTGGACCTGATCAATTATTAATGAAAAATTCACTTTTATCGGGGATTGATATAAGCGCAGATGGTGGATCAGGTTCAGAAACAGAAGAGGAAAGTTGGCGCGGCCGTGTTGAACGTGGTGCTTATACAGAAAAAGTTAAACAAAAATCTAAATCTGTCGCTGATCTCATGGTACTTGTACATATTGATTCAGATTCTGAGGCTGAATGGTCGTTGACACCACAAATTGCTGAGAAACCAATGAAAAAACGATTGCCAGTGTCAGGTAGCGTTGGAAATCTTAATGATTCTATTCTTGAAGATAAATTCGATGAGGCATTACGAAAACTTCGTGATCCGATGAATAATCCAATGAAAATATCAAGAATATCACCGGATACAATATCAGAAACAATAATAAATAAACATTCAAATGTAGAAACACAAAAATTGAACACAGAATACGTGAATGAGTGTACTTCAACGCCGAAAAATACTTCGATAACGTTATCAAATGCTTTTGTAGATGTGGAATTATGGAAAAATGCATTAGAATTCGAATTGGAACGAAAAATTCCGGGTTTTGATCTTGGATCAATTGATTTTGAAAAATATATTGATACATCAGGCAAATGTGAATCAATATCAGAACCGGATTTATTAGCGACATCAACATCAGCTCCTGATACACCACAATCACGCGGTGAAGATTTGTCTGTTGACAATGATGATTTTTCTAATAGCGATGATATTGAGACTGAACGTCGACGTTTGCCTGATGGCGATGACGAAGAAGAACGTAAACATTTGTCAACGCCCGATGACGAACGGAGCTCAGATAGTGGTTTTAGAGATAAAGAATCGTGTGAGGAGGAGGAGAATCCGATGCCTTGTGTTTTATCTGTAGTTGAGCCGCTTTCATACGGGATTTTTCCGGCAATGCCACTATCGGCATCGACAGAAGAAGAGCAACTCAAAATTTTACTTGAACTCGATACAATATTAGATGCAGAAGATTGTGATAGTATAGAGGAAGGATTGATGAATAAATTATTGTCGCCAAGTAAAATTAATATTAAAATTGACGAGGAAGATTTGGATGAAGAGGAGTTAAAAGCACAACTTAAAGAGGTTAAAAATAATACTTCAAGTCCACCATTAGCGATAATAAATCAGGAAACTGATAGTGAAAATCAAGTAGTGTCAGTTGATAATAATAAAATTGTAGATAATAAAAATGAAGAGAATGATGAGAGTGAGGTTAGTTTTATTCAAAAAAATAGTGAAGAGTTTTCGGAAAAAATTCACGACACTGAAGAATCAATGAATATTGATACAATAATCGAGTGCAATAAAGAGCAAGAGAATGACAATGACGATGAAGATAGTTCAACAATGAGTTTACGAAGCGATAATTCTTATATATCATTCAATCTTGATGAAGAATTTGTCGCGGCAATAAGAAATGAATTACGAGAAAAATTGCCGCGTGCACAAATGTCAGTTGTTGAATCACAAGAGTTACGAGACGAGGATGAACCGTCATTAAATTCTAACGATATTGAAGGAGGAAAGTCTTGGGATGAAGATGAAGACACATCAGAGCGCGCAAGTGGTATTGTCGATATTGCTATAAGATATAATATTTATGGAACACCATTGAGCCCCATTCTTGAAGAACGTGAAAGTGCTGGAACATCGGAATCTCATGGTGACACATCAATAGCATCGAAATTATCTGCATTATCCGATGATGTTCTAGTTGTTGATACACAAACAAATCAATTTGTTATTGTTGAAGGCACGGCGAATCGTAACGATGATAATGGTGAAATATCAAATGATGATATTACAGATGAAGACAGTTTTGGATGTGGATCCAATAGCGTAGGAAGTAAATTTAATGATTTTAAAGTAAGATTAATGGGCAGTGGAGCTCCATTACCAAGTCCGGAAGAGGAGTCAAAATGGCAAGCACAATTTCCTATTCCAATACAATTACAGGACGACTTAATGTCAACGAGTTTTAGTACCGAACACGATTGGGATAGTCAGGATGAAGACGAAGATGAGGGCAGAGATGAAAATGGCGGTGATGATGAAGATGATGAAAATAGTTCAAGTTCTGGTGAATTTGTTTGGAAGGTAATTGAATTTTTTTCATTTTTTTTTTTTTTTATAAAAGCAAAAATTTGCAAGATGAAATTTAATATGTTTATTGTTTTATTTTTTTCTTGATTTTCTTTTTCAGCGTTACGATGATGAGTCCAACGATGAGATGCATCAAAATAGCAAGAATAATTCGACTAGTCAATTAAAACATGTGGATAAAGAGGGAAAAATTGACGAGGAAGAGCCCGCCGAAGAGATGGAGGAAGAGGAGGATGATGAGGAAGAAGAATTCACTCCTTCAGCATGGGACGCAACATTGGCGCCTCATCGATCGGCATTGAGATCACCAGAAAAGACTTACAAAGCAGGAGTAAGAATACAAAATCATTTACAATTATTCAGACAATTTAATTTCCATTACTTAGAAATATTTAACGTAAATATAAGGATTTTTGTGTTCATTCTTGCTGCCAGGATGATATGGTAGAGTAATAAAAATATTGTCCTCAATTTTTTCAAGACATTTTTCTTAAATTAAATCGTCGGAATATTTTTCTAACATTTACAAATAAATTAATCGCTTTAAAATTTTGATACAGGACCAGAAGAAAAATGTTTGGTTCAAAAAGCAACGTTATCATTGTGTTTATGAGTATCCAAAAGAAACACCAGTGTCTGACTGCCAGGCACAACCTACAACAACGTGGGAACCAACAACTTATGCTGGTAAAAATTATTTATAAATATATATCTCTTTTTATTGCACAGTATTTTTATTTGATTGTTACATAAAATGGTTTTTTCTTGTAATCAGATTGGGAAGAAATGATGGATCAACCGAGAGTTGATACTTATCCAATCGATTATGATGATTCGACTCAAAGTAAAAATTTAATTTGATTATAATCAAAAAATAATTTAATATTTTAAATCGCCATTAATTCTTCTTATATTAATTTATTTTCTTTTTGTATTTAGATAATGAAGAGTTTTTTGTGAGCAGTGGCAATAGACCCTTTCAATTTCAAGTCGGAGATGGAAAATATGTGAGTCAATTTTTTCCTGGCGCAGTGGATCCAATTCAAACAACTCACAATAACCCCAATCAAATATTTCAACGTAGTAGAACACCACAAGATAGTTCTTCAAGTGATCAAATTGATTATCCTATACAACAACAACAACAACAGCAAATGCAATTAGGTGAACTTCGACACACGAGGGATCGATTAAGACTTAATTTACCAATAAAACAACTAAGCTCCGATGCCACAACAAGTTCAGTTATCAATAATGATGATGAAATTGATAATAGTGAACGAGACAATGGTATGAGCGATAGTAGTCAAGATTTAAAGACTGAAAAACGTGAAAATAGTTCAGAATCAACATTTTCAAAAGATGAACCATCAATTATTTCTATGATCAGGTCACCAATTAATTCATCGCTCGAAAATATCAGTAGAGATGAATTAAGCAGTCCAACTAATGGTGAAACTGAATTAGAAATAAGTGAATTGGAAAATTCATTTAAAGATGAGTGTGTTGTAAAATCATCGCGTCGTCCACTTGTTGTTTTAAGTGATGACAATCAAACTGAAAAAACATCGAATAAATTGAATAATGATGAGAAATTTGAAGGTATACTGTTGGATGTTGGCACAAGTGAAATGGAAATAAAACAAGTGCAAGAAATGGACGTTGAGACACTCGAAAATAAAAATAAGACATTGTTAAAAGACGAAATTTCAAATGATGCGTCTATAAGCGATTGTGTGATAGAAACAAGTCAAATTGAGGAGGTGGACGATAAAACCAAATCCGTCCGAGAATCAACGTAAAATCAAAGAAATCAAAATTTCTATTATGATAATTGTTCAGTTTATTAAACGTGACGATATAAAATTAATTATGAAAACAAAACGTAAGGAGAATCCGGGAGAAAAAATATGTTGATTCAACGGTGAATAATAGAGGATAATAGAAAAAATAAATAAAAAAATGGAGATTAAATTTAAATAAAATCGCGTGAAGAGTTTTTCTCTTCGTAAATTAGAGATAATACAGTTGGCTGAAGTCCGTCCGAATAATGAGATAGTTTTCTGTCAACAATTGTTAATTTTTGTAAATAATTAATACATATAATGCTCGAGTGTATTAATGTATTGTTGGCAGTCACCGATTTGTTGATTATTATTGATTTTTACTCACACACACACACACTGATCTAGATGAATACGCTATGTAAGAAGAGAGAAAAAAAAAACAAAAATTATAGCGTCAAGTTTCCTATTAGATTCTCAGACAATGAATAGCGGATGTTGAATGTAAATATTTTATTAATTTACGGTAGATGAGCATCGTGCCTATACACTTAACAATTTTTTTTTTATTTTCACGTTATTAGATTTATTAGAAAGGACCTTCTGCAATTAGTATGATCAATTATCATCGAAAAACATTAATAGAAAAATGTAGAAATTTTTTTCCATCAATTTTATCGGAGAGTAAACTCATGTGTTGCGTTATTTTTGGTAACGATAATCAATCTAGCTCTCTATAAAAAGTATTATGAAAGTTGAAAAACAAAATTCTGAACAAAAATAATTGCAGAGAACAAAAAAAATTGAGAGAGTGGCCAAAAGAGAGGGGAAAAAAGGATACGGAAGAAAAAGATAATCGTCCAAGGAGAGGAAAATAAAGTAGAGTAATTGTTGGGCAAGAAATATTAGCCTGTGATATGGAAAATTATGAGATCATTTTGTTTTTTTTTTAAGTAGGAGTTAAACTACATGTGGCACAATCAATTGTTGTATACAATTGATCTTTACACTGACTTTTTAGAAGTGTTCTAATTACCTTTTTTAAATGCGATAAAATTTAGATCTTCCTAAAATAATAAATTAAAAAAATAAAATAAAATGCTTAGTTTTCGAAATATTTATAGACGTCATAGTAAACACAAATTGTTAGAATGATTTTAACGCGCAAGATGTATTTTTATTTTCGTCAGTTTGAAAAAAAAAAATAGAGAGTAAGAAAAATATTGTTTTGCAATGTTGTGAATTTATAAAAATATTTTCTGTTTTACGTTGTGTATGAACGTTACAAAATTATTAATTCTATTTTGAAGAAGTGAAATTTTCCACGATCAATCATATAATTATGCAACGACAATCGCTTTAATTGATTTAGAAAGAAGGGATAAATTAATTATAATTGCGAATTTTTTTTTCGTTTCTATTGATATTTATTTTTAATAAATTTGTAATGTGTAAAGTGAAAAACCACATGAAAATGAAAGCGCAACACACAAAACAGATATTGTTAATCTAAAATCGGTACGATGAGGTTATAGAAAAAAAGAAAAAAAACAGTTTTTATTTTACAAAACAAAGAAATCTCACAACCAATTTAGCGATTATTGCTATACAGGTACTCAGCTTATTCTGACTACTATGATATTTAAGAATCACCCAAATGCACCAATCGCTACAATCTGTAGTATAATATCTGAATAGAGGATGATTAATATATTGCTAAAAAAAAAAATGACAAAAATATTCTCTTTTCACCCCTTTTTCAACTAATTTCCAACCGTTTAATAATAAAAAATCATAAAAAATAATGATATAAATAAAATATCTATAAAATTTAACGTTAATTACTAACTTATACATTTCAATTACGCCAAACAATAATTAATCCCTGGTAATCACCAGTTACAAGATGAGATTCATCATAGTTAAAGTCGAGGGCGAGAATTGGAGCGGAATGCCCATGCAGTCTATTAACCTGCGCTGATTTTCCCTCATGCGCTGCATTCAACAGATGAACCGAGCCATCTTCTGAGCCGCTGGCTATTAAGCACACTCCCATTTGCGGACAGAACGTTGATCGCACCAGGTATTGTCTATAAATAAATAAATTAAATTATTCATTCTATTAAATTAGCAGCGAGATTATATTTAAAATAGCATAGTTTTATATTTACCGATGTTTCAGTGGATATTGTCGTAGAATTTTTAGCGCACCCTGGGCATCAGAAATTCGATAAAGAAATACAGCGTTGCAGGAAATATTTATGAGTAATGTTGGTGTTGGTGATTCACGTGACAACCATGAACGCCAAGATAAACTCGTAATTGCAGCTGAGCAAATTGTTTCGATTCGTCTTAATTTAGACAATCGTCCGGAGCCTGCTTCTAAACGTAGTGAAGTTATCATTCCACGATCGTTGCCAGCCCAAATTAAAGAACCGCCACTTCCCTCGCATGTTAACGCAAGAACCTGAAAATATTTATTTAAATATTGTTTATGGTTCTAATTAATTATTTGCATTTTTTCAAATATTAATTCAACCTTTCCGCCAATTTTCGAGGTTCCACCTCTTGAATAAATTCCCGTTGAGACATTAAGTACTTGAAGCAATCCTTGAGCATTTCCCGTGATTATTAAATTATTATTCGCTGGAACAAATGCACAACACAGAACTTCTGCTCGCACCTGATCGCCAACGACTCTTAAACAAATTGGCGTTGCCTCACCGTGAACGCCCCAAAGTCTCACTGTTGCATCTAATGACGATGATACAATAAGATCATTGCTAATACTCCAATCAATTGCTGTAACACCTTTTTTATGACCGTCTAATTGTGCTACAACTTTTGGCGGTGTACTTGTTACTTGGCATATTGTTATTGTACCATCCAGTGATGCACAACATAATTTTGAGCGATCATTATTGGCAAATTTTAATGCAGTAATTCCAATTTTATGATGATCAAACACATGATGAACACCGGCAAATGCAAAATTTTCTGCTGTTGATTTTTTTGGCAATTTTTCACGTATCAAATTATCTTCAGATATTCCATCGGTTGACGTACGAGATGACAAACTGGTAGTATCAGATGATGAACCATTGTAACGTAATTTTAATATTTCAGATCGTAGTTTTAAATATGATGAACGAATTGCTGTGTTTGTTGGATCTTTATCACGTAATAATTGACTACGTCGTCGAAGATATAATAATCCTGTAATTGAAAATGAATTTTAGTTTAAACAAATAAACAAATAAATTTATGGAGAAATTATATTGTTACTAACCGAAGCCTGGTAGACCAGATGTTCTTCTTGAATTGTATTTGGCATCAAGAGCAAACACCTGTTGCTGCCACATGGGCACAATTTTGGCTGGCACTGACAAATTTGTCGACATTCTTAGAATTTTATATGCATAATATTGTATATTATGTTGTTAAAATTGGGTGGAAAATTTGGTCTATGCCAAAAACATTATAAAGCAATGTCCATCTATACATGCGCATATATTGTCATCTTGATTTATAATCCATGAGCATCAAGTAATAAAGCATCGTGATTTGTCTGGAGAAAATCCTGGAAGAAATATATTCATAAAAATAATAACAGTACACTGATAGTAAGACATTTTTCTTTCTATTTTTCTACGTAGTAAATTCTTCAGAAAATATTCTTAACCTTCAATTACACATAACTAATTTACATTCATCAGTATTATAAAAATATACAAATATACTCACTGTTAAATATATTTATATTTTTTTTTAAATAAAATTTGTTACTTGATCAATAATAAATGAGAAATTATTGCATATTTTTGCCCAAACCTACATATTTTTTTTTTAGGTTAGTTTTTTTGCTCAATCGACAATGAAGAGGTTGGAAAAATTTTTTTAATTAGCAACTATATTTATAAAGATAATTTCATTGTACTGTATTAATTGTAATTTTATTATTACTTATCACAGTACTATGTTTTTAATAAAAATAGAATCTGAAAAATGTGATATCTAGCGCATCTTTGTAGAATTTAAAGATTCGCGCCATTAATCATGGAATCTCAAATAACCTAAAATAAAAAAAATTTCTATCTTTTTTCGCGTTGATTCGTGTGGTTGAAGAAAGAATTATTGTTGAGTGTGATTCAGAACGCGTTTATGTATGGCATGAATATAAAATATAAATAGGCGATGATAATTGTACAGCTGAAAAATAGATATATCTATGGTGTATACAGAGAGAGAGAAGTACATAACAAAAAGAGAGAGGGCAAACAAATGATACCTCCCACTACGTCATATAGTAGTATTATAGTATGTATCATAATTCTGTCATAGAGTGGGTGAGAAGATTTATACATATATCCCCCCCTAATGCCTCCCTCGCTTACACATAACCTCCATCTCTGTCATTGAAGAAATAAAAAAAAACCTCTCTACTCTTCGCTTCTAACTGCACATGCGCACTATTATTAGCGCGAATTTTAAACTGACAATTAAAGATATAAGCTGAAAAAATAATGCTTCAAAATCAAATACACTAAATATTAATTAAATTAAAATTCTTTAATTGATACAAAAATACCTTTTTATAAAACAAAATATAAATTTCACATCATGATTTCGATTTACCATACAAAATTATTCACATTTATACACTAATGTAAAACATCTCATAAAAATTAATTGCTTTAAAGGTTATGTTACATATTTAAATAGAATTATCATCAAATAGAAAAACTAACAAGCAACTGCGCATGCGTATCAACAACTACCAACATGGCGGGGAGACACGAATAAAGAGGGAAATGTATTTCATACGAAGTAAAATTCCTCAATCGTCTCATCATACACGAGGGTACTCTATCAGAGGTTCTACTATACTATACTACTATATACACTACAAAGAAAAGAAATAAATTCTCTTTTACCTCTCTCCCCCCCCTCTCTCACTCTCTCTCACTTCCCATACTATACTCCAATCACAAAGTCGTATTATTCACCTCTCTTGCGCATTCATCCATACACAAATCCATGCACACATACTCATCTATCCATCTACATATACATTACTCGGACCTCTCGTTTTTACTACATACAACACAGAGCTCCAACTCCAAATCAAATATACATACGAACAAACTGTGTGTGGTGACTGGTGATCTCTCGTCTCTCACACATAGGCCAAACGTTATAGACTTATTTTACACTCTTCTCAGGCCTTGTATTATATTATCCAACGAGTGAGCCATTGCCATCAACGTATTTCAACGATGCAGGCGATCAAGTGCGTCGTTGTTGGTGATGGGTAAGTAGCCAAAATACCACCAATAATAATAATAATAATAATAATCATAATAATATTAAATAATTTTATTTGTCAAAGTAAATTTTTCAATACTAACAATAAGTTATTACAGTGATTTAATGATGATGAAAGAAACTAATGGAAATTAGATTATATACATACAATATATTGGCTATATATACATATGTATTATATATATGTATATATGTGTGTGGCAATGGATAAATAAATTTTATACGTGGACGCCCCCGTGGCCTGGAAGAATTTTTTCTTACAAGCCGGGAGGCTTTATTATATATCGTTCTCTCTTTATCTCATTTGCTTTATGTCTTTCTTTCTCTCTTTCTCCTTTTCATAATTTTTGTCTTGTATTAATTATTGTATATTGCTTTAATATGCGAAATATTATTCGAACTTGGGACGTTTCGGGCGTGGTATAAATTTTCGCGGGCTAGCATGACGTTTGTTTTTATTTTTAATTTTATTTTCATATCTATATTTCAATATTTCAAGTATATTATGTATATATGTGTATATGTATATGAATGAATAATTGTTTGGTTATCTTGAAGAGTGTTTCCTCCTTCTCTTGTCCTCACTTATGGCGCTATATGCATTTTATGCGTGACTTCAAGGTTGGCGTTGAAAAAAAAAAAAATGAAAAAGAGAGAATTGAGAAATGTAGAGAAAAATAATAAAATGATTAAAATTGATGAAAGATGAAAAATATTTTTATATTTTGATTTTTGTATTTTTCAGAGCGGTGGGTAAAACATGTTTGCTCATCAGTTACACTACCAATGCATTCCCTGGCGAATATATACCAACTGTATTTGACAATTATTCAGCTAATGTCATGGTGGATGGTAAACCAATTAATTTGGGATTATGGGATACTGCAGGTCAAGAAGATTATGACAGATTGAGGCCATTGTCATATCCTCAAACTGATGTATTCCTTATTTGTTTTTCGTTGGTTAATCCAGCGAGTTTTGAAAATGTACGAGCTAAATGGTATCCAGAAGTGCGTCATCATTGTCCAGCAACGCCAATCATTCTTGTTGGTACTAAGCTCGATTTACGTGAGGATAAAGAAACGATTGAGAGACTAAAAGATAAAAAATTAACCCCAATTACTTATCCTCAGGTATTTATTTCATTTGATTTTAATATACTAACAAATAATGAATAAGAAAAAAAATTAATTCAACTTTTATTTTTATTGATAAAAATTCTTGAGAGTAAATAAATTTTTATTTTGATAAATAAAGAAATATGGATTTTCTTTTATGAGAATCTAAATTGTACTGTATTGTTGATATTTATTTTTTTTCTGTTTATTTATTACAGGGTTTAGCAATGGCGAAGGAAATAGGCGCAGTGAAATATCTTGAGTGCTCGGCTCTAACACAAAAAGGGTTAAAAACGGTATTCGATGAGGCGATACGTGCGGTATTGTGTCCAGTCCTCCAGGTAAAACCGAAACGTAAATGTTGTCTCCTATAATATTAATTATTCAAATCTAACGCCCGATCGACCTCGAGCGTGTATGTGTGTGAGTGTATGTACCACCACCACCACCACCGTTGTATTATTTTTCCTCCCTTTCCTCGAGTCCGTTATCCCATTATTTTCGGAGTGTGTGCCCGTTGTTCAAGAAAATGACAACGATGATTTGCGTGGATTAATTCCATATGGAGGTGATATATTCTCGTTTCTTATCATCTTGGTCAACTATTATCAATAACAACAAGAACAACAGCGGTAATACAGCGCACAAAAACATGAGAATGAGAGTGAAAAAATAAAAAAAAAACGAAGAACTTTTATTTGGTGTAATGAGGAAATGAAGATGAAGATGAGAGAAATATATATGGAAGTGAGAAAAAAAAAATAATAATTAATGACGTAAAATAAAAGTAAAAAATTTATAATAAAGGGAAAATTGTTTTGTGGTTTTCCTCGGGTGCATAGAGTGAGTTTTATATAGACATTTCCGGTAATTTTTTTTTTTCTTTATTATAAAATTAAATAAACCCGCGGGATAAAATATGATATTTACAAAAGGGAAAATAAAAAGTAAATTAAATAATGAATTTTACAATAGAAAAATGAGAAATATATATTAATCAATTAATAAACGATAATATAATTATCGTTTATGTTTTTTCATATTGATTGATCATGTAATGAATATTGAGATATTTACATAAAATAGTTTAAATGCTGGGTAAAAGTTGAAAAATTACTTATATACAAAACTCAATTGAGTATATGACATATACTGAGCTTATAATTATCATTTTTTTTTGTTTTTCAAGTCACGTCAACCTTTAGATAAAATAATTAATGAATGAAAAATTAATTTTGGAGCATGAGAAATAGTTAATTCCATTCAAATACAGTTTTCCATACCGTTAAATTGACACTTCCGTTTTTTCTTTTCATAGTTATGCTTTTATTTTTCAAATGAAAACTAAAAAAACTATTGATAATTAATCGAATTATCCTCACGCACAATGCGCAAGAATCATCGCGAATAAATATTAATGAGGCGAAAAAGCGCACCGAATATAAGGGAGAAATAATAATGCAAGTGCGAGTAAATGATAATATAAACAAATGAAAAATAATTAAGAAAAAAAAAAATAAAAAGACGTATTATATATATGAGAGAAAAAGAAAGCAAGAAAATAAGAAAAATAATACAGAATTTTGTTTAATTCGTCCTGCGTATGGTTGAATGAATAGAATGTTTGTGAATGATGAATGTGAGAAATTAAATAAAAAATAAAAATAAAAAAAAATAGCATGAGAGAGAGAGAGGGAAACAATTAAATGTACGAGAGGAAGGAGACGATATAGCAAATAATTGTAAATAATTGCTGGAGTTCAAACTTATTCCTATTAATGTCATCAGTGCGTATCATGTAAGCTACTAATCGAATCTAATTCAAGCAAAGAACAAAAATGAAACAGATTAAAAAAAAACAACACGTTACTTGTTTTTTATATATATATTTGAGTATATATACGAATATATGATTATGAATGAAAGAGAGAAAGAAATAAATAGTGATAAGTATGAGAGAAGAAGAATTGTCGGGCCGAAATGAGCTTTCTTCTCACTTACATTTTTATAAGTTGAAGTTTTTGTTTTTATTATTCTTAGTAGGAGAATTATAAACATAAAACTCTCACAATCATATAGCGTATTTTATATATATTTTTAAAATGAATCAAGTGTTGTTATTAATTTTGAAAAGGAAAATTTTGATATTAAAATATTTTTTAATCAGATACAACAAAAACAAAATTAATTACAAATTTACAATTGATTGATGCAGTAATTTAATTATATTTTTCATCTGTTTTAGAATTAATAAACTTTAATTTTTAATTTATGGCAGAAATTAAGTTTCGGCCCCAGAAGAGAAATGAAAACGTATAGATATTGTATCTGAATTTGCTTTATTAAATGGGTGTTTACTAAAAAAAAAAAAAAAAAAATGAAAAAAAAATGAAAATGAAAGAAAGAAAATATTAATGTGTATAATAATCTACATGTGCCATGTATTATTATCTATATTGTCATTTTATCGTGAAAGTTCATCCAACTGAAATTGCATTTCCTGTTTCGACTGTGAATATATAAGCTCTATCCACTAATTCATATTTTTCCCTCATTTGTTTTTTTATGCAGCCGTATCAAAAAATGTTTTTATCAATGCAACCACTTGTTCCGGTGTATATTTTATATATTTTGCTGGATTCTTTGAGAATTGTGTATTACGATATTTCATATAGAAATTGGTATAATGTGGTACTATTGATTGCACCAATTCACGACGCAAACTCTCACGAAGACGCGCATCAGGTACAGAATAAGATCGTTGATTTTTTGCAGATTCCTCCAGCTCACGTGAAAATCCAGAGAATCGATCCTTCAATGATTTAGCCGCCAGTTCTACAAATTGAAAAAAAGAAAAAATAGAAATTTTTTTGTGATAACTTCAGCATGTTAATTTTATATGTATATTTTTTTTTTAAATATTTAACAAAGAGGACAACAAATATACCGGGTTCATCCGCTGAATGTTCTAAATACGCTCGAGCTTTTGCGAATGTAGCTGCGACATAATTTAATTTATCTTTCACAAGCAGATCGTGATAAGTTTGTCCAGCAGTTGATTCTGCCAGCAGTAAAAGCTCCATCAATGTACTGTTGCGCAACTTATCCACAACATAATTATGATTATTCAAACGAAATAGCGCTCGTAATGCTAAATCTGAGTATGAAGCGTCACTCTTGCTCACTAATGCAAGATTCAGTTGTGCTAAAACTTTTTCTAAATGAAAAAAAAAAAAAAAAAAGAGTAAGACAATAGTATATATTACTTGCATGAAATGATATTTAATAAGACTAAATCCAAACATACTTATGTAGACTCCAACTAAAACTCGATGAGTATTTTCTGTTTGTTTAGCACTAGATGTTGATATCGTGTCTGCCTCATTGTTCCTACGCAGAACAATTCCCGCTGTCTCAGCATTTTCAGATAATTGCTCCAAAAAAACGAGAACATTACTCGTTGACTCTGCAACAGTTCCATCCTTTGGTAAAGCTGCTCCCGATTCATTTCTAACACTCTCTGCAAAATCCTCCAGAGCTTTAGCTCCCTAAAAATTAAAAAAAATAAATTAATTTCCTATTTATTTTTGTACATTACAATGAAATAATTTACCGTTGCATTAAGTGTATTCAATACTGATGCAAATTTTGATCTCAATGCATAATCGCATCCCTCTACTGTGCGTTCAAGATCTGGTTTTAAATCACCAAGATGTTTGAGAATAGGAAATACAACGAGAATAGCTGAAAAATCACGTCTGGCAATACATCTTTTGGCGCGTGCTGCAATACTATCACCATCATGCGCCACCAAATCCATTGCATCGCGAACAGTTGCTTCCAAAACTTGAGGTTGAAGTGAATTTGCAATTATTTTTGCTACTAAACTACGTTCAGCTTGCATGAGTTTGTGTAAACCAGCAGTCAATAATAAATAATTTTCCATTTCTTGTTCGTCGGGCGCTGCATCCTCTGGCGAAGAGTTTATTGGTGTCAATGTTGGTTTACGTGACGATGGAAATGCAAGTCCCAATCCAGTTGATTGAGAAGCACGCATCAACATTTTACTCGCTTTTTTCTCAATCGCATGTTGAAGACGACGTGATGTTCGTCGACTGACTGTTTCACCACCTCCCATTGAGTGTCGATGAGCAAACTTTGCCCGCTAATAATACAATCAATTCATTAGTTCCAAATAAAAATGAATTAAAAATTTATTTTGTTATATAAATGCTCAAAAGTATTTTCTTTTTTACCGGCATTGGACTTCCAGCATGAGTACTACCACCACTGGCACTTCGCTGGTGCTCCTTGAGCAATTGAAGTGATCTTAAAACAACAGCAGAACGTACAGACGAATAAATTTTTGCGTGTCTACGATGACCTCTTTCATCTAACCAACCGGAAATTCTTACAAGATCACCCAATGCATTTTCAGACAATTGATTTAATGAATTTGGTGCATCTTCACCACTAGTATCTTCATCGGAACCTATAAGATCCAGCAGAATAATTGGCAGTATTGGTTTACTCTGCCTCGCTAGAATATCATGAAATTCTGAGCATAAAGAGTCCAATCCAACACCAAATAATAATGAAATATTTTCGAGTTCCACAGAACTAGGATTATTTTTTTGAAAATATCTTTCAGCATTGTACAATCGATTCATTGCATCAAGAAAACCATCCAAACCACCAGGACCACTTGGTCCACTTCGAATTGCACCTTCAACTTCTTGGCATACACCATAATAACCAATTGCATGATCTAAAGCTGTTAAAGTCCTTTCAAGATCTAAAAATAAAATATTATGTTATATAATCATTTTGTTTTTAAATAGGAGTTAAAGGTAAGGAAGAAAATTTAATTCATACTCTGCTGTTGTGCTTGAAGATTTCCAGTTTCATTATAAACTGGCAAAATAGTACGTCTCAATGTCGCTAATCTTTGCTCTAATGATGTTAAAATTGCCACAACTCCAGATGTTAATTTTCTACTTCTTTCCTCAGCATCCCTTAATGCCTCAAGTGCAGCAATTTCACCCTCTAACTTACATTCAATCTCAAATCTACGTTCAGACGTAGAGTCACTTCTGTTTGTTTGCATTTTTTACTACAGATATTTTTTTTTTCCCTCAACAAAATTTATTTTTACAACAAATTACAAGTTACGTCATTTACAAAATTTATTCTGTAGAATGTATGTCACATGAGATATTTATTTGACACCCACTTTGTTATTTGAGAACGATTGAAAAAAAAAAAATTTTTTTTTGAGGTTAGGTTTCATACATGGAATATTTGTGATTACATTATAAAGAAAAACAACAATATACGTTAATAATTACAACTATTCTATATATTATAGAGAAAAAAAAACAGATGAATTAATTTATTCTAACCTCAACAATTTAAATAATTTAAAAATGTCATATCAATTCATCTATTTCGAGACGTCATTTTAGAATATTCGTTTTATTTTTGACAGTTGTATTTGTATTATATATATATTTATTATATACCGACATACATATATATACATATATTTATGTATCCCGACACACATACCACTAAAATATTCCTAGATGGCCCTAAAAATTACACATGTCTATGAGAGAGAAAGAAAGCTAGAAAATATTGTACTAGGACACAAACACGAGTTCTCTGGACCGGAAGTTAGGACGACCAATTGAACAGCTGTCGCCTCGTGAATTTAATGAGTAAATAATGCACATACATATTCACATATACCTAGATAACAAGTAATCACGCAAAACTTACGGAGTGATTGGCGTTGTCTTAAATTAAACATTCAATGCACAGCGTTAGTTTATTAACTACAATAAAATTAGGTCATTAAATTTGTCAACGAATGTTTGATCGATTAACATTGATTTAGCAGTTGATTGTGAGGGAAATAAGAGAATTAAAAATCATACGTAGAAGGTAAGGGATGATTATATATTTATTATTTATAATTATTTTTTATTTCTTTATGTTACTTTATATTTTGGAATGAATATAATATTTATGAATATATTATTTCTGTAATATATCTTATTTGATGTGAGAATAAAAATTAAGTTGTTGGTTAATGTAAAATAAATTTATGTTGATAGGATTAATTTTGTGAAGCCACATGGAGAAGTCAGGTGCTTCCGATATCGTTATTGTCTCCGGAAATTCTCATCAGGAATTGGCAGAACTTATTGCCAAGTAAATTAAATAAATGATTTTATTTTAATATGAAGATTCATTTTGATTTATTTATTTTTTTTTGATGTATTTAATTGAATATTATATATTATTTTCAGTCGACTTGGTGTTAGAAATGGCGGTTGTACAGTTTATCACAAAAGTAATAGAGAAACAATGGTGGAAATTGGCGATTCTGTACGTGGAAAAGATCTGTATATTATTCAAACTGGAACTAAAGATGTGAATAATAATATAATGGAATTATTGATAATGGCTTATGCGTGCAAAACATCATCAGCAAAAAATATTATTGGAGTTATTCCATATTTACCATACTCTAAACAATGTAAAATGCGAAAACGCGGCTGTATTGTATCAAAACTGCTTGCTAAAATGATGTGTAAAAGTGGATTAACTCATATAATCACTATGGATTTACATCAAAAAGAAATACAGGGATTTTTCGATTGTCCAGTTGATAATTTACGTGCAAGTCCATTTCTTCTACAGTATATTCAAGAAAGTGTAAGGTTTTAAATGATTATCAATATTATTTATTTCATGTTTATTATTCTTATAAATATATTTGAATTAAATAATATTATTAAACAGATTCCTGATTACCGAAACTCTGTGATTGTTGCAAAAAATCCAGGGAGTGCTAAAAAAGCAACAAGTTATGCGGAAAGACTCCGAGTTGGTATTGCAGTTATTCACGGTGAACAACGTGAATCTGAATCAGATATGAATGATGGACGCAATTCTCCACCAGCTGTTTTATTATCCTCGAGAACGATGGAAGTTGGTGTTGGAGTTCCATCGCATCCAGCTAAAGAAAAACCGCCAATTAATGTCGTTGGTGATGTTAGCGGACACATCGCTATCATGGTGGTACGTTGATCATCTTCAATTTCATTTTTAATCTATTAAAAACAAAACATTTAAAGATTTAATAATTATTTATTAGGATGATATGATCGATGACGTTCAATCGTTTGTCGCTGCAGCTGAAGTTCTTAAAGAGCAAGGAGCTAATAAGATTTATGTTCTTGCTACTCATGGATTGTTGAGTTCTGATGCTCCCAGACTTATTGAAGAGTCACCAATTGATGAGGTTAATTGATTTTTCATGTATTTTGTCTGATTAATTATTGATATAAATTAAAATTTTGTTTAATTTTAAATTTTAGGTTGTGGTGACTAATACAATTCCACATGAATTGCAAAAAAGTCAATGTTCAAAGATAAAAACAGTGGATATAAGTATTCTTTTAGCAGAAGCAATACGTCGTATGCATAATAAAGAATCTATGTCTTATCTTTTCAAGAATGTCACAACCGAAGATTAAAATGCTGGATGCATTTTTGATAATAAAATTAATATAAATGAATTTATTAACACGATTGCCACTATTTAATACTAAAAAAAAATATGAGAATTAATGAAGAATGTGAGGTGAAATTATTCATAGTTAAATGGATAATTGCACCATGCATATTAATTATCTGAATCAATCACAAGAATAACAACAAAGCTGGAAAAGCAAAAATCATAAAATGAAAATACTTATACTGTATTGTTCCGTAATTGGGACCATATCGGGATTACGTCTATTCCTCAGATTTTTTACAGTGATATTTTTATATATTTTTTTTTTGACCGCCGACAAAAGGTAAAATTCATATTGAAATCAAATGAAATTTGGTAAATAAGTAAGATAAAAAGAGGCTATTATTCTAACATTATAATTATACCAGGATAATATATAATCATGTGTTATATTTGGATTATAATTTTTTAATTGTCCAAAAAGCATTATTATATATATATTTATTTATATTTATCTGTAATATAATTTTGCATTATTGGAGTGTGTTAATATTCAATAACTCAAGATAATTAATTTTTAATAAATCACAGTTGTCTGGCACATTTGTAAAATAATATTATAATTCATAACACGTGTTTAAAACATCAATTTCATATGAAATAATTAATGAAAGTATGTAAAATGAGTATTGGATTAAAAATAACACACTTCATTAATTATACCTAATTGGTGAAATGCGAATTAATTTTTTTTCATTGTCATTTTTGAAAATTTTTGAGGAAAATGTTATAAAAAGATAAAAAAAAAAATGTTCAATACTTATGTAAATCATGTATAAAATATGACTTTTAATAACAATATTTGCACGTGGAACGTTAAAAAAAAATTGAAGAATATATTTTTTCTTATTTACATTGAATGAAAAACATATAGTATCATCATGTCATTTCTGTTCAGCCATTTGAGTATTAAAACAGTGAAAAAAATATGTATTAATGTTATTGAAATATAGACAATGGCGTAATTAACTTTAGAGTTATATCTTCGTATTCCAATTTATTATATATAACTCTATAAATTTATTTTGTGCTGTAGTTGTCAAAATAGTATATGTAGAACATAAATAAAAAATCATGTCAATAAATATGTAAATGGTATTTCAATTCGAATTGAAATAACAATCGTCTTAAAATTAATACATATCAATTTTTCTTCAATATTTTTAATTAATAATATATCCAATAAATTGTTTTAACGACGAGATATTTGTTGCTATGACAACAATAACAACTAATATAAGTATCGAACCTTTTATTTAGTGTTTTCATCATTAGAATTATTTCGTTAATTGATAAAATAATTTAAAGAAATAAATTAATAAAATGTTGAGGGTGGAAGAACTTCAATTGAGTGAAATTTGTCTTTCTCTTCAGTCCACTGAGAAAACAAAGCGAATAAAAAGTTTGGAAAAAATGTATGATATCATAAAAGATGATGATAAACAGTGGAGTAAAGAGGAAATTGTTAAAATGTGGCAAATAATGAATAAGCATATGGCAAAACATTTAACTGATCCATCAGAATCATGTCGAAATCTTTCAATTGATATAACTAAAATATTTCTGGAATCCCTGCCAGTATTTGATAAACACATAATGTATATAATTCCAATATTGGTTCGTCGTTTAAGTCCTCAAGAAATCTTGGAATCATCAGAAGAAGTCAGACTTAATTGTATTACACTTCTACGTGTAATTATTCGTTTATATAAAGATCATTTGGCTGTTTACATCGATGACTTTATTGCTATATTATCCAGAACTGTTATGGATAATTATCAAAATGTAAAGCGTGAAAGTTGTGAAGCTATTTCAGAATTGGCTAAAAGTATTCCAGCACAATTTTATACAAAAAGTGAAACTATTATCAAACCAATATTGAGCAATTTTACTCATCAACATTATCGTGTTCGTGTTGCAAGTGTCAATGCCATTGGTGATGTTCTTCAATATGGCAATAGTAAATCAATGACGGAAGTATCAACACCATTAGCAGAAAGACTTTTTGATCAAAGTGGAGCAGTAAGAGCAGGTGATTTAATTGTGAAATAATTAATTATACATTTAAATTATAAATACGAATTTATTATTTTTATATATTATTTTTGTGTGTTATTTAGCTGTTGTTAAAGTTGCTGGTAATTGGCTCGTTCATTTGCGAGATCGATATAGCTGGTGGTATAAAATTATTCCACTATTGCTCACTGGACTTCATGATGACATCCAGGAAATTCGTGCAACTGCAGCTGAACTCTGGGACACTGCGGGAAAAGTTTATCTACAAGAGAATGAATCTGATGAAAAAATTAAGGATAAAATGGATTATTTAATTGAAGATCCCCAACATTATCCACCTAACAGTGAGTAAAAAAAAAAACATTTCGAATAGTTTAATAAATCATTTGGAATTTAATTTAATGTATTTATATTTTTTCTCATTATTCAACAGTTCCTAGACCAAATTTAGGATGTAGAATAATTGTGCAACAGAATGTTGGAAAACTCGTCGGTGGAATAAGTCGTGAACTTGGTGATTGGAAACAAGATATTCGTGTGAGATCAGCACAATTATTAGCTGTTCTTACATTAAATTCTGAACAGAATATTACTCAACATATTGAAAATTTATTGCCAGCCATGTATAGGTAAATTATTACAAAGAATAAAAATTATTTACAATGTTTGATTGATGTAAATATTTGTTTAAAGAGCATGCAATGACGAGGATCAACGTGTTGTTGATAATGTGGTGTTGGCTGCTGAATATATTGGATATTTTGTTCCACCAAATGTTTATTGTGGATTGGTGTTGCCAACTTTGGAAGATGGTAATATTACAACTGGACATCTCACAGTATTTGCTGCGATTTTACGTGGTAGTGAACGTGATTCGTTAAGTGATGAATTAATGGAAATTGGAAAGTTTCTTCAAGCAAAACATATATGCCGCAGTAAAAAACCCAATTACCAATGGCAAATACTGAATTGTTGTGAATCACTATTGCAAGTTTGCCAACAGGTTTGTGGTGAAATAATTATTTTTTTTATTATTTTTAATATATGATTGATATGTTTAATTGAAATATTATTCTAGGATTGCAATGTTATTGCTCATGATATGTTTGTGATTATTTTCACGATTTGGTCAATGGCACAAACAGAGAAAAATCAAATGTTTGCTAAACATCTTATGGAGACATTGGCAAAAGTTGCGATGAATCAAGAATTGACGGAATTTTATGCCATACATTTACGTGAAATATTTATTCTTATCAAGGACACTGCATCCAATTGGAATATTTACAGTCCTGAATTTTATTTATTCAAATTTTGTTTGTCCGAAGCGAGAACAGTGTGTGCTAAAAATATTGATCTTGTTCAACCGATTCTTGAAACAACAATGAACAAAGATTCCGATTCCGAATTACGACTCAAGCTATTTATTATTCTGTCGGATTTTTTTATGCATCGTGATGAAATCCTAAAAGAAATGAAGGAGCCAAGTGATTTTGTAGAAAAATTTTTGGTAAATATTTTGATACCTGGATTAATTTGGTCAGCTGGAAAAATTTCAGAAGCTTTAAGAACAGCTGCTACTGGTTGTCTATGTGCTCTGATTGATGAATCAAACCACAATGAAATGATTGAGCAAGACAAAGTGAAATTTGATAAATTGGAAAATTATTCAGAAAATAATTCAGGCATTTTCATTGATAAATATCAATTTTTAAAAATCTTCGATGAACTCCGACCCATTTTAATTTCTCTCGTTGATGACAATGCTAGAAAAACCAGACTGTACGCTCTTCGCGCAATATGTTCTATTTTAAATATTGGTTTAAAGTTCTCCTGTATAACAGATGAAAATGTTATTTCAACTTATCCTGCTGTTATCAAACGATTGGACGATGGTTGCGATGATGTACGTTGTGCTGCAGTTGAGGCTTTAGTTTTCATTTGGCGTGCATTACCAAGTGATTATGATTTAGAATTTGGCAAGAGTCATGTAGATTATTTGTACACATGTATGATCGTTCATCTGGATGATCCTGAAAAAGAATTTCAAGATTTAATGCTAGGTAAAAATTACATTTGTTTTTTTATGAATATTTTTGATAATTTCCCAAGCTATAAAATTACATAATGTATCATTTTTTTAGATGCTATGATTCAACTTGCAAAAATTCATCCTCAGATGTTGGCACAAAAGATTGAAAAATGCAGGAGCAACTTTAGAAATCAGAGTGCTCTTGATAAATTAATGAAACATATGTCATTATCATGAATCTTTTAAAAAGGTTAGAATATAATTTCTTTATTATTCGAATTTCATTAAAAAATAATTACAAAATACAAATTACTAATTAAATGAATGTATACTTTGACGTTCTATCACATTGACAAAAAAAAATGTCAGTATAAGAGTATTAAATTCAATATTTAATATATTATTCTGTACCATTTATCCTTATTAAACAAATAATCCCTAAGTAATATTCTTCATGAATAAATGAATAGTCATTCAACCATTATATATTCATATAAGCCTAAATACAAGACATTTCATAATCATCTTTGAATAATATAAATTCAAATTTATCAGGAAATGGCGCCGTGACAATAATGGAGGGGAGACACATATATAGTAAGAAATTGTCGCTCTTTGCAAGAGTGAAAAAATTGTGTACAATGTACATATTATTGATCGTCAAAATGGCTCCCACCTTGACCTTCTAACGCGCACATTCATTCTGAATCCTTTTTCCCGCTTTTATAATTCCAAAAAATAAAAAAATAAAATAAAAACTAACCTAAATGACGAATTTGCTCGTGCAAATATCCTTCATTTACATATAAGAAATAATGAGTTTTGAGGTTAAAAAAATTACATATATTTTATTGGAATGACTCCATGAAACAGCAGGAAGTGGTCCGCCGCCTTTTCTATATAAATATTTTATACATATATACATATATATATATATATTATACATACAAACAGACCGCCATATTGTTGTTGCCTTCCGTTTAAACGACTTGCTATCGCGGCAACAGAGAGAAGGAGTGTCCGTGTGTAGTTGACGCAAGACAGTTCATTTTACATTTGATAATTTTCATCATATCCAATAATTGCAGGAAATAAACACGTAGCTATATACTAAACATATACACGCTCATCAATTTATATACCTTGGCAGTGTATAAATATAATTTGGAGATTACGGTGAGTTCCAAAGAAAAGAAAAAAATGTCAAATTATAAATAACAAAAGTCAATAAAGTTCAGTGCCGAAATCTAAAAAATAATTCCATCATATTCATAACAGAATTCTCCATTATCATATGAGTATTATGTCTGTGTTTATGTATGTACATCAGATATTTTTATATGTATTATTGTCAACAATTGAAGTGGCATTTTTAACATTACTGATTCATGTATAAAAATATTCCGGATTTTGTAGCGTAGCGTGAGAAATATTTTTTGTTTTCACCGGTTTGTTATAAATCTCACTCGGTGGGAGGTCGTTGACTAGATCCACAGCATATGCCAACATATACATACTCATCATCATTATATACATGTACATATATACATGGCACATGCATACGTGTGTATAATCATGAGTTATATCATTCAGATATAATTCGATTGATCAGCTGGAACGTAATTGGTGTTGACTTAATGATTCAATTTATTATATAATGATTTATATATTTATTTATCTGTTGTTTATTCAAGGAGTAGCAGCAGCAGCAGGGAAGTAAGTGATTCAAAGAGAGAAATATGGCAGATTCATTGAAAGATTCAATGGAAAATCATGTTGAGGAACAGGAACCAGAAGTGGAATCAAATTATAAACCACCGCCCGAAAAAACTATTGAACAATTATTAGAAGCGGATAAAGAAGATGAGAGTCTACGAAAATATAAAGAAACACTTTTAGGAGAAGCCAAATCAGGTGGTGTCATAGTTGGTTAGTATTATTTTGTGTATTAATTAATTGTTTCTTTATACAGATATTAAAATTAATTTTTTATATATTTTATACTAGATCCAAATGATCCACGAAAAGTAATAGTGAAGAAGTTGGCTTTGTGCGTAAGTGGTAGACCTGATATGGAATTAGATTTGTCTGGTGATCTTGGTCAACTGAAAAAACAAACATTTATCATTAGAGAAGGTGTGAGTTATCGCATTAGAATTGATTTTATTGTCCAACGTGAAATTGTTCATGGTTTGAAATACGTTCAAAAAACCTACCGGCTTGGAGTACCAGGTAAGAACATTTAATATTATTTTTTATCTTACACTGCACAAATTGTTATTGCAATTAATTTTAATCATACACGTATAAATCAATATCTAAATTGATATTATTAATTGCTATTAATCTCTCTAATAAATTAAATTAAAAAAAAAAACCATGCTTGACTGGATCCTTTAAAGGAGTGACAGGTAAAAACAGCTCTTTAGTATACGTTGCTAATAACTAATATGGTATCAATCGTGTGGCTACTCATCTTTTCTACACAACGCAATATATATTAAATATATTAGTAAATGCATATATTCAATTGAAATTGAAAAATGCGTAACTATTTTGCAGTGGACAAAATGACGCATATGGTTGGATCATATCCACCAAAGACCGAGATCCAATCATACACAACACCCCCTGAGGACGCACCAGCTGGTGTTATGGCACGTGGCTCATACACTGTCAGTTCATTATTTACTGATGATGATAAACACGAACATCTCAAATGGGAATGGTCATTTGATATCAAAAAAGATTGGAAAGAATAATATAATAGTGTATATGCGGCTTACGATTAAAATCCCATCGAACCCATTACATATTTACATCATAAAGAAATAAGAAAAATAAAAATGTTTGCGGTATAATCACTGCAAAGCGGAGTCACCTATAGCCTTAAACATATGTATGAAAAACATTTTTCCCAAACGAAAAAAAAGAAAAAAAAATGCAGATGAAAATTGACAAACACAATACAATAATTATATTAATGATAAAACATTAGGAATTATAAATAAGTGAATGAGAAAAAAAAAATTGCCAAAATGAAGTTTTCAATTAATTTACTCTTTTAATAATTATAATAATTAATGTTATTGTTTTATTCTCCTCTGCTTAACAGAACAGAAATGCCATGTGAACTTACATTTATGTTTTTGTAGGATTTAACAATTAATTGTGTATGCGCGAATTCAATCACATAATCATTTTTTATTTTGCAGTTAAATTTAATTTTTATTTTTATTAAGTGATATGTATATGTGAAGAGGGAGGCAATTATTTTTCGGAATGACTAAAATTTTAAGTATGGAGAATATTTTGCACTTTGATACCTTTGTAAGGCCAATCTGTAGGGTGCTTTGATGTGTTTTGTGCGAAAGTTGATACAAATAATGCAGAAAAATGATGAAAATATGAGATAAAAATGAATTCAAACGTATTGTAACAAGTGTGTGAATTTAAATACATTCGATATCACTTGGATTACGTTTAATACAGCGACAGAATAATCGAAATTATTATAAATATATAAATACGAGTGCCTCTCTGTATATTCCAACGATCGTGATCCAAGTGGATCGAATGTTCCTACGGGACATTGCTTTGAGTGAAGTTATGAGATGATAAAAAAAAAAAAAAAAGAAATATATATATAAATAAATCCCAGGTGCTGTAGTGACGGCATTCTACTCAAGTTATGATTGAATAATTCATGGTAAAATGCTCCCGATATATGTACGCGAAGGAATGAAAAAAACAAATATACCTGTTTTAATATATAAACATCACTGGAGATGTGTATAATTTGTAAATGATATCAGTTTAACCGTCAATACAGTTACTATGTCAAATATACATATAAAAATGTCCATCATAGTTATTAAAATCCCTCATTAAGATTAAGTTATAAATAAATTAATATAATTAATAATCACTTAGACAATATAATAGAAAAACAAAAATTAGGTGGCACATTCATAGTTAAATTAAGGTGAAAAAATTAATTAACCACTTGTATTTGAGCGATAATCCTTGATTTTTATAAGTGAAACAACGCGCGGGGACTCGCTCTCTCATTGCTGGAGCAAACGCAATTCGGTCACGGTCACGGCCACAAAGTTTACGGTCTGTTCATTCGCTCACTTCACCATCAACCTTCCTATATTCATTCTGCGCGATGTTCGTCATCGTCTCGGTCAGCGAACCTTCGTTTGGCTCGCATTGCAGATGCACACGATGAACGTCACAAATTATATACTATCATCATTTGCCGTCTGATTGTGGACACGTGCACAATGTAGGCGAGCTTTCTAAGCAAATTATATATGATGAGCGCATGTATACATAAACATACACTAGGATAGGAAACGAAAATATTTTTATTCCAAGTATGTTTTAATAATATAGCAAGAAATATAATCAAAGGAAATTAATTAACAAGCCATTAGCCAATGCGAAATTGATGATGCATTTAATTTAAAATTAATCTATTTTATTTTTGGAAGTTGTTTTATTTATAAGCGATGATTTTACAAATTAAATATGACATTGCACTTTAAGGAGAAATTTTCTCTGTATTTAGATAATTTATCCTTAATATTAATAAATATAAAACGATCGTAGCAATGCGCAGTCATCTGTTTTATGTCAATGATCTTGATGAAATTTTATTAATTTCTTGTTTTATTTTAATTTATATTTTGTATTCTTGTTGTGTAGGTCACTCGATGTAAAATACTAGCTCTATCATACTTATTAATTTTATACAATCGAGCGAATAAAGTGATTGAGGATGAAACGAGTTTGTGAAGCTCATGAAACCGTAACCGATAACCAAGCAAGAAATTGCCGGATTGATACAAATATCGAGCGAGAAATGAGGAATTATCGATGCAAAGATATATTTATACCATCATTTTTAACGCCTGATGTGAAACTCATCGTGAATGATTGTCATATTTCAAATCTGATTGACAATAAAAATCAGTTTGCTATGAATAACGATATTAAATCCAATAATAATGATTTATTGACAATTCATGAGAAAGTTACGCCTGGATTTCACGCCAATAAACATTGTGATGGAATAGGAAAAGAACGAATGGACAAATTGTTAAAAGATAAAATATCTGGCAGTGAAAATGTTCACAAACTTTCTTCTAACCTATTTGAAAATAATAAATCGTTTAGTTCCTACGATGACTTGACATCATTAATGAAATGTCAAACATTTAATGACTCTAAAATAGATTCTGATCAGTTGAATGGCCTGACGTCGAGTGCTATGAAAATATTTACTGACAAAGTCGTTGAAGGAAGTGATATTTTGGCAGAGTCAAAGCAAATAAAGGCGACGAATTTAAATGAAAATCTTGAAGAAAATGAAATATTTAAAAAAGAAAAAATATTTGATAGACATTATACAAATCATAATAATTCTTGGCGACATTGTATTCGTTGTAATAAACCATTGCTTCATGCTGTTAATAATACAGATAATAATTCACATCAAAATATTTTATCATCTTCAATTGTGGATATTCAATTGTTGCAAGATCAAAACCAAGAGAATAAATGTAATGAAGAAAATTCGACCGAGTTCATCAGTTCCCATAGCCATCAAGTAGAGCATCAAGACAATGAAAATAAAATTATCGGTCAATGTTTTCCCACAGTTAAAAAAACAGAGAATTCGGAACGGCACTACATCAATCAGGAGAATTATTTATTCAGAGATCCTGATTCACCGAGTGACATTGATCAGATAACTTCACGTGTACATTCGAATATTAAATTTCGATCCAGAGTATTCCAACAAAATTATGGAGATGAAGAATCATCGCAAGAACATTCTCGGAATGTTATATTTCATCTTCCAAGTTCCGATGAAATATTGATGAATGATTCTGACAATTGTTCAATTAATTTTCCCATCAATGATAAAATTGCTGTAAAAGAGGTGAAGTCATTGAACGCTGAGGACGATGAAAAGACGGCATTCTGTCGTGAGATTATTCGCATACGTCAAAATTTAAAATCACCGCAAATAATTAGAGAAAAAAATAAAAAATATTCAATTGCTGAGAAAAATATTGCTGCAATTATTGACGATGTAACTAAATATTCACTGCGTAAAAATGTTGATGATTCATGTACTACTGTAGATAATGAATGGAACTCGAGCGATGAAAATCAAGATAATGACAATGATGAGCAATTAAATAAAGTAATATTTCCCAAGGAAACTAAAAGGGCAATGGCTATATTGTTACGTTCTTCAAGAGAAAATTGAGAATGCCAATGAAATTATAATGGAAAAATGATAAATAAAAAAGAATAAATTTTTGTCATACTTAATTTAATCAGAAAAAAATTAATAACAATAGAATCCATTTAGAATTATTTTATTGTATTGTACTGGAATAATATGATAATTACAACATGCCTTAAAAGGTATATAACAAAAGATATTTTTTTCGTCATTTCATTTGTGATTTCACTAAAATGCTTTCATCGAATCAGATTTATTAATAGCAGAATTATAAAAATATAAAAGGGCTACAGTAACAATGAGCATAGACTTTCATTTAACAACGTGTCGTGAAGTGAATGCAAAATTAAAATACAATGTATGTATATAAATGAAAATAAAAAATCGAAATTTATGTTTTACAAGCTATTGCTAAATGATATGCTTTCTACGACATTAAAATACAGACTGAAAAAAAAAAATGTAATAATGGTTGAATTAATTTCTTAGAAAATTTCGTAATTTATTATATTAATGTCGGGTCAGTGGTGAGAAAACAAAAGGAAATTGGTCATTTAATTATAAGAATAGGAATTCGTGGAGATTTAATTCGCAACATTAATTCTTTTAATTAAAAATATTCAACTGTTTCGATTCGTTAATTATTATCTCGACAATGGTTTACATATACAAAATTTCATAATTTATTTAAACAAAATTAATAGGAAATTTTAAAATAAATTTCTCTGTTAAATACAAAATTATATTCTATTTATTTTTTATTTTCTACTGTTATTTTATGAGAGTTTCTATAATATTTTAAATGTATTACAATCTTCAAACATTTTGTTTCTTTTGGACACGCGATTTTTCAAGTAATTATACATAAATATGCACAAGAGAGAGCTTCTTGTTAGACACGGTCCATGGTGTTTTTATCGTACATTAGAATAAAATTACGTCGTCATCACGAAATTAATTGATGAAAAATAAAAAAAAAATTGGACATGAATTGAAAAAAGTATCCAAGAAAAATAGTTTCGCATTTACTAAATTAAAAATACTGTCGTGTCATAAAATTCTACATCAACTTTACTTCTTCCAATCTTTCTTCATGCAGTTACAAAATTTTTTTTTTTTCAAGACACAAACTCTTGTTTACTCTTTTATGAATTCTCAAATTCACAGTTATAAAATTGAGTGCTTGTATTTTTATATCACAATGATTATTAAAATCTACACCGTTAGTCACATTAATATATTAAATTAAATATAATAAGCCGCTTAATGACATTAAGTAAAACTGTTTTTCTCCTTTCTAACTAAGCTCAATAAATAATTTTATATATAATAATATAAACAAATATATATACATATATGCAGTGCAAAATTGTCATTTTATTGATGAGGTATAAAAGATGTCGGTTTGAGACTTTGATGCTCGTAAAAGTTATCTCTTCAAGTAATCCAATCTTTTCAATATTTTATTGATTAAACCTTGCCGCCTGACAATCATATATAATTCATATATACAATAAATTATAACCAGTTAAGAAAAAAATTTACCTATCGTGATCATAATAAATTAATCAAACTATAATATTTCCAACTATCAGGTGTAAATAGTTTTCAAACTTATATTTCATAACGCAATTAACTTATCTATCATCTTATACATGAAGTAATTAACGACTTTATTTCTTAATAGCATTAACAAGTCTGTTGGATAAATAAGAGGGTTAAATTTCCCGCCCGGTTGCCGCTACCGGAAGTGGCGCAATCGTATTAGGAAAAAAAAAAAAAGACTTCTCTCTACAACATCAGCAAAAATATTCTAACAAAAAAAATGACGACTCAATATTCTTTATTATTTTTTTCCAATGCAATTTTCCTTCATATAACCTCAAAAAAAATTACACAAAGTATCTTTATTGCCATAAATGAATATTCCAAGATTCTAAAATTTATTATAATTATTAAATATTAATATCAAATGATCATTTTCATAATTTTATTATTAAAAAAAAAATACATTTATATTATAATTAAATACAGCAAACCCTCCGAATAGCGGTCATAGAAATTTTATTGGAGAAATTACCATTGTAATGTAGAGAGTGAGAAAAAAATTTTTGAAACATTTAAAAAATGACCGGTGTCAAGAGGTGGCCACTATTGAGAGGTGACCGTTATTGAGAGGTGACCAAAAATATAATTTTTACTGTAATGTAAAGAATGAAGAGAAAAATTTGTTCGAACACTTAAAAAATGACCACATTTTTAATGTGGCCGCTATTAAGAGGTGTCCTATAATACAGTTTTTACTATAGCATATAGAGAATGAAGAGAAAAAAAATTTTTGTTTATCATTTAAAAATAACCGGAGTTCAGAGGTGACCGTTATCGAAAAGTGGCCGCTATTGGGAGGTGCTCGATAATACAATTTTTACTGCAACATAACGAACGAAGAGAAAAAAATTCTTTTTATCATTTAAAAAATGACCGGAGTTCAGAGGTGACCGCTATTGAGGGGTGACCGTTCTTGAGAGGTGGTCGATAATAAAGTTTTTACTGTATATTTATAATATGTACGGAATGAAAATGCATACATATATATATATAAAAAAGTAAACGAAGAGAGTCAACCTCCCGCAGCAGTTCAATGCATTACGGCCTTATCCCCCACTTATATATTTTATACGTTCTTTCACCCCCGCTTCAGGCCCGCCATATTTCTATAGTCGCCACAGAACATACACTCACGCCGGCACCCTGTTTGCTAGTCGCTCAAGTCGCTTAGTAGCGACACAGTCCTCGTTGGCACACGGTGCACGCCACAGTTCAACTGGCGTATTCAATATTTATTTAAACAAAGTATCAAATTTTTATTCACCACATAACACACTCGCATCATATCCGTACATTCAGACAAACAAAATATACCACAAACAATACATAAATATATGCAAACTTATCCTCGTACGCATAAAAATAAAAAAATATATTAAATATTTCAATCAGTTTAACGTCAAATCCATTTCGAGTGAGTGAGTAAATAAAGTCAAAAAGTAATATTTAAAAATAAATAATAAAAAAAAAAAAACGTGTAATTGTATTGCTGAATATTGACGGTAAATTTTCCTTACATTGGGGTGAGTATAAATATATGTAAATATGTACATTATTGTATATAAGTATATATATTATTATATGCGGCGGACATTTTAATATACAAGACATTATGTATTTAGATATTCTGAGAATGTTTTTATTCGTACACTCGTCGCGGTGAACGCGTGTCATGTTGACAAAACAGAGGATAACAAAGCGAAATATAAGAGAAATAAAAAAAAATAACTAATAATAATAACTGAGTGTGACAGAGATAAATAAATAATAGATGGAATAATAGAAGAAAAGGTGGAGGAGGATGTGCTCTTTGTCATGATCGTCACGGTGAACGAGCACACTTTTATTGTGTCGCTCCTGGACATCTTTGACTATCTTTGCTCCCTTATCTATAAAATATGTAAAATATATTACAATACTCATATCAATGTCTCTGAAAAAGTTATAGAAAATATTACAAAACTTTCTTCATTACGTGCACATGAGTTTATAATATAAAGGGATAAATAATTGTTATTAACATATTATTAAATATATGTATTTTGTATAATTGATGTTATATGAAAGGATATTGGAAGGAATATAAATAATAATGTATATATTATTTTATTTATTTATTTATTTATTTTGAAGTTTGTTTCTCGTTTTGTGCGCACACGCTGAGTCACACTGATCGCACCGTGTGCAAGGATTGTAGCCCCTGACAAAATGAATATATAACGTCTGGGTGGGGTCGACAAACACCACCCGGGGGTTGGCTGGGGTATGGCTTGGCCTTGTCTGATGCTCTCTATTTAGCATCCACGTTTTTAACAGTGAAAATTCATATATGACAGTTACATACTTTTACCATTTTAATGTTTTGTCTATCTCGAATTATCACACGACTCTGTTTTCAATATTTTACATATTTTTCTCTGTATTTTTACACCGTCAGACAGTTGCATACATCATTTTATTTATTTATTTATTTATTTATCTCTTTATTTTCCCCTCAGACAAAATTAAAAACATTCTTTTTATTACAAATAAAAATACATGATTGCATTTATTAATTTTTTATCAATTGAATTTTATTTTTATTTCAGTAACTGCAGCAGTTGGATTTTTTTTTTTTCATTTTCACAAGATTGAAGATAAAAATAAATTCCTGATGTTAAACTTTGTATCAATAAGAATAACATGAGTTATATTACACTTACCTATATACTTATATACCTTTTCATATTCAAATGTGTGTAAGGAAGTGTAATGTGTGTATATATTTATATGATAATGTGTTGGTTTGTCGAGTGTAATGAATGTTTCCTTGTAATTTTTTATTTCTTTCTCATTTTGCCTTTGAGAGTCTTCTTTTATTTTATTTTTTATTTTTGTATTTTTCTCTTTTATCTTTCTATGGATATGTATAATGTATACATCGGTTTTTTGGTTCCTTCCCACTTCCGGCTCGCGAACGAATATCATTATTTCAAAAGCCACACGGGGATTTATAATCACAGCGACATTCTCAGCTCTTTTAACAGACAGACATTGAAATATATATGGACATTGCTTCTAAAAATAAAGAAATAAAAGAGGAAAAAAAAAAATTATCCCATCATTTTCATCGCTACATGAGGATTATCTGTTATCTCCTCTTTAAATATGATCATTTTATATGTATTTATATATTTACATACACCCTCGAATCTTTTTATGTAAAAAAAAAATTTTTTTCTTTCTCATTTTTTGGCTTTACTCCCACAGATATATTTATATTTATATCATATACACATAAATGTATGTACACACAATGAATTTCATGATAATGCTTTGCATAATTCAATTGTGGGAAATGTGTAATCCATAAATTTATATAAATAATTGAAAGAATTCTGAATGTAAATAAAAAATTAATAAAATAAAAAAGTGGATTGTTGGAAAAAAAGATGAGACAAGTGATTGTCATGTGAGGAAAATACAAATGAAAATAAATGTTATTATCATTCAATAGGAATAAAGATAAAAATGAGAGAAAAAAATTTGAAATGAAAAAAAAAACAATTATTTATTTTATATTTATTTATAAAAATTATATGTAACCTACTGACCTACAGAAGAAATTTTATGTCAATATAATTGTTAATCCTGCAGATTCATAATGCGAAATAAAATTTATCCAATGAGTCGAAAAATTTAATATGTAAATATTGCAAAAATAAACAAAAACAAAAATCCTCAACTTTTATTGTAATTGAAATAAAAAAAAAAAATAACGACAAATTGTAAAAAATTTACCTTCTCGATATAATATAGTTTATATATTATTTATAAATTTTTTCCTATATGTATATAATTTAAATAACAACTGATTAATCATCACGATTACGAAATTTGTAACGGTATAATGGAAAATGAGTGAATGAGTTTTAAAACGTGTGGCTTTGACCGAATAAATTTGTGTTCGGCGAATATAAAATTAAAAAGAAAAAAATCTCCACTTGGAGGCGAAAGAAGAGCCCGTGACCGTTACGGGTACACGGAATTCTTGCGAGAAGTCTGCGTATATATATATATACGACCGACTTCCTCAACGAATTACACATATGTATACATATGCATAAGTACATTCACACATTTCTATATACCCATAGAGAAATTATTTTCTTGTTTTCTCGCAGGAACAATATAAAGTAGAAACTCGACCAACAGATGTACATACACATATAATCATGATAATATATTTAATACTTTGTGCAGTGTATATAGTATTATGGGAATATTTGAAATGTATGTGAGAGACCTTGAAATAGTTTGAATATGGCATTTGGCTTTAACAGTATCCATGGGTTACCAAGTGGGAATCCCATAAAGATCAATACCTGACGCAACCAATACGCATCCAACCATGTATATAAATATGTATATGTATGTATGTATGTATGTATGTATGTATGAATTTTAGGGCGTTTTGCTCTTTGTATATATGTAATTCACTGTCAGAATCCCTTGGAATACAGATCAACATATAAATGTATGTGGCACACGTCCAAAACAAAAGGGAAAGCACAAATGACACAAACGCTTTCAGAAGTCATTACAATTTTCTATTTTTTTTTTTTTTTATTCGAGTGCACGAAAGCGGTTGTTTATATGTATGAACTATTTCCAACTTGTTCATGATAAATGAATGAGAAATTAAATAAATTATCCTCATTACTATTGAGGTTTTTAATTTATTTTATTTTATATGAATGAATTAAAAAATTGTTTGTAAATTTATATTTAAATGAAAGAATTTGTATGTTGGCATCAAACAGAGGCAGACGATCCAATGAATATTTCTGGTCTACGAAACAATGAGAGTATATCTGCAATGCATACTCGAGCAAATACCAGACTATGTACTTGACAAAGTATTTGAAGACAAATTTTTAAGTGTATTAAAAATCAACGTGGGGTTTGTGGAATTATTTACGAATGAATGTTTTAATTTTGATAAATAGTTCAGGGTGGTTATAAATTTTTTGTTACGTTTTTAATGTTGTTGAGGATTGTGTGTTTGTGATGGATCAATGTCTCGCGCCTTCTGTGGTTTGCCACAGATAAAATTACGTGTAACCATAAGAGTACATGCAACACGTCAATGTTTTCTATCATGGACTCTTCACAACTCTCGAGTGTTGTTTTTCCTTTTATGGAAACGAAAAATTTTCCTCTGTAATTAATACCTAGCTCATACAAGTATATTCTTCTATGTTATTAATAATAGTGTAATAATTTTATTCATTTAATATTTATGATATATTATTTATGCACGTTTGTGGAATAATTAGATTAATAAAATTGATTGCTACGTTTTTTTTTTTCTATGTTTCAGATAATATACAGGAATTGTATGTGAACTGAACGATTTAATTGATGATCTAGTGGCATCAAGAAAGCAAAACGTTGGATATTGAACAGTCATACTGACAAAGAAATCGCGGAAGGAATATTGTAGCGTGTGTCTTGGTTGAAAATATACGTAAAGAGTCAGCGCACACGAAGTATTATCGTTTTATCGAGACAATGCAAAGCAACGGGGCGGAAAGCGGAAGTGAGAATGGTGTAGACAGATCTGGTTGGACGGTAAGTAATTCGAGAAATTAATTTAATCTTTATAGTACGAAAATTTTATAATTTTTTCTGTTGATAATTTATGTTAAAATCAAATTTCATTTAATGGAATAATTTATTATGAAAATAATATAAATGATTCATTAATTATTTTCTATAAATATTTATTTCAATTGTCAAATTACAAAATGATATATTTTTCACACCTGATGCTTGTAAATTAAAGTAAATTATTTTTATATTTAATTTAATATTCACAGGTGGGTCTTATCAATGGGAAATTTAAATATTTAACTGCTGAAACGTTTGGATTTAAAATCAATGGAAATGGCTCGAGTTTGAAGAAAAAACAGCTATGGACACTTGAAGGAAGTGAACATCAAGTTTTTTTACGTTCACATCTTGACCGTTATCTTGCTGTAGACCAATTTGGAAATGTTACTTGTGAAGCAGAAGATCCATCGGATCCTGGATGCGCTTTCCAAATTCAACTTGCTTCAGATGGTAATTAAAAATTAAAAATAAATTATTTTATCTATAAAATCGACATTGAAATTTGTATTTTCAAATTTTAATTGTAATTTATTAATTCTTATCTGATTAATGTGAATTAATAATAATCATTTATGTAATTTATAATACATTTATTTATCGTGCTCTTTGATTGAAGGACACTATATAATTTACAATCATTATTTAGACGTATAAATAGATTAAATTGTTTTATTATTGCAGGAAGTGGTAGATGGGCCTTGAAAAATGTACAACGTGGATATTTTTTGGGCTCGAGTCAGGATGAACTTAAATGCATGGCTAAAGCACCGGGCGAGGCTGAATATTGGCTCGTACATCTTGCAGCAAGACCTCAGGTAATTTATAAACTTAACTGCAATTAAATTATTTATTTTTCACTTTATTTTTTCCTTTCAAAAATCAACTAGATAAATAATTTATATCGATATTAAATTTCTATTTATTCTATTCTGTAGGTGAATCTTCGATCCGCGGGTCGTAAACGTTTTGCTCATTTGAGCGCGACGCAAGATGAGATTCACGTGGATGCGCCTGTGCCATGGGGCGAGGATACACTATTTACACTGGAATTTAGACCAGCAGCAAATCCAGACAATGAAACAGTTGGCAGTGGAAAATCTGAGGGTGGTCATTATGCATTGCATACTTGCAACAATAAATATTTATGCCGCGATGGAAAATTATTGGATAGTTGTACACGTGATTGTCTCTATGCCGCTGAATTTCATGCTGGTCTTCTTGCACTTAGGTACTTTAAATATTCAAACATAAATTATTTGTTTACACGCAATTCATATTAAATATAATTGAAGTTAGTTAAGCATTAATTGAACCAACTGAATGAATATATAATTGAGCACTGAAAGTGTTGAAAAAAAAAAAAAAAAATGTTTCTTCAAGTAATTTCTTGTTTTTATTGTTTTTAGGGACATTCATGGAGCGTACTTGGCACCAATTGGCAGTAAAGCAGTTTTAAAATCACGTTCCACAACTGTAACTCGTGACGAATTATTTTCTTTAGAAGAATCACTGCCACAGGCATCGTTTGTAGCGGCATTAAATCAGCGTTACGTCTCCGTTAAACAAGGTATACACGTATAAAATAATCAGCCAGTTATTTTTGTCTTTTTATTCTATCTTGTATTTATTTTTTTTTTTCGTATGATACTATTCATTATTCGCCGGAAGTAACTGCTCCCTACTCTTCCTTCTTTCTATTTCTCTTTCCTCTTATGCCCGCAATAACATTAAAAATTCATGATTGCTCAAGTGCCTCACTTGATGCACACACACACACAACATATTAATTGCTAACAACTCTACAAGAGAACATCCAACTCTTCCTTCATCCAATAAATAAATCATAATAGTTATTTTATCACATTTTTTATTTCCAATCTTTTTTTTCTTTCTTTTTCAATGTCATTTACATGCAATGATTTGTTTTATCAATTCAGGTGTTGATGTCACAGCAAATCAGGATGAAATTTCTGGCCATGAAACATTTCAATTGGAGTTTGATCGTGTAACTAAACGATGGTATGTGCGAACAATGCAAGATCGTTATTGGAGTTTAGAAGCTGGCGGTGGTATTCAAGCGTCCGATCATAAACGTTCATCAAATGCACTATTTGATTTGATATGGCAACCTGACGATGGTACAGTTGCATTGCGCGCCAATAATGGAAAATTTTTGGCCACAAAACGATCGGGACATCTTTATGCTAATTCAGATTCAGCTGATGGAAATGATTCTGATGCATCCAAGTATTATTTTTATTTAATGAACAGGCCAATACTCGTTTTGCGTTGTGAACAGGGATTTGTTGGTCCTAAAAGTGCAGCAAGTCCGAAATTGGAATGTAACAAAGCTGGATATGAAACTATTCGTGTTGAACGCTGCGAACGTGGCATTGTTCGATTTAAAGGTAATTTATATTTATTATTATGGATTTTTCGTATTTGCCGTGAATAATTATTTCTTATTTTATTGTAACGGTGTTGTTTTTTTTTCGGTTTATTTTAGGACAAAATGGAAAGTATTGGAATGCTGACAGTGAGGGAGTAACTGTAGACGCTGATCAACCGTCTGTAGGATTTTATTTAGAGCTTCGTGAGCCCTCTCGTTTATGTATTAAATGCACTGATGGACGATATTTGTCTGCTGGTAAAAATGGCGCAATTCGTTTGGGCGAGACTGATTATAATTCGGCAACAAAGTGGGAATTTTAAAAAAAATCAACGGTCAACAACTTAATAATAATATTACACATAATAAATTATCTGTACTATTACGTTTATGCGACGCTAACGAAGAAACAAAGTTTTGATAATAATATTTACGTATTTAATTTAAGTATTCATGGATGGAAATTTTTTTTTCTGTGGCTATGAATTTAATGAAAAGCCAATGAATTTTTTTTTTTTTGTAATACTCAATTATGTGACGGCGTATGTGCCGAGTGTAATATCGTTAAAAGATGATTTGATGCAATGGAATGAAAGAAAAAATAGATTTTTTCGACTGAGTGAAAAAATTCTGTCAGCATATACAAAATTTTTCATTACAAGTGGATACTGCTGACAATTTTCGTGTGTTTTTATATCAATTTTGTCTACTTTTATACCTTATGAAAAGCTTGAAAAAGAAAAAAAAAAAAGTAAAACGCACATTGAATTTTTTTTGATAAAAATATAATGGAGAAAATTAATACTAATTTTCTCCATGAAACAAAAAGCTTTGGCAATTTTTTATCGCCATAAATGAATGATAAAAAAATAAAATATAAAAATTTTTGAATAATATTTTTTACTAATTGAGTGTACTTTCAAATGTGTCCATATATCAGACACAGCAATAAATCAACAAAATAATTAATTAATTAATTAATAGAGTACACAGAATTCGATAGATTGATGATGACTTTACTGGAGCAAATAGCTTAAACACTTTTGTGTAAATATAAACATATAAGCTTGTCTATTGCTTATACCGCTGTCCTTTATAAACGCCAGGAATATTTTATAAAAAAAAAAAAATGATGAATAATACAGACACACAACTGTTACAATTCCCCCGATATTTATTCATCGCTTGTAATGTCAAAATCGTCTTACTGAAGCGGGGCTGAAAGTGGGATGACAAACATTAACATACAAAAAATAAAATAATTATATATATATATAGAATATTTCGTTTTATTTTTATTCATTTAACATGTTCCATATAAAATTAATTAAATTAATTTGAATAGTTTGGTCAACAATTATTCATCAATTCCACAAATGAAATTTTAATTTAAATTAACAGTGAAAAATAAGTATAAGAAAAAATTTTAAACGGAATTTTTACTAGTAATTAATTAATTAATTAATTAATTAAATAATAAGTAGTGATTTTATTTATTTCACTGTATATTTATTGAATTTACAATGTATTACGAATTTAACATATCTGCCATTGTTTTTTGACGCATAATTCGTTTTTGTGCTTTTTCTTCTAATTCATTACAAAATTCATTAAACATCAATCGTAAAGATGGATAAAATAATGGTAACAATGATAATTCTGCAATGCTGAATTGCATATTGTCGAATGCAATACCAACATTATTAAGAATGCCAGTGTCATTTGGTAATCGTGGCATTTTTGAATATCGCTGACTAAAATGAGTTAATAATGTAAATTTTGCATTCATTTCTTCACCAATCGTCAATGCTTCTGATATCGTTGAATGTCTTTTCTTTTTTGCTTCTTCCACCAATTCATCCTCCATTGTCGCTTCATGAATAAGAAGGTCACAAGATTCACCAATTGAAATAATATTTAAACACGGTCTCGTGTCACCACTAAAAAAATATAAAATAAAAATTATTCAATATGTACAATTTCATTTATCTACAATTCTAAAGTAAAAAGATTTTACCTGTACACAATTTTTTTTCCATTTTTCAACGTCCAAGCAACAGCAAAGGAAAATGGACAATGATAAACTTCGACTGTATAAACATCATCAAGTCGAAGTTTTTTTTTTAATTCATCGTACGAATTATGTGCAATTTTCCGTGCATTAAAATTAAGACAATGATTTGGAATTAAAGTATAATTTGTTTCAATACGTTCGAATTTTCTGTTATACAGTTTTAGCCACAAATCAATTTTACTTGGCGCTAATAAAAATATTGGCTCATTAGTAATGCGTTGTCGTTCTTGAAGAACTCCAATTAAACCCAAATGATGATCAGCATGTAAATGCGATACATAAACTGCCTGTATTATAAAATAACAAAAATATTAATATAATAAATAATGAATAATAATTAACAATTATTTTACCTTAATACTAGCAAGAATTTTATCAATCTCTGAAGGGCCGAAAAACCGTATTAATTGTCCAATAGTTCCTTCACCACAATCCAATAATACACTTGTGTCTTCGTCAATTCTTAAAAGAATTCCACTAGTATTTCTAATTTTATTTGGTATACACGAGCCTGTACCAAGCATCAATATTTTTGGATATGCTTCTGATTCATTTATACATTTAGATTTAGCATTAATGTCTGTTTGTAATTCTGCCAATGAATCGAGAAAACCCTCAACATTAAACACCTCATCAATATCTGTTTCTCTGCTAATTTTTATTTTACTTTCTTCCAATCCTTTTAGCGGACGCAAATGAATGGCATTAAGTGTTTCAGCTCGATGAATATTCAATTTTTTCAGACACTCAGACTGCAAAATACATGGATAAAAAATATTAAATTTTATATTTTATAGAAATTAATTTACTGAAATTATTCACTTACTTCAATTGGATATTTTTCGTTCTCTGCCGGCGGAAATTGGTCGTGTATTATTGGAAATATTGTGGGATGTAAAAGATGTAATTTGTGCTGGATTTTATGAATACCTTCATAATTTATAGAACTATTACTTTCATTTATAATTAAATGTTGAGTATCATCTCCAAAACGTGACATCCATTCAACGTAACGTGGATTTCGTATTATATCCTCAGGTGAAAAATGAACGACACATTTCGCTATATTTTCTGGATCAGTTGAATCTTTTTGATAATTTTTAAATACTTCATTATTAATTAATGAATCCAAATACTCTTCATCGGGACATTCAATAACTGCGATTAATTTTCGAATATAAATGAATTATTTACTCATAATTTATGATAATTATTCCATGAACATTTTCATAAATGATTAGAACTTACCAATGAAAACAGGACCAGGTGTTGATGGTTCACAAACATCAGCACTTTTTAATATTGTACCATCTTCAAGTGTCACGTCATTACCAGATTTTAATTGACCCAAGATTGGACCTGGTGTCACACCTCTGTCCACACATTTTTCTAAATCTAACATACCTGGTTTATCATGTAATTTACAAATATATGAAACGCAACCTTTAATTCTCCCATATTTCGATCGATTACTAATTTTTTTTCCCAATTTATATTTTGTTGCATTTCTTTTACCATTACTATTAATTTCATGAGCATAGTAATCTGTATTGTCAATAATGAGAGGCTCATCATCATCAGAATCGCTTTTCGATGTATTTTTCATTAAATGCACATAATGAATTCTCATACAATCATCGACATAACAATTATCTTCACTGCAATTTGCTTCAACAACATTGAGATTCTTCAATGAAACAAATGGTTTTACAGCATCAAAAATTTCATAAATTCCTCTAGGTCCATGAAGTCTAAGTTCAGGAACTCCCATGTCTTGAATTGTTAATATCATGCCTGGAAATCCACCCATATTTTTCCATGTTGGTGTCGTGAAAAATACATTCTCTAATTTTGTCAAACGTAAATGATGCTCTTGTGCTAATCTTTGAGTTCCTTCGCCACAATTAAAAATATATTTAAAGTGGTCAGTGGATACATAGAGGCTACTTGGTGTACCACGTACTCCACTACCCAACACCTATTAACCAAAAAAAAAAAGAAAAAATGTTTTTTATTCATACAGAATTATTGTATAAATTTATATTACAACTAGGAATAAAATGATATTTTACCTGTAATGTCACATAGCTGGGAATAATTGATGAATTCTTGGCTTTTTTCTGAATTATTTTTGCTTGTTGAATTTGTTTACTGATAGCTTGCTGCGACATGGATTTAAAAATACTTCGCAAGTGATTATAAATACGCATTTGATAATTGCAAAAAATTATTTACCCAAAAAAAAAAAATACTTATAACAGTGTATTAATTATTTGTTTGAAATTTATATTTTGAATGTTATTAATTAATTCGATAATTAAATATGAAAGAAAAACTACCTATGCGGATACGTGCTTCGCGTGTAAATATTTTGTAGGTTATGTTTGTGGAATAGGAATATAACATACTAGCAATATTGTTCTATGTACTCATGTAGCAATATGAAACTAGCGACAGAATTTTTTTGATATATGATAGCTAATTGCAGAACATTAGAATGAATAGGTTATGATTTGAACTTTGAATAGTTTATATTTTTCAAGAACAGGAAGTTTTGTAAATTGGAGGATTAATTGAAGATAGTAAAATTTGGAGGTTATGCATTGGATAGTAGACCGTGTTTATTTTACAATACTTAAATTATGTAAACATTAAATTGAAATTGGAATGCGCATATAATCACCATAAATATTATCAATGTCTAAAAATGATTAATAAAATTTCAAATATTTAAATAGATTATGGAAATTACAAATTTTCTTATTTTTATAATGAAGATAAAAAATGGAGTAATGAACCTAAAAAATTATTGGTAAGATTGTTTATTAGATAATATTCATTCAATAATGTTTAATGAAAATTTTATTAATAATAAATATGCAAGTTTATTATATTTAAATTGGATTGATAAAATTTTTAGAAAAATAATTTAGTGGCCCTGAAAAGGGCCGTTTGTTTTTGTAGTGCAATTTGTTGAATGGACCGCTTAACCTCCAAAACCATAAAGAGTACGTCCTTGACGTTTCAAAGCATAGACAACGTCCATGGCTGTGACTGTCTTCCTCTTGGCGTGCTCGGTGTATGTTACAGCATCACGAATGACATTTTCAAGGAACACCTTGAGTACACCACGAGTTTCTTCATAGATCAAACCAGATATACGTTTGACACCACCTCGACGAGCCAAACGACGGATTGCAGGCTTGGTGATACCTTGGATATTATCACGCAATACTTTACGATGGCGCTTCGCTCCTCCTTTTCCCAATCCCTTTCCTCCCTTTCCTCGACCAGTCATTGTGAATCAAGTAAAATGCAACAAACAACTTCAACAGAAGACAAGTGTGAATTGATGTAAAATTAGCGAATTTCTCGCTTTTAAGCATTCACTTGAATTACCCCTACCACTGTTCGATCGACCAATCCTCATCGTTTGAAATTTTACCCCCACTGTTATACAACTGGCCAATCGTTGCTTTGAAACGAAGTTGACCCTTCTCTTGATGTTACAGGAAATGTGATGCTCCAAAATTAAGTCGATTGAATACAAGAGAAAGAAATTCAAATGAAATCGAAATTTGAATAATTTTTGTAGATGAAAAAAAAAATTTTCTTTCATAGATTTTATTTTAATGATTAATTGAATAAATGAATAGTCATTTGTATTTTTAATAGTGCGTATATGTATGCCAAAATTGTTTATATATGAAGATATGATTATATTCAGAATACTTAATAATAAATTCGATATATTAATTTATTGTATTTAATTTAGAATAGTGAACTTGATGGTTTATTAATGAAAGGTTTATACAATATAAAACTATGTATGTAAAAATTATTTTAGGTGCAATAAGAAAATTTGTTTAAGAGCTGTTATTTTTAGAATCTTAGTTATATATTTGAATACAACATTATTTATTTTTATGAAATAACGAAAATGAAATAGAATTTTTGAATTAAATATAACAAACTTGATTGATAATATTTTCATGGAGTGTATTGGTGATTATAAAAAAAAGTTTGAGATATATCTAGGTAAATTTTTCTGTTTTGTAAATGTTATTATATTTAGTTATGAATGTAATTAAACAAATGATTTGGAATTATTGTAGAATATATAAATTTTGAGTATAGTCAATTGTGATAAGATCAAATGAACGTTTATATATGTTTGGTGGCCCTGAAAAGGGCCGATTTGTTTGTTCAAATTCCAATTGAGCGATTTACTTAGAGCTGGTGTATTTGGTCACAGCTTTAGTACCTTCACTAACAGCGTGCTTGGCCAATTCTCCTGGTAAAAGAAGACGGACGGCAGTTTGGATTTCCCGTGAAGTAATAGTTGAACGTTTGTTGTAATGAGCAAGTCTGGAGGCTTCAGCAGCAATTCGTTCAAAGATATCATTAACGAAACTGTTCATGATGCTCATTGCTTTACTGGAGACACCAGTATCTGGATGAACTTGTTTCAACACTTTGTAGATGTAGATTGCGTAACTTTCCTTCCTCTTACGCTTCTTCTTCTTGTCAGTCTTTGAAATATTTTTCTGGGCTTTTCCAGCCTTTTTCACTGCTTTACCACTGGCTTTCGGCGGCATGATGCAATATTTGATACTTGAAAGATGATTGATATAACTCGGCTTCAAGGTGTTTTTCTGGTCGCCCGAAAATTTTGGAATATAACACAGTTTGTAAAGTACTAGCGATCCAATCACAGAGAAGGTTGGAGTGGGGGGTGACATCATGCTGCTCTGTGATTGGATCGCTAGTTCCTACACTCTAATGCGCATGCGCGGGTATTCATCGGTACTAGCGATCCAATCAACTCGCATTGAAATGGAGCAGTACAAGCGTGATTGGATCGCTAGTACCTACCAAAAGTTAGGAAAAACGCGAAAAAATGGGTGTGGGGATAATTCTACTCTTAGCTCTCTACGTGAGAGTGTTCTTTTGAGTTTTAACCTAAATACTTATCATCATGTCTGGTCGTGGCAAAGGAGGCAAAGTAAAGGGAAAGTCAAAGACTCGTTCCAACAGAGCTGGACTTCAGTTCCCCGTTGGTCGTATTCATCGTTTATTGCGTAAAGGAAATTATGCAGAACGTGTTGGTGCTGGTGCTCCAGTGTACTTGGCTGCAGTAATGGAATATTTGGCCGCTGAAGTTCTCGAGTTGGCAGGCAATGCTGCTCGTGACAACAAGAAAACCAGAATCATCCCACGTCATCTTCAATTAGCCATCCGTAATGACGAGGAATTAAATAAATTGCTTTCTGGAGTCACCATCGCTCAAGGAGGTGTTCTTCCCAACATCCAAGCTGTATTACTTCCCAAGAAGACAGAAAAAAGCAGCTCTTAAATTGTTTAAATTTAAGCATATACAATCGGCCCTTTTCAGGGCCACCAAATATATCTTTACGTAAAATTTCTAAACTCACATCAGAACAAAAATATTTGAATATAAATCTCTAAACAGTTTATGCTTAATTGACCTCTAAGATATGAACAAATTCTCTATACATAAATAAATATTCATTTATTTTATTTTAAAATATCAACAAGTTTTTGAATAAAAATTATTAATTGAATATAATATTTGCGAATGATCAAAGTTAAAGCATGCTCGATTAGACTTTAATTAAAAATAAAAACTAATAGCATACAATCTCATTTATTTATCATTCATAAAACTTACAACATTATATTTTATATTCTGAAATTTTATAATTACTCCAGACTGCTTTCGCAACGCCATCTAGAAAGGATGTACGGATTCATTATAAGACCGGGTACACACTAGACGAGCAACAAGGGCGAAAGAATTTGTTCGGATAAATTCGGCCAAAAATATTTAGCGTTCGATATGAAATTTGAATAAATAGAGTGGCTTCATCCATGATTCAAATCACAATTGAAAATACATAATTAATATATTTACACATGACGTAGATTCGTATTGCGCAGTAAAACCATCCACATTAGAAAATAGACAAAACGAATTCCGCCATATTTTCTTTCGTTGTATTGCCTGGCGAGTGAACACGAACAAAAATGTTCGTCGGCGTTTGTGAGGACGTCCACATTAATCAAAAGTAGCCAAAAGAATTCTTCAGCCTTTGTTGGCCGTTCGCCTAGTGTGTACCCGGCCTTAGATAGAACAAAGCGCCATCGCAACAATACTTTTCTAACAAATACATTTAATAATTGTCTATTTTCAATAACATTATACCTACATTCAACGATTGAATGTCTGATAAATAAAAATAATTTATAGAAGAAAATGATTTAAGAGTAAGGATTTTTTTTGTTTGTAAATTAATTGTGAATTTCAAATATGAAATATTTTCGTTTTGAATATAATTTGTGGCCCTTAAAAGGGCCGGTTTGTTATATCGAGACTAGATAATCATTCCAGCATTCAATAATTTTAATTTACTTCTTCTGTGCTACTGCTTTTTTGGGTGAGGCCTTGGTAGGTTTTGGAGCTGCGGTTTTCTTCGGTTTCGGTGCTTTTGGTTTGGATGTTGGAGACTTTACAGTTTTCTTAGCTTTTGATGGACTCTTCGATTTTTCAGCTTTGGCGGCAGCTGCAGCAGCAGCAGCTTTAGTCACTTTTTTCTCTGAAACAGCTTTCTTAACTGGAGCTTTCTTCGGTGAAGCGGTTTTCTTCATTGTTACTTTTGCTTCTTCAGATTTTTTCGGTGAAACTTTCTTCGTTGCTGGTTTTTTTGCAACAGCAGCTTTCTTCACAGCAGCAGCTTTAGGTTTAGGTTTAGCTACAGATGGTTTCTTGGCCAATTTAAATGATCCAGTGGCGCCTTTACCCTTAACTTGAATAAGAGTTCCAGCGGGAACAGCGGCTTTCAAATACTTTTTAATGAAAAGTGCTTGCTTTTCAATATCAACTTTGTAATTTGTTGCGATGTATTTTTTAATTGCTGGCAATGAAGATCCACCACGTTCAGCGAGCTTTTCAATTGCAGTGTTGACCATTTCAGCAGTGCCTGGATGTTCTGGTTTCACTTTGGGCTTTGAAACCTTTGGTGCTGGTGATTTTTTTGCTGCAGCAACTTTAGCTGGAACTTTAGCTTCGACTGGAGCTGGTGATGCTGACGGAGATACGGCGGTATCAGCAGACATGTTGAATGATTTTTCGTGAATGTATCGACGTTGATAAACGAATATAAAATTACTCGATGAGTAGACTTGTTTGAGGTGGCGCCCTCATCGCAGTTTTCCCTGTATACTTTGTCCGGACCATGGAGAGAGGCCGGCGCGACATTTACGTTGTATCATGATACGTCAATTAAACAATCTGCGCTGAGTTTCAACTTTGAAGTGATTTTTAAATAATTATTTAATTAATTTTGAGATATTTATGAATTAATATTGATTCAAGATAGTCTAATTCAATATATTAAATAAAGAATCAACATGAATTATTAAAAGTAATGGAAAAATATGAGGTAATACCATCACTGAACATCAAACGAAATAGTACTAATGTTAATAAAATATTGAATAAAAAATTATTTATTGTATTGTTTATTAAATAAATAATTTTTATACGTAGAGAATCGTTCACTTTATGTATATAAATATTTGTAGTGATCAAATCCTGTTAGTTATTAATTAATTCTTATCGAAACATCAGGTTAGTGGGCAACTCAACGATTGACATCTACGACATATCTATATTTTCAATAATTATTGAAATATTAGTTGAAAATTTAATAAATATTCGATAACTAAATTTATTTGAATAATCTTTACTTTGAATTAATTTGAGTTTGTTATTGATTGTAATATAATATTGAAAATGCTAAAGAGAAACATTGAAACATAGTCATGTATTTATATTTACATATATTCTAAAAATTTTCGACAATATGATAGTTGTATGTTGTTGATCATTGTCGTAGACAGAATTTAACCTTTATACTATGTTCGGTATTATTAATACGCAGTTGAACATTTTAATCAGTTCACATTTCAGAAGAAAATTTCATGTATTTAATTTTATATTTTAGACATGGATTTTATATATTTATTTGCGATAGAGAATTTGAAATTTTCTGAAGTAAATATAGTTATTAACGATATAATGATCAGTTTGATAAATATAAATATTTCTGAAGGAAGTATTGAATAATATAATAATTGTTATAAATTGAAAATATGTTAGCATATGAGAAATGATAGTGGTGACAATTAGAGAGGTGATGAATTTTTAGAAAATATTTCCTATGAATATCGTGTTCGCTTATAAATATTATCGTTCTATTTATTAAATTGTAGTACGTAAACAAATGATTATTTAATATAAAATTTTAGAGAGAAAAGAATTTTGATCTTATACTATTCTAAGAAAAATTAAACACAATATTGGAATGGAATTGAAATAAGGTATAGTGATAGATATATTTGATAAAATATTATTTATTGTGGCATTGGGAGAATAAGATGTCAATTATTAATTTTTCAAAGTTGAGATATGGTAATATTAAATATATGATTATGTATGTGAAAGTTATGAAATAATTTGTTTGAAATATTTGGTGGCCCTGAAAAGGGCCGATTGATTTTGTGATGAACAAATTAAGCACGTTCTCCTCTGATGCGACGAGCCAATTGGATGTCTTTAGGCATGATGGTGACACGTTTAGCGTGAATAGCACACAAGTTGGTATCTTCGAATAAACCAACGAGATAAGCTTCGCTGGCTTCTTGAAGAGCCATTACAGCTGAACTCTGGAATCTCAAATCAGTTTTGAAGTCCTGTGCGATCTCACGAACAAGACGTTGGAATGGAAGTTTACGGATGAGTAATTCAGTGCTCTTCTGGTAACGACGAATTTCACGAAGAGCGACAGTTCCAGGCCTGTAACGATGTGGTTTCTTGACTCCACCAGTTGCTGGCGCACTCTTGCGAGCAGCCTTGGTTGCAAGTTGTTTCCTTGGTGCTTTACCACCGGTTGATTTACGAGCAGTTTGCTTGGTACGAGCCATCTCGGAATGTTTTCTTGTTATCAATGCGACTTCTAGAGCTGCTGAGAACAGAATGATGATTTTTGCCCTGGACGCCGTCTTTTTGTGACCTCGGTTTTGGAATGCTGATCCGTGATTGGACGGTGCATCGGTAGAAAGGGAAATATTTTTCACGTTCACGGATTGGTGGATTGCCTGATGGTAGGGGTAAAAAGAATCGACGTCCAGGATTGGCCAGTCGATCAGTAGTAGGGGAAGTTTTTAGAAGTGTATATAATCGACCACTTTGGCTAAAAAATTCAGTTTGCAACAGTTCTTCAACGAAGTAACTTGTGTTTACCTATTCAATTCACTATGACTGGTCGAGGAAAGGGAGGAAAGGGATTGGGAAAAGGAGGAGCAAAGCGCCATCGTAAAGTATTGCGTGATAATATCCAAGGTATCACCAAGCCTGCAATCCGTCGTTTGGCTCGTCGAGGTGGTGTCAAACGTATATCTGGTTTGATCTACGAAGAAACTCGTGGTGTACTCAAGGTGTTCCTTGAAAATGTCATTCGTGATGCTGTAACTTACACTGAGCACGCCAAGAGGAAGACAGTCACAGCCATGGACGTTGTCTATGCTCTGAAACGTCAAGGACGTACTCTTTATGGTTTTGGAGGTTAAATTTGTTGACTCTAGAAAATGTAAAATATATTTTTCAGGCTTAAACAAAAATAAACAAAATCGGCCCTTTTCAGGGCCAACAAATATTTTGAACGTGATAATTCACACTAAACAAATTGATATTTATATATAGCAACATTTTTTGACTTTAAATTCTTATAATATCTCAACAAAATATATTCTATTCCAAAATGTATTTTTAATATTAATAAAAGTTATGCATACATAATATACATTCAATAATATTTTAGACAAATAATAGCGATTACTTGCAATGCAACTATTTGTTTTGTGTCAACATTTATAATTGATTATCTTATTATAATTTAATTTATACAAGATATATAAAATTTTACATGAACATATTTCATTCATTCATTCATATATACACAATGTCTGTGATATATTATTTCAATTGAATTTCCTGCGGACTGCAATGCAAATGATACAAATCAAGCAAACATTTTGATACTGTCAACTATTCAGAGATGGCATATTTGAGTTTAATCATCAATAAAATTGTTCTTCAATGCATATTAAACGATTCGGAAAATTGTATAATGGAATTTTTACTGTAAATGCATCAGATGCTTGTAATAAATTATCATATTATTATTGTATTATCTAACATATATTGGAGTTGGAATCGATTAACATTGTAATTGTGACGATATCACAATGATAATTTGGAGTTCAATAAAGCATAAATTAAAATATTTTTTGTTTTGATGTGAGTTTAGAAATTTTACGTAAAGATATATTTGGTGGCCCTGAAAAGGGCCGATTGTATATGCTTAAATTTAAACAATTTAAGAGCTGCTTTTTTCTGTCTTCTTGGGAAGTAATACAGCTTGGATGTTGGGAAGAACACCTCCTTGAGCAATGGTGACTCCAGAGAGTAATTTATTCAATTCCTCGTCATTACGGATGGCTAATTGAAGATGACGTGGGATGATTCTTGTCTTCTTGTTGTCACGAGCAGCATTGCCTGCCAACTCGAGAACTTCAGCGGCCAAATATTCCATTACTGCAGCCAAGTACACTGGAGCACCAGCACCAACACGTTCTGCATAATTTCCTTTACGCAATAAACGATGAATACGACCAACGGGGAACTGAAGTCCAGCTCTGTTGGAACGAGTCTTTGACTTTCCCTTTACTTTGCCTCCTTTGCCACGACCAGACATGATGATAAGTATTTAGGTTAAAACTCAAAAGAACACTCTCACGTAGAGAGCTAAGAGTAGAATTATCCCCACACCCATTTTTTCGCGTTTTTCCTAACTTTTGGTAGGTACTAGCGATCCAATCACGCTTGTACTGCTCCATTTCAACGCAAGTTTCTGCGAGTTGATTGGATCGCTAGTACCGATGACTACCTGCGCATGCGCATTAGAGTGTAGGAACTAGCGATCCAATCACAGGGCAGCATGATGTCGCCCCCCACTCCAACCTTCTCTGTGATTGGATCGCTAGTACTTTACAAACTGTGTTATATTTCAAAATTTTCAGTTTACAGAAAAAATACCTTGAAGGCAAGTTCTATAAAGTATTATTCAAGTATCAATTATTGCATCATGCCGCCTAAAGCTAGTGGTAAAGCAGTGAAGAAGGCTGGAAAAGCCCAGAAAAATATTTCCAAGACTGACAAGAAGAAGAAGCGTAAGAGGAAGGAAAGTTACGCAATCTACATCTACAAAGTGTTGAAACAAGTTCATCCAGATACTGGTGTCTCCAGTAAAGCAATGAGCATCATGAACAGCTTCGTCAATGATATCTTTGAACGAATTGCTGCTGAAGCTTCACGACTTGCGCATTACAACAAGCGTTCAACTATTACTTCACGGGAAATCCAAACTGCCGTCCGTCTTCTATTGCCAGGAGAATTGGCCAAGCACGCTGTTAGTGAAGGCACTAAAGCTGTGACCAAATACACCAGCTCTAAATAAATCGTCTCCAATTCCGAATTCAAACGGCCCTTCTCAGGGCCAACAATCAATTCAAAACGTTAAAATTTTTTCATATTCACTATATATTCTTAATAAATTAATCATGCTCTAAAATTTTTACCACGATCTATCTTGAAGTATCTTAATTCATAAATCAATTCTATATAAAAATAAACAAATGAAATAATACATTACATTAATTAATAATATAATGTATGAATCAAACAAAATATAAATAGGTATATTCATCGATAAATAAATATTTAAAATATGTAAATTAACTTCATTTCAGATATAAACAAATAAACATACTTCGACGTTAATCTCAATATATATTTATATATTAAAAACAATTCATTTTCATATAGTTACTAATATATCATTTCTCAAATTAAATACAACTAGCTTAAATAAATATGTTTGTTGTTCATCAGCTAGCTTGTTTACCATAACAAATCATTTTTAATATTATTGAAGATTCAAATTCAAATAAAATTTAATATTGAAGAAAATTAAATTCTAAAATGAAAAATTTGCTCATCAAATTATCAATAAAATTTTATTACAAATGTTAATTATGTCAATTGTGATAAGATGAAATGAACGTTCATAAATATTTGGTGGCTCTGAAAAGGGCCGATTGAATTGTCAAGCTAATATATAAAGTTTATTTAAAACTAGATAATTATTTACAGCGCGCTTTTACGCCTTTCATAGCTAAGGCATTCTTACCAACCTTTTTCACTAGTTACCACTTGCTTCAAAATTTAGGTAACATGATACAAAACAATATCAGATAAATGGCCTCCATGGCTTTGCTGACACATTCGAACTCTCTTATTAAAATCTTCTATGACTGTTCTGCACAAATGCGGCTGAATGTCCTTGATACAACGTTTTATTTCCTCTTTCAAGGCGTGAATGGTCGTGGGTTTGTTTGCATAAACCTTAGATTTTAAAAATCCCCAGAGAAAAAAATCCAACGGTGTCAAATCACATGATCTAGGTGGCCAATTACGATCACTAAAGCGAGAAATAACTCGTCCAGGAAACGATCCATGCAATAATTGAATTGTTTCTCGTGCTGTATGGCATATAGCGTCATCTTGTTGGAACCACATATCATTTGTATTCATATTTTGTAATTTGGGTATAAAATAATGGATTATCATGTCGTGATAACGAGCACCATCAACTGTTATTGCTTGACCAGACGCGTTTTCAAAGAAAAATGGTCCAATAATTCCTCCAGACCAAAATCCACACCAAACTGTGACCCGTTGTGAATGCATTTGTTTTTCAACAATCACTCGTGGATCTTCGGAACCCCAAATGCGACAATTTTGACGATTAACGAACCCATCAAGATGAAAATGTGCCTCATTACTAAAAATGATTTTATTAGAAAAATCAGCATTCAATTGTTGTTGTTCCATAATCCATTCTACAAATTCTCTTCGCTGTGTGTGATCAGAAGGATCTAGTTCTTGAGTTAATTCAATTTTATAATCATGTAAATGCAAATCTTTTGTGAGAATACGCTGTAAAGAGCTTCTAGAAATTCCTAATTCTTGACAACGATGTCGAATTGATGTTCCTGGACTCTCAGCAAGACTCAAGCGAACTGCATCGATGTTTTGTGCTGAACGACTTGTTGAAGGTCGGCCAGAATGTTTAAGATCACTTATTGAACCAGTCTCTCGGAATTTTTTGATTAATCTTTTTACAGTTGAAGAATTTAAATTACTATCTCTACCATATTTTGTACGGAAATTACGTACTGTAGCTGCTAAGCCTTCATTATTTTTGAAATATTGTTCGACAATGAAAATACGTTGTTCTTTTGTATATCGCTCCATTGGTAATAACTCTAGTTTATCAGTTGTCACGTTGTCATTTTGTTTATTTTATCCGTTGGCAAAACTTCACCACACAATTGGCGCGAAATTCAAATTTTTTTGTAAATATTTTGGATCACAATATATTAAATTTTTAATTGAACAAACGCCGTGAGATGAACACGATGAAAGTAGAAACTGTAGTTTTCATCCTTTCCATTGTTAGTTTGCCTGCGTATTCTTAGTAAGTACCAGCGAACGAATCACAATTTTGTATACTCATTTTGATGCGAGTATCTGTGAGTGGATTGGGTCGCTAGTCTGACAGATGCTTGCACATGCGTATTGGAGCGTAGGAACTAGCGATCCAATCGTAACGTTGTGATGCTATTATTCGGTTCAATGTAATCTGATTGAGTCGCTTGTATTTTTGAAAGTGTGTTAGAAGTTAAGTGAGGTTTGTTATTATTATTATTAATATTAATTATCCAGTTTTATGGCTATAATACCTGGCTTTTATTCAGGAGGCTCGAGTTCGATTCCCGAAATTGTTTTTATAATATTGAAAATTATTAAATATAAGAGATATGAATTTGTAAATAATATTTAATAAATAACTTTTAAAATTGGAATTTTGGTTAGAAAAAAATTTTTAAAGTCATATTTGTATGTTGTATCATGAAGAAATAATATGCATGACTATATTATAAACAAATAATTTCATTTATGACGTCAAGTTAGAGTTTTAAAAATGTTATTTGGTATAATTTGTAATTTGAGGCAATGAAGAAATTAATTATAATTACATTTGATTTAGTATTAAGTTTGCACTGGTTTTTAAGTGATTTAGTATGCTACTTTCATATAAAAAAAATATTTTTAATTGAGAAAATATTTTATTAAAAATTATTTCATTCAGATGGAATATTGGTTCAACCATTTTGTAATAATTTGTGAAAAATACGTTTGAGTATATTGGTGGCCCTGAAAAGGGCCGATGTTTTTTATCGATGTTAAAAGGAGAGAAATTAACCTCCGAAACCGTAAAGAGTACGTCCTTGACGTTTCAGAGCATAGACAACGTCCATGGCTGTGACTGTCTTCCTCTTGGCGTGTTCAGTGTATGTTACAGCGTCACGGATGACGTTTTCAAGGAACACCTTGAGTACACCACGAGTTTCTTCGTAGATCAAACCAGATATACGTTTGACACCACCTCGACGAGCCAAACGACGGATTGCAGGCTTGGTGATACCTTGGATATTATCACGCAATACTTTACGATGGCGCTTTGCTCCTCCTTTTCCCAATCCCTTTCCTCCCTTTCCTCGACCAGTCATAGTGAATTGAATAGGTAAACACAAGTTACTTCGTTGAAGAACTGTTGCAAACTGAATTTTTTAGCCAAAGTGGTCGATTATATACACTTCTAAAAACTTCCCCTACTACTGATCGACTGGCCAATCCTGGATGTCGATTCTTTTTACCCCTACCATCAGGTAATCCGCCAATCCGTGAACGTGAAAAATATTTCCCTTTCTACCGATGCACCGTCCAATCATGGATCAGCATTCCAAAACCGAGGTCACAAAAAGACGGCGTCCAGGGGAAAAATCATCATTCTGTTCTCAGCAACTTTAGAAGTCGCATCGATAACAAGAAAACATTTCGAGATGGCTCGTACCAAGCAGACTGCTCGTAAATCAACCGGTGGTAAAGCACCAAGGAAACAACTTGCAACCAAAGCTGCTCGCAAGAGTGCGCCAGCAACTGGTGGAGTCAAGAAGCCACATCGTTACAGGCCTGGAACTGTCGCTCTTCGTGAAATTCGTCGCTACCAGAAGAGCACTGAATTACTCATCCGTAAACTTCCATTCCAACGTCTTGTTCGTGAGATCGCACAGGACTTCAAAACTGATTTGAGATTCCAGAGTTCAGCTGTAATGGCTCTTCAAGAAGCCAGTGAAGCTTATCTCGTTGGTTTATTCGAAGATACCAACTTGTGTGCCATCCACGCCAAACGTGTCACCATCATGCCAAAGGACATTCAATTGGCTCGTCGCATCAGAGGAGAACGTGCTTAATTTGATTAATACTAATCCCAAACGGCCCTTTTCAGGGCCAAAAAATATATTCTCACGTAAAATTTATTCAATATTTCCAATTATTTCTTTAAAATTTTGCCGACTCATTCAGACACCACTCTGCTATCTAGTGGCTAAATTTGTAACTATTACACCAGTACCGTATCACAAATTCATTCTTAACTACAGTATATATTATTTTTCTATTTTACTATAATATTTTTCATTAAATTTTGTTCAGTGCAATTGCACCACTTCATTATCACTCAATGAACAAACATTACTTAACCTCATTTTAATCTAATATACAAACTTTTTCAATATATCATATTACGCAACAAAATGCTTTCAAAAATTGTTCCACTTTTCCATAAAATCAACATTGCGATGACGTGGAAAAAAAATTCACAGCTGTTCAAAGCGCAGAAGCAGTTTAATATATCAGTCATGAGTTTGACGACAATGCAGCTTGTGAGGTTAGAAAGACAATAGTATTTGTTTAAACTTGAATATAGGAAGATGGCGGAAGGCCAAGACTCGACATATTTCGATCTAAAAATCGTTCATGATAATTTTGATCGCGCTATTATTGATGAGGACGACATCAACTTAAGGGCTTATCTTGATGCGTACAATGAACTATACAAGTAAGTCTATAAATGCATTTCTATTTCATAAAATCGTTGTTTTAATGAAACAACGAGTGGTAATAATTATCAACAATGGATTATGAATGATGAATAATATTAATTATTTATTTACTTTTATGAATTAATTACTTACATTGCATATTTATTCAACATTACAGATTTTTTCAACTTATGGGAACAGTATTTAGCTTTGTTTCCTCCGATTTGAAACAAAAAATTGATCATCTTAATAATTTATTAATTAAAGAAGATAAATATTCAACAGTTAAATCGATGATTGAGTACGAAAAGGAAAGTAAATTAATTGAAAAAACTGATTATTCAAATGGCGCAAGAACACTTTTAAGATTACATCGAGGACTTGGTAAAATTTTTTCTCATTTTTTATTTTTTTAAATTAAAGTCTATTGCTCTTTTTTTTTTTCCTTTACTTTGTTTATTCATTGATTCTATTTTATATTTTAATATCAAGTTTTATTTGAGAAATCTTTTACTATATTGTTTTTAATTTATTTAGATTTCATCAGAGAATTCTTGAGACAATTAGGAGAAATTACAGATGGAGAAAAAACTTCGAGCTATTGTCAAGATGCTTATAATAAAACTTTAGCTAAATATCATCCCTGGGTGATTAAAAAAGCTGCAATTGTTGCAATGTATACAATGCCAACAAGAGAAGTATTATTTAAAAAGGTAAATATAATTTATTTTATATATTTCATATTTAACGATATTAAAATTAATTATTTTTTATTTATTTATTTAGGTTTGTGGTGATAATGTTCAACGTAATGTCGATGTACTTCCAAAAATGTTGGAGGTAACTGCTGATATTTATAATCGTACACATAATTTATACGAAGTTCATGGATTACATTCGTTGCCATGAAAATTATTATTCAAAATAGATATGAAAAGAAAAAACGAACTAAACAATTTATTAATTCACATCTTTGAGATATATTTTTTTTATTAATTCAATATTCATGGTAATAATTTATTACCTTATTTTATCATAATTTTTTTCCAATGAGTTATTTTAATTATTGTTAAAATAAAATATTAGAGCCATTCCAGAATTAAAATATTTTTCTTGTTATACAAAAATTATAAATTTTATTATAATTCTAAATTTTATATGAAAGTAAAATTTCTTATTGTTTTTAATTAAAGATCACATACGTAAAAAATAAAATACCAAATTGATTGTATTCAAATCAGAAGATACAATTAATAATTGATAAATATCAATGTGATAAAAAAATATATGATAATTTGCTTTAAATTGCAACAATATTAATAAAGTAGATTTATACAACAGAAAAATTTATTTTATTTTCAAAGCTATTTAGTAATTTATTGTCGTTCCATTATTAATATGCTGTTCTGAAAAGAATTCTTCATTCATTAATATTCCTGTAAAAATAATAAATGAAGAATTTAATATATAAAGAAAAATTTTCTACAAGAAAAATAAAATTGTTGATAATTTACCAGCAATAGATGCAGTCATGAAACAAACTGCTGAGCCACCAATAAAAGCTCTAACAACAACAGCAGCCACTTGTTCACGTTTTTCTGGTGCCATTGAACTCAAAGTTCCCATCATAATTCCAATTGATCCAGGATTTGAAAATCCACAAATGGCAAATGTTGCTATTCCTTCAACTCGTGGTGTTAATTTACCATTTCGTTTAAATTCACCCAATTTTTGATAAGCAACAAATTCATTAACAGCAGTTTTTAAACCAATAAGTGTTGCTACATCCTCACATTGATCCCAAGGTACACCCATTATCCAACTCAATGGCATAAATATTTTTGATAATAAGTATTCAAATGTTAAATTAGGAAAACCAACTAATCCACCAAACCAAGAAAGTGAAGCATTTAAAAATGTGATAAATGATATAAATGCCACAATATTTGCTACTATTCCCAGGACTAAAGGTATTCCAGCTAATGCTCCTTTAGTTGCTGCATCCAATATACTGGTGTCCTCTCTAATAATTTGAAATAAATAATTAATAATCTGAAATAATTTTCACCTTTTGTTTGTTCTTTTTTAAAATGTAATTTAATTACGATTTTTGCAATGGAATATTTTGAAATGTCGTCTGACTATTTTCAGTTTCAGGATAAAATAATTTTGAAAAACACAGTGCTGCTGGTGCTGACATCACTGATGCAGTTATTAAAAGCGATGGTTGAGCACCAAAACTTATATAAGCAGCCAAGACAGTTCCTAAAATAATAATATTTATTTTTATGTTTTCATGATTATAATTGATGGTTAAATTTATTTCTAATTTTAATTTATATTCACCGGATACTGTGGCAAAACCCGAGCACATAATAGCATGAATTTCTGATGATGTTAATTTAGAAATGTAGGGTTTTATTAATAATGGTGCTTCTGACTGATAAAAAAATAAAATTAATATTAAAATTATTATTTTTATTAATTGAATTAATTTCCAATGATGGTAAATTAATTTTACCATTCCAAGAAATGTATTTGCAGCTGAATTTATTGATTCACAAACTGTTGTGCCCATAATTGTCTGCAATACCCAACCAAGTTTGAGAATAATCCACTGCATTGCTCCCCAGTAATACAATATTTGAATAAAAAAACTGAAAAAAAATATAACTGGTAATACCTAAACAAAAAATATGTTAATAAAAATTATATTCAATGTTGAATTAAATTTATGAAGTGAATAAAAATAATTTTAAACTAACCGCAAATGCAAAAACTTTATTATCAATAATTTCTTTTGAGAAAACAAAAGTTGCACCGTCTTCAGCATAATTTAAAAAAGTTGCAACTTTATCCGAGAGACATTTAAATATTGTACGACCAATTGACCATCGGATTGTTATTAAACCAAATGCAAATTGTAAAATAAGACCCCAAATAACTGGTCGCCAATTAATCTATAAATAAATAAAATAAATTAACATTACAGATTAATAATAGAATTCAGAGAAAAAAAAATTTTTTTTTCACATGTATAAAAATGACAAGATTAATTATTAAAATGTTATTATATTTATATGTATATACCTGACGTGGATATTTTGAGAATATAAATCCCATTGCCAACATCGTGAACAAACCAATGCAACTTATGAGACGGTCACTTGATCCAATTGTATCATAAATTAAAAATGTTATTAAGCCAAGAAGTAAAACAAAGTAAAATATTGTTTTTACTAAGTATCCAGCGTATCTAATTAGTGTAAAAAAATTTAATACATAGAAAAAATAAATAAATATATAATAAAAAAATAAAAAATAATTGATTGATATTTTATTTATTTATTTTTATTTTTGTCTGACCTTTTGCTTTGAATAAAATTTATCCACGAGAAAAAAGGATTGAAAATTCGCTTTATCGACTTGCTAAAATATTTTTTTATAATATAATAATAACAAAGAAAAATATATGTGATGAGCAGGAGAATTAAAAGCATTCCATAACCATTGCACCATTCATATCTGCAATTTGTGTCTAAAAATAAAAATGGAAATTTTTTCTATTTATATTATTTTTTTATCCTTCTAAACAAATGAGGAAAATAATTAATTTATTGAATATTTAACTGTTTTGTATCCAGTATAACGTAGCAAATACCATGTAAATTAATACCACAGCATGGATAATAAAATATCTGAAATATTTCATGAATTTTTCATTCATTCGACACAACAAATTTGATCCAAATTTTGTTGATTTATTTTCAATGTTATTCTACAAAAAAAAAAAATATTATCATTGTGCTAATATAATATTTACCAATGTGGTAATAATGTATACAGATGATCAGGCAAATTTATTTATTTTATTTCAGACTTAATTATTAATTAAAAAAAAATATTACAATTATTTAATACATTTAACATGTGAGTTACACACCTCGTTATTTAAATTATCTCGATATGTTTTTCTCCTCTCCGACATTTCAATTCCACTGTCCTGCAAAATAAAAAAAAAAAATCATTACAAAAAACAAAATTAAATTTATCTATAAATAATTAATTATCCTCTGCACCAGATTTATCTAAAATAATTATTCAAAAATATTTAAATAATCAAATAATTAAATAATTGAATAATTAAATAAATAAAAAAAATAAAAAAAAATTTATTTAAAATAATTAAATTAATTATTGTAATTAATTAAAAATTATCCATTCATTACCTCCATAATATCACCAGTAATTCTCAAGTTACGTCCCCTAATTTTCCTCTCCACCTAAATTATAATCCCCCACAATCATTAAAAAATAAAATTTCATATAAATAAAAATTATCATAAACAAAAATAATTTTATATCTAAAATAAAACACAATAAAAATTCACCTCACTAAATACTAAATTATAAATCATCCACCATAAACCCAAGCTAATTAATATTCAAATAACTTTAATGTAACCCCACAAAAGTTTCACAAAATATTTTCAATAAAATATTATAATACACAATTATTTTTAATTCCTTCCTACACTTTTGAAACAGTGCAATCTGCAAACACGAATGATGTAAAGATATTTTTAGCACACAATGAGAGAATTTTTTCCCCACACTTAACTTAACGATAATCCATTAACAATACTCATACACATGACAAAGTGATGATCGTTTACATTGCTTAATTCATCTTACACAACTGCAGATACAAAAAATGATTGTCTATAGACTGAGCAATTCCAACTAAAGACATTTAATTAATTTACCAAGCAAGAAGAAATAAAAAATAAATTTTCCACGTCGATTCACGTCACATTACAAACATCAATTAACTTTATAAATAAATTCCTATACATATATTTATTATTATTTACAACAATGCATATAGTATATACAATATAAACAGACGTAATCACGTAATCTTGATATAAAGATTGTATCAAAGACAGAAAAATGTCATTAATAAATTTATTTATTATCTATTTAATAATAAAGTAATTGATATTATAATATAAGTTTAATAAAATTCTATAATCATTTTTATTTATTATTAATAGATGAAATTATTTATTATTAACTAGTGAGAATTGTTTAACTATAATTTACATAAATATTTGCTACAATAAATAATAAAAAATATAATTCCAATGAATTAAAAATTTATTTTAATATTTTTCTTATTCTCAAATTAAATTCAATTATTAATTTACTTGGTTATATGAATTTATTAATTGTTAATTAAACTATTGGATAATTTTGTTGAAACTCGATTATAATAATTCCGGAAATGAGTGTCAAGTGATTGATGTGTGTAATTAAATCATGCACATAGTACTACGTAGTAATATGTAAAATATTAAAGTAATACAATCCTGCAGCTACAATTTATATTTTTTTTTTCTTTTTCTTTCTTTCAAGGATTAGATAACAGAATCACATTTCTGTATAGATACATATTTCCAATGAATGACCGATTATACATGGTCAAGGATTTTGTATGTGCATGGATATATTTCTTTTTATAATAAACAAATTTATAGTGTTAGAAAAAAAAAAATAAATATAACGAAAAGAAAAAAAAGGAAAAATAAATAATTTTGTTGATTCAGTGAAATTTAATTCTCATACTAGTAATATATTATCCACTTCCCCATTGCTATTTTTTTTTTATTGTTAATATTACTGCGCATCGGATAATAAAAGAGAGAGAGAGAGAAAGAGAGAGAGAGAGAGAGAGAATTTATTAAAAAAAAAAAAAAATATACATTGTTTTGGCAATTTGCCCATGGCCTAACGTAAATTATACAAACATTAACACGTTTAATATAAATTATATATTTTAAAAATTAATGTTTATGTATATTATAAATTATTTTCGTTTATTTTGACTTTATACTTTGTATATAAAATATGTTGAAAGATATATATATATATATATATATATATAGCTAAGTATATGTGTGTATATAGAAATGAAATTGAACTCGTGGCTTTATAAAATATACAAGATCTAACAAAATTTAAAAAATTTAAAAACATTTTTTAATCTAAACCCGACATCTTGGCATGTGGGTGGATTTTCGATGTTTACGCAATACAAAACTATATGTTATTTAAATTATTTTATTCTATAGATAATTTTGTATACGATATGTCTTGAAATTTTGGAAACAAAAGGTAGGGGAAAATATATATATATATATATATGTATGTATATGTATGTGTGTATATTTTTTTTTTTTATATGTTTAACTTATCATCAACCGACATCTTGTCAGTTTTTGATTTCCATGAATTTTACGTGATATTTTATTTTTTATTTTATTTTATTTCTATTTCTATATCAACACACGTGTTATTTATCACAGTTGAACATTGAATTAATTTGCATATACGGATGTGATGTGTGGGAGAATTTAAGTGATAAACAAATGATATAAACACCTTGAATTTTCAATTTTAAATTTAATTCTTTTTTGTGTATATTCGATACATTTTATTTTTTCCCTTTTTATTATATTTATTTTTTTCAAATCAGTCTCGTCGATCGTTACAAAATAGGTTGTTTGCCTTCCTCGGATAAAAAAATGAAGCAGGTCACGCGCATCAATAATGTGAATGAATTTATAAAAAAAAAAAAAAAAATGAATAAATAAAAAAATTTTCAACTTTAAAAAATATTTCATAATTCTCATTACATCAATTTATATATAATTATTGATTAATATAAATATTAATTCATATTCTCAGATGAGCTACTATCGTGTTGTTGTCATTGGAAACTGCGTGAAATAATTTTAAATTAACGAAAGAGAAGAAGAGATGAAAATTAACTCTGTGCATTTAGTACTGCGTCATTATTTTGGTACGTCTAGACGCCAGATTGTCTGTCCGTCGCGGGAGACTGTACATTTTATCATCACCTCATTTTCGATCTGTTCTCACAACTGTAATTGTATCATTCTACAACAACACCTCATAATTGTTGTCATCTTTATCAAATAAATAATGTAATACTGTTTTAATTAATAATTAAGTCTGAAATAAAATAAATAAATTTGCCCGATCATCTGTATACATTATTACCACATTGGTAAATATTATATTAGCACAATGATAATATTTTTTTTTTTTGTAGAATAACATTGAAAATAAATTAACAAAATTTGGATCAAATTTGTTGTGTCGAATGAATGAAAAATTCATGAAATATTTCAGATATTTTATTATCCATGCTGTGGTATTAATTTACATGGTGTTTGCTACGTTATACTGGATACAAAACAGTTAAATATTCAATAAATTAATTATCTTTCTCATTTGTTTAGAAGGATAAAAAAATAATATAAATAGAAAAAATTTCCATTTTTATTTTTAGACACAAATTGCAGATATGAATGGTGTAATGGTTATGGAATGCTTTTAATTCTCCTGCTCATCACATATATTTTTCTTTGTTATTATTATATTATAAAAAAATATTTTAGCAAGTCGATAAAGCGAATTTTCAATCCTTTTTTATCGTGGATAAATTTTATTCAAAGCAAAAGGTCAGACAAAAATAAAAATAAATAAATAAAATATCAATCAATTATTTTTTATTTTTTTATTATATATTTATTTATTTTTTCTATGTATAAAATTTTTTTACACTAATTAGATACGCTGGATACTTAGTAAAAACAATATTTTACTTTGTTTTACTTCTTGGCTTAATAACATTTTTAATTTATGATACAATTGGATCAAGTGAACGTCTCATAAGTTGCATTAATTTGTTCATGATATTGTTGGCAATAGGATTTATATTCTCAAAATCCTCAATTGATAAAACAAACAAAAAATCAAAGAAAAACACAAGCAAAAAATTAGAAAAAAAAAATTCTCTCGTCCAATCTTGGATAATAAATTCAAATATTTTTTCCGTTACTCTCTTCCAAACAGATTTCTACAAATATAAACAAATTCATAGAAGCTAAAGTACATATTTATAACGTACACACTCACATATACATACATATAATTCATCTACATATAGAAATAAAAATAAAAATGGAAAAAAAAATTTTTTTTGCCTACGTATTTGTCTCACTTATTATCTGTGAGAAACAATGGCATTTGCTTACTATGAAGTTTGTAAAACTTACTATATACATTTAGATATTACAACTATGTATATAATATATACATGTACATATATACTCATATATATATACATACATACATCTAACTCACTCGTTGAAAAATGATTATATATTCCTCAATTCTCTTTATTGCCATAATTCACTTGAGGTGCATTCTAACGTGGGAAAAATTGTTAGAGAAATATAAAAAATATATAAGTGAATATAAACAAGCGAAAAAAAAAAAATTATATTTCACTTATATATGAACCAAAAAGTAAAGAGAATAAATAAATAAATAAGAAAAAAAAAAAAAATATAAAATACTATGAAATAAATAATTTAAATATTTTTATAGATACTTGAATTTTTATTCAAACACTTTCGAATAAAGAAAAAAATAACGGGGGCGAATTTAGAGCATACGTAAATTTTCGTAATCACTGTGGGATCTTGTTTCTTTTTTTTTTTTTTTTTTTACGTATGTGTATTTGTTTATCTATAGCGAGAAAAAATAATGGGAAAATATAAGTGAAATATGTTTTTATATAAGGGAGAATAAATATTTTCTCATGCGTGATATTTTATAGTTTTGTGTGAATTTATTTTTATGCTCAGATATTTATGAATAGTCTCTGAAAATTAGGTCTCTAGCACGGGTGCTAAATTGTGTGTGTGTGTGTAAAAGATGAAAGTATAATGGTGAGAGAGTATGTAAAGAATTAAGACAAATGAGAATAATTTAAGTAACGATAAATAGAAAAGGGATTTAGTTATAAAAATATATTTCTTTTTGTTTTTTGGGACTGAAAGAGACATAAACATTTTTGAAGTATGTTTATTTTATCATATGTTAAACAAATGATACTTAATACCCACTTTTGCCCTCTTCTGTTTCTTCCTTTTGTCTCTGAATTACATATCCTCGTATGTACATTTACGGTTGGTGGTCAGTGCGGTGTTTTATTGAAACGATCATACATTATAATTCACAAGAGATGATATCTTTCAATTCGTCTAGACGCCACAGGGTAGGGATGGAGCTTACACCTTTTATAAACCCGTAAGAGGAACATTCACAATCAAATCGCAAGTGACAACTGACGTGATAATTTTTATTAAATTCCCAAGAAAAAAAAAAATTTAATCATCAAAAAAAAAAATTTTTCTCTTTATTTCTCTCAATTTAATTTAATTCATTGTCGATTGTTTTCTTTTATTTTTATTTCTTTCTCAATGGGGGGGTTCCCTCAGAACACGAGGATGAGATTGTAAATTAAAAGAAAAATTAATTGTGAATTATTACAAAAGGGGGATAAAGAAATAAATAATAAAGTATAAAAATATTTTCATTTTGAAAGGGTGAAAAATTATTAAAAATTCGTTTAGTTATTATACTTATTACTAATTTGAAATTATTTAATTTTACATATATTATCGTTGTGTCAGTTTAATTTTACAAAGATCCTCTCGCGCGTTATAGAGTCGCGGGGGCCTTCCTCGCGCGTTGTCTCACGGAATTACCGAGCAGACGGAATTATGCTTTCGTGCCGCACCGGTCGACTCAGTTGAGACTTACATCTCGCACCGTCAACACATATGAACACATACACTAAGTAAATATAAAACACCCCATACTAAAGTACTAAAGTGTCAAAAATCTTGAGATAAAAACCGAAGAAAAAATAAATTGTGTTTGTCAATAATTTTTTCCCTGAGAAAAATAAATATAATAATTTATCTTATATTTTTTTTTTGTTTTGAATATTATATTAAAAATTGCGACAGTATAATTTTAATTACTAAGTTGATTTTAATCCATCCCTAAGGGAGTGAGCGTGATATTTAATGAGTATTTAACTCATGTTCAAAGAGGGAGAATAATTAATAAGTGAATGGAGGAGAAAAATTAAAAGGAGAAATAAAAATTAATTTATTATATTAAATAATAAACAATATGCATTTTACACAAGTGATAGTGAGTCTGTTGATGTTAAGCGTGGTAACCACGTGCGTATGGTGTCGCACACATGTCTTTTCAACAAATGACTCATTAAAAAATATCGAAGAACGATTACGTCGTAGTTTAAATGTTGATAATAATGATGAAACAACTGTTCCATTCAATCCAAAAAATATGGAACGTATGCTGGAGAAAGCTATATTAAAAATAATAATGGGTAATTTGAGTACTGGCGATATGTTACTGTTAAAAAGCCTTAATTACACATTGGAAGAAGTATTGGCAATAAGAGAACGTGAATTGGCTAAAAAAATTGATGATGATACACAAAATCGTAATAAAATAAAGCCAAAATCAAAATTATCACGTAATAATAATCATACAAATGTTAAAAAAATTAAAAAATCAAAAATTAAAAAATCTGATGATCAAATATTTGATATTGACGCTTATAATCGTCAAGCTGTTTATGATTATGAAAATTTGGCAAATAAAATGGAGGAGGATTCAAAATTGTCTCATAATGACTATGAAGATTCTTATGAAAATGAAAAAAATACTAATAAAGATAATAATAATAATAATAATAATAACGAAGATAATATTCATTTAAATTTTGATCGTGCAATGAAACCTCATATAATATTTAAAATTCGTTATGAAGATTTGGATTTGAATTCAAACATTACAGACCTATCAAATGAACATTTAGACACAACAACAATTGCTACAACAACAATAACAGAAGTTAATTTATCAAATTCATTATTAATATCAACATCAACAACAAATGAAAATTCTAATAAAAATACATTTCAATATACTACTGATTCTACTTCTTCATTTTCTTTACCATACAAACGGACAACGACTGCTGTATCATTAAATAATAATAAAAACACGACAATAATTAACTCCAGTGAATTATTATTATTAAATAACACTGATCAATTAACAACTACCGAAGTATCGGTAATTAATAATATAAAAAATGAAACAATTATGAAAATAAAAGAAGGTAAAAAATTAAATAATAAACGAGTGAGCGAATATGAAGGATTGGAATGGATTGAAGATGATGTTTATCGAGTGATACCAGAAGCTCTCAATGATGAAACGATCAGCGAAATAAATAATAATAATAATAATAATAATAATGATGAACAATTATCAACAACTGATGAAATGATGACTAATGATGATAATTATAATAGTAGCATTAGTAATGATAATAATAGAAATGTTTATCAGGAAGATTTACCACAAGTTGATTTGGATCATTCGAAAAATGAAAATTCTGTTGGGAATTTGACGTCTTATCAACAATTGACATTGGCACATCGACGAGAGTAAGTAGAAGAGAAAAAAATTTTATTCTATTAAAATATAAAGTAAAAAAAATTATGTAGATTAATTAATTTATGAGAATTAATTTGTATAGGTGTAAAAAATATTGGTGGAAATATTAACATTATTTTTAGTGGTTCAAAATGGTGTTCTTTGGGTGGCTTTTGAATAATTGTTTCGATAAAATAATTATTTTTTCTCTCCTATTTCAGCGGAAATCAGTCGAATGTTGACAGGTTAGTTTAAAAGAAATTGAAAAAAACAAAAAAAAAAACTATAAAAAGCTCTGTTTTGTATTTTATAATTATATAATTTATTTATTTTTTTCAATGTGTGTTTGCTTATTTTATTTATAATTAATTTTCTTATTAATTCATTGCTGCTTAACATATTAATAATCAGAAATTTTATAATGTCTATTTGTGCCAATAGTTTATTTCTGCATCTGACAATTTGCCAAAATAATTTCAAATATCGTCGCAATTCTAATAACTAAAATAACATTTATCATTTCCCTGCACATGTGTATATTTTTAAAACACCGAAACATAAAACATTAATAAAACTAAAATAGTACTACCATCATCAATCATTATCATTATCATCATAGCAATAAATATTACAGTTAATATTCAAGGGGACCAAAATTTCGTGGCGTTCTTGTAAAAACGTTGAACCCTCAACCGTAAAAATATCTTCAAACATCAGCGACAGCTTCACATTTTTTTTTTTCCTCTTTATTATTTTTTTTTTATTATTTATTATAAAATTCAAATTTTCTTTTCCACTTCAAAAGACTCACCTCACGATACAATCTCTCTCAGCCATAAAAATCCAGCAATATAAATAAGAAAAAGAAGAAAAAAAAATTTATATAAAATATGAAAACTAAAATAAAAATTTCTCTCTCAAAAATAAAAATCAAAATTTCTCTTATTTTAAAATTATTGTATTTTTTTTTTCTCTTTTTTCGTCTCTCTCCCTTCTTTAACATAACTGTTGCCCCCTCTGCTTCATTCTCCATACTCACTATACTGGTCTCCCCCCCCCGCGCTTGTTGTTGCGTCCCCCCATCTACATAATATACTCAGAGCAGTCAGCGCTCGTTAGCATTTCTTTTATTTTATTAAGTCTAGACGCGAAAATGCATTCGTGCTCGACATTGGCGTAGTTACCTCTCTCTCCCTCTACCACCCTCTCTCCCTCTCGTTTTATTTTAACAAAACTTTTTCATCCGACTTGTCATTATAATAAAATAAAAATGATGGAATTCAATCACTTGTCAACAATTCATCAAACCTTCATTTTTTTAAAATAAAAATAAAATTCAAAAAAAAAAAAAAAATTTTCTAAAAAAATTTTTTTTTCAATCATCAGAAGGGGATTTAATCTGTTTTACTATTAATTAATCTCACATTCATCTAGTTCTCTTTTTTCTCTACAAACCAAAGCACGATTTATTTTCGAATTGCATTTGCTCTTATAAAAATGTTGCACAACAAAAAAAAAAAAATATATATATTTGATTTATTGCACTGACCTTGTCTATCCACAGTCACTTTTCCTATTTATAAATCACAAGATAGAAAAAATCAGATACTAACATTAATAAAATATATCTCCCATAAGCAAAAGAAAAAAAAAAAGAAAAAGAAATTTATAAACTTCCGAATTTTAATTACCACATATTTAATAATCGTAATATCAACTTAAAAAAAATTCATAACTCCTATTAAGATTATAAATCTAGGTCAACCGCCAACTAGACAGTCCAGCAGTTAACTTGTCACTCCTTTTTTGTTTTAATATTTTTCAATTTTTTTTTTCCTCTCTATGTAATACTCGAATTTTTTTTTTTTTGTATTTCTTGTTTCCCCCCTATATCCATCCGCATCTGTGCATATATTTATGTCTGCCTGTCCGTTGGTTTATGTATCCTATACGCGGGGGGGAAAGTTATATACACTTGACGGGGGGAACCAGACGAGGGGCGCACTAGCCACCTCCATCCGTGTCATTTATCTTGTGTGTTTCACCCAACTTAACTCGCTCATTCACTCTCTTCTTCTCTCCTCCCCCCCCACATACTTATATACACATATACTGATGTCCCAGACGGGCACCAGACGGGTCACGTACAAACCAGACAACGCGAGATGCTGTGGAGAATACCCATACCTATATAGATTGACACGCGCACATCAGTCACAATATAAATTTTATCATACTGTCTTCATTGCATTTAATGGACGATATGTAACACAAATCATTGACTCGAAATATATATATGTATATATGTATATAAATTAAAATAGTTAATCAACAAATATATTTATTATACAATTTTTTTTCGTTTCTATTATCTGAAAATTATAAATATTAATTTTTTATTTTTATTTTCCGATAATTATATCGAGTCGAAATTTTTATGCTACTTTAAACCTTATTATTGGAATTTAGTGAGGTTCTTTAGGAGTAAAGAAGGTTGTTTAGAAATATTTTAATAGAAAATACAACACCTTGAAATAATTTACATATTGCCAAATCTTTCATTCTAAGGCACAAAGGAGGAACTTGTGTCTAAGTTTATTATAAAATGATGTATTACAATGTTGTGTTCGGTGTAAAAAGCATCAAACTAGGCTCAATCTAGCACCAAACTAGATTTTTAGAGGTTCCCCAGATTCAAAGTAGAATTGATAGGCCAACGAGTGCCATAAAATGTTTAATCGACTACTAGAAGACTAAGAAAAGCACAAAAATTTCGACTCAGATGTAAACCTGATTATTAGCATTTAGTGAGTTTCTTCAGGAGCAAGGAAAGTTGTTTAGAAATATTTTGATAGAAAATAAAACATCTCGTAGTAGTTTACATATTGCCAAATCTTCCATTCTAAGGCGCAAAGAAGGAACTTGTGTCAAAGTTTATTATAAAATAAAATATTACAATGTTGTGTTGGGTGTAAAAAACATCAAACTAGTTTCAATCTAGCACCAAACTAGATTATTAGAGGTTTTCCAGATTCAAAGTAGAATTGATAGGCCAATGCCATAGGACGTTTAATCGACTATACTAGAAAACTTAGAGAAGCACAAAAATTTCTTTTAATTTCTTTTTCAAAATTTTTTTTAGTAAATTACATATTAGGAAGGAATTGAGAAGTCTCGAGAGATGAAAGGCACTTGAAGTATCTCTAGTAGCATTTAATAATTACAATCATGATGATAATGATGATGATGATGATGATGATGATAAAGAGATAGGACTAAATTCAAGGGAACCGAGTGCTGACGTTTTCTCCCTGTCTAGCCAATGTCTAGAACTCTAGAGCAACGTAATAGTGAATGCTTTTGCGATGCGACTTGAGCGCGTGGTTTATATATATATTAATATTCACGCAAACCACCAGAGTCTGCTGTCTGGGTCACTGACCATTCCATCCATTCTCTCATTCTTAGCGCATATTGTGTCTTATATACATAGTCCACACATATATATAATATATAACCAACTCTCCCAACTAGTTTACCCACTTTTAAACTCTCTAGCGCATTTTGCACGTCTCCATAATGTACGTGCGTTCTCCTTACCACAATATAAATAATTATATACACATAGTCATTCTCAACTTTCAATTATCGCGTATATATGTGTATAAATTTATGTATACAAGTGTGTGGATATACATAATTTTAGCATGGAGTTTGCATTTAGATATGTTAATTTGTTCAATTTTCATTTTATAAATTATTTTGTAATACTATTTATTTATTTTTTTTTTATTGATATTATTATAATTGATAATTGTTTATATATGTGTATTATTTTTTTAGTCAGGGACAAAAGGCTATTGAGGATATTAAATTGCGTGTGTTAGCTATGACAGGACGATTTAATCTTACATCAAATACCAATCAAATTCAACGCGAACGTTTGACAATGTTTTCGCCGACTTGTAAGTATTTTTTAAAAATTTTTCTAGCATTTATATTGACCTAAATAAATAGAAAAAAAAATAAATAAATCAATGAACCTAACGGAGAAAGTATAAATGGTCATTAGAAATATTTTAATATATTTAATTACATTTTTTTTTTTTTTTTTTGAATTATTAAAATTTAGGTCAAATACCAAGGAATACTGATATAGATGTTTGGACAGATCCATTCGCAATGAATATGCATTTCCAATTGAATTTAACATCAAGTGATCATGTAGTGGCAGCTAAATTACGAATTTATAAATTACCACAAAATAATTTAACAACACTGTCAACAATTAATATAAATGGCACATTCGAAGATGACGAAGAGGAAGAGAAAAAAATTAGAATATCAATATTTTTTTATACCAAATCATTGAAGAAGCATCGATGTAATTATCAATATAATAATTAAAATAATATATTTACTATTGAATTAATTCATTGATGAATAAAAATTTTATTTATTTATTTATTTCAATTTTTTTTTTAGCTAAAAAACGATTGATGGATTCTGTTGTTACATCATTGACACCAGAAGGTAATCATTTAGCTCTTGATGTTAGACAAGCACTTCGTTATTGGCGACAAACACCAAGATCACATGGAAGTAATACAAATAATCATGGATTAATCATTCAAGTTGAGGATCAAGATGGAAGACCATTAAAACCAGCATCTTATATACAACAAGACTCGTGTCACACCAATGAGGATAATGCAGATGATAAGGCATGTGAGTGTGTGCGCTAACAGTACTAACTTCACTGGCTTTGTTTTTATATTTTATTTATTTTTTTTATTCATTCATTTGATTTTGATATGAAGCATGTTGCAACAATATTTAATAACATAATTCAGAATATTTATAACAATGTTTCATGCTGAGTAGATATTGTATTATTGCAAGTGGCATGACACTGTATTGTGTTGTAATTGCTAAAGAAATTCTACAAAAAAACAAAAGAGTTTGAATTGACAGTAAAATTTTATCATTCAATTTTTTTTTTCTTTTTTTTTCATTGATAATAATTATTGTTTATTGTTGTTTTAATTATTGTTTACAGACCAGCGCGTCCCTGCACTCTTCCTTCAAGCCTGTTCTCGTTACGTTCGCGTCGTGAAAGGTGAAACAGTGACTTATGTCAATTGTAAACATCTAAAGCGCAACAGGTATCGACGCGACGACAATGCCGCAAATTTTACATGAAAAGGTGGACAAGTAAATAATTAATATTAAAGAGAAAAAAAAAAGGAGGGAATCTTAATTTTATTCTATAGCCTTGAGGCTAAATTAAATCCTCATTGAATGAAAAGTTTCACGAAGCAAAAATATAAAGAAGAAGAAGAAGAAGGAAAAAAAAAAAGATAAAATATGAAAAATAATGCACCACTCTGTAAATTTATTTTTCATATAAGGATTTTTCCGCAGACTGTTTATCATCGTTTATTTAAAATTTTAATTAAAGCCAAACACAAATTATAATTTAATTTATCAATTTAAAAAAAATTATATATATTTTTTTTTTTAATTGTATAACTTAATTTTATAATTTTTTTCTTCACGGTGCCAACGACTGATATAACAAAAAACTACATTAATTAATAATAAGTTTTGTATATACTGTATATTGTTAATTCATTCATTTACATTTTGTTTCTGTCTGATAATTAAAAAGAAAAAAAAAATAAATAAATTCTATTAGTATAATAAATTATTTCAAACATTTGTTTATTGACAGTCGGTAATTCAGAAAATTTCCTTGCTCTATTATCATATGAGTCAAATCTACATTACCGACCTCATACTCAACCGCCATTTTAACACACACGTATATAAATTCATATAAAATCTAAAATATACACCAATAAGTTTACCAATCAGCTGATACGTTTAACCAACTTGCTCTCACTTACATTCATACACAATCCGAATATACATAGCCACATATATATTTGTATATTTACAAATACACACTTGATTGACTTATACTGCAACACTTGTGTCCTCGGTTTTATACAGTTCTGTACAGTACTTCACACTTGAATGTGAGATATTGTGAGAGAGGGACATTGAACGACGTGTGTAACAGTATAATAAACCGGGTTCATCGTCTATGTCTTTTATTTGTTGCGGCGATTATTAGGTTAACTTAACAATATACCTATTAATTTCAAAGAAAAAAAAATTATTTATGTATATTGTGTATTATTTTAATTAATTAAATAACGACAATAAAATATTATTCATTATAAACGATAAGAAGAAATAAAAGGAAGAACACTTTGTTTTTTGTTTTTTTTTTTTTTTTTTTTTTTTGTTTGTTGTAATAAAATTTAATGAAATAAAATATAGTAAAATTTAATATAATTTACTTAGAAGGAAGGCAAAGGTGGGTTCTATTCATATACTTATTTTATCGTGAAATTTTCATAGCACAATTGTGAATAAATAAAGGTTTTTGAATGGTGTTTGTGTATGTGCGGAATACAAAATCGTTTATAAATGCAAAGTAATAAGAGAGGTTAATTCACGCTGTATATATTCATTGACTTCATAACGAAGAGAATAATATATAAATAAATATTGTTGAACGTGGAGTTATTTATTTTATTTTATTTTATTTTTTTTTTTTTTTTTGTGGATAAAATAAATTTATTTGTATATTAGTATTGTATATATTTGAATATCATGGATGAACAAAGCCTTCAACTTGCTAGGGCCATGGTTGATCTTGATGTGAATGAAAAAAAGCCTAAATCAATTATTAGTCGAATGCAGGATAAACAGCAAGCATTTAGGTGAGTTTTTTAATTTTATTTATTATGAAATTATATGTGGGATATGATATTTGAGTGGAATACGAAATAAAAATGAATAAATTTACATAAATTTAAATTGATAATTAGAAATTTTGTAATAATTTGTGGATATGAATTTTACTGTTTTTATGAAAGCGAGAGAAATTTTATGATATTACGTGCGATGGTGGTGTAATGGTCAGCATAGTTGCCTTCCAAGCAGTTGATCCGGGTTCGATTCCCGGCCATCGCACATTTTTTTTATTATTTATTATCAATTTATTTTAACTTTATCGTATTCAAAAAAAATCGTTTCGCATAATTTTTTGATATAAACATTTTTTATTATGCATTGTATAATATTTTTTTTTTTTTATTTCCTGACAATTGTGATTAATACACGATAAGAGATCAATTTATTTTGAATATAAATGATGTCAAGGTTGAATTATTGTTTTCTCAATATAATAGGCTTGAACTTATTTGTCTATCTCACTCACAGTTTTTTTTTTTTTTTACTCCTTCGCCTCATCAACAAAAGCAATCCATGTATGTGTATTGGTATATATTTATGACTTGAGGCTACAAAAAATTAGAGAAATCAATCATTTCTTTTTTTTTCCTATTTGACCCTGGATACAAATAATGTTTTTCTCGAATTAAATATAACGTCTACGATAATAAGAAAAACAAATCAATTTATTTATTAATCATCTTGTTTTTAGAATAAATTTATTTTAAATTATATAATACACAATCTAACACGCAATAACCAGTATGAATATCATAAAATTCATAACATTGTCTAATAAGAACTGTGTTTTGAGCTATTTTCAAACTGAACTAAATAATATTATTAATTTTATTTTCGTTTAAATGTATGCGATAAAATTATTTGGCGCGTATCCCATAACATAATTTATATTTGTCACCTAAAAAATGCACAAACGTTTTGAATTTTAAATAAATAATAATTTATAAATTCTTATCAATGTGGATATGAATATTATTAATTCATAATAATTCATAATAATAATATTTTTTCTGTCTTTCATAAAGCCGATCGGAGTTAAGTGTCGAGCAAGCGGAGCCTCGCAGGTAATAGGTTATTATTTTCACGTTACTGCAAATTCACTGTAGGTGTCGTTGAAAGCATGATTCTCCTCCTCCTTACACACACACTCACATACAATCGATGTGCATTGGAATTGGATGCTCAGTCGATATGTTGTAACTAACATATCCAATGAGATTTCATCTAATTTATATATACAGTTCATTAAACTGTAAATGCAGTTTATGCATTGTGCATGAATATTTGTATACGTGTGTGTTAATTAATTCTTAAGGTAAAATTTATCACAAAATAATTTTGCACAAAAAAAAAATCATCTATACATATATATGTATAAATAAAATTTATATATTTCAAAGTGGCATCGTGCATTTTGTGATTTGTGGGATCTAAATTTCTATCTTTTGTGTTAGTATTATTTTTTACCTGCATTTTTTTCACGTGTATGCACACGACGACACACTTTTCTATTTTATATTGCTCGCACGACAACATTTATATATAGTTAATTATTCAGTTGTGCGTACGCTTTTAATAGGAAACTTTGAATTGGTTATTTGTATTTATTTTATTGAACGCGTTATTTATTTTCTTTTGGATATACTTTCAATTTTTTTTTTCTCTTTCTCTTTCTTTCTTTCTTTCTTTTATTTTTCTTCGCGTTTGTACCTACATTATTACGAAAAGTGTACGAAAAATCAGTTGCCAAGCGTTCGTCGTACACGAGTGATGTCGTTGTCGCCATCTGGTAGCAGTGGTTTCCATTCTATGGAGGATTTATCAGCATGGTAAGAATTTCGTGATGAGTGCTGCATGTTTGTATACTTGATAATAATTTATGTATATAATTTGAGCGCTCCAATTCAAATGCATCATCTGATTTTGTTATTGTAGATAAATGCTGATGATGTAATTTATATTAATTACTAGACATAATTAATAGAATAATTAATTAGAGAGTTTCCTTTAAATGATTTGAGTTCATTTTCATACATTAGGAAACAATAATTCCAGCTAAACTTTTGTTTGAATTTTAATATTTATTTTGATAACTTTCATTATAATTTATCTTGGAAAAATATCGAATGCGTTTATCATATCAGATAAAATAATATAGTTTTTTTTTTTTTTTGATGTTGAACATTGCGTAAATAAATAATTTGATATCGATTTATCAGGCTTGTAGTCTAAGATTGTTCGTTCGAATGGTTATAATGATAAATAATTGACGGAATATCAGCGAGAAACAAAGAGAAAAAAAATTGGAATTGAACAATTTAATTTAAAGTTTGATTAATTGATTTTTTTACTGTGATTTTAAATTTGTTGTATTTATTCTTGATATTCTGTTTCGATTTTTTCTTCTTCGAGCACGTGCGAGGGTTATCATTAAGAGTTATCATACTCTTTATGATTGTAAGCAATCGAGTAAAGTGGCGTGAATTGTTAAATGAGAAATTAGTCGAGTGATGCACTTCGTCAGGGAATTTATTTGCAGAACTGCACGACGCAATCGCTGTATTCTTATTAATTATTCGAGCAGGTAATCGACATATAGTATAAATTTCAAATTTTGTAACAATGTTTAAATGAAAGAAACACTAAAATTAATGTATATACTGTTAATATTGTGATTTTTTTGATATATGTGTGTGATGTGAATTACGTGAAAAAAAAGCTTTCCGGTACCGGGAATCGAACCCGGGCCGCCTGGGTGAGAGCCAGGTATCATAACCACTAGACTATACCGGACAATTGCAAAAAACACACTATGATGTTGGAGATATATTTCTATTCTTATATTTCTATTCATATAAGGAATCATAAATGTGCGATTTATATATTCAAATTAAATGGTGTTTTTTTTTCATGATTGATTTTGATTAAATTAGGTAAAAATATTGCACTGCCCGGGAATCGAACCCGGGTCGCAAGAATGGGAATCTTGCATGATACCACTACACTAGCAGTGCGTTCAATGATAAAACGTTTGCGCATAGATAACAAAATTACTTACAAAAAAAAAAAAGGAATTTAGTTTTTCAAAGTGATTATTACTCATGCGATTATTGTTGATGAATATGTCTGTATTTCGCGATGATGCCTAAAAAACATGTCGTTGGTGAAAATGTTGTTTATCTGAATAATTAATTAATTGTTTTAACAATGCGCAAAGTCCGATAATCGAATCCGGATCCACTACTTTATGTTAGTTTATGTTAATTTATTTTTTATATGAAATTGCTGATATCGATTGGAAACTTTTTATTATCATTATTCATTTATTTACTAATTTTTTTTTTTCATTCGACACAATTTAATTCGCTCTTTCATCTCCCAATTATTAAGTTATTCGTTTTATACATCCCATAGATATATGTTCGATAGAAAGTGTCTTATGTTCGTGTAAAAAGTCTTAGAATACGCGCAAATGTAAAGAGTTTCCCTTCTGTGTAGAAAGCGCGAAGCTACTTTTGATAATTTAATGTACTAAAGATCCGTTATAAACAATCAACAGCGACTCAGGAATTTTTATTACATCACTTTGATGTATATAGAAGATATCCCTGAGTTTACAATTTTTTTTTTTTTTGTAAAGCAAGACCCACATTACACTTCTTCTGCATTGACAACAATTTTGTAATGTATCTTAAAATCACCGGTCACACTGTTGAATGTCGATCATTTTCATATTGCAATCACACGCATTACCGACATATACTGGTTTTTCTCCGAGTTTATATGAGACGTTACGCGTTAGTGTGTCGCTCTATTACGTTGTTCCCTTACATAAGTTGGCTACACTGAGCGAATAGGGACTGATTCGATGACCAAATTGAGAATTAAATCACTGGAAAATTATTTTCACTATCGCTATCATCTTAGAATTTATCTTTTGATCCATCTTCATCGAATATTATTGCGTTTATAAACACAAATGTTTCGTTTCATTAAAATATACGACCTCAAATTTAAGGGCAAATTAAATTTATTTGGTCGCCATATTAATTAATAATACCGTGGGTAAAACGTATTATTAACGGACGTTAATTTTAATAAATTATCATACCAGTATCTTCTTCATTATTATGAGTAATATTGACAGAACGTTAATTCCTTTATAAAAATTTTGTAGGAAAAAAATTTATCAGTATTTTTTATTTTTATTATTATACTAAAGATAATACTATCGTTTATACACTCAAGGTCGTACGAAAAATGATAAATGACGTCACATAACGATGTCAACATTCATTTGCATTGTATAAAATCATACTTGATATGTTTATATTTCATCTAACATAAAAATCAAGTAAAATCGATACCTTTTCCATCAACACATAATGAAAATTGTAATTTTTCAATTACAATAACATAAATTGAATCGTATAATGAACTTTTGATTGAGTTGTGAGTTGTTGAAAATTAAATTAAATTCAGAAAGTTTTTTCTTTTCTTTAGCCTACATTTTTTTTTTTTTTTTTAAATAATAGGCCAGTCCTATCAGCTTTTATCAATGATTGTAATTAATTTTATTGACGTAATGCTCCTTCTGTTTAATATTTTAGTGTTGATAGTAGTCAAGGTGAGTATTGATGTATAAAAGGTGAGAGGCATAAGTGCCACTGTAAAACATATTGCCCCACATAACACGCTTGTGCTACTAGCCACTTTGGAGTTTGTTCCTTCAGTTGAGCCGCAACTGTTGTCATCGGCTGATGCGCTGACATCATCTCTCTATTTCATTATATTAATTACGAAAACATTCAACAGAGTATCGCGTTATTAAATAATCTGATGAAAAAAAAAATCCATGAATTAAAAGAAAAATATTGTAATTTGACATTGAATATATGTGAATTGTGTTTAGATTCTGATTATAAATAATTTTAATGATTGCACATTATATCCGGTGACGCAAATTAGAAATAAATAATATTTCGTGATGAATAGTCGCATAGTTCTGATAAGAAAAAAGTTTGTCAATATTTTATACTATCACTGAACTCAATACCGGCATCATGCTATACAGCTGATCATCGTGACTATCTACAACGTATTAAGAGTCCTCTACCAGTTGTTGATATCATTAATTATGATTATAATAGCGTGATAATGATTAGTAATATAAAAAAATAATATAAAATCGTTTCTGGATGTAGTTACTGTGTTGTTGATTGAATTGAAATTGTTATAAACATGTGCGATATTTTTATAAGATTCACTATGAATATTCATCAAAGGTAGAAATGATGAGAGAGGTAAAACCAAGAAGAAAAAGTATTGGTGAAGATTGGACGGCCGTTCCCGGGAGAATTGAATATAATAATAAGGAAGAAGATGTATGCAGGAGGAAACGATCTGGTACTTGGCCGTGAGTGTTGGCACTTTTATATATTTACAACTTGTTTTCTAGTTTATATAGCGCATTCCAAGAACGTAATTGGAGATGTAAGATTACAGTGTTGTCTATGAGAACAAAAAAAAGGGCATAAAATATAGACGTATTGGAAGAGAGCAAATGGAATTAACATTACTCTGTACTGTCAATAAGAGAAAAACATTATTTACTTAGTCAATAAAAGAAAAATGGGTCAAGACTGGTTTTTTTTTTTTTTTTTTTTTTTTTTCGTGAATTCAAACTTGAGTGTACATTACACAAGATTTTAGTCTCCTTTCTCTTCTCGCTCTACTTTATCATACGTATACAAATACTCATACTTATTTTCTTTTTTCGCCTCAGTCGAATGATCTATGAAGAGTATTTTCTCTTATTTGAGTTATTGGGATATTAACAAATTATGGAAACATATGAATGTCTTTCTGTAGATTTATGTAGATAAAATTGCATACAATTAGGATAATTGAGATTATAAGTAAAAAATTTTAGATAAATACTTGTTTACGAAATTGTAATATTTTTATTACAATTCTCCGGTATAGTCTAGTGGTTATGATTCCTGGCTCTCACCCAGGCGGCCCGGGTTCGATTCCCGGTACCGGAATATTTTTTTTTCCCCGTATTTATAAAACAAATATAATAAAATCATCATCAATGATAATTTTTAATTATTGTTTTATGGAAGAAATGAATAAAAACATGGAATAGATATTTTATTTAATGTAAATTGAATGGATATAATTTATTTTCCACTACAATATCTAGGGATTCGACGCAGAAATAATATTGACGAGCGTCGCGACGCTGGCGTCGAGTGCGCCAACTCTGTGAGCCACATGACGTACAATGGCACTGTGCCCGCAGTTACTTTAATCTACGTTTTTTATCTCATGTTCCACAATTATTTATTGTATTTAACGTGATGGAGCTTCCAATTGAAAGTTGCCAGTGTATTCCCAACAACGATTTAGACCTGAGGTATTTATAAAACGATAAAAAAATAAAAAATTACGAGATATTAAAAATGATAGAAAGAAGTTGAATTGGCCAATTTTCACCACGTCAGTAAACCTCGTGGGTTTCTCTCTATTGATTATCAGTAAGGTCAAAATAAAGTGCGTGATATAATTTAGCTCTAATCATAAATATTTAATTGCTCACAATTTCGCAGAACATTCTAGTTCTCCAATAGCTCAAGTAAAAAAAATAAATAAATAATAAAAAAAGAAAACATAAATATTACTCAGCGAAAAACTCTTGATGAGTTGTAAAAAAAAAAATTATCTCATTAAAATGTAATACTATTCATAAATATTATGTAAAGTGTGTGATTTAATCAAGTACATTCATTTGTTCTATATAATTTACATACAGCTCGAACAAAACTAGAATTATCTACCATATTATTATTCATTTTTCATTTATTATTGTCTGTCCATTATCTTTCAACACTATGAAATATGGCCAACAACTCAACAATAAGATTATTTTATTAAAGTATTTATAAGCAGAGTGCATTGTCCTTAAATATAAAAAAAAAAGACCGAACATTATTTTGTTCTCATTGTCTTTAATATTAATTAAATAAATAATATGTATACATTCATTAAAATCAAGTTTTATAAATTCAGATTTTAAATTACCCGCGCGCCAAAATTAATCCAACCCCATTGCATGATTTTTCTGATCGTTGAATGAGGGCGCCTGCATCAGTACTCACACAAATATACACACACACATATATATATAATTCTATGTATTTCGATATATGCGCAATACTTTTGACTCATTTCGGCGCATATTAATTTATACATATATGTGTAATGTATATATTTTTATACGATTTTTTTCTCTTATTTTACTTCTTTTCTTCAAATATAAAAACTGTTTTACCATCAGAGTATTTATCGGGAATATTTAGACAGTTTACAGAGGACCCGGAGAAATTCCAATACTGTATACAGTACACATTTACGATCGTGTAACAGGTCGGATTCGATATTGGTCGTCATTTCACGTAGGACTTTGTCTGGGACACTTCGTATAAAATACAAAGTCCACACTTGTGTGGTGATCAATACGTGATCGAATCGACCGGATGTGTCTAAAGTTCTCAATAAAAAAAAAAAAAAATAGAATAATAATAGATTGAAATACAATCGTGGAGTGCATTGCTCGGGTTGTTATATGATCGAGTGGTTAGAAAATACAAAACAATCTACTATTATTTACATATTTATATAATTTTTTTTAATTTTGTATTGGGAAAAAATTTTTGATTTATAATTTTTATTTTACTATTTAGTATATAATTTGATTTATAAATTATCTATTTTTTTTTCTCTTTAAGCTCAGTATTGAAATTATGTGAAAGTTGAACTTGAAGTTGTGTTTATAAATTTATCTGTATTTTTTTTTTTTGAAATTTGATTTGCAAGTTGATGGAAAAATTTTTTTTTTATCCTTCAACAAGTCAAATAAAATTGAAATAATTTATTGTCAATGAAAATACGATGTTATAACATGTGTCTAGTATTTTGTTTTTCTTTTTTTAAATTCGTATTCGATCATGCAATCGATAGAAAGTGGAGAATATAAACATCTGAATGCAAAAGTGACACGAAAAATGTGAAATAAAGAAAAAAATAAAAAGAGTGTGATTTAAATTAATTAAATGCATGAGGGTTATTTAATTTTAATATTAAAATAAAACTGAAAAAAATGTTTCCATTTGTTTAAAATAATAATACACACTTTAAAGTAATATAAATATAATTTTATTTTTTATAATAATTAACAAATTTACCAATTATTAATTTTTTTCTTTCTTTTCTCGTCTCATAATAAATTCATACTTCGATATTTAGAGCAAAAACCAACAACGAATTATCTTATATTATGCATATAAATATGTTTACATCGTCAGAATTCGCCTTTCACTTTTGTTTTCTCATCCCGCAGGCATTTTATTCTCACTCCTCGATACAATTTTTTTATTTATCATCAGTTTGTGAATCCAATACGTGTCTTCATACATGTTTTCATTTAATAACAAAGCTACTTTGCCTCAGGGACAAATTAATTATTCACCAGTTCATTATTAAACTTATTGATTAATTTAAAAAAAATGATGTAACACATATAAATGTCGTAATAATTGTCGTCAAAGTTTTTGTTTTTATTTTATAATTATATTTTATTTTTATTTATTTTTACTTCTTTATTTCATATGATCGTTTTGTTCTATCTTGCGATAAATTTGAATGACGATCTGAGGATCGTTTCTAGCTGACTCATTTATGGAATGTGCAACGTCACGTGTTCATTTTAACATTCCTGTCCAGAAGCTCAGTATTATTTCGTGTCCCTTTTGTATTCATGTATAAACTATTCATTGTCTTTCTTATGATTTAATTTCAAATTAAAATTAGCCATTGATTTACATTTCAGATGATTAACATTCAATTTTACTTGACAGTCATTTAAATTGATAAAAAATTTAATAATGATATTATTAATTATTCAAATGTGAATTTTATATAATTATTGAGTGACTTGTATAGATTTGCTTCTTGTTTAAACAGTTAAAAAAAATTACTGTTTGTTTTATTTATATTTTTTAATTTACTTCCGAATAAATTTGCTAAAAATGGACCAAGTGTCACCGTTGCGTGACGCTTTGGCAATTGATTGCGTTGACGGCAATCACGAGTTTGATCAACTGGAAAATGGGCAAAAAATGTCAATGGATAATGGACAAAAGAATCGTGTATTGAGGTATACAATACAATTATTTTTGATTTATTATAAAAATAAAAAATAAATAAATCTTCTTTTGATTACGGGGAAAATCCCTAATAAAATATGTGCGTCCTCAAAATATTTTATTTTACTTTACATAATCGTCACGTGATTTGTTGTATTAGCAACGAATCGAAATTCAATTCGTACATAACTAAAAAAAAAAAAAATATCTATATAATGTATAAATTAAAACGTAATTAATTATGGAAATGATTTTGGAGTTTTTTTATTTGACGTAAATGTTTATAACACGTGTTTACTTTCAGCGTGACTGATGACAATTTTTTACACGACTAAATTAACAATTAATTTATACAGAATGAATCAGTTTAAAAAAAAAAAAATAATTCCAGCAAGAAAAAATAAAAAAGTCAAAAAAATTCAATAATTTAATATATTTAATAAAAAATTTTTATTTTTTGTAATTTTGTTACAGGAGAACCAGAAGTCTTAATGCACCAAGTCCAATACAACAATTCGGACCATGCGGTCGTATAATGAAAAATTCTGCCATGGTGATGTGAGTAACGTACAAAAAACAAAAAAATAATATTTATTTTTATTCACGTAAATCGTTGGTGAATATATACAAAAAGAAAAATAATTCAACACGTCATTTGCATGATTTGTAATAATATTAATAAAAATATTATCAACGACGATGTTGAATGACGATGAGAGAAATAATATTAGAATATTTGTAAATGAATTTGTTTTGAGGATATCACGCGGGAAGGAGCAAACGACAATGACGCATGCGCAATTCCAAATTGTGTATATTTCTTCGGTATATTATAAAACGAAACAGTAAGCGGACACTGTCAGTATGTGCGCGACCCTCGACCTGGGACTTATACACCGCAGTATGTTAAATTTTATTTCCTCGTCGTCGTAAAAATTTTTATTTCAATCATTATCAATCACTTCTACATTCAATTAAATTCACGCTTAAAGAACAACAAATAACCCAACATTAATTCGTCTCAAATCAGTTTTAAAATAAAAGGAAAAAAAAAAAAAAAAGAAAAAATTTTTTTTATTAAAATTAATTTATTAAACGTTGAATGTATTTTATTAAATAATTCAATTTTATGATAAATTAAATCTTATCATCATGGTTGGAACAATTAGGTGAGTATTTTAATACAACTAAGTTAAAAAAAAAAAATTATTTTACTCATTAGAAAAAATAAAATGTCCTTATAAATTTTAAATTAAAGTTTACGAATAAATACGCGCGGTAAAATTAATGTAATAAATAAAAATACGGTCATCGGACTTTGGCTTCAGTATTGAATCAATATATACAGACATATGAAATATAATATATACATATATATATATATATATTCATACATATTTTTATATATAAATATGTAATAGAAAAATATACATATAAATATAAAATCACCCCAGACGCAGACCTTCAACCGATTACATTTGCGAGACAATTTTATTACATATAAAATCGTATCACGAAATTTATAATTTAAATACTTTATAATTAAATTGAATATTAATCAAAATAAAATATCCAAAATATTTATTTTAATATTAAAATTAATCATAATAAGTTATTAATCATTTAAACGTCAGATGAATTTTTTTTTTTTTTTTATGTATACACAAAATGTAAAATGTAATTAATAATTGTTGATATATTGGATTATTGTTGCCTCGACCTATTTATTTATAAGGGAGTTCATACATGTGTATATATTGGTGTACAATTAATTATCTATACACATTATTTCAAATTCAACACGTGACTTACTTGACCTATACTCCATTCATTCAAAATTCAATTTTAATCCAAGTCATTCCATTAATGTTTTATCATTTATATATCCAAAGCAAAACGTGCTATCGATACATTTAAAATGATAAAGAAAGAAAAAAAAATATTACAAATAATTATTAATAGTTTTATCTTGATGTATTTAATTGAATTTTTGTTTATTTTTATTTTAGGACTATTCAAGATCCAGCATCGCAACGATTAACGTGGTATAAACCACCTTTGACAGTGTTGGTAATTAAAAAAGTTCGTGATTCGTCTGTTCTACCGCCATTTGTTCAATTGGTCACTTGGCTAATCGAGGTATTGAAAAGAAAAAAAATATAAATAAATAAAGAATAAAAGAAAATAAATAAACATTTAAAAAGAAAGATTAATTTTAAAACTTTCAATTGATTTGATATATTATATATTTATTTATTTATTTATTTATTTATATATATTTCGTGTGTATTATTGATCATTTTTTTTTACAGGAAAAACGAATGGTGGTTTTTGTTGAAGCGTCAGTGCTGGAGGATCCAGCATTGGGTCGAGATCCAAGATTTGAAGGTGTACGTGAAAGACTACAAACATTTCGTGATGGAACTGATGATTTACAGGATCGAATTGATTTTATTGTATGTTTGGGTGGTGATGGTACATTATTGTACGCAAGTTTATTATTTCAACAGTCAGTACCACCTGTAATGGCATTTCATCTTGGCTCATTGGGTTTTTTAACGCCATTTGAATTTGATAATTTTCAAGAACAAGTTACAAATGTTCTAGAAGGTAATAATATAATATTTAATATTTATATTTATAAAATTCTTGTGTCACAGTGTTTGTAATTAAATAGGCCATAAACTATTTTTTATATTCCTAAATGATAATTAGGGTGGCCCACCCCAGAATATTTATTTTTTTTATTTTTTAGACAAACATTTTTTATTTTGATTCTGTTATGATTTTTTACCACCAACCCTCAATTTTTAATAGCGATATTAGCATTGTAATAATTCTTTTTTTTATCTACCAAATATTTTTATATTTTTTTTATAATAATTCATGTACATATAGTAATAATATATACACAGTATTAATTTAACTACCAAAATATTCACTAGAAATAATTTATATGGCAAAACAACGTTTTCCAGATCAGTTATTTTATATTATTCATATAATTTCTTGTATTTTTCCTTGTAAATCTATAAACATAATTACTTCTTAAATGACAACTGAAAGATACATTTAAACCTTGACTAGTATAATGAAAGTCAAAAAAGAAAAAAAAAATTAACAAAGATAAACAGACAGATAATTATATTTCTTTTGTTAGAAAAATCCTTCAATAAACGCAGAATAAAATTTTTATCCTTGGTTTCACAATAATAACAATTTAAATAAAATAAAGTTAGAGAGATTTATAGTTACATCAGCTTGGGATGTTAATCATAAAAGTTTTTCATAAATATTTTAATATTAATTATTCATCATTACTTTGTGGCGAATAATTTTCTTAAGGAATGTTTGATTGATTAAAAAATTTTCTTCTGCAGGCCACGCTGCATTGACATTGCGAAGTCGTTTGCGATGTATTATAATGCGTAAAGGTGAAGACGGACAGCCAACAAAACCACCAACCAATTTACTTGTCCTAAATGAAGTAGTTGTTGATCGTGGACCATCGCCTTATTTGTCAAATATTGATTTATTCATTGATGGAAAGCATGTGACAAGTGTGCAAGGCGATGGTTTAATTGTCAGTACACCAACGGGTTCAACAGCTTATGCAGTTGCTGCTGGTGCAAGTATGATTCATCCATCAGTACCTGCAATAATGATTACACCAATATGCCCACATTCATTATCGTTCAGGCCAATTGTTGTTCCAGCTGGCGTTGAATTAAAGGTAAGGATTCATTAACAATAAATATTTTACAATGAAATAAAAATAAATATTATATATTGAATAAATGAACTCGAATATTAAATTAATTGAAGAGTAAATATAAGGTATAAATAATTAGTTGCAATGAGGAAGAGAATGGATGAATATAAAAGATTGAAAGAGAAAGAAACAAAAAAAAAAACCAGAAACGTGATCCAATAGTGCAATTTTTATTATGTTAATTTTTATAAAATATGAATTATTAATAAATTTCCCTGTACAATTATATTGGAAACAATAGATTTCCGTATCGCCAGACAGCAGAAATACTTCCTGGGTATCATTTGATGGAAGAAATAGACAGGAACTCTTTCATGGTGACAGGTATTGATTATTGTTTTTATAATTAATATTAATGAATATCTTTTTTTTTTTTCTGTTTTATGTTGATGGTATTCGCAGATAATGGCCAATGATATGGCGCGTAGCACAGCCTACGTCTCCTTTGACGGTCGTAATCAACAAGAGCTACGAGTTGGGGACAGGTTGGTCCGATAATGAATTTAAAAAAAAAAAACAAATGGTGATAGAAAAAAAATTTGGTGATTCATTTTTCCGATTCTGTAATATCTATTTTTTGCTTTGAATAATTCCTGGTGATTCGTATTTTATTCTTTCAATTCATTGGGTTATCATCCACTCAACATTATCACATCTTTAATTAGGAGCTTAGAATATCTCAACATTTTATGATTTAGATAATTTATATTTGTTTCTTTTCTTTCCTTCATTATTGTATTTTCAATTTTACTAATGACTTGGCGAATATTTAATGAGACGTGGGCTGGCTGTTGTTATTGAGGTTGGTTATCGCAATATCATCATCATCATCATCACCATCATCATCATCATAAAGATTTTCTTAATTCATGTTCATGATAATTTATTATCTGGCGCTTTGACAAAGATAAAGAAAATAAGAGAAATAATAATTAAGTGATATTTAATTTGTGCTATGTAATTTTCTCAATTTGTCAAGATTAGATTTGAATGTTTGTTCATTTGTTTATTTATTTATTTATTTATTTTACAGCTTGAGGGTTACTACGTCTATTTATCCTGTGCCAAGTATCTGTGCTGCCGATCAAATAACCGATTGGTTCGATTCATTAGCTGAATGTTTACATTGGAATGTTCGAAAACGACAAAAGCATTTGGATGAATTGAGCGATCTCACTCATTCGTCCAGCAATGACACACTTGACTCGCTGGATCGTGACAGTTAGCTCCAGTCAATTGCATTCAAAAAGCGTTATTGTGTATGATTTTCTGAAAAGAAAAAAAAACATTAAATTTATTGAGCAAAAAAAAAAAAATATTATGAATTCGATGAGGTAAACTGGTCATTAATAATTAATGAAAGAGAGAAATTATGTGAGGAATTAGTTAACGAGCGAACTCATTTTTTTTTCTATGCTCAAAACTCATGCTCATCAATTCTTTTTATTTTCGATGACTTTTGTTCATTTTTTTTAACAAAAAATAAAAGACAATACATGTATATTATTAATTAACAACAAAAAAAAAAACAATAACAGTAATGATAATGATAATAAAATAATGAATAATATGAACAAAGGCACAAGAAAAAAGTTGTTACTTTACACAGGCTTTAATTAATTCAAAAATGGCCATACATATATATATATAAATGGAACTTGCTGGAAACTTTTTTGACTTTCGTTTAATATTTTTTTGTTAGTGCATTTTTTTTTAAATTTTTATTCATTTCACTTTAGCGTATTTCAAAAAAAAAAAAATTTTGTAGCATATTTTTTTTTTTCTTTTGTCATTTAAGAGGTTATAATTAATTTTATTGTAAATGAGGCATTAGTCGCCTTTACAAATAATAGTTAATATTAATATATGGATATATATATATATGTATATGGGTAAATAGATTCGCTGATATGTTATTTTTATAAATTAAAATTTATGGATAGTCTGAGAATAAGAAGAAAATAGTAGCAAAAATGATTCATATATTCATCCATTGATAAGATAATTTTAAATTAAAAATTCTTGTTCTATTTCATTGTTATTATTATTATTAATATTTTGTTTTTTTTCAATTCGCCATTTTTCTATTTTATTTCGATCATGCTGTTAATATTTTTAACGTAACAATATAATTAATCAATGAATTTAAGTGAAAAAAAAAAAAAAAGATGTTTGAAATAAAAATTATTTTTTTACTGAAAAATTCAAAATTATTATTTAACCAACATCGTAGATAAATTCATTAAAAAAAAAATTAAAATTAATGATAAGATCTATTATTTACCTGATAAGAGTATGGAAGAATGTTAATGTTTATAGTTGAAAATAAAAAATTGGAAATATAAAGATAATTTTAATCAATGATAAAAAAATTTTTACAATTAAAAATAGAACAAATAAAACACAACTATCACTGATTTACTTGGTTTATTAAAAAAATATATAAACAATTGATATATATACAAAAAAAAAAAAAAAAAATAAAGAGAAAAATCAATTTATATTTGTTTTGTAAGTTTAATTAATTGATAACGATTTGTATATTTGAAATCAACAATTGTGTTGTCATATAACACAATGACGACAATGTACAGAGATGAAAAACAAATTTTTAATGACAATATATAAATAATAATAGAGAGAGAGAGAGAAGAAAAATAAAGTCATCTATGTATTATATATTCGATATTATTATTACATTTTTTTTTAGTTTCTTTTAAATTTAATTCCATTTGTGCTCTTTTATCTTCATGAATTCGAAATTTTTCGATGACTTTTATTTCAAGACTAGATGGACTTCTTTGGCGAATGGCCAAAAAAAAAAAAAAAACACATTAAACAATTACACAAAAACTAATATACATTCAGCCGTTAATTGAATAGTAATGGAAACGAATTTGTTAAAGGAAAAATATATTTTATTCCGTTCTTATTTTTTGTAATATTTGAATGCAACGTTTATTAATTTTTTTATATTTCGGTTTCAATTTCTCATTTGTTTTATATAAATTGATGAAAACACACGCACGTATAATATATTTATTCTGATAACAAACATTTATATATGAAATAATTCTAATTTATTCATTTTACTTTTGTTCTGTTGCTCCTTATTTTGCGTTTCATTTTTATTTATCATTATGAATATATTTTGTTTATTCATGAATAATAATTAATTAAGTAGAAAACACACAATTCAAACGTGCTAAATTATAAAAAATTACAAAAATTATTTAATTTTCACATGCACATTCAAAAATGTTTAAACTCTGTACATAGAAGACATTTTTTTTTTCTCTTTTTTTTCCCTAAACATTTATTTAATTTTATTTATTCATATTTTTATTTTAGCCCATTTTCGAACCTGCTCGAAATCAGGGAAGAATTAATATATATACGCAATAATTCAATTTTTATATATTTACATAACATATAATATTTATTTATTTTTTTCGCCATTTATTTCGATATAAAAATCAAATTAATTCATAATCCTTTCTCCACAATTTTTTTTATTATTCATCATAATGATCTATGTATATTTACAAATTATATGGCAATCGAAAAATGAGTTGATATTACTCAACGATGAGAGAAAAAAAATTCGAGGCTTTTGAGCTCATTCAAATAATTTTCATTTTTGTATACTTTTTCATCTATTCAATTCTGCTTCTTTATTTTATTATTTATTTAATTTTTTTCTTTCGTGTGTTTCATCTCTTTTCTCTATAAATATATCTTATAATCTGGTATTAACTTTCAAAAACTTGTTTTTTTTTTGTCCAACTAACTCATATAACGGGAAACCTTTGCACAATTTTTTTCATTCATTCAATTTCAAATTTTTCAAATTCATCTAAACACATCAAAACGTCGCACGCCACAGAGAGACAGAGAGAAAAATCGACAAATCTACGAAATAATGAAAAATAAAATTATAGTCAAACAATTAATAAACAAAGATAAACAAAACTAAATTACAATAAAAAAAAAAATAATTCCAATTCACAAATTCAATTTTTCATAATTATTTGTTTCATCTTTCCAAAGTTTTTATTTTTTTAAATTCTTTCTAGTGATCAACTCAGCAGTAAACGAATAACTTTAACATCGTACAAATATTTTTATGACAGCACCTGTTCTCCCAATAATCCAGTTAAGCCAATTACAAAAAGGAAAAAAAAAAAAATAAATAAAGAAGAAATATAGACGTGAATATTTATTCAGCCTAACCGATCTGGTCACAAACTTGTACAGGTGTTCCAACATCTTGCTCTTTCTAAATCCAATGAACGAGCTGGTGAATGTAAATGACTGGTTTCTCTATCGTATATAATACTTAAGCGCGATCCCTCTTTGCTCTCACTCTCCCCACCGTTCTCTTCATTTCATTTTGACATTACGAAACAGATTCAACGTTCCACTGGCTCGTATTTTTCATCGGTTTTTTTTTTCTCTTCCACTCTCATCACCCATTTAAATAAACACGACAACAAAATACAAAACAAACGAAACAAAACAAATAAAATAAAAAACAAAAGCTGAATTATAAATGAACACAAAATTGGAGGCATTGTGGACAACATGAAAATGTTTCCTTTTTTTTTTTTCTTCATTTAAAGTTTCTTTGGTTATTTCTGATAATGTTTACGTCTAGTTGATGCTCTGACACACGGTGGTTCAATATTATTTCTAATTGATTGTTGCGGTTGCTGTTCGCGTTTATTGTTGCAATTTAATGATAGATCTTGATGGTTATTTGCTTCAAACAGCCGACACATTTCACGAACTGGCACGGTTTTTGCGCCACGATTTAAATCATGAAGTGAACGTGCACGCTGTTTACCACGTGGACTTGATGGTTTTGCCGATGATCTACCTAGGTCTTCAGTGCTACGCGCTAAACGTCCGCCCATTCTTGATAATGATTCAAATAATGTGAGTTTCTCCTTCACCGGTACATAATGATCGACTCTCTGACATCGTTTTAATAAACGTGCAACATCCTCTTCGCACGATGTCGATGAATTATCAGGTGGAATTGATAATAATACAGTAGGACTAGTTGATACTCTTGGTAATGATGTGGAAAAACGTTCTCTTGTATCAATTTTAATTGGCGATTGAATTGAATTTATAATTGATTTTGTAATAATTGTACTGATATTATTATTTGTTTGATGACATGATATTGGAATTTTCGAGACATTTGTAATATTTAAATTTAATTTTTCATTATAATCTTGATTTATTTTTGTATCAGCAATTCGTAAATTTCTTCGTTCGCGTGCTCGACTTCGACGTTCGCTCGACGTATCATATCTCAATGTTAAACAATTATTCGTCGTTGTTATTGGTTGTAAATTTATTCCTGATATATTATTACAATTTAAATTATTATTATTTCTTGTATCTTCAATATTTTGATGATGGTGATGATGATGATAAAGGTGATGATGCTGATGAAATTTAATTCGATGTGAATTATCAACTGGTTTAATTGGTGGTAAACGTAAATTAATTGAATCAACAATATCCATTGATTTATTATTTTTAATTTTTAATAATTCATCATCGTCATTATTATCTTTAATAAATCGTGTTTTTATCCTCGATGATAAATATCTTGATTGTAATATTTCATTATTATTTTCTTCAGCACGTGCTCGACGTTTTTTCGCATCTTCTTCAAGCACACGACGTGTTCTTGCTTCATTTTCACGTCTACGTGCTTCTTTATAACGTTGAATACGTTGCTCGCGCGTTGGAGCTTCAGGTAAAGTTATTGTTGATAAAATTGACGTTGAATTATTGCCCATCCATGGCAAACTATCGTCACTACCTTCGCTAGATTCACTGCAACCCCATGCACGTGTTATTGATTGTATTTTCGGTAATATCTGCGGTATTGTTACAGTTTGAAATTCATTTATTAAATCATCGTCACTTGAATTGCTACTCGACCAACATCGTAATTCACTTCTTGCTCTACGTCGTGAATCCTCAAGTATTGCCGTTGTACGAATGTCTTTACTTAACGGTGATTCGCCTAACCAACAACGTAATTCACTACGTGATCGTCTACGTGAATCAGGTGGACTGTCAGGTAATTGTAATGATCCTCTTGGACAAATTGTCAATATCTCCAAGAAATTTAAACATCTTTGTGCACGAAATGGCGTCTGTCGCACTAATTCAGCAGCTATTGCTCGAACCCAAGACCAATAATTCGCTTCATTGTCCGCCTGAAATAAATAATAAATTAATTAACAACAAAATTAAAATTATAACTATTCAAATTAATAAAATAAATTTATTTCATTTTTTTTTTTTCTTTCTGTTTTGGTATTTATACTAACTGCTATTTATTTATTATATATATTATAGAGTATTATAACTAGATTAGAATGATTTTAAAAATTGAATTGATATTTATAAAGGATAATTAAAAATATTTAATAAAGACATTTGACATTTTTGTAATAAATTTAAACAAATAAAAATATTATCTTCATTTATACGTATATAAAAATGCATTAATTTGTTTTATATTTAGAGAGTTGCTAATAGCATTCTAGCAATAATTATAAGCTATTTACAACGGAAGTGAAACCAGTCGTGTATATATAAGACTTCTCGGGTGACAACTTTTAAAAACAACTGTGTGTCTGTTACACCACGACCTTCATTATAATCTCTCTTACTAATTCTCTATGTGACTTATTTAACGGTAATTGGATAACCATCGGAGAGGAAAATTATTTTAAATAATAAAAGAAGAGAAAAAAAAAAAAAATTGTAAAGAAACAAAATAAGACAAATTAACATTTTGTATATACATTCATTTCCTTTTTCCTCTCGCAATTACCAAATTTATAATATTAAATATGTGAGAATTGTATTGAAAGAATAGAAAATAAAATCAGATAATAGATTAGTAATTGTGAGAAATAAAAAATAAACAATATGAAAATTGTTAAATAGAGAAATAAACCTTCACTATATAATGTTCGCATAATAACTAAACAAAAAAATAAAATAAAAATAACGTGAAACACTCGGTCCACATTAATTACTTCAGCTATATTGTATAACAATGAGAAATCGAACGAAAGGATTTAATTAAGGAGTTGCAAGCTTGCACTTTTAATTATTAAATATAAGAGATGATGTTTGTGTATATATTATATGGTGCATGTTTGCACGAACACAACAAACGATCAAGTCTGCATAAATAAAAATATACATGCATACATAAATATATTTAGAAAAAAAAAAAAGAAAAAGAGAGAAAAGAAATGAAGAGAAATAATTAAAAGGAACAAGAAGAAAAATACAAGAGAGAAAAATTGATTACGAGAAAGTGTTTACTACAAGGAAAAACAGATCGTGATGAAGATAAAAGCTAATTTACATGCAATTAGATTGCGTAGTGGTGAATTATTTACTACACTTGTCTCTTGTCTTTTTTTTTTTTTTTAAAATAATTTTTTTTTATTTATTTATTTTTTTTTTCATCCATTCTCACCACGTTTGTTAATTATATTTAATATTAATTAATCATCTTTCACTTTCAATGCGCAAGATCAAGGAATTTACATTTATTAATTATATTTTTATTTATTAAAATTACTAAAAATTATTACAAATTATTTTGTGTTGTTGAATTTTTTTTTTTTTTTTTTTTTTAATATATTAATTTTGATTATTTAATTATGCTTGTTTGTATTTATTATTTAAATAGTGTAGTGTTAATTCTTACCCAAAATGTTGCTAATGGATCGCCTTTTGAATTACTGAGATTGAATCCAAGCGCAAGTGCATGTGGTTGACACAATCCTGATGATGCTTGTCGTAAGTTCAGTGCCCTCAGAGCCAATCTCATTGGTGTTCCCTCGACCCACAACCAACCCATCCTGATCGATACTATTCGCCTTTCACCTAAGTCCTCCACGTATAGTTCTCCTTTAAAAATAAATAAAAAAAAAAACAAACAGAATTAAATAAACTGTAAAATAAAAACTGAAATAAAATAAAATAAGAAGAAGAAATAAATTAATAAATTTATAAATACAATTATTGATTTAATTACTGGATGAGAATGAATAAATAAATATTGTATGAATTAAAAGTTGAATATGTTGTATGTGTATGTGTGATTAGAAAAAAAAAAAAATTTAATTTATAAATAATTATAACGTAAATGAAATTAAATTTATTAAAGTTATTTATTGAGCTCAGGGGAATTTGTAATATCAGGGTCAATGAATGGACTCTGACATCATCTATTGGATATTTTTTGATAGAAAGAATGAGTTGTGCATTGAGAAAAAAAATATCAGAAGGACGTGAGACATGAATAAAAAATAAAAAAATGTAAAGTCATATATGGAGATGATAAAATAATTGAAATACAATAAGGTGTGGGAGAGTCTTTGATATTAAAATTAAATATACCGTATTCTATTGTTCAATATATTTTTTTTTTTTTTTTTCTTGACTGTTGTACACTGCATAGTGTGCGAGTAATTTAATTGATGAGAACCTTGGCATGTTAATTTACGTCAAGCAACATTTTGTTACGCATTAGGGAGCAATAATCCTTTGTTACTAATTTATTTATAGATATAAATAATATGAGAAGAAAAAAAAAAATTTTTTTTTTTTATAGGCTTGGCAAATAATTAATGAACAAAATGTCGAACTGATAAATTAATTGCGATAATTATGTGACAGCAGAAGATTCATTGATATACTTTTATAATTTAATATCTTGCTTATTAATTAATTGATTAATATAATTATTTATTTATTTATTTATTAGGGATTTTTATTAGGTTAGACAAAAATTTTTTTTTTACTTATACAGACGAAAGGAAATAAATAATCATGAATGTCAACAATATATGTTGATATATTACTATCAACTTCCGGTATAAAGTGCAAAAAAAAATTTTTTTTTTTTTAAATAATTAGTAAAATAATATGTTTATATATATGTATACATATATTTATACGCTCTCCTGCATCCTGTCAGTTTGTGGATATGTCATCATACCAACTGGGCTTATCCTTTGTCAAAGGTAAGAAATATATACCCAGAGGCAACTTCAACCCTTAAATAAAATTAAAAAAAAAAAAAATTTTTTTTTTCTTCTCTTTGACATATTTATTTTTTTTTTATTTTCAACATTTCTATACAAATGTCTATGAATTATTTATGCTGCGGCACAGTTGCAATCTGTTACATTCTGTTTATATATATGTATATAAGCATATAAGTGACAAGAAAAAATTATATTCACTTACGCCTGTACCCTAAATTGATCCTATAATTTTTCACGCTTTTTTTTTTTTTTTCCTTTTCATCTGTCAGAGTTTAAAGAATTTTTATTTCACCCTTTTTTTTTTTTTCTGAGCTTATGTAAATTATTGTGCAGTCCAACTTGACTCCTTGGATATATATTTCGTTGATAAAATACATATAAAAAGTGTAGAAATATTTTTTTATTATATATTTATCTTTGAATATTTTTCTGTAAATAATTTGTTTTCTCATAAATTTTTTATTATGATTTTTTCATCAGTTCATTTGTAACTAATTTTAATTTATCGACATGGTTATTTATACATACAGTTATGTACTTATTGTACATATAACCAGGAAGGAAGTGCCAGTATTATTGCGGTATATAGAAGTGAAATGCGATAGACGCGCGCGCGCAGTCTCGACGTGAAAGTGACAGAAATGCTCACAAACAAACTCTGCAGCGTGATAGTTATATGCATATAAGTACCGGATTGTGGTACGCCATGTTGAAGAGAGCGATCGTTGAAGCAGTGTGGACCAAGAGTCGAGTTGTCACGAAACCGGAAGTAGCATTATACCGCCACAAATAGCTCATGGATGATAAAAAAAAAAAAAAAAGAACGGTAAATAAAAATTGCACCGGAAATTTATTCATATTTTTTTTTTTTTTTTTCATTTAATTTCTTCTATATATAATTCAAAATTTCCAGTGTTTATTCTCAATTAATATTTCATTTAATTAAAATAATGTCATATTTTTAACCCAATTATTTATGAAATAATAAATTTTTTTATGCAAAAATAAAAATTGCATTTTAACGGTGAATAAATACCGCAATGACAAGTAAACTTTTTTTTATTTCTTCTTCTATACATTTTGCATATTTATTTATAATACACATACACGTATATACATATATATATTCATCTTTATTTATTTGCATATTGGCGAGTGTTGAATAAATTTATCGTAACATGTTAAATGTGTTTGTGCTAAATTAATTTTCTAGAATTTTTATTTATTTCCATTCTCTAAAAATTTTTTTTCACATTTTCATTCATCTTATATTTATATTTCTTTTTCCTTTCCTCTTTACATATATATTCCCAATTAAGTAATATCCAATTCTTTTTGCATATATAAATATATCCAACGACCATATAAATAAATAAAAATACACATACATTATATATATACATTGTATATGTATAAATGAACGTAAAAAAAAAAAAATGACGAACAACGGTTTCCCTCACTCGTTAATTGAACTTGTAGTCCAGTCCGTTATGATACACATATAACTATTGTGCATAAACACATTTAAACATATACGAAGTAGTGCAAATTACGTTCTTTTTTTTTTTTGTTACCAAAGTGCATCAAGCTCTACTGCACACACTCGCCTAACAAAATTCTCATCACAGAATAAATTACATACACAACATCTAAACACAAAAAAAAAATATATATATATATATATACATACATACATACATACACAATAATTTATTATTAACTGTCATTATTTATTTCAAATTCCTCAAGAAATATTTACGTATGTAGATAAATATATAAATAAATATCCACAATAGACAGTTAGGAAAATAAAAAAAAAAATACCTAATTATAATAATAATAATAATAATAATAATAATAATAAATAATTCACAGATAATTTAATAAACAAAGAGAAATGAAGATGATGAAATTTTTTACCGCATATTTACCACGCCCCATAAAAATAAAAAAATATTTTCATTCACGTATTAAAAAATTTAATTTGTTATTTATATGTTGTATATATAATAATCAGTTAGTTACAACTTTGTAAATATAATTACTGTTGGTAAAAATATATTGAAGAGGGCAAGAGAGAGAGAGAATAAAATATATATTTTGTCGTGCATATATTTCGACACGGTCATTTTCCAACCGGTGAATATACGCATTTAAATCTTGGTTACATAAATATAATACAAACACCCTGGATATTTTGTTATGCCATCCTATGTGAACGGTATCCATTGTGTATATATATATATATATATATATATATATATATATATATATGTACCAACAGTTTGGTATATTAAAAAAAAATATCAAGGGTGCGAATTTGTGTCGAGTTATTTAAATATTGCTCAAACCTTTTTATTATTTATACTTGAAAATTTTACGCGTTAAATAATTTATTGTAAGAAATATACAAAATTAAATGGAATATTTTGAATGTGGATATAATATATCTGTGGGAATATATATAATTAGAAGTTATTAGTGTATAGGATATTAATAAAATAATAAAATATAGTTGATGGATTATGGAAAAAATAAAAAAATTAATAAATAGAAAATTTTTTTTTTTTAGTTTGTTTTATTTTAATTATCGTGATCGAATGTGTTTTTCTGATTAGTCATCTGTTTAATATATGAGTTTTAAATAACAATATATGTATGTATATATAAATAATAAGATGAATGAGAGAGTTGCAGTGGTTTTATCGAAAATCGTTACTCGAGCGAATAACAAGTCACTTGAGACTGAGTATATGTATTTATATGTATATGCATGTATGTATTGAATTATATACTGTAGTGGCGTGCCGATTTGCTTGGATGCTTCATCTAAACGAGAGAAATTCTTTCTCTCTCTCTCTCTTCATCAAAAATTATTGATATAATAATTTTCAATTGTGAAAGACGTAGAAAAAAAAAATATATTTCTATATAACTTTAATTATTTCATAAGAATAAAATTCTGCCCAAAATTTTAATTAGAAAGTTAATGAAAGCATAATAAATAAATATTTTTATTCACTCATATTTATGGGAATTTTTTTTTTTTTTCTACTAAAAATTATTATTAATAAAATTTTTTATTGAAAAATATTAAGAATAATTTTTTTCTTTCTTCAAATATTATTTTTATAAATAAAATAAATATGTATTTTTATAAATATTTCTATCTCTATTATAAAATATTATAAAATATAATAAAAATAATAAACATAAATTTTTATAAATTTACTAAAAATAAAATAAAAAATATTTCTATAAATATTTTTTTTTTTCATTGAAAAATATAATAAAAATAATAAATATATATTTTTATATCTATTACAAAATATTATAAATATAATAAAAATAATAAATATAAATTTTTATAAATTTACTAAAATTAAAATAAAAAAATATTTTTATAAATATTTTTTTTCCATTGAAAAATATAATAAAAATAATAAATACATACTTTCCTAAATATATTCTTATTTCTATAATTAAAAAAATATTATAAACAATATCTTTGAATAGAAAAAAAAAAAAAAAATATATTATTATTTAAAATTAGCACGAAAATAAACAAATCATTGGATTATTGTGTGCTCAGAGGAATGTGATATAAAAAGTTGCAGGTGATGAGTCGAATATATACATGGGTATTTATCTATATACATAGGTATATATGTGTGTGTACATATATATTTAGTGACGTCGATGCGTGCAGACCGGAACTATAAATTCCAAAGTGTACGACGAAAGACTTGGACAAACCCTATTCCAAACCCAAACGACAACGAACAGGGTTGGTGACAAATATCCACACAAACACATACGCACATAATATTTATATTTATTATATACACACAAAGCAAAAAAAAAAAAAAAAAAGAAACGAAGAAAGAAAAAAAAATATTAAAGATAATCGAGTCTGCAGCAACACATTTACTCTTCAAGAAGACACGTACGTACGTACCTCTTTAACCAACCCTATATTATATTATATTACATCATATATATTGTTCATCATCCGCCATTGTTCCAAAAGAAAGAAAAAACAATTCAAGATTGTGCAGAAATATATATATATAAAAAGAAAAAAAATTATAAAAGAAATAATAATGCAAGAAACTCTTGTGCTTGACAAAGTTATTTTTCTATTTATTTTCTTTCACCAAACCAACCTGCATTTAAGCAGGAAATATATTCACGTTGATTTTTCGATACTTTACATAATACATAGCTAATATACCCATAACACAACAACAAGAAAGACAGGACAATGAAGTACTGTTGAAGTGAAGAAATTTTAAAACATGTAAATGAATTTTCTATACGTGTGAATTTTTATATACAGTTGAAACACGTCCAGTTTTAGGAACCAGCTTCTGTATATATAAAATACATATGTATAATGTATATATATATATGTATAAGCTACACAACAGTCTTTTTTCTTTATCTTTTCACTCGCGCATATATTTATTTGAACATCTTTTCATTCGCTTTAAAAGTCCGCCCCTTTCACCGCAAGAAAAAAAAAATATCCGGTAGCTAAATAAACACACAGCTTTGGCCTTAATGGAAATCAAATTGCGAGGACTTTTGAATATACGTGTCGGTGATTATAGAAACAAAGAAAATAAGTAAACACTAGGTTAGTTGATCTCCCTCCCCTAAAGAAAGAAATACATAAAGAAGCTAAAAAAATAAAATAAAATCATTCTAAACTGGTTTTATTTCCTCTCTGCAATATTTCTGTAATATTATTTATAATATTTTGTGATATAGAGAAAAAAATATTTATAAAAAATATATATATTTATCATAAATATAAAAATAATACTAAAACAAAGAAAAAAATTACTTCTCAATATTTTATAATAGAAAAAAATATTTTATTGATTATAATTTTTGATAGAAAAATACATAAAGAAGCTAAAAAAATAAAATAAAATTTTTCTAAACCGGTTTTATTTCCTTTCTGCAATATTTTTGTATATAAAAAAAAAATTCCCTGTGATTCATCGTGTCTCACTGCACAAATAGTATCATAAATAAATATATTTATAAGTTTGTAATTCAATTAATACATCAATGTACACTTTATAAAACACAATGGCTGATTTTTCTTTATTTCAGAATTTTTATTACGCGTTTTATTGTATCAAAGAGGGTTTGTACAAACAGTTAAAAGTCCCAACGGTTTTCCCTGGCAGTATTCCAGACTTAACAACACGTACATGAGACATCTTAATCATTGTATCGTGTGTCCCTCTGTATAATGTGAAAAAAAAAAAAATAAATAAATAAAATGAGAGAATCGAAAGGGATCAAGATAACATTCTCGCACGACTTTTCTTCCACGACTATTATGCAACAGCTGGTTGGAGACTTATCCACCATTAGCACATGCCAAGTTGAAAAGCAAGACCCCATCACTATATATTTACCATGTAACCCCCTTGTACATATAAATAAATACATATACACACCCTTAAATAGATACATATATATGTACATAGTCACGCAAAATTAAATACAAAATAAAATTCAGATACGTTTGATAAAAAGAGATTTTAAAAGAAGAAAAGTTGTAAATTTAGGGATTCATTTTTAGGGTACGTGAATTTTATGACGAGCCGATAAATTTACATGGTTCAAGGGTGGATTTTAAAAACTTTCCCTTCAGGAATATATACATATATATATATAATCTATTTTTATTCAGTAAATTCACATAATATACAAAGATACAAGTGACATTTTAATTCACAATGAACAATAAATCACCATATAAAAAAACCATTAATCAATATACGTCCCAAAAAATTATTTACATATTGATAACTTTTTTATTATCAATTTTACCAAAAAAAGTCATTCTTTATAAAACGTTCTGTACGATCTAAAGCTTAGAATACAATCATCAAATATCAAATTTTTCAAGCCGTAACCTAATAAAAATCAGATTTTATTATTTTTTACAATTTTTTTCAAATTCGATTCATATAGAAAATTTTATCGTAGATAAATGTAATTGGATATTCGTACATAATTTTCCATTCTAATCAACTTTTCTCTATAACAATTTTCGATTATATCAAAAATAAAGGTACTTTACTCTTGACCAAAATTCATATTTTTCAATATCCCGCCGGGTACGGCTTAAAAAATTTGATATATAACCGTCGTATTTTATATTTCAGACCACGCAGAATTTTTTCTGAAGAATGACTTTTTTCGATAAAATTAAAAATAAAAAAGTTTTCTATATATATACACAACTTTTTGAAACACACTGTATAAACCATTCAGCCCAGATTATAAAAACCATTTCCAATTTATAATTAACATTTATAAAATGCACAAACTAATTATTATACATATAAATAGTTCAACATCATTATAATATACCTATTTAATCATGTCGCATTTAAATTAAAATATACCTAATTATTATAGCTAACTTTTATTTTTTATATCACGTATACGTCGCCATTGTTAATTATATGGCGTTTGATAGGGCGTCCTAGAGGCGGAATGGACGCCCAACCTGATCGTTATTATTATATATACATAGATATTTTACATAAATATATCAATGAGCTACATAAATATATCTATTTGCTACTGGGTCTCGGTTGGCTTGATTAACAGTCCCATCGACTACATAACGTGTCTTTTTACATACATTAATACATAGATAGATAAATATATATATGTATATTTATTACAACTATACATATATACGCATTACAAACTTGATCAAACACTAATTCTCCTTCGATTGACATCAAGCAAACAGAACTCAACTAGAAAGACATAATACATAGTTATTTTCTATTATTACTTCATGAAATAAATATATGAATAGAATTCAAAAGAATTTTTATTCGATATTATAATATGTATATATCCCTCATTTTAATTGAAATAATAATACATACTTACACAATCGATATTATATATTAACAAATAACACCTAATTTATTTCTTATCAATTATATTGCAATATAATTTATATTTATTTAATTTATCTATACATGATCTATTTATTCAGTTCAATGACCCAATGTATATATTTTATTAATATTAAATTTAACTAAACTATCCATTTGTATTGTAGATTGAATAATATTAAATGTTGAAATACTTTGACAACGAGAAATCGCGTCGCGTAAGTCACCGAACAAGTACATTCACAACGAAAAGTACACATAAAATTTACACAAGTATATATATACACACGTATACACATTCACGATGTGCCACTTATCTTCTCGGAAACATAGCGGAATGCGCGTCTGGTTAACCCAGATTGACGAAAAAAAAAAAAGAAATAAATAAATAAATAAATAAATAATCATGATAATAATAAAGAAGTGCTGCAGCGTTAAAATATGTACATCGGTGTAGTGGCGATCAGAGTAAAGAAACATTATCAACAACACTATATAATGGCTGCTGCCGAGAGTAAGTAAAGTAATAACCTTGGTTTGCTTGAGCTTGAAAGGCGTAATTGCAATAATAAATATAGAGTATAATGTAAAATTTGATCATAAATTTCATTTCCTTCTTTCCAATTCTCCATTTTTAACTCTCTATAAATTCGTACGTTATATACCTCAATATTTCTTAGTAGCATTTCTCATATATAATCCATACATCTGCCTTTCATTTCAAACAAATAATGTGCTCTTGTGTATTTTGATTTCATTGGAATTGTTGTTATATTATTTGTGTTTGGCTATTGCTGCTGCTGCTGCTGTTGTTGTTGTTTTTGTGTTGCCTCCTGTGAATGCAGGCTTGAGGCAAATATATCCTATATATGTATGATGTTGAATTCAATCTTGGTTATATGGCTTTTCATTCGATGCGATTGTAAGATACAGTGTGCCTCCAAGCGCGCGGGAAGATCAAGAGAAAAAGATTGATAGAAAGAGACAGTGTTACGGAAATATAGTGAAATACCTAAACCAACCGTAGTTGGATGTATATAAATATGGTCGTTGGGATATATAATAATATAATATGTATGTATGTATGTATGTATGTATTTATATTATATATACACATTGGGACAGAGAAAATTAAACGGTGCAACGCCCTGACCTCTCGTTTAGTTTTCCCCTCTATCCAACTTCTCATTCTTCACGCTTATATTTGTGAACTACTGTATTAAAAAAAAAAAAAAAGCTTGTCTGGCCACATAAACTTCACAATTCAACACGTACAGACACGCACACATATATATACACACACAACGAACATCATCATTATCTTCTTTCATCTCTTTAAATATTCTTCTTTTTGTTCACATGAAATAAAAATCCTCCGAAGTTTTGTCACTTTTTTTTCTCCAACTTTTTAATCAATAAAAAAAATTTTTTTCCTTGTTTAATTTTATAATTTTCTTATGCTTGGTGTATTAATTTTAGTTGTTGGAAAGTTTCAAATGTGAATATAATATGGTGCAAGTTGATTGTCGTGTGATTATGTGACGCTTTTGTGTATGCGGTAAATTTTTGATAAGTGAAGACAAATCACTTTTCATCAACGTTTGTGTCTGGAATATATGGCTTTTGACATCTGTATAAGCTTCGTCTGGATACGTCATTATTATTGGTGCCATGATATATAAATTATCCCGACAATTATTACATACTTTTTTTTTTTATATTGTCATATCTCGAAATACTAACACTAACTATTTATTAAAATAGACATAGTAGACACATATTATTATAAATATACTTATATCTGACCCGGCAAACCTTGTTTCGCCATATAAATTATTTCTAGTGAATATTTTAGTAGTTAATTCATTACTAAATATATATAAATTATTATAAAAAAAATATAAAACTATTTGGTAGTAAAAAAAAAAAAAAAAGAATTATTACATTACAATGTGCTGATAATATCGTTATTAAAAAATGGGGGTTGGTGGTAGAAGGGTGAAAATTAAGAGTTATATGTATTTTTAATGCCAAATCATAAAGAAATAAAATGAAAAAATTTTGTCGAAAAAATAAACAAAAAATTTTTTGGGGTGGGACACCCTTAGTGGGGTATAAAAAATAGTTTACAATCTATTCTCAGACTTACCGGATGTACACAAAAATTTGACTCGAGAATTTTATATATATGTATATAGATTTTACTTCTGTGGGAGTTTTAAATTGCATATAAATATACAAAATTCATGTAAATGTATTGTACAACATCTTATGTTGGTTTCATTGCGTATATGCGCAGCGCTTATTATTGCGCATTTATATTATTGTGTTCGTTTGTCCTCGACTAATTACATCCACTTTACTTTGAGGCAATATGCGAGACTGGATGATGATTGTAATTAGTAATATGGAACTTATTTGTTGGGAATTTTTTTTTCTTCATATTAATAATTAAGTAAACACTGGCACAGTAGTAAATGTATACTTAAAAGAAGTTATAACAATTTAGAAAGTAATTTATCCTGTACACTTGAGAGTTATATTAATGTTGAAGGATACAAATTAATATTTTTCTCATAATTCTAATGATTTGTTAATTATTTTATGTATTCCAATAAATCGATATAAGTGCAGCGTGGTTAATCAATGGAAAACAAAACAAATTACACGAAGGTTATATTTATGTTTTCATGAAGAAAAAAAAAAATATTTATATGTGTCTATATTTTTTTATATAAGAAATAAATGAAAAAAAATAAATAAATAAATAAATTAATTAATAATGTTTTATATTTTTCTGAATTTTTTTATTTTAATCTGATGAGTCATTTGATGTTTTCTCTATTTATTTTACTAAATAACCAGGACATTTTCACAACTGCTTTTCACCTGAAAACTGGTATACCAGAATAACCAGAATTGCAAATATAAACTGCACATTTAAACATATACGGTATGTTCTACTCTTGGCTAGAGACAAACATGTGTCAACTGTGGTATCTATATAGTAAAGAAGCTTAAAAATGTATAGAAATCCGGCTTAAAGGGGTCTCTATATATAATTCTATAAAAGCCTAAGCGATTTGAGAGAGTCTCGTGTTTCTTTCTCTTCTCCAACTTTTTTTTTTTTTATTCTCTACCATCAACTACAGTCGCCTTTTATTACATACATTGATCATAATTCGCGTGCGGTGGTTTAAGTGCCAAGGTGAGAAGATATTATACACATGGGGAGACCCCGAAAATGATACTAATGAGGTGCACCGGGCCAGTTTATATTCCAAGTCCCCCTTTTTTTTTTTTTTGTATTATTAAAGTATTCAACTAGTTGAATAAATTCACTAGATGAAAATAAGAATAATTAATTAATGAAAAATATATTTTATATAGTTATTTTTTTTTTCACTACAACTGGATTTGAACCCTGATCATCTGCGTGCTAAACTAAACACTACGCACAGCGCTATCTCTTTCCTCATGAATTTACTATTATTATTCATTATTTAAAATTATCCAAATTGTGACATTTAAATGAATTCGAATTATTAATTTAATGTAAGATAATAATACTGAATGGATTATGTTGTAGGAGTGAATAAATTCATAATGGACGACAGTTTGATAATATAAATAATTGAGATGAGTTGCGGTCAATTTAAGTGTTTGACTTGACACATTCAAATGAGACAAGCAAATTAGGACAACTTTATATTGAAACAATGTACATATACCCACATACATATAATTATTAACCATACACGTGAGCATACAATGTGGAAAAAAAATAAAAAATAATAATTTTGTAGAGAATAAAATATAAAAACGAACTTTTTTTTATCATCCATTGAAATTTGTTGCTGAGTCTTTTTATGAATGTTTTTAAGCACCGTCGAGTCTTTTTTTATTATATATATATATGTGTATCCCGCGTTTATTTATTTTTGAAAAAAATTCTGCACTATTCTTTTACATTATACGTATAAATATATATATACATATATAATTCTTCCTGCTTTTCTGTATGTATATATATAGCCCCTTTTCTACATCATACATCGGACCACAAGTAGCGTCTTTATGGGGTGTATATGCATTTAAGTACTGCACACATATATCTATGTATGTATATATGACTTTGGGTTTTTCAAACGCGAGAACTTGTGAATATATATGTACACATATGTATTTTATGTATGTATGTATGTATATGAATACGAGTGCACTACACGCAAGAGACTGGAAGACTTGAAGTTTAATATATGAGGGAATTATAGTGACGATGCTTGAAACGTGAATAATAAAAATGGGGAGGTTTTTTTTTTCTCAACTCTTTTTTATTCCCTTCTTTTTTTCCACCATCTTCAAGAACTGAGAATGGGCATTTTTATTATTTTATTATACCCAAAAGGCAAAAGGGGAATAAACTCGCACGATATAAAAATTTGCAAAACATGAAAAAAATTTTTTTTTAAATTTGTAAAATAAAATTTATTATTTTATTAAACTTTCAATTATTCTGCAGAACATTATGTGTAGGTACTTTCCCTTGACTTTTAGCTAACACAGATGATGTTTATAGAGGACAGAGAATGGCTGATTTATTGTGTCAAAGATAAATATATACACACAGCTATTGAAAGATATACAGGGTGTTGGAAAAAGATTAGAACGGAGAAAAATCTTGTGATATACGCGTCAAATCAAAAAATTGAAAAATATGTATCTAATATTTTTGGAAAATTTATTTTATGACACCACATTCAACCCCTCCACCTTCCACCCAGTGAGTGGGGTGAGGGGCAACTTTGGAATTTCAAATAGAAACCCCAATTTTTTATTTTGAAATCTGATTCTGTAGAAAAAAATACGTTAATTTTGTATGAAACATTTTTTTTTTATTTTCACAAGATGTCGCTGTAATCGTAGAAAAATTTTGAAAATATATTTCTCCGACAATAAACGTTAAATCAAAATGGTGAAAAATACGTATTTTATATTTTCGATAAATCTATCCAACGACATTACAATGTAGTGTCCTTAAATAAATTTTAAAAAAAATATTAGATACGTATTTTTCGATTTGACTCGTACGTTGCGCGATTTTTCTCTGTTCCCATCTTTTTCCAACACCCTGTATATACATATATGATGAGTTTAAAGCTGTAGTATATAAGATTGAGAGTCAAACAAGGGCTTGGCAATTATATTTGTATCTATTTGCTTCATCCTGACAATTTTTTTAATATTTTTCCCTCTCATCTTCATGTCATACTCTTTTATTTTTCTCAATCTTTTTCTTCCTCTTCTTCTTCTTCATTCACTACATGAAATATTTATACATACTACCAACAATTATATCCATACATACACAATTAAATAAATATCTGCAGCGCTTCAGTGACCTTTGCATAATAACCAGATTTATCAGATAATTGTGCTGTGTATGGCGTATGCAAAGAAAGAATGGATGAATTAAGGTGTCTCCCCTACTTATAATCCCATTCTTTGTTGCCATATAGACAACATAAATATGCATATACACATATACATATAGGTATATATATATAAATGTACAGAGAGGGAAAAGAGAGAGAATAAAATTGTAGGTCAAGTACTGGCGAGGCCACATGTAACCTCGAAATCAGTACCGATAAGTTCAACGTGACGAAGCCACAAATAATATTCTCTCCTTCTTTCTCATTCACTTTGAAATACACACATGACAAAGATAATATAAAATGTAAAACCACATATAAGACTATCCCGTTACGGCGGTAGCCCAGATACCAGGATTACGAGCGTGAATTTTTAATCATATATATCCATCACTAATACTTAATGCGTATATCCTTTTATTACATCCTTTACTATGTCGATATAATTATTTTATATGCAGTTTATTTTATATTCCAATCTGAGTTGAAGTTTTTTGTGCTACTCTAAGTTTTCTAGTAGTGGATTAAACATCATATGGCACTTGTTGGCCTATCAATTCTACTTTGAATCTGTGGAAACCTCTAAAAATCTAGTTTGATACTAGATTGAACCTAGTTTGATGCTTTTTACACCCAATACAACATTGTAATATTTTATTTCATAATAAACTTAGATGCAAGTTCCTCATTTGTGCCCTAAAATGAAAGATTTGACAATATGTTACTACTTCGAGGTGTTTTATTTTCCATTAAGGACGTACGTGAGCGAAACCTTTTAGTAGATAAAATTTTTTTTTTTTTTCAGTTTTATAAGATAAGTTAAATCATGTAGCTATCTACCCTTGAAATTTCAAGATGCCTTATCGATAATTTAAGAAAGTTATTAAAGATCAAAATTCAAATTTTTAACATAGAGCCTTATGGAGAATTAGCATTTTTATATATTTAAAATTACAAAAAGTATATTGTAAGAGTAGATACAATAGTAAATAATGTTTAAAAATATTTTTTGAAATATGTAGTTTATATAACTCCACAAAAAAAAAAATAGGTGTTGACGAATGTTTGAATTAAATATTAATTATTTTAATAAAGATAATTAAAATTGTTTTGGTAAATTTGTAGCCATCTTGAAAACTGACAACAGCGTGCAATAACGAAATATACACATATGCACATACACATTGAAAGTGTCAAAACATAACATAGACACTGTTGCCAAAGTTATTTTGCATTTCAAATGGCGTCAAATCAATTGTTAATGTGGATTAACTGATTTTTTGAAATAAATACCTTAAAAATAATTGGTACATATAAAAAACAATTATAAATCATTGTAAAATTATTAATTATATATTTTACAAATTTTCTCAAGCCTTAGATAAATTTTATAAAAAGTTAGTACTCATTTGACCCCGCAGTATCTCACGAAGGTCCTTTAAATTAATTATTTTATTAAATTAATTAAATTAAAATATTTCTAAACTATAACCTTACTTGCTCCAATAATGAGCTTTAAAGTAGCATAAAAAATTTCGTCTCGGAAATTCATCCACAATAATCCCGAACACTTCTCCACATAGATAACATTTATATTTATTATTAAATAGAAAAATACATTAATAAATATAAATAACATAATTCATGACGTATTTCAATACCACAATTGTTATTTTTTTATTTAATTATAACGCGTTATAAATAACAATTTATTCTCTATAATCAGTTGGTTTTTGATGAATGAATTTTATATTGCGGCTTTTTTTTTTTTTTGTGAATGTATTATAAATATATAGTAATTTTTAATATGAATAAATATATACATACATGTGTCGAATGGAATTAAAATGGGCAGATTATTGTTGCGCGGAAAATTATATGATAAATATAATTATTATTTATGCACATATATGTATACATAAATGAATTATAAATAAAGTCAAACCTCGTATCTTCGTGTCTTGAGGATCGAGTGATGGTGCACGTGGGTGATTTTGTTGATGGCCGGGTTTCTTAAGAAGAACACCCACAACTTGTGGTGCCATCATCATCTTTGTCGTCGTCAAAAACGCCTTTTGCACGCTATATTTATGTATATATAATCACCTCCTTATATATAAATATATATAATATAATATATATATTATTATTTATTTTTTTTTCACTTGATTCATTTATAATTTCATTTTATCCAGATGTTCATTTATATCAATTGCTTCGAAATTAAATACACTATTAATTAATTCATAAATTACACATTTTTTTTCAACATTAATTCGTTCACTTTTTCTTTATTAATTTCATTAATCATTGCCACAATAATAAAACATTCGACGAAAAACTTGTAAATAATGTCGCATTTTTATATACGAAATTATTTGTGGATTTAAATATAGAGATATTTAATTTTTTTTTTATTCGTTCATATTAAAGTAAACAATCATTGATTTTATTGTTGTATTAATTTATTTCAAATCTTATTTATGTGTTTATTTATTCACTGTTGATTATTTATTAACATTCTGCGTGCGCAGATTAATTTATGTATTTATATTCCAACGTAAAGAAAATAGTTCAATGAGCTGCACAGTGAAAAATTTTTGGAATTATATATTTATAATTAATGTTATTTAATTTATCTAATTGAAATTATTACATGCATATAATGAATTAATATATTATTATATTATTTTCCTCTGTTTCCATCGTAACGTTCTATTTATTCTTTCATTTTTATATTTCTTTCTCCACTCGACATCCAACAGCTGTTGATCGACAAGAATAATTATTATAATACTCTTGTTCGTTCAATTATTGTTACCAGTGGATAATAAATAATAAAATTTGCATTTGTTTGATTAAACATTATACACAATTTCACATTCATTGTTCCTTTTTCCATTAGATATATAAATAAATTTTTTTCTTTAATTTTTTTCTCTTCATATATCTGTTGTAATAATTTTTTTCTCTTTCTTTTTTTCCATTTACACAAGTGCAACTATTTATTCCTATACATATAATACACGTACTACACATACATATATCTCTCTACACATAAATAATATGTATTATATGTACATTTATAATGATTGCACACGACACTCGATGGAATAAAAAGTAAATCGAAAGAAAAAAAATTCAATAATACAAATCCACATATATAATAATAAAAATATTTCATTCACCTCCTCACACTTTTTACGGTGGCATTTTTTTCCCCACCCCGAATTTCGAGGAATTAAATTCCTCTCACTCGTAGTGTTTATTTTATTTCGTATTATTTATTTGTTTTGATATCTATTTCGGGAACTTTAAACACACGATGGTGGGCGCGAAGAAAAAAAAGAAAAAAAAAAATGAAGAATAAATTTATAATACAAACCGTTCTTAACGCACACCCGGCGTACGACTGACCGACAAGCGGAAGAGTGGTGTCGGTTGTGTGTCGGTGGGTAAGTTCCCCTTTCCTCTCTGTCGCCTGTCGTCATACGGGACTCGCCATTGGTTGCTAACTCCCCTCCTCATGTCCCGCATGCGCCAACAACTGTCGATTACTCTCTCGCGCACATTTGATTTGCGCGCCGGCCACTCAACGCCCTGATATATAAATTTAACTCTTTTCTTTCTTCCATTCATTTTAGTTCCTCTCGCGTTTATTCACTTTAGTCTTGCACATGTTCTTGGCGCTCGCACTGTAATACATATATATATATCTCTGTTCTTGTTTGTATTTATATTCTTCACCTCTGTCTATCTTTATTCCACTTATGGATTTATATGTAAAATATAAATACATATATATTAATGTTCAACCAACGAGGCGCACTCTCGCGTGTCGCGTTTGTATTTTCTGCCTGATGGGATTTATAGTATGCACATAGCCAAACGCTTGAGAATCGCATGTTATATATATATATGTATATAATATACATGTATATATGTATATAGCTATGTCTATCTTTGAAACATGCGTGCTTAAAACTGAGAGAATAAAATAAATACAAAGTTTTTGCTCACTCGCAATGTATTGTAATTATATTAAAATATATTGCACAATGTTTATATTAAATGAAAAAAAAATATATTATTAATATAAAATAATATAAAATTTGAATAATTGTGTAGATTTTGGTAATGAGAAAAATATTATTGAATGTATTGGATTATAATTTATTTGATGAATAAATTTTTATTGTAGCAGAATATATATTTTTTGTGATGGGGTTAATTTGATGTGAATTATTTTTATTTTATATTTATTTTGATTTGAGGAATTAAGTGTGTATATTTATGTGTGTTTTTATTTTCTTTTGGTAATGTAAATTTTTAGAGACTGAGTTTTAGAGAGAATTATTTGTTGTACAGAGGGTTCTGAGACGGAGAGATTAAAAATGAAAAGGAAGTTGAGAAAAGGAATAAAATATATAAAAGAAGAGATGTATATACAAGTCTGGAGGAGGTGGCAAAAGAGTGTACGAAAATACATCGTGTCATCATGGTTTTATATATTAATATGTATATACATACACATATACACATATAAATATATACATATGCAATATAGTTTTGTGAAAAAAAAAAAAAAAAATCATAAATGAAGTATTTAAAAAAAATTAATAAAAATTATTTTGCTGCATGAATATTTGTCTTTCTCTCGTTCTTTGTTTATAGTGTAGAGAATATATATATGTATATACATTTCCGGTCGTTAGATTGAAGAAAGAAATTTAAAAATGTTTATATATATTACGTAGAAATGTATTAAAAAAATATTTCAAACTTTCCCTTAATTGATTATACTCCTTTCAACTGCATAAAATAAATAATAAATATTTATCAATGATATATATAACAGTAAAATAATAAAATCAAATCGCATTGCGAATATATACATATATGTGTATGTATATTGAAAATATTTTTTTTTTTATGTTCTTTTGTGTGGATGAACAGTTTTGAAAGCTTATATGCTAAGGTTGCAAACATTGAAAACGAATGGAGGGATAAATAAGAGTCATTTTGGATTTGCTTGAGTCATCATTGCCTGATGTTGACCATGTACGATTCATCCATAACAACACGATAACAAATAATAAATAATATACATGTACAACTCGTATTTATTATCACTAAATGTAATTTAAAAATATTTATATATTTAAATATGAAGTAAAATAAATATATTTGTGCTATTCCAAGCATAAATAATTTTTAAAATGAGTTGTAGTAAATTAAATAAATTGATTTATAATTGTAAATAATTGGTATAGCCAAAAATTTTTTTTTTTTTTGTAGTTTTAAAATATGTAAATAAATATCTGATACACTTTTATTATGTGTATATATGTGTGTGTGTATATACAAATCCATTTTATTTTTCAACGTCTGCACTTTATCTTGCCTGCGTCACCTCTATAAGATAGCAATGATAAATTACTTTTAAAGTCAAGAGAAAGGAGAGGGAATGAAAATTGTGCTGAGAGTACACGCGATTAATTGACACAATATTTATTTATTATTCTAGTATCTTTTATCTATTTATTAATTTTTTTTTTTATTTATTTTTCTTTTCCGAATAAACATGTAATGCTTTACACATTGCCACGTGTTACTTTCAATTAATATTAGTCATAATATATAATGAGATATTAATTATGAAAAAAAAAAAAAAAAAAGTGAGTGTTAATTTATTTCGATATTATTTTTAAAAATATTTTTATTTTATTTTTTTTTTTTTTCGTGTATTTCTGCAGAGTACTGAGTTTATTATTTTTATTTATTCAATACGCATGAAAGTAAGTGTGGATGGTGTTTTTAAATGGTGACAAAAATTGTTGTTGATTAGAAAAATATTCATGGAAAAATAAAAAGTAGATAAAAATTTCTCGAGTTTTCAGTGACGATTAACGCGGATAAATATGTATATGTATTTGTATATTTATGTGTATTATATGTTTGTAGCTTGTATTATGAGTAAAGAAAATATTATATATACACGTCGCCATCATCATGGAGAATTGAGCGTTACTTTTACTTTCACTATTAAAGGAAACATGCAGCCAAGTTGCGTTATGCCAGGTTGCATTTATGGATCAATTACTGACCAATTATAAATAGTAAATATTTGTATATATTTAATCATTTTTTTTTTCTTAGAATCATTGTGGTTTATTGTTTCTGTTTATATCATTGAACTAAAATTTTTTTCTTCCAGTGAATATTTATTTATTTATTTTTTTTCTTACGGTAAATTATGAAAAAAAAAATTATTTATTTAAGATGATTATTATTATGAAGAATTACGAAAGATTATCTTAGGGGAATTTTTACCCTTGGGTCAATCTTATCATCTAACGATAGTGAATATTAAAAATGTACTTTCGAAAATATAATGAGTAAGAAAAAAAAGAAAATTTGGAAAATATGTTGCTGAATTTTCTAAATAAAAATTTGACCTGTCATTCGTCGACTAATTTATTTTTTTCAGTCTAATGTGACAAGTCATTTTTCTGAGAAAGGAATTTTTTTCATGAGTCATAGTTACAATTTAATAGAAAAGAATTTTTTTTTTTTTGTTTTCATTTGTTTATTTGGGGAATTTATTTGTTCTTAGTTATTTTTATAAGTGCGGAAATGATTGATCCGGGATTGGCCAATTGATGAGGGTGATGAACCCGGAGCATTCTTGAATCAATGTGGGGAGGAGAATCAGAAAAATATTTTTATTTCTTTCCGCCTGGCGCCGACATGACGTCTTTACAATAAAAAAAATTATCCAACAACTAAAATTGCGTACAATTATTTGCGAATACGCGTAAGTGTAAGTGTGTCTTCGGTTAATTTAATCATATAAAGAGAGCAGTCGTACAATCAATTGTGACGCCACATTGATCAATTAAAAAAAAAGCCAAAAGTCAATCTTCATTATGACAACAACAACAACAACAACGCATGTAAGAGAATATATAATTATCTATTTATTACTGCATACAAAAATATATATACATATGAATAAATAACTCTGTTACATCAGATAATTTATTTGTATTTCTTTCAATAAATTAATAAATGTATAATATATTTTTATTATTAATTTGATATTTATTTTAATTAGTTTTAATTATATTTAACATTCAGTGAAACTTTTAAAAAATTTATTTCATAATGAGGAATTAATTTAAAGTGTTATTTAATGTCAATTTAAAATTTTAAATTAAAATAATTATTAAAATGTTTACAATTTGTTAACCACAGTCGATAATATTTTCCGAACGATAAAGGAAAAAATTTTCCTCTGGAAAAAACTTTATCATATCACCACCAGAGTGCACCATATTAGTGTCACAATTTGTCCATGGAATTTTCATCAATATAAATATAAATGATATTAATTAAAAAATATATTTATATAAAAGTTGAAATAAAAATTTTAAAAAAATAAAAATGAATAATTTTTAAAATTATTTATGATGTTGAAATCAATTTTGTAATTTATTACGATGAAATGAATAATAATTTGTATATTTATTTCATCTTTTATTAATTATAATTATAATTATGAAATATTTATTATACAGTAGAAATTAGTATTATGCATTTTTTAATAGTGAAATTAATAGTAGAGTAATAAAAAAATTAATTGATCGTTGGAATTTTAATAATTTTCTTTTTTTATTTTAAACTCCGGAAATTTATTGAATTGTATGAGCTACAATTTTTTTTTTTTATCTCTTCGCAGCTCTTTCTTGCGTTTATCTCTCCGACACTCAATCACACGTATAAAATTTTTCAGGAAGTGTATACGAAAGGAAATAATAGTATTAGTAAACGAAAGTTTTACTATACATATATTAAACACGAAACTGGCTGCAAAACTTGGCGCACTGCGGCTTATCTCATTTCATTTTTGTTTTATCAAACTGTATAAAAGATTGGACGCGTCATCGCGACCTCAGGTTGCAAAAAAAACAAAAAAAAGGAACAATTATAATTAAAGCAACCCCCACGAGTCAATACACACATTTACACAACTCAAAAACAAATAAAAAAAAAATGAATAAATAAAAATAATTTTTTTTTTCTTCTTCTTCATTTTGAACCCCCAGTGGCTTTCATCAGGGGTTGTTACAAAGGGGAATGAATAAAAAAAAAAATACGATTGATGCTGCTGTACTCGAAAATCTCAAGATTACCTTTGTAACAGTAAAAAAAAAATAAAATATAGTGGTAAAAAATAAAAAATGATAAAAATAATGGAGACAAGAAAAAAAATATAGGGCTGACACTTTATATTTGACACTACTGCGCATAAATATACATGTATATATATTGTAGATACCTTGGAGTAACGAAAAAGATTTTCCCATTCTCCTCCATCTTTTCTTACTCTTTATTATTTTCTTTTTATTTTTTTTTTCCTTCGACATTTTCTCTTTCATTTCATCTCTTTTCCACCCTTACTTTCATCCTCATCGTCGTCTTTTGCTTCAATGACTCCACTATCCACTTTACAAAAACTCAAGTCTACTTTGCATTCGAGTTTCTCCCACTCGACATACATGCAAGAGGATCGTTAGGCAAAAAAACCCATCAAAATTATCCCAACCAACACCTTCCAATAAGAAAAAAAAATACAAATAATATATTAAAACATTTTCTCTACACAAATAATAACCTTAAATTATAACAATTTATTAAATATATTTAATATTTAATTCCACTGACATTAAAATAAATCCAGTAATAATTATAAAATCCCCCGGAAGTATAAAAAAATAATAAAAAAAAATTTTTATTTATATACAATATATAAATGTGTAAAATGGAAAAATTATTCCCAAGAGTTAAAGTTATTTTTTTTTATCGCTTCTGTCTATGCGGTGAACCTCTATAAACTCAACTTGTCGTTGTATCGAGCGATATGTGACGTCACGGGAGACGGTAATGACGTCACTACGACGACAGTGTATATTTCAGCATTAAAGAGCATAATATAGAGGGGTGGTTTTGAGGATCATGTTGGCATAGCCCAGGTCGCTGAGTAACTTTGCCACGTTTGCAATTGCTGCGTTCAGAATTTTTTTCATCACAAACTAACAAACGTCATTATTATTATTATATATACATATACATATATACATATATGGGAAAGCTGTATATACCTATAATATATTTTCCCACATCTCTTTCGTTTTATTACTTACCTCTTTTATATACCTCCGTTGTTGTTGTTCTTTTTTTTTTTTATCGTCCATTTTATTTCATTTCGTTCATTGTGTACTAAAAATAATATTGCCTATAAAATTAAATAAATTCTTCTATCGAATAATATTCATACGTGGGGATACATTTATGCAGATGCAGTGAAAATATTTGTTGAAATATATTTATTTATTATTAATTTATTTTTAAAGAAAAAATTTTTTTTTTTTTGTGGTAATTTTTTTTTTAAATATTTAATATAACATCACGAAAATAGGTCAAGATATTGCGAATATATATTGAAATAAATTCAATTTTGTTATTAGAACAAAATCAACAATAGTGCAAATATTATATAAATAAAAAAAAAATTTTTAAAATAGAATAATAAACAATTTTAAATAACGTTATGTTTGATATAATTATTTTTGACCTGGTTAAAATTTTTTATTTATTTATTTATTTTTTTATTTAATTAATTTAATTTATTTATTATGTTATTTTTTATATTTACATACATTTTTTATATAAACAAATAATAATTTGATATATTATTGATTTATTAAAATTATTTCAAATTTATTTCATTCATTTTTATTATCTATTTTATTTAAATCGGATATTAATTTATATATTCTGTATTTTAAAAATTGTTATAATTATTAATGCAGTTAATAAATAAAATTTATCTCTTGGGTTATGTATTAAATTTCATTTCCCTTCGCTTATTTATAAACTACACGATAAATAAATATATACACATATATTATTACAGTTTATATATGTAAAAAGATAAATAAATATTATCTGTAGATATTATTTTCTAGATGTATCGACGCTGCAAGTTGAATCCTGTACAAGTGTACACACTCCCTAAGGATCTCTATCATATGTGTTCAAACAAACTTACCACTTTCTACAATCACTCACAACCACACACTCAAATACATACATACACATGCTACATTATTTATACATCCATATAAACACACGTCCATTTTGATAAATCGCCATGAAACATTAATAATTAATTCGTCCCTCGTGATGAAAATTCAATCACTTAAAAATAACTGACAACAAATTCTTCATTAATATATCAACAAAAAAATAAAATTGATGACGATAAATAATATATATATATATTATATACATAATGTTAAATAATAACATAAAAAAAAAAAATAATGAAAAGAAAATGTCAATGTGGTTCATTCACCCTTAAAGAGGGAGACAATAGGGGAGATAAAAATCATCTCCCTACACCTTTATCTGAAACCTCTAGGGAGGTAAAAGAGGGTTCTTTTTTTTTTTTACAAATCAGTGTTGCCAAAATTCTAATATTACTCGAAAAAAAAAAAAAAAAAAAAAAAAAATATGCGTCTTTGATTTTCGCCATTTTGTTGAAAAAATAAATCAAACTTTCCGGTATGAAAAATAAATAAAAACAAAAAATATATTGATATTAATATATATTGATATATCAATATATCAATTTATGTAAAATGAAAAAAAAATAAAAAATATATTTATATTAATATATTGATATATTTATTTATATAAAATAAATAAAAATAAAAAATATATTGATATATCAATATATCAATTTATGTAAAAAGAAAAAAAAAAAAAGAAAAAATATATTTATATTATTATATTGATATATTAATATATTAATTTATGAAAAATGAATAAAAATAAAAAATATATTCATATTAATATATTGATATATTGATGTATTAATTTATGAAAAATGAATAAAAATAAAAAATATATTCATATTAATATATTGATATATTAATGTATTAATTTATGAAAAATGAATAAAAATAAAAAATATATTTATATATTACTATATTGATATATCTATTTATATAAATTAAATAAAAATAAAAAATATATTAATATTAATATATTGATATATCAATATATAAATTTATGTAAAATGAAAAAAAATAAAAAATATATTTATATTAATATATTAATATATTAATTTATGAAAAATGAATAAAAATAAAAAATATATTTATAATAATATATTGATATATTTATTTATATATTAGATATATTATATTAAATGAATGAAATTGTAAATAGGGAGATAATGAAAAGTTGATTTATCAAAAAATATATATCGTAATATTATTAATGTATAATATGTAATACTTTTGTCGCAACAACGCGCGCGCGTTGGAGTATATATGCCATGCATATATATGTATACATATATGTCTGTTGTGTCTTTATTCTCTATATGTATATTTATCTCTCTCTCTCTTATCGATCCACCCACCCAACAGAGTCACGCGCGCTACGGAACAGAATTGCACAAGTCTAGGGGAAGGATATATACCAAATGGGCGCCTGGTAAAGAATTTTCAGTGGCTGCCCGGCCACCACGCCGGCACAAACTGCTTCTATCGCTGCCATATTTTATTTATTTATTCACAAAAACGCACATATCTCTATCAAAAAAGACACATGCATTGATACAATGATAAACGCAATAAATAAATCATCATGAAGCAGAAGAAAAAAATGAAATAAATGAATTTGATATTGTTTAATGAGACGAAAAAAAACGAGGAAGAAGAAAAAGAAAAAAAAAAAAATCAAATGAAATTAAATATAGAAACAAAAGGAAAAATTATTCTTTTGTAATTTTTATTTTATTTATTTATTAATAAACATTTAAATTGACGATGGATAATAAATATTAATTATTGATTGTTAATATTAATATTGTGATAATTAAATTGATTGAATAATAATGTTTGATATATTAATTGTGAAAATTATTATAAATCTGATGATTGGTGATTGGTGTTTTTAATATCCGGCCATTGACTGGTGAGATTTATTATAAAATTAATAAATTATTATCTTAGTTTCTTCATTTTTATAATAGTGCTTTATATTTATTAACAAATATTTATTTTATTATAAAAATAGTTTGTACTTGAATTTTATATTGACACGCTATTATTTTCACCTTGTCCTTGTGTGTTTCGCTGTGTGACAGTTGGCAATAGTGTGTCAACGCGAAGGATACGTAGTGTCAAGGCTCACAAATGCGTACATAAATATACACACACACATACACACATATATTACCGCAATTGCAAACGGGGTGAGGGTGCGAGAGCAAGTGAAATTGATATAATCACTTGTGACAAGAGTTGGATAAAAAATAATAAAAAAAAAAATGAGTAATAACATTTTATAATTTTTTTTTCCCTCACGTTATATTTCTAATAAATATGTAAAACCGTTCATCAATCAAATTTTGTGTCTGTGCATTTGATAAATAATCAATATAAATATTTATAAAAATATTAGAGATAAATTTAAAGAAGAAAAATAATGACATTAAAAATTCATATAAATTTATTTATTTAGTAAATGATTTATTTATTAATTCATTCATTCATTTGTGTTATTTATTTGTTTATTTATTGAGTTTTTTTATTAACAATGGGGATAAAAGTTGAGCTTGATAACTTGGGGGATGTTTAATAGGTTCATTTGCAAGAAAACGTCATTCTAGTTGTTGGCATATTGCTAGGCACCGTGCGCGAAACCGGAAGACAACAGATTGCACGCCATGAAGAAAATATATAATCTATGTATGTATGTATGTATGTATGTATGTATGTATGTGTATTTTAGAAGTATAGTTAAATATCTGCAGGGAGTGCCAACGAGTATTCTACAAATGGATAAGGGAAAATATGTGTAGAAGAAAATAGTATGTGTGTATTTCTAGAGCAGCCGGTGGTGATGTCTAAAAATAGACGATAAAGTCGACGCTCGAATTAAATATAGCCGGTTAATGAACTTCCTTTTATTGTATAATATAACATATGTATAAATATATCATTGTGAAGATGGTGTTGATTAAAGGGAGACGAATAAAATATAATGAGAAATAATATAAAAATATTATTATATTTATTTTGGTTGAGTGTAATAAATTAATTTGGGGGATTTTTTTTTCGTTTCTTTCCGAGTCAAAATTTTTAGGCTACTTCAAACCTTATTATTGGCATTTAGTGAGGTTCTTCAGGAGCAAGGAAGGCTGTGCAGAAATATTTTAATAGAAAATACAATATCTTGAAGTATAGTGTTTAAGTTTATTATGAAATAAAATATTACAATTTTGTGTTGGGTGTAAAAAGCATTAAATTAGGTTTAATTCTAGATTTTTAGAGGTTTCTGCAGAATTGATAGGCCAACGAGTGCTATAGGATGATTAATTGAGTAGTAGAAAACTTAAAAAAGCCCAAAAATTTTGTCATTTTGTTTAATTATTTTAAGGATAGAATTTAAAATATAAAGGGAAAATAATGTGGAAAGATACGATAATGGACGGGGATTAATTGATGATGAAGTGGAGGAAGAGGGTAGGATTGAAGACTGAGGTAAAAAGTGATGGAGAATTATGGAATTGATGAGAAACCAATAACTAATATATAACGCAAAAAAAAAAAAAAAAGTTTATCGAATTGCCGAGTTTTACTAACTCTGTTTTCATCCTTGCTTTCGTTGTCTATTCTATATTGCAATCTAAGGGTTGATAATCGGACATGATATTTTGAACTTCACATGGACATTTTAGAAAAATTACAATTGTTACACATAAAACTAGCAGAGAAAAAAAAATTCATTGAATTTTTATCTACAGATATGAAATTATTTCACTTCTACTATTTTAGTATTTCCAAAAAAAAAGCATATTAAACCCCGCAATTTATTTATTTAATACTCTAAATACATTTAATAACATCTATTAAGAAATATTCAAACGAAAAAAAATTATTTTTATGATTCAAAATAATTAATTACATCCCAATTAAATTAGCTGATTTTCTTTCATTAATAAAGACAAAAATAAAACTTGTATTGATTCTAAAAAAATGATTTCTGTTATTCACTAATGAATAATTGCACGAGAATTATTACTAACTAGTAAAACGAACACAAAAAAAAAATATAAACTTGCTCTCTTGCTCTTTTTCATTGTCGTTCTCGTTACAGACAATTCATGTCAGTCTTTTTACATCACCATATTCATTTGTTTATATACAATACCTATCAATGTTTCTCGTTGATTGTTCAATATACATATAAACGCAATACACAATTGACATGAGCTCATTGTCTCAATGCATCCAACATCGACATTAACACTCGTCATTCGTTCTAACATCCACCAATACATTGTCCCCGATTTTTTTATCCTCCCATTTCCCTGTAATAAAACATCAATATTAATTTTAACAAACAAATTTTAATAATTAACATACACACAATAAAAACTTGTGAATTAATTCCTCATTATTCCCTTTAATAAATCAATCAAAATTATTTATCATTTGTTTATAGATATCATTTATTAAATAGAAATATTAGTTGGTAATATATATTTTTTTTTAATATTATTTTAATGATAATTTTTCAGATAAAAAAATAATATTAAAGATGCCAATGGCGGAAGCTCTTGAGCCAGCATTGGTGGAGGATGTTGGACAATTGGAAGACTTGGATGAACCACCTGGACGTGCCAGAGGACAACGTAACGTTGGTGGAGATGGTGCTAATAATAATAACGTCGGTGGTGGTAATCAAGGAGCCAGAGCTGGTTTAATGAAACCTTTAGTTGTCTTAGCACTTCCTGGCATGTATTTATTTTACAAATACAGTCAATATCGTCGTGAGCAACGTGAATTATCACGAAGAAGAATAACAGAACGTGAACTCCAACATCTTCATCATAAAATCGTGAGTTGAAAATTTTATTTCAATTATTTATATTAATACTAGCTGACCTGACAAACGTTGCTCTGCCTTATAAATTATTTCTAGTGAATATTTTGATAGTTAAATAATTATTATATATATATATATATATATATATATATATAAATTATTATAAAAAAAAAAAGTAATTATTACAGTACTAATATTGCTATTAAAAAATGGAGGTTGGTGGTAGAAGGGTGAATATCAAGGGTTATATGTATTTTTAATGCCAAATCATAAAAAAATAAAAATAAAAAATTTTGTTCAAAAAATCAAAAAAAAATTTTTTTTGCACCTTTATCATTAGGGATATAAAAAATAGTTTATGATCTATTCTTAGACTTACCGAATATACACAAAAAATTTCATAAAAATCTTGAAAATTTTATATACATAGATTTTTCAATATAATTAAAAAAATATAAAAAATAAAATATATTAATTAAATCAAATACATTCTTTAATGATTTTTGATAATAATTACTGTGGTATATAAAGAAGATAAAAATTCTGAAACAATTTTTTTCTTTGTGTATTTTATTATAAATTTTAGTAAAATAGTGGAAGAAGAACGTTGAGTGTTTATAGTTTATGTGAATTTACATGATTAAAATGTGAACTCAGTGAAGTTCAACAAGGGTTCTTTGAGGTTAATTGAGCGAGAGGACAAAATTGAAGGACATATATAGTACGGTGAATTGAAGTATATAATAAAAGAATTGGGTGATGGATATTAAAAAAGGGGATAGGAAAGATGAAAAAGAAAAAAAGAAGTAATCTTTTTTTGGCCTGTAGACAGGATTAATTGGATGGCTTTTGTTACTGTTAAGTTCATTGCAGGTTTATACATATATATATATATATATATATGTGTATAATAATAAAATGGTGGCGGTTTATAACTGAAAGACGTGCGGTTTATCGAATTGTCGGTGGCTGGATGGCATGATATAATGGAAGTTAGGGTGTGCTTGAGACGCAAGTAAAAGCGAATGAGGTGCAGTGGGGAAAGAGAGATAAGTTCAATTACCTGGTGGGTAATATGATCACCGTCACTACTCTGCTTACACCATAGATATTATTATGAATATACATATAATCATTATGATGTATATCCTTTCAATTAACTGCGTCATTTCTCTTCAAGAGAAATTGAGAGAGAGTTGAATTTTCTGTTGTTTCATTTTTTTGTTGGTATTTATAAGTAATTTTTTTTTTTGTGTTATTTATTATTATCATGAAGCTTTTGTTTATATCCGGACGCATGATATTTTGAAATTTAGATCGACATTTTAGAAAAATAATTACAATTGTTTAATAAAATTGTTTTTTAATTTTAATAGTAGCAGAGAAAAAAAAAATTCATTGGATTTTTTTCTACAGATATGAAATTATTTTACTTCTACTATTTTAATATTTTCAAAATAAAGCATATATAAACACCGGAATTTATTTATTTATTATTTTAAATATATTTAATAACATTTATTACAAAATATTTAAACAAAAAAAAAAAATAATTTTTATCATTCAAAATTATTAATTACATTCCAATTAAATTAGCTGATTTTTTTTTTTTTTTCATTAATAAAGACAAAAATAAAACTTGTATTGATTTTGAAAAAAATTATTTCTGTTATTTACTAATGGATAATTGTACGGGAATTATTACTGACTTGTAAAACGAAAACCAAAAAAAATATAAACTTGTTCTTTTGCTCTTTATTTTTTCGTCGTTCTCGTTCCAGACAATTCAAGTCAGTCTTTTATTTATCAAACCAATAAAATACTTTTGTATAACTCCATAGTCAAAATATAAAAATACATATCTAAGAATAACACAATGAAATGAAATTAAATTAAATTAAATTGTTATGAGTAGAATTAATAGAATTTATTTGATAAGATTTTTCATTATTTCTTTTATTTTTCTTTGGGATTTTTCCTCAGGGCTTGTTAGGTTTATTTAATTTTCTTGAAGATGAAGTTGTACATGAGATGTGAATAATTTTCGGGAGGAAAATAAAAGACGAGAATAAATTTGATAAGAGGGAGAGAATATAGAGAGAGATATGAAGTATAAAAAAAAAAAAAAGTGGCTTAAAGACAATATTTACAAACGTGCGTTGGAGTAAAATGTTCTGCTGTACTACACAGCTGTATGGGAATAAATAAACATTGAGGAATTGTGTTTAAACTTGCAGGGAAATAGAGTGAGAGTATAGAGAAGAGGGTTAAGAAAAACCGACGCCTTGCGGCTTCATTTGCAAATGATTAAGAGTATACTAGAAATAACTGTGGGAAGCAAATTGTCTCTTCAGAAACATATTTTAATATTTATTTATTATTATACACATTTGTTTACATAACATTGAACTTTTATGCTTTTTAATATTCATCGTTTTGCTTTTATTTTGGATTACATGTCTGGATTATATTCCCTCTTTGATATTTCAACTTCCTCATATTATTTTTATTTTATAACTTATCGATCTTTTTTGTGTTGGGGATTTATTTATTTTTTTTTTAAGTGTATATAAATAGAGGAATATTATTGGGAAAGTTTTGTTGAATAATAAATTATTCATATGAGTTGGAAAAAAAAATATTTTGGACGTTTAAATATTTATTTAATTATTTATTTGATGTATATTTATTTATTCGGTATACAATTAATTAGTATCACTAGTTGTTATCTTAGTTTATATTCGTTAATATATTTTTTTATTATTTCTGTTTAACTAACTTTCTTTTGTATATTAATTATATCGTGAGGGTTCATCGGCCAGACGTGCATGAATACAATTATATTTTATGTGTATGAATATTCACGTGTTCGTGTTGATCATGATATTAAATATTTTTTATCATTAATTTTTTCCTTTCATTTCTTATTCAACTTTTTATTCGGTAATGTAAAGACATATTTGTTTCACTAAAAATTATATAATTATATAATAAATTAATTTTATCTTTCAATCTCAATCATTCACACGTTTTAGTTATAAATCTAATTAAAACAGAACTAAATAAATAAATAAATAAAATAAATAAAATAAATAAAATAAATTAATAAATATATATAAATTAAATTAAATTCATATAATATAAGTAAATAAATTTCGTATAGATATACCATCTTCAATTAAAATAATTTATTCAATAAAATAAATAATAAATAAATAAATAAAAAATATATTAACAAAATTTAAAGTGAAGATTTTTATACAAATTAAATATTATTTAATTATTTCAAGTCCTTTCTGCTTTTTCATTTTATTTTATCATTTATATTCAAAGAAATAAAAAAATAAAATTTTCCCATTTGCTCAAATTTAAATTTATATTTATATATATTTATTTAAAAATATATCTATAAATATTATCTGAATGCGTGACTGGCGTGAGTATTATCCAAACGTTATACAATTTTGTGTCGTGTATTTTTCCTCTCTCTTTGAACCTCTTTTCTATCCCTCTTTAAATGTATTTTTTATATATATATATATTAATAAATTTTTTTTTTTTGTTAATTTATCTGCATAAAGTGGTAAAGAAGTGACCGGCCCTGTGGGACTGTCAAGGTTGAGGTCTTTACATATGATTTGCAAGGTCTTCGTGGCGCGAATTCTCCCTCTTTTATTTTTATTTACATAAATATATGTATATATATATATGTATATATATGATGTTCGATATTTTTTTTTTTTTCACTCACCCTTACAGCAAACTGTATATTCAAGCACGCAATTTCCTATGCACGAATTTTACTGATGCCATGATAAAATTTAGAAATAAAAAAAAAATTAATTTTGCTTTATATAAAATTTTTTTTTTTTTTTTTTTTAATATTCAGTACACATAAGTGTGTATATTATGTGTACATAGGTGTATTTTGTTTTTTTTTTTTTTATGATTGTTGAATAATGAGGAGGGAATATGATATTTTTGAAAAAGAAAAAAAAAAAATATTTTTAAAAATAAAAATAAAAATAGTAAAATATTTTGGGGATTTTATTTCATGTAATATTTAATGAGTAACTGAAATAATGAGCACGTGACGGAGTATTACATCATTTGCGATAATGAGAGATCTGTGCATGCAGTTAATTATTACTTTTTTTTTTTTTTTTTATAAAAACTTCCAACCATAAAATGGATTTTATAATAATTATATAAATACATATATTTATAAATTGAATTTATTTTTAATAATTTATTTATAATTTTTCTTGTTTAATATTGTGCTCTTAGATTGTCTCTAAATATTTTTTATTCTCGTTCCAAACACTTTAAAACATTTTGCTAAAGGCCGAAAAAAAAAAAAATAATTTTGTGTATATAAATTAATTTTCATAATTAATTCAATTGAATAAAATAATATGTATACATATATATATCTATAATTATATAACACTGGGATATTAAGACGGCCATATTGGTGAGGGAATTAACTCACTATATAACTGCCCATGAACATTTCTCTGGTCGATAATCAGAAGGTAAAAGGCATAAAAAAAAAATAGCTCAAACAATAGTGACATTTGACAATTATTATTCTTTCTTTTATTATTTTTTTTTCACCCTTATTTCACTTCAATATTTAATTTTTATATTTTTTTCTTCACCTCATTCTTCACAGCTAACAAATAAAAATTTTAATACATACACAAAATGCATAATAAATATTCTACATTTTTTCGAAGTGAATTAATTTTTAAAATAAACTACTCAATCAAATTAAATTAATAATATTTATTTCCTCATTATTTTATCATTATAAATAATATTAATAATAAAATTGTGGATAAGAAATATATATATTTATAAATAAATGAAGAAATCGATGAATATTTACGTTGATAAAAATTTTAATAGTTCGTTTTATTCACTTTCATTCGGAGAAAGTCAAGAATCAATAAAAAAAAATATATAAATATATAATCATTATTTTATTATGTATATACATACATTTGGGTGTATATGTATATCTATATACAGCACGTATATCAATACTAACAGGACATAAGTTCATGAATACGTGCCTATCCGGAGTTTATAGATCTATAGAACCAACAATTGTTATCGACGTGTCCATCTGAATATTTCAAGCGATGATGAGACCTCAAGCGCGTTAGGTTATTGAACCGAGTCGTGTTTTGTAGAAAATATATATGTACACATGTATCATAGATTGCAGTGCATACATATCGCAATTTAAAATTAACAATTATGCATCTGTATAAGATATATATGTGTAAATAAATTATTACATTGAATAAAATAATGAGAAAAAAATAAATATAAATAAAATTTAATTTAAATGATGTGTTCAGACACAATTAAATATCTATTTAAATATTATAAACACAATGAAAATTAATAAAAATATAATTTTTTTATTTTAATTTAATTTAATTTAAAAAAAAAAAATTTTTTTTTTATTCATTAATTTATTAATTTATTAATAATAATAACAATATTTTATTATTTATATATCTTATATAAAATCAGTAACAATTTAAATATCCTCTATGATTTATTGTGTAGAAAATAAAATAAATGGAATAAGAAATAATTTTTTTTTTTTAAAAGAAATAAATATTTTATTGAGATGAATATTTTTAAATTTTTGAATGAATAATTTTATGGAAATTTATTTGATTATATTTCTAATGATTTAATGATTGAATTATTTTTGTTATTATATGAATAAATATTATAATGAATAATTTAGTGAATATGATTATTTATTTTATATTATTATTAATTAATATTTAAAGCATGTCGCGAATACTATTGGTATCGTATTTTAAAAGATTTTTTGCATATGGCGCATTGGGATTAGTTTGAAGATAATAAATACCGCGTGCTGATGGATTTATTGCAACTCCCATTGATGCATCAGGATATCCACTGCAATTATGAATATTTGGTTGCCATGTTTGACATTTCATTGCGGGAAATCCATGTGGATTTAATATTGACTCGGAGAAATACCACCATGCACGATGATGACTGCATGTAACTGTTGATAAAAATAAAATATTAAATGGATTAATAATAAATTAATAGATAAAATATTTTATTTGATTATTAAAGAGTGTTGAAAATAATTATTTTATATTATTTCGATTTTATACTGACGATAAAGACGAACTGAGGAGAAAATATTCATGGTAATAATTTGAGTTAAAGCACAACCGGGTTGTGGACTTTTACCACCATTTGGATAAAAATCAGCGTGTCCTATTGGCGATGGAAAACCAAAATGTTTACTGTCTGTGTGAATAACATCAACAAATAATGCGTCATCTGCAGTTAAATGTTCACCTTTCATAAATAATGGATATGCTGGATCCAATCCAGTTATTCTTCCAACCTGCCATTAAATAATTTATAAATATTTAAATTATAAAAGTTTCAATTAATTTATCAAAAATATTTTTCAATTATTTTTTTGTGTTTATTAATTTGTTTATTTTTTTTTTTTTTTATATATGTATATTATACCTGTTTTGGTTTTAGTGATTTGCCCATAAATCCAGCGGCTTCTGCTCCCAAACTAAATCCAATAACGTGAATTTTTTCAATATTTATTCCATTTTCCAATTCTAACCATTTTAAAAATTTTGCCACGTGTCTACCGACTAATTTGCTGTTTGCTGCAGCAACATTGTACCAATGTTGAGCAGCTAACTTCTTCCAATCCACTAGGATCATATTGTAATCCCCGCGTTTTAGATAATCTAATAATTTATTTAAATTAATTCGATTTTATTTGTTTAGGAAATTTTTTTCTTTTATATATTCATGAATTTTTTACTTTTGAGAATTGTTTTGGCAGCGTATCCCATTGCTTGTTGGCCATAGCCATGAATAAAAATAGTTGTTGGATTCGAGGGATTGAATGTACTGTTACGAAGAGCATCTTTGTTTCCATATTGAATAATATGAGGATTTTCCGGATTTTTTCTTTACATAAATCAATTTATTTTATTCAATGTTTTGATTATTTTTTTTTCATGATAAAAATAAATACCTAGTATAAAAATGATATTCAATGTCAAGATCCAAAGTGACTGGACAACAAGAACTGCATTTTCCATGTGGAATAGGCGCAATAATATAACTGTGTTGATCTGGCGATGATAAAAAATATTTTTTTATTTTTTTCTTTTTTTCTAAATTTCATTCGGTAAAAAATGATAATTAATAATTTATTTAATTAAATTCAATATAATGTGGGAATTCAGAAATGTTAGAAATATTGCAATATTAATTATATATATAATATAAAATTTTATTTAATTAAAATTGTTGGAGATGAGGAAAATAAAAGAAAAATAAATAAACGCGAAAGTGAACGAGTTTTAGTAATGGTTTGTAATTATTTTTTTTTTTTTCATTTTTAAATTGGTCAACTTGGTGAATCAGTTGTTTGTAATGGAGTACTTGTGGGGGAGGAGCTCAAGACACTTCAGACGTGGGGCGAAGGTTGATGAATGTTTAAAAAAAAAAAAAAAATTTACACTACTGACTACGCGACAAAAAGTAATATAGGTAGCTGCACATTTTATGCTTTGTTGCACAAACCAGTGTTATATATTTTCCACATTCTCTTTTGGCCAACAAACCGTTGGTTTATAGAGAATAAAAAGAAAAAAAAAGAAATTTCTTTTTTTTTTTTTTTAAATAATATTTATTTTTTTTTTCTTCTTTTTGTTTTTGTTTTTACGATATTTTCTCGTTCTACTTTAAAACTATTTCACAGAATCAGTTACATGTTTATTGTTTATACAGTTATTGATGTTATTTTATACTATTTTTTAATATTGAATAAAAAATTTTTAAGTGGATTTTTTTGTTTTTAAATAAAAATATTACCTCCAGGTGTGACGAAAAGATGACAAACTGCAGAAGCTATTAATGCTGGTAACATATCGATATGTACAATGTGTTTTTTATTTTATTTTATTTTTTTTTATATTTTTTAATGAAGAATATTTGACTTTTAGTAACTCTTGGAGGACAAGTTTAGTATTAAATATAAGAATAATAAATAAAAATAAGAAAATAGCTGCCAGCAGACGATGATCACTGATCGATTTTTCACGTTTAACTGATAGAAAATCGACTGGAATAGCAAAATTACGCGCTTGATCCTCTTTCAAACGTTTATCTATTATGGCAACAGCACTAAAATTTTTTTAATATTATCACGACTTTTTTAACTGTCACACTGACACTTATTTATAATAATAAATCCACAACTGCAGCAAATATTTAATAATTCCCACTTGTTGACATTTTTTTTTATTTATTAATTTCTTCACTTTTTATTTTTTTTTGATAAAACTTCATTTAAATATTCTCACGTTCAGCTAAGAATTTATAAACAATTTGATATTATTACAATAACAATAACGACACTCAGTTATAAAACATAAAAAAAAAAAAAATATTATTATTCAATTTTATATTTAAATTCAAGTTCAAATAATTATTCAATCTTTCAAGGTTTTTCCTACAATCAATTTTTTTTTTTTAATTATTTTTTTTTAGTTTATTTATCTCCTAGATAACAATTAATGGCACCTTCCTAATAATGCGATGCATTACATGTTTAACACAGTAGATAAATATTTTTCATTTTTATACATCGAACATTTTTCATATTTAAAAAAAAAAAAACAAAAAGTTAACATGAATATTTATAAAAAGAATTTTATTCCGTTTCCTAAAGCAATTCATCATCAAAATCAATACTATCAAATTATATAATACTATATACATATAAAATCTATGCAAAAATAGAATCCAATAAACATTCACCTATATATATATATATGTATTTAAATATCTATCACGTGATTCATCAGATTTAAAGCATGAAAGATTTCAGTATTTTTTTTTTTTATTTTTAATTTGTTTCGTTTTAATATTCAAATCAACAATTGCATCGTTTTAATTTTTTTTTTTTATCATGTCTGTATATAAACAAATAATAATAACATTCATATAATAAATAATAAAACATGTGTATTTTTAAAAGTGAAAAAAAAATATTTATAAAAGAAAAAATAAATTAATATTTGCAAATACGAATTCTGAAAAATCAATTACTATTTTTTTTTTCCATTTTCATTTCTACTCTGCTTTCTCAAATCTATTATATTCCCATCGTTCATTCCACTCTCGGACATCTAAAATTCAATTGCCATTGTTCATTCGTTCACCAATCTCACAGTCAAGTTTTGATGGACTTCGTTAAGGCCATGTCATAATTCCTATCTACACATCATGTACCAATTATATTTCAATATCTATTATTTATCTATCAATCCATTCATTTGTTTTTCATAAACTAATTTTTTTTTTTTTTTTTTTTTTAAATAACAGAATAATATTTATAAATGCATTTGTAAATTATAATTAATTAAAATTAAAAATATAATGCAAAATAATGCAAAAATGAAAAAAATTTTTATGAAATATTTATAATTTAATTTTTTTTTTTTTTTAATTTTTTATTATTATTAATATATGTATGTATAATTATTATTTGTTATTTTTATATTATTATTATTGATATGTATATATATAATTATTATATATTAATATTAATATGTATATAAAATAAATATTTAAATTCAAAAATTGTTTATATAAATATATAAATTTATGATAATTTTTTGTCGTTTTGCCGCAATTATTAATTAATTTTTGATGTCATTAAATTATATTTCGAAAAGTATTTAAAAAATATTTAAAAGTTTTTTTTTTAAATTTGTATACAAGAATTTAAATAATAAATAAACTATTCCTGATTAATGAATAATTAATTTTATATAAATATCAACGGATAAATTGTAATTTGAATTGAATATTAAATATTTCATCTCAGTTTAATAACAACAATTACTAAAAATGTTATTTAATATCTAACAAAAAAAAAAATTGTACAAAAAAATTTCTCAATTTAATTAATTTAAATTTCATTAAATTCCAAACTACAAAATCATTTTTTACTTCTTCTCAGTGTAATACAGTGTATTATAATAGACAACAAAAAATCCAACAATACCCGACGTTGATGATAATAAAAAAAAAAAAAATAAACAAAGAAAACGAAAATAAAAAAAAATAAAAAATTCTTTATATTCATATATATGCAAAAAAAAAAAAGAAATAAATAACAATAAAGTCTGAAGTTACATTGGTGTATTTGAAACAGTAGCATACCAAGTTGTAAAAAATATATATATAAATATTATACATACATTAATGAATGTTTATAAATATAGATATATTATAAAAAATTCATCTTCTGGAACGTTTGGTAAAAGGGGAAAATATACATGTACACACACACAAACACAGCATCCAGCTATAGATAAATGTGGTGGGGATATTTTGCGCATCATCCACCTAATATCTGAAAACCCACCCCTGACCCAGATACATTCTCTCACTATATATATATCCATCTCCGGACGCAATCTCTATATCTATTTCTCTCATTCTCTTTGTCAATTTCCCCCTCGACATTGCGACATGGTCCAAACATGAACAGACACCAGTTACGTGTCAAAATATACATATGTCATGTTTAGCAATGTCTTCTACATAAACTCCCCAATATAAATACCCTGAATTCATGATAAAAAATATTTATTTCATCCCTTTATTTTATTTTCTTCATTTCATGATTTTAGAAAAAAATAAAATAATTCTTATAAAAATTATTTCTTACATAGAAATTATTTTTTATAGTGATGTGCCATGTTTAGTAATGTCTTCTGCATAAACACCCCAATACAAATACTCTAAATTCACAATAAAAAATATTTATTTCATCCCTTTATTTTATTTTCTTCATTTCATGATTTAAGAAAAAAATAAAAATAAAAAATAAAATAATTCTTTTAAAAATTATTTCTTTTATAGAAATTATTTTTTATAGTAATGTGCCATGTTTAGTAATGTCTTCTGCATAAACACCCCAATACAAATACCCTGAATTCACAATAAAAAATATTTATTTCATCCCTTTATTTTATTTTCTTCATTTCATGATTTAAGAAAAAAATAAAAATAAAAAAGAAAATAATTCTTATAAAAATTATTTCTTATAGAAATTATTTTTTAAATAATTATTGGCAAGGTTGGAAAATTTAATTTCAACTTTGATTCATTATTTGGTCGTAATGAACGAGTTAAATCCGGTCAATTGACTTTGTTATAAAGCCATATACATCTATATATTCGTCATTGACGTTTCACTGCACTTTCCACTTGGATCATTCGACCTCAATATTCGAAGCCCCTGAAAAACAACGCTTTGTTTGTGTGTATATTATATATATATTCCCTCTTTTTCACAAGTTTATGGATCAAACCATTGACGAATATACTCAGGAAGAGAGAGCAAATTTTTTTATTTCTTTTTTTTTTTTTAAATTTTTTTCTATTTTACACATGATGCTTTTGTTAGAAAATAGAACGACTGAAATATTAAGCTGCATTTGTGTGTACATGAACATAAACCATACTGCTGATGTGTGATAATAATAATAAAAAAAAAAAATAGGGGAAAAAAAGCTGGCAATTTCCAACGAATTTACAAAGTAGAATAATATTTTTACGATGAATTTTTATTTTTATTTTTATTGTTTTATGAATTTAAGTGGGTGAAAAAAATTTGTTGACTGATGTCAATCGTTTTGTTTGTCATTGAATTACTTATGTGTGGCTTCATTGATAGTTTTACACTCTTCATCAATTGCCAGTATAAGATATAATGACCGACACGACATTTATATTTATGTCTGTATTATTATAAAATAAATTTATTTGAAGGTGAATAAATATTTATGGACATATGTATAATTGTGGAATTGTATATTTTTGTATCGATTACTTGTTGCCTTTGTTTCTATAACCTATATGTATATATTTACATATATTTATACACATAAAGGAAATAATCTATTTATATTCGCAATTATTTTTGGATGCAATTAAACTTGTTATTGATGATGAGACAAGTGTAGTTGTAAATTTCAATTATTTTTTAATTAATTCTCAATTCTCATTTGGAAATAAATATATATTTATTATTAATAATATATAATTTTTATTTATTTTATTTATTCATACAAGCTATTTATATTTGTTATTTGATATAAATTATTTAGTACATGTTATTTGGTATATTTAATTAAATATATATTAATAATAATAAATATATTATTTTTATATATTTTATTTATTTATACAAGATATTTATATGTGTTATTTAATATAAGTTATTTAGTTTATGTTATTTGGTATATTTAAATAATATTTTAATTTAAGTTTGAATGAGAGAAAATTAAATTTTTTTTTTTTTGTATATAAATTAAATTGTTTTATTAATATCAATTTTTTTTTTTTTTTTTAGGATAAATTACTCACCAAATTGGAGGAGAATGAACCGGAACTTGCCTCTTCACAAGAAGACGAAGTGAGTTGAAGTATTTTATTTAATAAAAAATAAAATATAATAATTTTTAATTAATTTTCTAAATTTCTTTTTTTTGTTTTATTTTATTTTTTTTTTTAATATTATTCTCTTCATTGCTATGTGAATTAGAACACACATTCGTTGTGCACTGTCGTGAATTGTTTATTAAAATGAATTCTCAAGTGTGGAACTGAATAATTGTAATTATACAGTCTGATGATTTTGATGGACTTGAAAAAAATAAAATAAAAAAATGAAAAGAAATAAAAAAATAACTAACGATAATTATCTTTACATAATGTTGCATGAATATTATAGAAGTGGAATTATTCTAGCATATTATACATGAGTAATTAATCTAATTACAAAATTATCCTATTGTGATTTTATTATTTCCATTCTTTTAATTTTATTTTTCCAATGAAAAGAATTTTCATGCAATGTGATTATGAATTAATTTTTTCACAGCAATATTATTATTAATCGTTAAGTCACCATAATAACCCAACACTTCCGTTAATTTACATATAAATATTTAAATAAAATACACATGTGAATTTATAAATAAAAATTTATCCAAGTACTCAGTGTACATAAATAAATGTACTTTATCTATCAAGGTTAATATAAAATACAACAATGAATTAGTCTTATGTAATCGTCAATTATTATATTAATTACGTATCCGTAAATAGGAAATACAAAAAAAAAAAAAAAATTCCAACATATGAAATAAATTACTAGGAAAAAAAAAATTATAATCATGCATTAAATTATGTTGCACTTTTGTTGGTATATAAGTCAGTGGGAAAATGATGAGAGGAACAGTGATACAATTTTATTGCAAATATGAAGACATTTACATTGTTATTTATTGTGGCAACTTGTGGAGTAGCCTTTGTGGTAAATATAATTATAAAATTAAATTTATTTATAATGTTTTATATTTATTTTTAATGTAGAAGAAAATAAAAAATTACTGAGAGATTTTTTTTTTTTTTGTGTGATAATTTGGATGAATTTTAAATTAAATATTTTAGGCTAGTCAGATGTCTGGTGGATCATTGGGAATGTATGGTATGGGTGGATTATCACCTGCTCCTGGTGCAATGGGTGGACAGATGAGAAGTGGTTTTGGTGGGCAGATGGGTGAACAAATGCGTGGTAATGTCGCAGGTCAAATAAGATCACAAATGGGAAGAATGAAACGAGATACTATTCCAAATCGTGATGATATGAAGAATATTGAAGAGAAAATTAAACAAGGTGCTGAGGAAATTGCTAGTCGTGTTGCAGAGGGAATTGATAATATTAAACGTAAGGAATAAATTAATTAATTAGAAATAAACTAGAGGAAAAAATTAAAACGTTGGAAAAAATTTTGAAAAATTTTTCGTGTTTTTTGACAGGCTGTATTTTGGTGAAAAATAATCGTATCGAGGTTTTTAAAAAAAGGAATTGAAGCTGAATCAATAAGCTATTCAATACAATTAGTGGTTCAGTTGAAAAAAAATTTTCCAAGTTGGTGGACTCAAAAAAAAAAAGAAAAAAAATTTGCAAATTTTTTTTTTCGTGATATTTATTAGGATTACATAAAAAATGTGACATTTAAAATTTTTTCACTTCAAGATCTGGAAACTAGAATCTTGGAGCTTTAAAATGCTTTTTTGAAGAACTTGATACGATCATTTTTCACCGAAATACAGCCGATCAAAAAAATAGGGAAAATTTTCATTTTTATTTGATTATTAATTTTAAATTAAAGTAAATATAAATATTAATTTTTTTTTTTTATTAATTAATAATGTTTATAGAAATGGTGAATCAAGGGATGGAAACTTTTCAGCAAGGACGATCAATGATGAATCATGAACAACCTAAACCACAAACCCAAGAATAATTAATTTAATATTAATTTAATTTTTCGCATAGTTGAAAATATTTTATTTTAAATATTTCCACTATTTTAAATTGATTATCGATAATTTGTGTTACTTACTATGTTACTATGATGCAAATAAATATACTCAGGCTCAGTATTCCACTCTGTGATTTTTTTTGATTTACTTTCCATCATACAAATTCCCCATTTACTCATACGATAATAATTATTGAATAAATTAAAATTGAAATCAATAAAATTTTCTTCAACAAAAAATTCTCTAACATTTTTTTCTTCTCCCATTCCAGTGTGTAATCTGTGTAAACGCCAGGGCGACAATGCAGACAGCACCATGTGGCCATCGAGTAGTTTGTAGGTGAGAAAAAGAAAAATAAAATCCAAAAAAAAATTCATACACATAAAAATAATTTTTATTCAATAATTTTCTTTTAAAATAATTATTTTTTTTTTTCTCTCTATTACACAGACGATGTTTTGTCAAGACGATACAAATGGCCGTTTCTCAAAGACTGTTGCCCCTTAGATGTGTCATCTGTCGAGCAAAAATTCTGCGATTAAAGCAAACACTCCTTCCTAGAGATGTAAATATAAACGATAAAATATTGCTTAGATAAATAAAAATTAACATTGATGTATAAATGAATTAATTTATGATTAATTAACATTGTTGCAGTATTCAATGTCTGGCAAATCATGGATATTACCTCAAAGTGCATCTGAATATAACATGGGTGCTGGAGTTGGTGCCAGTAGCGGTGGACCAGGTGGCAGATGGGGAACTGGAAGTGTTCCTGCATCAGCATCACTTTATTCAATGGCCAGTGGATCTTCATCTATATCTGGTGATTTATTCTGTCATTTACTTCCTCCTTTTAATCATCAAGTCAACGAAACAATTTCCAGAACAATATTTATTATAAAAAATAAAATAGGAATTAATAAAATGAAAGAAAAAAAATTGGATTTGTTATTAAATGTATTGAATTAAAATTGTTAATAGTATTTATTATTTATTATTCAGGCGTGTCTTCCGTATCATCAGCGACTTGTTCATCAACAAGCAGCACTAATAGTGCTCCTATGAAACCTGCAACTCGATTGAGACAACCGAGTGGTGCTACTTTAAGACGTACACAGACGCAATCAATGAAAATGCGAATTCATGAATATCAAGATCCAATTTCACAGATTGTTGAGGATGAAGATGTTATTAGGGATAATCGAGAGAGACGACTGCCACCTATCAAAGAATTTCAGCGAGATTATCGAGCTGGAAAAGCTTCCACGAGATTACGGTAAACATATAAATAAATATTTTATTTTATTTTATTTATTAAAGTATTTAATTCACTGAATAATATGAAAAATATTTTTTTATTTTATTTATTAAAGTATTTAATTGTTTGAATAATATATAAAATATTTTTTTTTATTTTATTTATTAAACTATTTAATATAATATATATAAAATATTTTTTTTAATTTTATTTATTGAAGTATTTAATTCACTAAATAATATGAAAAATATTTTTTTATTTTATTTATTAAAGTATTTAATTGATTTAATAATATATAAAATATTTTTTTTCATTTTATTTATTAAACTATTTAATATAATATAAAAAATATTTTTTTCTATTTTATTTATTAAAGTATTTAATTGTTTGAATAATATATAAAATATTTATTTCTATTTTATTTATTAAAGTATTTAATATAATATATAAAATATTTTTTTTCATTTTATTTATTAAAGTATTTAATTGTTTGAATAATATATAAAATATTTTTTCTTATTTTATTTATTAAAGTATTTAATATAATATATAAAATATTTTTTTTTATTTTATTTATTAAAGTATTTAATTCACTAAATAATATGAAAAATATTTTTTTATTTTATTTATTAAAGTATTTAATTGATTTAATAATATATAAAATATTTTTTTTTATTTTATTTATTAAACTATTTAATACAATATATAAAATATTTTTTTCTATTTTATTTATTAAAGTATTTAATTTATTGAATAAAATAATAAAATATTTTTTTTATTTTATTTATTAAAGTATTTAATTTATTTAATAATATAAAAAATATTTTTTTTATTCTATTTATTAAAGTATTTAATTGTTTAATAATATAAAAAATATTTTTTTATATTTTATTTATTAAAGTATTTAATTGATTTAATAATATATAAAATATATTTTGTTTTTTTTTTTCATTGAAATTTATTTGGCTAAATGTTTATTTATTTTATCAATTTTTAGATGCGCACAGAAAATAGTTACACAATTGGAAATATCACCAAAGCATCGAGTGTCATCAGCATTGATATCATCATCGTCATCATCATCATCAACTGCTGCTGCTGCTGCTGCAGCAGCATCAGAATCAGCATCATCATCGTGTAATAATCCAACTACGTCTACCCATCAACCAGCTCTGTCAACAGCTCTATCAACGACAGCAAAATTAATTAGTAAAAGGCCAACTGTTATTAGTGCTGCTGGTACAAGTGATGTTGTTAGACCAACGTCATCAACGACATCAACACCACGCACGACTTTGACAGTTGCTCAAGAAGTGCAAAAAACAAAAAAAGAAAAGGAAAAAGAACGCGAACGTGAAAAGGCGGAAAAGGCACGACAAAAGGAAGAGGAAAAAGCAGAAAAATTAAGGCAAAAGGAAGCAAAAAAATTGGCCAAGGAGGAAAAAAAACGGGCGAAAAAAGAAGCCAAACAGAAAAAAAAAGAAGCTGAAGAATCATTATTACGAGATGATAAATAAATTATTTATTATTATTTATTTATTTATTTTTAAAATTGTTCGAATAGAATGGATATTATATATTCTCTCCTGCCAATTTTAATTCAGTGGAAAATAACAAAAAGAATATAATTTTTGCCGAACAATAACAAGAAAAATGAAATGACAAAATTTTAATTTAATAGATTAAAATAATGATGGATTTGAATGGATAATTTAAATGAGAAACAACAATAATGAATAATTAATTACTCATGAAAGCTTAAGAGTCCTAATTCAGCAACATGAGCGGCTTAAATGCGATAACCCAAAGAAAAATAATTATATAAATTAATAAATTAATAAATAAAAATAGGCGATAAAGTCTAGCAGTGGCCAAAAAAATTATTATATACATAAATAATAATATTAATTATAATGAATATGTAATTTCGAATATTAAATGAAATTTGATTCGAGCAATTTCGTGTTCTAGAATCAAATTTTATTTCGTTGATTAATTATGTAATGAGGATTGATAGAAAAAAAAAAATTATAAATTAATAACAAAAAAAGAAATTGAAATGCTCTGTAGAATATTATCTGTCTTTAAATAGTTCAACGGCTAGAATTTTATTTTATTGAATGGCTGAAAGCAAAAATGAAAAGAAAAATGTATACAAAAAAAGATTCTTGTGTGTGTGTTTTTTTTTTTTTTATTTATTTATTTATTATTTATTTCGATGTATTATAATTAATTATTTTTAGTATAGAGAAAAAAATTCAGAGAAATTAATTTAATTTAATTTTTTTTTTATTTATAATATTTTTAATATTGTTATTTAATATTATGTATAATGTTGTTTTGTTTTTTATTATTCTCCGAGCCAGAGAGGAAAATCAAAATCAATTTTTTGACTGCAATCACTGAGGATTTAGTGGGCAAGAAAAAAATCAAAATGATTAAAGAAATAAATTTGATTGAATAAAAAAAAAAAATAGAAAAACATTTTTGCAATAAGGACAATTGGATAAATAATTTTATCGCGTAATTATAAATTTTTTTTTTTTTCTTATTCTCTTTGCATGTATTGTAATATCTAATTAATTAATTAATTCACAATATGCAGATATAAATATATCTTTAAATTATTATAAATAAAATTAGTTGAAATGTTTCGAGAAATTTTTTTTTATTGTTTTATTTATTTTCTAAAGGACACACTGAGAATAACGATAACTAAATATGATTAATTAGTAATTTTATGGGAGGAAAATTAAAGAAGAAAATGAAGGAAAAAAAATTCTTGATGCACATATCAAAATGTTTAAATAAATAAAATTGTATTGGCTCATTGTCGATTGTCTAGTTACCCTAGTATGTCAATTATTATTGTTGTTAAACATATTATATCAAATTGTTAAACACGTGCTCATTAGAAAAATAACATTATAATCACACATACGAAAACGTAGGTCAATTAATAATTTCAATATTTATTTGTTTATTTTTTTATTTTATTCAAAGTGTGACATTGTGATGAAGAAAAAAATCATAACCAAAGTATAAAAATAACAAAATTTATAATATGTATGTGTACATAGAGAAGTGATCGTTATTCCCAGTGTGAAAAAAAAAAATTTTTTTGTTAAAAAAAAAAAATGAAAACTGTGAACTAAAATTTTCATCAGAAAAATAAATTAATTAATAAAAACAATTTTATGAGATTGAAAAATGTAAAATTAATTATTTGCCATATTCAACAATTATGTCTTTAATAATACGTGCTCAAGACGGGATAAATAAATAAATAAATGAATTAAACAGAATAACAAAAACACACAAATAAAATGAATAAATCATTTGTTGCTTTTAAAACAAAATGCATGATTAATTATTAACAAATAAATTTTTATCAGTCTCACAAAATGTGAAACAAATCCCGCGTGTCGATAGTTCAACAGTTATGATAAATAAATGAATAAATAAATAACAATAATAAAAAATGAAAAAAAAAAAAAATAATAAAAAAAAAATTAAATAATAAAGAATGTAAGAATAATAAATATACAAAACTATATACACGTACATATTATTTACATATGTATACTCATAATGGACGAATAAAGAAACAAAAAAAAAAAAAAAACGTATATATACAAATATAAATAAATAATTGAATAAACAAATAAATATTATTCTACTCCATATACACATTATTAGTAATAATAATAATAATAATAATAATAATATATTTAAAATAAATAAAACTAAATGTTGGCAATAATTATTCGTTTCCAATATTAAAATTCAAAATTTTTTTCAATTGCTCTACATAAATAAATATATTCAATTTATAAATAAAAAAAAAAAATAAAAATTTTCAAATAGTTTTTTTTAATCAAATAGTTAAAATTATATAAATCCAAATAAAATATATATAAGAAATATATATATGCAAGTGAATAAATAAATAATAATGACAGCAAAAAAAAATATATATAAATAAATAAATGAAGAAAAAAAAAATTTTTTTTTTTTTTAATATTTAATTCAAAATGGACACTATAAAATCAGGAAAAATTTTTTTGCTTCACATTTTCCTGACAATCATTAATTAATAAATAAAAATAAAAATAAAAATAAAAATAAAAATTATTATTATTATTATTATTATTATTATTATTATTATTATTAGTTTATTTGTTTATTGATTATAATAATATAAACTAAAGAAAAAATGCGTTACAATTATAAATGATGAATTTATATATTATAAATAAAAAAAAAAAAAAAAATACAATATTAGCGATAAATAAGTGATAAGAATAAATAGTGAAATTTTTTTTAGATTGAGAGGTATAAATAAAATGATTTTTTTTTTTTTTTATATATGCGCTTAATTAGTGGAACTTTCAGAGAACGTATAAATTGTTAATAAAATAAACAGGAACAAATTGTAGTGAGAGTATAAAATTAAATAATATACTTATGCAATAATGTTAAGTGCGAGTGAATGTAATGAAAGAATATTGATAATAATGCGGATATTGAAAGAAAGGGAGAAAAGAAAAAATATAAAATGAAATAAAAATATATAAAAAAAAAGGTATCTTCGAAATAGTTTTTAAAAGTCCCGCACTTTTTAATGGCTTTAGGTAACTAGAATCTGACGAGTTGTTTGTAATAATATGTATTTTTAGTAGTTTTATTTATCGATTGTTAGAAGTGATGGGAGGGAGAATGAAAATTCAAACAAAACTAGATAATTTTTGAAATAAATATAGAATATGAACAACTATGTTATATAAAATGTGTTTAATTAATCAACTGTATATTAATTGTTACAGGATGAGAAAAAAAATGGAATTAAAAGTGAAATGAAAATCAAATAATAAAATTTAAGTGATGAATAATGTCCGTTTTATTATTAATTATATAAATTATTCTTTATATTAATTAAAATCACAATCGGAGATTGATAATTATACCCAGTAATTCCCTAATATTTTTTATTACAAAAAAAAAAAAAATATTCATATTTCCTTATAAATGAATGCGCATGCGCACCAATAATTTTATCAATATGGCGGAACGAATGAACAACAGTGAATATATATATATTATCGTTTGTGGCGCCCTCTACATTTGCTCTATCGACAACTAAAATCCTGCCAGTTGGCAATACAAATAATTATCAAAAGCGCAAATTTAAAATCCAATACAAATCAAGAGTCATTAATCAATAATTAATAAACAGAGATTATCAAATTATCCATCTTAACCTTCATTCATCATCTGCAGAATGAACTTTTTAAATTAATCGTGAAATAAATATATAATCCAATTCGTATTTCGCACTTATGCAACTGCGCATGCGCATATTTCAACTAGAGCCAACTTCATTGTGGTGTTGAGATGATGGGGATAATAAAGTTATTTATAATAATCAATTATAAATAAATAATAAAAAAATTAATCACAATATTCCAGGTAATACAAAACAGTGCAAAAAAAAAAAGACATAAAAATCTACTTTATTTTATTTCATGTTAATTTGTTTATTTTTTTTCCGGTCCTGTTGTTTAAAAATTAAATTACACATCAAAGTTTCATTATAAATTAATAAAAGGTACAAATTTTATTATTCTGTAGTATTTGTTTGAATTAATAAATAAATATTAAAAAAGTTCATTGAATCTCATTTGATTTTTTTTCTATTTGGTTTTGCAGACTTTAGAGAGAGCTCTCGACGGTACAAGTGTACAACTGTCGTGTCGGAAGTTGGTTCTGACATTTATATATGACGTGTTGAAAAATAATAAAAAGGAAGACAAAAAAAAAATAGAAAGTTCGACATTATTGTCGATTGTCTTCACATACATATATGTGTTTACATTTTTCATGTGCAATATTATCAATACCATCGTCGTACTAATTTTCTAATCATATTTATATAATGTAAAATTCCAATGAATATATAAATTTGTTTATTTATCTATAATTATCTGTACATCAAATAAACGGGATGGCGAAAACATCGTGTCCAGGAGGTGGCCTATACGTCATCGAAGACGAGGTCAGCCTCTTGATGACGGCGATGCGACGAGGTGTCAGATGGTCTTCACATTCCCATCAGGTATATTCATAAAATAATATTAATTAATATTTTTTCATTATATCACATAATTTTTATACTCCAAGTCACTTATTAAACCATTTTTCTCAATAAAATTTGAGGTTATGTTAAGCAATTTTTTATATTCTGTTATTTAATTATTCATAATTGAATAAAATAAAATTATATTTATATTATTTATTGGTTTAGTTATTGTTTTAATATCAAATGTTATATATAATGTATTTTTAAACAGGATGAGGATCAAGATGTACTGATGAAAGGTTTATCAACATTGAAAGAAGCATTAAGCGATGCAAGACATTTATCACAATTGGAGCCTGGTGTATTTCTTGCTCCATTTTTAGAAATAATTCGATCAGAAGAAACTACTGGTCCTGTTACTAGTCTTGCATTGGCAGCAGTTAATAAAATAATAAGCTATGGATTAATTGGTAAATGATATTTTTCTCAGTCAAGATTGATTAAAAATTTTATTTCTTTCTAGGTAAATAATGGGAAATGTTTTTTTATTTTTCTTTTTTTTTCTTTTAGATCATGAACATCCAGCAATTGGTTCGTGTGTTGAAGCAGTTGCGGATGCAGTAACTCATGCACGATTTGTTGGCACTGATGCTTCAGGTGATGGCGTTGTTCTTATGAGAATTCTTCAAGTTCTTCGTGCACTTGTTTTATCATCGGCCGGTGATCATTTGTCAGATGAGAGCATTTGCGAAATAATGTTGAGTTGTTTTCGAATATGTTCTGAAACACGTTTAAGTGAATTATTACGACGTACTGCTGAACATTGTTTGCGTGATATGGTTCAGCATTTATTTGTCAGATTGCCAAAATTCGCTGATGACACTAGAGTATTGCCAAATATGAAAAAAATGCGAACAAATGGCATTGAAAATTCACGACCGAAGAGTCGTAAAATAAAAACACATCAGAAACAAAAAATTAAAGTTAATAATGATGATATTGATGATAATGAAGCAAAAGATCTTTTGAGTCCAATTGAACGTGTGCGCGCTGATCATTTATCAACAACGCCAATTACACCTGCGGGAAATATTGTTGATATGCAGGGATCATTGGATCAGGGCACGCCAGAGAAGCCTGAGGAAGAAAAAAATGAGGAAAAAGGTAAAGTTGATGATAATAAAACAGAAAAGCCATCTGAAAATAATTCAAATGAATGTGAAGAATCGAGAAAAAATGAAGAATCTAATTTAGAGGCGAACAAAAATGAACAAGAGTCACAAATTATTGAAGAATGTGGAGAAAAATCATCAGAAGTAATGGAAAATACAGAAAAATCAACAGTAATTGATGGATCATTGACACAATCACCATCAGAAAATCAAGAATGTCAAATTGGTGGTGAAAAAAGTCCAGAATTAATTCAATCGCCTTTAGGTAGTGTCGAGGATTTGTCAGTTGATGAAAATACGAATATTACAAATGAATTAAATATACCAAAAATAAAATTAAACACTGATGAACAACATATTGAGGAATATATAAATCAACAGGGCGTACGTTTTACTCCACTGCAACAATTAGCACCTTATGGTGCACTATGCATTCGGGAATTATTTCGTTTTCTTATTTCATTATGCAATCCATTGGATAAATTAAGTACCGAAGTTATAATCCATTTAGGCTTGAGTTTACTTCAAGTTGCATTAGAAATATCAGCGGATGCATTGGCAAATTTTCCATCACTTTTAACCCTAGTCAAAGATGAATTATCAAGAAATATTATTATTTTACTTAGCACTGAACGTCTATCAATTCTCGCTGGTGATTTACAAGTGGCATTTTTATTATTTGAATCACAACGTGAACATTTAAAATTTCAATTAGAACATTATTTACGTAAATTAATGGAAATTGTTGATTCTGAATCAAATCGAATTAGTTATGAACAGCGTGAATTAGCTTTAGAAGCAATCACGAGACTTTGGAGAATTCCAGGATTTCCAGCAGAATTATATTTAAATTATGATTGTGGATTATATTCAACGAATTTATATGAAGAATTAATGGAATTATTATCAAAAAATGCTACAGCATTAATGGGTAGTATGTACAGCATACAATTTATATCATTAGACGCAATTATTATGTTAATTGCAGGCATTGAAGCGCGCTGTAAAGGCTACAAAGATTTGTGTAAACCATCAAGACATTTGGCATCACCAAATTTACCATCTCGAGATGAATTATTAACAGCTAAAGCAAATAAACGATGGCTGGCAATGGGAACAAAAAAATTCAATGAAAATCCACGTCAGGGAATCGCTAAATTATCAGAGCACGGTTTACTTGGTGCACCAGGTGAAATTGATCCTGATCGTGTTGCTAAATTATTACGTGAAAATCCAATGTTGGACAAAACTGCAATTGCCGATTATATCAGTCGTAAAGATAATATAAATATACTTAATAGTTTTGTTAAAACATTAGAATTGAGAAATTTACGAGTAGATCAAGCATTAAGAATGTATTTAGAATTATTTCGATTGCCTGGTGAATCACCATTGATAACACATTTATTAGAAAAATTTGCTGAACATTGGCACGACAGCAATGGTCGTCCATTTCGTTCTGCTGACGCGGTATTTACTCTTGCGTATGCAGTAATAATGTTGAATGTTGATCAGCACAATCGCGAGGCAAAACGACAAAATAATCCAATGACACCGGAGCAATTTAAAAAAAATTTAAAGAATTGCAATGACAATACGGATTTTGATCAGGATATGTTAGATGAAATTTATAATTCAATTAAGAATGATGAAATTGTTATGCCCGCTGAGCAAACAGGTTTGGTAAAGGAAAATTATTTATGGAAAGTATTGTTGAGACGGGGTGAAGGGCCCGAGAGTATTTATCTTAAAGTTGGGAATAATGGTGAATTTGTTGATAAAGAACTCGCTGAACGTGCATGGGCGCCAATAATAAGTGCATTGTGTCGAGCTTATGACAAAGCACCTGATCGTGCATTGCAACGTCGTGTTGCACAAACATTTCTTTGGTGCGCGGCAATTAGCGCGCATTACAGTATGTCTAGTGATTTGGATACATTAATTGTGTCGTTATGTAAATTCACTGGGCTGGCAGTGGGCGGCGAGCCAGAGCAAGTTGTATTACACTTTGGTGGAAGTGGACGTTGTCAATTGGCAGCGCGTACATTATTTAAAATTACTCATTTACATGGTAATGGAATGCGTGGATCGTGGAAAAATATAATTGATTGTATGCAAACATTGTATAAAGTAAGATTGTTGCCAAAAATATTAACAGACGGTGAGGATTTTTTAGATTCATCGGGAAAAATTTCGTTAATTCGTGAATCAACAACACCAAAACCATCGGCACAGGGCCAAGGAATATTATCTAGTTTATATTCATACATAGCATTGGACACGGCACGTGTTCCACATCCAGCTGAAGCAGCAGCAAAAAAACGGGCCAATGATTGTATTGCTAATTGTTATTTAAATCAAATAATTGAAGAGAGTAAATTTCTTCAAGTCGACTCACTACGATCACTCATTGGCGCTTTGGTATCTGTTAATTCGCATGATGAAGAAATATCAGTATTTTTATTGGAAATATTGCTTGAAGTAACAATACAAAATCGTGATCGTGTCATGACAATTTGGCCAATTGTATTAGCACATATGGATGGATTATTAACAACAGCAGCGCGTGAAAATCATCCGTATTTATTGGAACGCGTTGCTGTGGGTATGTTACGTTTAGCAATTCGTTTATTGCGCGGTGAAGAATTTGCTTGGACTGTATTACCGCCATTAATGCCACTGACACATTTACCATCAGCAACAATGCCGCCACTTGCTCGTCAAATTGGCTATGGATTATTTGAATTGTTAAAAACTGGCGCGGCGAATATTCATTCGTCTGATGATTGGCGTGTGATATTTAGTCTACTTGAATGCGCTGGTGCCGGTGCTTTAGCGCCAAAACAACCACCTCAACCAATTAATGCTGTATTAGATGAATCGACAATTCGATCTACATCAGTTTTAGATCAACGACCAATATCACCGATCCCTGAATGGGTTTTGGTATCACCAACTGGCACCGAAGCACCCTTGCCCGTAGCCGCTGATACAATTGTCCTTGATCGTGATTTTTTACCACACGATTCTATTGCATTGATCAAATGCTGCGAGAGTTTAACATTTTTAGTTCGGGATGTTGCCCATGTAACGCCATTTAATTTTGAATTATGCATACGATGTATTCGTACGTTTGCTGAAGCGGTATTACAAACGCCAACAAAACGAATTAAAATAAATCAAATGGCTAATGAAACGCCGGGTTATCAGCAGTGTCCATTACAATTATTGGAATTGATGCATACATTGCATACACGAACGGCACAAATATTCCGTTGGTGGGCGGAGGAAAATGGAACAAGTGAAACTGTAACATTATGGCCACATGCTTGGCGTCCATTGCTACAAGGTATTGCACGACTTTGTTGTGATTCACGACGTCCAGTTCGTGCTGCAGCAATAACGTATCTTCAAAGTACACTTTTGGCCCATGATTTATCGCAATTATCACCAGTTGAATGGTCACAATGTTTGGAACAAGTTTTATTTCCACTTTTAGCACAATTATTAAGTCCAATTACCAGCAATGATTCAATAGGACTTGAAGAGACACGTGTACGTGTTGCTATGTTATTATCAAAAGTATTTTTACATCATCTCACCCCGCTATTAACTCTCGCGGGTTTTCTTCCATTATGGCTGACAGTTCTTGATTTAATGCGCGCATATATGCACGCTGATAATAGCGAATTGTTATTTGAAGCTATTCCAGAATCATTGAAGAATATGTTGTTAGTGATGTCGTCTACAGAAGTTTTGACACCGAGTTCAAATCTTTGGGAACCAACGTGGCGAACTATTAATGGATTTTTGCCGAATTTAAAGGAAGAATTATTTCCAACGCCACCGCCTGCTGCTCCAGCTAGTCCAATAACATCGGCAACTGCTCCGATAAGTTTAGTTGAGCAAGAACAACCGTCTTTTGAGGGTTCCATTGCTCTACAGCCGGAAATAAATCAAAATTATGGACAATTTATTCTTCAAAATAATCCAGAGCATGCTGCAAACATTCCTGTTCTTCTTCCAGCAAATAATGTTGTTAATAATGAATTACCGAGCAATCAGTCATCACCTTCAGTGGTGTTGATTAATCAAGATCAACAATTATCTGTGTATTCAGCGTCAATTACTGCAGATTCAGAAATACAAATACCACCAAGTCTTGCAATTGAGGCGAAAGAACATCAACAAGTTATTAATCTTATTAATCAACCGCCACCAAGTGTTTCGAGTCCTGTTGCAGTTCAACCAACTGCTCAATCGTTTGATTTTTATCGTACTGTTAACGTGACGAGAGATAATTCGGATATTCCATCGCATTTAATGGGACAACAGTGCCATGAAAAAATTGTTGAAGATTCAAAAAATGAAATTAATCAACTGCAACAAGAGCACGGTGAAAATATTGTTGAGGCACAACATTTTAGTCCTAGTAAATGTCAAAGTCCAGTGAGTATTTTTTTTCTTTACGTCAATAAAATTAATTATATTTTTCAAGGAATTTTATATTTGGTTTATTAAATTATTTATTTTATTCCAGCCAACGGAAGACACTATGTTACCGACATTAGTTGGTACAACAATGTTTAATTCCGCTGCATATTTTAGTGAAGATCCTGCAGCCGATCGCCTCTTTGTCGTTACCAATCCTTGACAACTGTATATTACTTATGTATAATTGTATCATATAAATTGTTTCCAATTGATAATGACAAAAAGAGAAACGAAACAAAAATTATTGTCAACGGGATATGGAATTAGATTTTTTTAATATCAGAAAAACAAATGAAAAATTTTTAAAATCAATAATTAACTTTTTTTTATCGAGTGCAATTAATAATTAATTATTTTTTAAATTTTTATTCTATTTTTTCGACATTTTTCGTAATCAATAAAATTTAATTTTCCATATTCCGTTAAATAAATTATTGATGAATATATATTAAATGAAGAGTAAAATTAATAACTAAAATTTAGTCGAATCTTTGGCTTGTATATTCAGCGAATACATCTCTATATATACATAAATTATTAAATATGTATATATAAATAATACATCATTGTATTTGTGATACTTATAAATCCTTAATGAACCTTAAATTTAATTTATTTACTTATTAAAAATTTTCTCCAACGATTCTCGTTGATAATTCATTCGGGATTAGATTTATTATAAACAATTGTTTTAATTAACAAAGCAGGGCCATGTGAAATGAATAAGTGTCCAAAATTTAAATAAACAAAAAATTATCAGTAATCGCAATTGAAATTTATATACAGCAAATCGTTAATTTTGCAAATTTTTTAAATTGCATAAAAATTCCGAAATTCAAATAGACAAAATATTATTTATATTAATTTTGAATAGTACAACTATATATTATAAACATTATCGAAATAATTCCATCTGATACATCAATAATAAAATTTACATTAGAAAGAAAGAACACGAAAGAAAAAAAAAAAGCCAAAGTTATAATTTTCATTTTTTTTTTTTTAATATTTAGTTGAGTAATATAAATAGAATGAGTAACATAAAGTTGTTTCGGGTGCACGGGAGTTTCCTCTAAACATAGCCGAAGCTTTAAATAGCGAATCTCGGTAGACCAACGAACGCAAAAGGATCCACTTCATCATGACCATCATCATCATCATCAACATGAATATACATAGAATAATATTCAATCAACATTTATATTTATACTTGAATTAATTAATTCTTCGTGTTGTTCATTTATCTCTTACTTGTTTTCTTTTAATCAACTGATGGAAGAAAAATAACATGAACAAATCAACGTTAATATTATTTCGATGATTAAATTTGAAAAATCCATTCGAAATATATTTCTTCCTGTACAATATATCGTAATAATATTTAAACACAACAAAAAAAAAATAGAGGAATTGTATATAAATATTTTTTTCTTTTTATTTTATTTTTACTGATCACGCCGGCAATAATATCCCAATCGTTTGCACTTCTCACAAAGATTCTGTGGATGAACTTTGCTCTGATCAGAAACATCAAGACCATCTGGTTTGTCAACTGGTCGCTAAAAATAATTATAAACAATTGAAATAAATTATATATTTATTAATTTATAACTACTTTTTTTTTTCTTTTTTTTTTTAGATACTCAATGACTGAATTAATTGCAAGAGATTTTAGTATTTATTAATGAATTATTTAATGAGAATTATTATGTGTTTGTGTTTTTCTTGATATTCATCTGTATAGAAAAGAGTTTATTGTATTGAATAGAGGGTTGGTATGAACTGAAGACTTACATAACGATGTAAGGAGTTGAACGCGTGAGACGGGGATGTTGATAGCGATGTTGATGACCCCAGACTCACCTGCTTGTGGGGATAAACGTTGATATGACATTTAATACATTGTTGGCCCATGTTTGCCCAGCTATTTCCCGACATCCATTTTCGTTTGCATTTGGAACATTTATACTCTCCAAAACATCGTTTTTTTCCTTGATATGGAGTCAAACCTTCGCCCTTTGGTCGTGCCTGCAATAAAATTTATCAATAATATTATTCAATATTTAAATAATTAAATCAAAAAATTTATTTCACAACAAACAAATTTTTTTTATAATTTCTTTTATTTATTTATAATATTATACAACACTCACACTATTTTTCTTCATGTTTCTAATAATTTTTTTTTTTTATGTTTAATTTTTTAATGACACTTATTTTAATTTTATTTTTATTTGTTTATTTTATTAATTACTTATTGAATTTAAAATTAAATTAGGTAGAGATATATGGGTATTAAATTTATTAATATAAACAGAGCAGCATTTTTTAAAAGACGATGCAAAAGAGTTTTGGATTATTATAAATATTAAGACGAAGTTTTAAGTGATGAAATAATAAGAAAAAAAAACAAATGACGTGAGTTGGATAAACGTTGCTAAGGAATTTATTGTAACTACACTACACTGGGTGAAATTATATTATAAATCTCAGGACTATGTTGATAATATAATATAAATAATTAAACAACTGTTTATACAGTGAATAATATATATTATTATAATACATTTTATTTTTTTGCTCTGTGAAAATAATAATTTCTTTTCAGAAGTATTTTCAATTTGTTATTTAAAGTTTAATTTCGATTTTAATTATACATATTTATTTAACAAGTTAACAATAACAATTAATTATAAAACAAGTGACAAATGAAAATTTATTAGCGTTAGAAATGATTTTTTATTCAAATATTTTCATTGAAAATAAAATTAACAAATTAATTATTTATTTAATATAAAAATATTAAACAATATTGATTTTATAATTTTAAAGTTACTTTAAAAAATGAATAAAAAATCAATGCTGACATATAATTTTATTTTTTTTTTTTAAAATATAAATTAATTATTTAATTTATTATTTTTGAAAATATTTTTTTGTTTATTTATATTCTGCTTTCTGTGTTAAATAAATTTCTTTGTTCCACTGCGTTGTAAAAGGTCTACAACATAATTATTTCCATGCGGGTACATGTATATAAATGTTTGTTATATTAATTAATGTACGTCGAATTGAACGATTAAAAGATGATCAGAGAAAGATTATTAGAAAATTATTGAACTGCGGGTAATTTTCCAAGGCACTTGTAACATAAACTTCAATGTTTGTACAAGTGAAATAAATTTATTAGTTGAAAATAAAGAGAAAATAATAAAGCGGAAGAGGTTGAAACATAAATGAACCGACAAATAAATGTGGGCCCAACATGTTTGCGTTCTTCAAAGCCTACGTCATACATTCAACGAGCTCTTGGCGTTGTATTTAATCGGCCACACACACATAAACGTACATAACTACAATTATTTACATCTGTAGTGTTGTGCGCGCGTTGGAATAAAAAATAAAATAGAAATATTCAAGTTATTTTAAGTTTTATAACTAAATCTAAAATGCACATTGAAGCAGTTGAAAATATTTATATAAACTTAAAAATTATTTAATCAAGTTTCTTCATGCTTTATAAATTAATTTAATTAAATTTTTTATTTATTTAAGTATTTAAAGGTGATGATAATAATGAAAAAAATAATTATTTTAATTGATATTATTATTTTAAGCGGATAATAATACTTTTTTCCTAGATGTGCGCGCATATGTTGGTACAATTTAAACGCAAAAACTATTTTAAAATTATATCCCTTACTCCCCAGGCAATTCTGAAAATAACGACATTCAGGGGCATCTGCATTTTCAGTATTAATAATCTAAAATATATATTTTATTTAATATACTCACATTGCAAAATTTTCATTTGTTTCAATAATCCAAAGTGAAAAAAAAGAAAATTAATATAAATATGATAAAAATTGATATTAAAAATTTTTTTCTTTTAAATATATATAAATATATACATATTTAAATTTATATATATATAATTTATTTATAATAATATAAATTTAAATATATATAAAAATAAAATAAAGAAAACAAAAATTCTGATATCAATTTTTATTTTAAATATTAAAATTATTTTATTTATGTTTATTGTGTTTAATTAAGGTTACACAGGATTAATGAATTAATACCTGAGGACAATCTTTGATATAGTGACCCTTCTTGAAACACAAATGACATAAATAAGTAGCTGGTGGTCGTTTTGTTGGTTTTTTATCAAGTAATCCAAGTTCTGTAAAATGTTCAGCAAGGTCACCAATACTGTCAACTAAATTACCATTTAATGGTACTGAACCAGGACTCAATGCACTTTTGTGCAAATAAGACTGATGAGATGAAGCAGTTGGAAAATTTCCCCAAATTGTTGGTAATAATTTATTCTAAAAGAAAAAATAAAAACATAATTATAATTAAATTAATTATTGCTGTATAATTTTAAATTAAATTATTATATGAAAATTAAATTATCATGAGACTCACCTGCTCATGATTCTGTTGAGAATTTTGATCAGCAATTGTTAAATAAACCCAATTTAAAAGATGCGATGGATAATGTGTTGTTTGTTGAATTGAATTTTGATGATTTTGATTAACAACATTGATATTATTATTAATTCCAACATCTGATATTTGATGATGCTGAAGAGATGATGGTGGTGGACGTGGATGACAAGCAGCCATAATTTATTCCAAATTTATTTCTTCTTATTACAATTTTTATTTTATTTTTAATATAAATAATAAACACCGTAAACAACTGGACATTCACAGCTAATTAATTATCTTCTTCATTACAAAACAAAACAAATTAACAACACAACATTTTATATTATCAAAATGTCTGCAGGAATTATTAAATTCATAATAAAAATTATAAAGAAGATAATAATTAATATTTCAATTATTAATTTAACATGACAATTAAAGTTTTTAGAACAAATATTAATTTATCACACAATTATTTACACATAGACCCGCACATTGACGGATTGTAAGAAAAAATAAAAATAAATGTGTGTTCATAATCAAAATAATACGGCTCACTCGCCGGGAGCCGACGAGTGTTGGCCTCTGCTCTGCACTTTTGAGCAAAACTTCGTCACAACTTGATGGTACTGGGGAAATATATCAACGAGCACTCTGTATATTACACACACGTGCCTGCCATCCTTTTCTCTTTGCTTCTCTCTGTTGGTTCATGCACTATACTCATCACTGTTGTGTATATTCTTGGATGTTTGTATATATACACACAGATGAGAGAAATAAAATAGAAGAGCAAAAGCAAATAAAGAGAGATGAAAAGGAAGCAGATGGAAAGTGGTGAGAGGGAATGATAATTAAACAAAATTTAATATTTTAATATACATTTTTTTGTCTTTATATTAATATTGTTATAGTTAATGTAATAATAATTAGTTTAATTGATTTTATTGAATGGATAATTAAATATTGAAGAATGAAAAATTGAGAAATTTTAGTAAAAAAAAATTTTTCTTTTTCTTTATTGTTAATTTATTAATTAATATTAATATTAATTTATTTTTTTATGTCTTTATCTTAATATTGTGATAGTTAATGTGATAATAATAAGTCCGATTGTTTTATTTGAATGTACAATTAAATATTGTTTTATGAAAAATTGAGAAATTTAAGTAAGAAAAAAAAAAATTTTTTTTTTCTCTTCTTTATTATTAATTTATTAATATTTATTTTTTTTTTATGGATATTGCACGAAAGTAATGGTGAAGACTTTAAGTAAAATGTGCTGTATCTATTTCAAAATTAATATTTATTTTTTTTATGGTTATTAATATGTATATGAATTTTGTTGTTGTTGAAGAACCCACGCTTGTTCCTGAGATATTTGAATTTAATTTGTATGAGTGGGAACAAATGTTCTTTTTTCCATATTGCTCAGCATATATATTCCACTTCAGATACATGAAATATTAAATAAAAAAAATAAATTCAAAGAGAACACCCAAAGTTATTACAATTTTTAAAGAACAAAATTAAAAAAGAAAGTTTGAAAAATTACAAAATAAATAACGAACATAATTTTATTTTATTTTATAAAATTGTTTTTACCCAGGGCTTTTTTTTTTTTATTATTTATATCTTCCAAGAAGAGAATTTTGCTTCATTCACACATGCACAATGTGTACATAGTCGCAGATTAATTGGCAACACACTCGTCTTTTTGTTCTTATTAAATATATAATACACATACTGTTGATTAAATATATGAACTCACGACTGCAGTATAGAATTTTTTTATTCATATAATACATTGGTCATTCATATTACTTCACTTGAAGCACGATTGTCCAAGACGATAGTTAAATTTATCTAGAACAATCATCATTTTATTACTGCTTAGTAAACAGCAATAAAATATTTTACAATTTGTTAAATTTTTCAATTTAATTTTACGACATAGAATTATTAAACTTTTTATTAAATAAATCTCCTCTACAATATGTTTATTCTGTCAATTGTCATTAATAATATAATACACAAGCGTATAGAATTGTCAAATAAAAATTTACCCTGTCTTGTCAATCAAATGTAAGAAAAAATAAATAAATTAAATATATAAACGTTTTATTTTTCAGAAAGTCATTGAACTCTATCCATAAATAAAACATCAATCGATAAATATTGATTAACCATCATAAAAGCTAACTGCCAAACAACAAAAACCAACTGGCAATCCATGCTAAAAATAAATATACCTATATTTAAATAAATAAAAAAAATTAAAAAAATTATAAAACGTGAAGAAATAATTTTTTTTTTCAAAACAAAAAAATATTATATCAAAACTATTTTCATATTTTTATTCAACATTGTATTTTATTTTTTGTAAAATAAATTTATATATATATAATTGTGCTTGACCTTTGCGTGCAAGTTTGAGCTTACAACGTCAAATAATCCAAGTTGAAAATAATTTCTGAGGTAAAAGGTCAGGAGCAACACGATGAGAATAAAATTGATGTGACCCAGACACCTATACAAATCATTATAAAACCTTAAAAATAAATAAATAAATTTAACAACTGCTTGATAATTAATTTATTGCATCAACATAAATCATATAATAATACTGTTAATATATAATTTTATAATTATTATATATTTAATATTAGACTGTGTGATAATATGTAATGCTTGAAATAATTTCAAGACAATATTCTAAAAAGATTTTGCTGGTAACTCCCGGTGTCAGGATCCAAATGCAATCCCTTCTCAACGAATATTGCACCGCCCCTCCAACTGATATAAACCCTGGTAACCCACCCAACATTTACCTCAGAGAAACAAAACTAATTATCCATTGTATACCGGTCGATAATCATCGATGAAAAAGAGAAAAAAAAATATGTATAATATAAAGAGATAGAAGAATTTTTTTTTTATGTAAAGATTTATTTTAGTTTGAGGTTAGTCAAGTTCCAACTTGTCGTGTGACACGCGTGCTTCAAAATTTCTCAATTTATTTATCCACTTTCTCTCCCTTTTTCTTTATATTTATGAATATTATTTATTTATTTTCTTCAGTTGCAATTCAATCATAAAGCAAACGAGTTCTGGGTTACATTGTGCAAAATTATGTATTTAATATTGATGAATTTAAATTGAAGTTAAATAATTATTTTTATGTTATTGGTTGAATTATTATTGATAAAAGTGAGTTGATAATTGTTCAAATGTTGAGGATTAATTTATATTTTTATTATTACAATGGACAAATATGAAAATATTGAAGTTGTGGGCGAAGGTAGTTATGGTATTGTGATGAAATGTAGACATCGTGAAACTGGACAAATAGTGGCGATAAAAAAATTTTTAGAAACTGAAGAAGACGTTCATGTACGTAAAATGGCATTTAGAGAAATTCGAATGTTGAAGGTAAATAAAATATATTTAATTTATTAATAAGAAAAAAAAAAAACGATAAGAAAAAATTTATTTTGTGTATTTTTCTTTGACAGAAATTACGTCATGATAATTTGGTTAATATGATTGAAGTATTTCGTAAAAAACGACGATTTTATTTGGTTTTTGAATACTTGGATCACACTGTCCTTGATGAGCTTGAAGCAACACCTGATGGTTTGGGTCAAAACATTGCACGACGTCATATATTCCAAGTTCTTCGTGGTCTGAATTTTTGCCACAATAATCACGTAAGATTAATTGATATTTAATATTTTTAAATTTTAATAAATTATATATTTTATTCAGAACAAAAAAAAAAAAACATCAGAGTAAAGCTCAATAAACTTTACATAAATGTTTTTAATTCATCGTAAAGTGTTTATGAATGAGATCGACTGTTCAACTCGTTGCTTTCATTAAAGTATTTTTATTTATTCTATTAATTTTTCAGATTATGCATCGAGATGTTAAACCAGAAAATGTATTAGTATCACATAATGGCGTAATAAAACTATGTGATTTTGGATTTGCACGATTTGTATCTGGTCCAAATGACACTTGTACAGATTATGTTGCAACTAGATGGTATAGAGCACCAGAATTGTTGATTGGTGATTCAAAATATGGTAAACCAATTGATGTTTGGGCATTAGGATGTCTTTATGCTGAAATGGTTACTGGAGATCCATTATTTCCTGGTGAAAGTGATGTTGATCAACTTTATGAAATCACCAAAGTTCTTGGTAAAATAATAATTAACAATATTACTTAAAACAATTTTACTATAATTATTATTTTAATTTTTAGGTAGACTTTGTGGAAAGCATCAAGCAATAATAAATAAAACAAATATATTTCCAACAAGAAATTCACGTAAAATAATTAATATAAATCAAGATATGAATGTTAATAATTTACAAATTATTCGACCATTACGTGCATTATTTCCAATGTGGACAACATCAGCAATTGATTTTTTATCACAATGTCTCAAAATGGATCCTGATACACGACCAAGTTGTGCTAATTTACTTCAGCATCCGTTATTTATCCAGGATGGATTTGCAGAAAAATTTCGAATTGAATTACAAGCGAATATAATTAAAGAAAGTACACAAAATCCTTTAATTCAAAAAAGAATAATTGAAAATAAACGACATCACACAATTAATACAGCAGAAACACCACGAGCTTATGAAAGTGCTGGAAAGTAATTATAATAAATAATAATAATTTATAATTAAAATAATAAATTGTCATTATTCAATAGTAATGGTATTAATAATGATGTACAAATTATTGCAGATGGCGATTGCATTTGATAAAAGAATTGGGAAGTTTTCATAGCAAACAAGATCAGGAAGAATCAAATATAAATAGCAATCAAACAATTAATCAAAAGTCTGATGTATCAGCAATATCAAGAAGACAAAAGACATCTCAGCAAACTCTTTGTGTAGGTTCAGTGCCAATAATTCCACCGAATACAATGACCTACATCAGAAGATTGGATCAAAAAGGCATATCTTTGTCCAGCAATAAAGAATTTATCTTGCCAGCATTGCCATTAAAAGGCAATAAAAGCAAAAAAGATAGTAAATCATTGAAATATATATCGCCTTCTATTATGAGAAGTTGATGATTGTATATTGAATTTTATTAATTATATATATAAAAATTAAATTCAAGATGGAATTAATTTAAATGATAAATAAAAAATCCCTACATTATCGACTATGATGTCGATAAAATAGATAGAATAACCAGAATGTTATAAATTAAATATATTTATTAGATGATTTTTTTATTGTTAGATTAAAATTGTATACGATAATAATTACGTGTATTAACCATATAACAATGGATAAAAATGAATAAACAATCAAATAGATTTATATTTGTTTTAAGGTTATGTTGAAAAGTTTTTTAAGGTTATGAATAGATAAATTTATTTTATTATTGAAATATTAATTAATAAAAAATGTATATTTATGATATACGTCTATTAGTTATGAAGATGTATTATTTATTTCATCATTTTCAATATCAATATATTTCTTCATCCTATGTGCCAATTCCTGCAATGTATAAAATTCATATCAAAGAAATGGAATAACAAAAATAAATAGGGGAAAATAATAAGATATAAAAGTTCCTCGTTTAGAAAGTTGATGATTAAACTCATTTAAGTAGACCTGTCTTACTTTTTATTTCTAGATCATATGATATTTGCATTCTCAGGTCACTCAAGCAACGATAATACACAGAGGATTTGTATTTCATCATTATAGCTGAATTGTATGAATTCAAAAAGCTGTATCATATTTTAATCAATCAATATATTCCAGCTGAACATTCCCAATACGTCTAAATAAACACATTGCTTCATTTATATTTTTTTTTAGCTTCATTACTGTCATGATTATCTTCAGGATTGCAAGAAATGTTGGATGCTTATCTTCTCATCGTCAATTTCACATTTCTAATACACAGTGAGTAAAAGTATTAATATTATAAATCTAATTATTTCACAGAATTTAATTCAATTGTGCTAAAAATTCTTCAATGAATAATTTTTAATTCTGAGCCATATTAATCTGAAATTAAAGAAGTTTTTAATTGTAAATTACAGACGAGAAGCCATTGTGATAAGTGGTAAAAAAATAGCCCAAGAAATTAAAGAGGAATTGAAGAATTCTGTTGATTTGTGGGTGGCATCAGGTAAAAAAAGACCTAGATTAACAGCAATTCTGGTTGGTAATGATCCAGCCAGTGAAGTTTATGTTGGAAGAAAAGTTAAAGCTGCCAGTTCAATTGGAATTCATGCAGAGACAATACTCCTTGATGCCAATATTAAACAACAGGATTTAATTAAACAAATTCAGAGATTAAATAATGATTCGAATGTTGATGGTGTGTTAGTTCAATTGCCATTGCCAAAAGGATTGGATGAAAAAGAGGCTTGTCATACTGTTTGGCCAAGCAAAGACGTTGATGGTTTTCATTCGGAGAATCTTGGTAAATTAAGTACAGACAGTGAGGGTTTTGTTCCAGCAACTGCTCTGGCTGTTCGTGAATTAATATTGCGATCAGGAATTAAAACTATTGGACGAAATGCTGTTGTCATTGGACGTTCCAAACATGTTGGTTTACCAACAGCTTTATTACTTCATGCTAATGGAAAAGGTAATTGATAATAAATTATTCCACATTTTAAATTTGCTGTTAGAGAATTGTTTATTTTTCTTTTCTTATTTGATAGGTGATACGAGAGCGTTGGATATGACAACGACAATTTGTCATATTCATACACCTAGGGAGGAATTAATTAAATTATCAAGACTTGCTGATGTTTTGGTGTCTGCCACTGGTGTACCAGGACTTGTTACTAAGGATATGATTAAACCTGGTGCTTGTGTCATTGATGTTGGCATTACCAGAGTAGATATTGGTGATGGAAAAACAAAAATAGTTGGTGATGTTGATTATGATGAGGTGAAAACTATTGCAGGATTTATTACACCTGTACCAGGTGGTGTTGGACCTATGACTGTTGCCATGTTAATGAAAAATACACTTTGGGCAGCGGAAAAAAATATTAATAAATAATAATATTACTTTATTCAGACAGTTATTAATACAGAAATGATATTTAATCATTTATTTTCACTGTTTTGCTGACAGTTAATCAATTAATTTATTTATTGATAATAGTGCGCAGTGAAATATTGATATTGTGCTATATAATATATATAGAAATATTTTTGTACTAAGTAAAATAAAAAATAAACAATTGTCTATCATTTGAAATAATTAATTATATTTTAAATTCCATTTATTATTTGCTGGAAGAATTTTATGCGTTGAGTTTATTCAGTACTTTTGCAATTGATTTTGAGGTTAGGATGGGAAAAAAAAATATAATTATAATGAAAAAAAGAAAATTGGATAAGAAATATTGTTTGTACTGATTAATTTTGCAATGAGAGTACTTAATAAAATTTCTCTTTGTTTCAGTAGTAAAACTATATCGATATTTAATGCAACGAGGAAAAAAGTGATTCCAAAATACATTTGTAATTTTAGAAGTATTGCTACAATGACAAATAAAATGCCTCGTTCAAAAATTTTAATCACTCGAGGAGACATTCCATCAGCTGGACTATCTCTGCTTCAAGAAAAGTAATTATTAAGAATTATTAATATTCATTTGTTTCTTTAAGAAAAAAATTTAATGTATTAATTTTTGTTCCCAGATGTGATTTAATTGTTTGGAATGAGACAACTCCAATTCCTCGATCAGAATTGCTATCAAAAATTGTGGATGTTGACGGTGTATTTTGTCTGCTAACTGATAAAATCGATGAGGAAATATTATCAGCAGCAGGTTCACAATTAAAAGTAATTGCCACAATGTCTGTGGGTTTAGATCATTTAGATTTGAATGCTATTAAATCACGAAATATACATGTAGGTTATACACCTGATGTTTTGACTGATGCTACATCAGAATTGGCTGTTGCATTACTTTTATCAACATCTAGAAGAATAATTGAAGCTGAACATGCATTAAGAGCGTAAATAATTGATTAAATTAATCAATAAACAAATAATTAAGTATTAAATTTAGCAAATAGTTGAAATAAAAATCAGTAATAATTTTTTTTTAGAGGACAATGGACTTCATGGTCTCCATTATGGATGTGTGGACCAGGATTAGCTGGTTCTACAGTTGGAATTGTTGGTCTTGGACGAATTGGAACACGTGTCGCTGAATATCTAAAGCCATTTCGTGTAGAAAAAATTCTTTACACGAGCAGAAATGAAAAAGCTGCAGCAAAAACATTCAATGGAATACGAGTATCATTAAATGATTTATTATCACAAAGTGATTTTATTATTGTCACCATTGCTATGACATCAGAGACACGCGGATTGTTTGATAGTGATGCATTTAAGAAAATGAAAAAAAATGCAATATTTATAAATGTTAGTCGTGGAGAAATTGTTGAACAATCTGCACTTATTGAAGCGTTAAAAAGTAAAAGCATTCGTGCTGCTGGACTTGATGTCATGACACCAGAGCCAATTCCACTGGATCATGAGCTTTTAAAGCTTGACAATTGCGGTGAAATAATTTTTTTTTTTTTTTCATTCAAATAAATATTCAATGAATAAATGATTTTAATTTAATTATTAAATTTGACTTTTTGCAGTTTTGTTGCCGCACATTGGAAGTGCTTCAACTGAAGTAAGAGAAAAAATGGCAATAATGACTGCTAATAATATTCTCGCAGTTATTAATGGAAAACCAGAATCTATGCCAGCATCATTGAATTTATAAATATTATAATCTTTTGTAAAAAATTTTTTTTCCATCACAATGTGTAATCTTTATTTCAAAAAGAAGTTGTTTTCCCGCGGTTAAATCTTCGAGGGCGCCACTTATGCCAGGGTGAAAATAATAAACATAAATAAAGATGGAAGAAATAAGAGATAAATTGTGAATTTAATTGTGTGTAATTAATTAACGAAATTTTATTCTGTTAAAAATATTTCTAATAATTACAATTAAATGTTTATTTTAGCTTTAAATAATTCCAGTTATTTATTTACCGTTTCATCTGACACAAATAAAAGTATAAATTTGAGGTTATATAATGACTACTCCAAAATTGTTTGTAAATTTATTTATAATTATTTTATTAGGTTTGTAAAAAATTCATAATTATTGTCATTCAATAGAATTTAATATAAAATAATTGTCATTCAATTGAATTTATTATAAAATAATTTATTAATTTTTCCACAGTTTGTATTTTGCCGATTCCAGGATTAATAAATGAGGAATTATCAGAAGCAATTGTAATTGACGAGAATGATTCCACTAGTTCTTTAACAATAAATGATAATAATGAAACAAAATCTAATGAGATGACATCAGAAAAAAATTTATTAGACACTGAAAATATCGTACTTGAAGAAAATGACGATGAAAATAAAACGCTGGTGGAGACAAAAACTAATGCAACTGTAGCAGAACCAAATCGTACAGACGCAGCTTATAGAATTTATAGCAATTGTCTCACTGATAAAATTTACGGTACAGTTGAGGTGAGAATAGTCCGAATGATAAGATAATATAAAAGTAACCTGGTTAACCTCAAAAATTTAAATTAAAACATAAATGTAAATCAGATTCAACGATTGAAATCATTAGAATTTTTTTTTTTTTAACCTCAACTCTATATTATAACAAGAATAATAACATTTATTTATTTTCTTCAAGATTGTTAATGCAACGAGACTGATGGAACTTTTAATTACTGAACCAACACCAGCAAATCGATCTGAAATAAGAAAAGATGGCAAAATAAATCCTCGCACTTGTGTTTTGGTATTATTTTATTCACGATGGTGTGTTTTTAGCAGTCAAGCTGCTCCACATTTTAATGCACTACCAAAATTCTTTCCACATATTAAAGCAGTTGCCATTGATGCATCTAAATATCAAAAGTAATTACTTAAAATTAATTAAATCAAAGAAAAAGTTAATTGATCAAAGATTGAATGTTTAAATTATTGTATTTATTAATTGTTACAGTTTTAATATGCAGTTTGGAATTGTTGGTGTTCCAACTTTGATGTTTGTCTATAATGGAAAGCCACTGATTAAATTTAACGATACATCTTATACATTGGAATCATTTGCACGATTTGTTACTGATTATACAGCACTAGAGCCTAATAGTTCGCTTTATGTTACATCCGCAGATTTCAGTGGACCAATACCAAGCACACCATCTAATGAAACTGATTATTGTTTAGTATTATCATGGATATTTATTGCTGCTTGCGCTATTTATTTTACTCTTCAGTCACAATGGTGGAAACAATTTGTTGAATTAGTGCAAAATACGTGGCGAGAAAGTAATGCACAACATGAACATACAGAATAATTATTTGTTGATTATAATTTGATATATTAATGTAATTAAGTTTATTATAAATTAATAAATTAATTGTAAATGAGATGAAAAAAAATATCAAGATTCGTTTTGAGCGCTTTGTTGATCAATTAGGCAACTACTGTTATATCCAATTGAATTTTGAAAATTCAAGTAATAAATTTGTTTCAATTCATGAAATTGATGAAAAAAAATTAATGATTTAATTCATTTTTATGGAATTAACATGTAGAACTTGACGTGTCTTTTTTTATTTCTTATTAATTTATAATTTTGAATTAATTTTTCATTTGATATTTTGACTTTCAAATGCAAATCATCTTATTTAAACTGTACACCTGTACTGTACTATAATACTCTATATAATATATTTTTTCTTTGCTCTAGCGGCCGATTTCAACACTAATTTGAAATTTTTTAAAGATAAATTACCGACAAAGCGTTATACCAACCGGAAAACGATCGTCGATTTAATTTTCTCTCCGCTATATATATTTTCATGTGATTCGACCAATCCTGTATCTCATTATTTCATTTTCTGCTTCTCCATTGGCTCTGAGGATTAGTTGCATAAGCCAACTGACCAATCCCGTGTGTAATATAGTTAAATACATGAGAAAGATGTAAGAAAATAAATATGTACCGTGTACACTAGTGTAAGCCATTTCAAGGGACTAATCCACATAAAACTTGTAATTGTAATTTGTATTTCATAACTTCAAATAAATAATATTAATATTGTAATTTATGATTTCGCATAATTGTTGCTTTTATTTTTTATTTTTGAATAATAGATTCTATTGAATAAATTGTATGAGTAATTACATATGTTTGTTTAACGTAGTGATGACGACACTACCGCCTCTCTCGAGATTATTTTACACACAGTCCAAAAATGTTTTCGAGCAATGGCCGACTTCGTGTTTCACTTATTATTATTTCACCCTAACTTCATGTTTGTTTATTGTGCATATCGGATTTGATGGCATTTGTTTGAGCTGAAGTTCGTCTTTGGTCGATTCAAGACAAATTGCCCGCGCGACCATCAACGTCAAATACAATTGAAAAAATAACAAATATTTTAAAAAACGTTGAAGCAAATTAATTATTCGCGTGAAAATTTTTAATAATAAATATTATTATAAACTATTTTCATAGATAAATCATATATGAAGTATTGTGTGAAGAAATTTATCAAACATATTAAAGGTTAGGTTTAATTTGAGCGTTCAGATTTTATCCAATTTTTATTATCATTATATTTTTTTTTTCTTTTGCCATGGATAAAATTAAATAGTAGATTTTGATAATTTAAGAAATTTGTTTCCGGAATAAATATTTAATTAACCGGAATATTGAAAGAAAATAATTACAGATTTATGTGAAGATAAATCAAATTATTATGGGTTCATCGATTCTCGTGTGTCCCATGTGTTGTGGGGAAACATTCAACAATTCACAATCGTTGAAATATCATTTATTAAGTATGACAGATAATTTATATTGTCCCAGTTGTTCACAACGAACAGATTCAGTTACTGCATTAATTCAACATCTTGATAAATGTGGCCAAGAGCAACAAAATGGCTCCGAAGATTTTAAAGTTACTGACGATGAAGTATTAATGGTACAGTATATAAAAACTATTTAAATTTTAAATTTGTCAAATAATTCTTTACCATCGGGAAGAAACAGAATGAAAAAAAAAAAAAAAAAAAGAAAAAAAAATAATTGAAAGAAAAACAAAAACAAAAATTGATATTTTCTAGGATACCAATGTCGAAGAAATTAATGAAAATTTCCTGGCAACAGTCGACAATCGAGGAATTATGATTGTTAATGGTCCACGAACGATAGAAGTGGATGAACATGGTAAAAAAAAAAATGATTGATAAAATTATTTTACAACGAAAAAATAATTGAAGAGAATAATAATTTAAAAAAATTATTTCAGGTGAAATAAAAGTAGTTGAGAGAAGGAATATATCTGAGAGCTTGCCAGAAGATGATATGTCATCTCGTGATTTAAATCAACATGACAGCAATAATTTGAGAATGAAACATTTTAAGTGTGAGAATGATAATTTAGAACAAGCACCGGTTATAAGTATTCCCGAATCTCTAATGAATGAGGAAAAAAGTGTCTTAGAATTGATACCAGATGATTCGACGAATTTCTTAGAGACAGAAGAGAATTTAATTGAATTAAATCATCACGATGAGGAAATTGGTGAAGAAGAATTAATGAAAGTTAAACAGGAGCTCTGTGAGGTAACCGGAGATGAGGTAACGGGATTTTTACTTTCAATGTTTGATCAATATTCAACCAAATTAACCACAAAATCCCGTTCCATTCTAAAAGCCATTCTCCATATTATATAATAGAATAAACTGTAATCTTAACTAGTAAAAATAATTTATTCATTTTATATCAATTTTCAGATTGATTCAACAACGGTTTACAATTGCAGCAGCTGTAAAATGAGCTTTAATTCCGTACTAGATCACATAAATATGTATCATGATGATCAAGAAGTTGTGTTGGAAATGGCAAATGATACTGTAGAAGAACAATTACCACAATTATCACCTAAAGTCGAAATTCCAGGACCAGTAACGCGTTCACGACAACGACGACCAATGAATACTTTACGCACTGAAGAGTGTATTGACGCCGAGGGTCGTCTTTATACACGTAAAGTCGTACAAATTGAACGATTTTGGGATCCAAATACAGGAAATAATTCATCACAAAATACGATAAAACAAGCGCCAATGATTGAAAAATTTTTTTCAAACGCCGAAGGAATTAAAACACGAACGCGAAGTGAATCAACACCACAACGAATGTATCGTTGTAATCAGTGTTTCGAACAATTTCCACGTCTAGGCGAATTTAGAACTCATGTGTGTGTCAATGGTAGTAATCAATGTGACAATTGTGAACAGGCATTCGCAACAGCTAAAGCATTACAGTTACATATTAAAACTCATGATATTGAGGGAACAATTGACGGTCAAAAATCATTTACATGTAAAGTTTGCGGTACTGAATTTGCAACTCATAAAAGTTTACGTTTACATTCGCGTATGCATGCGCCAGTACGTGCACGACATGTAGACGCACCGGAAGGCACAAATAATTCACGTTTTACATGTCAGGAGTGTGGTAAAAGTTTATCGGTATTTTATCGTAAAGCACATATGTCATTGCACGCCGGTGATTCAGTAACGTGCGCAGTGTGTAATCGTAAATTCGATTCTGCTGACAGTTTAGCGATGCACGCGGCAGTTCATCCTGAATTGGGTGTGCAAAATAATCAAAATTTACAGGGGAATCAAACACAACAGCAACAGCAGCTAATACAATTATCAATTAATCCACCATCACCTTCACCAACTCCACCTGGGATAATTAATACCAGTGCCAATACAACAATTGCTAATGAAGTTTCGGATACAATTGATACGGCGAAACCTTATCAATGTCAGCATTGCGGTAGAAGATTTACAAGACCACATGAAAAAGTTAAACACGAGCGAATTCATACAGGAGAAAAACCTCATGCTTGTGAAGTAAATAAATTATAATATTTGTTTATTATCTAATTAATTAGTTGAATTAATTCTTTTATTAATATTAATTTTTTTTAATTATTTTTCTAGGTTTGCGGAAAGACATTTAGGGTTTCGTATTGTTTAACGTTACATATGAGAACTCATACGGGTGTGCGACCATATCAGTGTCAACATTGTGGCAAAAGATTTAAAGCATCATCGGTTTATAATCATCATTTGTTAACACATGGTGATGAACGTGCTTACACGTGTCCGTATTGTCCAAAAACATTTAAGACTCGTGTCCAATTAGCGGGACATAAAAATAGTCATACAAAACCATTTCGTTGTACAGAATGTTCACGACCATTTGCATCGCTTTATGCAGCGCGTGCACATATACAAACGCACAAAAAGGACAATAATTTAAAATTTAGTTGTATTATTTGTGGTGCTTCGTATGGACGTGCTTTTGCATTGAAAGATCATTTGAAAGTGCATGATCCAGATATATTATTGCCGCCAGAGCCTGCACGTGAAGAGGAAGTTCATGAAGATTTTTTGCTTGAGGAAGAAGAAATTTTAGAAGAGGAATTAGTTAATTCAGGAATTCAAATTAATGTTGGTGATCCTGAATAAGAAATTTGTTTTTTTTCTTACATCACAATTAGAATTTATTATCATCATTATTATTAATAATTTTCTTTATTATTGTTTGATGTCGGGCTTTTAATTTGTTTGAAACATCTTTTTTGGCTTCTAAAAATATTGTATTTCTTGAAGTCTTTCTGTTCTTTTTTATTCTCGATCATTTGAATCTATCACAATTAATGTGATATAATTAATTTTGTTTTAAAGCATTTGTTATTTATCTTGAATTGTTTATGGTTGATTATGGTGATTTATTGTGCATGTATATGTCATATTTCAGCCATTATGAAATATTAATTTTATTTTGAATATGAATTAATTATTATTGTTTCATTAGTATATATTTTTTCATCGTACCATTGATTAATTAATATTATATGAGATAGAATAAAAACAAATAATATCTTGAAATAAAAGAGAGAAATCGGACAATAATAATATCAATTTTTCTCTTTTCATTCTCACTCGACTGATTAGGAAATTGAATAAATGAATGAATGAATTAGTACAATTTAAAAGAAAAAAAATGAATAATAATTAACAGCGTAGATATTCTAAGTGCAATTATATCATAAATTATTTATTCAATTTGAACAAAGAAAACAAAAAATTAAATAAAAATAATTTTTGACCAATTGATAATATATATTATAGTTTAATTCAATGTTAAATAAAAATGAAATTCCAATTAGATTTAATGTCTAATAATAATTAATTTATTAATTTTTAAATTTAAATATTACTCACCGAATACGAGAAATATCTAATAGATGCTATGGACAATCTCTTCATAAATTGTTTTATTATTTTATTCAAGTTTTCACAGAATTATTAATAACTAAAGATATGCAGTAGTTCCAGAAGTTGCCGAAAAAAATTTTTCATGATGGCGCGAAATTTAAAAATTGAGGTTATGAACAATTTCTTCGCTGGAACACAGGAAAAAGAACGAGAGATTAATATAAATTTCAAACTACAGATGGCAATAATATAGATGTAACTAAATTATTCAGTACAATTGTTCATCTCTTCGTATAATAAGCGGACAAGTCCATTCCCAACATTCCACAGTTAAATAATGAACATTTTGATATTTCCACGTCTAAATATTTTCAATTATTAATGTAAATGCACTGTAAGACATTGAGAGTGATAGTATGTCGTTTGTTTGTTATTAATTAATAACATTTACTTCATCTACAATAGTTTATACAATTTTTTTTCTCACTTAAAGTTGTCACGAAAGTAAGTCAAGTTTTTGTCAATAAACACTTGCTTCATTAAATATTACATATTTTGTTGATGTTTATTGTATTAAATATTATATTTTACAGTTTATAATAATGCCACGTAAAGCATTCGTGACATTAGAAGAGGCATTAGTTGTTGTCGAACAATTCATGCCATATTTTACAACAAATGAACTTCCGTCATATTCATCTAAAGTTTGGCATGAAATGAGCAAAGCTTTGAATGGTAAATGGTCATCCCATTCAGTTTATGTTAATGTACGACAAAATAGACGACAATTATTGTCAATAGCACGCAAAAATATGGGCATTGATTTGCCGGTAATTAAACCAAAAGCCAAATTTAAAGGAGAAACTGATGATAGCGATGAAGATTATATTGATTATGTTGAACTAGATAAAGTTGATTTAGACTCTTATGATTTAATTATAACAAAAGAGCAATGGCATAAATTACGTGAATCAGTTGAATATATTAATAGCGATTATGTTTTATTAAAAAAATCTATTTGGTCAGATGTATTGTCATTAGGATGTTATAAACATGTTGATGAAGCATTGTCAAAAGCAAATGCCAGTGAACAAACTGAAAATCAACCAGAGTAAAAATTATTTCATAACATAGTATTTTTTTTTTTTTTTTATTAAATTTTGACGATAAAAATGATCATTTTTTAATTACATCTAAGTGATATAAATTAAATATAAAATTTGAGAAATTATTTGCAATTAATAAACAATACATTTACATCAATATTCTATTGATAAATAATTTGATGAAAATATCCACATAATATCGCGTAAATAAAAAAAATATTTAAAAATTGTACATTTATCATTAGAAAATAAATTTTGTTTCTAAAATATTTTTATATCTTAATTTGTTATAGCAATTATAAACAATTATCATTATTAATTTTTTTATCATTATTAATACTACTATTATTACGAATAATTTCTAAGTATTTATTAGTAGAAAAATATTTTTCAATCTCAGTCAAACTTTTTCCGAGTGTTTCTGGCAAGAAATAATAAATTACAATTGTACCAATCAATGACATAATTCCAAAGAATAAGAATATATTCTCTGGACCTAAAGTTACAATTGCATTTGGATAATTTTGAACAACAATGAACATAACAATGTATGCAAATGATACCATAAATCCACCGCCAATTCCTCTAAATGAAATTGGTAATAATTCACCGATTAATGTCCATGGAATAACAGCAAAACCAAATGAACTTGTAAATACATAAAATAATATAACACATAATAATATCCATTTATGTTCTGTCAAAATTATCATAAGTTGATTATTATTATCTATTATCAACATTGTGTATAAATAAATAGTAGCGATAAACATGGATATGGCCATTCCAATACCGCTGGCAATACAAAGTGTTCGACGACCAATACTGCGACTTAAAAATGCTGTTATAATACTTGTGACAAATCTTATGATACCTAACAACAATAATGCGCCGTATTCATTTAATCCATTATTAAATTTACCGCCTACGTTACGAAATATTGATATCGCATAGAATATTACAACGTAAGTACCAGATAATTGTTGAGCAAGAATAATTATTATAAGAAGTATTAATGGTTTGTAGACATTGGGCGTTGTCATAATTTTCCAATTTTCATTTTTAAAAATATCACAAATACTTTTTGCTTTGTTTTGTTTTCTCAAACAATTTATTTCCTGGATTCTTGAATACTCCTGCTCGTAAATCTGTCAATTTGATAATTAATATTAATAAATTAATATTTTTTTCAGAAGGAGGAAAAAAAAAAAGGAATCAAAATAACGTCGAAGAATTATTTTTATAAATTAATATTTACCATTGGTTTTGGATTAAGAAATTTAAGGCTCTTATGAATTTTCTCATCACGTACATCACGATCATCATTTCCAAAATAAACAAGCCAATATGGACTCTCAGGTATTATGAAAATTAATGCAAAGAATATGAGAATATTTAATGCAATGAAAAACATTGCCATTTCTCGCCAGTTTAAAAATAATGCGAGTAGACATGATAAAAGTATACCAAATGCAACAGCTATTGAATTAACACAGAGTAACATTCCTCTTATACGTGGATGTGATATTTCCATTGTGTAAACAAGACTAACAGTGGTTAAACCTGAAGCAAAACCACCTAATATTCTTGCAATAAAAATAATTAATATTGATTTTGTAAATGAGAGAAAAATCCATGATAAAATTATTGGTAAGCATGTGGCAATACAAAGTGTTTTTCGACCATAATTATCCATCAATGGACCTGCTATTAAAGATCCAATTGGCGTTGATAGTGTAACAAGACTTGCTGTAATAATTTTATTAATTTATATTAATTATTTGAGTAATTTAAAAAAAAAATTTATTTCCAATTATTTTAAACTAACTTATCCATGCTGTTTGCGTTGTATCAATAGCAATATCGCTTTTATTTGATGACAAACCATCAATTAATACTGTACTATATGCCATGTTAACTCCAGCTTGAATAACAATTCCAAATGAAATGCAGCTCGCAATAATCTTTTAATTTATAATATATATATATTTGTTATCAAAATTGAATTATAAAAGCTATAAATATTATTTTATATTTAAAAGTTTTTTTATCATCTACATACTTGAGGTAATATATCATGCCAAGCTGGTTCATAATATTTTTTTATCTCTGACTTGTTGGAAAGAAGATTTCTAAAATAATTATTCCATTGTGTAGAAAAAAATATTAATAGAATAATTTATATAATTTTATTTACTGACCTTGAATTCATTTCAATTTCTTCATCATGATTAATATTATTACAATTTAATTTCAAATTATTCTCCAATATATTTTTATTATCCATTTTAATTACAATTAATATTTTGTAGAGTTAAAAAATTTATTAACCATAGAATTATTTACATTTATTAATTTGTAATATGATAAATTCTTATGCACTTTAAATTAATACTACAATATGAACTTTGATTCATCAATTATAATATTAGAATACATTAAAATAATATTTTTCTTGATCTTCATAGAAATTTATATTTTCTATAAAATTAAATATCATTTCGTTCGATGATTCAACTCAACAATTAACAATAGAAATATTATAAAATTAAAATATAAAATTGTACATAGACATAATTACAATGCATGATACATTATATACTAATTTATATCACTGATAACGTTTGATAAAGAGTGCGCAAGCGCTCATATACCTTTCACAAGACATAAAAGACTTAAGATAAATTTTCAAGTTTGAATATATCGCATGTGCACTAAGAATATTCTTAACCAATCGTCAAGTATTGAATTAATCTAGAGAAATCGCGGTGAAAATTTAAATTTATCATTATACAATATTAATTCACTATCATAAACAAATAATATAATTTAATTATAATCAATATAAATAATATAAATAACAAATATTAAACCTTTTTATAAATTTAAATTGGTCAATGTACTCAAAATAACAACTATAAGTGTTTCATATGAAAATTTTTAGAATTTTTTCTCAACTTTAATTAAGCTTGGATACTTTTTTTATCTAATCTTTTATTTTTATATAAATGTATAAGTTTATTTAAAATTATATATTTGCATTAACCACATTGCAGTTGTGTGTTGCAAGCAATTTAATTTTTTGTGAGCTTTATTGTAAAGAGAGATTTCATATGTTGCGCATGTCAATGGAGAAGTTTTGATTTTTGGGGGTGAACATTCTTTTAAGGTGGAATTGAGTGCGACTGTGTTATTCTAGTTAGTGATATTGTCTTGCTTTTACATGCTACATTAATCTATTTTACGTTTAATTTATTTAATAATTAATACATGTATAATATAATTGATAATAATATTTTTGTTTATTGATAACAGGAGAAATGGGAGCAGCACGAAGTCAATTTACTGAGGAGGAATTGCAGGATTATCAGGTGAATTACATCATGTAATATGCAGTTGTTTACATATTTGTTTTTCTTATTTATTAATTAATTTAATTTAATTTTGCTGATTGATATTTCGATTTTTTTATACTTTAATGTGGAGTAAAGAATATTCTGGTGTAATTTTTTTTTTTTTGATGACACGTATGGATAATGATTCAATGTCGTGGCATTAATCGTTTGTTGTCTTATAACGATAACAATAAATGAGAACGATCGATTTATTGGACGTTAAAAATACGTCGTGGATATAATTTATATTTTATTATAGCTCCATTATGGAATAATTTATTTCATAAAAGACATGATAAAGTGTAAAAATGTTAAAATATTAAAATTATAAATAATTCAGTATTTGTATAATAAATAAATAATATTTTTTATATCTTTCAGGACCTTACTTATTTTACAAAAAAAGAAGTTCTTTAGTAAGTGAATTTTAATATGTTTATAATTAAATATGACAATTTTTCTGTGGGGTTTTATTTATATTTATTATTTATATTTAAATATTGAATGTATTTTTAGTGCACATCAAAAATTTAAAGCTTTGGCACCGGAGAAAGTTGGACATAATCGAAATGCCAAATTACCAATATCAAAAATACTTCAATATCCTGAGCTTCGTGTAAATCCATTTGGCGATAGAATTTGCAAAGTTTTTAGCTCTAGTCAAGATGGCGATTGTACATTTGAAGATTTTTTGGATATGATGTCAGTGTTTAGTGACGCTGCACCAAAAGCAGTAAAAGCTGAGCATGCTTTTAGAATATTTGGTAAACTTAATAATTTAATTATTGAAATAAATATAAATAACAAACAAATAAATTAATTTAATGATGAATTGTTGATTGAAGATTTTGATGGTGATGATATGCTTGGTGTGGGTGACTTGAGACAAGTTATTGATCGATTAACAACACCGCAAAGATTAAGTGAAGGTGAAATGCAACGTTTGCTTCAATATCTCCTTGAAGAAGCTGATCTTGATGACGATGGTGCATTGAGTTTTGCTGAATTTGAACATATTATTGAAAAAAGCAGCGATTTTTCCAAGTAAATATCAATCACAATAATATAAACAATTTAATTAAATATACGTATATGTATTAAGTTGTTTTATATTTTATTTTAACTTAAAGAGATTAATTTTTTCTTTCATTTCAGAACATTCCGAATTAATTTATGAGAATGAAGATTTATATGAATAAATGGACAGCAGAAAAGAAACAAATTAGTTACGATATTGTCAACAAAAGACTGAAAATATCTCATTATTTAATAATCATTGAAACGCGCAATGAAATATTGAATTAGAGCCTACAGAAATATTCCACAATTTCCAAATTATTTTCAGCATTTTTATAGTAATATAAAGCGGTTATCAGTGTTTGAGTATAAATTTTTATATTTATAACATGATAAACTTTTATAAATCGGCCTATTGACATTTTTGTTTTTGGTTTTGAAATACTTTTGAACTTTTAAATTCCTAAAAATTTTTGCCATTGCATTTTTATTCCGTAAAATGTTGAAAATTTATTTAACCTATTGAATATAAAAAACCAAATATGAGAGTACAATGCAATAAAACTGCCAACGACGATATTTAATATCCAATAAAAAAAAAATATCTTCATTAAATTTTTCAAATAAATTAATCAACGTGAATTTCTAATTATTGAACTTTTTTTTTCACTTATTAAAAATAAGCGATAGAAAAATCATTTAAAATTATTCTATATCGAATACCAAATATAATTAAATATGGATATTTATTATTAAATTAACACTTTAGTCATAATTGTGTTTCAAGTTAAAAAAATGATCTTATATTGTTGTAATATACAATTATTAATCATACTGTATAATCTACAAACACTAGAAAGAATCATAATAAAAAATATTATACATTGATGTATCATAAACGTAGTTGATGAAACAATTTGATGAAAATTTTATTTTTATTGTTTATATTATTAATTTTATGTTGGAATACGACTGGAAGCTTACCAAATTCGTCGTGAAACGAACCTAAATTTATTGAAGACAATTTAATTGTCTTCAGTTTTACCACTAGAAGTATCCACTAAAAAAAATAAAGGAATATTTAATTTATACATTAATACTTTATCATTTTATCGATCAATAAATTAGAATGATATAAATAATACTCACGGCAGCTTCATGCGCATGAAAATCCAACAAGTTATGAAGGAAACAATAACACAAATAAAACCAACGCATATAAGAAGAATTCGATTGAGTTTTGGAGTTGATGGTGAATGAGTTTGATCAAGAATTATAAATCCAATTCCACCAAGAGTAAATAAAAAACTTGAAGCCAAACCCTCCATTATGTATTGTCCATTAACACGATATGGCATAAAGGCTACCTGTAACATTAAAAATATGAAAAAAAAAATATTTTAATTTAATTTAACAATATATAGGTATGTGTGTAATTAAAAATTTTGATTTAATTTTTGGCATTCTAACCGGTCTTGTATGACCATGTTCATCTGTTGTTGATCCAACACTTGGTGGTTCAACGATCACGTCATAAATAATACCTAAAAATTAATAATTGATAGTTAATATTCATTATTTAATTTTTGTAATTAAATTATTTTATTAATTTATTATTTTGTGGAATTTATAGGTTAGGTTTTTTTGATAGTGTGTAATAATTGTTGACGTGGAAACTAACCTCCAGTAACCATAAAATATGACAAAAGAACAATTGCAAATACCACCATTGCACTGGGTTTTACAAACCATGATGGTTTTTTTAATTTTAAATTCGGTACTTCAAGTACGAAAAATGGCGCCCTGTATATTAAATCCATTTTTATTTATTTACTAAATTACAAAATTTTATTATGACACGGCTACGTGCCACAAATGAATTTTATTTATTCCCTCTTTTTTGCCTCAAAAAAATATCTTCAAACATAAGAAAAAAAAAAATTATCCATCTAGTGTTGAACTAATGGTACTAAAAATATTTGAAATTATTATTCCAATAATATAAATATTTATGAATATAATTCTTCTATCGAATTTCATGATAATATAAAAAAAATATATTTTCATAATACATTATTTCCTAAAATGAAATTCAATTGTATTTATATGTTATTTATAACAAAACATGATTTAATTATTTGCATAAATTAAATATGTCGGCCCAATGATCTGCGCATGCGCCATTGAATCAGCTGATTGTTTCGATAAAAGTATAATATATATACTATTTTTAATCGTCATTTGCTCCAATAAAACGATTGAAATGTCACGGTTAATGATAAATACATACTCGCAATTCACTATAATTAATATCATATCTTCATTGATATTTTTTGACAACGGCCGTGGCAACATAACCTTATTAAATTTGCCTGTAATCCATTGAATAATTTTCAATCGACCGGAAGTTTTTTTTTCCAGTAATACCACGTCAGGCTTTTGCAATTCTAGGTATATAATACATATATACATATATAATATCCATAGTATATATAGACGATAAGAGATTATTTAGTCAATTTTATATATTCAGAATATATTAGTGTACGTTTAGTCCCTCTCCTTCTCTTCCCGCCACGTTTATCCAATAATTTTCGCTAATAAAAAGTAACAGAGTGCCAGAATAAAATAAATAAAATATAAACAAAACGATTTTACAACTGTGGATATAAATTTATAATAAAGAAACTCAAGTTTTGGAGTGAATCATGAATTTATGCGAGACACGATGAAGCTGCACTGTATGTATTGGACACTCCTTCTCATTTCTTTCATATCTAGGTAAGTTAATTAAATTAAATTATAAATTTTTAATTTGTATTATCATTTAATTAATGTATATATATACGTATTATATATGTATATGTACTGGATAAAAGAATATAAATAAAATATTAGCAGTTTGTTATTGAAAATTTTGCATTGTGAAATTCGATGATAAATATTGAGGTTATAGGTTAAGGTATCATTTTATTTCTTTCTGCTGACTTTTGTGGAATTTATTTATTTAAATATGTAAAAAATAATAATTTTATATTATTCATATAGGATATGCTTTGGAGATATATAATTTAAATATATATTTAATGTGTTTTTGTTTAATATTTGAATATAAAAAATAATAGAGACTTAATTGAACGAATTTGGTTGACATTTTTTGTAATAAATAATTTTTATTTTTTCTTCTAGTGGTGTGGTGTTTCTTATTGTTGCTTCAGAGGGAATTCCTGAACCCGTATCTAAATTCAAAAATAAACATGAACTGTTAGATAATATAACAGTGAGAGACATTGGAAAAAATAATGGAGAGATAATTGAAACTTTGAATTTGTTAAATTCTGAATTTGAATTAGAATTGAATGACAAGGCTGACAAGGAAAATGATTACTCAGTGGTAATAAACTGAATATTTTTTATGCTTTTAATATATTTCTTTATGAAATATTTATTTCATTTATTTAAATATTTTATTTTATATTTTATGTTCACTTCAGGATAAATTGACGACAAATGATGGAAATTCAGCATCAGATATTCCACAAACAAATAATTTGAATGTGTTAAAAGAAAGTTTGACACAGCAACCGAATCTCTCTCAAGGGTAAGTAAAAACAATTGTTGATTTATATTTTTTATTGAAATTACAAACAGAAATCAAAAGCAAAAAATAATCATGATATACAATTGATGATACTGGACATTATTCATAATGAAATGTCAATGAATTTTAATCATTTCCACTCTAATTAACAAATTATGAATAAAATTATTTTGCATTATCATTGTTCAAAGTCACTGCACGTGCTGCGCTTAATTTTGCAGTATTAATATCAAACTGCGCATATGAAAAAAAAAAGAGAAAGAAGAACAAAGATCATGATAATTATTAAAAATAATCTTTCTTTATTTTTTAATCAATGTCAATATTTAATTATTATCAAAGCTTTCATAAGCGACAGTATTTTTTAAATTCAAATTCCAATTGTATTCCGTCATTATGATAAGATTTATCATGACGTACCTGTCGTCTGAATGATCAAAAGAAATTCTGCAATATCGAATAATAAAAAGAAATATGAATTTTATTTTAGTATCAAGTTTACAAGTACGTACATATTTGATATGTACGTAAATGGTGTTCAACTGGTCATAATCATTATTTTTCTTTTTTTTTTTTTCACTATTTATGGGTGGCATGTATAATGCGCAATCACTATTTTACCTTGTATTAGCCTTCGATGATTATTTTTATGTTTCAACATAAAAAAAAAACTTTTGTTTTACGTAGTAATCTTATCTTTCCAAAGTTGTTCCCATTTTTTTATTTTTATTCACCTTCTAAAACTAAAAATCATTTCAACAATTCACATTATTAATTCTTCTTTATATTACAGAAAGAAAAATTGTTGATTGATTTGTGATTTTAATCAAATCATTGAAGAATTTAATTAAATTTCTTCAATAAAATAAATTAAATACTCAAAAATTATTTTTGTTTTTAGTTCAATATCCGTTTGAAAAATAAAAAAAAAACGCAAAGTAATATGTGATTAGCTTACATTACACGTAACTATAATCAATTAAATTCAACATTGAATGCAGTTGTAAAACGTGAAAGGCCATGCATCTGAAATCTAAATTTAGATTAACTTTATTTGTATACGAGAGAAAAACAGATAGATGAAAATCAAGCACGTGCGCATGTGTATCATTTACACACAAATCGACAGATATTCAATTGCAAAACATATTCACGCATGACGCACATGAATAGTATAAACAAACAATAAAATATTATTGTAAAAATAATATTGAAAAAAAAAAAATATATTGGAGTAATTTTTTTTTTTCTTTTCTTTATTTGTTTGTTGAAATATATTCTATTAATAGTTGAAACACTTTGTTAGGTTAGTTGCTTAGGTGAATGCACTCACCAAAGTGACTAAATTATCCGCATGAACTAATTATAGACTATCCTGATATTTTATTACTTGTTGAATGCACTTAAAAGTTATTGCATATAACATGAAGTTCAATGTCAGTCATATGGAATTAATTGATGTGTTATTTAATTGTTTAACAATTAATTAATATAATTCCGTTATCATAATTGACTTGGAGAATATGATGTAATTTTATTTTTTATTATATCATTTTTTTTTTTCTTTAGAATTTTTATTTCTTTATTATTTTTTTTTTTTTTGCTTTTAAATAGATTGATTGATATTGGAGTGAAATAAATAGATGTGTATTGATATAATGACAAATTTGCCACGTGCTTGAAGTATGTTTGTGTAAGAATATATACGTGGCTTTGAAAATCGCGTGTAGTGTTTCATTATTAACGCAAACAATTATTACAAATTCAATTCTGTATAAATAATAATTTCCAATATACGTTGACGAAGAAGTTATGCAGTATCCATTGTGTATTTAGGAAGCCTCAACAATTCCAAATGGAAATAACAATAATGCAATAAAAAATTTGATCCCCTTGGCGCCAATAATTTTTTTTTATGTTATCAACATTCCCAATGTCATTGTCAATTTATTTAATTGACAACGTAAATTGATTAATAACAATATCAAATGATAAAAAAATATTACCTAATTGTTTTCAAGAGATGATAGTTTTTATAATAAATATTTCCCATTTTTATAATAAAAAATTACTAAATTATTTCGTATTAAGAATTATAAATGATTTTAAATTGTGTTTTGACTTGTAAAAAAAATTTTCAAACATATTTTTTTATTTTATGGTAATTCCCCATTATAAGAAAGAGAAAAAAACTAATCTATATTTGTCATTTTGAAACTTTATTTAATTTATTAATATTTATTAATCTGCCTGAAAATATTTTCAAAGCCTCAGAAATTTTCTTTAATGAAAATAAAAAAAAGAAATTAAAAATATTTAATTAGTCAATGATAAAGCATTATATTCTTCACAATGAGGAGGATATTTTCTATAAATTATTATTATTTATTTTCGCTTGTGTGACAAAACACGAATCTATTTGTTCCATTTAAAATTTTTCATTTATTTATCTACAATTTTAATACATAATATATGTATCACATTTGTATGTCAGCTTATCCTTCTTATTTTATATGTATGTATTTATGTATGTATATATGTATGTGTATACATTGTACATATGTGTTACCTGATGAAATGTTCAAACGTGTTTTTGTCGTTTGAGTTCCGGAATATAAACTTCAGTCAACGCTTCGGCGCTCATCGATGCAGACTGTTTTCACAACGCGCCGGCGTTGTCGCGGTTGGTTATCGGCAAAACATCATCAGTTTTACTAGATCATTCTACGTGACACGTCTTCATAGTACCTATAGTAGTCTAATTAGTGAATTAAAATTTTTAAACAATTTAAAATGGAGATGAAAAATTAATTTATCCAAGTAAAAATTAATCAGATATTTTTCACAATTAAATTTTAGTGTTATTTTATTTATTTATTTATTTTTTTTATCATTAAAAATCCATTTGGAATTTTATTTATATAAATACACATGATAGTTTATTGTTTGATAAGTAGGATGGAATTGTGTATTAATTAATTTGGAATTTTTGTGTGAAAGAAATATTTATACTTGATGTAAATAATTTTATTTTAAATTTGTGTTGATGGAATTTTACAGTTAATTGTTTTATTATTTATTGAAGTGAAGTATTGTGGAAATATATATTTGTTTATTCTACAATTTAGGCGATCTGTAAAGGTTTTTTATTTTTTAATTTGTTATTTTTTTTTCTTTGATAGAAATAATTTGTGAAAATTCTTTAGTGTATTTAATTTCGTTTATTTCATTTTTTTTCCGGCTGATAATTCTTATCACGTGACCTCGGGCATTAGTTTATTGTTCAGAACATCGATATTTTCATTTTTACCAGAGTTTTGTTATTGAATTTTGAAACAATTTAGAATTTAATGAGAAATAATTTATTTTCGTTAGGTTTATTTTTTTTTTTGTTTTCAACTCGAATATTTTTATTAAAATAAAATTTAGTTTATCTGTCATATCAAGATTCTGTTCTCTTCTCAAATTGATCAAATACAGGTGTTGAAACACATGTGACATTGTCAAAATTCATAAAAAAAATTTTATCCAATTTTAAATATTTTTTAAATTAGGTTAAATGATAATTTTACCTTGAAAATAAAAATTACAAAGATAGTACATTAAAAAAAATCTTTTTTTTTCTCACTAATGGATAAAATAATTCGTGACACAAAATATATTTCGATTACAAATTCATAATAATATTATTAATCAATTTAAAAATTTTAATATCATTTAATTTATTAAATAGTTAAAAAATTTGAATAGTCGAATAAATTTTATTCATATTTATAAGTAAAAAATGTTTCTATTGCAAAAATAATTGAAGCTAAAATTGCAAAAATTCCACTGCTGAGCATTTGCTCTAAATATTGATCTTGATATCGTGATATATAATTATTTTGGAAATTATTCCAATCATGAATAAGAATAATTCCTGCAGTGAAACACATAATTGCGCCCAATCCAGAAAATATTATTGCCTGAAATAATATTAAATAAATCAATACTAATTAAAATAAAAATAAATATATCATGATATTTAATTTGCAATAGTATAGATATTTATATTTACTTAATTAATTAATTATTCTTACAGTTTTTTTGTTCAGTTTCTCTCCTAGAAGATAGCAAAAAATGAGGATTGCATTGATCATGATGTAACCACAAAGTGCGACGTAAATAACTCCAGCATGATTTAAATTTGATTGCATTCGATTATTAAATGGATCGACAATCAAACCTGTAGCAATAATGCAAAAGAGCTGAAACAAACAAATATTTATTCACATAAAATCATACAGAATTTATTTTATCCAATTGAAGGAAAAAAAATAAATAAATTCCAATAAATCTTACATCAACATAATTAATTTTTTCAATAACAAAATATAATAATAAATCAATTTATTTGATATAATAATTATTAATTATATAAATATTAAATGAAATATTTAAAATAATGATAGATAATAAACAAAATAATTTAATTGAACTTACAAGTTCGATAACTTTACAAAAAAATGGAGTTTCACGTAAATATCCTTTAAGATTTGTTGGAATTCTTGATCCAACACCTTCTTCTTCAGCCATGATGTTTATTTTCTTCGACACACCCGTCAAAAATTATTCCAATTAATTAAAAACAATTATCTCTTAACAATTATTTATCAATCAACAAATTAATTCTGTCACATTCAAATTTTATTTTTAATCATAAAACTTTTGTTTACATTAAAATAATTTTTCTCTCATTCTCTATAATTATTATTGTTTTTCTTTTTTCTTATTTTCATTCGTTGATAGAATTTTATCTCGTTACTGGCGGAAAAACTTGACGTGAATGTTAGAACTCACAGTTATTCCGGGATCGTCTTCTGTCATCTAAGTCCCCACTTTCTCAACTCACCAACGCCTAAGTGCACTTAATTCGTAATTGCCGTAATTCTTTATAGTCTCGACCTCGGAGGCATCAAATAGACACTGTACTGAAGGATATACATATATAAATAATTTATACCATAGTCATCTTACAGTTGAATGAAGAAAAAAAAAAAAAAATATTTCTCTAACATTGATCAAGAAAATAATTTTTAAAATAAACTTTATTTATTTTATATTATTTTATATATTTCTTTGTTTCTTTTACACTTATTGTAATTTATATTATTATATATTATGACGTAATTTTATAATTAAATTAAAATCACAAACGCCGACTACAATGTGTTGATAGAGGAAGCGTGAATAAAAATAATTTTACAAGTGTCTTCTGCCCACGTTTAACTAGATGAATTCTTATTATCATTTTACTGCAACCTCCATGTCAATTAATCGGTTCAAAATGGGGTGATATCTTTCCGGGTTCATGGAGAAATAATATAAGCAATTAACAATGTTGTCTATTTGTTTATAATATTTATTAATATTATTTTACAGTTGGAATATATAAATAAAATCTAGGTCGATTTTTAAATTCCAAACAATTAATTTTTTATATTATTTCTTTGCTCTTTTATTTATTTATTTATTTATTCTTCTTTCATTCATTGGTTTTAATTATTTTATTATATTTAAAAAGTGTTTCTAATTAGTGAATAATACTGCAGTATGATGAATGAGTTATATTGTTTAATGTAGTGTTGTGAAGAATGTCTGGATGTCGTGAAAGCTTTTATCGTCTCTCCTGTTTTTAACTCTTTCAATCAATGCTTTCTCTCCTGTTAAGGTGGTTCGAGATGTTGGTGGATTTTCCTTGGAACGTGAGAGAAGGTCTCGTGTATACATAAGTGCATAATATCTCGGCCACAGTCTCATATTTTTTTTTTTTTTTTTAATTTTAATATATTTATTTCCTGAGATTTTTTTTTTCTTTTAATTACCAATGAACGGGGAGTTGTCAATAACTGTGGTTGATTAATGTCAATTGCAAAATGCATTACATGTAGTTGTCTAGAAAGAAAAATATATAAATGTTATTGAAGTTATTTATTTTATTGTAAAAATAATTCAGAATTTTTATTCATGTTTTTTTTTCCTCTCACTTTGATATGTAAAATATTTTTCTTTTTTATTTTTTTAGTTTAATTTTATTGTCTTGAATTGCGTGGGTGTTGCACCGCACCCAAACGATTTTTTGCTCGTGAAAATATTCGTGCGGGCGAACAACATTTCAAAACAAGATTTTCCGCACTTTTATACCTACATAAATATTTATTTATTTATTTTTAAATGATTTTTTTTTATTTTGATAGAAATTCTATTCGTACAGGTTAATTTAAAAAAATGTAATGTGATTTATAACACGAATATGTATTTAAAGAAAGTAAATTTCATGAATATTTATGGAAGAATGGAGTGAAAATAATTTATTAATGAATGATGAATGGATAAAGTGTCATTAGCGAAAATCAATAGGTAATTTTCTTTTGACAGAGAATAAATGAGTGAGAGATTTGATCAATCAGTTTAATGTTGTCAAACCATCGTTTATTCAAGTTTCAGGATGAGAGAAAGGTATAGAAATTATATTCGTTTAGTTAGTAATCTTTATATGGAATATAAAGAAAATGAAGGAAAATAAAAAATGAAAATAAAAAAAATTACAAGTGATCTATTTCAAGTAAATTATTGTCGATTTCTAATCCAAAATTTCACGTGGGATATAATTCATTTATTTGTTTTATTCCATTATCATTTTGTTCATCAAAACCTTATTTGTATACTAAATTACAAAATGCAATTTAGAATAAAATAAAATTAAAAAGAGTTCAGACCCTTTTTTTTTTTTTTTTCTTTCACTTCTACTTATATATTTATATTAATAAAAATTTTAAGTCGTTGTAAAAGTCGTTTTAATGTCTGGTAAAATGTTAAACAAAAGAAGCAATGTAAAGTATTTTATTTATTTTTGATTTTTTGCTGTTTAATTTAATTACGAAATTTGACTTCGAGGCAAAGTCTTTGTAAAAATGTTTTATAACGTAAATGTGGTAGTATAATTCAGTGAAAATAATTAACAATCGTTGAAGCAATACGTTGTATAAAAATAAAAATAAAATTGGTAGCACATAAAATAATTGTTATCTTAAAAATATTTTTATTTCTTTAATGAAATAAAAATAAATGAAAATTAAACATTCAAGTATAAAAATATTTCACACAATTATTCATATTGTTGTGTACTAATTTATAATATGAAACATAAGTTTCTTAATTTTTTTTTAGTCGAATTAAATCAGAGAAAGAGAAAGAGAGAGATCAAGAAAAAAAATATTGATAATCAGTGAAAAGTGAATGAAAATATTGTGGTGAAATAATAATGACGAACTTGAATAATAATAAAATAAATATTTTAATTGATGATATGAATAAACGGCCAAAGTCGTGATAGAGAATAAGTATTATCCATGGACATGTCCAAGGGTATGATCAAAGACACTGGATGTCCTCTTCAGTGGACTGAAGATTCAGCCAATGTTAAAATTGCAACTCAAAGGCATTTAATTCATGCAGCTGCACTTTATCTCGTGGTCGTTGCTATATTGTGGTGTGTTCCAGCTTGTCTTTATTATCGGTGAGAATCCGCGTAGAAAAACCATGAGCGAACAAAAAAAAAAACCCCCCCCCCCGGGCGAATTTTACGTGGAAGAAATATTAAAATTTTGAAATCAATCAAAAAAATGAATAAATTAATAAATACTAATAATTTTATTTTTATTATTTAATATAATTTGTTTTTATTATTTATTTTTGCAGTATTTCACAAACTGGACAAGCAGTGGTATTAACTCTCGTTGACACTACATCAGCCGAGCTACAAAATTTAGCTGAACCACATTTATCATCCGACTCACGAACGCAGGATACGACAAAAAATTTATCACAAACGTCAACAAAAGATATTGAAACTGATTCAATTGTCACAATCGCCACTAGCTCAGTACCAACTGTTTTGCTATCAACGGAAAATATAAATACAACAGATTCCGATGAGATAAAACAAATAATTGAAGATATTAAAAATGGTTCAGAAGAAAATATTGTGTTGGTTGTCAGAGCTGAACAAAAATCCATCGAGGACATATCAAAAAATACATTTGACACAATTGTCGATATCAATGATAAAATTACCAAAAGCAATGAGGATTCATTCAAAATCGATGAACCAATTTCATCATCTGGTGAATTTGACAGTGAAACAACACGATCTAAATTCGTCACCGGAAGTTCTGAGGAAGCAGCCTCGGTCATTTTGGACGGTGTTGTAAGTCCAGGAGCAGTGGAACATCATGAAGATATACCGTCGTTTAGTGAATGGGCACAAAAACGATTGGAGGAAGCAGAAAAAAAGAAAACTCATCCCAATGCATCTATACAAAATCCTGGTGGTCTTGGACGAGGTGCAGGTGGAATGAAAGTACGTTCAAAAAATTATGCATCACCAGATTGTGGAGCTAAAATTGTTGCAGTAAATCCTGAAGCAAGAAGTGCACGAAGTGTTTTAGTATCAACTCGCGATGAATATATGTTAAATACATGCACATCAAGAATATGGTTTATCGTTGAATTATGCGAGGCAATACAGGCAAAAAAAATTGAACTCGCTAATTTTGAATTATTTAGTTCATCGCCAAAAGATATTTCAGTATTTGTTAGTGATCGTTTTCCAACGCGAGATTGGAGCGCTGTTGGTCATTTTACAGCTAAAGATGAACGTGATATTCAATCATTTGCACTTCATCCACATTTATTTGGTAAATTTATTAAAATTGAATTACATTCGCATTATGGTAGCGAACATTTTTGTCCAATATCATTATTTCGAGCATACGGAACAAGTGAATTTGAGGTATTAGAAACAGAAACTGACGTTCAAGAAACGTCAAATAACGATGATGATGATGATAATGATAATGATAATGATGATGATGATGAGGAGACACTTGATGGTGATGGTGGTGAATCATCGAGAAATTTATTTGGTAGTGCGCGAGATGCTGTTATAAGAATTGTTAAAAAAGCCGCGGCAGTATTTGTTAAAACTGGTAATTTTGACATGAATAATATTACAAAAATTCAAGAGAGTATTGAGGACAATATTAAAAGTTCATTTGCTAATTGTATGACACCAAGATATACAATATTGTGTAATAATTGTACTGACGATCATTTTGCTAAAGTTTTTCATTTGCTCAGCTGCCAAACTGGACATCTTGATTCAATTATTAAAATTACATTCATAAATCATGCATTACATCGCAGTGAATTGTGTGGTATTTATGGTGTTGATCTAAAGATGAATAATATAAATTTAAATAATAAAAAAAAATCGAGATGTATTAAAAATTTACCAGCTCATTTTTTATCATCGATTTTACCATCAGAATATATTGTTGCACTGTGTAATATTATTGCGACAAAGGAACGTAAATTAGTGCTTAATTCAAGTAATGAGGCAGTGGGAAATATGTCAATGGACAATACATTAATAATTGATGCTTTGGGTTCAAAATTGGATGTCATTGACAGTATAACAATGCCACAAATATCAGCGACATGCGTTTCCGATCCGGCTAATTGTATAACAACTGTAAATTCTTTTAGAGAAACAAAACGTCATATGCATGATGGATCAGTGATAAAAGATGAGATATTAAATATCGGAGTAAGAGATATAAGATTACCAAATACAATGGAACATTTTAAAACAACAGAAATTCTTGCATCGCAAATAAGACCTACAAAAACATTTACCAAAGAGGATCTTAAGCGCCACACATCTGTGCCAATTTTGGAACCAAGCAAAGACACTGCGGAAGAAACAATTCAAGCTGAAGCTGTCACAACACCATCGCCATTATTAAATTCAGCGACTGTCACGATAAAAGTTATTGAGGAACCCGCATTGGTTGGCACATCAATAGACACAGTAACACAAACTGTTTTATCACAATTAAATACAGATAATAATGATGAGAATGCCGCGGAAATTGATACAGCTGCCATGAAAGTGGATGTAGAAATTCAAAAGTCCGAAATTATTGGGGGAATTAAAAATGAGGAGAAAGAAGAAAAATTCAAGGAAAAAGATAATGAAGATATTAAATTGACTGCTCAAGAGCAATTGAGTCTTGAGAGTCTTTTGTCGGATTTAAAGGATCTGGAGGTGGATTCTCATGGACAATCTAATAGTGCTTCAACTGTAGCACCACTTGCAGCAAGTAATACTCCACAGCAAAAAGAATCTGTTTTTCTGAGACTCTCAAACAGAATTAAGGTTAGTACCCACGCAATATTCAATAAAAAAAAATTATGAAATAGAATTAAAATTAAAGTTTTCAGATATTTAATTTATTTGAATTTTTATTCTTATTTTTTAGGCATTGGAGCAAAATATGTCGTTGAGTGGTCAATACCTTGAGGAATTAAGTCGTCGATATAAAAAACAAGTAGAAGAAATGCAACGTTCGTTAGAACGTGCCACTGCTGTAATTAGTGAAGAATTAAAAAAAAGCGAAGAAAGAGAATCAAAACGTTTGGAAGAAATTACGACATTACGTGAAGAATTATCAAGTTTAAGTGAATCAATGGAAGTGTTACTTTATGATCGTAACAGTTGGAAAAGTAAAATATCAACGTTTGGCCAACATATTGCATTAATTCTCATTGAAATTACTGTGCTTATATTAATTATTTCATATTGTCGACGATCAAGTGATAATCTTGATAATTTACATAAAAAATCAAAGAGAATAATTAATAATGAAATAAGTAGACGAAAGAGCGCTGAGTCAATGGACAGTAATTTAATGAACAAAAATAGAGAACGACGACCAAGTGAAATTGCATCAGGTATTATGGGAACATATGGAGATTTAATGATTGATGATAGATCAGAATTATTTAAGGAAAGAAAGAAAAAACGTAAACGAGAATCAACAATTGGTATGATATCAAATATTTCTGTGGTGAAACGTGATATTTTAGATGAAATAAATCCTTCCAGACGTGCATCTTCCATTGATTGTCCTAATGAAAAAGAATTAGAATATTATTCAAAGAAATGGCCAAATTCTTCATATCCTTCGCCCAAACGTCAATTAATAAATAAAATTATTAATGATAATGAAAATAATATAAATTGCATGACGCAAAATCGTATAATTATCGATGAAATTGATGGAAATGATGATATACCAGAATTAATTATCGATGGCATTAATCAGCATGGAATGCCAACTGATATTAATGAATTTGATAAAGGAATATCGCGAAGTAATTCACCGCGACATTTAGGTTTTTTTAAAAATACTCAACTTCATTCGCCATTTTTTATAAAAACTGCATTGAGATCAAGAAGTAAAAGGAAATCAAATGGAAATGATTCACAAAATGAAACAATTAATTCTGAAAGTAGTGAATGTTATTCACGTACTTCAGGCAGTTCAATATCAGGACAAGACAGTCCGTCAAGTTTAATATTTTTAGAATCACCAAATAATGATAGTCAACATAATGGCGAAACTTCTACAAATGGTCATTATTGTGTTAGTGATGATTCGGGTAGTGGAAATACAACGCCGACGTCGGGGAAAAAATTAAAAAAAGAAGGTAGTTTGAGGAAAATGGTGAGGAAACTTTTTTGATTTTGTAAGTGAATATAACTGTGCGTTAGGTATCGGTTATATTTATAAATTACAATTATTATTCGAATGAATAATTTATAATAATTAGTGAATGATGATGAAAATTGGTCTAAAAGCGAAGAAAAAAAAAACAAAAATAAATACGGATGCTTCCTCTTTGATGATGATAAAACTGAAACGCGCACGCGTGTGGGTGTCTGTGTGTGTGTGTTCGTTTTTTTTTTTTTATGCTCACATAGAAATTGAAATATATTTTTGGCATTTTAACAATCGATGCCAAAATCGAACGATAATGAATAATAAAAAGATGTAAAATAAGTGAATTATAAAATTTATAATTTTTAGAATTAGGTAGGAATGAATTGTTATTTTTCACACACTGAGTGTATAATTTTTTTTGTGTTGGTATGAATGAAAGTCATTTTTCAAATTTATTAACCAAAGAGGAGTTGAGAAAAAAAAAAATATAGAAATGAAGAATGAGAAAAATAATTGCAAAACTGGATATGAATTTTTTCTAATTCAACAAACGGCAGTAATGAAATATTTAAACACCGATAAACATAAAATATTTATAATTAATATGAAAATATTAGTGGCAGAAAAAAGAATTATCATTTTGTTGCTGTGACTGAAGTTGCGACTGGATTCCTTTTATTTTCTTTCGATTCTTTCCATAATATATTTATATTAATTAATAGTTATATAAACCAATTTGGAAAATCAAAATTCAAAAATGACACAATAATTTTATTTGTATTTTATTTTAATTTGTCTTCCCATAGAAAGTTTTTTTTTATTTATTCACAATCTTACTGCATTCATATTTTATTTTTCAATATATTATTAATACTATTATTGCTATTACCATTAATATTATTTACTTTGCTATTATTCAATGGAATCCATTGGCTTGAATATATATTTTTAGTAAAGTCTCTGTCGGCAATATTAATGAAATAAAAAGAAAATTATTGTCGAAAAGTTAGAGACAGTGAAAAAAAAAACAAACTAAAGCTGTGATATTGAATTGTGTCGTTGGGATGATGAAATTTGTTGAATTCTGTTATGGGATAGTGAAAGAAAATAAAAATATGAGAGAATCCAGGACAGCACTCGGGGGAGAAAGAAGACATCAATAATTATAAAAGCAGAAAAAAAAATCCTAAACTGCTACTGAACTTAATGTGCATTTACAGAATATAATTTTTAATAAAAAGAAAAAAAAGAATCAAGTTGAAAAAGGAGAAAAGAATCCACGCCATAAATATGTAAAAAATAAATTATAAAAAATGGCATAAATAATTTTTAATTGTTAGAATAATTTTGTGATTGACTTAGTCAATTATTTTGAGAGAAAAAAAAAAAAAGAAAAAGCTTTTAGACAAAATTCTCATTATAAATTATAATAAAATAAATAAAAATATTGCGTAATGTAAACATGAAAAATAATTATTCAGCAAAATTTTAGTTTGATAAATGAGATAAAATAATTAATAAAGAATCAATAATTAAAATTGGAATAACAAATTTTGTTGAAAGGAAAAAAAAAAAATTATCTTGATAGTACTGAACTATTTATCATCATTATTAATAATTAATTTCCAATGATTGTACATTGCAAAATATTTCTTCATCATGTCGTGTATTACGTACTTAGAACAGTATTTTTTCTGTATGAATTTCAATGAGGAATGAATTTTTTAGGAACAAACAAAAATATATCACAATCATTTTTGCTTTGAAAATACATTTAAATAGAATAATTAAATCATTAATAAATATACATATATATATATTTAATACTTATCCTAGTCGATATTTATTAGATGTTATTGCTGCTGGAAGAACGAAAAAAATCTTCTGATGTTGCTAAGCACCAAGAATGTGGATGTAAATGAAAATTTTGTAAATAAATATTAATAAGCGTTTATTGCAAGGCGGTAAATTTATCGAATATGAAAAAGAAAATTGCTCAGCGATGTGTGTGTGTGTGTGTGAATACAGTAGATATTCTATCAATGAAATTTTATTGTAAGCATGAGAAATGAAATATTACGATACATTTCGTAAGGCTGTTATCTTTATTTTTCTTTTCTTCCTGTCATAACTATTAATTTGTTAATTAAGATGGGAAAAGTGACAAAGAGAAAACACATAAAATATTTAATGTATGAATTTTTTGCATAATTATTTATATTATTTTTAATAAGATATAAAAATTATCATGGCCTCATATAAGTATTTACATTTATTACAATTAATATATTTATTATTTTTTTTTTTTGTTTTCAACTTTTCCCAACGAATTTTTACTGTGTTATCTAATGTTATATAAAGGCATATATTGGTAGTAATGAAAATTACGATAAATAAATTAACTGCTTATATTGGTGAAGAAAGAAACAAAATATTTAATGGAAATGGATAAATGAAATAAAGTGGCCAAATTAAATTCGATTTTTAATTATTAAATTATTTTTCCTGGATAATTTTTTGTTTTTAATAAAAAAAAATATATATAATTCAACAAATAACACAGACGAATTGGCTGATTTATGTAAGAGAATTTGATAATTATAATTCTATACTTAAACCTTCGAGAAGATCTGTCGCATCAAGTACATCATTTTTTAACAATTTCCTTTTAATTACACGAGAATTTAAACTTCTTGCCGACTCTTGGCATTCTTTTTTCCAAAGCTCTTGATCTTTCTTTACTTTTGAACAAATTAAAATTTCATTAACTATATTCTTAATTTTAATTGAAACCACTGATGAAAATGTATTTTTTAAATCGTTAAGAATTTTCGGTCGTAAACTTTTATCTCTACACACTAAACTTAATATAAATAAACCATTATTTTTATTTAAACAATTAGAAACTGTCACTAAGACAGAAGGTTCTAGAAAGTGTTTTGGAGGACAACTCATTCCCAATGATGTGTCATTAGTACTAACGTCAAATAATATTGCGTCGTAAGTTTTTCCATTTCGCACTGAATCTTCCATGAATTTTATTCCATCAGCAATTTCAACTTTTGATCTTTCATCTTCAATAAAATTAAACCATTCTTTGGCTAATTGTCGAATAGATTCGTCAATCTCAACGGCAGTAACTTTCAACTACAAATAAAAACATAATTTAATTCATAATGAAAAATTATAAACCAATTTGAATATTAAAAAAAAAATTACCTTTGGAAAGCACTGATGAAGAAACATACAAAGTCCACCGCCGCCCAAACCAATAACCAACACTTCATTCCCAACATTATCATCAATTATAGCATTAACACCCACACACATAAATGCATGATGTTCACAAGCCAAAACCCCATAATCAACAACGTCCTTAATTTTTCCACGTCGTGATTTTACTGATTTTACTTGAGCGTCACTTTGAACAACAAATGGATTGCTCAAAAAAATAAGACGTCGATATCTGAACTCTGCATTATCATAAAATGCATCTTCAATTGCAACACGACCGTTTATTTTAGTATCACCTTCGTAAAGTGTGATTCGTTTACCCACATCAGGACCAAGTGAGAGAAATTCTATTTTTGTATTTGGTGGCAATCCAGGTGGAGAGAGTTTTAATACAGTTGGTGTTAATTCTTCTTTCACCTCTTCCCAATCTTTGAAAGTATGATTTCGTCGAAGAACAACCACTGCTGTACGATCTTTTCCAATATTTTCAATGAAATCCTGTCTTCCTTCTTTGGTGGAAAACAGCCAATGTGTATCTCTAATAAAAAATTTATTTCTTTATATATTTATGTTTAAATACTTTTGTGTTATATGAATTATTTTGATGTCGTACCTTCCTTGAGGAACTAAAAAAACAACAAAAGTCTTTCCCTTTGATCGTGGTCGGTCGAGAATATATATTGTATATCGTGGATTATCATTTCCAGGCACGAATAAATCTAAATTTATTTCTCCGACATCAGAAATGCTTTTTTTTTTAAGTCGATCGCAGACTAAAGAAGATTGTTGGACAGATAATATTGAATTTATTAATTCCTCTGCATTTGCCACTCTCGTTGGCGAATCACCGACTAAAGTCAATTCTAAAATCTACGATAATTAATTTTAATTAATATAGACGAACCAAAATTATTCACTGACTATTTAGAGATAATTATTTGAGGTAAATGAATTAACCTGTTGTGCAAGTCCAGGAAATTTTGTGGCCAAGACAAAAAAAACTGGAAATGTATTTCCATCTTCTTCAAGAGTTTTGTTCTCTACATCACAACGTATCACACGAAACATAAAATCAGATGATGGAAAGTAGGATATTAATTTCCGTAAAATGTGCTCTTGTAATAGAGAAATACAAATATATCTTCCTCCTTTTCGAAGAACTCGATTTATTTCCTGCAAAATTAAAAAAACCCATTTTCATAATTGAAATTTATTTTTTTTTTCATCATCAAATTAAATATATGTGTACGATAATTTATATAAATGGTCTTACATGGAAATATTTATCAATTCGTGCCAATGTTTCCTCGTTATCATTTGGCATTAATGCATCCAATGTACCTTTATCAATGACAACACTGAATGAATTATCAGAATAAGATAATTTTGTTGCATCCATTTGTTCGAAAATTAAATTTGGTCTATCAACTTTATTTTTCTCTTTCATTTGATCAATGACCACCTTGGATATATCAATATTAGTAATACTGCTGTAATTTTTCCAGGAAAAAAAAATTTATTAAGGCATATTAATAATATAAATAATGATATTAATAATCATTGGTATTTTTATTTTTAATACCTGTATCCAACATCATGTAAATCCATACTTAATTTTGAATTTCCACATCCAACAACCAAAATATTATCTTTGATTTTAACATATTTTGATAAATGTCCGCATAATTCTGGATACTCTCCATACCTTTAATCATAAAAATGTGCATAAATAATAAACAAATTTTTCTAAACTTTATTTTAAATTATTTATTGATATTCTTTCATTAGTTTGTTTATTTATTTATTCTAATAAATACACACCACTCAAATGCTTTTTTCCCACGTGTCTTAAAAAATGTATCCCAATAATCTTTTTTACTAAATTCTTCATGGCATTTTGGCAACAGATTCATTATAATTTTATTATAATAAAATTACTAATCCCATAAAATATAATCCTTTCTAAATCTGACATACACACTATAAATATAATTTATTTCAAAAAAAATACGCGCAATTAGTGTATTACAAAAATTTTTATAATAATACAAAACTATTGGTACAAAAGTAAGGTTATGTCGTTCGATTTTTATCTTCAACAAAAATTGGTAGCCTTTGCTTGGTAAAAAAATAAGTACTGCCAACATTCTAACAACAAAAATTAATTCTTATTTCACTCATACACAATATAAAAAAATATAAAAAAAAAAAAAACATTTAGCAATAATGAAGTAAGAATATTTATAATTTCTTTTCTCATTGTATAGTCGACAATTATTAATTTGTCAATGATTTTTCTAACAAATAGAAATAAAAAAAAAGATGATTAAAGTGAATATAGCCAGATAAATAAATAATTCGAGATTCGATTAATGTGTTTAAATGTATATGTGTATGAGTGGGTGTGTGTATGAAAACAGGTCTCTCGAATTTGGCAGGTCAAAATTCAAAATGGTGGCTTGACGGTGGATTAGAATGTTATTAGTCATACGTTTGTGTAGTTAATGGTGTTTGTCAATGAATAATTGAACATTTCAAAGGCGGAAATATTGCAAAAAATAAAAACAACAAAGACAAATTCAAAATTGAATTTAAATTACATATAAATAAATAGATAATTTTTCTATTCGCAATACTATTGAATTTTATTTTGACGACAATTTAAAATCAAAATGGGATTCTTTACTGCCACTTCGCCTTTCGACGCTGATGTCGGTAAGTAAATTTATTAAAAAGGGTCAGCCATCACATTTTATTATTACATTAAAATTATTTATTATTGTATTAATATATAATTTAATATTAACATAATATCATTTGTTCACTTATCTGTGACATTGTATTTCATTAATCCTTTTCAATAATGTAAAAAAAAAAAAAAAATTATTATTTCCAGGAAATTATTCTCAGCATTACAATTTTGATAATTAAATTATTATATTTTATTTCTATATTATTTTTATTTATTATTAATATTACAACTTGATTTTATTGTATGTTGGGATTAATGATATGTTTTTTATTATAATTATTTATGTTGCTTGACCAATGTAGTGAATTTTTGTTGCAATATGTATTTGTAATTTCTTTGATAATAAAAATTTATCGGATGACGAAGTCAATTTATATACTGATAAAACTGACCTTATTTTTATTGGAAATTTTATGTTAATGTTAATTGTTTCAATAAATTTATCAATTGTGATTTATTTTTATTTGCAGAGAAAGCTACTGATGAAAATAATACTGTTGAAAATTGGAGTCAAATAATGGAGATTTGTGATTCTGTTGGTAATTCTAAACAGAAAGCTAAAGAATGTTTGAAATCTATTGTTAAAAGATTGAATGCTCAGGATCCACATATTGTAATGCAAGCGATAACAGTCAGTATCTTAAACTAACATTTATTTTTTGACTTAAATGTACAAAAAGAAAAAAAAATGTAATGTAAATTTAAATAATTAATTTTATGTTTAATTTGAGCTTTGTTTTTTTTTTTTTTTGATTGTATACAACAGCTATTGGATGCATGCTCCAGCAATTGTGGCAAGAATTTCAATCTCGAAATAGCATCAAGAGATTTTGAAGCAGAATTGAAGAAATTATTATCACACCAACAACAAAAACTCGTGGATAAAACGAAAATTTTATTAAAAAAATGGTCAGAGGGTGATTTTAAAACTGACGCACAACTAAATCTTATTCCGAGTTTATATAATAAATTAAAAAGTGAAGGCCATGATTTTTCCGGGCTTACCGAAACGGTAATTAATAATAATTTGATTAATTAATCAATTGATCTTTTAATAAAATTAATTTTTTCTAGCCAAAACACGCGTGTCCAACGGGTTCATCAGCAGTGATTCATAAAGAGGAGCAGGACCTTGCTAAAGGTACAAAATAAAATAAATAACAACCCAAATTTGAGAAATAATATAAATATAATTTGAATATATATTTTTTTTTTTTTTTAGCTATTGAACTTTCATTAAAGGAGAATAAACAAAATTCATCGAGTTCCTCTCATGGTTCACCAGCTTCTAGCAAAACCACAAGTCTTTATCCAAGTGTATCTTCATCATTATCAACATCGGGTCCACCTGAGCGTCGAAAAGTTCGTGCTTTGTATGACTTTGAAGCCGCAGAGGACAATGAACTTAGTTTTGCCGCTGGAGACATAAGTATAATTATTTAATAATTTTTTCCAGCTCTAAAAATAAAAGGACAAAGTATACAAATATTTAATTACTCTTGATATTTATTAAAGTTCATATATTGGATGATTCTGATCCGAATTGGTGGACGGGCGCGAGAGGAAAAATGAATGGGCTTTTTCCAGCTAGTTTTGTCACTGCTGATTTGTCAGTAGAGCCTGAACACATGATAAGTAAGTATAAATATTAAAAACATTCTATTTTATTATAATTAATATATTATTTTATTTATTTTATAATCAGAATTAGAACAAGGAACGAAAAAATCCGTTCAATTTGCCGAAGAAGTTGAAGTTAAAACTTTGAAGAGAGAACCAGAGGTGATTGAAGTAGAAATTGATGAGTCTAAAATTGATAGACTGTTACATTTACTTCATGAAGCAGATCCTCAAAGTGATGCAAGTGATCCGCCTGAATTATTAGATCTTGAAGGTAAATTATAATAAAAAATCAAAAAAAAAAAAAAAATATTAAATATTGTGCTTGCATATAATATTTAATTTCTTCTTTAATTAGAACAAGTGACAGCAATGGGTCCATTAATTGATGCGGCATTGGAGAAGGTGGACAGACGACATGCACAGCTGACGCAATTGAGTTCAGATTTGGTTGATGCGCTCAATCTTTATCACACATTAATGAGAGAACCCGTAGCCACATCGACATATAATACTCTACCAAAAATGCCACCGCATATGAGCATGTATCAATATCCAAATCAACCTCCACACGTAAGTTAATAAACAAATAAACAACAATTCCAAACTTTGACAGTTTTACAAATAATTCAAAAATGAATAAACTTTATTTGGGACCAGGAAAAAAATAAAAATAACAAACTAATAAATAAGTTAAACAGAAGAAATACATTAACAAAAGTTTAGAAAAAATATTGATAAATTAAAGACTAATTAAAAGATGATGATAATAAAATTACAATCAGAATTATTCACTGAATAATTTTTCATTCAGATGTATAATGGAATGCCACCACCATCACCACAGCAACAACATCAATCAAGTTATAATCCTGCAAGTGGAATGCCGCCAGGGCCATACAATACAAATATGTCGGGTTTACCACCGAATCCAAATGATTATATGGGACATCACAATATGCCAACAAGTATGACAATACCGCAGCAATATCATTTGCCACCACCGGGTTCACATCAACATCCTCCGCCATCGGGACATCATCCTAGTGGATTATCACAGGCACATGTTGCTGTTCATCCATCGGGGCATCAAGTGCCCGTTCATCCACAAGGACCTTTACCAGGCCATCAACAACAACAACAACAACCTCCACTATCTAATCAGAATCATCCAACTAATTCACATCCACAAGGAATGGGACAACAAATTCCACATGGACCAATACCTTTAACATCACAACCACAAGAACAGACAAGTCTATCGTATCAGCCTCAGGGGTGAGGAAAATTCATTTTACAATCAAGAAAATTAATTCTAATTTAAATTCATTATTTATTTTTTGGGTTATTGATTTTTTTTTTTTCATGAGAATTTATTTTTATTTATTTGGTTATTATTTAAATTAATTAATTAATTGTTTTTAGTTGGATTTATTGATTAATATGAGTTGGCTTGTGGTGAAATTTATTTTAGATCTAATAAAATTATGTGTAATTGTGAGAATTGATGAATTTGGTTATTTATTTTTTGAATTTTAAATATCTGTATTTATCTATATATGTATTTATTTTTTTTTTGTTGAAGATTTCCACCTCAGGGTGTACAGATACCAGTTCAATACGTTCCTTTAGGTACACAAGGACCACAATCTATCAATCATCAGCCACAATATGCTCCACCTAATGGACAGCATATGATGTGAGAGCCCATTAAATGTTAAATAAAATGCGGTTCATTATTTGTTTATTACTAATTTAAAAGACGAATATGCGTAAGTGATTTTTAATTGAGAAAGAAACACTGACGAAAAAATATTGAGCAAAAAAAAAATACTGTTGAATAAAAAGATTAGTAGAAAAACAGTGATGGAAATAATATAAAATTATATTAAGAAATAAAAACATCACGGCGGGAATTTCGTAGTAATAAACGAAATTAAATAATTAACAATTAATATTTCAAATAATCGAATGGGTAAATTTCATGCCTTTTAAATTATTACAGTTAATTATATTTAAAAAAGTCGAAAAACAAATGCAAAAACTATATAAATTAAATATATAGATATTATTTATGTTTGATATAAATAATAATTGCATTCCTTTTTTGTATCGACATTGCGCTCGATTTATTATCAGAATATTTTCCGTTGTGTTAATGAATGAAATATTTTTAAATAAATACACATGCATAATGCAAACTGTATAATGAACTAATAAGTATATGTATATGTTTTATGTTTGTTTGTTTATTCATATGAATTTATAATATTCATTGCATACAGTAGTCGATTTGATTGAAAATAAAAATTATAACTTAATCGACGAGCATAATGTTTATAATAGCAACAAAAAAAAAAAAACAAAAAAAAAAATGCTACATTGCAGGGGATCTAGTCTGTCCATTGTAAATAATCATGTTGTAATTTGGAATTATTCAAGCGCGATCGGGAAATAAAAGTAAAGTGTGAATAAAAAAAAAAAATAATAATTACATGATAAATTAAAAATGAATAAATGGCTAAAAAGCACCAGGCAAATCCCACATCTGTCAACGATTTGATAAACATAAATAAAATATATTATGTGGAATAATAGTAATAAATAAATAAATGGAATACGTGAAAAAAAAAAAATGAATCCAAATAAATTATAGTTAATCTTGTTATATACTTTATATATAATAATTATTAAATGTTTTGATCAAATTTATTTTTATTTTCTTCATTTTCTCAATGTATTATTTACTCTTTGATTATTATTTAATTCGAACAAATGAAATTACTAATAATTATGAGGAAATGCAATTAATTATTGTTATTAAAAAATTTCTCAAGATTTATAATAGATTAGATGATGAAGTAGCCTCCTCTTTTCAATTCTATATCCATTAAATTTATTCATTCTCTGTATTAATGACTAATACACAAAATGCAGATAAATAAAATAATTCTTTATATTATTTATATCAATATCTCTTTAGGAAAAAATAAATAAATGGATATAAGATCTATCTGTAATTAAATTCAATGTTATTATTGATTAATTAAATTATTCCTTGAATCAATTACCAATAATTTAATTATAAAAAAAAAAAAATAATATACAATTATTTGAATTTTTTTTTTTCATTTATTTTCTTTTACTGCTGTGCTTTTTGTATTACTTATAAATCAGATAAATTGAATTAATCTAAGAAAGACGAAGCAGAAATGATGACGATGATGAAGATGATGCTGGGTGTAAATAGAAAAAAGTGAAGATTAAGAGTGAGAGATTAATGTGAGAGAGTGACAGTAAAAATACCAGATAGCTCGTGACTGCCTTCTCCACCTGGTGGCTTCTTATACATCTGGCTCAAGGATGAACTCATGACTGCGAAAAGGCATTCATTTCAAAAACTGAAGGAAGAAAAAAAAAAAAAGTTATACATATATTTATACATCTGTATGTGGGTATCGCAATCACAACGCTCTTCTTCGCATTTATATGTATTACGTTAAAAATAGTATTCAAGGTTTTAACTTGAATGTAGAAAAAATGTAAAACAAATTCAAACTTTAGTAGAAATTTTTTATTTTTTTATTTATTTGTTTTATTGTCAAAATTCTCCTCCCTTTGGAAGGAAAAAAAAAATATATATATAAAATTTTTATGGCTATGATTGCACGAATGTTTCGAAACGATGTTTTATATTTATGATGACTATTTAGATGTTTAGATTTTTGTTGCGGATGTTTCGATGTTCTGGGATGAAATAAGAGAAAAAACTGAAGTAAATGTGAATTATTATCTATATGTATCTATACATACTCAAAGATTTATCTTATTTTTTTTTTTTTTTAATGTATATACACGAGACATGAGAATTGTGATGGAATGTGTTGTAAGAAGTATAAAACTAATGTTTAAATAATTGATTATTTATGAAATACATAAAAGAGCTTTTTCATTTCATCACAAATTATTTTATTTTTTTTCTTTGCTGTATAAAATAATATTAATCTTCAGTCAAATTTATGTTGGTTTTAAATAAAAAATTATGTCAAGTTAAAAATTTTTAAATATTTATCAATAGTTATCTTAAAGTTACAAGGAAACAAAATTGATTTATCTCTGGCGCCATTTTAATTTTGAAAATTAAATAAAAGTGAAAAAATTCGGCGCCATGTATATATAGTAAAGTGAAATTTATGTTGTCTGGTTGATAAATGATCATGGTGGCGCGAGTTAATTAATTATGTCGATATAAAAATAATAAATTCGTGGAATTTTTGTTTATATAAAATTGTAATACATAGTTCTTGTTTAGTGCGACTGGTTGGTATATATGATAACATGTATATGAGACAGAAGAAATGTTATTTGCGACTAGACAACATGTTTTTGATCGACCTTGCCACTTTTTGAGGTAATACATATGTGTTTTTATTAAAAATCACGTCATTTAGGGTTTTATCATATTATTTACCACAAAATTTAGCAAGGAAATTAAAATTATAATATCAAATGTGACTAAGATCAATGTTGTTTTCTTTCTATATATTTTTTTTAAATTTATATATTATTTTATTCGAAATTTATTTCATCAATGTAAAATATACATCGTTTTAATTGTTTTTTCCTCCTAATAATTCAACAACAAAATTCATATTCATCCGCATTTATTTTTTGTTGATAAATTTTTTAATTCTCAGAATTAAGATCATGTGTGAGATTATCATAAATTAACAATTTATTTAAAAGCGAATATTCTAAATTACTTCTTTCTCTCATATCACTACTAATCTTATGAAATCCCGGAACATTCCAAGAATATTTTTTTAACCAATAAAAAATAAGGAGGAAAAAAAAAAAAAACGTTTAGACGTTTTATTTATCAATTTAAAAATTATAATATAATACAACAATTATTGTATACACTATAATTATAATTTATCAATTATTATTATATTTTTCTGTTCATCTGCATGGATATACGAAGAAGAGTGTGAAGGATTTCACGCGGTGGCCTCTCATAATAATGCATATAATTATATACACTTCTTGAATATATTCAAGCATAAATCGTTATTCAGAGAAAAGTCATCGCGAGGTTGCTCTAAATTCTTCCAAGATGACATCTCGTCATACATTTTACTCCATACCCATTTTGTCACAAACAAATCATTAGAATAATGTAGAAAAAAAAAAAAAATTCTCTTCCATTTTTCAATCAAATAAAAAAAGATGAAAATTAATTTTATTTTCTCTTTAAATAATTTTAAAGATGTCATAATATTTAATTGGAGAATAAAAAGTATTATTAATTAATGTTGAGAGAATGATTGTGACTATGAAATTAATTGTTGATTAGACATGGAAAAATCCCTTATAATTATTAATTTTCTGTCTCGAAGAAATGAAATATTACTTCAAGATCATTGAGCATGATGTTTAATATTTATTTAATTTTTTTTTTTTTTCCTTTTTCAATCTCATACTGAGCCTATTGGTTAAAATATATTCCTCCGTTACTTCTCAGGACAAACTGGAAAATGTGGGGGTCTTTACATATATGTGTATATGTATACCAATAAGATGTTTTTATGGTGGGGCTGAACATTTTCTATATAACTTGCCGATCACATCAGCCTCCTCTCATAACTTGTCAGAGTTAAAAACCTCCTGGTTTAATTTTTGTTTAAATATTTTTCCCCTCAAAAAAATTAGTTTTACACAAAGGTGAGTAACAGTGTTCTGAAAAAAATAAATAAATAAATGAATTAATACATCAAACTACCTCTTATTCATTTCAATGATAATTAAAAAAGTGAAAATAAATTCAACAAAGATGAAAGAAAAATCAAATTCAGTGAATTATTTTTCTAATAATTATTTCGATAAATTATTTAATTTTTTTTTTTGTTATGTGAGAATATTTTGTATGTACCTGATTTTTTTTTTCTTCTAATTTTCAGATGATGATTGTGCCGTTGGCCTTAGTGGTCGTCTTGGCAGCGATTTCAAGTTGCGATGCAGCAGTTAATGAAGCTCGACCACATAGTAATCGTCCAGGAAGATTTTTGTCGCTTCCAATTGCCCAAAAATGCGCAAACCGTAAGTTGTTTTTTTCATCAATTTATTTCATAATCCTTTCATCCATTCCTCTCCATTCAAATAAAATTAATTCAATAATTATCACTGGAAAAAAAAAAATACATAATTATCATTGAGTTAATAAATGTAAATTAATTCAATTATAAAATACGTGAAGATGGAATTTTAAATATTTCTCTGAAGCGTTGAGTGAAAATAATAGTTACATTAGATGTTTCGCACTATTCAATCGGTGTCACCAGATTAAAATAAATAAATAAATAAATAAATAATTGAATAAATAAATAAATAAATAAATAAATAGTGATACCGCCTTTGGGTGATTGAATAATTTACATTCATTGTCAATGTACGCATTAAAATTTCTCAATAATTCACAATAATTAATAACTATTTTACACTTCAATTAGCTTAAATTAAATAACACATTTCAACTTAATAATAAAAGTGCAATCGATATTTTAAATGATTTAAATTCTTAAGATTAAAAAAAAAAATTAATTTATTATATTTTAAATATTTCAATGGAATTTTATTTTTCCTCCAATTGTTCATGATATTTATTTATATCTTCTTGCAAGTATGTGTGTGTGTGTGTAACACTTTCGCCACTCCATTTTCACACAAGACGTAATACATCTTTGGGATGGGTGCGCCATTACCATAATACCAAAACGATTCGATCTGCACGACGATATGTTACGGCATCAAATATGTAATACTTATTTAGAGAAAGACTTGAAAACTTTCTTCGCGGTCCTTATATATATATATTTTTTTTTTACTTTATACAAGTGGCGAATTAATAATGGCATCGAATTAAAATATGATGCCACATACTTTCTTATTCATATGAGATTAAATATTTGGATATGTGACGATAATGAATAAAAGACGATTCAATTTTGAAATGATGAATTAAAATGTATAATTATTTGAATAGAAAATATTGAATAAATATTTTATTATATAAATTGGTAATTTAAAATAAATAAATTGATTATTTATTTTGAGAGAAATTAAAATTTGAATAAATATTTTATACATTATGGAAATTTTGTTCATTCTATCAATTTTTAAACGTAATATTTATGAATTTAAATAAACAAATAAATATAAATTATTATTGCAATTGCTTTCTCTATAAATTTATCTATTGAATGAATCGAAATTTATTATTATAATATCACAGACAAAAAGCTTTCATTATTACCGATGACAATGACAATAATGACGAAAAATACAAAAACAAATTTAATATTTGTGAGTACACTAATTACAAATTTATTATTGTAGATACGCGCGGGTGAAAGTTACATGGCATTTGACCTCTCATAGTGTTTCGCGCAATTATTTTGTAACAATTATTATCACATTGAGTGGGTAATAACGATGAGAGAATCGCTTGAGCACGCTTTCTAAGGTGTCACGAAAGATCCGCATCTATTTCTCAATCGCCTTCTTCAACGATTACCCCGCATTCGAGCCATTAAAAAAAAAAAAACATCGACCTTTAACTGGACATGATGAATAAATAAATGTTGGGGGGAGACATGTTTGTCATCCTTATTCACAAATAACAATCTAAAAATTTTTAAAGCTACTACATAAAACAAAATAACACCAAAAAAATAAAAATACATTAACGTCACGCAAATAAATTTAACCTTTTAAAAAATATCATAAACTAATCAGGCTTATAAATTTTATCAAGTATCAATTTTTTTCTACTTTTAAAATATACATATTTATTATAATTATTAAGATAAAAAAATATTTATCACGTCATTTTTACTTAGAGTCAAATAAATAAAACAAGTTATAGTATAAACAAATGAAAAAATAATTATTTTTATATGTATTGCCATGATATTTTATTTATAATCTATCACGAGCTTGGCTTATATGCACGAGCGATCGGGCCGTGGGAGTTAAAATCACTGTACACTCTTCAAAGACTACATCAAGTGTCGTAACATTTGCTCATATGAAATTATTCATGCGGATGTGGTGTACCGACGTGCAAAACCAAAGAGAAAAAAATTCTGCAACGAGATCTACAAGTCACAATAGAAATAATAAATAATAAAAAAAAAAAAAAAGGAAAAAAAAAATTTTAATAATGACTTGATAGTGTTGCATTGTTTTTTTTTTTATTGCTATTATTATTACCGTTATTATTATTATTTTTTCATCACTATTTGCAACAACAATTGAATGGCAGTGTGACATGTGTAGTAAAATTAAAATATCGCAGAAATATTTACACACGTTGATAGGATAATCTTTTGTTTTAATGTTAAACAATTTTCCACATTGAAGAATTTTTTTTTTATTATCTTTAAATTATTGCTATTTAATTTCTTTTCTCATTTTTTTTTTAGTAGTAGAATCTATTGGTGTTTTGTATTGAGAAATAATAAATTCTGAGAACACATTTGTTACTTAAATATATATAATAATAATGTATGTACGTGATGTTTTATTTTTCTGATGGCCTCTTACAATTGAGTATGTGACCAATGGTCGTAACGAAAAAGTATTCGTAAATATATCCGTGACTTTACACACTTATTGGGGCCACACCTTTCATGTAACACTTTCTCGAAAGGTTCATGTGTATATACCTTATTTATTTTATCCATTTATATTTAAAATATATTCTCGACTGTTTGAAAAATAAATTTGCCCCAAATATTCAATTAATTATTCAGTATTGAATTAATAATGAAGAAGAAAAAAAAAATAATTAACATTTAATATTTTATTTACGCTCGCAGAATGTAATTTTATAAGATTGATATTTTTATTATAAATAATTCTTAATGTGTTGGAAGATTTAATAATATATTTCGTCTTAGAATTGAGTGAAAAAAAAAATTTTTTTTTTCGTGTATTTCAATTCTTTTATTTTATTTATCTATTTTTATATCTTTCAATTTCCCTGATGATTGTTCGAGAAGTTGAATTACAAGACGATATAGTGGCTCTTTGTGGGAAACCGGTTGTCAGTGATTAAATTACTATTTGAAATGGCCATTAACAATCGTGGCTTTGACTCTTCGAGCATTAAGGTCATTAAAAAGAAAATATCACAAAAATATAATGAATTACTAATTAATTCTAATGGTGGTAACTATATACTCCATTAACAATAAATTATATCTGAATTTATTTCGAGAGTTAGAAATATGTTGTGTAGTAATAAAATTAAAAAAAAATATTTGTGTACAAATAACACACGTTGGAATCATTATTATGTCATGATTGGGAGGCTCGGCCAACTTTTTTTTTTCTCTCATTTTTACATTCAGGTTTACTGTTCGTGCGAGAGAATTAATGATTTCGCAAGTAGCGTCATCGTTGTCGCGCCGGTAGCAGTAAATTGTCGATAAAATGAGACGCTATGAGAACATGTTTTTCGCATCACGTAAACAGCGAGACTATTGACATTTCAGTTAATCCACGTGCAACTTTATCACGTTTCTTCTTTCATTTATCTTTTCATTGCAAGTATCTATTTTTCTTTCTCAATTACCGTCTGGGTTTTTTTCTTTTTTTTCTTCTTATTTATTATTTCTCATTTAACGTCTAATTATCTCGTTAGTGAGGAGTGAAAGTTTGAGAGACAAACTCACATTCGAATGAAACCAACGAAATTATCATGGAATAAATACCTGTAAAAGAAAGAAAAAAATTACATTTAATAAACATTTTTTTATATTAAATATTATAAAATAATTTTGTAATGAAGAAAAAGCTTTTGAAGGTCAAGTTAAATTACCAATGGATTAAACACATTGATGAATAGATATACGCAATACTAATTAAAGAGAAACTTAAATTACATCAACGTGAAAAATTACTTTGATTATTACCATCATTATTGTCTTCTCTTTTTTTATTGTTGTTATATGAGAACAAATAAGATGAGAAACAATGAAAAATGTTGATGATATGTTGCGTCACTCAGTGCATGACCCTGATGTAAATAACAATTGAAATTTCGTTCATTTTCCTAATTATTTTTGTTTTCTACTTTCAGGACCGAAAGAATTTAATTTCCGGGGCCACAATTATTTTTTGAGCACACATATACCAGCGCACGCAAATCAAAAACTTGACTGGTTAGATGCAAGAAATGTTTGCAGAGAATATTGCATGGACTTGGTGTCAATTGAAACTCAAGAAGAAAATAATCTTATCTTCCGAACAATTCAACAAAGTCAGTATTATATTAAGAAAATATTATTTTCTCAATTATTATCATTAATATTTTTTTCTACTATTTACTAAAGAATATTTCCTACCACATAATTTAAAATAATTATTAATATAATTGAATTCATGCTGATTTGATAAGTACATTAAAATCATTGAATAAAAATTATTAATAGTTAATAGAGAAAGTTGAATTTTATAAAATATATTTTATCAGAATTTAAGGAAATAATAATCAATTTGAATTCATTAAAAATATCAATTTATAGTTGAAAGGTTGAATATATACAGTTATTATTTTCTGGAGAGAAATATTTTAATTCAAATATTGAAAAGGTCAAAGTGATGGTGATGAGCTTCAAGGTAAAATGTGGTAGCATTAGTCTGTTGTAAGTGGGTTGAGGTTAGAAAACCACATCATTTTACATAATAATCCGGTGTAAAAAATGCTTCGATATTTCTAGATAATTTTATTCAAATGTAGTTGAGAAATCCATTAGAAACTGAACAAAACCCCAAGATTTAATAATATTATTCAATTATCTCAAGAAATGATACCTCAGTTAACCTCACTTATTTCTCAATTTTTTTTCTACTTATATCAATTGAATAAATTAATTAATTAATAAATTTTTGTTGTATTTTTAGATGATGTTCCTTATATTTGGACATCTGGTCGTCTCTGTGACTTTAAAGGTTGTGAAAATCGTCGTGATTTAGAACCAAAATCAATTTATGGTTGGTTTTGGTCAGCGAATCGTGAAAAAATGGCACCAACAAATCAATCGCCAAATGGCTGGAATTACAATCCATGGTCACAAAGTGGACACAAGAAAGTACGTCAACCTGACAATGCTGAATTCGATATAAATGGCACAACTGAATCCTGTTTATCTGTATTAAATAATGTTTATAATGACGGTCTTGCTTGGCATGATGTTGCGTGCTATCACACAAAGCCATTTATCTGCGAAGATTCTGAAGAACTTCTTAATTATATTGCGAGTACCAATCGTGGAATTCGACTTTAAAACAATTATCATTTGTTTTCCAATTTTCTATTGCATTTTTATGAAATTTATTTTTTGAACAAAACAATAAGATATAAATAGTTAAAATTTATCTAATGAAATGAACAAAAAAAAATGAGAAATTTTCAATACATTTTTTTTTTTTTCAATTATTCTCATCTCTACTTAATTTTATATTTTAATTACTTTTAATTGATTTATCATTTAAAAAACTTATATGTCTATTTATTGATGTAAGAACTTGGCTCTATCACTGCTCTATTCTGTACATTTGCGAATAAAATGATGATGAAATCTTGTGTTCAAAAAAAAATAAATGAAAATAAAATTTAACATTTTATTCAATACCTCTTTTGCTTTAAGTATCCACCCAATCTTCGTCTTCTTCATTGGCTGTTGATTTTTTTTGTTTATTCAATGCTTCTTTGTGTCGTAGAATTTTTTTCAATTTTGCATTACGTCGCGCTTGTGCTTTTTTCAAATCTTTTACCGTTGGTCGTTTACGTGGAAGGGACGTTGGATCTGAAAATTCGCCAAATAAATATAAATAAATGTATTTATATATATATACTACTAATAATAATGTAAATAAAAAACTTACGATCTTCAGGAATATTCATTTGTTTTCTCAATACAGTACGCACTTGTCTATTAAGAATTTCTCTACATTGATCATCAAACCCAATTGGTAACCAGCCACGTTTCTCATGGCACTTTGCGCCTGGTAATGGAGCTGGAAGTTTGGCCAACATCTCTTGAATTTCATCGCAATGTACATCGCAATACTGAAACAAAATAATAAAATAAGTTTACAATAAAATAAAATAAAATAAAATAAATTAAGAAATTAAAAAAAATCAACCTGATAAAACATTTGTCTTGAAGGTGGAATAATACCTTCACGATAAATATAAACATCATCACTTGAATATTTTTCCGTTTTTGTATCCTGTACATCTTTCATATTTGTCAGCACTGCAGTTTTTGGTTTAGACATTGACGCTGATTTATAAGGCAATATATAATTGGAATACGTTCTTTTACCCTTTATACTTTGTTCCAATCCATGCATTGATTTAAGTCGATAATCAAGTGTTTGATATATTCTTGCTGATGGATCTTTACGTGGATCATAGCCTAATCGTACCCACATAACTCTCCATGGTCCAGTAACAAAATAATACGCCACAGTTGGTAAAAGAATTCGCAATTGATCACCGGTAAATTTTGATTTTCGCATTAATGCAGTTTTCGACCAAATTGGACGTTCATCAAAGATCGAACGTACCAATTGTAAATGAGAATTATTAAGGAATTTAACAATCATTGCTGCCCCAATGCCTTTTGGTGGTTGTGTTGGGATCGTTGGTGAATTAAAGTAAATAAAATTTGAAAATCCAGCGCGTCTTTTGCGCGTTTTACCAACGGCACTATCAATGCCCGAATCTTTTGTTTCAGTTTTCATACTGTATTGTTGTACACTGTCCATACGACTGAACACAGCTGGTGGAAGAAAATATGGAACCTTATTGTCGAGCCAATTCAATGATGGGATTTTTGTTGGGTAAATGGAGTCGTAAATACACTCGTTTTTCTTTAGATTTTTCATATTACGAGTTACTGGAAGATATTGAAAGTCACATAGACCGGTAAAACGAAATTCTGTTGATACACGACCAATAACTTTCAATTTTGGTAGTGTATAATCTTTATCATTTGATAAATTTTCGTATTTATGACGATCAAATGTCGGTGGCATATTTTTATCACATTGTCTACCAAATGGCAGAGTTGTTTTTGTCAATGATTTTTCTCTATTACTATCATTAATATTTTTAATTTCATTTTGCTTTTCATTATCATTATCATTATTATCAATTGATATTTGTTTCTCAGTGTCATGGTCTTTCATTTCAGTGTCAATGTTGGAATTATTCATTTCATTTGTTAATTTATCTGTTACTCGGCCATTATTTGGCATTGCTGAAATTAAATCACGATAATCTGGTGGTTCCTTTGCTTTCGAGATCTCTTCAGACTTTTTAATTCGTGATTTTTTCACACGAATACGTAATAAAAAACCAGAAACTTCGTGTCTATCACCACAAGCAGGCTTGCAGTAACCATCACTTGTTCTAAATCTCAATTCCAATCGTCGATTTAAAGTATTTACAGTCTGTTAATAAATTTAACAAATGTTTTATTTTATCAATAAATAAAAAAATCACATAGTTATTTATATAACAATAATAAAATTGTGACATACATACAGTGGATATTGAAGTGAGTCCACCTAATGTTTCAATGGCTTTATCAGGATTCACAACATTTCCAGGATATCTAATGCAAATAAATTTCTTATCAAAGTGATGTCCTCCAGGTAAAATTGGACCTCTATCCTCATCTAACTCATCACAATTCGTAAATTTATCACTTTTATTTGCCTTTGGATCCTGAAAAAAGAATTTTTATTTCCAATGTATAAACTGATGTATATATATATGTATATTTATTTGAATAAATTAATTAATTGATAATAATGATTTACATTGTCATTAAGTTCTTCATAGCTAGCAGAATCCTCGCTTTCAACAGTGTCATTATAATCTTTTATATTAAAATCTTCATCTTTTTGATCGTCGACGTTGTCGAGTAAATCGTCAATATCATCCATTATTATATTTAATTATTTAATTTTATTGAATAATTTATTGAAATAAAATCAATGATAATCTCACAGTTTATTATCAAACGTAAAATAATGGAGATAACGAGTTTTATTTATCTATTTATTGTTATAAAATAATAATACCACTCGTGTATTCATGTACGGTAAATTTGAGGTTATGTTTCATTCGGGAAAATCTCTGAATCCAAATGTAAATGTGCCTAGAGAAAATTACCGGCACCTGGAAGATAGCCAATTAAATTATTTCATTGTTAGCAGCAATAATCTTATTTTGTAATGGAAAATTTCTTAAACCAACCAATAACAAATTATGAAAATTTACATCTATGCGCAAAATTACTGCGCATATAATATACCCGCGCAGTTTTAAATTGTATCAAAAACTATGTTTGATAATTAGAGATATCTTCGTTTGTTTACGTGGCTTTGGTTTACTCGTTAAGGTCAATTGAACAGAAATAAATATTGTGTCACCGGAATAGTCTTTGATAATTGAGAATTCAATTAGTATTGTCCAAAGTGTCGTTGGGAATTATATTTATATATTTATGAAAGTGAAAAATACATGAAAAATTATATTAATAATTATTTTATTTATTCATTCAGTTTATAATATAAATTTTATTTAAATTATCAGTGTATATATTTAATAGTGAAGTATTTGAATATTAAAATAAATTATTCAAAGTGTAAATATTTATAATAAATAATTAAAAACGATGTTTAATTGTTTGACAATGAATCCGGGAATTTTATCCACACAAGAAAGCACAATAAATTCATCATTTATATGTCGCATTTGTCACGAGGGTACATACTTTCTCTTTTTAATTTATCATTATCATAATAATTATAATGAAAATAAATAAATCATTATAAACAAAAGCTTTATACGCGTTAAAATATATCCCAGATAAATTAATTTTTCTATTTTTTTATTTCATTTTTTCAGGCAATAATAATGAAGAATTAGTTGATCCTTGTGAATGTTCTGGCACTGTGGCTTTTGTTCACATTAGTTGTTTAGAAAGATGGCTTATCACATCCAACACTCGACATTGTGAATTATGCAATTATGAATTTACAATTCAGAAAAAAAATAAACCCTTCACATATGTGGTGAGTAAATCCAGAACAAAATTATAAAATAAAAATATTTTTTTAATAATTTCTGACAATTAAATTAAAATATATTATTAAAGAATTATAGTAAACAAATAATTTAACAGACGTTTTTGTTGTATTATATAAAAATGTAAATAAATTAATGATAAAAATGAAAATATAAATTTTAAAATTGAATAAAAATTATTTATATTAACAAAATGATAAAATTAATTCACATTTCACATTTTAAGATTTTTATTTTATTTATTTATTCATTTAAATATCTATTAATTATTGTTTTAATATTTTTTTTTTATTTCAGTCATTTTGCAAGTGGTTTAAATCAATGAAGAATAATAATCCACGAATATTAATTTGTGATATTATTTGCCTTTTATTTTTAACACCAATGTGTATTGTTGCAACGTATCTTTGTGGACTTGGTGCAATTTCTTATGGACGAAATAGATTTTGGGAAAGTGTCGGTTTGATTACTTTGAATTTAATGTTATTAATTACTTATCTTATTTGGCTCATCGTAACTATCAGGTAAATAAATATTTATTATTTATACATTTGATACATTTTTTTTTCTCTAATTTATTTCTTAATTTTTCAACGATTTAAATTTTTATTTTGTCTAGTTTTCATTTAAAATCCTGGGAAAAATGGTGCGAACTAGATAATGAAGTTGAATTAATTTTAAATCATCAACTGAATGATAATAGAATGAGTGAAATAAATATTATTAATGTTAATTCATCATTTGTTTATAATAATGAATGTAATAATAATATTAATATTGGATGGTCACCTGATGTAACATCAGAATTACCATCAATTATTTAATTTTAATAATTTTTACTTACGTAAATGAATTTTTAATTAAAAATATTACCAAATAAAATTTTTTACATAATTAAATTTGAATATAATGATAATAATATTGTGTGAAATTTATTTTTTATTAATTAAAAAATAAATTTAAAGAGACACAATAATTCATTTTTGATAAATAAATTTTTTTATGAGGTAAATTATTTATAAATATTTTTTAATATCTGTTAACAATACTCTATCTTACTTTTACTATGTGCCAAAGGATATTTTCGTGAGATATTGTATCAATTTATTATTTTAAGATAAAGAAAAAAAAAATGAAGAAGAAAAAAATTCTTTGTAAAATTTTATTTATCACAAATTTAAAAATTAAAAATTAATTTAAATATCAAGTTAAATAATTAATTGTTGGTATTTTATTATTGTAAAACGTTGAGAATTATATATTGTATAAATGTGTCTTACATATATCAGTTCAAAATTTTTTTAAAAATATTTTACTGATTGAGTAATGTCCAAAATAAAGGAAATGATTGTATCACTAACATTAAATTGCCATCTATTTTCTGTCACATTTCTATGACGAAGCACAATAATATGTCACTAACTATGCCATTTAATACAACATAACATGCAATATCCACTGAAGATAATAAAAAAAAAATATATAATATATTAATAACTAAATAAATTGTCCTAATAAAAAATATAAAAAAAATTCGATTAAATAACACAAAAAAATAATTCTGATAAACACAAAACAATTAAAATTATTATTCAATTATTTATCATCATCATTTATATCAATAAAATTAATATCCCCATTAAAAACGCAATTGTTAACAATAAATAAATAAATAAAAAAATATTAATCATCGAAAATAAATATCAAATATTTAATAAAATAATTTTAGTTACTTCATAATTATAATAATTTTTTTTTTTAATATTTATATCAAAATGTAATAAATTTTTTTTATTGCAAGTGATAAATTACATGTTTTCTGTAAATTAAAATTTAAAAAATAAGAGTTGGATAATATTAACCCCGATATTTCTAGAATATAATATAAAATAATATACATGAGAGTGAAATCACCTGTTCACATCATTTTTATTCATTGTCTTAAATTATTTAATTCTGAGGTATCATTGAAAAGCTTTGTAAGCTACCTAGTTATACTCACCCTCTTTTTATACAACTCATTTGTATATAAAATAATAATAGTGCAATAATAATAAAGCGTTATGATAAAAATGTATTGACAGTTTACGACCGACTTATAAAACAAAATAAATTGAAGGTTGTGTATATTAAAAATGTGTGCTGTCTGTGGCTTTTTTTAATCAGTTAGCAATTTATGTAATAAGATTATCATGTCAAGGGAAGATATATGTGCTTTTGGGCTGAATAAAAATACAAAGAAAGATTATAATCAAAAAGAAAATTAAATAAAACAATTGATATAATAAATAAAAAAACTTTACAAATATTTTAAGTTAAATCAAATATAAACGAACATTATCGACAATAAAAACGACAATTATTATTTAATTAATTGTCCAAAATTTTTTTAAACTATAGTTAAAATCATTTATTATTTTTTACTAATGATTTTTTAATTAATAAAAAAAAATAATATTAATTACAATTTCTAAAAATAAAAAAAGTTTTTTTTTTTATCTTTAGGTAAAAATATTTTTTATTTCAAATATACAAGATATTACTTTGAAAATTACTATAAAGATAATTTATTTATTTTTTTTTTTCAAGTTTGAATCGTTCGAATACCTAAAAGAAGTAGGTTAATGATAGATGACGTAGTTTTAAATAAATTCTCAGGTATATTTTCAGAGTTATTATTTTAATGAGTAGTTTCAATAAAGGTATAGAGAAGATAAAAACGTACAAACTGATGACTATTGACAAAGTACTAAGTCTTTATCGTCAAATCAATGATGAAATTATAGTTTATAATTTATAAATCCCTGTAAAACATTTCAATTAATTTATAAAATATTTATTTATTAAATTTACAGTGGAGAATTTAAATATATTCATTCTAGAATAATATTTGAATTTTTTAGAAATCAAAAAGAAAAAAAAATATTATATATAAATAAATAAATAAATAAATTAATAAAATTTAGGATGACACATGTGACTAATCTATCGATGAATAAACTTCAATAAAGGGTGGGAAAGTATATAAATACGTATATGTATATTTATTTAAAGCACATGCGCATTATAAATATAATGTTGTTACCATAACAACCACGTGTGGGGTTGTAAAAGTCACCACTTTTCATTGTCTATCGAAACTTCGACGTAGGCACAAGTGAAAGAATACAAAGAAAATAAAATAAAAGCGTAAAATTTGTTATAAAACATTTTTAAAATTTATCTGATGAAAAAATAATTAATACAAAAAAAATTAATTAAAAAATCTTAAAATAAATTTAAAAATTAATTAATATAAAATTTATCTATCATTTAAATTAATTCAAAGTGAAATTTATGAATACAGTAATTTTATAATAGATTTAATTATTCATTTATTTGTTTAAATAAACAAAAAAATAAATTTAATAATTCTAAAATAATTAAAAAAATAAAAAATAAAAATTTATCTTTTATTTAAATTAATTCAAAGTGAAATTTATGAATACAGTAATTTTATAATAGATTCAATTATTTATTTATTTGTTTAAATAAACAAAAAAATTAATTTTATAATTCTAAAATAATTAGAAAAATAATAAACAAAAATTTATTTGTTATTTAAATTAATTCAAAGTGAAATTTATAAATACAATAATTTTATAATAGATTTAATTAATCATTTATTTATTTAAATAAACAAAAAAATTAATTTAATAATTCTAAAATAATTAAAAAAATAATAAATAAAAATTTATCTTTTATTTAAATTAATTCAAAGTGAAAATAATAAATAAAATAATTTTATAATAAATTTAATTATTCATTTATTTGTTTAAATAAACAAAAAAATTAATTTAATAATTCTAAATCAACTAGAAAAATAAAAAATAAAAATTTATCTTTTATTCGAATTAATTCAAAGTAAAATTAATAAATAAAATAATTTTATAATAAAATTAATTATTCATTTATATTATTTATTTTTCCATTAGATATTTCTCAAGGAATTCATTATCATATTTTATTTTATTTCACTTTCAACAAGTTCAATGAACTATTTTGTGAATTAAATAAATATCAAAATGTTTGCATTAAGCTTAAAAAATAATTGACGTTATTACCTGACGTGTTTTATATGTCAGGTACACACAGTTATGTGACAAGTTTGTGGGGCTTTATATTCATGGTCGTGTTGCAGTCAAGTGAGTGACATTGGAAGGATATAAATACATATATATATACATACATATAATATAAATACACTGATAGACCTCAATGGGTCAAATAAAAGTTTGCACATGTGGATAATAATTCTTCTTGCATTTGTACTTAAATTAATATTAAAAAAATTAAAACGATACGAACCAGTTAATTCTTTAAACAACAACAACAATAATAATAACAATAATAATTGTTATGTGGGAAATAAAATAATACGATATCATGGTTAAAATAATTTAAATAATAATTATTTATCTGAAGAGAAAAAAGAAAAATTTAATTGTAATTTTTTTTTTTTTTTTGTTTTTATTTTTGTGGGTGGATGATTTAAATAAATTTTTTTTTTAAAAGTGTGAGGTTGGTGAGTGGTGTTGGAATTTGTTTAGTGAAAGGACGAAAAGGAGATTGGGGTAATTCATCATGTGAGTTAAATGGCCGTAATAATAGCCGGCCACTGTGACAGAAAATTACTATGGGCAATTGCCTGGACACTGGTGAGTTTATTTATCAATTAATTATATCTAGTTTATTTTTTTATTTATCAAAATGCTGCTTAGTCATTTTAGTTAATTATATTATTATTTTTTTAATAAAGAAATATTTAAAATTATGATAAATTAATTTTTATTTTATTATTTTATAATGTGGATATTTATGTGGGAATTTATTAAAATTAGGGTTGAATACTAAAAATAAAAATATGATATAATAAATATTTATTTATATTTTTAGTTTTTTAAATAATATTAAAAAAGATTTTTTTTTTTTTTTTTTTTTTTTTTTTTATTATTTTGTTCGATAGGGAAAAATGATCAAATGACGAATGTGATTTGATTGTTTAAATAATGCATGTTGATCGTCAGAAATTTGTATGTATGTAAAGTTATAGTCACGCGAATTTTTCTTTTATCATATAAATAATGTCCCAAAATAAACGCAAGATTTTAAATGATGTTAATGTGGTTTTTCTTGCGTTAATTTTGAGACACTATTTACATGTAAATTCAGTTTATAATAAATTCTCAAGGGAATTTCTACCACTAGTTGAATACTAAAAATAAAAACAAAATATAACAAATATTTATTTAATACATTTAATTGAAAAAAAAAATTTTTTTTTTGTTCAAAATTAATTTAAATTTATTTAAATTTATTTTGATTTTATATTTCAAAAAAAAAATTTAATATATTACTTAACGTTGAATATAATTTTATTCCTAGCAATTATAAATTTGAATATGAGCGAAAAAAGAAAAAAAAAATGTAAAGATAAAATACAAAAAAAGAAAATAGAAAAAAAATAATATAAAAAATTAAATACCACAGCGATGAAAGGTTTGCGTGCTTTTATTCTCCATAAATATATATATTCTCGCTCAATAGTTCACGTCTAAGCTCACGTGAATGAAACAAAGGAAAAAAACGACGAAGGTCTAAACTTGAATGTTTTATCCTCATTATTATCACGACATTTAATAATATGTTTATACAAAACGTCTACGAATTTCTATACAAAAGATCCACGTGACTAAACGAAAATAAAAAAAAAATAGAAAACAATATTTAATAAAGAAAAAAATGATCTTCAAGAAAAATTAGCAAGAAGTAGAAAATCATTTGTATAGTCAGACGCAATTTAAAAAAATTCAAATCAATTAAAATAATTATTTTTTATATAATTAAATTTGTATTTTATGTTTATTTTTCATTGCAAAAATAAATAGAACGTAAAAAATTGATTGGATTGTTATTAAAACAAGTGAAACAATTGATTTATTATTTTTGTTTTTTTTTTTTTTTTTATTTGATTAATTTATTGATTGGTTTAATTTTATATTTATGGATTTAATTTTTGTTTGTTGTTTTATTTGTTAGATCAAAGAAATGGATCGCAGGTGTTCGAGGATGGCGATGCTCAAAGTGTTGGAAAATGGCGTGGGGAGGCTGGTCTTTTATCAACACCCCCTGATGGAAATTTTCCAATGCAAAATGTTGGACCAGTTAAATTTGAACCACCTGATGTCCCTGTTATATTCGTTCTCGGTATGAGCCTTAATAATTTAGAATTAATGATTATTTGTTTGTTTAGAAAATATAAATTTCATTTACGAATTTTTTTAATTATTTAAATTATTTATGAATTTGATTATATTTTTTTTTTTCTTTTAGGTGGTCCAGGAAGTGGAAAGGTGACACATTGCGATAATTTATCACAAGAAAAGAAGGGAATAACGCACATCAATATGACCGATCTTTTGCAACAATATGCACTTGGAAATGGTAAATAAAAAAAATTTTTTCATAGAAAATTTTATGAAAAAAAAAATTTTTTTTTCTTTTAATTATTTTTACAAGTTCAAAATTTCTTTTTTTTTTTATTTAAGAATCAAATTTGAGTTGGATTTAATCCCAATCTGAAATTTAATAAAACAAAACAAAAATTTTTTTTAATTTTTTCAAAATTAATTTTATAATTAAAAAAATTATTCTTTTTTTTATTTAATAGTCACAAAGTGAAATTCAATTTCAATTCAATTTCAATAAAATCCATATTTTATATTTACATTAACTATAATAAATTAAATTTTGATGAAACAAAAAAAAAATTTTTTTCATAAAAAATTCTATCAAAAAAAAAAAAAAAAATTTATTTTTATTTCTCTCAACGATTCTTAAAGTTCAAAGTTTCTTACTTTCCTATTCAAATATCAAAATCAAGTTAGATTTAATCCCAATCAAAATTAGAAAAAAAAAAAAAAAAAAAAATTTTTTAATTTTTTAAAAATTAACTTTCTAATTAAAAAATAATTTTTTATCTATTCAATAGTCACAAAGTGAAACTTAATTCCAATATAATCCATATTTGATTTTTACATTAATTACACAACAATAAATTAAATTCTAATAAAACAAAAAAAAAAAATCCCACAATAAAATTTTAATAAGAATTAAAAAATTAATTACGACTTCACATGAAAAATAATGAGTCATATATAATTTAATATACAATAAACTAAACATATCTATATACACTCTCGTGTATATACATATGTATATGTATAGATAAAGCAGATAATATAGAAAACTTGTAGCCTAGACCGCGAATATTGCGTGAGAAAATCGATGCACCCATACATATACATATGTAAATATGTAATCGATTGCTTTTATAGCTAAAGACACTGTCTATTTGTCGTCGTAATACATATACATATATACATATACACATATAAATATATAAACAACGCATAAACATATAAAAAAAAAAAAAAAAGAATTAATTAAATCCAATTAAACAAGACTTTTTAATAATTTAACAGTCTTAATTAAATATTAATTAATACTCTAAAATATTTATTAAATTTAAAAATGATGAATTAAAATAATAAAAATTAAATGACAATTTAAAATATTGATTAATAAAATTTATTCCCAAAATTATTAATTTAATAAAATTTTTTTTTCCTTATTTCAATTTATTTTTTTTTTATTTTTATGTATTAATTATTATTTATTATTTGTTTTATTGATATTATTATGTATTATTAGGTAATATATTTATTATTATATTTATGTATATATTTATTTATTTATTTTATTTTTTTTTTTAGATATGCAAGATTTTGGTTTGTTGAGTAGCAAAACTGTTGCTGAAGTTTTGATGTTAGAAATGAAAATGTCACCGAGTGCTAAAACATTTCTTGTCAGTGGTTATCCAAGAAATATGCGCGACGTTGTAGAATATTCGGAAAAAGTAAGTAACAATAATAAAATAATAATAAATATAAATTTTAAACGTATAATAATTAATATAAATTAATTTCTAATTTAAATTTCTTTTATTTTATATTCAATATTGGATTGTTTATTAATATTATAAGACTTATTAGATTGTTATGACATAGAAAAAAAATTTTTTTTCTCATCATTTTAACTATTTGTCAATTATATTTTATTCATAAACTAAAATTGTCACGTGAAATCAACGTATAATCATTTTTTCTTGACTCACTAACCTACGTTTCAATGACCCAGAAGTTAATCGTTATCAAATCGATCTTTTCCTCACGTTACAATAATACACGAATATAATATATTGTGTATTTTATAACGAAAATAATTTTAATTGATAAACTAGAACATGAAATACTAAAACTAGAATTAATAAAAAAAAATATTTCATAATTAGAAAATCCAGAGAAAAAAATTTATGAATTAAAAATAAATTTATTTAAATGCTTTGAGTAATTATTTTAATTTTTATATAATTATTTACAGATCCAAATTGTTAATGGTGTTGTTCTTGTGTCATGGAGACAGGAAGTTTTAGAACGACAAATTGATTATGGTGCACAACTTGGCCATGTAATACTTAGTTTAGCTCGAATGGAGCTGAGAAATTTTTATAGAAATGTTATGCCAGTTGCAGAGTACTTTGATCGAAGTGGAATATTGTTAGAGGTAATTTTTTACAAAGTTTAAAACATACATATATAATATTTATGTTGTGTAACGTATTATTTGTTATTATTAATCATCAATTATTCGTTCATGTGTATAGTCAATTATTTAATGCTACTGACATTTTATATGTATATAATTTAAATTATACTTGTAACAATTCTGGACATCAAGGTTGTATTCATGACATTTATACTTCAAATTAATGTCATAGGTTAATGGTGAAAGAAATCCAAGTGAAGTTTACGTGGACTTTTCTGAAACAGTAATGAGACTTCTTGGATTGACTGACACAACAACAACATCAACATTAAATAGAGCACCACAATCAATGGAAGCCGAAGTAATTTATATTTATGAATTTATACAATAGAAATATTTATTTGATTTAAAATTATTAATTCAAGAAAATAAATAGCAATTGGAAAATTCAATTGCTGATTATTTAAATTATATTTTCCGAGTTATTATTTCTATAATTTTAATTGCAATTAATTATTTTTCTCCATGTATATTAATTTATACTAGAAATTTCTATTTAATTTAAAATTATTAATTCAAGAAAATGAATAGCAATTGGAAAATTCAATTGCTGATTATTTAAATTTATTTTCCGAGTTATTATTTCTATAATTTTAATTGCAATTAATTATTTTTCTCAATGTATATTAATTTATATTAATAATATGAAATGTATTTTAATAATAAATTGTTGATTTTAGGTTGAAGTGGAAAGAATCGAGCCAGTTTCTGAAAGTGAATCAATAAATAATGTGCCATCAGAAATAACACGACTTAATCCAGCTAAAACTGCAAATAAACCGAGAAAAGGACTGCCAAGTTTTATTTGGGTGATTGGTAAATATTTTTATTTATTTTAACTTTAATTAATACAATTTTATATTATGTTTTATAATTGAATAATGGGGATATTTAAATTTAGGTGGACCTGGTAGTAATAAAGCACAATTGTGTGTGCAGGCAGTAAGAAATATGCCCAATTGGATTCATATTAGTTTAGGAGCTTTACTTCGTACAATGGCATCGTCAAATAATTTTGTTCGTGATGCAATTGTTGCTGGCGAAATTGTTTCACAGGATATAATAATGCAATTAATTGAACAGCAAGTTTTACTTAATCGTGATAATGATGGAATAATTATTGATGGATTTCCAAGAGATCTCAATCAAGTTCAAGAGTTTGAAAGCAAAGTAAATATTATTTTAGACCTTAAATACAATTTATGTAATTAAAAAATTTTTTTTTCTCTATTCATTTAAATTAACGATAAATATTTTTTTTTTCTTTAAATTTTTTTATTATAGTTTGGACAAGATCCACCATTAGTTCTTTTAGATTGTTCAAAGCTTCAACTTGGACGTGGGAAACTTGATGATACTGTGCCAGCTTTCAGAAAGCGATTAGAAATATTTCGAGAAATTACTTTACCAATGTTGAAAACACTCGACAATGATAATCGACTAATAACTGTATGATTTTTTTTTATTTCAAAGTATAATACATTTTTATTTCTCTTAAATTTATATCTAATATATTTATTCAGGTGGATGGAGATACAGATGTGCCAGCAGTTCAACAGGAATTCGCAGCTGTATTGTATCAATTGATGTTGAAAAATCGTCGAAAGGAAGAAAATAATTTACATGGACCTAAAAATTCACCTTTGTCATCAGGCCAGATAAAATCAAGAATTCCCAATGGTTTATCACATAATATCATTGAAAATGGTGTGAAAGCACTCAATAATCACATTGGAGAAACTGTAGACAATCAAAAAACCAGAGGTAACTTCAATTTATTCATATAAAAATTTAAAAGTGTTATTTTATATATTAATTTATAATTCACAGTTTAAAGTCATTTGAATTAATTTCAAATAAATTAATAAGTATAATATTTTATTATTTATTTAATTACTAAAATACTTTTATTTAATTATATAAAAAAATTAAAAATTAATATTAAATTCAAATGACTTTGATCTGTATTTTATTGATAATTCAATAGAAGATTAAAATTGCCTTGTTTAATAATCAGTTGAATCATCTCATTCTAGTGAATAAAAAAATGACAAATGGTGTTGGTCATCATGGTGTACGACGAGATATTAATTCTAAAATTGGGAATGCCATTAATGATGGTGGACGATTAACTAATGGTGTTTTAAAAAATTTACGAGCCAATGGAAATCATATACATTTAAATGGAGCTGCCAATGGAGGTCTGCATCGTTTACAAAATGGTATTGGACACATTGCCAATGGTATTCCACCAGGATTAAATCGTGTTGCACCTGCACCTGTTGTTGGGAATAATATTTCTTCAGTTAATACCAAAACAACAGTGGGAAATATATACAGTGAAGTTGAAAGTTATCATCAAAATCTTCATATATAATTTTTAAATAATATAAATATCTTTTTTTTTTTTTTAATTCAATTCATAGCACTTGTGTGCTATGATTTCAGTATTATAAAAATATGTAATGTATAATGTATGATTAATTGTTAATATGTAAGTTAGAATTAAGTTATATGAAAGAATTGAAATGTTTAATTAATTATTAATTGTGAATGAATTTTTATTTTCATGTTGAGTTTTATTGTTATATTTTTATTTTAAATTGTATTCTACATGTGAAATAGATAAAAATATTTTCTATGTGATTAGAAAAAGAAATTATTAGTGAAGAAAATAGATGAAAAGAAGAATTTAAAATATATAAAAATAAATTTGTTTATAGAGATTAATTATTTATTGATAAAGTTTATATTATATAAATGTATATAAATTATATAAATCAGGGAAAGTTTTGAGAATAGAAAAATAATGATTATTTGGAATTATGTATATTTGTCCGCAGGCGGATTTAATTATATTTTAATTGTTGATATTTAAATGTGAAGTAATAAAATATTAATTGATGTTTATAATTATATTCATATATATATACATATAAAAATTATGTTGTAATTTGAATATATATATTCATCGAATTTAAATGTTATAATTAAAGTGCAGGGAAAATAAGAAAAGATATAAGAAATGAAAATCCAAATAATAAAAGTGCCTTTTAAAATTAATATTTTACCTGTAATAACTGTTGACTTAAAATATTCACAAATTCATTATTAAAATTTTCATACATTTTTACGTCCATTTCTATAAATCGAATTGTGAATATAACAAATAAATGTGCAAATAAAAAAATAAATTAATCAATCAACACTGACAAAATTAAACGAAAAAAAAAAAAAAAAAAATAAATTAATATTTTTTAGAATAGTTTTTGAATTTGTTTATAACTTTTAATTAATAATTTTGATTTGAAATCCCACGTATTATAAATAATTGAATTTAAATAATAGATCATTTGTTGATTTATCATATTTATTAATTGCACAATAATATAAACAATATTATTATACTTATACTTTTGAATATTTTGTTTATCATATATTTATTTATTATTTTAAATTAATAAACAAGTTGACGGAAACATAATCAAACGACAAAAGTTATATTCAAAATTAAATGTATACTTATTTAAATAATTATACAATAATAAAAATAACATAAAAAATTTTTATATTTTATTACAAATTTTTTTATTCTATTCTATTTTTAAATTTTATTTTCAATAATTTCATCAATATTTATTTAATATACATATACATATATATCTTGAGCTTAATCACCGGAAAGTGACTCATATACAATTATTAATTCATATTTTTTTGGAATAAAATATCACCTGAATCAATACCAACTTTTGACGCACGTATTTTTCTCAAAATTTATTCAATCATATTTTTTATAGAATCAATATGTTACGATAAGCAAAACTGCGCAATTGATATTATATATTCACACACAAATTAAATAATTCAAATGTTTCAGTTCTACTCCGAGAGTTGTCTTTGAATATACATTAAAAAATAATCAGGTAATATAACTACAAAATTAAATAAACTGCTTTTCAATTCTATATTTTAAATACAATTTTTTATTTTAAAATTAATGAGCAATTTATTTTCATAATTTAAATATTAATATTATTATTTATTTATTTATTATTATCATTATTATTTTAATGTTCCCCTTAGAGTAATATGGGAATTTAAATATTAATAATATTTTAGATAATTAGAAAAGTATTTTGTTTTTATTTATTTTTTAGTGTTCAAAGAGACATTAAAAATATGGTGAATTTATTTATATTTATTGTTTTATTGTCTTTTGGATATTGTATTGAATTATCAAATTCTCATTATCATCATCGATCAGTTCGAGTAGTTAGCCAACTACAATTTCACAATGCATTTAATTCAACATTAGAAAATGCAAAGCAAAATGAATTTCCTTGGATGGTTATGATTTTTTCGAAAAAATCTCCGATTTTATGTGGTGGCACATTACTTAATAGCTACACTGTTATAACAACAGCTCATTGTGTTAATGGGTATGAAAATAAGAAAAATAAAAATACATAAATTTAATCATGCAGTAAATTAAATATCATAATATAAATATTAAGTTTATTAATTCAAATTTATTGTTTTTGATTTTCTTTTAGAAAAAATCCTAATGAAATATTTGTTTTACCTGGTATGTGGAGTGTTACAAAAAAATCAAATAATCTTTCTACTAAGCGTCATGTGATATCAAAAATTATTATTCATGAAGATTTTTCAAGAATTTCACCTCAAAATGATTATGCTATTTTGCTCCTAGCTAAGCCATATAAGTTGAAATCGAATAATAAATCTATTTGTATACCACGAAATGATAATGCTGATTATTTATTGGAGCACAATGCAACCTGTGTAATGAACGGATGGGGAAAAATTAATAATAGTAAATAAACCATCATGAAATAATAATATAAAATATACTAACAAAATGACAAATAATTTGTTTTCTTTTTTTCATTTTGCAGAATTGGGATATTCAAGAATATTAAAAAAAATTACATTGCCATTGGTGCATCTTGATAATTGTGCAACTTGGTATTATAAGCTGCCAGATAATGCTATTTGTGCTGGACGATCAGATAGAAAATTCGTAGGCCAGGTAAATTTTTATTAATATTTATTTTAATTTATATTACATGAAGGAGAAAAAAAATCTGATAATTTCCTGCAAAACAGATTAATACTGATTATTGATAAAATATTTTTATTTTCAGGGTGATAGTGGTGGTCCTTTAGTATGCCCTGATCCAAAGATGCCTGAAAATCTTATGCTTGTAGGAATTTATTCATACAGTTATGAAAAAGCTCCTGGGGTGTATATGAAAGTGGCACCCATTGCAAATTGGATTGAAGATCATTTATGGGCTAATAATTTAAGATATCATGTAACTTGTCGAATATAATATACAATTGTCCAATCTTTTTTAATTTCTATGTTCATATAAGATGAAAATTGTTTGATATTTGTGGGGAAAAATATATTTTAAATAACAACTTGGTTTATAATAGCATTTAATTTGTTTGTTAGTTTGTCAGTTTATATAATAAATTCACATTTCACACCATATGAACTTGGTATCTATGTAAAATTTGGCGGGATTGTTTATATTATTTGTTTACTTTATTTAAAAAATATATCCATGTAATTAAATTGATATTATTTTCAATACTGCTGTGTGTATAACCTATAATTTTATTCAATTATTCTAATAAATTTATTAAATTGTTGTGTTAAGAAAATATCAATGGTTATTTAATTTAAAATGTCTGTTGTATTACATCTAAATACCACAACAAACCAACTTGGGCCAGAAAGTAACTTCATGGTTTCAGTTTTTTTTTTCTAATTTTTATTTATATTTATATCAATTAATTATTGCAAAATGAGTTTGTGGGTGGATAAATATCGTCCAACGTCTCTGGGAAAATTAGATTATCATAAAGATCAAGCTGCACATTTAAAAAATATGGTAATGTACACAATGAGTAAAATTTGAGGTTAAGTATAGGTTAGGGTGAATATTTTTCAGCCGGCTTTTTGAAAATTTAATGAATTAATTCGATTAATATATTTATGCAGGTTCAACAGGGAGATTTTCCACATTTATTAGTTCATGGACCACCTGGTGCAGGTAAAAAAACAAGAATAATGGCAATTATTCGTGAATTATATGGACCAGGTGTTGAAAGACTCCGAATGGAAGCCATGAATTTTGAGGTTTGTTTTATATAATTATTTCGAATCTTTATTCCCTATATTTCTTAATGCGAATATCATTTTTAATTGCTATTTATTTATTGACTAAATTTTCCATTAGACAACGTCGAAAAAAAAATTTGAATTGATGACAGTAAGCAGCAATTATCACATTGAAGTTAATCCAAGTGATGCTGGAATTCATGATAGAGTTGTAGTGATGGATCTTGTAAAAACAACAGCGCAAACACATCAAATTGATATAAATGGCCAGCGTGATTTTAAAGGTATAATTCTAAAATAAATAATTATTTATCTTTTTTCTACAAAATAAAATTATAAAAAATATTCATGACAAATTTGTAATTATTTTATTTTCTCTCAGTGGTACTGTTGACTAACGTTGATCAACTTACTAAAGATGCACAGCATGCACTGAGAAGAACAATGGAAAAATACGTTGCTACTTGTAGATTAATTCTTTGTGCTAATTCAACTTCTCGAGTTTTACCAGCAATTAAATCACGTTGTCTCAGTATTCGTGTGCCAGCGCCTGCCATTACAGAAATAACATCTATATTAAAAAATATTTGCAAACGTGAGGGTTTAAGTTTGCCTGATGAACTGGCCACTCGTTTGGCCGAAGCAAGTGGAAGAAATTTACGAAGAGCTATTTTAATGATGGAAGCTTGTAGAGTTGAACAATATCCATTCACTGATAATCAACAAATAACAGAGCCTGATTGGCAAGTATTCGTTAGGAAAACAGCAGCGATGATGGTGACTGAACAAACGCCAAAAAAATTATACGAAATTCGTGGTAGACTTTATGAATTACTTACTCACACAATTCCGTGTGATTTAATATTCAAAGGATTGCTACAAGAAAGTATTAAAAATTGTGATTTTCAATTGATTGCTGAAATTGTATCAATGGCAGCTGAATATGAACACAGAATGCATCGTGGCTCCAAACCAATTTTTCATCTTGAAGCATTTGTCGCAAGATTTATGGCTATTTATAAAAAATTTATGGACGGTATAAATGATTTTGAATAATGTTTTTTTCATATTTATAACTGATGATCAAATATTGAATAAGCCATTAATACTCGTAATAATAAATTACCTAATGTTTTTTTTATTATAAATCGAATTTTTGTTTTCTTTTACTTTTGAATATTATTCTAATATATTACTCATTAATATTATTGCCGACTTTTAAGTGATTATTAAAACATTGCAGCCAGAGGCAGAGCTGTGATAACTGAAAGCCCAAAAACTGTCCAACCAGTACTGTAGACTTGTTTAATTGATAAAAACATACCTAAATCCCAACACTGAAAAATAGAATATAAATATTTTTATAAATACTTTCTACTTTAATTAATAAATATATAAATTTTTCGAAAATTCAATAAAGCCTTACCAAGTGACGAATACCATTGAAATAATGAAATGTTGCTGGCCAAGCAATCATCAATTTTCCAATGAAAAGAATTGGAGTTGATAAACAAAGTGCGTCCACTGATTCAATAAAACAATTAAAACCTCCAGGCAGAAGTAGTTCAGCTAAAAATAAAAAATATTTATAATTTACATGTATAAATGAAATTAACCTATAAATAATATTTCAATTATTATTTATTTGTAATTTACTTAATCCAGCGCCCATAGCATAATATGCAAGAGCTATTCCAGTTGCTCGATGAGTAATTGAAAGTGTTGAAGTTAATTGCAATTTGTATATAGTTAAATGAGGTGACAATGGCCTCTTAAGACGTTCATTTCTTTCAGCATGTGTCTCGCACACTTCAACAGCAAAACGTTCTTGAGCTGTCGTTGAAATTCCCAATGACCTAAAAAAATTAATATTGATTGATATTGTAGTAACATATTTTTCAACATGATATACCTGACATTTGAGGTTAAAGCCAGGAGATTACGTAATAATATCTTACTTGGACGTGAATAATCCTCGAAATTGATGGGCATTCAAATTGTTTCGGCATAACAATCTGAAAATTTTATTTTTAATATTAAATTAACTAAGAAATTTTTTTATCAATATATATTTGTAAATAAATGTATAATAATATTAGAATTAATGTTTAAAAATAATTTTTCTTACCTAGTAAAGCTAATTGCCATTTTTTTCAACTTTCGTTATTATTATTAAATTTTTTGACTGAAACAAATAGGTTGACATTAATTACACTCAATAATAAATAATATGACATTAATTTGAGGTTATTATCTGTTGTATTATGTTCAACTTACATCGGAGATCAAAAGAAAACTTCAGAACAACGAAAAATTAGCAAATATTTTCAAAATTGAAGGTGTGTATTCAGAATTGTCCAACCTAACCTTGATAAAACATAAATTCTCATATATATAGATATAAACATTTGCCGCCATATTTGCAATTATTCAACGAGCAAAATTATTTAAAATATTAAAATGGATAATTAACAAATGTAATATAGGAAAATGTAGGGAAAATAAAAAAACAATTATTCATTTATTTTAACTGTAATCATATTTATAATTTTCAGGACAACGTCGTCTTTTTTTTTGTTATACATTACGTACTGACATCATCAAGATTTCATTGAATAAATTTCATGCGTTTCATTATTACATTTAATTTTATAACATTATCAGCAAAGATGAACATTAATATTCAATCAATGGCATAATGCCTTTATAACTTGACTACACTTTATTTTCTCTTTATCATTCATTTTTTGTTTCAATTAAATAACTCTCAATTATATATAGATGTTGCCCAAATATTCAATCATATCATCTCATAAAACTTGTTGAACGTTATGTCACATAAACACAAACTGATATGATATAAGTCAACTTAAAAAATAATTATGCACTCCACGATTAATAATTAAATCGTTTCTACAGAATATTTTTGTTTTTTTTTTGAATACATATTTATTTATTATTTTACTTGCTATTATATCTAAGAATAAACGAAAAAGATATACATATATTCTTCAATTGAATTTAATCCATTTTGTATTTTTTTTCTATATTGTCCTATCGTTCACTTAAAAATATTAAATATTTTTGAAAGTTTCGTTGCTGCAGATTAATATAATGAAGCATTCAATTGACATTCTATAATATGACTTTTGTTTGTTTAAATTCCGATATGTAGATCTGTCTATGTAAATTTTTATTTATTATAAATTGTTTTTTATCATCCACTCAAACAATAATTATTAATGTACAGTTGCTGGAGAATTGTTTTTAATTTATATTATTTATTATTCATCATCAAATGTTATTTTCTTTGCATTTCAAATAAAATTTTTATAACATTCTTTGAGATCATGGCTATTTACAGTTATCAAAGAATAAAAACAAATGAATAAAAAAAAAAATAAACAAAGCCAAAAATGTAAAAAGTATGGATAAAAAAAATTACATCAATAACTGCCGATTAAAACTTAATTAATAAGGAAGTAATAATAAATGTATACACGGTATAGTTCATGAATTTAACAATTGATTATTGAACTATTGAGTATACATAATTTATTAAAAAATAATAGCTTCAAAAAAAATTATTATAAATGTCTTTTATTTCTCAATAAATTAATTCAGTTTGAGCTGTAGGAATGCAGAGGAAGATGCAAATGTCTATTTTATAATTTATTTCATTTCATTTTTTCAATTAATGAGGGAGAAATTTTTTTAACAAATCATATCTAGCTCAAACACTTTAGAATATTATTTGAAAAAAGAATTAAATATTTGGCTTAATTAATTGTTTTTTTCTTTTTTTTTTTTCATTTCATTCTCTATATATTCATTGGGGTAAAATGAAAGTAAATGCTTGACAATTTTAGATTGAAATATTGCTGAAACATTGGCACTCTCACTCGCATCGCTAAAAGCTACGAATAAACAAAATGAAAATCTATAAACAAAGATATAAATGATTACACAAAGTTGAAGAGTTTACAAAGGTGATAATGGTAGATATTTAATTCTCTGAGCATAATTTAAACAATGATATTAATTTTTTCACTGATGCAAAATCATTATTATGATGTGAAAAAGAATTCTATCAAATAATTTCTCATTTGAATGAAAAAATTAGGAAAATTTATCATTGCAATCGAAGAGGAACTCGGATAATTCTATAATAACAGTCTCAAACTTTGGTATTTTTTATTTTGGAAGATGCAAAGTGTTGGAGATTATTCATCGTATAAAAAAAAAAAAAAAAATGAAATAAAATATAAAATAAATCATCCAAAAATGTAAAAGAAAAAAAATTACACCATGAATTTTTTTAAATACCAAACTTATAATAAATGATATTGATAAAATAGTTCAATATTAAAAGCAACATAACCTCTCAGAGTTAGATAAAAAAAAAACGCAATAAACATATCGATCATTCACAATGATCGCAAAGAAAAAAGATAAAAAGCACAGGGATGACTAGAACATTCATTCAAGTGCTTTTAAAAATAAAAACCAATATTTCGCAATTTCAGATCAGCATTTGTCTTAGTTTTTATCTCTCTATACATCGTCACATCCATCACTTAAAAGAAAATGATTTAATCTATCAAATTCAATTAAACTAAGTCTTGCATTTACAAATTAACATAAATGAATTCCACATTATTAATTAACTTTCTATGATTTATCTTTTTTTTTCTTCTTCTCCTTTTTCATTTAATAATCAATTTTATCTCTTAACTTATTCAACACCAACATTCTCACATGCGCGCTTACAAGTCGCTTTGTTGTTCCAGTTAAATATTAATTAATTATTTATCAGACATTACTATCAGGCTTTGTGGAGAATCCCATAGGTTGAGCGCTCTCAACTAAATTCGATTTCATACTCGTTGGTGGAGCTTGTTGTTGAAAAACTGTCGCTGTTGTTCTCATTTCATCCAATGAAGCCCTGAAATTATCGATTAACAAATCAATATACACTTATAAATAAAACACAATAAATTAACAATTGCATTCATAATCTAAAATCATTGAGCTTCATCTAAATATCAAACTATAAATAAAACTAAGAATAATTCTTTAAATATAATCATGCTAATCAATAAACTTTTTTATCTTTGATTTTATCATTCAAGTTATTAGTTGATTGATTGAATTAGTTTGGTCCATGTGGTTGCAAGCATTTACCAGGATTTAAAAAGGTAGATCATAACACAACAATAAAACCAACACCAGCAATGATATTTAAGATTTAAAGCGCATGCGATGATGAAGGAATTTATTTGATTTCTTTAATTTTTCTTTTTCTTTCATTCAATTTGATTAGGTGGATTATTGCCTGATTAGCGAAGTGATGGAATGTATGTTTGGCAGTTTATGTTGGCCTCCAAACATCAGGATCCTCCATAAGAGTAGTATGATGATCGGTTGATGGTGCTGTTCCTTGAGGAGAAGCCATACCTGTTGGTGATGCAACTCCTGCTGATGGGTCTGGCAATGACCCTCTGTCGGTTCATTTTTGTCAGTGATATTATAACAATTATTGCATATTTCATCACATTGGATACAAACAATTAAATTCAATTATTCATTTGATATTAATTGTTTTAATTGATCGTGTTAGATAGGTTATTTCTTTGTGGAAAAGACACACACATAGGAGTATAGAAGAAAAAATCCCAATAATGACACAGGAAATTTTAAAAGCAATGAAGACATTTTGGAGATGCCATATACACACACGCACACAGATAGACAAATATTTAATTTTAATAGCAAGAAATTTTGTGCAGTATGATAGAATATAATGACTTTTTCATACTAATACACTGAAAAAAAAAAAAAATTACGTTCATCAAATACCCAACATTTATTTTAAATAACTATTAATTGTTTAAATCAAATATTTTTCTGTCCTAATTTTTTTTTCAGTGTATTTTCTTGTACCCTCAATCTTTCGATAATTTCCCTGATAATTTTTTTTTCATGTCGTTTGAGATTGTAGAAATAATTATTATCAATTACTCCTTTATTTTATCTTTTATTTCTACTTACTTTTTCCCAAGGGACATTAGGCCGTATATAATTCCAGTGGTAAATATTAAACCGTTGCCAAATATACTTGTGAAATTGTGGCACAAAAAAACTGGTGGCAGTGCTAGTCTATAAATAAATAAATAAAAGAATTAATATTTAAAATATTGATTGATTCAATTTTAATATTCAATACTTACAAACAATAACCAGCAGCACGATTCCAATAAGGCCTCCTCTCTACCCAATCACTCAAATTTTGTACAAAATCAATAAACATACAGCAACAAGGTGCTTCAATTGTTACAACTATAAATCCACCGACCATTTGCCACATTCCACTAATAAAACATGGTGCATTACCGAAGATAATACCAACGCAATTCCATGCTCCAAGGAATATTGCAACTGAAACAAAAAAATGCAATAAATAATTTAAACAAATTAAAAAAAATAGAAAAACAACAACTTAAAACACAATTAAAAATAAATATACATCAAAACTAAATATATAAAAAAATTAAATTCTCTATTTGTAAACACATGAATTTTTAACCTAAAAATAACTATAATAATTAATTTACAAATATATTATTAATTTTTAATTATAGTTTACTAATAATTGATTGAAGAGAATGAATCTGAGCTTAAAGCTAAGTTAAATGTATATAATATTATTGTATTATAATGAAACAATCGGTTTAATATTGATTATTAGCCCATTGTGACTAAGTGTGAACTTTTTTATTATTCATCAATGAATCATCTTACAAAGACTGCCAACGGTACCAAGACCACGTCCAGCATATTTCATATACCAAGGTACATCCTCCTTGGACACAGGATCCTCTCCAGGTCTCTCCATGATGGAGGCAATTTTCTGGCCGAACGACTGAAAAAATTCATGTCATTTTTAACATCTAGCAAATCAGGTATTATTTTTTTTTTTTTCGTGACTAATTTACACGATTAATAATATTCTTACAGACAAAAGAATCTATTATTTTAATTAAAATGAAATAAAGACATTGATAAACGTTAATAATAATTACCATGGTCGTAATTAATCGAAGTTTATCGGCTGCTCGTCAGCTGACAGTTCTTACAAAAAAGCTCTTCGTCCAACTCACAGTTTCATACACAGGCACACACAATTGTAGTTGTAGATTAAAAAAAAATTTGTTGACGTACGTGTGATAATCATTATCATCGATTCTTCATGTTCATTATTTCGTCAGCAGGTGGCGTCGCAGTAGTTATAATATGTATATGTATACTATTTTGCTTGGGCTGAGTTGGATGCGCGCGCATATGACGAGTATAGTGCCATCTAGTTTAGAATAGAATTAATATTTTTTGGCGGTTTTGAGGAGAAAAATCACAAGTCGACAGTCAGTTGTTTGAGTGCAGTGAATGAGTGTGAATTGTTACAGTGATTGTTCTTGATTTATTCATGTTTTATTTGATTAATTATTTTTAGTGAATGTTGGATATAGTGATGTGAGTTAGAGTATTTATAAGTGATTTATTGTGTGTTGTTTGAAATAAGTGAGAAACAATTTTTTCATCGTGTGATCCTGGTCGTGGAGATGTTGAATGATCCTGCAACGATTGGTGAGTGATTTTGAATGTCATTCATATATTTTAATAAAAATATACGTCTTGAAGGTGAATTCATAAATTTAGTTGTGTATATCTGTTGCTTTTATTGAATATAGTGTCTAATATATGAATAAATTGTTTTCGCGGGCGAATTTTGTAAGTGGATTGTGTTTAATTCCAGGCGCATTTATTCACGCGCATCCTCCATTTTGGTTTTCTTTTATAGCGCGTAAATTTGGTTAGTTCAATAGATTAACAAGTTGGAGGTTATTTAATAATTTTAACACATTAGATTTATACGTTTTAACAACATATTTTTTTTTTTGTTCAACATTTTTCACAGATTTCAATATATACATAAGTTGTTAATCACTTACAGTAAATATTGCTGAATGAAATTGTAGGAGAAATTAAATGATAATTAAATTAGTAATTTCAAGCGCATTTTTTTTAAACACATGTGGCAACGATTAATTATTTACTTGTAATTTTAATTATATTAAGTTCAGTTAATGAGCTGTATTTAATGTCGATTGAGGTTAGACCACAAAAAAAAAATGGAGCTTCAAAATAATTTTATTTTTTTTTTTTATTTATTTTTTTTTCTTGTTTTTCGACTCTTCAAAAAATTGCGTTAGTGATCGAAGCAATCAATTATTCAGGCGTTAAAGCACAGACAAATAATCAATGATTGAAAATTTATTTATAATAAACTTTGGCGAATTATTTTGTCTTAATAATTCTGAGTATTTCAATTGGTTAAATTGACCATTGGAAAATATTTCTATCTCATCCATATGCATTCGTATTTGGGCTTTATTAAATATAAAACGCAATAAAAAAATTAAAGTATATAAATAAAAAAGAACAAATCGAATATATAAAATTTTCGCGTGTATTTTTTTAATTTAATGAATTTTAATTATTTTTTATGTTTTCTTTTCGCGGTAAAATTCATTAATTTTTCCATTCATATTGGAAGAATTAGTTTCATTATCTAGTGTTGGAAGTTTTTTTTTAAAACATGATTTTACAAGAAATACATTTTATTTTCGAATTAAAATTAAAATTATAATCAAGAAAAAAAAACAAATGAATGAAATAATACAATGAATATTAAAAAAATAGTTAATATAGGCTTTCATCAGTCTTCGACCGAATTAAATATCACGTGTTAATGCATAATTAATTCATACTATACACAATTAATAAATTTACGTAACAGCCTATTAAAAAAAAAAAAAATAGAAGAAAAGAAAAATGATGATTCGTGAATAAATCATATAAAATCGTCGAAAAAAAAATAATAATAAAGAAACTGTACATGCAAAGTAAACAACTAAAATGAAAATAAAATAATAACATCAATACATAAATTTTTCAGTGCAGACAATAATGAAAAATCATAAATAAAAATATTTTAAATAAGCCCATGGAGATCAATGTTATTTTGTCAAAAGAAAAAAAACCCCAGAAAATCAAATGAAAAATTTAAAATCCCCATAATAATTATATAATGCTCATAGAGCGTCGATAGCGTTTCCTAGTATTTGTCGAGACAATTGGACCGGACAATAATGCCGGTGGTGTAACTGGTGTAACAGGCGTTACTGGCGTTGTTGGTGTTTCAGCCACTTGGACCGAAGAGGGGGGCCTGAGCTACCAAATGTAGTTCTCAGTCTGTGGTGCTCTCATCACACCGACGCCACCACCGAGTCGTCGAAAATTCATACAGCCACACAATCGCCATTGATTTTGTTCAGGATCATAAACTTCAATTGTTTTTAAATACGCTGTCCCATCAAAACCCCCAACAGCATACAATTGTCCATTAACAACAGCAAGACCAACCTATAACAACAATAAAATATTAAAAACCTAATCATAATACGAAAGAAAAAAAAAAATATTAAATTCAATTTTGTATTTATTGATTGACAAAATTGAATAATTAATTAAAAATATTTTTACCCCGCTTCTTCTTGATGTCATAGCAACAATTGGACTCCATGAATTAGTATGTGGATTGTATCTTTCAGCGCTTGACAATTCCATACAATCATCTCTACCACCAACAGCATAAATAAGATTATTAAATACAGCACAACCTAAATGTTTTCGTCTCGTTGACATTGGTGATATTTGCGACCATTTATTTTGCCGTGGATCATAACGCTCCACTGTATTTAATGGGGATTGTCCATCGGATCCACCGATAGCGTATAAATAACCGCCAAGTACAGCAACAGCAACGCCAAGTCTTCGTGTAGTCATTGGCGATACCTTTGACCATTTATTTTCCTTAGGATCATATCTTTCAACATGATTTAAACATTGAACACCGTCCTGTCCGCCAACTGCGTATAAAAATCCATCGAGTACAGCAACACCAACGCTTGTACGACACGATGTTGTTGGCGCAACATCACACGACCATTGATTTGTTTGTGGATCATAACGTTCAATGCTATTTAAATAACTTTGACCATCGTGTCCGCCAACAGCATAAAGTAAATCATTTAATACAGCAACACCAACGCCACAGCGTCGTTTACTCATTGGCGCGACCATTTTCCAATCGGCAGTATTTGGATCAAAACGTTCAACCGATGCAATTGCATCACCTGAACACCAACCACCAACTGCAAACAATACTTCACCACGTCGTGTTGGTTTACGTGGTCGTGTTCTTGGCCCTTGCATTAACGGTCGTTCTTGCGGTAATAAAAGATAATTTTTAGCTTCGTCAACTAAATCACGACACGCATCGTCTGATCTTACTAATAAATCCGAGCCAACTGTACCAACTAAAAATTTTGGGCTCAATAATGGCAATCGTACATGTTGCAATACTTGAGCTAAATGCTGACGTCTTTCAGTGACATTATATCGTACCCAATTCATAACAGCACTGAACACTTGCTCTTCTGTTCGTACATTTAATTCATCCGATGATATAATGTCAACTAATTGGCTAACTGGTAATAATAAAAATTCTTCACTTTCCATAACTTCTTGAAAATTATGCTGGGTAAATTTATCGGCTATTCGTAATAATTCACGACACGAATGTGTATCAGCAAACGCACGAATACCCAGGCAATTTGATGGATCTAGTTGACGTTTAAGGAATTCACAGCATATATCTTGAATTTCAGCTAATTGAAGTAAACACGCAGCGGGTAATAATGTTTGAACGTTTGCCTCTTCTACAATAATGTGTGATGTGTAACAGAAATCAATTAATAATTCCATAGCCACTTCATCAATATCACGAATAGTTACTTCAGTTTGTCGTGATTCAGCCAATTCGCCAGTAAACATAGCTCTAAAATAAATAAAATTAAATTAAATTATTTGTTTGATAATGAAAATGAAAATGTTTTATTATTAAATATTAACCTGAAATATGGACTACATGCTGATAGAATAACACGATGTGCAAAGATTTTTCGTGTACCAACATTTAATACAACGTCACATAATTCACGATGACGTCGCAGAACGTTGAGTTCATTGAGGGTAGCTCGAGGATGCTTCTCGGAGGTATGGCTCAGGCGTGCCGGCGATGGTGCGCGTTCAACGACCATTTCGCCCATCCTCTGCGATGAGGATGCTTGGGCAGCCAAGTTCCCCGAGGCACCTCGGCTCCCCCCGGCTAGCTGAAGCCGCAGCGGGGGTGACGCCCAGCCCCACACCGAGTCAATCTGCAACACCATTCACCAAGACCGAATAATTCGGTCTTGTTTTCGTTTTTTCCACCAAACAAAATATATCAAGTTAATTATCCTTGCTCTGATTATTTTCTTTCAATATTTTCGTCCAACTGTAAATAGAGAAAAATGTTTTTTTTTTTTAAATATTTTTAATAAATTAGTATTTATTTATTTAATTAGGTTTTTGATATTGGATTTTTTTGACACAAGTTTAATTTTTTTTTATTTATTTAGTTAAATTAGGTGAGTTATTTGGGAATAAATAATGAATAAAATAAGTAAATTTGGCAATTGTTAATGAACAAATGATATTTATATTAAATTACTATTTATTTATTTAATTAAATTTTTGTTATTGGATTTTTTTTAATACAAGTTCAATTTTTTTTATTTATTTATTTGATTAAGTTAGGTGAGTTATTGGGAAAATAATAATGAATGAAATTAGTAAATTTGGAAATTGTTAATGATAAAAAATTAAATGTAAATATTGCAAATATTGATAGAGTGATTTTTGGGAGTAAAATAAAACAAAATTGAATAAATTATTCAAGATAATTATATATTCATATTTACCTTTTATATGTTTGTTTATTTTTGGTTATGCCAATTGATTAAATAATGATTATTATTTTTGCTGTATAATTCTTGATTGATTCTGTAGTCTACTTAGTTTTATTCTCGTGCTCGATATCAAGTCTCGTTTGCATTGCGTATTTTATATTAATTTATCACAGTGCGACGTAAAATATTGACACATTGATTCGCCCAATGATATTTTCGTTTTGTTCCACAATCAGTTGAGATCAATTATGAATAAAATAATCATTTTGACAATTAATATCTGATGCCCCCGTTGTTGAGTCAACCAACAGTGTTGGTGGCGAAACAGATGTCTTTTTCATGCAGGCTCGCCAATATACACAATTAAACATCAGCGCCACTCTCAATACTCAGTCGATAAAATTTGAAACCAGTCGATAAAGTAGAAATCTCACCAAAAACCCACCCACAAAACTAATTATCATAAGAGTAAATACATTTTTATTTCTTTGGGATTTCACTGTAAATATATAACAATAATTTTATTATTGAAAATGAAAATAAAAATTAATTTTCAATAATAAATATATAAATGAAAATATATATTTATAATTGTTATAGAATTTTTTTGATCTTATGATAAATTTTGAAGCTTAAATTTCTGTTTTACCATCAAAGAAATTTTTGATAGAATAATTTTAAAAATTAATTCAAAAATTATTTATAGATGGCAGTTGATAATAAATCAATTTCTCACGTGATAATCTCTTTGCAGACATTTTTTAACTCAGACTAAAAAGAGAAAAAGAAAAAAACTATATCCAAAAGGCAGTGTATAATTATTCCTTAATATTTTTTTTTTTCACCCATTTATTAACAACATCTCGCGGTGAGAAGAATATTAATTGTTAAATTCCAAATGATAATTTTGCTGAAAATAAATTAACTCTTGAAGCTTTCACAGATGTTTTTATAATAAAAAATTGTGAGCTGAAAAAAAAAAAATTAATAAATTTCTGTTAAATAAAATAAATAAACTGCACAGCAATATACTGTGTCTCGCGTTTATTTGACCGAAATATAATCAGTGAAAGGTCTTTAAGGGTGAACTAAAAAAATTCTACAATAAAACAACAGGGAATTTGTGACGAGTATATTTAATTCGATATTAATGATGGGCTACTTAAGTGTGGATTAATAATAACAAGTTGAGTGTATACAATAAAACAAATACATCATTCAGACAATTTTTTATATGTATAAATAAATGTCTACATATAAATATAATTGTATATAGTGAAGGTCCAGTGTGTAAAATATTTTTAACCGCCATTGATCTCTTAATTAACAACTCGTTTCCCCCTGCAATAAGCTCATTATTACTCATTTATAAAATAAATATAATAATAATAAAAAAATGTTATTTAGTAAAAATTAATTTTTTCTATAAAATTAAATTTTTTATGAATGTTAAAAAAAATTTTTCTGGACGTTTTTTAATTTATTTATTGGGGTAATATTAATGGAAATGATTAGGTAGGAATATAAATTAATTATAATTATTATTTTAGACTGTAGAAATTATTTTTTTGAATTTATATTTTTAATAATATAAAAATGTATGAAAAATTCAACTTTTAAATGTTTAAAAAATTTTTTAAATTATTTCTACTGCTCAAAAATATTTAAAACCACTTGAAAAAATTGATAATAAATGAATAAATGAATAAATAAATATTTATGAATTTTTTGTATTCGTTTGAAAATTGTTAAAAATTATTGAAATGAAATTTTAATTAAATTATTAATGTTCTAGGAATGTTACTAAAATTCTTTCGATGTCAATAATATATTTTATTTATTTATCTATTGATTTATTTATTTATAATAAATGTCTGGAACACACATTAATGTTAAAATAAAAAAAAATAATTAACTCACACTTTTAGGAATATAATAATACATAATAGCTTTCATTCATTTAATTTCACTTCTTCTTTTTTCCTTCTCAGTATTTTTATCATAATTATTATTCCTTTTATCGCTGAATAAAAACACAATCCCTCCCTTGACAATTCCAATAGGACTCACGGGAGATTTAGCGACGCTTTAACACACCGGATATCGTGAATTAATAATCGCTTCGAATGATATTACGATGATAGATAACCCACCACAAAAAATAAACACAAAAATAAAATAAAAATAAAAAGAAAAAATAGCTCTCTAATATTAATTTATTTCCTTAACATCAGTAACACAAAAAAAAATCCTCTACAATTAATCTAATCAACTAAAAATCCCTATCAAAAAAATAATCCACAAATAAAAATTCACTCATATAATTTAAAATAAATAAAAAAGAAAAAAAATTAAAAAAAATAAATATATAATTTTTTTTTAAATACATTATTATGTATAAAATTAAACATAAAAATGAGGTCATATCTGAAAGTCTTATAATGACACCGAGATATATAATCATACCTATCAGGAAATATTTTTTAATTTGAGTGATGCATGCAGTGGCAAAATTTTTGTTTATACTTTTTTTGCAATTGAGTAAACTTATACACGATAGGTGATGGTGTGATTGTCATTACTAATTGTCCATCATTTATTTTACACATATATAAACATGTTATATACATATGTGTAATAATACAAGATAGTTACATATACATATATCGTCAAGGTAGAGGGGAAAACAAAAAAATAAAAAATATACAGTGTCGTGCGCGACGTTTGGGCGTGTATGATGATATACACGTGGCAACTGCCATTGAAAATTATTATCGGTAGGGATAATTGAGCGAAAGTGTAATCGATAGTTGCACTCAATTCGTCGCACAGCAGGCGAAAGAAAATGGTGATACTTTATTTATATATGTATATGTATAAAATAAAATTATAAACGCCTATATAGCAATTCAAATGTGTGACACATAAAGCAGGTGATGGAATTTCAGTGATCGTTATTTTCGCATCATTTTTTATCGTTACACTTTACGTGTCATCAAATGATCTCTTTTTTTTTATTATTATTATTATTATTATTAATCAAAATCATTGGGTGTAATACATGTGAATATATGTATATAATTATTCATGTAATGTTAATTGTTAGTTGGAGTTATTTGAAAAGATAAAATTCGAAATTTATTTATTTGTTTGTTTTTGTTTGTTTTTTTTTTTTAATGGTTTTGTTTAGGATTTTATAATTGTTTTATTGGTGGAATATTGTGCGGGGGTGGATGGAGATTTTATCTATTTGTTTGATTCATTGTGAAACTGACGCGGGAATTTATTTAAAATATAATAAATAAATTATATACTAATTTATAGAGTATGGTTTTTTTTTTTTTTTTTATTTATTTATTTGCACAATCGAAATTTTATTAGAGGGATCATTTTAAGTTAATCAGAGTGTTGGTTTCGAATTGAAAATTAGTGATATATTTAATATCAATTTTTATTATAAAAAAGCTTTCAATTAATTAATTATTTAATTCAACAAAAATTTTTTTATTCTTTTATATTTTTAAATATTAAATTTTGATAGAGTTTACATATTATTTATCAACTATTTTCAATAATTATTCCAACCATCATGAGTAGCTTAATATCCAGACAATCCTATTAAATCAATTTTATATATTAAAAAAAAAAAATTAATTCTAAAAAATTTTTTTTCATTCATAAAAAAAAAATCTTTAATATTAAATACCAATAAATTAAATATCCTCATTCAATTGCTCATAATTATAAATATTACCAGGTCCTCATCGGAAATAAATAAAAAATATAGCCATAGTATATTTAATAAATGGTATAAACAAATGATGAAAGAATGAAAGGAAATAAAAATAAAGAAAAATAAAAAAAAACGAAGTGACACGCAACCAACTTACTACTCTATATCTTTTTTTTTTTACTCCCCTTTATATTTATATTTTTTGATCCTATACCACTCATCATTGCCAAGTGTAAACATCACCTCACGAAGTGGAATTCATCGCCAAAGCCAATATCTCTAGTCGTGCATCGTCGTCCAAAAGTAAACACCAAAGTTTGCACGACGTTTCAAACCCGACTGATTCGTAATCAAATGGCATCGCACTTCAACTATACACAAACAAATATACACACACACACACACACATATACATACACAGACACATATGTACATACATATACAATCACAATCAAATTTTAATTTTTTTTCTATAGCCCTTATGTATAAATATTTTTTTTTTATTCTCCGTCAATATAATAAATAATTATCTATACACGAGATAGATATTATAATATTTATTTATTTATCTTTCTCAACGACATTTGTTTGTCATATATATCGCGGTTGTGTTTCATATACAGCCATATATGTGATTCATATCAATATAAATATTTTTATATATATAAAAAAGCTTTTATTTTATATTTTAAATATAAAATTTTTACTTTTTTATTTTCTCATTATTTATTTCAATTTAATTCTTTTATATCACAAATGCGATTATATTGATGATAAATAATTCTTATTGTTGCTCATCATGTGATAATAAATTATATTTATCTATTTATTTTATTTATCAATCAGTTAAACGGATATTTATTTAATATTCTCTTCCGGGGAGAAGCGATGACCTTACGTATTTTATTCTTAAAGTCTTCTTCATCGCGTTCATATATATATTTTAGACTATATTATTAATTCGTCGAGGTTAACTTTGTGTTGCTTATACATATATATTATGTATATGTATGTATATATGTATTTCGGACGCGACCCCATGTTTAATGGCTTCATTAAATGTTATCTCGTTCCGAGTATTTTCATCGAATCCCCCAAAATTATCAGATGATGGATGGAGGCTATTTTATTTTTTAACTGTTTTTTTTTTCTCATTCTTAATATTTTTTTTTTTCATCTTCTCTTCCTCTGCATCATTCTTATTGAGTTCCAATGTGTTGCACACTCTGTTGTATCACGATCCATTAAACATTGGCGTGTATACCCGTTGCAAAAAATGACAAAGAAAAAAAAAAAAAGCAAAGACGTAAAATGAAAAAGAAAAAATTACGAATTTAATGCAGATGTTTTTCTTTGCACTTTATAAGTAATATATTTTCTTCTGTCTATATATATATATACAATATATATATTTCTTATTCTCTAGTACATAATATGTGTAATATATAAAGCAAAAAATAATTGTGATGACGAGAAATTAAATGAATATATAAATAAATATAAAAAGGATTTTAATTGAGTTGTCGATGTTACTTTTTTAATTGGCACATTCGTCGATTAATATATATATATTCAAGAAACGATTCAGTTTATAAATACACACATATACACATGTAAATAAATATATAATAGTGAGATAGAGAATTACAATTTGTTCATCAAGAGACGGAAGTCAATTTCTGTTCAGTATTTTAATAAAATAAAAATAAAAAATTAAAGACAAAAAAATTGCCTGGTATTTTGACAGGATAATATATAATGTCAAGGATGAATACAAATAAATTGAGTGATCGATTTGTATACACATAGAATAATAGGTATATAAGTGGTAACAGTTAACACGAAAAAATAAGTAGAATAAAAAATAAAAATCAACGAATGGGCGTTTAATTTGATAGAAGAAAAATAAAATATACAAAGTTTATATGTATCGATTACAATGTTGGATATTAATTGCCCCAGCTAAAGGTTTATATATATATATATATATGTGTGTGTGTGTATATTGTGTTGGGTGGCGCGTGGCATACGTCGTGATGGAAAGTGAGTGAACGATTGGGATGGTTTACAACATCACAGCTGAGACATATAACACACCAGTTGGTGCATGAGAATTATCTGCCTCCAGCAGCAGCTCGTGGCACAATGATGACGACGATATATTCCTCTTCATCATCATCATCATCATCATTATCATTATCATTTAGAAGGTTAATCGATAGTGTTGAGGGATTTTTTTTTTTTATAACAATTGCGAATAAAAATTTAAATCAATTCAATAATGCTGGATATTTTAATGCATATTTTAAATTATTTAAATAATTTTGGATAATTGCAGATGAATATTGATAATATAAATATGTTGTTGAATGAATTGTTGAATTTATTTTATATAATGAAATATATAAAAAAAATTAATAAAATTTATAATGAAAAATATAGAAAAAAATAAATGAATAAAATATAGTATAAAAAGTGTAGAAAAATAAATAAATCAAATGTATAATAAAAAATGTAGAAAGATAGATAAATAAAATATATAATGAAAAATATAGAAATATAAATAAATAAAATATATATTAAAAAATATAGAAAAACAAATAAATAAAATATATAATAAAAAATATAGAACAAAAAATAAATTAAATATATGACAAAAAATATAGAAAAAAATAAATAAATAAAATATATAACAAAAAATATAAAAAATAAAAATATATATTGTTATTTTATATTATATATATATAATAAATATATAAATAAATATCTATACCATAAATATATATAAATATAATGAATAAAATATATGATAATAAATTAATATATAAATAAAAATATAATATAATGATAAAATATAAAAAAATAAAAATATATATTTTATTTTATACTATAATATATCATAAATATATGAATATAAAAAATAGAATATATATAAAAATAAAAAAAAAAAAGGATTTTTAAAATCAATGATTATTATATAATAATTAAGGGATGATTATGGGCATGTGTTAATTTATATTGATTATATTTACACTGTAGATATTATTTATTATGAGAATAATTTTTTTTGAACATTTGTGGATATCGTTGTTGTTCGAAAGAGGAAAAAGGTTTTTTTATTTATTCATTTTTTACATTTATAATAATGCATGAAGCAAATTTTAGGTCCTGCCAATTAATATTTTGATGTTATCCTTGCGGAAGGAAGAGCAAAAAGAAAAAAAAAAAACAGTATAACCTGCACGTGCGCGTCCGCCTGACACCATATCCAAGCAGTTGGTTTTCGTAAACTTCAAACTCTCCGATGAATAATAATTTAAAAAACAAAAAAAAAACCAAAAAAAAAATTTTTTTTTTTTCAAAAAAAAAATTTTTTTTCTCATTTTTATTTATTATCACAACAATGAACCCAAAAATAAAAATCGCTCTTATCTCCATCTACTAAAACTCCAAATCACCCAATAAAAAACATAAAAAAAAAAGTAACTTCAATTACAAAAAAATCAACCAAAAAAAAAAAAAATTATCCAATTTTTATTTTCCACTCTCAGTGTATTTAATATTAATCAAATCATAATTAACTAACTCAAATTCCCATTTTGTCCATTAAAATATTTCTATAAAATAATATATAAAAAAAGAGACCAAACAAAAGATCAAATGGGTCATCACATTTTTTTTTTTTATTATTTTTTTTATTATTATATACGCAACAGATAATAGAATAGTAGTTTGGGTATATAAGTACAAGATAGAATCAAGTGATAGTTGTGTGTATATATGTGCTCTTGTTTTTTTCTTCCACCCCCATATATATATTTTTTATTTTATTTTATTTATTTTTATTTATTATTTTAACTCGCCACTGACCTCGTGTGTCACAATATAACTCGCGCTTATATTGCCTGTACCTACTATAAACCTGCAAATATGTAGATAAAACCAGGAAAATATATACACACACATATATACATATATATATACCCATATAAAACATAAAAAAAAAAATATATATATTTATACATATGGTTGAACGCGTTGGATACGATCCCGTAACACGACACTATGAGTAAACAAAGTGTGGCTGATGATCAACAATAGGTATATATATATATATATTGTATCGTGTATGTCTCCCATGGGGTGGCTTCATGGTAAATGTTTAAATTGTCCGTGTGTGAATATAACACTGGAATTTATAATAAATATATTAATTTATGTATATTTTATTGTAGCGATAGTATAATATATCATTTACAATATATATTTAATTATTTATTATTTGTTATTTAAATCATATTAATTTAATGGATATATTTAATATTTTATTTATTATTATTTATGTATTTATTTTATTTTTTAAGGGCCGTTGGTGTATGATAAGTGTAATTAATATTCTCCTGTCTAGTAAAAAGAAATATTCATCGCAATCTTGTCACTCATCTATTATATTTATCACGATGAATTAAAGGGAAAAATGTATATAAAGTTTATCGAGGAATAAAAAATAATAATTAATAAATAACGTAGATATTATTATTAATGAATAGTTTCGTGAGTTGTAATCATTTTTTTTTTTATTATATTTATTATTGATGAAATAGTGGTTGGAATGGGTAGAAAATTTTTATTTAAAGTTCAAGTGAAATTTTATTTAAATTTATATATTTAATGAATAAAAATAATAATATAAATGATAAAGTTTAAGTGTAATTATAATTAGAATTAAATTTATATATATTTAGTTTGGATTGGAAGAAGTTGATTATATTTTAGTGATTCAAGAAAATTAAATAGTTTATAATATTTAATGAATGAAAAATAATTCTATTGATATTTTTTCTTTTTAGCTGCGTTTTTTTTTTTTTTTTTTTATGGTCGTTGAAAGGATAATGAAAGCGTTGGTTTTTGAGAAGGGACTTTTTTGGCCGGTGGCATCGAACTCTCTGAGAGAGCAGCTGATGGCAACAAGACCGCGACTTGCGTGTCCTTAAGCACTCACGAATCCCCGTTAGTTTGGCATTAAACTCTCGCGTCTGTGGAGATCCCAATTTTTGTTTTTTTTTTAGCAAGTTACAAATGAATATATATACATGCACTCGCACTTCCATTCTTATTTATACAGACACGCGTGCGTATAGTGATTCTATTGATCATATCCTTATTATACATAATATTTTATAACACTAATAAATATCCTGTTGGAAATTAAAATTAAATTTAAATATAAATATTTTAGTTGGAGATAAAAATACAAAATTTATTTTATTTCTTTTCAGGGAAAATTGAATTTTATTTTATTCGGATTGTTAATAGAATTTATTTAAAATAGATAATTAAATATTATAATTCGGGTATGTATATTAAAATGATTTTTAAAAAAGAAAAATGTGTTGAGAAATATTCACAAAAGAGAATGAAATATTTATATCAATAGAAATGATAGAGAATATTTTTGCATAATAAATATGAATGTATATGGATTTCTAGAGCGTATTAATAATTAATAGTTTGTTCATCCTCGTCATAATATTTATAAACCATGACATTTCACGAATTTAATACACAATAATAAATAATTGATGGTAAATAATTAAAACTAACCAGTTAATTTTATTTTTGTATTTATTTTTGTCGGCAATTTTCAAATATATATATTTTTTTTTTTCTTTATTATGTTAATTATTTATTATTAATATATTCAATTGATTATTATTTATTTTTGATCGGTCTCGATATCGTTTTTTAGATGACAGGTGAATTTCTTTTGAAAATATTTCACTCTCTATGCATAACAATAAAAATAGTTTTTTATTTTCTTTTTTTTTTTTTTATTTTATTATTTCTTTAGAGGAATATATATATTCTTTAGACCCTTTTGGGTCATTCCCAAGGGTGCGAACAAGGGTCGTACCACTGGATACATACATATACATATATAATATACATACAACTATGTAAAAACTAAAGTTACACGCTCTAAAAATCTGACATATTTTTTTTTTTACCTCGCACCATCATCACTAATTCTTATACGAGGCAGGTTATATTTTTTCGAAAGGAAGAAATGCAATTTGAAAGGATATATACACTATTGTCATGTCTTCTCACAACAATAAGTGAGAACCTGTCATATATCGTTCAAAAAAAATTTTTTTTTTCTTTGTTAAAATATATTAAAATATTTTCAATGATACAAATCTTCATCTTGATTTCGCATTTTTGCCCTTTCTATTTTTTAAAGAGCAAGAAATCAAAGAATATTTTAGTATCCAAGAGGAAGAAATCAAAAAATTGTCGAAAGAATAAAAAAAAAAAGAAAAAAGATTTAAATTAAGAAAAAAAATCACAAAATAAATCGTGTAATAATAATTATTGGATATAAATTAATATAATAATAATATAATAATTATTACTTGTAGAAAAATAAAAAGAACAATAGGGGGATATAAAAATTATATTTGGAGTGATAATGAAAAAATATTTACAATAATCACCTCAAATATCGTTTTGGATTTCCAATGTAATTTAAAAACTCTGAAATTCATGTTGCATTTTTCTTTTTGAATGTATCTAGGTACTTTATATGCATATGTATATCATCGTGAATGGCCTCCCTACACACTATACCATATAATATAATCACCAAAAATATACCAAGCCTCTCAAAATTATTTAATTCCAATCAAAAAACATTTTATAATTAGTTAAAAGCCAGAAAAAAAATTTTTTTAAATTTTATTCTCACAATTCAATCCAATTTTACAGTTCTACAATCACTTAATATATCTTCAGCAGAAGTGTCACCAATACTAAAAAACAATATTTAATAATTTTCAATAATAAACATCCGCTATTAATTAAAAATTTAATTAATAAAAAAAGAAAAAAATTAATATTTCATAATAAAATTCACGAAAAATTTTGCGATTTAAATTTGTAGTTATTAAAACTACATAAATAATTATTTCTAATATTAAATAATTATCATTCATACATATATATACGTATACTATTATACATATTAATATATAAATATTAAAAAGATAAATAATTGCAGTTATAAAAAAATAAATATTGATATATTCGACGTGATTTATTTAATTATTCATTTCTTTCACAATTTTTTATTTATTCATTTATTTTTTTTTTTATCATAAAGTGCTAATATATATAACAAAAAAAATATATACACAGCATGAAAATATAATAATTATATGCACATATGTATACAAACGATTTAAAATTGCGTCGTTCAAAGTTTTTATTGCCAGCGTTTGATTTTTTTTTTTATATTTATTTATTTATTTTTTTTCGTTCATCTTCTTGTCGGCGTGCAAAAGTATCTTCGTCTTATCACGGCACGCGCTTACTTCCACCTGTCCATCCCCCTTTGACTTCACCAACCTTCATTTATTACCTTCATTACCTACGGCGCCTCCCATTCTTTATACTGTGAGAAAGAAAAGATATATTTTTGCATCAGTTCATTTTATTCATTTCACTTTGTACATATTTTACATCCCGTATATATTAAATTAAAATTATTATTTTACAGCTTTACTCGCCGTTATAAATTCTTAAAAATCCTCTTTCAATCACAAATTTAATATTCTATTTTTTTTTTTTAAATTAACTATTGCACTAGATTTATTAAAGTGCATTTCCTCAAAACAATCAACGCACTTGTATAATAAATTCATTTTATTTTTCTTTCGTTTGATTTAAATGATTCAGTTGGCATATTATTATTATTATTATTATTATTATTATTATTATTATTATTATATTCCTTAAAATTATATATAAATATGCGTTGGCTTATAGAATGTAATATATAATTTTAACAAGCGTAACTTTTGCGTTTTTAAATCATAAAAACTTTGCCACTTGGAAAATAGTTAAATAAATAACTAGTATTGAAAAATTATTATTATGAAAAGTTCTTTGGAATTTCACGTGAAATACAATTGATTATCGTTAAATTATAGGATATACAGTGAGAAAATCATTGAAGAGAAGAAAGAATACAAAGTATTTATAATCAATATACAGTAAAATATATTTATATATTTTATAATATGAAGAAAAATAATAAAAGAAAAAGAAAAAATAAAAAAGGTGCGTATAATAATCAGGAAGGTTGTGTGTGTGCGCATTGATTTAAAATTACAACTTCCGTGAAGTCGTATACATAATAATAATAATAATAATAATAAAAATATAAATAATAATTAACAGTAGAAAAAAATTTTTTTTTTTTTTTTTTTTTTTGCTTATTATATAAAATTAATTTTGATTTGAAAAATAATTTATCTATTAGAAAATAAAATTATTGAGATTAAGATGTTTAGTATAAATGTATTAAATTAATGTGCGAAAAATTATTGCAATAAATATTAAGATAAAGAATGAGAGATGAGTATAATTTTTATTTTTTGAAGGGAGAAAAAAATTAAAAAAAATAAAAATAAAAAATATTTTCATGTAAAATATACAGGTGCTGTGTTATCTATTTAAAATCATTCTTATAAATATTTATAAATGTAGGGTGGGATTTTGCATGAGGCCTCTGGATTGGAGCGAATAATTTATTCTCATTTTTCGTCTTGCGCAGCTCACAACTTACGAGTTCGCGCACGCGTTCACTGACATACACACATATATATACATATTTATATAGATATAGAGAGGTCCTTGCCCTTATTTTAATACCCATACATTGAAAAATAAAGACACTTGAATTAAATATCTATGAATTAATTTTAAATAAAATTTTCTCTATTAAAAAATAAAAATTTTCAATAATACAATTAAAATATTTATTTATTTATTTATTTATTTATTGTGTCATTGGTATTTATATACACTTAAAATATATAAATAAATTGGAATAATAATAAATAAAGAGGTATAAATGAGTTTAAAAATAATTTTATATATCATTGGAAATTTTAAAAATGCGATAAAAAAAATAAAAATAAAATAAATAATAAAATATAAATAATATCAATTTAGAATAAAATTTATTTTGTTGTTTATTGGGCGTGTTACTTTTGTATTCCAAGGTGCACCATTACTATACTTTTTTATTGGAGAATATAAATATATAAATATATATTTATTGTTTTCAATTCTTTGCAATGATTGTTGCGAGTTCCTCATTCTGTTGTTGTACATTTGATTCTACTGTTGTTTTTTGCTTCTCTCGCTACCGTTCGCCCGCACCTGCCCATCGGCAACGAGTTAAAGCACAGACAAATATCTATACATATATAAATATATATATATATACATATAATATGTATAAATATATAAATGAATAAGACGAAGGGAGGATTTTACTTCTTGCAGATGTAACGGCTCGTTCGTTATTAATTTTTTACCGCAATAATAACGATGAGATTTGTGATTGTTATTTATTTCTATGATGTATATATAGGGGTAGGTTAAGAATTTTTTTTTTTTTTATATTGTAAATAATATTATTTTTGTTGTAGTAATTTTATTTTTATAATTTATTGTGTTCTTATGTTGCGAGCTTAATCAATATTTTATATTATTTATTAATTGTGGATTTTTGTAATTTAATTTTTAAAGGGATGATTTTAGGGAAATATTTAGTATAAATAAATGCTTAGTATTTTTTTTTTTATTATGTATTTATTTATTAGATTGTAATTATAGATAATGATTAAATATATTTTTATTCAATAAAAGTTGGGTGAAAATATATTTAATTATTATTTTGTAGTATTTGTTATTTATTTTTTATTTGGCTTTTGAGTTTATTTAATTTTAACTATTGTGATTTTATTTTTCAAATTTTGACTGAATAAAATATAATATTTATACAATATAAAGATTAATTTAATATTTCTTGTTTTGGAATTTTTATAATTTCAAGATGATATATTTATTATTATTTTTAATAATTATATGATTTTTAATTTAATATTTATAGTGAAAAAAAAATTTTATTTCGATAATTAATTTACAGTAATTCACAATGAAATAAATTTTTTATTTTACAGTATTTATTGCTAAATATTTTTTTTCTCTTTAATTTCGAACTGATTAGCAGTGGGTTATTTAATTAGAACTCACTTTTGAGTGAGTAAAAATAATATATTTCACATTTCGACTTTAATTGGTCGTCGTAAAATCAGGCAAGTGGAAACCGGAAGTAATATGTCTGCTTATTGACTTCGATTCGTTCAACTGCAACATAAAATTAAAACATCGAAAAAAAAAAAAAAAAAAATTAAACTATCGAAAAAATTCACAAATATTTTTTTTTGCATTGTTTTTATTACGATAATAATTATTATTCACATACCATTCATTGGATAAAATTATTATTACATCGGAATTACTTAATGAACAATCATAAATATTTATATACGTAATTAATTCAGTCTGTCATTTAAATAAATAAAAAAAAAAAAATATTTTTTCAATTCGACATTTCATGCATTAAAACATTTTCTAAAACCTCTAAAAATTATCAATAAAATAGTTTAATTCACACTTGGTATAGTCAAAATAATAAATAGATTTTATACTATCACTACAATAACACAAATATTGAATATCAAAATAAAAAAAAACATGTTATTTAAATATCTTAAATACAATTTATAAATTTAGTAAAACATATGTCAGTGTTCAAACATAAACTCACCTCACAATAATTTTATTCATCACTATAATAATATCATTACACAATCGTACATAAATTATAAAAATTCTAATACCGATAAAAATAATTTTGAACTTGAAATATTTTATTTTTTTGATAAAGTCAAATATTTAAATATCACTGGAATAATCATTAAAAAATATAATCAATAAAAAATATAAGAAAACAATTTGAAATTAAAATAAATTCATTGTGAAAAAATAATTTTTAATAAAAATAATTAAATATATAAAAAGCGTGGAAAATTTTAATAATTAGTTTTTTTTTTTCATAGTTCACGTTCGCATAATAATATTAATAATAATAAATAATATTAATATTAATAAATAACATTAATATTAATATTAATATTAATATTAATATTAATAATAACAGATTGCCATTGTCACGTAAATATTTATTGGTTGTGTATAAATGCAGTAAAATATAAAAATGAATTGTAATCAGTTGTAAATAAGTGTCATAAATATATGTTGTAAATAATATATACATATATACATACGTACAATACATATGTACATGCACGATAATATGTATCATCAGCTATGCATGCACTTATTCATTGACGACGATTTATTTTAACGTGAATAAAAAAACCGTTATTCGCGATGAAATTGGAGAAAGGTGTATAGGTATATGATATTTATGTATATACATGTACATATGTACTTAAAACTCATTTCCAATTAAAAAAATACATTCAATATATAAAATCGATTAATATTTAATGCAATGCACATATATTTCAAAATATTATTATGGCGTGTGCGTTCCATTTTTATCAACCAATATTTTTACATTTTTTTTTTTGGTTTTTTTTTGTTTTGGTTTTTTTTTTAGTTTGGAATAAATAAATAATATTTTCGATTTTTGATATTTATTTATGTGAATTTAATTTTTTTATTTATTCATTTTTTTCAGTTGGATATTTTTGTGTTATTTATTTTTCTAAGTTTATTTATTTATTTTTTTTTTGTTTTGTTTTCTAAGTTTGATATTTTTTATTTTTGTTGGTTATTTTTTTTTTTTTTGGTTTGTGTTTTTTATTCAGTTGATCATTTAGTTTAGCTGTGTATTTTATTTAAATATTTTCTTTTTTATTTTCTATTTATTTGAATAGGTTTTTGTTTTTTTGGTTTTTTTTGTTTTTTTTTTTGCGGAAATGAGAGATAGAACCGGTTTTTTCTTCTGCAAAAAAATTACTTCAAGTATATACACTGTTATATATTTCTATCTGAATAGAAAAAAAATTTTTTTGGTACAGATTTTTTGACTTTGAAAATTTTTGGTTTTTTTTTTTAATTTTTAATTTGATTGATTTAAATAAAATAAAATTGTTTTTCACGTTTATTATAAATTTTAGACATGATGAAGAATAAAACAATTATTGGAAGGGAGATAAAATAAATAAAATACTAACTAATATTTATTTAAAAAAAAAAACAATTTATTTATTCAATATTATTTTTCGTTTTCTTTTTCTATTTTTTATTTTTTCATCAATAATAAAGGTATTTTTTGGTTTTACCGATTAACACGAATCATTTTTGGGATTCATACTTTTTTTTTTGTTTCTCTATTTCATTCTCACATTTTCGCTCATTATTTTGTTATTTCTATCACTTATTTTGCATTCTTATAAATTAACTATTCACATTCAGAATTAATGTTACATTATCAATTATTTATTTATTTATTTGTTTACTTATTAACCTAAATATATAGTGAATAACGAAAAAGCTAATTAGATCTAGTGGTATTTTAAACATATACAAATGTGACGGGTTTATTATAATTACACGCATAAAATTCCTGACTTTTATTTCCTATTTTTTTTTGTTGTTTTTTTTTTCCATTAATTAATAATTAATAATTACATGCAATTTTATTGTTAATTGTTGATATTTAAAAGACACACAAATCACCCGTATAGTTGCATTTATATATAATTATTTATACGCGTAAAAATAATTGAAAACATATAAACATTTTTTCGTCATTGTTTTTTTTTTTTTATTATTTTGTTGTTCATTGCAGAATTTACCGATTCACAATTCATTACAATTCATATTCTCTTTGGTCCTCTAGCCGCTATGAAATCCGTTTGTTAGGCGCTCAAAGGGATAAAATAATTGTTTAATTACAAAATTAATAATTATAACAGACCATTTTACTAAAAAAAAAAAAAAAAAACACAAAAAAAAATTTTTTTTTTCCACTTTCTCTTGAATATTATTTCTCTTACTTCCTTTCCTTTCTAAATATTCATTTGTTCTATTTATTTTTCCCAAAATAGAGCAAAAAATAATTTTGCAAATGCAAAATAATTTTACAAATGCAAAATAATTTTACAAATAAATTTTTTTTGTCTACTAACAATTATTTTTGACGTTAAAGGGCAGCCTTTTTAATCGACCGATGATTTTATTTTCTCTCCATTTGTTTTTAATTTTTTTAAAATGCAATTTTTATAATATTCACTCGTCTGTTATTAATACACAGGCGGCTTTGGTTTCGATGGACTAATAAGACACGTGTGACGATATATCGTGGGTACACGATGTTTATTATTATTATTCAAAAAAAAAAAAAAAATTCTTCTTAATTTGCCGCTGTTGATATAAAAGAAAAAATAAATAAACTTGCAAATTTAATTTGCTTTTTTTCCCTTATTTTTTCACTTTTTTTTTTTTTTGTGTCTCAAATATTTTTTTAAATATATATATATATCATTAATTTATAATGAATACACCCACGTTTTTTCTTTTCTCTCTTCATAGTGTAAATATATCAACTGTACACGTGCCGCTAAAAAATTAGTACGATATATACTATACATACTACAATATTATTAAATAAATAAATGTCAGGTATTCAGTGACAATCAATAGAGAAAGGCACATTCAGACACTAGATATATATATGTACATATTATGTATATAAATTTAATTAATGTAGTAGTATGGATTTTAATATTCCTAAAATATTTATTTTCTATTTATTATTAAAGTTAATTATTTATTCATTTTTTTATTTTCAACTATTATTGTTACCTATTTACCTAAATGTTTACTCACATAATTTTTTTTTTTTATCATAATATTTTCAATTACTTTTGCATTATTTACAAGTTTTTCACCCTCTCTTTTTTTTCTATTTTTAAATTTATTTTAATTGTAATTTTTAATGGACGGTTAAAAAAAATTTTCTTATACCTCAATGAAAAAATATATTCAATAGTTTCTTTAAATTTGAATTTATACAATATCATAATTTTTTATTTTCTTCAAAATTCAGTGATAAAAATTCATTTATTAATTTTTAAAAAATTCACGAATTTTATAAATTTATTTCAGCTACTTTCATTACCAATTGAAATCATATGATAATTTGAATTAGGCATTGATATAGGTGTCTGTGAATGCTGTTGATTTGTTATATTATTAGGTAAATGAAGCGAACGATAATCTAATGCTGGCGCAGATGGATGTTGACTTTCACGATGTCGTCTAAGATCAACTTTACGTTGAAATGCTTTTTCACATAATCCACATTGGAAAGGTTTATATCCAGTGTGTTTCCGCATGTGCGTTATTAAATTACTACTTTGTGAAAATGCTTTACCACAAACAACACATTTATGTGGCTTCTCACCTGAAACAAAAAAAAAAACAAAATAAAATAAAACATCAAAAATTAAAATTAAATCAAATATTAAAATTTATTTTTACACTTTGGAATTTATCCAAATTATATTTTAGCATTTTATGTTATGATAAACATGGTGTTTTATTTTTTTATTTTCGTTATCGAGGCCTAGTTATGTTATATATACGAATAAAAATCAAGTACACATATTTACTGAGACAGATAAAGTACTATGAATTATTAAAATTGAAGTTATAATCCAAGGTGAACTGTGAACAGCTGAATATACCAATAAGTCGTGTATGTTGTTTGTGTCGTCGCGTATTTTAAAAAATTGATGAACACAACATGATATGATGTAAATATGTTTTTTTTTTTTTTGTATCCAAATGCATTATAGACTTTATTTATTGTCCTATCATGTGACGATTGACAATTGTGTGTGTGTGTGTGTGATAAATATATATATCAAAATTCTTGGAATATTCTTTTGAAGACTGCAAAATTTTCTTCTTCTTCATTTTATTATTTTCAATTATGTATAAATATTTATTTAAATTGAGGAAGTATTTTATGATTAATTTCTTATGGTTGTATTTATTTTTATATTTCAGCTTTTAAATTTACATATTGAAAATTATTAAGTCGTTTGATTAATTAAGTGATGAAGGAATTAATTTGGGATAAAGTGTTGCAAAAAATAAAAATAAGACTGAATATTTTAGTCGAGATTCAAAACTTGGATTATAATATTATGTGTGTGTGTGTGTGTTGGCTGCCAACTGTCGTGTATTATTTAAATAATACTCAAGTGAATATATAATAGAATGTCTGCATCATTTCCTCTGTACTGGTGACAAATCAAGTGAGGAGGTTTTTTTTTTTTTATTTTCGTTATCGATCAGTGTGATTTAGATAGCAGTTGAAAAACGATTATTGTTCGCAGACAGAATTCCAGTTAATAATTGTAATCATAATCGTCTCATTTTTATTGCAATTTGTCAAATTATTATTTTGTTTGGCAGTAAAAAATTGAAATACTTAAGGAAAATATATTCAATTCATTTTTTTTTTTTCCTCTTTTAAAATTAATCATAAATATACATTCTATATATCTGAATATATATTTAATATATTTCAAAGGGTTATCTAATATTAATTTTATGCTAAATTAATTTTTGTAAATATCATTTTCCAAATGAGAAATAAAATTTTATTAAAAATATTTACTTTTCGAAAATAACAAATGAATAAATAATTTACTTTATTCAAATCAATTTACTCGAATCATTAATTTTATCATCGCTATCAAATGAAGAATATTGACAGAGAATACTCAAAAAAAAAAAAAAAGCAAAGTGTACAGACTGTTAATTAAAATAATGACTAATAATAATAACAACACCGTCTCTGTAATTTTTACTCGTCTGTACATACAAGAGAAGATTTGTTGCTGAAAAAATAATCAAAAAAAAAAAAAAAAAAAACAGTAATATTTATCCTTTATTTTGTTCAGATACTGCCCAATTAATTCAAGTAACGAAATCAAAATCACATTTATCAAAGAAAAATAAATGTAAAAAAAACAAATCAACCTAAAAAAAAAATTCCATCAAATAAAATAAATATTGAACGCGCGTTTCTCAAACGTAAAGTTGACGTGATAGAAAAAAAAAAATATGTATACACATACAAATATACTATCTCGGTCATGCGCATCGATGTGATGAATGATTTTAATTAGTTTACAGACGATTAACATTAATATCTTGGAATATATATTTCCGTGTGTGTGTGTTGGCGAGCGTGCGAGGACAATGACCACTTTTTTTTTATTTATTCCCCATGTATATTATTCTGTATTCAATAAATTCAAAACCTACATAACATCAATAGATACATAGAATATACATATACTATAATACGTATATATACGCGATGGTTTTCCACCGTAAAGAAAATACAATTAGCGTAATTGCTGACGTTATGATTGCGAGCGTCACTTGAGTGAATAACAAACCGTATTATTTTTATTTTTTTTTTTTTATTTCAACAATATCAATATACCATCACATATGTTCAATCAACCTCGTTAATATTCAAATCACACTTGTGTACTCAATAGTTAAAAAAATAAATTAAAAATAGCTCACGATGATCCGATATTAAATATAATTATATTATAATTGAAAAATAAAAAATTTGAAATTTTATTCAATTCATTGATAAAGAATATATATAATTAAATATTCCTAAAGTACATATCAAATAAATTTTTCTATATTTTAATTTATTTCAATTATCAACTGTTTACTAATCATAAAATTTATATTAATTATTAATTATTTACTGTATGAGAAATAAAATTTTAATTTAATATTAATCCCATCGCGATTTTCTAATCAATATTATTTATTATTTCCCCTTATCTTTTTTTATATATTATATATAACAAATTATATATGAAAATAACTTGCATTGGTTACAAATAAAACAGTCAAACCGGTAAAAAAAAAAAATTATTCAGAAGCATTCACCCTTATTATTTATTTATTTTCTTTTTAGTTTTATTTTTTTTTTTTCCTCATAAAAGTATCTCCAATTTATACAATGTACTGAAGTATATATTATTTTTAATATCAGAATAATAATAAATATTTAACTGTAAATTATTGTCTGTTATATATTTATGTATGTTGTGCATTGAATTTTTTTTTTTTTTTTAATATTATTATATTTATTATATCCTTTGTAATTTTCTTATTATTTATTCATTCTTACTAAAATCGGTTGGGGGATTTAAATTCATTTCAAATGTGTGGCAAAGAAAAATATGTTACAATTGTGAAGGGTTGTTGGAGAAACAATTTTACCATGCGTGTTATATCATATAAACATATACATATGTATATAAAAATATAGATATATTAAAATATATATATATATATGTATAAATGAAAGTTTAAGTGAAGGGAAAAACTTTTTCTTGGGGACACAACGGGTTAGACACAAGGGATCAATTTTCAACTGTACATATATACACCTTTGCTTATATATTTTCTGCTATTCCACCCTACACACTCTACATATATATATGTATATATATATGTATATATATATATAAGCAACTTTCTCTAACTCTATCTTTTATATTTTTTTTCTCTTTCAATCGCTGTTGTCTATGACAAGTTTATTAATATTTTTTTTTCTTTTTTTTTTTTCCCAACTGCCTAGAAACAAATGCGACATGTACGAAGTTCTAATACTCGATTATTCACGTGTAATAAAAGGGTATTGAACTGTGTATATATATATATATATATATATATACAATAAAACGTATCAATAATATTACAAAATTATATTTAGAAATAAAAAAAAATAGTTGAAGTAAAAATTGAAAGAAAAAATAAATTCTAATTATAAATTAGTAATATCAATTGTTTATATAATTCAAATATATTATTTATAAATAATTTTTGTTCACGATTTATAGGTATAGATATACAAAATTGTGTTTATAAATAATTTAAAAAAAAAATTTAACTAAAAATTGCAGAGAAAAAAATTTTTATTTATAAATTAGAAATATTAATTGTTGATATAATTTGAATATAATATTAATAAATATTTTTCGTTCACGATTTATGAGTATAAATATACAAAATTTTGTTTAAATAAAACATTAGAAAAAATTTTAACTAAAAATTGCAGAGAAAAAAAATTTTAATTATAAATTAGTAATATCAATTGTTGATATAATTTGAATATATTATTTATAAATATTTTTCGTTCACGATTCATGAGTATAAATATACAAAATTGTGTTTAAATAATTAATTAAAAAAAATTTTAACTAAAAATTGCAGAGAAAAAAATTTTAATTATAAATTAGTAATATCAATTGTTGATATAATTTGAATATATTATTAATGAATATTTTTCGTTCACGATTTATGAGTATAAATATTCAAAATTGTGTTTAAATAATTAATTAAAAAAAAAAATTTAACTAAAAATTGCAGAGAAAAAAAATTTTAATTATAAATTAGTAATATCAATTGTTGATATAATTTGAATATAATATTAATAAATATTTTTCGTTCACGATTTATGAGTATAAATATACAAAACTGTGTTTATATAATTAATTAAAAAATAGTTGAATGAATTTATCGAAATAGATCATAAAGTTTAATGTGATAATTAATATTTGAATTATCCTTCGGATTTTAAACACAACCGGATGGAAGGTGCAATGGGAAATGGCTAGTTTACCGGGGTGCTAAGTGAGTTTCCTGTCACACGCCTGCCAAACACGTGCCAATATATACATATAAACATTATATATAATAGGTTATATACTTGAAGCGTGTTTATTCAAGTTGGGGTGCATGTTTCAAGCTAATTAACTACAGCCAAAAGAAGCCACAATAATCTTAGTAAAAAATATACATATATATTTTTCTATACGTACATAAATGCATATATATATACATATAAATATGTATACATATACACACATATATATAATATTTTTTGATAATTTTTATTCGTGTATAAATTAATAATTTTTTACATTTTTTTATTGATCGTTGAAATAATAAGTGGATAATTTTTTTTTTCTTTTTTTCTTTCTTTCTCCAATGCCATATTAATTTTTATCATGATGACATATTGACGGTACCAATTGCAAATGGCTCTGCATTATTTAACATGCATTGCATTGTGGTTTACTATCATCATGGTAAATATCAACTCAGCTGTCTTCTATACATGGATATAAATTTATTCGTTTGTGTATTCCATATGTGTATGCAATTATTTGTCACATCCCTTCTATGATAATTCTTATGTGCAAGTATATTTTGCATTGCATCGATGATATATTATATCTCTGACTAGTATTTTATAGTAATACTGTCAGGAATATAAATAATTATCATATATATTGTAGATAATATTAAGAAAAATTTATTTTTTCAAGTGTTTGAATTTTTATTTTTATTTTTATGTTTAATATTGAGCGGAGGGGTTTTATTTTTATTTCTTTTAGTTTGTTTTAGATATTGGGGGTGTTGGGGGTTTGGTGATGAATTTTAAATGTTAGAAAAAATAAAAAAATGAGACGATATGATGTGTGAAAGCTTTAGTTGCTTGAAATATCGATCGTTAAAACGACTCGTCAACACTTAACATATAGACATGTGCGTGATTCATTTGGACAGTCGTGACAATGAAGTATTGCATGTATGTGTGGGGTTTTTTTTTTTTTTTTGAATGATAAGAATGACGTGAAGACACATCAATTTGTATGTTGGAGAAAAAAATTCACATTGCATAATTTTTATTGTGCTCAATTCGATGAATTAATTGGAGATAGAATTTATAAATTGATGAAAAAGTTTTTTGATAATTAAGAAATATTTTTTTTAGTGTAAATATTTTAATTAATTTATGATTCAAAAAATTTGCTTATTAAATATTATTTGTAAATATTTTTCATTTACGATTTATGGATATAGATATACAAAATTGTGTTTAAATAATTTAAAAAAAAAATTTAACTAAAAATTGCAGAGAAAAAAATTTTTATTTATAAATTAGAAATATTAATTGTTGATATAATTTGAATATATTATTAATAAATATTTTTTGATCACGATTTATGAGTATAGATACACAAAATTGTGTTTAAATAATTAATTAAAAAAATTTTAACTAAAAATTGCAGAGAAAAGAATTTTAATAATTAATTAGTAATATCAATTGTTTATATAATTCAAATATATTATTTATAAATATTTTTCGTTCATGATTTATAGGTATAGATATACAAAATTGTGTTTAAATAATTAATTAAAAAAAAAATTTAACTAAAAATTGCAGAGAAAAAATTTTTTATTATAAATTAGTAATATCAATTGTTGATATAATTTGAATATATTATTTATAAATATTTTTCGTTCACGATTTATGGGTATAGATATACAAAATTGTGTTTAAATAATTAATTAAAAAAAAATTTTAACTAAAAATTGCAGAGAAAAGAATTTTAATAATTAATTAGTAATATCAATTGTTTATATAATTCAAATATATTATTTATAAATATTTTTCGTTTACGATTTATGGGTATAGATATACAAAATTGTGTTTAAATAATTTAAAAAAAAAATTTAACTAAAAATTGCAGTGAAAAAAATTTTAATTATAAATTAGTAATATCAATTGTTGATATAATTTGAATATATTATTAATAAATATTCGTCGTTCACGATTTATGAGTACAAATATATAAAATTGAGTTTAAATAATGAATTAAAAAAATTTAACTAAAAATTGCAGAAAAAAAAATTTTTATTTATAAATTAGAAATATTAATTGTTGATATAATTTGAATATATTATCAATATATATTTTTTGTTCACGATTTATGGGTATAAATATACAAAATCGTGTTTAAATAATTAATTAAAAAAATTTTAACTAAAAATTTAATTTTAATACTCATATTAAAATCCTTAATTTTTTTTAAGTGAATGAATAAAAATATTCATTAATAAATTCAACTAAAAATTGATTAATAAAATTAAATAAGAAAAAATTTCATAAAAATGATTTCTCGTTATTTTCCTATCAATATTTATTTAGCTTCTTGGAATGAATAACATATCGACAATGAGCTGATAAAAAATGTGCATGTAGTCATACAGCAAAAATAATAATGTAGAAAAAAAAAAAAAAAAAAAAAGTAACAACACGATATTTTTTTTCCCACAAACTATCGAGACAAAATAATAAAATAATTTGTTTTTTTGTTACAATTTATATTCACATATGCAGAAAAAAAAAATTCTATTCCTCGTGTATATATTTCTTTATATGCTCAATAAGAAGAACGCAACAAAGAATAATAAAAGAAATAAAAAAGTTAGTTTGAGTTCCAAAGTATATTTATATTTCTATCGAGTTCATTTCATTTATTTTTTCTGTCATATCGTTTGCTCGCTATTATTATCATATAACTAATGCAAAATGGTTAATAAAACTTACCAGTATGGATATATGTGTGCTTCTTCATATCAGACTTTTGATGAAAACGTTTGCCGCAATATTGACAAGGATACGGTCTCGTGTCTGAATGAATTAAAAGATGAGTGCTCAATGTACTCGATCGTTTGAAAACTTTTCCACATTGTTTACACTGCAATCATTAACCGTAAAAAAATGGAAAAATAAATTAACAAATTAACACAAGTAAATTAAAATATATTTATCCGAAACCTTATAATTAAAATAGAGAATAAAATAAATTTTTATTTAATAAAATTGAGGAAATATATAAAATATATAATGAATAATATTTTTTATTTTTGTTTTGTTTTCTACGTTTTTATATGTATACAATAATGAATTGGTTGAAATTCCCACGGGCTTTTGACGCCACAAATTGTCACGCAAAGACGATCAATAGCGTGTTGTTGATATGTGAAAGCATGAAATCAATGTTAAAGGCAACGGAAATGTTGTGGTGTGATTTGTGGCAGAGGTTGGGAATGAGAGTAGTCGATTTATGCTGGCGTCTCTTTGTTTACTACTGTACTAATATATATGTATAAATAATATATACCATATCACAGTAGATAATAATAGATGAATCAAGTTTAGCCCTATGATTGTGGAGTAAAGATAAACCACTGAGAAATATATAATGACAGACAAAATTTTGTTTTTTTGATATTTTAATAAAATATTACAAAATACACGTATATTTTTTCAATTTATCTTCTTACATATATTACATATGTATTTATGTAAATATAGTAATTGAGGAGGAAGGAAAAATTATGTAATATCAAATAAATTAATCGGGATATATATAATAAATAAAATAAAAAGTTCGTACGAAATTAATATTAGAAAAAAAATTTTATAAATGAGAAAATAAATTTTTAATTTATTCTTTGGATTTTTTTTTTAGTGTAAAATTGTTATTGAGTGTAGTGGAATGATGGGAAAATAATGTTTTAGAGTGTAGTGAGGTGTCTTAACACTGTTAAATGTTCATAAAAAATTTAATATTAGAAAAAAAATTTTATAAATAAGAAAATAAATTTTTAATTCATTCTTTGGATTTTTTTTTTAAGTGTAAAATTGTTATTGAGTGTAGTGGAATGATGGGAAAATAATGTTTTAGAGTGTAGTGAGGTGTCTTAACACTGTTAAATGTTCATAAAAAATTTAATATTAGAAAAAAAATTTTATAAATAAGAAAATAAATTTTTAATTCATTCTTTGGATTTTTTTTTTAAGTGTAAAATTGTTATTGAGTGTAGTGGAATGATGGGAAAATAATGTTTTAGAGTTATAGTGAGGTGTCTCAACACTGCTTGCACCTGTGTTTGCAATGCATTTATTATTTTTTTTTTTTTTTTAACATTTGTTTCATTGTTGGTGCAAGGCGCCAGTTGACTCCTGCAAACAATAACCAAGAGAAACGTATGTGTAGTCCCGTTCTTCGTTTCTTTTTCTACTGTCTAGACTCTGTACAAAATATACATGTGTATATGTATATGAACGATTCTTCATTCGAGCGAGTTAATATCCGGTACGCGTTTCACATAGATAATTAACTACTAGTAAATTAAGCGCGCACATTTTTTATAAAGATTTCAAAATAAAAAAAAAATTAATATTATATTTCTCTCCCCAATATTTATTTAATTATATCTTAAACTATATCAATTGATCAATTGATATAATTAAACAGTAAAATAAATAATAAATTATAAATTCATCAAAAATAAATAAAAAAAATAAATAAAGTGTTATTTATTTTTTTTTTTAGCAAATAAATATTATTTTTTAATTTAATATATATTTTGAAGATATTTATTAATTTATTTGGGGAAATTATTCAAAGGATCATTTGTTTATCTATAAGTACATATTTATTTGCAATTTTATATTAAATTATTATATTAAATTGATCAATTGATATAATTAAACAGTAAAATAAATAATAAATTATAAATTCATCAAATAAATATTATTTTCTAATTTAATATATACTTTGAAGATATTTATTAATTAATTTGGAGAAATTATTCAAAGGATCAAACGTTCGAATTGTCATAAATTAAATTATTATTTGTTTATATTATATCTATAAGTATATATTTATTTGCAATTTTATATTAAATTGTTCGCGATGTAAATTATGGTTAGGTTCGAATTGAGTCAACAAATACACTTGTGAAACAATTACTCGATTGGTTATAGAAAAGAAGGCCACGTCGTAGACTCCTCTGTTCCGTGTGCTATCGATCCTCATTGTATATATATTTATCTTTAAACATATGTATATACATATATGGATATGAATGTATGTATGTATTTTATACATACACATAAACCAAGTGCGGAAATATGAAAGACCCCAAGTTACTTTAATTTACAGATATATATTACATATATATATTTATATATATATGTATGTATATATGTACTTGTATACATATATGTTCCGCGGAATATTAACTACCTTATACAGGTAGCAATAGCTTTGTTGAGAATATTTAAAGAAATATTTTAACGTAAATTGTATGTAATTATTTTCATATAAACGCTTTTATATTATTATTATCTATTTATAAATTTAATTGAATTAAATTCATGTGTCGTAGAAAAGTAATTTAATAATTATATAGAGGATATAAATTATAATTTATTTTGTATATATATTTTGAAATGTAAATTTTATATTATATTTATTTAAGCAATTTTTGAATGTAAATTTGAAAATAAATTTAGAATAAAATTAAATTTTTATAAAATAATAAAATTACTTCTTTTTTGGTAAATTAATAATTATAAATTGGAGTTATTTATTTAAATGTTACTAATTTGTATTAATTTATTATAATTTTTAATGGAATTATATTTATTTATTTATTTTAAAATCAGAGAATGATAAAAAAATAAATCAATATATTTTTTTTTTTTGAAAATGAAATATAAATAAAAATATAATTTATTTATTGATAATTATATGCATTCGTATGTGTAATGAGTGTATAGGTATATGATAAGTGCGATAAAAAAAAAAATAGATTGAAATGCATTTCACAGTTTATTTATTATATGACAGTCGGTTTGATGTTGAATTGTCGCGCGTTATTTAGATTAGCTCGTTATTTTTCTACACGGACATGACGACCGCAGACTATGAGAGTCAATAATGCATATAATATAGTGATGGTGGTGGTGGTGGTGGTGGTAGTAACTCATAATGTATTATCTATTACGAATGAGAGGGGTGGAAACATTGCAATTTGACGGACTGATGTAAAGTGCCGCGACAAAGGAACGAGTAAAGAGAGAAGGGAAAAGGGAAATTGTTGTGATAATATTTCCATTGCATTTATGAGATCGATAAAAGAGGTGGAGAGTGAAAAAAGCTCTGATATAATCTGACTTTTCATATTTTTACTAGTTTTTTTTTTTTCCATACCACATGCATATAATGAAAATTTTTTATCTTTATATGAAATAGATAGTTATTAGAATTATTTTCGATTAGTTTGTAAAATAAATAAAAAAAAAAATTACCGACACGATTATTTATATTGCAAATACATATATGTATATATATAAATTATGCAATTATAGATGAGTAATTAAATTAATATTATATAATTAAATATGCTTTGATATATTTTGAAAGAAAATCCATTTATATAAATTCAATTAATTCATTTATTAATTTTTTAATTAATTATAAAACATAAATTAATATATTTAAGAATTTTTATTTATTCTGTATTATTCAAACTATTTGTTAGAATCAATGGAAATAATTAAATTTGTCGACCTTGTGACTTAAATTGATAAAAAACTTGAAGTTGAATTCAAAAAGTTGAAGAATGTTGTGGCTCCCCAAAAAAAAGAACATTGTGAAAGAAAAGAAAATAAATAGAAAGTAAATAAATAAATAAATAAATAAATGGTTGGGAAATATACTACACTTGATAATTAAAAAACAAAAGCAAAGATAAAAAATATACGATGGTAAAAAGTACAAGTGTTTACATGAGAGAATGATCGTAAAAAATGCGCCAGTGATTCAAAGTTTGTCGGTAGTAAAATATGAAGCAAAGCAAAAAAAAAAAAAAATAATAACATGTTTACATGTATGTATATACGTATACATACATACATGTACTGAACATTGTATTAGACATGTTTATATGCAGGTCTTGAATGATCTGATGGCCTGTACAAAAGGTGTTTTGAGATTTCTTAGATCGATAGATCCCGTTGGCTTTTCGACGAAAACATGGCAAGTGAACGCGCGCATGTATTTTATATATATTATTGCTGTTTGTTTATATACATATACATATACACATGTATATATATATATTATATACTTGCTCAACAAAACTTGCCATCACCTTATCAATGATGATCTAGTGAGGTTTACAAACGCGTTTGTTATATATATTGACACTTGTGGGATTTTCAATCTGATCTCTTGGGAATTATGCGAGTCCCTGTGGTATTTCGACTTCACTGTTATGAGTTGAATAAAAAAATTTATTTAATACCTATATACTGCACGTACTTGATATAGAATTGGTATATTACAAATACCAAGATGTCTGGATGGTTATAAAAATGAACACGCATGCACATAAATACGTAATTATTTAAGTCATTATGGATATAAAATAGTGCGATAATTTTAAACGTGAAAATATATATAATGATTGAAGTAAAAAAAAAAAAAATAACATATTTTCGTAATCTCAATGTTTTCGTTTTACGATGGATAATTAGTGTTGCGCGATTCTATGTGTATATATACGCTTGTGAAAATTGATAAAACTATCCTGGTTCCCTTTGTTCGTAGCTAAAAGCTGCTCTAGAAAATTGTCCGTTATGTATAGATGTGTGTGTATATGTGTACAACGTATTTTTTAGACACGCAAAAAGTTATCGTGAAGTAACAAACTATTTGTCAAAACTTCTCGTTTATATATTTTTTTTTTTTTTTTAAAAGAACAAAGGAAATCGATACGTAGATCAATGTTTAGTTGATATTAAGCATAACAACATTGTATTTTATATAGTTTAGTGATATAATAAAATATATTTATTTTATATTGAATAAAGATCAGTTACTAACCTGAAAGGTACGTTCGTTTGATGATGGTGGTGTTAAGGGCGAATGGTGAATTTGTCGTGTAATTATTGGTGATGATGGCGACGGTGAATTTTGGGCTGAAATTTCTCGTGCTTCACGTTCGCAAACTGAACCTGGTGACCATATCGTACATTTTCTACCTCCAACTGAGGACACATCCTTTGGTTTTGTACTGAGATTCAATGGTACTTCTTCTTCATTAAAATGTGCGGCGCCCTCAACTTAGAAACAAAGAGATAGCAAAGAGATATCTATTATAAATATGAAGAAAATGTTGATAAAATTGGAATGAATTGAATATCGAATTGGGTCGTAGAGAATAATGAGTTATTATATTGAATTTTATATTTTTTCTAACAATAATAAGTAGAAGTGATGACACCGTGGGATTTATAATTGGTGTAGTAAAATGTGCATGTACATACAAGTTGCATGTACGTTCAGTCAAATGATAACGTTAACGGGCCACCGATAAAACGGAATGTCCTCCTCACTCTCTTCCAAATTACGACCGGTTTCTTCTTCATTTCTCCTTTTACCGCGATTCATGTTTTGCAAGAGTACGGCCCCACTTTTGTCCAATAAAGTGACAATTACCGACAATTTCCTGGCCCACTTTTCATCAAAATATATATAACGCGAGCAAATGGTGTTATACATGTACAGCGTTAATTATCCTTCATCGCGCATCGAATAACAATTTCAATTTGAATTTCTGATGGTTATAGTTTATTGATTATACATACAGTAAGTAAAATAAAAATAAATAAATTAATTAATTTAAGCTTACTTGCAAATTGAGTTCGTTCAGGTGTTGATCTTTTGGGTGAACTTGCTCTGGCAGGACTAGTTGGTTCATGATACATTGGCGAACATTCGGCCACGGGTGTCGTCTGTTGCGAAGGAATTCTTGACGGTAGTAGGGAATGCGGCAGCAGAAGGCCCACCGCATGATGGGCCCACCATGCTGTACCGTAACCACCGTACATAAGGCCACAACGCATGTCCGTAACTGTAATCCAACATGTTCAGGAAATTTAAAATACTCCCTTTCGATAATAATCCCAACGAAATATATAAATACTAATAATTATCAATTGTCAAATCAAATTTAGCCATTTCACTAAACATCAATTCTAAATTCCGAAAAAATTCCGATATACTATTTTCTACTAACTTTTAATATAACTTCAACAGAATTAGTATATAGTTATGTATTTCAAATAATTTTCCGTTTATACTGTCAATTTATTTTTCTTCCTGTTGATCATTTGAAATTTCTTCACCCAAGTGGAAAAAAAAAATAATATATATAATGAGCTAACCTCGTGACGCTGATGCTGGTGCGTGTGCCAGCTTCTGCATTCTAAAATCCGGATTGTAACCGGATACGAGGGTAAATGCGCTGAGACGATGGTCAGGTGCGAGCTGATTAGTAGCCGGTGGGTTGGTGATGCCGTTGCAAGAATTATTACTGCCACTAGTGGGACCACCTGGACTCCATGGCGATGGTGCCAAGACACTGGGACTACTTGGCGGAGACAAAGTTACAGGGGGCGATAGTGAACCTGCGGGAACACCTACACTATTGCAGTGTAATTCTGGTTTTATTAACCACGTTCTTGGTACTGCTTCTGAAAAAAAAAAACATTAATAAATATATATATTTATTTTATTGTAATTATTCCTAAATATCATCAGTTCTAAACATTTCCTGATGTAAACCTCATTGGATAATTTTATTTAAAATTCATTTGATTGAATACAAAATTTTTTTCAACAGTTAAATTATGTTTTACGTTGAACGAAGTATGTCGATAATACTTAGCTATCATTATGTAGTTATATTTGCATATTATATGTATATTTTTTTGACTACTTAATACTTTGTATAATGTTTCAATAGTATCAACAACAATTTAAAAACAATTTAAACTTTGACTTAACAGACAGTGTGGGGACTTTTTGTGTGGTAAAGTCGAGTTTAAATGACAGCGTATTTTATTTGTATCAGTAGGGGGATGAAATGAAGAGGGTGCGTGATGAGTGTATGTATATATTGACTGATGATATAGCCTTGTGAATATCGAGTTTTCAGTTACATTCGTGGGAAATTTTTTCATCAGTATATCTATTCACCCAACTTCCACTCATCTAAATTAAATATATTTATATTAATTTATCATTTTGCTACATCAATAACAATTAGTTTATTATGTCTAGACAATTAGACAGTAAAATTTGTTATATATTTAAATAAATATAATACTGATCAACAGATGATTAAAATTTATTCAATGTCGTTTTCAATTTTCGTCGATAATATTTCGGAATTAAATTATGATTGATATTTTATTTTTTTTCTTTATTTAATATAGATAAAAAAATATGAGTTATACAGTGTAGTTGTTTATTTATAATTCAATGTATATCTAAAAAGCTCTTATCGTTATTTTATTTTTAATTTTTTAGAGTCGAAGTAATACTAATATTTTAAATTATGAATAAAAATGTGTATGTATATTTAGCACTTGTGTTGTCAATATCTCAGAAACTATGTTTATATATTTTGTGATGCTACTACGACTGATTAAAAATAAGGTAAAACTACGTAGTTTGAATATATATTTATAGAGATTTCAAAATTAAATTAGCATAAAATATGACGCAGTTTAAATGAGAATAATAATACATTTGTCACAAATTAAACGTTATTTTTAATTATTCATGTTAAATTACTTATTGCGAGAAAAATAAAGAAAGGAAAAAAAAAAATCAGGCAATATAAATCAGTTGATTACAAATAATAAAAATTCAGACGGCGGCGAGTGCTCGATTTAACCGTTATATATGAACAAGTGTTCTTATATATGTTTCATAATCTTTTTTTTGTATTTTTTCTTTACAATTTTATTTTTTTTATTTTCGGTTATTCATTTATATTTATATATCCGTATATATTTAAATGTGATGTATATGTCTTCAAACAGGATATAACATTGTGTCAAAGGTCTCATTTTTGTTTCGATGAAGATAAAAAAAAAGTGTTTTTCTAATATATTTCATAACGCTAAAAATTTACAGGAAATAAATGTATTACAAAAGATTTTTTTTTTAAATTTATATGCAATGAAATTTAATATATTATCAAGTTAATTTAAAAATTTTCCAATTGTAAAAATAATTTATTAATATAATTGAATATTATTTCAATATTTTTTTGCTGTGAATAATTTTTTTTAGAATTTGATAAAATAAATAACTCTATTTAGAAAATCTTTAAATAATCATTAAAAATTTGATGCGGGTTATAACATGTTGAAATAAATCGGAATGTTAAAATTAATGTGGAACACATGATTAAACGAAAAAAAAAAAATTTCTCAATCATTGACATAATTAACTGATAAACAAATCAAACATTTGTCATGAATAATTACAATCAAAATCTTCCAATTGATTGCATAATTTAATATAATAAATTAATCAATGTAAATATCATCCACATCAAGACTAATCATTTATATTCCAATTAATCGTTAATAAATTCTTTCTTTATAACCAGTTTGATATTTAAATTGCAATATAAATTAAATAAAAAGAAATTTCATGTACAAATAATTATATAAAAAAACTTACCGCACATTTTATCGTTGATTATATCTCGATTGTCCGTATATAATTCAATAGTCCTTTTCTCTATTCATCGAATCACTTTAATTATAATAAATATATTTGCTCAACACCAAATACAAAAAAAAAAAAAAAAAAGAAATCCAAATTATTTGCACTTCACTATATTAATCAATAAAATTTTAATCCGCGTGACAGTTAAAATCTAATACTTATTTTTTTCCACACTTGACAAAAAATAATCTTTGAAAAATATATATTACAATAAATTATCATAAAGTATACATTATCATATACTTTAAACACATATAAAATAAATAAATATATTCCGTTTAAGGTAACTAAAAAAAAAATTATCTAAGATATAATTTAATTCTCAACGTTAGGAACGAAGGAAGCGAAGGAATAAACGAAGTGTCCCAACGTGTGGCAGGACCTTGACTGATCCCACTGTTTCAAAGTCCTCGTGGTTTGGTGCTTACCTGGTGAGGTTTCTCATCCCTCAATGTGCGCTTCACCTGTGTTGTTAAACGAAGACGCGCGCGCAGCTACCTGGTGGCCACGCCTCCCATTCCCATCCAAGTACCATCATGTACACATGCAGGTAAATGTGGTGGTGGTGGTGGTGGTGGTGATGATGATGATGATGATAATAATATTGGTGGGGATAACGATTACTAAACCATTTCAATAGGTTTTTTTTTTTTGTAAAAGCTTTTAATACGTTTACCTGGTTTATATAAAATTCATATTTTAATTTTTTATAATTTTATTTATCCTTCAATTATTTTATTTTTTATTTGTTAGAAAATAATATTTAGTAGGTATATATTTTCTATCAATTATTTATGCTACATTTCTTGGCAGTTTGAATATATAATTATATAATAAAATGTATATATTTGTTTCATGAATTTAAAAACTAGAAAATATAATTATAAACGTTGATTAAATTCAGTTTTAAATTTTTATTCATCTTTTTTTTTTTTTTTTTTTTTTTTATATATAAATTTTGATTATTAAAAATTCTCAAGTATGCGAAATAGTCTGTGTCTGTGACACTTGAACAATATATTATGCAAATTATATTCCATTATATTGATTTTAACAATTTTACATCGATTCATTTAATCACGAAAAAAATCATATTTTTTTTTTTTCTTTTTTAATTTTATACTTCATATCTCCCAAGTTAATATCATTACCAAACATTTGCGAATTATATTTGCAACATTTCGCGATTATACTTTAGTATAATATGAAATATATTATAATTTCGCAATATATATTGCAATGAATAATTTAAATTTTAGATCGAATTATATCTTTTACCTAAAATTTTCAATTACAAAATTTTTTTTCTCACAAATTAATCATTATAACCAATGTTTAATAAGAACAAAAAATATATTCAATTATAACAAATTAACAGCGTTGGTTATTACTATATAACAATTCGATCACTTCAAAAATAAAATAATAATTATATCATGTAAATAATTATGTTGCTCTCAATATAATAATTCAGCAGGTATTATTTTTATATTTATTCACGTTCCATTTTTCTTTTTTATTATCCATATGATCTCGTGAATATATATTGTGATAGAATTATTTATGGGCGTTACAAGTTGTGATACGCACGCGCAACATCGTAACATCTGATTCGTTGAATGTTAAAGATAGGGAAACTCCACCTATATCAACTATCCTGCTCGATTCTATGCGATCCTAGATTGTTAATCCCACTTGTGTGTAACCGATTTCACATTTTGTATACGGATTCGTTGAATGGGGATAACATTTTGATCCACCCGCGTATTAATATATATATATATGCTTCACGTGTACTTCTCCTTCTGCTACACTTGGTTTAACCTTGAAAATTATTGTAACCAATCGCGAATGAGCTTTTGAATTAGACCTGCACAATGATCAAATCCTGAACTAAATAGACCAGAATATATTATAATATATAATACAGCCGCAATATTTTATTATTTATTATTGCCTAGGGATAATTCGAATTAAAATGTTGTAGAATATTCTATAGGAATAAATTATATGTTTAAAAATACTGCTTAAATATTTCTGTTTATAATTGTAATAATAATAGTATTTTATTTGTTAATTATGAGCTATTTTTATGTTTGATTTCGTTGATATAATATATTAAAAATAATATCACACGCAATAGTTATTTTATTTTGTTTGAATATTAAATTATTATTTCGTTTAATATCTTCATAAAATTATATTAAAAATTTTTGTATACACAAATTTGCAATATTTATATTTTTATATACCTTCAGATTTACCGATCAATTGTAATTAATAAATTTTAATAATAATTTATTTCAAGTAATATTTTTTTTTTTTTTCTAGATAAATTTATTTTTTACCTTGAAATTTCTAATAATCAATTTTGCATGAATATAAACACGTTCTCCTTTCTGCATTTGTAAAATTATAAAATAAAAATAATTGTTCGTTTCACTATCTTGACAAATTTATGAACCACAAAATGATTTTTGTACAATTATTATATATTATAATAATACCCAAGTAACATACATGACTATACTTACCATTATCATTATCATTATTATTATTATCATTTGTTTATGCATACATATATAGGAAAAAGATATCTAAATGTGTGTGTAAATGAAAATTGTCTAATGTTCGTGCAATTTTATTTAGAGTCAATGATAAGAGAGTTGTTGTACAAGTATAATAACACAAATGCAATTATTAAAATTATAATAATAAATAAAATGGAATATATATATATATATATATATATGTATATAATGTTCTTTATTTAAAAAGTATATATATATATGTTTAAACAAATAGGCAGCTGTTTAATGAACAATGTGCAGCATAAATTATGTTTAATTGTTTGTTTTTTTTTTTTTTTTGTTTTTTTTTTTTAAATAACTCATTCGACATATTTAAATTATTTATTGCAATTTATTTAATCGTTGCATTATCTATTCCGATATTTCATTGAATTTTTACACGTAAAAAAAAAAACTGAATATTTATAATAATTATATATAAATTTTGAATAACATTGTAACATTTATTTTCATGGCTAAAAATTGAACTATTTAAAAAATAATCAATGTTTATATATAGTTATATGAAATTGAATAAATTAATTAATTTTATTAATTAATATTTATTATTAATAAAAATTATAAATAATTATTAATATTAATTATTATATATACTCTTATATTATTGCAGAGAATAATATTATTATTCAAATATTTATAAAAAATATATTAAATTTTCATTTTAAAAATATATATCAACCATATAATTTAATTTATATATATCCACAATATTTTTATAACCATCAAAAGTTAAAATGAATAATATATAAATATAAATAAAACCGCAAATTATACAGTTTTATTATAACATTTAATGTTGATTGTATTATACAAAAGCTTGTATTATTTAATATTCCACTAGTATAATATTGCATTCAAGGATAAAAAAACTTCTGGCATTATATTAAACACAAATTCACTTTGTACAATCGCGATTCAAATACATATTGTACATCCGATAGAAAGAAAACAACTCACTTTTTTCTTCTTTGCTCTTTTATATCATCGTTACATATTCCAATATATATCCATATATATTTTCATATCGTCCAACTGTTACACTAGTAAATAATGGAAAAATTAAACGCATGTAACATCTTTCACAATTCTATTGTATCGCATCAATAAAAAAAAAAGAAAAGAAAAGAAAAAACAATTTGATACAAGAAACCAAGGACGCATTTTATTTTTATGTACATACATGAATGCTTATACATATATATGTATATATTCAAGTAATCTTTAGTGTTGAATTAATGTTAAAACGTATGTAAATTCTTCATTGCAATCATAAGTGTTGTTGTGTACAATATACTGTCAACAATAATACAAAAAGAAATATCCGGAGATGTTTTAAATTTCCGGTGAAATTATTTTTATATATTTATAAATATATATATTGTATACATATTATGTATATTATTGATATATATATATTTGAGTATATAAAGCCAATATAAAGATATATATATATGTGAAAAAGAAAGATTGCGTGTGCATTTTGTCGTTTCAGTAGGTCGAGGTTTTAAAAAACTCATGTATATAAATGTGAGAAATTTCTCACTTCCTTCAAGAGATGAAGATCCTTCAATGGTCCATTCATAAATGTTATTTGTGACGTGGTACATATGTATATAGCGGTGTTTTTGTGAACAAAAGCGATATATAAATGGTAATATATATGTATAGTATAAATGTTAAAGGTTTCCGCAAAAATATAAAACTTTCCTTTTATTTATAATATATGTACATCTGTATATCGGTTTTATGTGCATTTATTATTTTATTTGTGTGTGTGTGTGTGTGTGGGGAAACGGATCTCAGATTAAACCCCATAATTTTCGAACTATATATATGTCGCGTTTTTTTTTTTATACTGAATATAAACTTTCACAAACTTTATTTTATCACAAAGGGATTTTACAATTTTTTTTTTTTTTTTATTGATGAAGGTTTTTTAAGTTTGTGGGTTTGGGGTTTTTTTTATGTTTTATCTTTGTTATAAATAATCTACAGTTTGTTACGGGAAAGAATTATATATGTTTAGAATTTATGTTTATTAATTATTTTTTAATTTGATAGAATTATTATTTTAGATTGAAGATTTTTTTTTAAATTTTATTGTGAATTTTTTTTTTTATTTTATTAATTTTATTTTTATTTTTATAGATATTTATTTATTATTTATTGTTTTTTTCTTTTTTTTACAGGTGGCGCTTTATTGCAGTGTAAAGGAAAAGCGATTAGGTATGTTATTTTATATCTTTTCATCGCGAAATTTATTGTAAGATGGGGGGGGGCTTTCATCTTTTTTTTACTACGTCGACGCATCGTTTCAGGTAAATATTCTACCTGAAATATATATATAACTTGAATATATATCATTCAAGTTAATGGGAAACCACTCAATCTTACCAACAAATGATTTCCATTGCAGCTGCACATTGCCATTTAATTTTTTTTCTCCACCCATTTTCTAAAAATCTGAAATAAATTTGAATACACCTTCAAACTTAAAAAAAAATAAATAAATAAATAAATAAATCACTTCACCTGCAATCTCAATTCCTTCTCTTCTTCTAAACATCCCTCAAAATCCTCCAACAGCCCTAAAAAAAAAAAAAATTTCCTCAATATTGAAAATATTAATTATAAATAAAAATTAAATTCAAAAATCCTCTGTAAATTGCAATAAAACCAAATTTAATTTATCCAAAACACTCGTAAATAATTTTCTCTCATTTCCACCTTTTTTATTATTATATAGAACAATAATAAAAAATTTAATTCACTGTCTAAGATTAATTTTATTATCACAAAATTATTTTCGAGTGGAAAATTTTTTTATATTTAAATTTCTCATAGTTTTATATTTATATAATTTCTTTATTGTTTATGTATACGTTTAATTTTTTTTTTTTTTATCATTCATGCCATATACATGTATATATGTATGCATATGTACATCATACATGTATCGTTTTCGCATAAAATAAAGACACACGTCGACAGTATGAGCTTGAGAGAGAGAGAGAGGGGCATTAACCGGAACGCGCGAGTATACGATGAGACTTCCCCTTTTACCTTTACCATCAGTTACCTGCTGCCTGGCCAGTAGGCTCCGAATTTTCATTGGCGTAAGCACCTGAAACAATTCATATAAAAAAAAAAAAAAAATCAAAAAAAAAAAAAATTAAATAAAAATCAAAATTCATCTAAAAATAATTTCAATAATTAATGTCATTATTTCAATTCAATTTGAAATTAAAAACTGACTTTTTTTTTTTATTTTAAAAATTAAAATTAATTCAAAAACAAAAATATTCACATTTTTTTTTTTTCGTTTTAATATTCTGCAATTTATTTTTATTTACTATTTATTTTATTTTCATATTATATCAATAAACAAATTACAGTTATATAATTAATATCAAATTTATCATTAATAATTAAGTGATAATAATAATTATTTTATTTTTATATAATTTCATGAAATTATATTAAATAAATTTTTTTTTTCGAGTGTTTAATTATTTTTTCTGATGAAATTTATTTATATTCCTTTGTTTTAATTTTTTTTTCTATAAATTACAATCATACAATCTCAACATTATCATAAATAATTAAAAATAATTATTTATTTTTACATAATATCATGAAATTATATTAAATAAATTTTTTTTTTCGAGTGTTTAATTATTTTTTCTGATGAAATTTGTTTATATTTCTTTGTTTTAATTTTTTTTTTCTATAAATAACAACCATACAATCTCAACATTATCATAAATAATTAAAAATAATTATTTATTTTTATATAATATCTTGAAATTATATTAATCAATAAATATTTTTTTTTTTTTGTGTTTATTGATAATTTGGATTTTTCTATTGGATAAATTTCGTTTATATTTGTTTGTTTCAATTTTTATTTCCATACAAACAATTATAAGTCAAAAGATACGTGAGGAAAAGATGTGAATTACGCCAATGAGGATGAGAGAACTCAGGCACAGCACGAGACTCATGGGGCACGCGCCGGCACGCGCCACACTCTCGCAAAGAGAATAAGCGCGCGTGCCTTTTGCTCCTCCCTTCACTCCACGCGCGTTTTACACTGCTCGCGTTTCCTTTCACCTTCGCTTCACTCTTGCGCATCGACGCTATGCGCTTATTTATCCCCACTTTAAAAAGCACCGTTTCAATGTCCAATATATACTGCACAATTGCACTTATACAAATTTATTTTTATATCGCATTACAATTTATCACAAAAATAACCTCAATAACTATACACATAAAATAATTACAACGATTATATTAATAATTAGTAACATTTATATGAATCATCGACAAGAAAATGATTCAAGAAAATTTATTTATTTATTTTTTTTTTCTTAAGAAAAATTAATTTGTAAAATTTTTTTTCTTTTCATTTTATATAATTTTTATTTAAAATCGTTATTAATATTATTATATCATTTTTATTTATTTATATATATTTTTTTTCTTTTATGATAACTATCAAGTGAAGTGTGTTTGATATGGATTTTGTAAATAAAGCACCTGCTTTCCCAAAACGATCTCATCTTCTCTCGTTATATAAAATGACCGCTCGTAAATCGTTTTGGCCTGTCAACGCACCAAAGTTTTAAACAGTCAACGGGCTTAAGCGAACGCGCGGTTGGGGTTTAATCGTCGACCACTACATATATATAAATATACCATGAAAAAAAGTAGGTACATATAAATATATAATAAGAGAGAATAATAAATATGTAATATATATGCAAAAAAAAAATTGATTTTTATTTTATTTTATTTTTTTTTTTTGTATTTATTTTTGTAAAAATCAGAGCTTTAATATTTTCTACCTGTATATATATATTGAGTTGAGGGTTATATATTTTTATTTTGCCTTTATGGCTAACGTTTAATATGAATTATTCATGGTGCAAATCTTCACTCGATACGCGTGACCATTTTTCGTGTTTAAACGTTCACAAAAATGTGCGTGTATATATGTAAAGATGGTGTGTATGTTTATATATATCATCAGTCGGTATAAACATTACATAAAACTATGTACTAGCATGTACATATAAAACCAATGGCAGCTGCTGTACAACACAACCGCCCGCACCACCCTGTATGAAAGTAAAATGTGTACAAAACGATTAAACAGTAAAAAATAAATTTTTAAATTATTTGAATAAAAATAAATATATTGAATATTTATATAAATTAATTGCAATGGATATTATAAAATAGAGTGAGGAAATATTTAATAATTAACTTCCGATAGTGAAATTGGTATTAAAAAATTGTTTATTAATTTTTTTTTAGTAATTTATAATGAGAAATTAATTGGAGAAAATTCGTTGAATAAATTTAATTGTGATTATTTTGGGGATGAAAATTGATTTTAAATATATAAATCCTGTACAGCATTTGATCCAATAGCGTCAGGATATTTAAAACAATTATAAACAATAAAAAATAAATTTAAAAATTACCAAAAAAAATAAATAAATAGAAAATTAATAAATTTATTGCAATGGAAATTACAAAATAGAGTGAGAAAATATTTAATAATTAATTTCCAATGATGAAATTGGTATTAAAAAATTGTTTATTAATTTTTTTAATAATTTATAATGAGAAATAATTATAGAAAATTCGTTGAATGAATTTAATTGTGATTATTTCGGGGATGAAAATTGATTTTAAATATATAAATCCTCAACAACATCTGATCCAAAAGCGCCAGGATATTCAATTTAAAAAGAAAAAAAAAAATACATGATAATAATAATCATGATGAAGAAGATAAAAAAAAAAAAATAAATAAAAAAAAAAAGTGGAAAGAGGGAAAGGAAAACCGTTGGACGATGAGTATAGTCATCAGACGTCATCAACGTCAACGGGCAAAGTCATGAGGCACCGGATTGTTTTGAGAGGGGCAACACCTGGCTCAGGGGAGAAAGACCGCGAGGCACATAACCACTATACATATACACATATATATACTACACGGTGGTCGGCGCATCCCCTGCAGGGTGATTAAATGAAGCACCTACGATTCATAAAAGAACTCAAGCATAAAACTATTTTATTCCACTTCACTATTTCTCATTTTTTATTTTTCTTTCAGTCATTAAAATATATTTTTTCTCAACCAAATAAAAAAAAGCCAATACGTCAAATGTTTATATTAAATATCAATATAATTCCCTTAACACAGTGAATTAATCTTTACTATCCTGTAAAAAAAATAAATAATTCAATTCCGAATTGAATTAATATTTAATATTAAAATAATTATAGTTGAATATAAATTTATGCCAGTGATATTGGAGTAAAAAAATTGTTCTCTCTGATTATATCTATATGAAATAGTGTTTTAAAAATAGGAGGGTGAAGGGGGGGTTATAGGGTAAATGAAATCTTGTATGTTTATAGTTATGAAAAATAAAAATATTATTCAGTTGATCGCAGTGATGCGACATGAATATAATTGTGGTGCATTTAATAAAGAAATGACACGGAATATTCGGGCCACACGATACAGCGCGTGCGCTGAATAATCAACGATCAATGTGTGGTGTGTATGTGTGTGTGTGTGTGTGTGTGTTTGAGTGTAGTGGAAAAAGAGTAACAGAAAAGACGCCCAATGAAAGTAGCTCGTACATCCACGAGTTAACGGGGGTACGTTGGCAATTAATGTCGCTTCTCTTGCTTTTCGGTTTAATTTGTTTTTTTTTTTTTTTGCCACATGTTCCCTGACCAGTTCGGCACGAGTGCACTCGTGTATGGATGAGAATCAGCATGATTTTAACGACGAGTTTATTCAACCAATAAAGCTTTTTACCTTTGGTATAAATTTATGTATGAGTATATTGGACAAGTAGAAAGTTTTCATCAGTGAAGATCAATTATTATTAAATTAATAAAAATATAAAAATGATTTATTTATAGGGTTTGGATTGTTGTTTATTGTATTGATTAGGCTTGAGAATATATTTCATGTGAGATATTTGTGTTTATATATGGATTAATATTATTGATTTTAATTTTTATGATTTTTTTTTTAATTCGCTTTTATTTTGAGAAAGTTTTCTTGTGTCATGATGAATGTTTGTAGCTTCTCAGGTGGCTTTTTTTCTTTTTTTTTTTTCTTATGTTTGTAAGTAACGTGTTTGATCCCTGATAAGTATATATATAGATTGAACAAAGTGATAAAATCCCAACCGGTTTTGTCCTGTGTCAATTTTTTTCCTATATTGATAAAGCATCAAAAATATCCTTAATTCAGAAAGATAAATTATAATTACTTGACTATTTTTTCCTCAAATAATTATTCGTTCATCACATTGATAAATTAATTACAACAAATTAAATACTCCATTAAATCAATGATCAATATATATTTATTTAAAATAATGAAAATATCTCAAAGACAAAAAATAATCTTTATTAAAAAAATATTTCACAATACAATTCTAAATATATAAATAAAATAATTTTTTTATAATAAAAAATAAATGAATTAAAAATATCAGATCATCCCAAAATATATTTTATATTATTCTTTGTTGTCACAATGCCGGATATTTTACATTCAACCAAAACAATATAATATCCATTCGAATTAATTTTTTTTTTTACTGTTATCTGCAATAACCCTTAACGTAACGGTACTTTGTTTCTTCCTCACAATACCCACACACATGTGTACCTAATTAAATAAAATTTAAATTCATTCATTCAATCTTTTTCTTTAGCAATTTCTCCGCGGAAGAGGTTTGCAGAGAAAGAATAAAAAAAATTAATAACCTGCGCGAACACATTGGGAAATCCCGGAAGAATGCGTTGAACGTGGCACGCGATGATAGGCACACGCCACAATATTTTTCTACCCCCATCCCCACATTATTTCACTATCAACACATTCACGTATTCTTATAAAATACATATACATATATAATCCATATACAAATGCGTATGAATATGTACACATACACATTTATATATATTTTTCAACCACAAAAAAAAAAAAAATAAAAAAAAAAAACATCCACACAATTGTACTATACTTCCATTATTGCCACTCTCGTGAAGTTCACGAGCGTGTAATTTAAACCAATCCATGAACAATAGTTTAACACATATACACACAACATAATTTTTTATTTTATATGTATATATATATTTTTTTTATGTGTGTGTGTCCCTCTGAAACGATCCGGCGCGTGGGTCCGCTGCTGTTTCACCCTGTTGGGTGTCATCTGGCAAGCACGAGACACGCGGGTGCTCATTTTATTTTTTCTCTCCCTCTATATATATATATGTATAAGTATATACACATTTTAAATATATGTATACATACGCACACACTTATACATAGATATACATGTATATATGTATAACGGTTGAAATCTCTTGCAGGAGTTGATTTTCCTTTCAGGTATATATTATACACATAGATTTATATATGAAAATTATTTACAAACGCACAGATTTTACTTTGCATTATTTATATATACGTAAATATAATAAAAGAAAAAATATACAAGGATGTTATAGAAAGATGGGAACAGAGAAAAATCTCGTAAACAAATGCATCATATTGAAAAATCGAAAAATACGTATCTAATAATTTTTGAAAATCTATTTATTAACACCACATTTGACCCCCTTATCTTCCGTCTTAGTGGATAAAGTTGGGGGTGCAAGTTTAGAATTTAGACAAAATTAACGTATTTTTTCCACAGAGTCAGAATTCAAAATAAAAAATTAAGGTTTCCAATTTATAATTCTAAAATTGTCCCTCGCGCTTAAACAAAATTATATAGACAGTGCGAATTAATTATTTTTGTCAATTTGAATTACTATATCAATGGACGATTATAATTAATTAATAAAATTGATTTATATTATTATAAATAAATGATAAATAATTTTATAAAGTTAACGAAAATTTTTTTTTATATTTAATATTTATTCATACATATTTATTTGTTTGGAAAAAAACAAATTATAATATATAACTTTTTCACCCTATTAACTGGAATGATTCAATTGCATCGATCATGAGCAACGACTTACATTTATAAAATAACGAGGTCCACTTTTTCTTAAATATAAATTTATAAATATTATATATACATGTATATAGTTCATGAAATACTTCCCCCCCTCTCCTCTTCCTCCCCAATGATTTATGAAATTTCGTTTGACTTCTGAACACAATCCAGAGAAATTTTACCATCATCAATATTTATTTAGTTGCATTTTTTTTATTGTCACATTATTTTCTTTTTAATTTTATTTAATATTTAATGTTATTTTGTAGTTTAAAATTCTTTCTTTTTTGTTAATATTTTATTTTGCAGTTGTGTGTATGTTAATCCAAAAATTTGTGTGCAATAAATCGCGCGACGAGTGTACAGTTTATGCGTGCGATCCGCCCATCTGTGTCACGCAAACGAACCTTATCAGTATACAAACTCTCATCCTGTGCGTTGCTCCTGGGGAACATTCATACGACAGGTGAAAATAAATAAAGTACCAATGTCTCATATATCACTTTGTGTACGTACCTATATAATACGTGTGTGTGTGTGTGTGTGTGTGCAATAATGTGCTGGACACTACTGTAAATATTGATAAGTAGAATAATTGTGTAGACGGAAAATTTTTGATTATGATTGAAAATATTTTTAATTATTAAAAGGAATTTATTTTATTTGTTTTATAGTTTTATTAACGATTTTATTTTATTCTGCTTTGTTAGAATATATGGAATGACATTGGGATATTTTTATAATTTTATTAATTGTTTGTATAATTATTAAGTAGTGAATAGGAAAATTGTAATTTTTTTTTTTATCTTTTTTGTTTTATTTATTGGTATTGATAAATGTTAAATATATGGTTATTATAGTAATAGTTTGCGGATATTTATGCTGATATTTTGTTTTATTATATAAGAATATAGTTGCATTATTTATATATAACAAAAAAATATTGAGAATTTCAGAATTTAATATAATTATTTTAGTTATAATTGTTCCAAGTATTACGAGTGTTGACTTTGAGCTTAAATTTTGAAGCTTTATTTACAAATTTGATGAGGGAACTATGAAGAAAATATAAACAAATATATATAAATAATTATTTGAGTATTTATAATAAATATAAAATATATTTTGAATTATTTTTTAATCGTTTATAAAATTAAATTAATTTATTTTCATTTCAAAATATTAATTTTTTATTCTTCAACATATTCATTTGATTATTAATTAAAAAAAATAAATAAATAAATCAAATTAAATTGAATGAAACAAACAAAAGAATCAAAAACTCAAAAAAAATAAAATAGTTTTAGTAAAATTAAAAAGATTTATAATTCCCCATAAAGAAATTTAATAATTTCAAATTATTCTGCTCTTTCAAACTCTTCAGATAATCAAAAACTATCAACAACATTAATCATTTACATCAAGCACTTAAAAATTCAAAACAAATAAAATAAAAAACCCAGTAAAATACCAAACTGTTAATGCGGCTTTTTGGAAACTGTACCAAACATTCCAAATTCAAACCAAATAAAGAAAAAACAAGTAAAAGATTTGAGAAAAGCATGACATCGCGTCTGTTGCAATGTACATATGGAATTAAAGAAAAAAAAAAAAAACAAAAAAAGTATAAACTAAATGAATAAAAAGAAAAACCCAAAGAAGAATCCACATCAAAGCGGCGAGAAAGTAAAGAGGTAATTCCATCTGACATGTACATCCTCAGGACACGCGGTATCCACACGACCACACACACGCATGTTGCATATTCTCCATCTTCTCTTATATGTGCCTATATATATATACTTACTTCTCTTCCTCATCTGTGGGTCTACCAAAACTCGATTGCCTTGGCAATAAGACAAAGCGCTACCCGGCAATTACCTCTGTTGCGCGCACCGGCTTCGGCATCAGTCCAAGTTCGTGGCATCAGAATGTGAAATCATGCGTTACAAGCGTAACGGGTCCAATATATAAGTATAAAGAACTAAAAGGCAAATGTATAGCAAACGAACACGGGAAGAATATAAGAACTGATGCAGCAATGTAGTTTAAGATGAACCAATTCAGATCTGATGGTAAAGATGACGGTCACTCGAGTATGTATACATAAGAAAAGTGTGTTACAATTTCAGTTATGATGACTGACAGTAAGTAACAGTCATCAGCTGCTGTTGCCTCTGCACTCCATTAATAATGCCCTTTGCTCTCTATTTTTTAATATTATAAATATTAAGTAATATAACTATAAATATTTGCTAATTATATTCGTAATTTTTGTGCTTTTTTAAGTCTTTTAGTAGTCGATTAAACATTCTATAGCACTCGTTGGTTTATTAACTCTACTATGAATCTAGGGAACCTCTAAAAATCTAGTAATAAACTTAGTTTGATGCTTTTTACACTCAACAAAACATTGTAATATCACGAGTCGAAATTTTTGTGCTTTTCTAAGTCTTCTAGCAGTCGATTAAACATCCTATGGCACTCATTATAGTCTACTAACTCTATTCTGAATCTAGGGAACTTCTAAAAATCTAGAAACGAACCTATTTTGATGCATTCTACACTAAACACAAAATTGTAATATCCGCGAATCGAAATTTTTATGATTTTCTAAGTCTAGTAGTTGATTAAACATTCTATGACACTCATTATAGTCTACTAACTCTATTCCCAATCTAGAAAACCTCTAAAAATCTAGAAACGAACCTAGTATGATGCTACACCCAACACAACATTGTAATATTTTATTTCATAATAAACTTAGACGCAAATTCCTCTTTGTTGCGCCTTAGAATGGAAGATTTAACAATTTGTGACTACTTCGAGGTGTTGTATTTTCTATTAAAATATTTCTAATAACAATCTTCCTTGCTCCTGAAGAATCTCATACTAAATTCCAACAATGATAGGTTATTAAAGTAGCATAAAAATTTCAATTCGGTTATGTTCAAGTTGCAAATTATGAAAAGATATCTAGATTATTATTGTATTTGCGTTAATTTTTTTATTTCATTCGGATTTGTATACATGTTGAAATAAAAACGGTACATTTATTTATTTATATACATATGACAGCATGATTTGGTGGCGTTTGAATGTCATTACTGAACATAGTGTCCGGCTGTTTTATAGCCATCTACTTAAGTGATTTCTCTTGATTAAAGTCGGTCAGTTAAAATGTCAAAATAAAACGTCAATTGTCATTCGTGCGTGTATTTTAATGAGACGCGGCTAATTTTTGTACGCCTCACACCTTTAACATGTGTATAATGTCGATCAACTGCAATTCGTTGTGTATATATAATAATAAATAAATGCTTTTACATTTATTAATTTATGATAAATGTTGAATTTTTTTTTTTTTGTAGTTATCATCATGGTAATCGTTATGATTATTTTTAGATAAGTACATAAATGTGGATGTTATATATATTTAAACACTAAATTTTGCTTGATGTAAAGACGCGCGTGTAATGACAGCAGGTTTTTATACATATAATGATAAACATCAAAGTGATACTGCATATATAAGACAAGTATGAAATAGATTATCATACAACCTCGCTCTTATGGTATTGTATTAATAATTGCACTTGCACCTGACCAAGTTTGTTGTATGAATGTATATTTAATATATATTCGTGATGATTGGCTATATCTTATTTTCGATCCAACTGCATAAATTATTTTGAAGGCCATCTCACGTTTATATAATTTTATTTAACATAATTAGACGATTGTTACATTTATTTTCACTGTTACCTATTAAAATCCAATGAAAGAAGAAATGAAAAAAATAAATATAAATTATTCCTGATTATTTTTATCATTTGATAAATAATTTTAACACCAAATTTTAGAATGCTTTATAAAAACTTGAAGTGAAATATAAATTAAATTGAGTTTATTTCGAATTAATTGCTATCTTAAATCTGAAGAATTAAATAAATAAAAGAAAGAAAAATTAAATTATTTATATATAGAAATAGTTGAATGTTATTAGTAATATTATTGTAAATATAGGCTTGTAAATTATTTTATAATATAAAAAATTATTCTAGCACGATATATGAATATTTGTGAATGAAAAAAAATAAAATTAATGTGTATATTTTCCTGAATTAATATTAACCATGAAAATAAATACATGACGAATTAGGTCATCTCGGTTTTGGATCAAAGAAGGCACCTGACAAAGTGTGTTTAATATTGCACATTCATACTTGAGATAAGACGACATTATTTAAAAATAATGCGAGTTGTAAAGAGTGAAACAGTGGTAATATTACATCGCAATTGATGCTTATATTATACCTGACGACAGTGTAAAACCAAAAGCAATATAAATGAAAGAAAAATTTAAGCGGCGGCAAAAGAGACAGGGGAAGGGAATGTTAACGAGGGAGCTACCACTATATACAACCCTAATGAGCGGTTTTCTTTTTCCGTTACTATAAAGAGTTCAGTTGTGCAGTGGATTAAGATCACGTGCGCGTAAAATAACGCACTCGCGACCTGCACTTTAATCGCAATTCACGCGCACGAATTGCGCAGGTGTAGATTATTTTGTATTAAGCATTAGGTATTCATAACATATACATGTACATATGTATACATAGATCAATTATGAGTATATAAATTTATATTTTATAACTTTGTATTAATTCGCGTTTATTTATTTATTTATTTTTTTTTTGTATGCAAGAATTAATATAATTTATATTTATGAAATTAAATTTATAATTTTTATTAAATAATTAGAAAGTACGTTTGGGATTAAAGCTGTTTATAATTGTGTATAATTTGGATATTTTTAGATGGATTTAGTAATAGAATGAGAGATTTTGTTTCAAGAAGAGAAAAAAAAATAAATTTGTTCGTTTAAGGGTTGAAAAGCATGAATGAAGTCGTAGATTTAACCCTCGGGATGTAGTTTAGGGATATATATAAGAGTTATTTGAGAAGAATGAATGAAGGAGAAAGTGAGACGAAAAAGAACTTTTATATTTATATGTGTGTGTATATTATATATCAGGGTTCAACCCTATATCTTAAATGAATATACATAAATTTGAAGCAGGTGAAATTAGATATTTTTGTCACAGTAATTTTAACTAAACTAATTCGATATATTCGTTCTCTTTGATCTTGATTTAATTAAATAATTGATTTAAGATCAAAGAGAAAGTGTAAACAAATATAAATTCATGAAATAAATAATTGTAAATAATAAATTTATAAATTTTTAGTCAAATTTTGAATTTAATCTTGATATGTGAAAAATAAAATTAATTTTTCTGATTTATTTTCATGTTAATAATAATTATTTTTTAAAAATAACAAATATTATAATTTTAATTATAATTAAATTATAAATAGAAATTATAAATTATAAATTATAAATTATGAAAAATAACAAGATAAATTAAAACTATCATCAATTATTAATTTTAATTATAAATTATAAATTATACATAAAAAATAGAAAAATATAAATGATAAACTATAAAAAATAAAAAAATAAATTAAAACAAATATTAATTTTTAATATTAATTATAAATATAAATTATAAATTATAAAAAATAACAAAATAAATTAAAACTATTATCAATTATTAATTTTAATTATAAATATGTATTATAAATTATAAATTATACATAAAAAAATAGAAAAATATAAATTATAAATTATAAAAATTAACAAAATAAATTAAAATTATTATCAATTATTAATATTAAATATCATCATTTATTATTATAAATATTGTTGTTATTAGTATTAATATTCGCTGTTTATGGAATTTTTAGTTGAATTTAGAGAGAAATATATTAAACAAAAAAAAACTAGTAATTACTTATCATCAATATGATTTTTTTTTCGTCACGCCATTTTTGACTTTTTTATAAATATTGTTGAATATTTTAGTGAAGACTTTGCCCCATATAATTGACGTTATGAGGTGCACCATAACATCAGATATAAGCTAAATAACTACCCTTGTTTATTTTTTTCTTTGTTATTTTTACCTTATTCACTTCAATTTTAGGAATATTCCATCACGCATCGTGCAGTATAGTAAAATTATAATATACATATTAGTATACAGTGGCTACCTGCATTTTATATATCGTTGCTTACGTGTATGTATATATAATCCACACCAGCTATTTGATTTAAACGTTTCATGCACAAACGATATAACCCTGTACTTTAGCGTCGTTAACGAACGTCAAGTTGCATCGTCTGATAATTAAATTCCATCACGTTTATGATGGGACCACGCGATTGAACGATGTGGTATTTAATTTTACTCACTTCAACGTCAATATCCACACTTTTTCCCGGATTTTTCATATTACCATTCATCCATATACGTATATAATTCAAGGAAAAGAGACTACTGATTTATCAGTATACAGGTAGTTTTATTATATATCAGAGATGAGGAATATTAACGGTCATTTTATTTATCGTGAATAATTCTCGCGTTGATTATCATTCCAATGAATTAATTTACAAGTAAATGGAGTGTACTTTATTGATTTTAATAACACTAACTGATGAATATTTAAATTTTATTAATAACAATCAATTGAGATGAAGAAAAAATTTTTCTTTCATTTTTTTTTTCTTTGTCAGAATAAAATATACAGTGTAATTAATTATTAGTTAGATAATTATCATTATTATTGATGATTAATTTACCAAGCCAGACTTTAGTACAGTGTTTATATGTAAACTAGTGGAAAAAATTAAAGGGTCAAAAAAATTTCCGAAATTTTTACGTGTTTTTTGACAGGTTGTATTTCAGTGAAAAATGGTCGTATCAAGTTTTCAAAAAAAGCATTTTGAAGCTCTGAGACTCTTGTTTTCAGACCTTGTGGCGAAAAAAATTTAGGAGCCACGGTTATTACGTAATTCTAAGAAATAGCACGAAAAAAAAAAATTCGCAAATTTTGTTTCTTTTTTTTTCTTTTTTTCTTTTTGAGTTCACGAACTTGGGAAAATTTTTTTTACCAAAGCCATCATTGCCATTGGATAGCTTGTTTATTCAGCTTTAATTTCTTTTTTTAAAAACCTCGATACGACCATTTTTCACTGAAATACCGCCTGTCAAAAAACACGAAAAAATTTCGGAAATTTTTTCGGACCTTCAATTTTTTCCACTAGTGTATAATAATAAATTATATTATTAATAATTTTAATCTCACGTTAAAATAAATATTTTTTTTAGTAACAGTGAATTAAAAAATTATGTATAAATGTGTATAATCTATTGGATTAATATTCAAGTTGGATTTTTTTTTTGTTTAGTTTTGTTTAACAATAACCCACATTGCATCGTGCATTTATTTGAGTATGTATAAGAAAAAAGGAGCGTCGTATTACATTGTGTCTGGTGCATATTATACTGTTGCAAATGGACGCACCAGCTGCCGGTTAATTCACATGAGCTTAATTGTTACTCGATATATTATCCCTTCTATATGTATACAAAAGTCCAAATCCAGCGACTGACTGAACGCTGCATCACCAAATTTGTCGTTATAAAAATAAATCGTACTTATAAGAATTAAAAAAAAAAAATAAATTAACATTCGTGAATAATTTTTTTTTAATATTAATGCAACAACATTTTAATTTAATTCAAGAAAAGTGTCGTTATAATTATAATTATATACACTTAGTTTATAATAATTAATAATCAAAGAGTTGAATTTTTGAAAAATTATCCAGCAAAGTGGTGATTATATTTTATATTTATAATAAAAAATATCAATATTAAATATTTGTAAATTTAAATAAAGAGAAAGAAATTATTACACTTCTGATTTTTTACTTAACAATCAAATTGTTGCTGGAATAATTTTAACAATTCAACTAATATCAAATAATATCAAAGCTAATTTTAATTAATATAAATCAGATAAAATTATATATTTAATAATATATCAAGTTAATTATTAATTTATTCTTTAATTATAAATCATAAATTTGATATGTAAATTACGATATTATTATTCTCAATACAACTATAAATATCTCTGAGTGATATATTAATTTTAATAGAATATTTAATGGTAAATAATCTGATGTAAAAGGAGAGTGATGAGATATGATGAATATTTTTTTTATAATAAATTTACCAACGTCATCATCGTCCTCGCCAGTTTTATTTGTTATAAATGTGCCTAATCACGTGCTTATATCCATAAACTGATGAAAAATAGTGCAAGAAAGTGTCAAAGCACACCTGTACAACAGGTGAAACAAAAAAAAAAAACAAAAAAAAAAGGGACTCGTCACATTTTTTTTCATCACTCGATAAATCTAATTTTCATCCAAGCTTTTTCGATTATATAAGTGCACACACATTCCTTTCTTCATAACAAAATAAAATCTGTAAAAGACAATTGAAAAAATCTCTATAAATATAAATGTATTCACACTCATATAATTTTAATTTTAATTTTTTTATTTCATTGAGAATTTTACAGACAATTGCACGTGACATTCAAGGAGTTATTAAAGGGTTTTCACACCACAAACTTTAACATGCATAGTGTAATTAATAAAGTTGACTGGTTGCATCAGTAACACGATCGACAGCAGGACGATGAGCCTTTTACATTTACACACATGCATGGTTTTACTATGTATATATTATATCAGTTGTTGTATGGCTTTTTTTGGGGTGTATGCAACCAAACACCAACCAGTCATTAGCTTACATATATGTATATTATATAGTTCTACAAAGTTTTTGTGTCTTCAGGTGAGAATTGTTAAGTTGAAAGCACGCGCACAATTCTCAATTCATTAGTATTCTGTATTTTAAAATCAAAAAGAATTTATTTCAATCAATAAACTAATGAATTGTACAGCCAAAAATTATTTACGATATTTAAAATGATATATAAAAATATTTTTTATGTAAGAAAAAATTACAGGTATTTTTTAAAAATTTTTTCCATTCAACTCTTTTGTTATTGATTGATGATTTACAGAATGTTTGATAATAAATATTTGATATTTTGTAGTAATTTTTATTATGAAGGTATAACTTTTTTTTTTTATATTATTTTTAAATTTTATTTTTCATTACAAAATCCATCGCTGATTTAATTGATAGGTCTACTAGTTCGGGGTTAAAATCTCATTCGGCTTTTTAGCGGTGTCAGCTGTTTCAAACGCCTGAAGGCACTTTTTTTTTTTTTTTCTTTCAAAGTCTTTTGTAAAACGCACGTCTTCCTTTAGGGGTTCATTCAACTTTGGAGTTGAACCGTCAGATTTTTTTCCTTTGCGGTGTAGTTATGACGACTTTATCCTTTCGATTCTAACAAAAAAAGAAAATATATTTATATATTTATTTATAAATATACAGTTACAGTATAAAAATATCTTAATAAAATGAGTGTGAAAAATTAGCAATTTGCGATTAAATTAAATAAATTAAATGTATGGAATATTAAACTTAATTATATCAGGTTTATAATTTTTTTTTTAATACTTTCTTGTATATAAAAAATATAATAAGTCTTTATAAATCATTTTGGGGCTCGTGGCAAATGTTGGTTATCCATTGAATGAAATATAAGATGGGGAAAAAAAAAAATGAATAAAATGAAATTGAAACGTTTTCACCGGATCAAAATTGTCTGATTGTGAGTTACGATCCCAATTACAAACTAACAATATTTTAACATGGACATGAGTACATGTATATGCGATGCTCCGAAACAACTGCAATATGTTGTAACTGCAGATAAAGGGGAGAAAGGCAAAGACGATTGATTTGCGAAAGCGTATTGGTCTCGATCATCAGTAATGTACTTTTTGTTTCACAGTAATCAAACGATCGACGATTATTAATGAATCGATTTCATTTATAAATATACATTCAATTCAATTATAATGATGATCGATATTTAATATGATCAATAAAACAAAAAATAAATAAAATATATAATATATATTAACAATCAAATATAAATTAAAAAATTATTTTTATTTACATTTAAAGTGATAAAATAATTTGTAATTTGTATGATTTTTTAAAACACTTTTTTTTTTTTTTTTGAGGTCAATTGTATGTAATGTATGTATAATAAATAATTTTCGGACATTGAATAAAGAGCATTTGTTTGAGTGAACGTCATAAGGCAATGATGGCAAATAAAGACTTGAATTGAGTGAGGGGAACAGGGCAAATAGCTACTTCCCTCGTAAAACTTTACGACTTTATTCAAAGTAGCGGTCAAATTTTATGATCGATCGATCGGAATTACCGATTTTCAACAACCTTTTACATGGGATATAGATATTTTTTTATTGAGAAGGATCATCCACCAACCACATGCTGCTTGATCCTTTTATATTGCTGGTTTTCTAGATGGTTTTAAAAAATTTTTATGATTCCCTTTACGTTAATAAAAATTCAATGAAAATAAAAAACAAAAAATAATTAAATGAAGATTATTATAAAATAGTCTTATGAGATGTTTTATTATAATACGCGTTAAGGATACACACGTGGGCTACGCTATAGGATCAAATGAGTACTAACATTTTTATAAAATTTATTTGAGGCTTGAAAAAAAAGTTTTAAAATATATTAATAATTTTACAATGATTTATAATTTTTTTTTTTTTATATGTACCAATTATTTTTGAAGGATTTATTTCAAAAAATCAGTTGATCCACATTAAAAATTGATTTGACTTTCATTTATCAAAATTTACCAAAAACAGTTTTAATTATCTTTATTAAAATAATTAATATTTAATTTAAACATTCGTCAACGCCTGTTTTTTTTTTTTTTTTTTTTTTTTTTTTTTTTTTTGTGGAGTTATATAAACTACATATTTCAAAGAATATTTTTAAACATTATTTATTATTGTATCTACTCTTACAATATACTTTTTGTGATTTTAAATACATAAAATGTTAATTCCCCATAAAGCTCTATGCTAAAAATTTGATTTTTGATCTTTAATAACTTTCTTAAATGATTGATAAGGCATTTTGAATTTTTTAGGATAGATAACTACATGATTTAACTTATTATAACTAAAAAAAAACCAAAATTTTATCTACTAAAAAGTTTCACTAATAAACGTTTTTAAATTCCGTCAATTTGATGTCTATTGCGCGAAAATTAAGCAATTTTTATAACCTAAAAATTGTGTTTAATGATTAATTGATGTGAAGCTTTTTATGGTGTTGTTTTATATACCTACTGCCGATTTAAAATTAACGGTCGGCGAATAAATATATGGAAAACAAAGTGCGAATCGGCTGTAACGAAGCCTCGGGCGATGTTAATAATTAATCCTTGAGCATGTCTCTCATGTGAGCGTGCGCGCGCAGCTGCTCGTTATACTGCGCACCTATATTGTAATTGCAGACGGGCTTACGAATATATATGTATGTGCGCGCGCGCGACTGCGCTCGCGCGAACAGTGCGCACGTCGTAACGTGACTCGGTGAAGGAATGAAAAATTTACCGCGTGACATGCGCAAGAGCGGCTGTTTCATTTTTTTTTTTATACTCTACATCATCGCGTCTGCCACTGCCAAAAAATTTCTGTCGATATAATATATAATACATATATTTTTATCCATTTTTATTTCATCCTAAAATATTAATTAAAAAAAAAAAAATTAAATAAAATTCAATTAATAAATATGAGTACACATTTTTTTTTAAATTTGTACTAATGAGATATATTGTAAAAAAATATTTAATAAAATTATGTATTCGATAAAAAGTCTGGATAATTATCATACTTTACTGGTCGAATTTAATTTCATGTCAGATTTTCTTTTTTTTAATTTTATTTCATCATTATTAAAATTGTTTTTATTATTTATTTATTTATTTTTTTTATTCGTGTATGTCATAATAACAAGATGCAAATACATGCTTGTCATTTCAATTAAACTCGCGAGACCTTAATCTTCCAATCGCTTCCTGCTTGCGTCGCGACCACGTCTTTTGATAATCCGATTTTTAATTTCAAATTAATTCAAGCCCTTGTGGAAACACTTTTGGTGGGATTTAGTGTATTTAGCCCACCTGCAAGTATAGATGCACGTGTATTAAAATAGAAGAAATTATATTCCAAAAGGAATACTAAAAAAAAAAAAAAAAGATCCAGGGAATTATTCATCAATAAACAAAAATTTAATCCATGGAAAATTCTCTTCTATATTAAAAGAAACAGATGTAAAGACGTTTGTCAATTTTATTCTAAGCTTTTTTTTTTATTTATATACATTATCTATTTGTTAATACCTGGATATTAAACTTTAGTCCGGGGGGTGATATTTAAAAATAAAATATGTGAATTTATTAAACAAACATTTAGTCTTTTAATTTAATTCGAAAGTTCAACTAAAAATTAACCATTAAAAAGCGAAAAACGGAAATAAATTCAGTATTTTTTTTTTTTATTTAACTAAAAAACTAAAATGATTAAAACTTGATATATACTTGTGTATATATCATGGCGTAAAAGTCACAACAGTGATTGATGTTGCTGTGATGTCGTGAAGTTTCTTGTTGCGATTCCAACTCACGCAATTTCCCACGTCAGTGTGCGCAAAGAATGCGCTCAACAATGTTCAGCATCCAAGCAGCTGGCAATATGTAAGGGCAAAGTTTCAGGCACTGCGATTTCTCGTATATATATGTACAAATGTTATATTAGTATAGAACCTATATATAGTATCATCCGCCAACAGATAATTACATTTATATACATTTCGAAATCTCCTTTTCATCGAAACATTTAATTCGTTAGTTATTTTTTTTTTTTTTCTCGTATTGTATAAATACATATGTATATACATGTAAATATATACTCTGCTATCTTTGTACATATATGTTAGGTGTGCTTTTGTCAGTACTTGGGAAAAAAAAAGGAACAATTGAAGATAAAAATAACTTTTTTACCATTTTTTAGTATAGAAAATTGAATTGGGAAAATAAAAATCAGTTTTTTAATGAGATATTTGTGGTGAAATATATTATTTCTCAGGGTTTTTTTTTGTGTTTCTCTATCAATTGAATTCTGCTGAGTCTTAATTATAGATATTTGTAAGAATAAAGAAGAGTTAAATATATATTAATTTAAAAACCACACGAAAAGTTTCTTTGAATTGCTTTTATTTAAAAAAGTTCACGGATATTCATTAGAATTTTTTTTCTTCATTCTCTCTCATTATATTATTTTTTGCGGATATGAAAGAGGGTGGGATTCACATCCCTTATTCGCAGCTCAGCTAATTCAATTACTATATTCATCAAACAATACATTTGTCAGTTAGTAAATAATTACTCTGTGGTTTATTTTTTTTTTAAGTCTTTGTATATTAAAAAAATACAAACTGCTTCCCATGATTTGAAAAAAAAAAATATTTAAATTAAAAAATAAAATTGTTTCATCCGTTCTCAAGATAATTTCATTAAGAACAATTTTCATTTTTTCAACATCTGTGAATGTCTTTATCCAAATTGAACTTCCGCATTTACGTGGGAAAGACAAAAATAATTATTTCACCATAATATAATTTTCCATTCATATTATTTTATTTTTTATTCGCACGAAATTACTAACAATTACATTGGACATTAAAGTATATAAACCAGAGACACATCAACAACTGAACTTAACTCATGATATTGATTCAAAGTCATCATTACCACGTATGACCCACATCTTCAGGGCCCTTCCGCTTCTGGGAACTGCGCTGTAGTGCTCTGAAATCGGCATATAACCGGGCCGAATTCGATGGACCATACGCATCGCCATACATGATGATGCCTTCGTGAAGGAATCTCGCATAACCGTCATCAAAGTGAATAGCCATAAGCGTTGACGCGAGTTTGGCCCATCTATATGTACCCAAAAAGAAACAAAAAATAAAAAAAAAAAGGTAGTTATTGCCAATCGCAATTGCCGATCGCTCCAATATGTATGTCTCATTATTTTTTATAGCGCACTTATTGTGTATTCCGAAAGAATATTATTTACTTCTGTATCAAATAATATAAAATATTGGATAAAATATTTTTTTTTTATCATCCACACATTAATAAAATATTTAAATTCGCATTTGATTTTTTTTTTCAAGCCTCGCTGACTTAAATTTAATAACGATTTTTATTATTAAACGTCAATGTACACTAATTTGTTGTTGGATTATCATAAACTGGATATAAAATTTAATTGATCGACTGATGAATTTATTTAAAACCAACGGGAAAATTTGTTTCTTTATAATTTAAAATCCAAAATTGATTGCACTGTGGATGAAAATTATGTGCGATTTTACAGACAAAGAGAATTTACGGGATTACAGACGCCACCGCAAGGTGGCTCACATGTGAATAAAACCGGTACGAAAACGATAGGTGAATTTACGTGAGACATTATATGGCATTGAAGCCGCACGTCGTGTGTCAGAGTTAATTGACAACTTTGCAGGGCTTTTATATATATTTCAAAGATAAAACAATTGATTAAGTTAACCAATTGAAAAATGCTACAGTTTGACATTGATTTTAAAAAATCATCAACAATGATTTTTAAATCACTCTCAAATCTCCAATGCCAAATTTAAAATTATAACAAAATAAATAACTTACATTAATAAATAAATATATTTTATATTTTTATTTTATCATCATCAAACAATATTTTTGTTTTATTTAATATTTAATTTCTCTAATTCCATACGTTTAATAGGATTTTATTTTTACATATTATATTGGTGATAATGGTTATGATAAAGTGTAAGAATTAATAAAAAAAAAAAATATATATTTATGTTTCTTATTTATAAAAACGATGAGGTGTGGCTAGTGAGAAAAGCGGATGGCATTGCACGTTCAGCTGGATCGCACGCGCTGATCCACTTCGATTCGAGAGAGTATAAAACCGGGGAGAGAATTGATGATCGCACGTGCTCAAATGCGCGTGTGCCGCGCAAACCTGTAAACCAACCAAATGCTTTCAATATATATATCAGCACGCAAATATGTATACATTTAAAAAAATTTTCTTTTATTTTTATTTAGTATCACAAAAATATTTCCAAAGGTGTTTTTTTTTTTTCTCCACTACCTGCTGAGTAATCTTGAAAGTCCCAAGAATTCATCGACTGCAACTGCTTGATATAAATAATATTGAAAGAATTATTTATGAAGACATTTCAAGCATTTGTAACGTTTATTTTTCATCCCCAATAAAACAAATATTGATTTGTAATATTTTCATTTTTTATTTTATTTATTTGTAATATCCAATTATTTTTTATTTTATTTATTGATGAATTGTAAATGTTGGTAATTGCAATATCTGCCACTCAAACTTGTCATTGATATTTTATACATATAAGAATGAAAATTTATTCATATGCATATTTACAGAAGAGTATTATTAACTCGGTGCATTAATTGACGTTGACTCTTTGTAAATTCATTTACAGTTATGTGTATAAATATATATATATGTATATATTTTTTTTATATAACTTTTGAGAAATATTACGTGCTCCAAATTATTATTAAGAAGAAAAAATAATAAGAGTCTTGTCAAAGTCATGAAATTAATTAAAGAAATAAAATGAAAATATATTTTATTTAATTATATTTTTTTTTTTTTTTTTTTTTTAAAGATATTTAATAAACTTATCAAAATGCCAAATTATTAATGAATATAAAACGTAACGCAATTTATATAACTTATGCATATAGCTTTTTTTTATTTTATTTTATTTTTTAATTTTAAACCCAGGCCCACACACGCGACTGTAAAATTTATTCAGTGTAATTCTCTCCGCGATCACTTTGTTTCGATTTTTATTACATTCCCGCGCATTCCAGCTTGCGTCATTACGTATACATAACCACATTCCATATATAAAAATGTCACATTAATTGTTATACCATATTGAAAAAATATTTAATTCTATCCTGATTATTGGCTCATTATGATAAAAAGAAAAAAAAACTCCCAAATTTAAATCGTTTATCGTTGCATAATTATTTAATTCATAAAATAAATTATCTTATCATTTTAATTTCTCTTCATTAATTATTATATCAACTATCTAAAATCATTAGCAATAAAAAAATCAAAACATAAAATACAAAATTAATAACTTACATTGAAAAAAATATATTATTTGACAATAAAATTAATTACAAATGATGTTTATTTATTTATTAAAAAATTTTTGACAACTATTTCTTTGTTAAAATTATTATTATTTATTTATCTTGATTATTACCTTAAATAATAATAAAAGAAACTCCCAAATTTAAATCATTTATCGTCAGATAATAATTTAATTCATAAAATAAATTATTTTATCATTTTAATTTTTCTTTTATTAATTATTTAATCAACTATTTAAAATCATCAGCAATAACAAAATCAAAATTAATAACTAACATTGAATAAATATATATTATTCGACAATAAAATAAATTATAAATGATGTGTTTATCTATAATTTATTAAAAAATATTTAGGCAAATTTTTTTTTTTTATTCGTTTTTCTACATTTATATATTTATACACTGATGGATATTAAAACAGTGCGGTGCAAAAAAATTCAACTCGCAATGGATACTAAATACATGAAGAGCCGTAAATGGCTTCCAGCTGCGGTCATACACGAGTTGCTGTTGACGGAATAAAGAGAGAATGAGATCGAGAAACGATCGGCGCGATCAGATATTTTTGGGGAGAATTGAACGAATGTTGGACAGACGCGCGCGTTTTCTTCAAGCACCAACAACACATCAGAGAAGAGCGGGTTACATTTTTGGGCATACTTTACTTTATGCCGCCGTATTTATGTATATATACATACGTGTATCTTATACCTGTATCCAAAAGTAGAGAGGCTGATCAGACCTTATCAAGATTTCCATTGAATTTTTCGCCGGTACACTTCCGTTTCGTGATCGAAACAAGTAGAGACACGCAGAGAAATTCACTTCATTACCTTTATTATCGCCAAACTTGCCGTCCAATTAGTAATACTAACAACCCAAACACACAAGAAACTCATCACCAATCAAGTGGAAACATTGATGAACTTCGTATTGGAATCTGTTGAAAAAAAATAAAATTAAAAATAAAAATAGTAATTAAACTTGTGTTTAAATATTTTAGATACTCCATCGCGACATATACTTATGTCAATGTATACACGTGTATAATTATAACTTGTAGAATATTTGAGGAAGAAGAAAAAAAATTATATGTGAATGTATATAGAAAATCAGAAATATTTATGAAAAGAAAATTGTCTTGAAATTTACGTAACAATTTACTATTCAACTTTCACCCTCTGTGCTATTTTTTTTTTTTTTATACCTGCTTGGTATTGGGGAGGGAAAAAAATCACAGGCCATAACATGTAAATTTGCCTATTAACCTATATAATACCACAACAATTGTTAAAATATCTATAGCTTGAATTTTCTCAAACAAAAAAAAAAAGAAAGAAAATTACTTCAGAAAGTTTTACAAAGAATTTTATAAATTGCACATTTTTTTTTTATTATGTTATTACAAAAGTTTATTCGTTGGCTTTATAATCAAATTTTTTTTCATGGCTTTAATCAAAAAATTCCATGGGTATAAGATAATTTTTTGAAATAAAGACGAATAATTATTGAATAAATTTAATATTAATATGAATATTTTTAGAATTAATATAAATACATTAAATATAATTCAGTGTACTCATTGCGATTTTCTTCAAGTATTTTACTGCTCAATTAAACTTATAGTCTCTTATACACAATTATATAATGTTTATTAAATACATATAACTTAAAATATCAAACATAAATTTAACTTTTTATAGCAAAGGGACAACGGCAATCAACAGGTGTATAAAGATGACTCAACAACGACTTTCTCCCACGGTTTTTGCGGGCATTTTATTCAATATCATCGCTCTAATCCAGAAATCTTGAGTGAGTCAAACTAAACACTTCATTACTTATTAAATAATTCCACCAAAATATAAAAAGAAAAAAAAAAATTTTATTCTAACAAAATAATATTTTCTATCGAAATTTCAAGTCCAACAATATTTAAAAATTATTTCAATACATTTCCCATGCTCTGATGAATATATAAATAAACACGTGTGACATAACAATCCCACGTGTGCAATATAATGAATAAATTTAATCTAATTGAATAAACATAATCAAGGAAATGAAGTGAAACATATAGAAAATAAAAAAAAAATTATAGCGTGAGAACAAAAATTTAATTCTCCATCACATTATCAGCATATCAATGAATTTGTTGATTAAAAATTCACAGCAACCTGCATTATATACCTAATAATTTTTTTCTTACACATTAATTCACGTGTGTGTACTTTAGAAACCGTTTGTTCTAAAATATAAATAAATTATATATCGTTCGTTAAAAGTGGTTCCGGTAAGAAGACGTCAGGCACCTGCGTTAAACAGGGAAAGGATGAAAAAAAAAAAAAAAATGAAATAATGAAATAAAATAAAATAAAATAAAAGATAGTACACGACAATCGAGTATTTTTATTTAATGGGACACTTGTCCTTTAGCACACGTGCAAACAGATCAAGTCAGGTGTATCCCTTCACTTTTCCTTCTTTTTTCCGTTTCTTATTCTTAATATTAAAGTTATATACCTAATACACATACCCATATATACATACAAATATTTTTTTTTCCTTTATTTTTAATTATCTTTCATTTTTATATTTGAAAATGAAATAAGAAAAATTTATTCAAATAAAAAATTCACGATGAAAATAAAAATAATTATTAAATGATTTAATAATTATTTTATAAAGATTTTCTGTTTATATATTTGTATAATAATGTTTTAAATACCGGAAATTATTATCAGATAATTTTAAATCGAATTTTTATGGTGTGAAATAACTTGTAAATATTTATATTCACTTTGGTTTTTTTATTTTTTTTTTTCTACATTGTTATGCATTATTTCATGACGCCCAATTCAACATGAGTTATATACATATTTAGATGCGTGTAAATATATTCTAAAGAATGCCAGAGCGAACAATGATTCACTTAATTTCATGCAAGAAACATTTGCAGGTGTATTGAAATTATTTTTAAACGAACGGGGAGACGAATTATAAAGACGAAAAATATTGTTAAATATATTTGTGTATATTTTTATATACATTTAATTTGTATATGAAAAAAAAATTAAAATAGATTATGAGGGTGGTTGTACACCCCCACCCAATCGAGCGTGTGAACCAATGTTTCAACGAACCTCCAAGTCAAAGTGTGTAATTAAAATTAAAAAGAATGAAGAAAAGAAAAAAATTGAAATAAAATAATATAATGAAAAATAAAGAAGAAGGATAATAAAAAAATAAAAAATAATACTATAGGACAGTTGTGTTCATGCCAAGAACCCGCATGTTAAAGAAGAGAGTCGGAAAAAAAAAAAAAATTAAATATACATTTAAGTAAAAATATATATAAAATATATGTACATTTTATTGTATTGTCGATTTTATAATGTGGGAATGAATTTTGTTTTTATAGAATAGTCAAGTGTGTAAATATATAAAATATATATTGTTAATTTTCTTTTTTTCTCTTCACATTTGTATAAAAATATGTTATCTGTTATTTCGTTGTTGTTACAGGTGAATTTATAAATTTAAATCAATGAATTTCACGTTTGATTTACCCAGGGAAAAAAATTTTCTATGATGAGGGGAAAAAAGAAAAATGAATATATATATTATATATAATGAAGAATCACATGAATATTTGATATATACAATAATATGAGGTATTGAAAGGCAAAATGGTTTTAAAACCAATCGAGAAAATGTGGTTACAAAATATAAAATGTGTGTTTGACATTTTATAAAATTGAATAATATTATTTACTAACATGTTTTTTTTTTTCTAAACATGTGTCAGAATATTATTTCGTTTCGCTTTCACTTCGAGTTTATATTTAACAATAGAATATCTATTTTCAGAGTTCATTTGCACTTTACATAACACTGGTCAATTTGTAGGACATTGAATACGATCCATATCCCTCATCAAAAATATTATGTATATCTTAAATGCAGCAGATCACACAATTGTGGTTTTAACCATGAATTAGTTTTCTGGTCATCTATTTATTAGCTGGGCCAAAAATGAATTGGGGAATTTTGTTGTATAATGACTCGATGGGGAGTCATTATATAAGCGTGGGAGACATGGAAATACTGCAGTTATATTATATAGAGAAGCAAAAGAATTATAATGGGACACTTGAAAAAAGGCCACCCTAACGTTAGTATTTAGTTTTATTTACTTAAGTCTGAAAACAATAGAATGGATTTTTGCAATATTAAATACTGGGTGGGCTCGATCTTCATTACTCATTATGATTTACGTATATTTTTTTTAAATTTTATACCCTCTTCATTTTTTTACCTTTCAATGAAATTTTCTTTGTTTTCATAATATTCAAATAAATATTTTTTTATTGTATATTTTACTGAAGGAATTTTTAATATTGTTCGAGAGTTAAATTTGAGGGACAATTTTTTGGAAAAGATTATTAACTATTACAGAATTTATTATATTTTTTTTTATAAAAATTAAGCGAAATACATTTTTTCGTAGTAGAGCATTAATAATATTTAAATTTATTACATTAGTATTATTTTAATAGATAATAGTTTAATAAAATTATATTTAAAAATTTATTAATAGATAATAAAATACTGAGAAATTTTCAATATTATTCGAGAGTTAGACTTGAGAAAAAATCTTTTGGAAAAGATTATTAACTATTACAGGATTTATTATATTTTTTTTTTCATAAAAATTAAGCTATAAAACTAAGCGAAATAAATTTTTTTGTAGATGAGCACTAATAATATTTAAATTTATTGCATTAGTATTATTTGAATAGATAATAATTATTAAAAATAAATATCAAATTTGATATAATTACCTTGATTGCTTGAACTAACATATGAAAAAAAAATTAGTACAGCTATTTTAGCTTGGGCAATTTAATTAGAATTAAAATTTAAAAATGTATAATAAAGCAGAAAATAATGGCAATATATTTTTTTATAGCTTCTAAAATCAAAGTGCAAAAGTGCAATTATACTTTCGTACAACATAAATTACCTATACAATGCATACAGAATTAATATAAAAAATACTAAAACTAACTTAAAAACTTTGTAATACCAAAATCGTAACAATTTTTTTCTTGATCCACAAAAAAAAAAAACAATCTGCTGAGGTCATTGATCTAGAAAAATCATCGAGCATGTGCTTGATGAAATGTATATCTGAATTGACACAATGTAAAAAACATCATTCTACATTTCGATAACAATATCAATATATTCATTAAAAATAAAAAAAAAAAAAACCACGAAATAAATGGCAGATGGAATGAATGTACGTACATCAGTTATTATCTCCTCGTTGTAACATTGTAATAATTGTGGCTTGTATTGTTACCAATTTTTTAAAATATAATGTATTGAATTCATTGATATAGATATAACATATTGATTATAGACAGTGGTTTCTATAAAATATTTCACAGCATTTTTCACTTTTGTATTCGTCTTTTTCTCGTTTGCGGTAGCTATAACATTCTTACAATTGTGCGGGCGCGCCACAATTACTTATTCTCTAGACTTATATAGCACAAACTACAAGCGTGACGGTAATCCATGGCACGAGTTGGCCAACCAGCCGTGTCCTGTTCAAAGTCTTATTGGGGTTAGACGGGTGAAATAAGAAAAAAACGCGAGGTGAAACATGGGCCACGCGCCCTATACTAGTCTGCAAACATCTGTTGCCTCCAAGACGATGTCTGCTGGCATGAACCCGCGTACGGGGACACCATATGCCGTCGTTGCAGTAGAACTACTCTTCACTATTCCGAATGGTGTTGGATTTAACGGTTAAATCGGGGTTATTATTGTTGTTACATTTGTTTTATCACCTTTGATAATTTCAATCAAGGAAGAAGAAAAAAAATTCGCACTAAATTTGGACTAAAAACTATAGGGAATTTTTAATTATGATTCTTTGATTGATTTATTATACGATTTGATTAAGAGTTTTTTTTTTTTTATATTTATATTAATGGATTGATGACTTGTGTAAGGGCACAATGATGATAGGGATGTTATGTGAAAAAATATAAATAGGTCGGGGAAAAATAAAGCAATAAGACACTCGTGAGATATAATATAAAAAAAGTTAATAAAAAGAGCATTTGAATCTGTCAATTAATCTCGTGAGTCAACAGCTTGATTTCCGATGATGATCTATAATATTTCCGTTCCCATGGGCGGGGAATAAAATTCATGTGTACATATGTACATGTATATATTTACAAAGATAAAAAAAGAGCTTGATTAAACATATTATTGAGTCACATTAAATGCGTTGTAATCTGAAACTAAATTCCACTAAAAAGATATGTTTATTAATTCTATCAAAACATTCGAGTCAGATAATTAAATTATAAATAGTATAAAAAATTTTAATTAACAATTTATTTATAAAATTTCACTTTTATTCCAAAAAAAAAAAATAAATAATTCAAATGTGTCGTAATCTGAAACTAAATTCCACTAAAAAGATATGTTTATTAATTCTATCAAAACATTCAAGTCAGATAATTAAATTATTAACAGTATAAAAAATATTAATCAACAATTTATTTATAAAATTTCACTTTTATTCAAAAAAAAAAAAAAAAATCAATCAAATTTAATCAAGGAAATGATTCCACTTATTATATTAACAATTCCCTCTATATTTTAAATTAAACCAAATAATAACAATTAAACTAATCAACAAACGACATTAATTATTATAACCAACCCTAAAAATCAATTAATAAATATTTTTCTTTCATCAAACAAGAATTTATTCATTGTATATTCATCGTAAAAAGGAGCTTAGATATTTATTAGAAAACTAATATCTGGTACTTAATAAAACATGGAGGATTATATTCTAATCCGACTTTATTACAATTGTCAATGGATGAATAAATGAATAAAAAAAAAAGAAATATAAATAAAAGTACTTGCCCTTTCCGGATGAACATAAAAATTCGTCGAATGACATCAAAGGTGTTGTTGTGCACTTATTTCAGTTGTATGGATAATTTTAGGGTAGGATTTTGTTAGGGGGGTTGAGAGGCGGAGTTAAAATTGGTGAACAAGGGGGCCAAAATCGACTGACTCGTGGAGGGCAATATTATATACATATATATATCGGTTTTTACCTGGCCACGTGGCGACACGTGCGATGCCACAGGACAGTTGGGCCTCTCATGCATGGCCGATGCTCCGTCTGTTGTAAAATACTGGGTGTTCTAAAAGTCTTAGAGAAAATAATCTGACGACACAATTCAAATATTTTTGTGATTTTAATTTTTAAATTTAATTCATCACGAAATATATTAAATTAATTATTACCTTTAGTAATATAATTTTAGTTATTAGATATTATTATATGTAATATTACGAAGATTATTATCGACAGATTTTTGTATTCATCAGGTATAAATATAATATTATATTATAGTAAAGTTATTAAGTCTCAAGCACGCATCACCTTTTCTTTATCGTGAATCAATTTCGTGCCATCCGCCTGCATTGATGTCGCAGTTGTATTCACCTTCTACCAGCATTTATTGTTTATTTATTAAGAAAAAAAAAAAAGATATAGAAAGGAACTGAAGAGAATAAAAAAAAAATATTTAAAACGCTGGGAAGAATATATTCCATGGGGGTTTGTTTCCATCGAAAATCAACAGGAGTCTACCAGGTTTTATTATAAAACCTGCATGCAATATTTATTTATTTATTTATTATAAAATAACCTTCATGCGCATTAATCGTTAACATCTGCCCCGTATTGACTAAACAAATTATTACTTTATATAAATTAATTTAATAAAGACAATCTCATACATTATTTTACACTACAATATAAATAAATATTTTTTCTTGGACTTGGAAATTATTAATAATATATTAAAATTCAGGGTAATTTAAATTTGTTATTATCATTTTATTTGCAATATATTAAAGGTATAAAGAAAAATATTTTAACATTATTTTTATTAGTTATTTGTCTATAAAATTAACATTTTTTTTTATTATTTTAAACATCCGGAAAATAAAGGTGATATATTTCACACTATTAAAAAAATTTTAACAGTCAATGTATGTATGTGTATGTATGTATAAGTAATAAACTCTTTATATACTCAGACAGATAGAGCATGTATCAACAAATAGAAATTATTTTATACATATTTATATTTTTTATTTTTTCCCTCCTGCAGAGATAAATTCAAGGGGGTCAAAATTTCCACCACATGGCACGCGCGTCAGGTTTTTCTTTTACGTATAGATATGTACAACAAATATATATACATACATATATGTATTTTATACATATGTATATCGGTAATTTTTTGTTTTCTCTACAAAAAATATTAAAAGTTTTTTGTCTTTAAAATATTAAGTGACTTGAACTAAATTAAATTTATTTTTTCTCTTCAGATTTATTCATTATTATTATTTCTATTTAGAAATAAATAAATAAATAAAATACACTCATGAAGATAGATATAATTATGTTAATTATTTAAAAATGTAATATTGCTATAGTGCTTAATATTGTAAATTTTTTTTTTCTTTTCTATAATATTAATTTTCTTTATTGATTTAAAAATTTTTGAAATTGTATTAATTTATATTAATAAATATTCCAGAATTTTTTTTTATCTATTCATTAAACATTGAGAATTATTTAATATCTAAATCATCAATTTTTCTTATTGATATTAAAAAAAATTAATGAAATAATATTAATGTATGAATGTCAAATATTCGATTTTTTTTTTTTCAACAATAATTAAATTTTATTAAACAAAAATATTCACTGATATAATTTTTCTTCATTTTTTTAAAAATTGCATCAATTTATTAACAAATATCCCAGAATATTTTTTATCCATTTATAAAATCCTAAAATTTATTTAATTTCCAAATCATCAATTTTTCTCATTAAAATCAATAAAATTAATAAAACTAATGAAATAATATTAATATATAAATATCAACTACCCTAAAATAATTATTACTAAACAAAATAACTCACTAATATCACTTTTCTTCGTTAACATTTAAAAATTACATAAATTTATTAACAAATTATCCCAGAATTTATTTTTCTCCATCTATAAAATCCTTAAAAATTATTTAAATTCCAAATCATTAATTTTTTCTTATTGAAATTAATAAAATTAATGAAATAATATAAATATATAAGTTACATATATCATCTATCCGATTTTTTTTTTCTACAATACTAATTACGACTATACAACTAGTCGATCGATTAGCAAATATTACAAAGTTAAAAGTCAATTTTAATATCAAGCGGATATTAAAAATATTATATTCAACACGCGATTCCAAGAATGAAAAAAATTTTATATTTAAGCTGCGAAACATTTAGAAAATATATATATATTCATTCATTATTTTATAATTCATCTATCAGGATCTGTATAAGTAGGAGGAGATTACTCGCGATTAGCAATTAACCCTGAGCTTTAAATACACACAAGGCCATGTATTGTACATATATGTATGTATTTATTTATTTATTTATGTATAGAAGAACCGGCTGGATGATATTTCAACCTCCTCCCGCCTTCTCTTCCTTTCATATTTGAGGGGTGCGCCCATTACTAACTCTCTTTCTCCTCTTCAAACTTCCCCACACCGATTTCCGTCCATCGGAAACGTCATGTGGCAATATTAATTGGTTCCCTGGATGGAAAGTGAATACAAAGAAGATTCGCTTTTGTTTAATACATGTATGAAACCGTTAAGCAATATCACACTATAAAGAGCAGGGTTTTATAGTTATCAACAACCCCCCTGTGATGAAAATTAGTAAGTCAGTGTGGGGAAATTGGAAAAAAAAATTTTTTTTATTTAAGAAAAAAAAAACAAGGCTCGTTTATAAATTATTAATTAACTATTTTCTATTGTATTATTTAATTATAATGATGTTTGATGTTATTTTATTATTATTATTAATTTATTGATATATTTTCTTATTGAAATTAATTTTATTAATGGAATAATATTAATGTATTTAAATATTCACTATTTGAATATTTTTTTTTTTATAATAACTAAATTTTATTCAACAAAATAATTCATTTGTATTATTTTTCTTCACTTACTTTTAAAAATTACATTAATTTATTTATAAATATTTTAGAATTTTTTTTTTTTCTTTCATTCATAAAATACTGAAAGTTATTTAATATATAAATCATCCATTTTTCTTATATTAAAATATTGATAAAATTAATTAAATAATATTAATGTATATAAATATTAACTATTCGTTTTTTTTTTATTATATAATAATGGAATTTTATCAAACAGAAGAATTCACTAATAAATGTTACTTTTATTAATTTACTTTTATAAATTGCATCAAGTTATTAACAAATATTCTATATTTTTTTTTTTTCATTTATAAAATACTAAAAATTATTTAACTTTCAAATCATCAATTTTTTTTATTAAAATTAATAAAATGAATGAAATAATATTAATATATAAATATCAACTACCCTAAAATAATTTTTACTAAACAAAATAACTCACTAATATAACTTTTCTTCGTTAACTTTTAAAAATTACCTAAATTTATTAACAAATATTCTATATTTTTTTTTTTCATTTATAAAATACTAAAAATTATTTAACTTTCAAATCATCAATTTTTCTTATTAAAATTAATAAAATGAATGAAATAATATTAATATATAAATATCAACTACCCTAAAATAATTTTTACTAAACAAAATAACTCACTAATATAACTTTTCTTCGTTAACTTTTAAAAATTACCTAAATTTATTAACAAATTATCCCAGAATTTTTTTTTTCTCCATTTAAAAAATATCCTAAAAATTATTTAATTCCCAAATCATAAATTTTTCTCATTAAAATTAATAAAATCAATAAAATTAATGAAATAATATCAATATATAAATATCAACTACCCTAAAATAATTTTTATTAAACAAAATAACTCACTAATATAACTTTTCTTCGTTAACTTTTAAAAATTACATAAATTTATCAACAAATACCCCAGAATTTTTTTTTCTCCATTTAAAAAATACTAAAATTTATTTATTTTCCAAATCAACAATTTTTCTCATTAAAATTAATAAAATTAATGAAATTAATGAAATAATATCAATATATAAATATCAACTACCCTAAAATAATTTTTACTAAACAAAATAACTCACTAATATAACTTTTCTTCATTAACTTTTAAAAATTACATAAATTTATCAACAAATTATCCCAGAATTTTTTTTTCTTCATTCAAAAAATATACTAAAAATTATTTAATTCCCAAATCATAAATTTCTCTCATTAAAATTAATAAAATTAATAAAATTAATGAAATAATATCAACTACCCTAAAATAATTTTTATTAAACAAAATAACTCACTAATATAACTTTTCTTCGTTAACTTTTAAAAATTACATAAATTTATCAACAAATTATCCCAGAATTTTTTTTTTCTCCATTCAAAAAATATACTAAAAATTATTTATTTTCCAAATCATCAATTTTATTCCTCTCTCTACATCCCTATACATATCTGCATCGTGCAATGCGTGTGTATATAAAAAGACAGGTATATACATATATGTATGTATATATTTTCTTGTTCCTATAGTTCGTTGTCCCTGTTGGCACGCAACTCTGTGCAGCATTCCGTTGTTGAATGTTTGACGTCCGAAAAGTCCTTTGGAATCAACCTGACAAATGACTGATCTCCACCACTGTCCCGGATATTTTGCCAAATAAGTCCTAGCGGAAGCATCCATCTTGTTCTTCTTGCTTTCTTGCACATAGTACACATTCAACATTTAAACATATACACGTGTAGGTATATTATATTTACCTATAAATATAAATACTAATAATAACAAATAATAAAAAATCAAAACAAACTCCCTAATGACTTCTTGGCACTGCAAATAACACCACTGAATCACGTAATGTCATTAGCAACATTCATCATGTTCAATCTTTAACTCACTTTATGCATGTGATGTGCCAATAAAAATTATTAATCACTATAAATTCTATGTATGTATGTATTTATGTATTTATGTATTTATAACTGGACATTGATATGACTGATGTGCGTTATATTATACGGAAAACGATGTCACGTGTGGACCATTTGGAATTCCAAATTAGGCAACTGGACGTTTGCAAAAAAATAAATATATCGAATGTGTATTGAAGTTGAAACTGCTTTTGGTAAAGTGCCACTGTTAAAAACTTACTCCAGATTCTGCCACGATGCAAAGCACGAAAAAGAAGAAACAAACAAAGAAAAAAAAATAAAGAGGGTCGACGGAGAAAGTTCAGGGTGAATATATATGCATATATGTATAAACAAAAATAAAACTCACGAAAGTCTCAACAAATACTTGTTGCTGATCGAGAAAAAAAAAAGTTAATTCTATTATTTCAACTGTAAAAATATAAATTCTATCGCATTTTTTGATTATATAATTCTTTTTTTTTTTTATAGAATTAGTTAAATTTTTGATAAATAATTATCGTAAATAATGATACTTTGTTGTAATATATGGAATTATAATCACAATGGTTATAGAAAATTACCATTTTGTTTGAAATAAAAATGAAGTTTGTATCATTATTTTTATATTATTTCAAAATAATTTGAAGCTTTTATTTATATGATATACTCATTGTTAGTACAAAATTTTGTGTGTAAAAGCCTACTAAAAATTTTTGTTTGAATTTTTTTTTTTGAAGATTTTGCGTTAAATTTGATTCAAATAATTTTTATATTAATCTTTTGTTTATTATTATTTATTTGTTTATTATTATTAACCTAATTGATTGATTTATTGTCTTAAATTTAATTAATTTGTTCATTATTATAAATTTAATTAATTTTTCCATTATTATTAAAGAATTAAACTAAAAATTTTTATTTGAATTTTTTTTATTAAATTTTGCGTTAAATTTTAAACAAATAATTTTTATATTAATCTTTTGTGTATTATTATTAATTTGTTCATTATTATAAATATAATTAATTTGTTTATTATCATAAATTTAATTAATTTTTCCATTATTATTAAAGAATTAAACTAAAAATTTTTGTTTGAATTTTTTTTTTTAAATTTTGCGTTAAATTTGATTCAAATAATTTTTATATTAATCTTTTGTTTATTATTATTAATGTGTTCATTACTATTAACATAATTAATTGATTCATTATCATAAATTTAATTAATTTTTCCATCATTATTAAAAAATTAAACTAAAAATTTTTGTTTGAATTTTTATTTCTCAAGATTTTGCATTAATTTTCATTCAAATTATTGTTTCAATAATCTTTTGTTCATTATTATAAATTTAATCAATATTTCATCATTATTAATATAATAAATTTGTTTATCACAATTAATTTAATCAATTTGTTTATTATAATTCTCAATTCCAAAGTCAATTTAGTATTCACAATCACAATATTTTTTCTCTCTTTGTAAATATTATTATTTAAATATAAAATCACCAAAAGAAAAAAAAAAAAAAAAAATTAATTACATTAAAGCGAATTCACAACAATGAAAAAAAAAAAAGAAAAAAAAATGATAAATATTATTTTTATGTGGAGATTGCAAATGTTAAAATGTTAATGATAATGCGAGCTCCAAATATAAAATATCTTTTTTTTTTCTTTTTTCTTCTTTTTTTATTTTTGTTTACCAAAACATTTTCTGATATAAAACGCGCAGCACGTTCCTCATATATATCAAGTATATATATGTATAAATATTACACGCGACTCATTAATAAAACATTTATTTAAGGCGATCTCGTTGCTCGTTGTTTTGCGACAATGTAACGAAACTGTTAATACTATAAAGTATACTGTACTCGGTTATCATACATGTATTTATTATATATATAAAACCTGAAATTGGCATCGCGACACGAGAAGATTATTGTTGCCACCTGCCCTCACTTTATCCATATACATACATATATATATAATATGTATGAATGTACATAAACAACGTCTCATCTTTTCCCTCCTCTCTATTTAATTCCTTTCGCTTTTACGTGGTCATTAAAATTTGTCACTCTCTTTAGTTTATTTCTCTTTTAATTCTTTTATATCACTCATATATTTATTTATTTATTTATTTATTTATTCATTTTTTTTAAATGTTTTTATGTGTGTATATTTTTGTCCTTTTTAATTTTTTGTTATCGTTATTTATTCATTATTATTTTTTATCTCATTGTCGCAATTACTTTAGAGCAGCTCTTATACACCCATCAAAATTATCCACTTTCTCCAATTCATTTTTGGTCATCAACTGAATAAATGCATTCAGAATTATATAAACAGCAAAAAATTTTGTGTTAAAGTATATTAATAATTTATATTGACTGATTTATTCAAATCTAATTTTTGTAGAATTTTTTTTTTATTTTTTTGAAATAGAAAAATAATTTTTTGTCAGATTAATAATAATAAATTAATTAGTTAAATTAATTGAATTAATAATAAATAACAAATTAATCGTATTAATAATAATGAATAAATTAATTGTATTAATAATGATAAACAAATTAATTAAATTTATAATAATGAACAAATTAATTAAATTTATAATAATGAACAAATTATATATATTTATAGTTATAAACAAATTAATTATAATAATAATAATAAACAAATTATTTAAATTTATAATAATAAACAAATTAATTATATTAATAATAATAAACAAATTAATTAAATTTATAATAATAAACAAATCAATTAAATTTATAATAATAAACAAATTATATAAATTTATAGTAACAAACAAATTAATTAATAATAATGAACAAATTAATAATAATAAACAAAAGATTAATAAAAAAAACAATTTGAATCTAATTTAACGCAAAATTTAAAAAAAAAAATTCAAACACAAATTTTTATTAGATTTTTAGACTAAATATTGTACTAAATATATCATAAAAGCTTTGAAATATTTAAAAATAATATAAAAATAATATAATACAAACTAAATTTCATTTCAATCGAAAATCTAAATAAAATAAAATCACAAAACCAACATTCAATAATTTAAAAATTCATCAAAATACCCTACTAAATAAATAAACAAATACATATATATATATATACATATATCTATCTATATATCTACATAATATCTATATGTATCTATCTATATGAATAAAAAAAAAAAAAAAGTGTGAAAGAGAAGGGTATGGAAACGAGAACACACGCGTCAGGGCGTGATCGCACGCGAACAAAAATCCGGTAGAAAAAATTAAGAAAAATATATCCATAAATATATTTATTTATATATATCCAATATACATATATACACATATGTATTTATATACATATGTACATGACAATGGACAGTAGAAGTATAAAGTAGTGGAAGAAGTTGGCCGATACGGTCTCGCGCATATCGGACAGTGTCTTCTTCACCTGCACGACATATGGCCATGGATAAAAAATAAAAAAATAAAAAAAAAAATAAAAAAATAAAACTTGCCATCATAATATATACCTATATACATATTATACATATACATATATGTATACATATATGGATAAAAAATAAAGGTGAAAGTTTGCAGTGTGCGCACACGTAAGGGATGATTGTATAATGCGCATCAAAGTCCCATCCCCTGAAACGTGAAAAATACCAGGGGATATAATTTGTTATGTATATATATATGTATATATAAAACTCGCACGGGGCTGAAATAAAAACCCTTAGCACGCGCTTCTATATATACATATGTATATTTATATATAGTAACTTCCGCTACTTGACCCCGAGCATCCTTATACTCGGTTATAATTTTTTTATTTGGCCCCTCTGCATCAGTTGCTTCAACCTCCCAACCACCAACGCTTACCCTTAAATAGAGGGCGTCACGCAACGTTGCCCTCTTCCTTATCCTCTATGTTTGTGTATGTATATATGTGTGGAAAAAATCCTGACCATGAGGGGTGATTCATCCACCTTTAATAAATGTGAATCTTCGATTATTTTTTTTGTTTATTTGTGAATTTTTGATAGGAATCAAATTTTGTGTAATTACATTTTTTTTTTTTTGTTTGTTTTAGTTTTATAGTGTTGTTTTTTATTTGATATTTTATTGGGATATTAATTTATATTATTAGATAATTTAGAAAGCGAAAGAAGAAATATTTTTTTGAATGTATTTTATTTATTAGAATTTTTTTTTATTGTGATAATTAATTTTGTTGGATTTTTTTTATTTTTCTTTTTTAGGGATGATTGTTTTTTAATATGACTTATTTTTTAGTTTGATATTTTTTTTTTTTTCATGGATATTAAAATATACATTCATCGATTTAGGAGAAATATTATTCATTTTTGTTGGATTGAAGTGGATGAAATTCTTAAATAGAAATGTAAATATTTATTGAGCGAGTTAAAAAGGATCAACGGATGATGGGTCCATGGGTTTTTATGTTTGAATTCTTAAAGTTATTATATATACACAATACCACAAGTTAACAAAAGGTTTATAAATAAATATCCGTTCAAAAAACTCTTCAAAAATTAATTCTTCTTCTTCTTTTTTTTTTTTTCTTTCATTTATTCATTTTTTCTTATTTTATTTCTTTGATAGTGCAAATGAGGATTTCTCATTCGTAACTGATTGAACACGCTTTATTAAAGTTGATACAGCTGCCAGAAATATATAAAAATAAAAAAAATATTTCTATTTCTATTTACATCTCACAAGTGTATTTAAAATTCAAAAAGAAATTCTTGATAAATGAATAGAAAATTAAAAAAAAAAAAGGAATAAATATAATATTAATGAAAGATAATCGACGTGAAGAACCAAAAAAAAAATAATAAAACACATTTACACACATAAATAAACATATAAATAATTATAAATTAGTCTTAGTTTTTTTAATTTTTAATATATTTTAAAAATTAAAAACTCAATTGTATTAATTTATTTATTTTTATATTTTAAATGTCTCTTTGGGGTAAGGGAAAGATTCTTGCTTCGAGTGCGAAAGGTCCCGGGTTCGAATCCCGAACATGCTCACTCGTCAAAATAATTATATTTTCAATTTATTTATTTGTTTATTTATTTAAATAATATTTATACGCATTATAAAAATTTACATTCACATCTATAACATCATTAACACAACCTTTACACCACATGCGCAAATATTAAAGGTTAAGATATATACGCGTACATATATATAAAAACTCAAATAAAGAATTTTAATTGCATAAAATTGCATGTATTAATTATTCATTTAGCGTATGCATTACCGGTAATATTGATACGTATTTAAAAAAAAAAAAAAAATCATAAAACAAACAATGAAACAAAATGAGAAGCGTGACCAACGAATTATTCATGCCTAACGCAAATTGGCGTGAACACACTTGGCCCAATTTCGATACTTTTTTTTTTTTTTTTTAAGCTGCATAAATAAATATAATTAATTTATCCAGAAAATTTTTTTTTTTTTTAATTACTCAACTAACTAATATTAATTACACGTAGTGATAAATAATTTGAGTTATTATTTTAAATAAACTTTAGGTAGGTTAATAATAAAAATTAATTCTTATTTTTTGTATTATAAATAGTAATATAAAATGAAAAATAAAAATAACAAAAATAAATTAAAAATAATAAAAATAAAAAAAAATCACAACAAAAATTTGAATTATAAATTATAAATTTATTCACATTTATATTTGTAAAATTATAAATTATAAAAATATAAACTATAGGTAGGTTAATAATAAAAATGAATTCTTATTTTTTATATTATAAATTGTAATATAAATAAAAAATAAAAATAAATTAAAAATAATAAAAATAAAAAAAATCACAATAAAAATTTAAATTATAAATTGTAAATTTATTTACATTTATATTCATAAAATTATAAAAATATAAACTATAGGTAGATTAATAATAAAAATTAATTTTTATTTTTTATATTATAAAAAACACATATATATATTCATTCATGATATATATGTAATAAATAAATAAAAATAGTAATATATAAATAAAAAAAAAAAAAAAAATAATAAAATTTAAAAAAATTTTAATAAAAATTAATTCTCATTTTTCATATTATAAAAAACACACATATATATATTCATTCATAATATATACGTATTAAATAAATAAAAATAGTAATATGCATAAAAAAAAATAATAAAATTAAAAAAAATTTTTATTTTAAAAAAAACATCATCAAAATGTTGGTTAATTTACATTGAAAAATCAACGAATTTATTTATCAGTTCCTCACAATAAACAGATCACGTTCTTTGGCATGAAATAAAAATTAAAAAAAAAAATTTACATCCACATATATATATATGTCTATATATAACAGTAAATGGTAAAAAAAAAAAAATAATGGAGGAATGAGAAAGAGTAATTCAACATAAAGTTTCACATTTAGCTTATGTGCATTACTTCAAGTTTTATTTAATTTTTTTCTTTATTTTTTTAATTTCAAATTTTAATCGTTGCACCTGCGTCTGCGCATGCGTGCTCATCATTCTTTTTCTCTTCCATTCACTATCTCTTCCTCGCCTTCTCTCTATCGTATTCTCTGTTTTTCTACCTGCCTGACGCGCGCGCGCAACAACAACATTGCTCGATCTTAATCAAGATTGACGATGCGAGAACGAAGTAAGTCAACGGAGACACGATGGAATGGTGCGAATCGATCTCCCACTGTTAAACGCATTAAGCACAACAATGTCAGGTTTATATAAGCCGATATTGTTTATGAAAGTGAGAAGCTGCAATGACCCCCGGCCACTGTGCACATACGCACGTAAAATATTTATTATAAAATTATTATAAATGGACTTTATGAAATATTATAAAATTTCCATTTATTTTAAAGAGCTTTCTGATTATTATTGTAAGAAAAATAAAAATATTTATTGAGCTTGTGATTTATGGGTGGTGTGAAATAAATTATTGAAAGAGAAAGAAATAATTTATTGGCTATTGATATTGAGAATTTTATATACGTGTTAATTTAATTATAAAAAAGAAATTTAATTAGATAGAAAATTTGCCAAATAAATTATTAAATTGTTTGAATTATTATTCTATTGGCTTTATGCACTTGGAATAATTATTTGTAAATATTTTTATAATTTTAAAATTATTTTTTTATTTTTCATTTATTTATTTATTTATTTATTCATTTATTTTATTTAACAAGGCTATTATTCTATTGTTGATAAGCGAATTTTATTAATAATACGAGAATAGAATTCGAGAATTAATTAATTAATTTTTTAATTTTTATTTATTTATTTATTTGTTTATTTATTTTGATATTTTTTTTATTTATTGTGTAGTATGATGATTATTCTCTTGGTAATTAGAGAATTCTTTTAACAATTCGAGAATTAATTAATTAATTTTTTATTTTTTATTTATTTTATTTATTTATTTATTTGTTTATTTATTTATATATTTCATTTATTTATTGAGTATAGTAAGATGACTATTCTCTTAAAAATTAGAGAATTCTTTTAACGATTCGAAAATTAATTAATTAATTTTTTATTTTTTATTTATTTTATTTATTTATTTATTTGTTTATTTATTTATATATTTTATTCATTCATTGAGTATAGTAAGATGACTATTCTCTCAATAATTAGAGAATTCTTCTAACAATTCGAGAATTAATTAATTAATTTTTTAATTTTTATTTATTTTATTTATTTATTTTATCTAGTAATATTATAATTCTATTCATAAATTAAATTCAATAATTTTTTTTCCAATCATTTACTGATAAAAAAAATATTTAATGCTTGTATATTTTATTAATATTGATACTAGAGAATATTTATTCTTAATATTATGTCAGAAAAAAATTCTTAATTCACAAAAATACAAAATATAAACAATTGAAAAATAAATAAAGTCAATGAATTAAATTTAAACTCAATTAGTAGATAAGTAATATATATTATTATTAATATACAATAATAATTTTATATTTGAAATATTATTATTATAAATGTGTATTTGGAACATAAATAATTAAGTGTAGTCAATGTTGTTAAAAAAACATAAAGAATCGCATTTGTCCAAGGGTAATTATACTGAGAATGAGGGAAAAAAATTAAAAAAAAAAATGTATAAAATAAAACTGTTTCTTTCAATTTGCCACGTGCCGCTGATTACAGACTCGGAGAGCGAACGAAATAAAATAAAGTGTAGAGAGTAAAAATCCCAGGTTTCTTTAAAAATGGTAGAATATGTTATATATTTTGTAAACTCGTAAATATACAGGAAAAGAATTGGAAAAAATAATAAAGGTAAACGACTAAATGAGGCGGTGAAAAATTGAAAAAGACAAGAGAGGCGATTTTATTTTTTCCAATCTTGACGATGCGGTCTTTGATGATCTCTGGGGCATCAGCTGGCGCAAGGTGCTCAGTTTTCCACATAGGAATGTCTAAAGACACCCTATATATGTAATAATAAATTTACATCAATTCACCCTTAGTGAATATGAATTTATTTATTTTTATTTTTTTTTTCTATACCAATGTCTTGAATTTATTTATATTTTATTTTACAATTGATCTATTGAGATCTCAAATATTTATAACAAACTCATTATTCATTTCAGAATTATATTCTATAAAATATAATACAATTGAAAATTTTAGTACTAAATATATACGTAAAAAATAATTATTTTTGTATTAGAATATATTTAAAAATAAATTTTGAATGAATTATTTTTTTTTAATTTTTATTTTATGTAATTTTTTTTTTTTTTTATTGTGAAGATGATCAATGTCTACATGTGTATGATTGAGATTAAATTTGGGAAAAGATATAAATGAAAGAATGTATGTGTATGTGTGAGGGTATATAGTTGAAGGGAGTGAAAGAAAAGAAAGAAGATTGAGGGAAATCGAGGACTTTATCGCGATTCAATGGCAGGTGTCAATAAAATTGGGTACTACGTTATTATCGCGTTGACCTACATATTTGGCATGAGCGCACGCCAGTCCAGTCTCAAGTGTATCTGTAGTGGTCATTCGTCCTTATAAGGTAACATTGTGGCAAAGCGATTTTGGAAACTTGATTTGAAATTAAATCTTGCGATGAATCTATACAGAGAAAATTTTGTTGGATATTTTTTATTTGAGAAAATTTAATGAAGAATAAATTATTTTTATTATTCAAAATTATTTATTGTTAAGCATGCTGTATATATATTAACATTATAATATACTACACATATGTATAATTAATTAATGTTGTTAATTATGTTGATAAATTAATAATAAGTTTTAAATCTTTGTAGGAAAAAATTTGGTGAAAAATTTTTTACTTGAGAAAATTCAATGAAAAATAAATTATTTTTATTATTAAAAATTGTTTATTGTTAAGCATACTACATATATATTAACATCATAATATACTACACATATGTGCAATTGAATAATTATATTTATTATGTTGATAAATTAATAATAAGTTTAAATCTATGCAGGAAAAATTTCGTTGAAAATTTTTTACTTGAGAAAAATAAATGAAGAATAAAATATTTTTATTATTGAAAATTATTTATTGTTGAGTATGCTACATATATATTGGTATTATAGTATACTACACATATGTACAATTGAATAATATTATTTATTATGTTGATAAATTAATAAAAAGTTTAAATCTATGCAGGGAAAATTTCGTTGAATATTTTTTACTTGAAAAAATTCAATAAAACATTAATTATTTTCATTATTAAAAATTATTTATTGTTAAGCATTCTATATATGTATTGGTATTATATTATACTATATATATGTACATTTAAATAATTTTATTTATTTAATTAATGATAATTGTAATTTAATTTAATTTGATTTATTCAATGAATTAATTTTGGTATTTTTATTTTTTTATTTTTGTTATTTATTAAAATATAAATGTTTGGATTTTTGTTATATTATTTATAATAATTGTTAGTCGATATTCATGCCAACTGCGCCATCTGGATAAAAAATAGTGGGTGTATTAATGATAAAACAGAATTTTTTTATCGACAGAAGAAAACATTAATTCGATATGTCAATTTTAATTTTTATCTACTATCAATAATCAAAATACAACAGATTTTTGATAGCTGCAGTATATATACTTCCAAGTAAAATCAAAATCTTCTTTACCTACACTTTATTAGTTATCACAAATCCATATAAAAAAATATCCACAACATATATCACTTATAAAATAAATTTATAAAATTAAAAAAATTATTTTCTTCTCACTTAAAAAAAATTCCATCTCTTAAATTAAATAAAAAAAAAATATTCCTTTAACTCTAAATAATTAAATGTCAAAGATCAGAAATCAAAGTTCAGTCCTAACAAAATAACATAGCATAAAACCCCATAAAAATTTACCATATATGAAAATTAATTTCAAAATTCGAAAACACGTAAAAAAAAAGTAATAATACAATCAAATAAATAATAAAAATACAAAATTATTTCTAAACATAAATATGTTGAAATAAATAATATATTTAAATGCTTAATAAAATTATTTATAATATACATTTGTACTACACGTGTTTAAATTGTGGAATTTATAAATTATTATTTAAAAATTTTTCCTTTTTCAACCTCATTTATTATTTATTGGTCAATATTATATTTTTTATTCTATGTAGAATATAGGAAGCTCTCGATAAAAACATAATTTATAGCTATTGAAATTGAAAATAATTTTACTTTGTCCATTGCATCACGTACATCCAATGAAATATGTAACATCAGAAGAGAACGTTCGTACGTCTCTTTAATATTACTCTTTCTCTATTTCTCTATCTCTCAAACAATTTCCTTTCTCATTGGATTACTTCATCAGTTGATGACTCTTGAGATTTGTGTATACATATACATATGTACATCAAGCATATATATATATATATATATATATATATTTATACATACATATAATAAATAAACATACCTACGTTAAATTAAATGTATTATAATATTATTTCAACTATATTATTATACATGTAATTATAATTTTTTTTTTTATTTTTTTATGTTCACATTCGAGTTACTTTTAATTTTAGAATTAATGCAAAATTCATAATGTGAAATTATTTATAAAATTTTACAAGTGCATAAAACAATTTTTATTAATCATTTATCTGATTTTATTTTATTTTATTTTTTTATATTTGTTGTGAACAGTTTTATTTTAATTTTAAAATATTTATGAAATTTTAAATGACAATTTTGTAATTATTTTTATTAGTTTGCATCTATGTACTAAATTATTAAATAATTTTTTGTCAATTATTTGAAGAAATGATATTTTAAATTCGATTTATGAGAAAAAATTTTTTTTTTTTATTTTTTGCTATTTTTATTATTATTAGTTTAATTTTGAAAAATAAAATATTTATAAAATTTTGAATGAATTTTAAAAATTATATTTCTTATTGTGCATCTAAATACAAAATTACAAAATAATTATTTGTCAATTATACAAAGAAATAATATTTTAAATTCGATTTACAAAAAGAAAAATTTTTTTCTATTTTTTGCTATTTATTATTAACAGTTTAATTAAAAAAAAAAAAAATATTCATAAAATTTTAAATGAATCTCCAAGCTGATATTCCTTAGTGTGCACCTAAACATAAAAAATTACCAAATAATTATTATCAAATAAATAAACAAATAAAATTTTAAATCCAATCAAAAAAAAAAAAAAAAATTTTTTTTTTATTTTCATATATTTTTTTTCGCAACGTTTTATTTCATGACACTAAAAATAAAATTTACTCTGCAATAAAAACACATAAAATAGCCAATAAAAAATAAAAATTCAAAATTTGCAATATGTAAACCAATTTAATTTTAATAATAAATAAAAAATAATAATTTTAAATGATACAAAGAAATATTATGAAATAATTATGGACACTATAATAAATAATATTATAAATAAACATAAATAACATATGACTAATATAAAAATTACATAACACAAAAAAAACCACAATAAGATAGTAATAAAAAATTCGTTGATAATTTGCTCTAAATAATCACATTTGTCGCGATTATTTATTCGCGATGTTTCGCTCTCTTATAAAATAATTGGAAAGCATTCCTTCTTTTCCATTGCAATGCATTTATTTCATTCTCTTTCTCTCTGTCCAGTTCTGGAGACATTTATATGTATATATTTATTTATTCATGTAATCGTTTCATGCTCATGCCAAAAGTATGCGCTAATATTCCAAGCTGATGATTGCTTTGCGACATCCAGACAATGCAAAACACCACGCGCGCGTCTTTTAAATATTTAGCTCTGTAAATTGTCCATTTGTAATTATTTTTCCACTAAGGTTTCGCTTTGTTTCGTATTTTAACGCCCAACATTAAAGCAAACATAAAATAAAATAAAAATATGAAGTTTATAAATAAATAAAGAACACAAACTCATCATTCGATGATGATAATGATGCATTAAAATTAAAGTAGAAAAACAAAATGAAAATTATTATGTTCTGATGCGGTTTTATGCACGGCAATGGCCTCTATTTCTTCCCCATTATTATTTTCTTAATTTTACATTCTGTCATACAGTGTAAATAAAAAATAAATAAAAAAAAAAATGTATGACATTATAAAATATATGAAAATAGAAATACAATTTTTAAATGCGTATTTTTCGTGACTGAAATTTTAATAGTTTTCTTCGTTTTTAATTTTTTTTTCAAGAAATAAATATACTTGAATATAATTTAAGTTCTTCATTTTGAAACTGCAATGCGAATAATTATATAAAATTTTCATGAGCGATGAATTCTATGTAAGGAAAATATCGTTGAATATTTTTTACTTGGAAAAATTCAATGAAGAATATTTATTTTTATTATCAAAAATTATTTATTGTTAAGCATGCTACATATAAATATATGTATTATAGTATACTAGACGTATGCACAATTAAATAATAATATTTATTACGTTGATAAATTAATAATAAGTTTAAATCTATGCAGGGAAAATTTCGTTGAATATTTTTTACTTGAGAAAATTCAATGAATAATAAATTGTTTTTATTATCAAAAATTATTTATTGTTTAGCATGGTACATAAATATATGTATTATAGTATATACTACACATGTGTGCAATTAAATAATAATATTTATTACGTTGATAAATTAATAATAAGTTTAAATCTATGTAGGGAAAATTTCGTTGAATATTTTTTACTTGAGAAAATTCAATGAATAATAAATTACTTTTATTATTAAAAATTATTTATTATTAAGCACACTACATATATATTAATATCATACTATACTACAAATATATGCAATTAAATAATTATATTTATTACATTAATTAATTTATTAACAAGTTCAAATCTATGCAGGAAAAATTTCGTTGAATATTTTTTACTTGAGAAAATTCAATGAAAAATAAATTGTTTTAATTATCAAAAATTATTTATTGTTAAGCATGCTACATAAATATATGTATTATAGTATACTACACATATGTACAAATAAATAATAATATTTATTACGTTGATAAATTAATAATAAGTTTAAATCTATGCAGGGAAAATTTTGTTGAATATTTTTTACTTGAGAAAATTCAATGAACAATAAATTACTTTTATTATTAAAAATTATTTATTGTTAAGCACACTACATATAAATTAATATCATAATACACTCCACATATATACATATAATTAATTAAATTTATTTCATTAATAATAATTAAAAATCAGAATTTCATTTCTTCAATAAAAGTCAAAGAAAAATTTAAATATACACACATTATTTTTTTCCTCTATATTCTACACTAATTAACTAATTTAATTTGCAACGATATATTGGCAAGTGTCGGATATACAATAATTACAATCGTCGTGAAAATCTTGCACATTGACTTCCGTTTCGTTAAAGCTGTGAAAAAACAACTAACAAACTCGCGCCCCCCAACTTTGTATAAATATACACACATAAATAAATAAATAAATAAATAAATAAATACATAAACACCTAAACATCTTAATATAATATACACACACACACATTAATTTATTTTACTTATTTTTTCTACTTCATTCCCATAGAGACACCACTGTCCAAACATCCATTATTATTTTTTATTCTCCTCATTTATTTATTCTTCCGTTCTTGTTTATATTCGACAACACACACATTGCACGTGATTTCCTCGTTAAGATATAATGGAATTTTTGCAATCTATGATACATTCTATGGCTCCATATAATTATATACACATAGATGAACCAATTTTTTATTGCGTATGTGTGTATTATATAATAACATATATAATTATAACTCTAATTAACATTAAATTTCAAGATTTTTTTCAAGTAAAAAAAATTAAATATTAATAATGTCTTGAATAAAAAAAAAATTTTCTATTCATTGTTTATTTATTTACTGCTATTTATATTGTTACTATTATTGTTATTTTAATTATTATTATTAATTGACAAGTGTTGTTTTATCGTGAGATAAATATTTGTTGAACATTATTAAGTTAAAGAAATATTATTATGCAAGAATAATCACAATGAAATTGGCTTTTTAAAGAGATAAATGTTTTTTTTTTTTTTCTTTCTTTTTCTATTTATTTATATTTATATTTTTTTATATGTATAGATATGTAAGTGTGGGAGTAGGAGAGATGATTCTTGGTAAAGTGAGTTACATATAAATAAATTTATATATGAAGAAAGGTGAAAGGATGTGCGGCTGCATTCCATCCTAGGATACTTCATCTCCATCGCGAGAAAGTTTTTTTCCAACGCATTTATATTATAAATATACATATGGATCGTAATAAATATGTATTAATGTATAGGATGAATATTTTTGATCAATTGAAAGATTGTCAACTGTATAAATAAATCAACTGCATAATCAAATTGAGAGAAAGAAAAAAATAAATAATGAGAGAAAAAAATTATTTTTTTTTTTATTTTTTATGTGGATTTATTTTCTCACGACAAAATTCACTGCACAAATTCGACCATGATCTATAATTTAAATCACTTACTTCATATCAATTCTTCCCACATAATTATTGTTTATTTGTTCATGTCATGAACAAATAAAATTGAAATATTTTTTCATTGACCAAAAATAGAGAATAAAATTTATAAAACATTTTTCGCTAATTGGAGACTTGAATTAGCAGTTTCTTTGGGTATGGATATGAATTTGTGGGTAGATATTTAGGTGAAGAATAAGAAGAATAATAAATTGTAGAAGAAAAATGAAGAAATGAGCATGAGTGCTGCACTCCACGTTCACCGACCCGAGTAAGGCCGTTGTCTCCCACTTTTTCTTGGTGATTCTTCCTTCTCTTTTTGCTCTCTTATTGCCCCCGTCGTCGCACAACTTAGTAAAACTCTCGCGTCTTTTCTCATCTCACGCAGTCACAACCCCGTTCTCATTCACGTCAAGTCACCTAGATATAGATAATAATAAATATATAAATAAAAGAAAAACAAACCGACATTCACAAAGGAAGAAAAAAAAAAAGAAAAAAAACATTTCTATCTATTTTCACAGTGTAATTGTCATTCAGCTCTAAGCGAAAAAAAATAAATTTATTTTTCATCTCAACCATCACGAGAAACTAGTGAAAATTATAAAAAAAAAAAATATTAACTCTTTTTGTGTCGTGTTAAAAATTTAATTTCAAAATTATTAATTCACATTTTGTTGAATTTTTCTATTTAAAATTAATTTCAAATATTTTTTTATAATGGAACGATCAAAATTAGTGTTTATTTTGATGGGAATTATCTTAGCATTTTGTGATTTTACACAAGCTGATGCTGATCCTGCAATTTTACCAATTGGAGAACACATTACATTTCCATCTGTAAGTTTATTTATTTTTTTTTAATGATATAAAAATAAATATAAATATAATAATAGAATTTAAAATGAATGAATATTATTGTTGGAAATGGGTTTCAATTCAGTGAATTAGTTGGTAAATACATATTGGGTTCTACTTTCATGATATACAGACCACAATAGCCACAATGTGTGTATCCTGATGAAAATCCATTAACTATTATTTATTCTCTCCTTTGCTTTCTTGATCATTTTAATTATATGATAAGCATGAAACAATTTGCATGATTTAGCAAACTATTTAGAGCAAATTAGGAGAGTATATTTAACCAACAATTTTACAGTAGAATATATAAATAAATTAAGAATATATCATTTTTATTTCGTTGTTTTACATACCATAAATAAATTAAGAAATTAAATTAACCTCAAAACATTTTTTTAATCTTAATTTATATTTATAATTAAATCATTATTTCGTTTATGATAATTTGTTTATTTATGTGTGGGTTATTAATTATTATTTTCCTTCAGTAATTGACAATGATTTATTATTTTTTTTTTTTGTTTTTGTCAGTGAAAAAAATTAAAAGTTATTTTTTTATTTTTATGGATAAAATAATTGTGAAGTTTATTGGATTTCTGGTTCTTGTAAATTATTAAAATAAATTTTTCTGAACGACATAAATTTCAAAGTCGAGGCTGAAAGGCCAAAGACATAAAAGAGAAAGGAAGTAAATAAGGCAGCAGATGAAATAAAAATAAGAATAAACAAAAATCAATATAATTGTAAGAATCAATAAATAACAGAAAAAAAAAACGTAAAATAATATAAATAATATACAATAAAAAATATATATATGATAATTAAATGGATTTGAAATCAATCATGAATAAATACTATTACAAAATATTCTAAAAGAATCAAAAATCCATCGAAATATATATAAAAAAAAAAATTAATCATATTCCACTGTCGTTTTTATCATAAAAAGTGAAATTTCCAATATTCAATTTATAACTTTCACTGTTATTGCTGTCCATTATTTTTGTTGCTTCACGCAAACATTAATAAAATATTTTCCCTAAGGTACAGGAAATAAAATTATAATCATTACTCATCTTCATTCCCTTCACACACACAAAAAAAAAATATAAAATAACAATAAAATACTTCGAGTAAATTACTTCAAAATAAAATTGAAAATATAAATAAAAAATTCATATTTAATTTATTTAATATTTTCCCTGAGGTACAATAAATAAAATAATAATCATTGCTAATTGTCATTCCCTTTATTAAAGAAAAAAAAATATAAAATAACAATAAAATACTCCGAGTAAATTAATTAAAAATAAAATTATCACTAAAATAAAATTAAAAATATAAATAAAAAATTTATATTTAATTTATTTAATATTTTCCCTAATGTACAATAAATAAAATAATAATCATTGCTAATTGTCATTCCCTTTATTAAAGAAAAAAAAATATAAAATAACAATAAAATACTCCGAGTAAATTAATTAAAAATAAAATTATCACTAAAATAAAATTGAAAATATAAATAAAGAATTTATATTTAATTAATTTAATTTTTGTTTATATTAAATGTCCAAAGTGAATAATGATTTATTAATTATCAACAGTATCCAATACAAATAAATTCCCACGATTATAAAATATGAATAATAAACTAACAATTGTATCAGAAACGACGCGCACGTTGTTGACATAACGATTAAAACATTGGAATATATATGATCGCCTTTCACTCTCACATCGTGTGCTCACGATTTTGTGTGAGAAAACAATGTCGTATATTTAATACAAGCACTATACTCGCTCAATGCACACACATCCTCCGATTAACGCCAATATATAATTAATATTAATAATAATATAAATAAAATTATAATTTGCATTCTCATCATCTCATGTGCAAGCTGTAATATATTTTAATACGGAAACACATTTTTTTTTTATTTTATTCATAATTATAAATATAATATTCATCAAATGTGCACAATAATACAATACAATTTGCCATATCATTCTGCTTTTCTCTTTGTATTGTTTCAAAATTGTACAATATTACATTTAAAAAAATTATTTATCATGAAATATTATCAATTTTATAATTTTAAAAAAAAATTTAGTAATCATTTTATATTATTATTTTTTATTTTAGAAATTAATATATAAATTTTATTTTCATTTTTTATATTAAACAGGTTTTAAGTTGGTTTTATTTTGGATTTTATGATGATGAAAGTGTCTATATAGGAAAGTTTGTCAACGCGTAAATTCATCAAGATTGTATGATGGTTTTCTCTGCGTGACTCTTTTGACTTCAATATAATTAATAAATATAAATCCAACTAGTATATAATACATGTGTTTCCTGGATGTTCATTCTCGATTTGTTTAGTACATAGAGAAAGACAAACATGTGTATAATAATTGCCATTCACTTGTTGTATTTGAAATATAACAAAAATAAATTAAAATAAATATAAACGAATGTAATTAATTAAATAATTAATTCAATGACCTATAAAATGATATTGCTAAGAGGTTTTCAACTGTCTAGATTAATATTTAAAAATATATTGAAGAGATTTAATACAATATAATTGAAAAAAAAAAAATAATTTAAAGTGAAAAAAAAATATTATTTGAAATATAACAAAAATAAATTAAAATAAATATACACGAATGCAATTAATTAAATAATTAATTCAATGACCTATAAAATAATATTACTAAGAGATTTTCAACTGTCCAGATTAATATTTAAAAATTTAATACAATATAATTGTAAAAAAAAAAAATAATTTAAAGTGAAAAAAAAAATATTATTTGAAATATAACAAAAATAAATTAAAATAAATATAAACGAATGCAATTAATTAAATAATTAATTCAATGACCTATAAAATATTATTACTAAAAGATTTTCAACTGTCCAGATTAATATTTAAAAATATATTGAAGCAATATATTAATGCAATATATAATTAAAAAAAAAAAAAAAAATAATTTAAAGTAAAAAAAAATTTTTTAGCAATGAAATAATTTTTTGGTTTGTTAATTTTAAAATTAAATTACATTTTGGAAATTATTGGCAAGTGTTTAATGCTAGAGATGATGATTCACAATTTGAACAAAGGGATTTTGTTGAATTTATGTTTTTTTTTTTTTTTTTAAATCAGTCAAGCCACAAAATATTTATATAGATGGTACATAATAATATGTTTATACATGTATGTATGTGTAACGAATGTCTCGAAACGTGTTTCCGCAACATAAGAGGAAGAAAAAAAAAATTGTATACATATATATATTCACTTCCGAGGATGAACAAAACTTTCTTTAAACAATCTTCTTGTGCCACTCAAGGAGAAAATTATCACACATTTATTAGCACCAGAAAACTTTCCTCATTTTCTTCCGAAGTAATAAAATGGCAATTTGATTCTTTATTTTTTTTATTCTTCTCACTTTTCATTATGCGGTAATGTTAATATATTGGTTTCGTATGAATAAAAATTTTTTATTTTGCATTTTATGTATTGAAAAAAAAAAATTTTTTTTTCTTTGTTAATATATTTCATTATATTACGTGTGGACATTTTTTATTTACTTTGATGCACGAAATCTTTTTAGTAAAATATTCTATAGACTCAATTATATACACATACGTATGTCACTTTTATAACAACAATTGTTATTAAATATATTACTTCATAATAAACGTAAAAAAAATTATCTCTGTGTTAATTTAAAAATAATTTGTCGCGTTTTTAAATGAAGAAAAAAAATTTACAAATTCTTATGAGGTCGATGGCATTTTTTTTATATTTATAAAGACCATATTATATTTATTATTTCAATGATAATTGCATGATTGAATTGGTATTAACTGTGTGTGTGTGTGTGTGGCGTAAGTTTTGATTTCAAGTGAAATTGAAAGTCATCGTAAATGTATCCTCTATTGACCTCTCAGTACCATCGAGAATTTCTCTTCAGTCCACCTGATAATTTCGCATCCGGTGCCTGTATCTTATATGTATACTCTTCCTCAGTGGTATTCAAACCCTCCGGCTATAAACAATCAAAAAGAAAAAAATAAATAACATTAAATAAATTGAAATAATAAATTAAATCCACAAAAAAAAGAAAATATATATTAAATTTCTAACTCAATAAATTTTTATTTTAAATCCAATTTAAAATTATTTCGTGATACAATTTGATTTGTAACATTACAAAATCTTCATTTGAAAAGTAAAAAGTAAAAAAATTAAATAAATATTAATCAATCAGAACAAAATAATATCAATGAATAAATATTGTATAAGTCTCTCTTGTCAATTTGGTTTATAAAAGAAGATGGACGTGTTTAAATAAAACATTTCACGAGTAAATTATCCGTATATGGAATATCTTGACATCATTTACTGACATTATTAATGCACATTCTGAATATAATATGCGTAAAAGGACTGTGTATGAATTAATTTAACGAAGACCAAGTCCCCCATATGTGCTTGCATGTACGCGCGGTCATCCCTTTCACTACAAAAACGCAAGGAAAAAAATTATACGAGAATAAATGCCTGGAGGAAAAGTGATATTCCTCGTCTCGATAAAAATAATACTCTCACACAAGCGACGCAATCGGAATTTAACTGGAGAAATTGAAATATTTATATCACAAATCTAAAAAAAAGAAATTAGTAAAATTAGTAAATGTCATAATTTATAAATTTCTAACATTATAAATTAATCAAAAATAATTTATTACTTACACTATTAAATAAAATTATAGACAATATAATATATTTATATATCTATAGAAAATTTACGAATATAATAATTATTATTATAATATGAAGTAAATTTATTCTTTCATATATAATTAAATTTTTTATTAATACTTACTTTGAAAATATTTTCTTCAGGTTGTATTTTACTTATATTTATTTCGAAATATTATTTTAATTTTGTATAATTCACAAAAGGTAAAATATATAGGTAAATATATTCGCTAAAGGATTTCTTTGAAATCGGTTCAACGTCCAGGTCAGTGAATGGCCAATAAAAGTAACGCACTCGCACTAGTAGTAGCTTCTTTCATTAATGCTCGAGGCTAAAAAAGAGAATGGAGATCATGAATTATCAAAGTAATCGAAACATTTTTAAAATCACTAATTAAATATCGTTTTTTGATCACAATTTAAACTCATTTTTATCCCCAATAATTCATCAAATTTGTTTAAAATAAATTCTTTTTCATTAATATAAAAATATATTTTTAATACATGTATTTAATTTTATAATACAATAAAAATTGTCTCTCATTTCTAATATTAATTTTTCAAACCTTTCCAACACTTTCCAATTTATACTTTCGTCCAAAAAAAATTTTGTTTTTCACTGTAACAATTAATAATCATTTAATATATATCTAGGAAGATATAAAAATAAACAAATAAATAACGATAAAATATAAAATGATTAATAGAATTTTTTTTTTTTATATAAAATTATAATTTATTCAATTATTATATTTTAATTAAATTATTTATTTTTCTTTTGGATTACACTTTGAACAAAGGAAATTGCGTCATATTTTGAAGAGTTTACTGAAGCAAACAGCCAGATCTTCACTCTAGATAATATTTTCTCCTTGTATAAAATCACAAAGTTTTGTTTGATTCTCGTGCGAATCACAACGACCTCTTAGTATTGTTTTCGCACCGCGGCATCAAAAGACTTTGAGACACGCGCGTTTCTATATATACATACATATTTACTCATAGTTAGTTATATTATATATAACTTTCTAGCGTATTTAAATCTTACAATATACAACAACCATCAATTTACTATTATTTTTGTATTTTTAAATTCACAAACATCCACAAGTTTTTCTTTCTTCACATCATATTAAATTAAATAACTTTTTGAATTCAATTTAAATTATCGATGAATAAATATTGAGAGCATTGAATAGAATAAAAGTAATACAATAATCAATTTAAAATAAAATAAAATGTTTACATAAATGATTTGATAGAGATATGTAAGTATTATAATTTTAAATTCAACTGGATTTTTATACAAATATATTTCACGTTAATTGAAAGAGTTAATGTTGGATGAGTAATATCTAAGTGAGACATAATTTCACGCAGTACAACGATAAAATATGTGTGTATAAAAAATAGTTGGAGTGAAAAGATTGGGATTGAATAGGTCATTAAGATGTCAGAAAAAAAAAAAAAAAAAGAAAAAAAAAGCAGAATTTATTCGTTTAAAAATTCCTATTAAATCTATTTGTAATATTTAAATTAATGATGCGATTATGCAATTTATATTTTAATATATATTTCATTTTGAATGACAATAAAATGATTTTTTCAATTACTTACATTTATGTATATCATTCCATTGTAAATACAGATGTAGAAATGATAGAAAAAAAAAAAATATAATACTTAAATAATGATAGACGTATTACTTCATTTAGTATTCAACGGTCATCACTTGAATGATGATTTAAGATAAAATAAAATCTAATGTTTCTCATCGTGATGAAAACCGCTCTTACTTTCTCGCCGCTAGCCGGAAATTAACTGACTTGAAATATCTTTCGCAATGTATATACTAGCGCCCGCGCCATCCAGCTCTCTCAAATTATGTATCTTAAAAAATATAACATGCGCAAACAAACACAAACGTCTAATGTATTAAAAACCTTTGTGAGCTACGCTATAAAAGTCAAATGAGTACTAGCTTTTTATAAAATTTATTCGAGGCTTGTGAAATATATTAATAATTTTACATTAAAAATTAATTTGATTTTATTTATCAAAATTTACCAAAACAGTTTTAATTATCTTTATTAAAATAATTAATAATTAATTTAAACATTCGACACCTCTTTTTTTTTGTAGAGTTATATGAACTACATATTTCAAAGAATATTTTTAAACATTATTTATTATTATATCTACTCTTACAATATACTTTTTGTCATTTTAAATACAAAAATGCTAATTTTCTATAATTTAATTTTTGATCTTTAATAATAGTTTCTTAAATTATCGATAAGGTGTCTCGAATTTTCAAGGGTAGATAACTACATGATTCAACTTATCAAAACTAAAGGAAAAAGAATTTTATCTACTAAAAAGTTTCACTAACGAACGTCCTTAAAACGAAGCTGCTGATCATACTGCAGTGGTTTATGTAAAGAGAGAAATTTATTCTCAGTTGCCCATGGCACAAATTAACCGTTCTAGAATAATGAAACCGGGTGACCTGCGGGGTCGATTCACTCTTTATACCAGTGAAACTTTTGCTAGTTCTACATTCGCCCAACAAAATGACGTGTTCAACTGGATCATTCACATTCCAAATTACTTTCAGCTCATGGGAATATTTTTGTATTTTATTTTTCTAGTTTCAAGCACATCCAACGCTAGATCATCGGCCTCGTTTATCATCTGTCCAACAGCAACAAATTCTTAATGATGTTCAGCAGCATCAGCCACGTTTTAATTTTGGTGAATCACAAATTCTTGGATTTTCATCTGGACAATCTCATATTAGTACAAAACCCGAAGGATTTACAAATAATTTTCCATCATTAGCTAAATATCGAGTGGATCGAACTAAACAATCACTTCAACGTAATGAGCCATCATTTTTTCAAACTTCTCAAACTCAATATCAATTTCCTAATCGACAGAATTTTATTACTACTTCATCGGTGAATCCATTTAATACATTTCAAACTGATTTACCTATTGATTCATTCCAAAATCCTAAACAAGATTTAAATTTTTATAATGATCCAACGTCAAGTTTGCAACTTCAAACATTTTATGAAAAACAACGAGAATTAGCGATCCTCCGTAAGCAAAGAGAACAATTAATTGCTGAACAGCAAGAATTAAGAAGACAACAGGAGCAACTTCAAATACAACGTCTTCGTGCTTTGACTTCGACAACACCTAAATCAACCACAGCAAAAGCTACAACTACTCCCCAGCCAATCACCACACAATCATCTATATTACTGCCATCACCAACTGCACGTAGAATCACACCTGCCGAGTCGGAAATATTCCTTAAAGCCATTGCAACACATCAAAAAAAATTCATAACCACAACAGTTAAATCAATCGCTGCTAAAACCTCCACCACAACCGAAAAACCACCACAAGACCAAAGTCAAGATGATAATCAAGACATTCCCAAGGATCTATTATCCCTAATTCAAGCACAAAATCCTCAACTTCTAGGAAATGGAAAGACTAAACCACAAATCAAGATTATTTATCAAACGGAAAAACCATCAACACCACAAAAATCATTTGGTAGCAAAAGCAAAAATCTAGAGAAAGATCAGCTGTTACGTCAGCTTAAAATTGCACTTACCGAGAATGCTGGTGATGAAAAAAATATAACAACCCGAGATTTAGTTTTACCAAACGGCAGAAAACTCCAAGTTATTCAAGCACCAAATGGTTTATCATCAATAGTTCCTAATGAAGGATCAAGTCAATTTCAAACAGTAACCCAAGCTTTAGATTCGTCATCAAATCCTTCAACAACAACAACAACTGTAAAACCTGCAAACACAATATTAGATGAATTAACTAAAGGTGTAGTACCACCGGGAACTGATTTCGAAGTACTCAGACATAAAGCTGATGGAAAGCTTGAAGACGTGGGTAAATCATCAATTCAAAATTCAGGAAAAAAGGTAACATTTGTAGTTCTAGAAGAGCAACCTGATGGCAGTTACAAAGTTCAAGGAGTCAAAGGAAACGCTGAAAAGGATTCGGGCAGTGATGTTGAATCAATTGTAGAAAGAATTAAAAAAGGCGAAATTAAATTGCCACCACCAAGTACGAAAAATATTCAAACAACAACTACTGCTACCACCACCACCACAACCACTACAAGCACCACTGAAAAACCAACTACAATGAAACCAACGACTATTAAATACCCAGGAATTCCCAGTACTACAAAAACATGGGATAGGTAACATTAATTATATTTTATTCATTCATATTTAGACAATTAATTTCAGTTAATTAATAATAAATATTTATTTCTTTATATTGTGTATCTTTTAGTGAATCATCCGGTGATTATTCACCCTTTGTAACCGTGACACCAAATTCCAATTCTCCATCGTCAGACAACTTTGTAACATCAGCATCAACACCAGCTGCCAGTATTTATAATTCATTCTCTACATTCAATCCAACAAGCTCAAGACCCACATCATCATCAAGCATTAGAATTGGTGGATCTTCAATTTCACCATTGAGAAATCATTTTATTCCAACAATGGCACCTGTCAATGAAATTATCAGTTCAACAACTGCTCCACCATTTATTACAACTTTTTCACCTCATTCATCATCCTACACTCATTTTTCAACAACTACTTCAAATCCTATATCAATTTCAACCACACCACGAGTTTATACCTCAACAATATCGTCAATTAATAATGCTGCATCGGAAAATTTAATACTTGTTGATGATATTCAAGGAAGAAATACTGGAAATAATATTGAAAATACTATTAATCAATTTACAAATATAAATAAAGGTGATACAATGGTAAATCTTTTGAAAAGAGAGGGTTTATTTGCAATGGCTAAATATCTTAGACAATCAGGATTGGACACAGTTCTCAATGAAACTGGTAAGCTTGTATATATTTTTAATTTCAAGTGTTGAATATTAAAAAAATAATAGATAATTTATTTCTTTATGGCCGGTGTTCCGGATAATAAAAGTTGGTCATTTACATTGCAATAAACATTCTTTAGTATTCCGCGAATTATTAATGCTATTCGTATAATCATGTCAGCAATTCTAAATGAAGAAAACACTTGTGTTTTATTCGTTAACAACAAATTTTCATGTATATATATACATACCTTATTTGCAAAAAAAAAATTGTCCAATTGTATTCCATGTCAATTGAGTTCTCACGCATTTTTCTTTTTTTATTCCCCTTTGGAATTATGAAACCTATGGAAAGTTGTACGAATTTCCATGTGCGTTATTTACGCAGGAAAAATATACTTCCCTACATAACAAACATTATAATAAATTATTAAATAATATCAAGTATACTAATAAAAAAGAAAAATATATTTACAATTAATTAATTCAAAAATTTATATTCACGTTTCAGGTCCGTACACAATTTTCGTTCCAACTGACAAAGCATTTAGAGCATTATTAGTCCAATTAGGTGGACCTGAAAAAGCAGAGCAAAAATTCCGCGAAAATCCACGATTATTAAGTGGAGTAAGTAAAAGAAAAAAAAAATATTCAATATTATATAAAAAAATAAATATAATTTATATTATTATGGTTATAATTAATATGTTTTATTTATTTTTTTCAGCTTCTACTTCATCATGTAATCCCAGGTGCTTTCAGAGTGGATGCACTTCAAGAAGAAATGACTGGAGTCAGTCTTGCAGGAACACAATTGCGTGTCAACGTCTATGACATGCACGACCATGAGTGGAACGATGTTAAAGTAAATAAAAAAATATATAAATTTATTTAAACTAAATAATCAACTGTTTTATTAATATTAAATTGCTCTATTGTCTTTTAATTAATTATTTAATTAATTAATTTAATTTAATTTAATTTAATTTAATCAGGTCACTACAATAAATGGAGCAAAAATATTACCAAATAAACGAGATCTTGAAATACCACAAGGTATCGTTCATGCAATTGATCGCGTTATGTTTCCACTTCCGGTTGGTGATTTAATGCAAACTCTTGCGGCTGATCGTGAACAAAGATTTGGAACATTTTTAAAGATGCTTCATGCAGCTGGTATGGACGAGGAACTCGCAGGTTAATATTTTATTATTTTTATAATATTAATAATTTTTTTACATTAATTAATCTAATAAGGAAATTATTTATTTATTTATTTTTTTTTTTAATTATTCATTACTTCCTGTAGTCAATAGATATATATTATTATGTATTTGTTTATTTATTATTACAAATATATAAGGTTATATGATAATAGAAATTCATGAAGCGACGAAAGTAGAACATTATTTATAATGATGTAAATATATTCTATTTTTTTCTTTCTTTAAGATACTTTAGATTTAATATATAATAGAGTGTTTTATTTAAAATACTTGTTACCGTAATGATTACTATTAATAACGATAATCAACCGACGGATATGACTGTAAATATGTATATATAAATTCACATTTCGATTTAATACCTGATAACTTGAGCACATAAACATACACAATGTAAAGCTTGTGTATACGAACTACTTTATAATTATATAAATCAAAAGTAGCCGATTAAAATCGTGAGAAAGTTAGTTCTTATTTTATTTTATTGTGAATGCGATCATGCGATTTGATACATATATATAAATTAAAAATAGCAAAAGACTTTCGTTGAAATTAAAATAAAAAAAAAAAAACAAATTGGAAGAAAGAAACATTAATATATAAATAAAAAAAAATAAACGACGATTAAATGATTTTTATATTTTATATTGGTCTTTAAATTGCTAATGTTATTTAATATTTTATTTTTTGTTTGTTTGTTTGTTTGTTGGGTAATTGTATAAAGGAACGAAAACATTCACGGTTTTTGCGCCTACGGATGGAGCATTTTTAGCATCGGCTACGCAAAACGGAAGACCAGTGTGGACAGAGAATGACGGAGCGGAAATGGCAAAAGTGATAGTATCCAGGCATATAATGCCTACTACACTTTATACAGCAGGAATGAGATATTACCATCAAAAGGACACGCTTCGGCCTCAATTTCTACTTAAAATTCAAAAGAATGGAGGTAATATAATTTTTCGTATATTTATTTCATTTATCATTTATCTCCGGTGTAAATTAGACCTGCATTGTTTCTCATTTGTTTATATATGTTTATGTTTATTATTTTATTATGATGTTCATTTTATAGAGTGTAAAATGATTAATGGATTGAGATGAGAATGATTGGATTACATGTGAAAGAAAGTTTAAAGTATGATACAGAGAGAATATATTTTTGTTTATGGAACGGATGAAAAGGTAAATGAAAAATTCCATTTATTAATTTGGTGGCTGAATTAAAAATGGAAAGTCAGGTATTATAGACAGTGTGGTATGTGGTGAATGAAATGATAAAATAATTATTCAGTATACGAGTGTGTAACCTAGAAAATTTCATCTCTACTACTGTTTAAACTTTCACGTTTTATTCTTTGTTTTTATTTATTTTTTCTCTTTTTTTTTTCTATCGCCGATATACTTTTTTGACTGTTCAGTGATGATTGATCAAACAATTATAACACAATGAGGAAGAATATTTATTAATATTGCATTAGAATAATCAATAATAAATTCGATAATTTTTATTTATTTTATTATTTTATTGTTTCAGGTCGGATTCGTGTAAATGAAGCTCAAGTTTCAACGAATAATGTTCCAGCTACTAATGGTGTAATTCATGCAGTTGATGCAGTGCTTTAAATGAACTGAGAATAATAAAAAAATAAATAACGAAAACAATAATGAAAAATTATTAAAAATCAATAGTGAACAGAATAAAAAAATTCAAATCGTGGTTAATTCACGTTTGACTCTTTTATTTATTGAATAAAATAAATAAAAGTGTAAAAATAAAATATAATGCCATAAAAAAAAAAAGAGAGACGAGCGATGGAAAGGAATCATTTATAACCGAAGTATTTCGCACGTCTCAATAAATATTACAAATATTTATAATAGAAATTTAATAATAAAAAAAAAATATTGATCAAATTAACAAATTGATTCGTTGACTCAAAATTGTTTGTCTGAATTAATAAATATCATGTAATAATATTATTATAATGTTTATAATGCTAGAACTTTTTTTTTTCTGATGATAAATTTAAAACGAATTAAAAATTTATTTATATTCATATAATTTATTCCTTTTTTTTTTTTTGTAATATTAATTGAGACTAGCGGATGTCTTTAAAATTAGTTGGTAAATTATATCTTAATTATAATGACGATTCCAACATTACTAACTAATTTATGTTTCATAATTAAATACACAAATAATTCTTGAAATATATCAAGCACACGCAATTGAATATTAACCACAATTCATTTGTTTATACATATAAATATATAAATATATATATAAATTTTTTTTTTCTATTTGTACATTACAATGATGAATTGATCTGGTTATGTAATTTATTTCATCAATCAAATCGTCAATACAATTGTATTAATTTAAAAAAATAAATGTACAGAATTTTCTTCATAAAAAAAAAAAATGAATTTTAATTTTTAAATCTTTATCTGAAAGGTAAAAATTTTAATTTTATTTTAATTCTTCATATATATTTATTCCTCGAAATTAGAATAATATCGACAAGAATCATAATTGAATAATTATTACTATAACAAAATATCCATTAATTAATTTCAATTAATTATTCATCTGCTTGCTATTGCTAATTATTATTTTTAATCGCTTGTGACTGCCTTTATTGACGTGAAATACGACATAGTTGTTGCCAAAAACTGTAATTATTAATTATTATTACCATCAATTATTATTTCTATTAATTAATTTTTTTTTTTATCTATAATAAAACTTACTGATGCATAATTTTCTAAACGAAGTGGACTCAAGTTGCCGGCTAGTAATTTTAACGGTATATTACTTTTCATTATTACAAGTGACATTGTTTTTTGATGTTTTATTTCAAAAGATTCCCACCCACAGTTGTAGACAGCAAAACTCACTGCTAATGCCTTTTATAAATCACAATTATAGCAGATATAATTAATAAAATACTTGAAATTATTTTTAATTTCATTTTAAAATTTTATTTTATAATAAAATGATTATATTAATTATTAATATTATTAATATTACTCACTTCTTCAGCTAAAATATCTCCAGGAAGATAATAAAACAATAATTGCTCAGCAAAATAAATAGCAAGCAACAAAAAAAGAATAGCATAACTTGATTTTGCTGAAGGCTAAAATAAATAAATTATTTACATATTATATTCATCAATATTTAATTTAATCAGCATGTTAAAAGAAAATTATGAAAGCAAAATAAGAATTTACACTTGTAATTTGTAATCCAGCACAGCAAATAGCAACCACTGCAGCGAGAAAAAGGAGAAATATAATATATGTATATGCTCCATTTATTATTTCAACGTCACTGAAAAATGTTGATAAAAAATAAAAAAAAAAAAAAACGAATATTTTTCAATATGAAAAAAATAAAAAATTATCAAATATATCACCTGAGAATATTGCTATGAATTTTTACAAATGATGAAATAATTTTTTTCAATTCTTGTTCATCATATTCATTAGAATCCATTGAAAGTTTCATCAATTTTTGTTGTACAACTTTTAATCTAGCACAACAATGACAAATTGCCCATACAAACGTAAATTCTGTAGCATTAGCAGACGTTAATAAAAGAGTAATCATTGCTTCATGACTGTAAGAAATGATATAATAAAATGTTGAATTTTTCCAATCCCATGGATAATACACTGCAAATGGAAGCATTCTTTCTGATGTAAATGACGGATAGCTTAGATAACCAAGAGTAAGAATTAAACAGACACAATGTAATGATCCACATGCCATTCCTCCGACATTTGCAAATTTTTCTAAATATTTATACTCATCACACTTTTCATTATTAATTGAATTCTCAATTGACTGTGCCAAATGTGCTAATTTAAATCGTTGATAACGATACAAACATATCTTTCCAAAAGAAATATAAAGTCCCATCTAATAAAAAATTTTTACATTTCATATTTTATATTATTAAATAATAATACATACTTACCATTGGTCCAATGCTCTCAGCTGCTGATATAAAATCAGTAAAGTTCATATAACACATGGCAGTCATGCCAATAATCTGATAAATTGTACCGATTGCAATAATAAATAAATGAATATTATTAGATATTTGAGTGGATAATAAATCATTATCAAACACTGGCCATAATGCAAGAAATTTTAATAATAATTTTGTAAGCCACCAAAAAATATCTAATCGTTTTGTTTCACTTTGCTTTAACATTATATTATTTTATCATTAACAATTATACAAATATAAAAGTAAATTATTTCAAAAGATAAAAATTCACTGAACTATGTAATTAATTATTTTCATTTTATATTATGATTTTTATCTTTTGTCTTGAATTATTATTTAATTACAGCTGCTAATTAATTACGTTACTTTTATGTCGAATTTAATGTCAAACAAAAAACATTTATGGGAATATTCAATCTATTTTTCTTTACGTTTGTTAGAACAATGAAAGAATATTCTTCCGTAATTTTTTTTCCCTTCACCTCAAACATTTCTTCCATTTTCATAATGTATATTCTTATATTTCCCTCGCCATCATATCATTTCATATGATGAATAATAAATTGCGAGCAATTGATGACGTTTAGATAGGAGAGAGATGAAAATTGCCTTCAATTGCCCAGACGTCAAGTGCGAGCAAAAAATATTCCCACGATTTTTCATTGCTATATTATTATTTTTTATATTTTTTTTTTTTATTTCATGATAATAATAGACGTACATATTATTATATTGCTTTCTATCTCCTCTACTATTTTAAACTCCCTCGCTTACTGTACAATTTAAATAAAGTCTGATAGTTGTGAGGGTACAAGAAATTATCGGATCGATTTAATTTTTCTCTTCTTACTACTCACGATTTTATAAAATCTTTCATTTATTTGTTTTATTTCAAGTCTGATTCACGTAAAATAAACTTCAAGTCTCAATAAATAATAGTGTGATTTAAAGCATCGAAATAAAAAGAGAAAAAAAATTTTCATAATTGAAATAATTCGTATTTGATTTTTTTAAATATGAAAAGAATAAAATTAAAATAAACAAATTTCATAAACTATCAACAACATAAAGTACATAAATAGAAATTATATATAATCTATATATTTAACATGTGTCAATGAATAATAAAGAAGAAAAAAAAAATTAATTAACCTCATAAAAATTAATTTATGCTTTTTAATATCACGAATTGATGATAAAAATTCAGGACACAATTTAATAGATCATTCCTTTTATATTTCATTCCTATCTTTACAACACAGTAATGAATATTGATCCTATTATTTTATTTCATTTACACTATTCTCTTCATCATCACGAATGTTTCATAAACTATATACATATATGTATATGTATATTTAACGATATATTTTACTATCAATCATATATTTTTTTATGCTCATATAAAATTGTCGAATGGCAATATTTAAAAATTAGTCTTGTATTTTTTAATTTCCACCATGATATGATGAATATTTGTGAGTTGAGTTCGCGCATTTGCAGGTAAAATTTTGTGTAATCGATGATAATACGAAACTAATTGTGTCATCGTTCGTTGAACAAGAGCAGCGCCTAAAACGAGATTCGGAAATGATTTAAGTACTTCACTATTAATTTCCTCTAATGAACGTTTCCAATTATTTGTGAAAGATTGCACAAGATCAAGAGCTCGTGCTTCTTGTCGTTTTAAATTATCCATTTGGCCTTTCTCTATTAACGTTTCCGATTCTTTAACTAATTGTATAATCCCACCAAAATGTGGCGATAAAACTTCTTCAATATATTCTGATGATCTTGCAGCCAATTGCTCTTTAAAACTCTCCATTTCTTTCGAATTATCGCGAGTTCTTTCCTGAAAATTAAATACATTAATATATTATTAGCTTCAATTCAATATAATTCTTAAATTTATTTTATTTTTTCTATTTTATTCCACTGTTTAATCATTAAATAAACTCACCACTAAAACTCCCAGAACTAAATCATAATTGTTGATAAGAAAAACCAATTGTTGAGTTCGATTTGGAAAAATAGCAGCCATTCGCAACAAAAAACATTGTACAGCTTCACGTAATTCAGCTAACAATTGTGTTGCACCTTCGCATGGAAATCCTTCGCTTACACCAACCATAGCCGCACTAAATTCCGCATATCGTCTCGTTATCTAATAAAATAAAAATAAATAAACACAAAAATAACATTCTGTAATATTTATTCTTTCATTAATATTACTTACGTAATGCGGACCAGTTTCTTTACTGAATTTCATCGGATCACAATCTTTGATGCTTTGAATATTCATATTAAATACGTGGTAGAACCTGATAAAAAATCATTTTTTCATAAAATATAATTTATTTAAAAAAAGATATTATCATTATTGAAATAATGAAGTAATATGAATAGGAAAGAAACTCTTTTATATATACCTTGGCCAAATAATTGATGATAAATTGTCCCAATATTTATCAAGCGCTGGAACAGCTCTTTTATGACAAATCATTTGGTATCTCATAACAAGATGTAAACATAAAAATAACGCAATTGTATCATAACAATCATCGACAAATGATTGGAGATTCTTTAACATTGTGCTCAAAGTATTGCCCATAACCTTTACATAAATAAAATAAAATCTATTAATTTAAAATAAATAATTAATAACTCGAGGATGATATTTTCTTTCATTTTTTTCATTCGTGTATTTCAGATTTTTGTTCATTTTCGCACCTGATTGAATATATCCATAGCTTGAACACCACGAACTTTAAAAAATTCTGCTAAAAATAAATATTCACGACACGCATTGTCCACCAGTGCATATTGTTCACTACGAAACAGAGCTTCATAATGATACTGTATGTAAAAAAAAAGATGAATAAATAGAAAAATGAATTCATTAAATATTTAATTATTTTTTTTGCAGATTAATAATTTACCCGAGTCTTTGATGCAGTGTGAGGAACAATTATTGAATCTTCCAATTGAGATCCAAGGACATCACCTCTAGATCCAATTGAAAAAACAGTTCCTCTGTGTTTTAATGTTGTTTTATGAAAAATACCACGCCCAGCGGTATCCTCGACACCCATTAAATCATCCTTAGACGGTTTTTCCTCAAACTAATCCAAAATAATAATATAAAAATAATTCTTAATTATTATATTTATTCCATTGTAATTTTAATTTATTTACCTGCAATTTCATCAGTCTCGATGAATAAGATTTGAAATATGAATAATAAATTTTATTCATTGTATCAACATATTCACCGCAAATTTCTTCTGCAACATTTCTCTCATTAGCAAGAACAAATTCAAAGAAAAATTTATATTTCAGCATATTATTTTGTGGTACTTGATAATTTGTCATTGGTTTACGAAATTTATATATTTGCTCTAATAAATAACTTCGTATTTTAGCCATTGCTTTTATTTTTAATTTTTCAACGATGTCTTTAACATCTAAACATGATTTTGAATCTTTAAAGCTCTGTTCTTTGATAAAATTTATTTTATGATTGAGATTTTGAAGATGAGTTAAAAATTCTTTGTCTGTTACAGCACATTCCATTATCCCACTGTAATTAATAAAAACTGACATTATTCAACACAAAATATAACATTACACAGTAATAAACAAATGGATAAACAAGAAATTACGTTATTAATGTCTCTGACACAGTCATGTCTTCAATAAATTGACTCAAAGGACCTTTAATAGCTTGTCGATTAGTCAATTGTTTACTCATTGCCACTGATCGTTTTTGTAAATTTAATATTTCTGTACTAATACTTCCAAGATCAGTTTGAAATCCAATCAACATTGATTCCATCGCCTGAAAATAAAATTATAAATTTTTCTTTCCAACTCAGTACATATATATTACTATTAAAATACAATTGAACATTCTACATGAAGGAAATTTAATAATTTCATTTCCTAACCTCCAAAATATTGTCACACGCTGCAATTTGATTATGCAAACTCGCAATATTTTGACTTTCTTTAATATAATCTTGAATTGATTTATTCTCCACTTCTTTCAATTCTTTTTCAATTTGTTGTGAATATTGTCGTAAATCTGTGCCAGATTTTAAAACTTCCTGGACAAAATCTTCTTCAAGATCGTGCGGCAATTGTGCCTCAGTATCGTCAAATATATCATTTTCCAACGACATTTTTATTACATTTATTCTTTATATCCAAGTTTATATTTATATTTATAATTTTAATAACCCATAAAACTAATTTTTAACTATTATTTCAGTACTCAAACCCATAATCAGCTGTAAAAGTTTCATCTGATCACTGATGTGACAACAGCAAATGATGAAAAAATATATTTAATCAACTAGTAGCGCCACCTATAAATTGTTTTATATTTTCTACTTCATTATTTGTAATTAAATATTATATGACAAATATATTTATTTCTCAAAAAGTAACAATAATAAATGTTCAAACAATGCTGGGAAAAAATATAATTAGCAATTTTTCCTCTTCAAGAATTTTCTTCAACGAAATATTTCGCAATAATACTAAAGTAATACATCAAAAATATGTTTAATAAATTTATTGTTATAATAAATATTAATAATAAGAGTGTGTACGATTATTTATTGTAATATTTATTCTTTGTTTTAGATACTTTCTTGCAAGTGTTCAAATTTTACTCCACCCGAGCAAAGAATTATTAATAATTCATTTGGAAAATACGAAGTTGTTTTTCCCTGGTTGGTATCACCAAGAAAAAATGTTCCTTCATACATTCCAAAGCCATCGTATCATAAAACTTTATTTCCTGAGGATACAAATGATATAATTGAAATTAAAAATGATAATCAAATTGAATGTATGCGCGAAAGTTGTCTACTTGCTAAAACAGTTTTGAACAGTGTTGGATTATTCATCAAGGTAATTTAATTAAAATTAATAAATTCTTTAAATAAATAAATACTTATATTCATTTCAATTAATCCATCCCCTTGTAATAATTTATTATTTCATATATTTCAGCCAGGTGTCACAACAGATTATTTAGATGAACAAATTCACGAATTAATTATTAATAATGGAGCTTATCCAAGTCCATTAAATTATCGTGATTTTCCAAAATCAATTTGCACTAGTGTAAATAATGTTGCTTGTCATGGAATACCAGACAATAGACCATTGCAAAATGGTGATATTCTCAACGTGGACGTGACTGTATGAATATTAATTTCATTATTACACTCTTAAACATTTTTACAATTCATCAATTATAATAATATTAATTATTATCATTCAGGTATATTTAAATGGCTATCACGGAGATTGTTCAAAGATGTTTGTTGTCGGTGAAATAGATTCTGAAGCCAAAAGACTGATTAATATTACTAAAAGTTGTTTAAATGCTGCGATAAAAATTTGCAAACCGAATGAAAACTTTTGCAACATTGGTAATAAACATATAAAATAATTTTATACATGAACAATATTAATTTCTCAATCCAATATTTTTTTTGTTTATAATATAATTCAAGGTAATGTCATCGAAGCAATTGCTGATAAAAATAAATTATCAATTGTCCCAGCTTTTGTTGGCCATGGAATAGGACAATATTTTCATGGACCACCAGACATTTTTCATTTTGGTTCGTTCAATTATCCTAACAGATAAAAAAAAAAAATACACAATCACTTTTGTTACATTATTTATCAATATTTTCATGTTGTTTATAGCAAATGACTATCCAGGAAAAATGTGTCCGGGTATGACATTTACAATTGAACCAGTTTTAAGTCAAGGCGGAAATGAAATTGAAATTCTCGATGATGGATGGACCACTGTGACAATCGATGACGCAAGAACAGCACAATTTGAACACACAATTTTAATAACAAATCAAGGCTGTGACATACTTACCTATTGACATAGAAAAAATATTTTTACATTAACAAAATGAAATAATAATATAACTGAATGACATTATTAATAAAAATGTTTATTATTTTTCTTCCCGAATTGCTTAATATTAATATTTCATAAACAATATTGAATGAGAATATGAAATTTAATTACTTAATTAATTTGCAACTGGTTTATCAAGATTGGCCAGTTCCCAATAACCTTTATTAATGATTGGTCCACGAATTTCCACACCATTTTCCTTTGTAATAATACCCAATTGATACTATAACAACAATAAATTCACAAAATTATTAATTTATGAACCGAACATTTAATAGTAATAAAATTCGATATTATTAACGATATTGTATTGATACTAAATCGTCAGTTCAGCAAAATAATTAATAAAATTAAAAATAAAAATAAAATTCTCATGTAAATGTGGAATATTATATTTTATTATTGAATAATAAAATAAATTTACCCGTGGAAATGATCGTGCGTCACGCATAAATAGCACTTCCATACATTTATGCAACACATCAGCAGCTTGTTGTTCAGTCATTTCATTATTTTCATCATATGCCTTTCGAAGCAATGGTGTGGCAATGTAAGCACCATAACCAGTAGCTATTACAGGATCAATGTAGGCTGTACCGAGTTTATCAACAGTTCCCATAAATCTATAAACATAATTAATAAATAAATTCTTACTTCATTTCAATTTAATTTAAATAACAAATATATACTAACGGTTTGTCATTTTCAATTCCAGCGATGATGAAATTATTCCACAATGGATCAAACTTTGATCGTTGATTGTAAAGTACACGCGTTAACCAGCAGTGAAGCGATTTTGGCTTGAGAATAAATCCATCGTCTAAACATTGCTCTTCTAGGCTAGATAAACATTCATTTAAAAAAATTATTATAATTATTAAATCAAAAATTGGAATGTTTTATAGTTGAATTTAGTTTAAATTCAAGATGTGGATTACGTTTTTTGTTCAATTATATTTTTGATGTATTGATAATCAGCATAATCACCACCAGCACCGAGAACAATTTTGCTATTGACTTTTAATATACGTTCAACACTCCTATATCTTGCAAGAGATCCATAAGAAGCGAGAGTATCAGCAGCAATCATTACACCATCTTTAAATTGTATTCCAACAACTGATGTACCAGTTGTTACAGGTGATCTAAAAAATACAAAAAATTAATAATTAAAAAACAAATTATTAATAATATTAACAATATTAATCAGGTGCTATGTCAATACAATAAATTTATTTGGTAATAATTATTAATTTCGCCTGATAAGTTTAGATTTAACATAAATAAAAAATGCGAAATTTGAGGTTAGGATTGACCATATTAATTAAATACACTAAAAATGATAATTTATTTAAATATTTCATAGTAAAATGTTACAAATTACTTCAACAAACATAAATATTGCTGTTATACAACTATAAATTTAGTTAATTTTATAATAAACAATTAAATATACGGCGTGACAAGCACTTTTCGTACCCAGAAATTTCAAGTAATTTTACAGTGAAATTAATTTTGACTTACTGAGATCTTTGTACGCCAGATAATTCTGTGCTCATTAGTCGACCAGGAAAATTATAAAATGCACCTGGAGCTGGTCCATTATGCCAAAAAGGACCCGCGGAATACATATCATTCTTGCCGAACACCGCCATGTTTATTGAAGTTGGAAACAATTTTTTTCTTTTTTCGTAAACTCAAAAACTGCTGTAGTAAAATGTCATTCTAGTCTACAACTATGTATATAATATATGTAAGTACATAATAATAAGTGGTATATATATATATCCAACTGCGCCTCTGTAGTTTTTTATTCTGAAGAAGTCTCCACCATTTTTCTTACCTCAAGTCGATAAAGCAGATTTCATCCAGTAAATATAAATTTATAAACTATTATTATTATAATTCTCGTGTGAAGAAAAAATAAACTTTTGATAAAAGCGGTTTTATATAAATTAATAAACTATATACAATATAATTTATTCTTCTTTATTGAATTTAATAATTGATTCTTATTAATATTGCAAGATGTTTAAATAAAATAATATGAATGTACTTGAAAAATATTAAATAAACTGCGTTAATAGTTTGAAAAATTGTAGTTAGCTGCTTTATTATTTTTTTTTTTTTCTTTCAATTTTTTATACAGCGAATTCATATTATGCGGACATTTAATGTATCACTAACCTACCAATGAACTCACGACCCACTTTAAACGAATAATAGGCGCCTTGAAACTTTTTAAACTGCAAACGTGGCTCATAAACTTTCATGTGTCCAACAATATGAATAATGAATTTTTTTTTTTTCTCATCATCACAGCAAAAAACCTCAAATATTAATTATCCATACTAATTAAAAAACAAATAATAAAAAAAAAAAATATATATTATCAAATATAACTTTTACCCATTATGGTATTTGACAAATGGAATTAAATATTAAATATTACAGTAAATTAATTGAAATAATTGTAAAATAATATTTTTGGCTAATTAATAATATACTTAATTTAATAATAAATGACACAGACATAATTAATTTTTTTTTTTTGACATATTTTATTATTTACAAAAAATGGAATTGCGTGTTTTGAGGCATCTTGATAAAGAGAAAAGACAATTTTAATTTATACATTAATTATGTATATATGTATATTGTTTTTTTTTTTGAGGGAGGGGGGAGGGGTGTTTTTTCTTTTATTTTGCAATTGCATCAGTTGAAATATATCCCGTGAGGACCGATGAATTTGCATATTTACGCCCAATAAATAACGCAAAGAGCATAGATATGCGTTTTTAAAAATTCACAATCAGTTTTCTTTTTTTTTTTTTTTATTTATTTATTTACGTCTTATGCAGTTTGCTTTTTTTTTTTTTTCTTTTTCTTACTTAATTACGGTCGAAAAAATGTCATTTAACAACGAAGCATGTCGAAAAATAATTAACGTTTTACTAACGAAGAGAGACGGAAATTCACACACTCGACGATGAATTTATTATTTTAATTAATTGTTTTTTTTTTCTTTTGTTAGTTGGATGGAAAGCGCGAGAGAAGCGATAAGAGACAGAGAGGTAGAAGATATAGAAGAATTTTTTAAATATGTAGTAAATACGTGAGACAGATTGGCAATATAGAGAATTTTAAAATGTAGAAAAATTCTCAATGAAATTTCTATGAAAGTTTTGAGAAAAAAGTCTCTGTTATATATTATTATCATTTGTTTGATTATCAATGTTAGACATTAATATTGAATAATTTTATTTTTCTTCGCTCGCACTTATCCACCACAAAATTTACAGGAACATAGATTTATTTAATTAATTTATTTATTCATTTTTCGTTAATTAATTTAATTTATACGCATCGCATTCTTTCTCAATCTTTCAAAAAATTTTTAATTTATTAATTAATTATATATTTATTTAATTTTTTTTTTTTTCTTTTTCATGTTTGTTATTTATTTTCAATCACATCAACAAATGCTCTTAATTTATTACGCAGTCAAATTGCTAATTGTCATCGAGCGAATTGATCACGCGCAAAAAAAGCTCCAACATAAAAAATTTACAAAATTCAGCTATTAAATATTTTTTATCTAAATACTTTCATGTTTCCTTTGGCTATTATTTAATTATTCATCAACATCATCAGCAATACTCGCTCCTCTGTTATCACCTCCCAAATTTACGTCGTTCAAAAAGCTCCACAGCGGCGAAAGCCCGCGAAAAATTCAAAAAATTGCCTAAAAATTCACAACGCATCCGGGGACCCATTTTACAATTGGGAATTTTATTTTATATATACAATTAAATCTTTGAAAATAGTTATCAAATTGACTATTATAAATTAATCTAACTATTTTCCAGAGATTTTATTGTACGAAAAAAATAAAAAAAAAAAAAAACTCGATATTACAACGTGTTTAATTTTTATAATTTTTTTTTTTTATCACTTGACTCTTAACGCACTTCTTATTTTCACGTTCACTTTTTGCCTTACAAATAATTTTTTTTTTTCTTTATAAATACTTTGAGAATAGTTTTTAATTACCATAGATTTTTTTTTGTTTATTGAAAAGCCATGGAATTAATTAAAGCCGCAAATACTTTTTTTTTTTATCATTTTTTTTTTTGTCATTTTTTTAATTTTTTTCTTTTTTAAATTTTTTTCTTTCGTTAGTTTTATTATTTCGTAATAATAGTTTATGCAGATTTAATACCCGCTTTATAAATCTTTTTTTATTTTTTATTTTCTCTTATACATTACGAGAGTGGGTCTCGTTATACAGTCCTTGAGCTCGTAAAGGCTTTTAATTGTTTGTCCATCTGCTTTTTTTTTTTTCTCACTCATAACTCAACGTTCAATACTTTTTATTTTGATATCATTCCGATGCCGATAAATTCTCACGCTCAATAATATTTTTATTTTTATTTCCAATTTTCTTTTATTTTCATTTCATATCAATTTATTTCATTATCATGTCAGTACTCTCGATAACCTCATACCATTCAATACCCTAAACCATTCTTTAGTGATTATTAGGAAGTACGCGCAAGTCGTTTGTAATTTTTTTTTTTTCTTTATTGGACGCAATAGTATTTTTTTTTTTTTTTGCTAGCTGAAAAATGATGAAAGTCTTTTCGCGGAGTGTTCATGTTGTGTATGTGTATGTTGGTTTTTGTGTGAAGATTTATTTCCTCTCTTAATACGCATTTCAAGAAAAATTTATAATTTATTGGAATTAAATATGTATGTGTAGATGTAAATGTGTTTAAGTATGTTGGATTAATTTTTCTTTCTCCTCAAATAATTCAAACGTTCAAATAGCGTATGTGTTGTATTTTTTTTTTATATCATTTAAATATTAAATTTAGTAATAATGCGACAATAACCTTAATAAGGCCCAGTAAGGCTGCGTGGGTTGACACTTTTTTTTCATTATTATATTTTTTTTTTTTACGTTATTGCTATCCATTTTATTCTTTTTTTTTCCAATCAAACTCTGCCCCACAACAAATTGGAATGTATCAATTTATTAATTTGTTTATTATTTCCGCCTCTTTTCCTTTTTTTTTTTTACGTATCTTATTTTGGTCGAGTTTTAATTTTCCTTTTATTATTCGAAAATTTATCGACCCACTTTATTCGTCATGTGTTTATTTATTTAATATGTTTTTTTATTTTTTTTAATTTTTTGAAAGTACAAAAATTTCAAATCTCATTTTCTCAGAAAGTAAACGTTGTTTGTTTTTTTTTTTTTTTTATTTTTTAATTTAATTATTAGTATTTTATTTTTTCATTTATTGTCACGTTTTTATTCATTTTTTTTTTTTTTTGTTATCCTCAATCATTATTTTATTAAACATAAAAACAATTTATCTTTGAAAATTTTCTACTTTCTCGTGATCATTTTTTTCCAAGCACATTTTTAAAGAGTAATTTTAACTTTTCTCTTTTAAATTCAAAACTCAAATTTAATATTTATAAATATTATTTGATTTCATTTACTTTCATGTTATTTTTTTTTTATATTTATTAATCTGAATATTTACGGAAATTGATTTGTTTATCGAGAGAAACTCGTTGTAGTAATTCAACATGTTTGTAAAATTTTCAAAACTTACCTTAAACCCATCCCCATATTATTTTTTTTTTTTTAATAATTTTCCCTACCCAAAACGCTCAAATTAATTTTTTTTTTTTCCCCCCAATTAAATAATTAATATTTTGTTTTCCTTAATTCTCATAGATTTTTTTGAACTCTTAATCATTTATTATTTTTTTTTTAAGTTTTTCGCTTTATTTCATTCAGAATTTTTCCTTTCACCCTCTCACATTTCTCTTCCTCCCACGATTTTATGTCAAACATCACTGACATATATAAGCATGCAATTCGCGCATGCAATGACAAGAAAAAAAAAAAATTATATTACGAGTCACATTAACACGTGCGCCAATTGCATAAATTATATATATATATATATACTTTAATGTATATTTATGTATATACACACATTAAATAGATTGTTAATACTAAATCCGGCACTTCTCTCTTTTATTTATTTATTGAATTCATTTAATTTTGCATCATGTTATTTTTTTGTTTGCGCGTTTATTCAACTTTTTTTATTTTTTTCATTTTGCTGAAAATTTAAATTCATTTATTATTATTATTAAATTATTAATTGTTATTTTTTTTCCCCCGTATTTTTTTTTTATAAGTTTGTTCTTAATAATTCCAATACTTTCATTTACGTTTTATATTTATTTTTTCGTGTTTATTTATTTTTTTTTTTTCGCATAAAAAACAAGGCAATTAGATTGAGTTTTTATTTATTATTTTGTATGTTTATATTTAATATTACTTAATAATTAATTATTCGGATGAATCACTTCGTATATACACTATATATTGTGTAAGAATTATTACATATTGGTTTTTTTTATTTATTAATTTAGTTATCAATTTATTATTATTCATTTATTTAATTATTTTTATTTTTTTTTTTTTTCCCCATTTGTTTTGATGTCAATATTAATATTTAATCATATATTTATATTAATTATTTCATTCGCAAACTAATTAAAAAAATGACTAAGCTCTCCATCATCTCAATTGTTAATTCAATTTATTGTTATTAATTTTATTTCCTTCATCTCTTCAATTCTCCTTTTTTTTATATTTTTTTTTTTTTTTCATTATTTTTTATTAACTATATATTCTTAATACTTTTTTTTATTATTCCATCTTCATTATCCCATCATCTCAATCGCGATTGTAAATGTGTGAGGGCACAATTTAAAGTTTTCCATTTTCACCGCTTATTTTTTTTTTTTTTTTTTCATTTTCATCATTTATCTTTTATTTTTTTTTCTTTTTTTTTGCTCATTCAATTTTATTATCCTAACTAGATTCATTAATAATTCTTCATCTCACAAGAACAAATATAAATTAAACCCATCGCGCACCAGAATTAAAAATTGTTTGAAATTTGCGCGTTTTCGTTATTTTTTTTTTTTTTTATTTTCATTGAATATCACCCAAAATATTTATCCTCACACTCCGCTCATTATTATCAATATCATTCTCATGATCCACCCTGTTATTAAACATATCCACGATAAATACGAAAAATTTATCTATACTCAAAGTTATTAATATCAAAGATCATCATAAATCTTTGATTAAAGAAAAAAATTATATTTCTTCTTATCAATAATCCTCATTTTCAATCATATTATCAAATGAATATCATCACATATAATAATCCAATGTCATTATGGACATCCACATTCATCGACCACCATTTTTGGTAAATCACGTTTGATAATATTGGAATCCGGGCCATAATAAATCAATGACATTGGTGAAAATTTTAATGGTGCACAGCAGGGTTGCATACCCGCCAATCTGTCCATTTTCCTATATTCCTCAATGACATGAGTGTAATAATTGAGAAATGTATCAGGTGTTCGATGACCAGCAGCGCAATTACCTCTACAGTAATTTGCGTAATATCTATTGAAGATAAAGAGAAGAAACAAAAAATAAAATACAATCATTATATTAATTTATTAATAAATAAACTGAGATAAAATTTAGATAAAATAATAAAGAAATTTGAATTAAATTTAGTTTGATTTAAGTTTAAAATTAATAATAAATTTATAAATATTTATAATCGAAGGAGATATTATTATTTATGTCGATAAGTATGAAAATGTTGGGAAAAAATATGTTTAAAAAACATACCCTTGTGGTGCAATTATCCAATCATCCCATCCGAGTTGAGAAAAGCTCACATAAAATCTCTGTTTACAACATTGTCCTTTTAAAGCTCCACTGCACTCTATCGCTCGTCTTCTCACTCGTTTTACAGCCGCTGGATCTGTACGAACAACTAAAAATGGACGATCTGGATCTTGAGTATCTGAAATAATATTTAAAAAAATTTTAATATTTATACTAAAAATATTTTTAATATTTCAAATATTTTAATTCTATACAATGGATAAATTAAATTTGACAAAATTGCAATGGAACAATTAATAACTTTGTCATAAATTTATATTTAAATATAAATTTGATAAGAAATAAAAAAATTTTTTTTTAGTATCTAAATTATTAATGTTTAAATTAAAACCTTTTGCGTTAATTGACGAATCAATGACACGTGGTGTTTGAGCAGAAAATGTTGATACGTGGACGTGTGTACCACAGCCAGTGCAGTCAACAAGAAGTGTAAGTCGTGTGCTTCCATGTGACGTGTACCAATTGCTTACAACTTTAGTTACATCAAATTTTTGCCAACCTAATTGACCAATGTTTACACCTAAAGACGTCACCATTTCCAAATGCTCGCTAAGCTCCTGAAAATAAATAAATACATAAATAGATAAATAAATAAATAGATATACATAAATAAATAAGTAAATAAGTAAATAAATAAACTCCAGAATATTATTAAGAAAAAAAAATATTAAAATATATTTATAATTGTCATTTATGTAATATTATTGATAAATATTATTATTTCATTAAATAAATAAGTTAATAAATAAACAAATGAATGAATAAATAAATAAATGAATAAGTAAATATATAAATAAATAAATAAATAAATAAATAAGTAAATAAGTTAACTCCAGAATATTATCAAACTCAAAAATATTAAAATATATTTCTAATTGTTATTTATAAAATATTATTATATAGATATTATTATTTCATTGAATAAATAAATAAATAAATAAATAAATAAATAAATGAATAAATGAATAAATAAAAAAGTAAATGAATAAATACATAAATAGATAAATAAATAAATAATTTGATAAGTAAACTCCAGAATATAATCAACAACAAAAAATATTAAAATATATTTCTAATTGTCATTTATATAATATTATTGATAAATATTATTATTTCATTAAATAAATAAATAAATAAATAAACAAATGAATGAATAAACAAATTAATAAATAAGTAAATAAATAAATAAATGAGTAAATAAGTAAACTCCAAAATATTATCAAACACAAAAATATTAAAATATATTTCTAATTGTCATTTATATAATATTATTAATAGATATTATTGTTTCATTAAATAAATAAGTAAATAAACAAATAAACAAATAAGTAAATAAACAAATAAATAAATAAGTGAATGAATGAATAAATAAATAAATAATTAGATAAGTAAATAAATAAACTTCAGAATATTATCAAACAGAAAAATATTAAAATATATTTATAATTGTCATTTATATAATATTATTGATAAATATTATTTCATTAAATAAATAAGTTAATAAATAAACAAATAAATAAATAAATGAGTAGATGAATAAATAAATAAATAAATAAACTTCAGAATATTATCAAACAGAAAAATATTAAAATATATTTATAATAGTCATTTATATAATATTATTGATAAATATTATTTCATTAAATAAATAAGTTAATAAATAAACAAATAAATAAATAAATGAGTAGATGAATAAATAAATAAATAAATAAACTCCAGAATATTATCAAAAATAAAAATATTAAAATACATTTATAATTGTCATTTATATAATATTATTAATAAATATTATTATTTAATTTAATTAGGTGTATTAAATAATTTATTTTGTCATCTTACTTTGCCACGTAGATGCGTTGTATTGCCACAACGTACACGAAAAACCCAAAGAGTAATATTCCGTTGATTATTCTGACGTCGATGATGTTGATAATGATGAGCGTGCTTTAATTCTACCCTCGCCCACAGGGTCGCTCTTTTAATTCTCAATGGCTCCAAAACTGGTTCACCACTTGACATTGGAAATTCTAATAGCGGTTGCCCGTTCAAAGTTCTCCCTGAAATCAATAAATAAAAAAAATAAAAAATAGTCAATCATTTATATTAAAATAAATCGTTTAAAAAAAAATAAACGAATTGAATAAATATAAAATAAAAATTGTTAAATGAAATAGAATAAAATATATTTGTAAAGATTCAATAGTTTGTAAAAATTCTATTATCAATAAATCGAATAGAGTATAACTGATCGGGTATAATTTTATAATAAAAATAGTGCGATAAAATATTGAGAGAAAAAATATTAATAAATTGTAAAATCAACTTAAGAATGTTGAGAGAGTTATGAACTGCGAAAGAATATATATTGAGAAAAATCACTGCGTGCGATGTTGGATTAATTCCTTCGTCTCTTACCGCTTTCCTCTGTGCTTTTATATAAGCGCGCTATTAATCTACACTGCCGAGTGAGCTTACACGATGGTTCAAAGTTTTTTTGCCATTGTACATTTAATGCCAGAGTTGTTATTAGTATATTGGCGCGACTTGGCGGATGTCGCTGAATGGCTTTCAAGTATCATGAAATAATTCACTATGAATTTATCTTCTCACTATTTACTACACTCTACATTCATCCATCCATACATTAATAATACATGCATACACGAAAATATTCAACGGTTAAAAAAATTTTATTTCTTATCTTTAAAATTAAAAAATGACTTGAAAATAGATAAATAATTTTTTTTAATTATTATTTAAAATAAATACAACACTGAAGAGAATAATTTAGTATTTTTAGGGATTATTAAAAAAACTCTCCAATATAAAATTTTAAAAAAATAATAATAATGATAAACAATTATTTATTTCGTACAATAAAATAAAAAATTTAATTTTCAAAATTTTTCTTGATTTTTAAAATATTTTTTTGATTTTATAATCTCACTCGAACCAAAAAGTGTATCCTGTTTAATTAAATAAACAAATAAAAAAAAAAATCTCAGTAATAAAAAAATAAAATAAATAATAAAATCAAAAAAAATATATTTATATTTTTATAAACAAATAATTTGATGCATTTAATGCAAGTGTGATATTATAATCTCACTCAAACCAAAAACTATATATCCCCTATAATTAAATAAACAAATAAAAAAAAAAAATCTCAGAAATAAAAAATAAAATAAATAATAAAATCAAAAAGAACATATTAATATTTTTATAAACAAATAATTTGATGCATTTAATGCAAGTATAATATGACATCCTCTGTAATTAAATAAACAAATAAAAAAAAAAAAAAAAATCTCAGAAATAAAAAATAAAATAAATAATAAAATCAAAAAAAATATATTAATATTTTTATAAACAAATAATTTGATGCATTTAATGCAAGTGTAATATGACATCCTCTGTAATTAAATAAACAAATAAAAAAAAAAAAAAAAATCTCAGAAATAAAAAATAAAATAAATAATAAAATCAAAAAAAATATATTAATATTTTTATAAACAAATAATTTGATGCATTTAATGCAAGTGTAATATGACATCCTCTGTAATTAAATAAACAAATAAAAAAAAAAATCTCAGTAATAAAAAATAAAATAAATAATAAAATCAAAAAAAATATATTAATATTTTTATAAACAAATAAATTGTTGCATTTATTGCAAGTGTAATATTATAATCTCACCCAAACCAAAAACTATATCCCCTACAATTAAATAAACAAAAAAAAAAAAAAAATCTCAGTAATAAAAAATAAAATAAATAATAAAATCAAAAAAAATATATTAATATTTTTATAAACAAATAATTTGTTGCATTTATTGCAAGTGTACATCGAGACATACTCAAAGCTACTGCAATTTAATGTAAACATTTGAATGACACGCACATTTGTATCGCACAACAAAACCAAAGAAGAAGAAATAAAAAAAACCAAAAAAAAACCAAAAAAAAAAAATCCATCAAGTACAGTATAACTATACACAGTAATACTAAGACATGAACGCAGACAGAAAACGGGGCAGTTTCATTTCATATAACGGTTTTGGTGAGTCACGAATGTGATGGAGCAACGAGAAAGAAAAAAACCAAAGAGAAAGAAGAAACATTGAAGGAATAATATGGTATGGGGGTTGGTGATGGTTAAGGGGACGACGAATGAAGAAGAGTGAAGAGGGAAAGGATAAGCATGGGGCGTCTGCCGCCCGTCTGCCTTCCGTTTCCACCCTTCGTCTCTTCACCCCTGTTCTTTTTTCATTTTTCTTTTTTTTTCATTTTTTTTTTTTGTTTTTCATCTCATTTCTTTTCCTCTATTTATTATTCTCTCTTCGTCTCTCTTTTGCACTCGCACGCGCATTCCTTAAGGGCTTTAGCTCATCCTCTTTTCGCTGTATATCCTGGTTTATTTTTTTTTTTTTTTTTAATTTTATTTTTCTTTCGTTTTGTTTCTTTTTTTTTATTCCATTCTTTCTTTTGCATTTATAAAGCAAGCGGGATATGGTATGCAATAGGTGCACAGACACGAGGGACAAAATTATGGGAGTCATCGTCTTCGGTTCGATGAATTTATCGAGTTTATGTATACATATGTACATACATACTATCTAACACTGTACATATGTAAAGTGCTGTAATGTTATGGAATATTGCTTTTTTTTCTTGTTTTTTTTTTTTTTTGGTTTAAAGATAGTATTTTTTGCATTTTTTATTTTCTATTTTTAATTAAGGGATGAATTGTTGAAGGGTTGATGACCACGTTTGCGTTCAGTTTCAATAAAAAATGAATATATATAATGGTTGGTTATAGAGGTGACAGACAAAAAAATAAAGTTTAATGAAACGAATAGACTCGGATGATTTCCATTGTAATAATTTTTTTAGATTTTATTTTTTTTTTTATTGAGATTCAATAAAAAAAATATATTACTTCTCTTTAAATAACATATTAGAGGGATGTGTTTTTTTTTTTGTCATTTCAAGGATGAAAAGAATTTAAATGATTGATTTGATGAGTATTTTATTATTTTAAAACTGGAAAAAAAATATGGGAAATGATTGAAATGTATATACGTCTGATGTAAAAGTTGTTTTACTACTGAATTTTATTTTACTTGAAATTATAAAGCTGGCGTATAGCAATTTCAATTTTATTATATAAATTTTTGTGATTAAAATTTTCATTTATACTTTAGAAAAATTTTATTCATTAATAAAATTTTTCTCATGTTTCTTTTTTAACATCATGTTTTTTTATTTATCCTCTTTGGATAATGCCTTGAGTATAATCCCTTTTAGTCTCAGAAATTCGACCTACTTAACTTGATACGTCTCTCTTATAAGTAGGTAAGATTTTCTTGGCACTCTCACTACCCAGGCAACGACAAAAAACTGGTAACAGAGACAACACTAAATCCAAAAAACGAATAAACCAAATCCAAATTCATACAGATAAATTCATATAATATACTTACTAGGATGATTCGAAAAAAAAGCAAATTTTTTTTTTGGAACTAGGCTTGAAAGTGTCATTTAGATCTAGAAATTAGTCCCTGAAAATATGAGCTCTTAATTTTTATATTAAAATAGTGCCCATTGGACTTTTCTATTTTTCATAAAATTAACATGGGAAATATTTTTTTTTTTACATCTTCTGATTTTCGTAACTTGCAAACTACTAATTACACACAAAATCGTAAGACACCTTTTTTGTCGAGAATTGAACGCTCTACAAAAAAGGTCTTTTCTCATTTTTTGATTAGTCTACTTGTTTAAAAGTTATTCAATGTCAAAATTCAATTTTTCGTAAATTTGGTTGATATTTTTATATTACACCAGAACTGTTAGTTTTATTGACAAAATACGTATTGAATTTTAATTCTAATGTATATTTAACTTTTGAAATATGTTAAACAATAGGATTTTCAGATAATGAAATGAATAGAACGTTTACAGAACACATTTCAGCAGAGTTTATACTGAAAAAAAAATCTTCAGCGAGATCAATTTGATGCAAGTAAATAAAAATTATTTCTAAATGTAATAAAATTATCATTTTAGGTAATATAAACATATCTGTTTTATGTTTATAAATATTCCAGCTACTTTTATCGCAAATCGCTTAGAAATATTTCAATCATAAAATATCTGAGCTTTCTTAGGTCGCCATTAAGATAATTCAGTTAGTTCGAATTTTTCATCTTTTCAACTGAAAAAAAAAAACTGAAATTTTTGAGCTAAATTCATATATGAATGCAAACGCCATTTTGATCTCAAGTTAAACAAATTCCATTATTCTTTCACTCAACCAAAGCACAAGAAGCTTTTTCAGATCCACAAAAAAAAAAAAAAACAGAAAAGACTTCGACAGGGAAACGAAGAAGAAAAAAAATAAAATAAACTAACACACAAAGAAATAAAAAATTGAATTCTATAAAAAAATAAAAAAAAGTCATAAATACTATAAGATTCATACAAATATATTTTTACACACTACAATGTATATAGTAAGACAATATGGCTACCATTTATCAGTAATATTCATCTATCAATATGATATCAAAAATTTTCTATATTATCAATAACTCATTGGATTGTCATTTTTTCTGTTCCTTTTTTTTTTTTTTTTTCAACATTTCGCCAAGAATAAAAACACAAATCGATAGAATATTAATGCAGCAGATATGTCGTTCTGGTTGAATGAACACGCGATATCGTAATCGCAGCGTAGTCAAGCCAGGATTTTTCTCTCTACTTCAAAAAGACACATCGCGAGAGGAGAAAGCTTCCGGTAGCCATGTAATAAAATGTTAATTCCAAGCAGCAACGAAAGATAAAAAAAAAAAAAATGATTAAATATTAATAAATTCAAACCATTACTCAATAATAATTTATCATTATTATTAAACACATAATAAATATTTTTTCACACTCAAAATATGTAAAAGTGAAACTAAAAATAAAAATAATAATTTATTATTAATATTTTTCTTTAGATATCAATTAATTATTATTTCTTTTTCACATCAAAACTATTTAATTATTTATTATTTAATTCAATAGCATTCCACTATATTATTATTAGTGTTAACGTTAATTTATTATTATTATTATTATTATTATTATTATTATTATTATTATTATTATTATCATCATTATTATTATTATTATTATTATTATTAATATTATCATAGATTACCTTGATACAATTAATATTAATATTAATAATAATTTGATTTTTATTATCATCATTTTTTCAAACAAAATTTTTTATTTATGATATTTATTTATTTATTTATTCATTTATTTATTCATTTATTTTTATTATTATTATTATTATTATTATTATTATTATCATTATTATTATTATTATAGATTACATTAATATAATTAATATTAATATTAATAATAATTTCATTTTTATTTTTATCATTTTTTCAAACAAAATTTTTTATTCATCATATTTATTTATTTATTTATTTATTATTATTATTTATCATTATTATTATCATTATTATTACTATTATTATTTTTATTATTATTATTATAGATTACATTAATATAATTAATATTAATATTAATAATAATTTTATTTTTATTTTTATCATTTTTTCAAACAAAATTTTTTATTTATCATATTTATTTATTTATTTATTTATTTATTCATTATTATTATTTATCATTATTATTATCATTATTATTACTATTATTATTTTTATTATTATTATTATTATAGATTACATTAATATAATTAATATTAATATTAATAATAATTTTATTTTTATTTTTATCATTTTTTCAAACAAAATTTTGTATTCATCATATTTAATCATTTATTTATTTATTCATTCATTTATTATTAATATTATTATTATTATTATTAATTGTTATAATTATACATTAAATTAATATAATGAATATTGAAATAAATATTAATAAAATAAAATTAAATAATATCCCATAAATTGTCATAAAAAAGTATACATACATATATAAAATATAATATTAATAAAAAAATATCTAGATAAAATTATACATAACAAAGTAAAATTTTTTACGCTCCGATTACGTTGTAAAAGAGCATTAATCCAACGTAGCCAAGACTCCAACAAAAGTTCTCTCTTGACTCTAACGATTTTGTGTTCCTCCACTTCCATTTCTCTCAAACGATATCCTTCATATATGTATAAATATATATATACAATATCTCTTTTATATATCTATTTGCACTGTCTTTCTCTTGTGTGTGCATTTTACAATGTGGTTAACGCGACGTTTGGCAGTTTCAAGTCGACTCGTGTCATTTTTCGAGGTCAGTATTGGGTCCTATTGTTGGTCGCGCCGCAATGCGACACGACCACTCGTCTCTGACCCGACTCCATATTTATATACCTATATATGGATACATGTGTATATATATATGCATCGTTGGCACGCCATACACGACTGTTACTACTAGCAAACGATCGAGAATCTATACCTACTTATTCAAAAATAAAATCCACGTGGTCTCAACTGGTTGCACTTTAAAATTTTTTTTTAACTAATTAAATAATTTTAACAACTATCAAAAATGATATTTAATTATTATCAAATATTTATAATATTAATAAATAATGTATTGTGATAATTTTAAATTCGTTATTGAGAAATGTCAATTTTTGTAATATTTTTTTTTGATTTTACATTTAATTAAAAATTAATATTTCAATTTTTATTCTTTATTTTTAATTCTAATTACAATTATACACATAAACTATACTTGACTATCATTGAAGAATATCAATACACAGTTTATTTACTAATAATAATATATTTTTAATTATTAATATATAAACAAAAAATTATTCTTGTAAATTAATCGTTATAATTAATTTATTTTTTCTATAGAGTTGATTTTCATATTTAATTTTTTGTAAATGTGTTTATAATTATTGCGGATTGTAGATGATGAAATAATAAATATAATTGAGAAATAGAAACATTAACGCGTAGTGAGTGAAAAAGTTTATGTAAAGATTGACATATGCTGTGAGAAAATGCGAGGTAAAGTGATTATTATCGAACGATTTATAACGTATTAGCACGGCCAAGGTTTGTATGTTATAGGCCATTCGTTGTCATTATTTTATTATTGAATATATAATATAATATTGCTTTTTTTTTTTTTCTTTTCTCCCCTTTTTATTGCACTCGTCTTTCTCTTTTATATTATTCCTCCTTCACAATATTGCACCACTTCAATCATTTTAAACTATCTATCTCATCTTTCTCCATCCTATCTATAAGTACACATACGTATATACTTAACTTATTTAGCTTTCTTTACCGACTTTGCATTCATTTATACGTAACTTTACAGTTAAATCAATTCTCAAGGACACCAGCGATCGTTCAACTAGACTACAATCGATTTATAAACAACACGTGCTTATAATTCTATTTATTTACAAAAATACTTTCATTAAATTAAAAAAAAAAAAAATACCAAAAAATTCAGCAAAATTAATTTAAATACAAAAAAAAAAAAATTATTATTATCAATAATTAATAAATTTTATCATCATTTGTTTATTATTTGTTTATTTTATTATTTTATTATTATCATCAATGATTAATAAATTTTTCTATCATTTGTTTATTTTAATATTTTATTATTTTATTATTATCATCAAATTATTATTATAATCAAAAAATTATTATCATTAATAATTAATAAATTTTTTCATCATTTATTTATTATTTGTTTATTTTATTATTTTATTATTATCATCAATAATTAATAAATTTTTTCATCATTTGTTTATTATTTATTTATTTTTTTATTTTATTATTATCATTAATAATTAATTAATTTTTATCATCATTTGTTTATTATTTGTTTATTTTAATATTTTATTATTTTATTATTATCATCAAAAAATTATTATCATCAATAATTAATTAATTTTTTCATCATTTTTTTTATTATTTGTTTATTTTATTATTATTATCAAATTATTATCATTATCAATAATTAATTAATTTTCTCATCATTTATTTATTATTTATTTATTTTATTATATTATTATTATCATCAAATAATTAATAAATTTTTTATTTTCTACATTTTCACACACAAATTAACTTTTAATATATATATATATATTTTTTTTTATATTATCATTTTTGATTTTACATTAAAGTTATATTGTATATAAATTGTGTATCCATGAAATGACATAAAATTTTTTGTCGAGTAAATTTTCGCCATCGAACAAAAGTTACGGTAACAATTGAAATGTGCAGGCAATTTCGAAACAATAAATTTCGATTTTCATTAAACTAGTATTGTATATGTATATACATATATACATATATTATATACATACATATACATATATATATATATATAGAATACAGTCGCCAAAGAGGGATTGTTGACCTCCCACTATATCCCATTGATTGTAAAAGAAAAATTGACTATTTACGTTACTATATTATATAACGTTTATTTTCCTCATGACATTTATTTATTTTATTTTTCTATTCATTATATAACAAATCAGTATATTATTATTTTTATTAACCATTAAAGTGAAATAAAATTTACTATAATAGACGAATGAATCGAATGAATGAATGAATGAATGAATGTAGTAGACGAAAACGATGTAGATATTAAAAAAAAAAAATAGAAGTAATAATAATAATGAAAGGAGAAAATAATAATATACATTGAAATGGGGAATTGATGTTGGAAGGAAAAAATTTGTGACAAACGATATAGAGTCATGCACTTAAGCTTTGGAACGATATTACATTGCAGAAAAAGAGAAGATATAAAAATCGTGTGTGAACGTTAAAGAAAAAGAGGCCGTATGGAGAAACGGGGTGAAAAAAAAAAAATGAAAGAGAGAGAGGGAGAGAGGAGTTTATGGTGATTTACGTATCATTGACTGTACTGAAGAAACTTGGCATGTATATGCCAAGTTGTAGCAAATGGAGTATCCTATATCATAATAATGCCAAATATCCAAGCCCAAAATGCGAATTTACACAAAGAAAACGCGATCGTATTTCTTAGATATTTTTTTTTTTTTTTTCATTATTTCTAATTTTGTTTTTTTTTATTTTTACATCACCGAAGAAGTAAATATCTCAAGTGATATCTTAAGTTTATTTTTCTATCATCACTTCACTTGAAACTTTTAATTTTATTAAGAAATAAAATATTTTTTTTTTTTTTTTTCAAATTATTCGATGAATTTTTTATTTATTTTATATTTTTTTAATTTCATTTTTATTTTAATAAGTACTTGATTAATAATTGGAAAATTATTTGTTTGATAATTTTTCATGCAGGAAAAACGTTGAATAAATTATGAAAATAAATAAAGAAATAAAATAAAATATATACAGATTTTGACAGTGGATTTGGTAAGTTTTCTCGTAATCGACGTGATACGATCGTGCACGCGTCGTAAATTTCAAGTGGCAGATGAAGAGAAAGCCCTCGACGGCGGCTTCGGGCCAAGTCGTCCATTTAAAAACACCGTGCACAATGTCCACTCGTGTCGAGATAAAGATTCAGAGTAGCCAAAGCCACCAGCTACTGAGAGAGACATTCGTCGAGAGGAAAAGAAAAACTTTACACGTAGCAAAAATAAAAAAAAAAAAAAAAAGAACAACTATATACGAAGCAAAAAAATAAAGTATACATATAAAAATAAATAAAAACAATAGTGAAAATGAAAGAAGAAGAAGAAGAAATAAAAAAATGAGAAATAAAAACAGCCAAAAAAATAAATGAATAGATTTTTTTTTATAAAAAACAAAAATTCTTTTCTACCAACCAAGTTGTTTACTCTCTACCAACAGTGCAATATAATACTACACGGGGGTAGAATTAAATCCATTACCCTTACAATTTATTTATATTTTTTTTCTTCTTTATTTTGTTAGAATAAAATAACGAATAAGAAAAAATAAATATTTTTGACGAAAAAATTCCACCAATTGTATAAAATAAAATTTTATCACTTGTGATATGAGAGAGGCGAGAGGGGATAAATAAATAAATAAATTGCTGAGAAATAGCTCAATGAATGTAAAATAAAAATAAATGTTTAACTCAAGAATGGGGAGAAAAAAAAAGAAAAAAATCAATTGGTCGAAAGAGAAAGGTTTGAAATTCATTTATACATTTATATACATAAATGCGAAAAAATTTTATTTTCCTTGGGGGAAGTTTGGGTCATGAAACCTTGACCTGTTAGTTATTACCACCCTCACACTTACCCCTTCTCATTGCTCTTCTAACCGCAACATAACCTATTTTTTATGTATATTTGTATACTTTTCCTGCTGTTCAATATATATTTTTTTTTTTCTTTCTATCCTTATTTCTCTTTCGTTTTGCAACAACCCTTTTTATTCGCACGTTAGTATGGGGTATAAGTTGTCTGGTAACTCATCTTTTATTCTTTCCATAGCGATAGTTATTCGTACGATCCCCTTAACACGCAACTCTGATGATTTAACCTAATGACTCTCTTATCAGTCTCCTCTCTTCTTCTTTATTCAAATGTCTTTGTGGTCTCATTGTCAACTTTGTACAACGCTCTTTTACACCCTCGTTTTACTTTTTCCCTAACTGACATATATACACACACACACACACACACACACACACACTCATGCACATAGTTTTCCCTTCTTTCAATAAGCCAAATAGTCAATCACTTGTAGAAAATTTAAGTGCAAAATTGAGAGAATAATTATTACGATTAAAATTACAAAGTTATGTTGACAAACATTTAAATTATTTTACTATCATGAATAAAAATTAATTTTCAAATATATAAAGAGTGAATTTAAATAATTAAATGTTAAATAATATTTTTTTTTAAATAAAAAAAATTAATTAATTAAATTTTAAAGTTTTAATTTTTTTTTCAAATTTTTTTTTTTTCAATTTTAATTGTTGGAAAATTAAATTACGAATTTTTTATTATTATGTTTGATGATATTATGGTTATATAATTAGATATAAAATGAAAATTTTGAAAATAATTATAGAATTGTGTTTAATTATTGATTTTATTAACAATAATAAAAAAAAAAATTATCAGATATATAAAGAGTGAATTTAAATAATGAAATGTTAGATAACATTTTTTTTTTTTAAGATAAAAAAATTAATTAATAAAATTTCAAAGTTTAAAAATTTTTTTCAATTTCATTTTTTCAATTTCAACTATTGAAAAATTAAATAACAAATATTTTATTATTATATTCAATAATATTGTCATTACATAATCAAATATAAAATGAAAAAAATTGAGAATAAATATAGAATTGTGTTGAATATTATTGATTATATTAATACACCAATAATAAAATTTATTATCTAAAATAATTATTTTAAATTACCCTCCACATCAATTTGTATATTTTTACCTATACATAAATAGAATAATTAATGATAATAATAATTATTTTATCAATATTTTTTTTTATCTTAATTCGTTGAATTTATTTAATTTTTTTTCTTTTTCTTTTTTCTCTTCAATAACTATAATAACGTTGAATAAGTTATTATTCTATGGTATATATAAAGATAGTCCAATGTCGCTTTCCCTCAGTCTGCAAAACTATATTTGTAAATAGAGGTATAGATGAAACATTTACCAAAGGGAAAAACAAAAAAAAAAAAAGAAAAAATAATAAAAGACAAAAGAGAAAAAAAAAAAAAAAAAAAAGACAAGTAAGAAGATGGAAACCGATCAGGGTGTATCGATTAGGGTGGAAAAATTGTTTGTTCAGATCAGATTGTCATAGAGCACAAAACTATGTGTGTGTGTCGCATTTATTTCTATTCTTCACTATACATATATACACGTATATTGTATCCACACATATACATATACAAATACACCCAACATTTATTTCAATTTTGTCTTTTCTTCTCTATTTATATAACGTTCATACAATTTTTTTATCACGTCAATATCAGAAGAAAAAAAAAAAAAAAGAAAAAAAAAATTCATCTATTTAATTTGACATATAATTTAGCAATAAACAAATAAGATTAAATAATAAATTAATAAAAATACTATCATAATAAATACGATTATTATTTGTAATGTCATTTCATTAATTAAATTTATAATTAATAAATAATATAAATTTTTTATTTTAATTTTCAAATAATAAAAAAATATATTCATTTTTTTTTTTTTTTTATTTTTAATTTACAAATTATAAAATTATTTTATTAAATTCTCTCTGTAGTAGAATGAAATAAAATTGTTTATATTATAAAACAAAATTATTTCAATAAAAAAAAACAGTTAGAATTAATTTAATAAAATATTTGAAATAATTAATATTAAAAAATTTGTATTTAATACCTACTAAAAAAAATATAAATAATCACAGGGATTATGTACACATAAAGTGCATTATAAATCCAATGTATTGTCAGTCAACTCATAATATCACCTATCAAAAACCAACACGTAAGTTCGGTACAAAGAGGTTGAGTTGGGTTGGTATATACATAATAAGAATCGATCATAACAAGACACGATACGTCACACAAGTTATCGATCGTTTATACCCTGCTTTTTTCCTCACCACCATATTCATCATATTCCCATTTATTCAGTGTTTATAACCGTTGTTGAATTTAAAAAGCCTTTATGAAACACTGCCACCATTGCAAGTTGAACGTCTTTTTATTTCCTTATTCATTTTAATACATTGTCATTGTGTTTTTATTTATTAAATGTATTATTTTATTGTTTAAAAACTATAACCAACGCCATTGTAAAGCTCCTTTTTATTGTTGACTTATATCCACACTTTACCTCGATGTCATTTGCAATCTAGACAATGTAATAATGTTTGTACTTTATTTGATGACGAATTTTAATTATTAAATATACTATTTATTATATGTTTCATTGCAATTATTTTTTTTAATTCATTGATAGCAACAATTTTTTTTATTTAATTCTGTGTAGTAGAGTTGAAGTTAAATTAATTTTTTATGTTATGGAAAAAATTGTTTCAATAAAAAATACATAAATTTATTTAATTGAATATTTAGAAAATATTTTTAAATATTTGATTTGAAAAATTTAATATTTAATATCAACTAAGATAAATGAATATTAATTTATTTTATTGCAATTATTTTTAATCCACAAATAGCAAAAATTTTTCTTCAATTCTTTATAGTAAATTATATTTTTCATATTATGGAAAAAATTATTTTAATAAAAGATAAATAAATCTATTTAATTGAATATTTAGAAAATATTCTTAAATTATTGATATTAAAAATTCACTTTTAATATCCACTAAAAAAAATAAATATTAATTTATTTCATCGCAATTATTTTTGATCAACAAATAGCAGGAATTTTAATTTCAATTCTCTATAGTAAAATTAATTTTTCATGTTATAGAAAAAATTATTTCAATAAAAAAATAATAAATCTATTTAATTAAATATCTAGAAAATATTTTTAAATATTCGATTTTAAAAATTCATGTTTAATACTCACTAGAAATAATAAATAATAATTTATTATAGCACAAATAGTAAAAAATTTTCTTCAATTCTCTGTAGTAAAATGAATTTTTTATATTATAAAAAAAAATTATTTCAATAAAAAACAAATAAATCTATTTAATTAAATACCTATAAAATACTTCTAAATAATTAATAATAAAAATATAATATTAAATACGCCTTAAAAAAATAAATAAATAAATATTATATAAATTTGAAATAAATCATAAAAGCATTTATATAGCTTCAATAAATAAATAAATAAATAAATAAATAAATAAATCAATCAAATATCCACAATATACCTCTAAAATAATTGATATCAAGAACAAACATTAAATATCCACTAACAAAAATAAATATTCACAACAAATATATTATATAAATATCAAATACATTATAAAAGCCACAAATAACTTTCATTCACCATTTGAATATTAATTAAACAAATAAAAAATAACTAAAGACTAAATATAAAATAATAAAAAACACAAATCATATATTTTATAAATATATTATACACAAATATCACACAGTAATATAATAAATAAATATAATAGTAAAGCAATTGAATAGTATATACATGAACAACAATAAATATATTGAATCAAAGAGGATGTGTATCTACATATAAACCAAGAGATATTCTACAATAGTATTAGATGAAGAAAGAGAGTTTGAACGGGGCGATTGACCGCAATAAAGCCGATGAGAAATAAGAGGGTCAAATATAGTAAGCTCACACACTCAACTATATGGACTAACCCTGATCCACATCTATTGCCACGTGGTCTACTACATGGTGGTAGGCGCCTCGAACCGGCGTCTCTCAACAAACTAACCACGTGTATGATCTACTTCGAAAAAATTACTTTACAAAAAGATTTGATATCAGTCATTATTGCCAAGTGCACAATATAAAGTTATAATCTAGTTATATTGTCAAAAATATCCCACTTTTAATACGAACGTACTTGGCGCGTCCGAGATAAGCGTAACTGATGATGTTAATCATGCATAAAATTTTAACTGATATAAAATCCATCAACTGATCGGACGCACCAAGTACGTTCGTATTAAAAGTGGGATATTTTTGACAATATAACTAGATTATAACTTTATATTGTGCACTTGGCAATAATGACTGATATCAAATCTTTTTGTAAAGTAATTTTTTCGAAGTGACTTTTTCAAATAAACTTTTTGCAAAGTAATTTTTTTGAAATAAAGTTTCCAAAGTAATTTTTGTAATTCAATTTTTTTGCCACACATGAACTTGGCGCCTTTTTTTTTCTTTTTTTATAAAAAAAGTTTGTCCTTTTTTTTGATATCACTTCTTTTTTCACTACGAATACAATAATTAATCAAAATAAATTTTCCAAAGTAATTTTTGCAATTCAATTTTTTTGCCATTTACATACTCGGTTCAAAATATTTCATTTCCACTAAGTGGTCCAATGTGGTGCCACAGGAGGTAAATACCTAACTTAAAGTGGATAACTGAATCACCGAGTCGTCGCGCACTTTCCTAAGTGATTCCTATTCTTAAAAATTCCTAAAAACTATAAAACCTATATAATTATAAAATAAAATTCATTTCGGAACCTACCGATAGAGCAGAAAAAATATAGAATAGAGAAATAATAATAATAATAATATTTTTTCTTTATTATGTTTCTTGATAATATTTATTTTCATTATAGTGTTAAAGTTGACCGCCAGAGTAAAGTGAGAGAGAAAGACAAACTTATGGATATAACGTGTGTTAGAAAAAGGTTCCCATGACCTTGTAATAATAAAAGGTGAAATGATGGGAAGTATCAGGAGTAAGAAAAAGATACTACAGTACAGATTGAAGAGAGACAAATTTATAGTATCATACACACATTGAATGAGGATGCCCAACAGACGACGACGACGAGCAGGACTGAATTATTTCATCATGAAAATCGAGAGTTTTTAATAAAATTTAACTTCAACTCAATATATCTTCCGTAATACGGAACGTAGGAAAAAAATAAAATCAGTTTTGTTATATAATTTGGACACGAGCTTCCAATTGCGCCCATTATTTTTCCGCTAAATTTAGTGCATATATGAGATCTCATCATAGTGGTCTCTTGAAACTCGGATTTTCGCGTAAAGATACACGGTACGTGAGTCTCGCTCCGCAGTGAACTTGGCGCGAGACACTACCGTGTCTCTTGATACAGATTCCTCTATATATATATAATAACAATAATTTATTTATTTATATACATAATATACACCATGTATATACATTTATATAAATACAATTGACATTTTATTTTATGTGTATAAAAATAGATAGATATTATTTCATTTGCTTTCAAACTCATATATATATACAATATAAGTTTATCAGTTTATTTATTTTTTCTTTGATGCCCATCAAGGGAGAATGGAAATAGAGAATAGGATGGTTTTTGTGTATGATTTATTTTTGAAAGTTCATCCGTGCAAAATCCGCAAAACGTGACCGCAAAACCAGCGAACCTGATGCTTGGCCAGAATTGTCTCTATCAATCTATTTGCCACCAATCCAACCCCTATATTTGTGTTCTATTTCTATATCAGTTCTATATATAAATTTGTTCGAGGTTTATATCGGCTCACGGTTTACTCCCCAATGTGAAGGGTAGTAATGATAACCGTAAACAGAGAAATATATTATATAAAAAGAAAAAAAGAAAACAAATAAATTTCAGAGAGAGAAAATTTTTTATATTTTTTCTACTTTTGTTATTTAATTTAATTTCATTTATTTTATAGATTTTCATTTACTCGTATATGTATAGGATTGAATGTAACAATTATTGATAGCTATTACTGTGTGTTTTTGATAGCTCAATTGAGCCAAAGAAGTCATCAACAATTATCTTATGTAAAAAAAAAAATGAATAAAACTATCATTATCAATCCCCTATTGATTACACAACAGTAATAAAATATGAAATACTAAAAAATAAACAAATCCAATCTCACATACATTACACTTATTTTTTTATAATTAATCAAACAACTGTAAGGAATAATAAAAAAATAATAAATTAAAAAATCCTCACAGTTGAAATGTAAAATTTAATTCTAGGAAAATATTTAACCAATATTAATTTTGAATAAATATTTATAACACAAATCTACTCAATTAAATATCTATAAAATATTTTTAACTAAACAAATAATTAAAAATTCACATTAAATACCCACTAAAAAAAATAAATATAAATTAATTTCATCGCAATTATATTTAATCCACAAATAGCAAAAATTTTCTTTCAATTCTCTCTATCAAAATTAACTTTTCATATAATAAAAAAAATAATTTAAATAAAAAACAAATGAATCTATCTAATTAAATATCTATAAAATACTTTTAAATAATCAAAATTAAAAATTCACATTAAATACCCACTAAAAAAAATAAATAAAAATTAATTTCATCGCAATTATATTTAATCCACAAATAGCAAAAATTTTCTTTCAATTCTCTCTATCAAAATTAACTTTTCATATAATAAAAAAAATAATTTAAATAAAAAACAAATGAATCTATCTAATTAAATATCTATAAAATACTTTTAAATAATCAAAATTAAAAATTCACATTAAATACCCACTAAAAAAAATAAATAAAAATTAATTTCATCGCAATTATATTTAATCCAAAAATAGCAAAAATTTTCCTTCAATTCTCTCTATCAAAATTAACTTTTCATATAATAAAAAAAATAATTTAAATAAAAAACAAATGAATCTATCTAATTAAATATCTATAAAATACTTTTAACTAATCAATAATTAAAAATTCACATTAAATACCCACTAAAAAAAATAAATATAAATTAATTTCATCGCAATTATATTTAATCCACAAATAGCAAAAATTTTCTTTCAATTCTCTCTATCAAAATTAACTTTTCATATAATAAAAAAAATAATTTAAATAAAAAACAAATGAATCTATCTAATTAAATATCTATAAAATACTTTTAAATAATCAAAATTAAAAATTCACATTAAATACCCACTAAAAAAAATAAATAAAAATTAATTTCATCGCAATTATATTTAATCCACAAATAGCAAAAATTTTCTTTCAATTCTCTCTATCAAAATTAACTTTTCATATAATAAAAAAAATAATTTAAATAAAAAACAAATGAATCTATCTAATTAAATATCTATAAAATACTTTTAAATAATCAAAATTAAAAATTCACATTAAATACCCACTAAAAAAAATAAATAAAAATTAATTTCATCGCAATTATATTTAATCCACAAATAGCAAAAATTTTCTTTCAATTCTCTCTATCAAAATTAACTTTTCATATAATAAAAAAAATAATTTAAATAAAAAACAAATGAATCTATCTAATTAAATATCTATAAAATACTTTTAAATAATCAAAATTAAAAATTCACATTAAATACCCACTAAAAAAAATAAATAAAAATTAATTTCATCGCAATTATATTTAATCCACAAATAGCAAAAATTTTCTTTCAATTCTCTCTATCAAAATTAACTTTTCATATAATAAAAAAAATAATTTAAATAAAAAACAAATGAATCTATCTAATTAAATATCTATAAAATACTTTTAAATAATCAAAATTAAAAATTCACATTAAATACCCACTAAAAAAAATAAATAAAAATTAATTTCATCGCAATTATATTTAATCCACAAATAGCAAAAATTTTCTTTCAATTCTCTCTATCAAAATTAACTTTTCATATAATAAAAAAAATAATTTAAATAAAAAACAAATGAATCTATCTAATTAAATATCTATAAAATACTTTTAACTAATCAATAATTAAAAATTCACATTAAATACCCACTAAAAAAAATAAATAAAAATTAATTTCATCGCAATTATATTTAATCCAAAAATAGCAAAAATTTTCCTTCAATTCTCTCTATCAAAATTAACTTTTCATATAATAAAAAAAATAATTTAAATAAAAAACAAATGAATCTATCTAATTAAATATCTATAAAATACTTTTGACTAATCAATAATTAAAAATTCACATTCAATACCCAAAAAAAATAAATAAATAAATAAATAAATATCAATATAACATTTCGCAATATTATACATCGATGCGTCTCAAGGGTGGGTCCAACGCATAGAAAAAAAGAGAACGAGAGTAATAATACAACTCTACAAAAATATACTCCATACATATACACTACCCTCAGACATCCTAACATTTTTCTCTTTCTCTTAATCCCTTCTTCTTCTTCTTCTTCTTCACTCTTCTCATCCTTCTTCTCATTTCCATCCACACAATCTTGCATTAACTTCCAACAACACACAACCACCACTATCATCTTACAAAGCAACTCGCCAACATACCAGTAGTATAACAGCAGCAATAGCACAGCAAAGTCTCTCTTTTTCCTTTCCCTCCTCCCCTCGACATATACTTTAGTATCTCCGTCGAACAAACGGAGAATAGTATACATATAAACCAACGAAGCTGGATGAATGTCAAGAGGGAATAAAGGGGGTGGTGATTGTCGTCGTTGCTATTGTAGTAGTAGTAGTAGTAGTACTAACAGTAGCAACAGCAGCAGCAGCAGCAGCAGCAGAAAGTAGTAGTAGTAGTTGTGTAATAGTAACAGGCAGTATAGTGATAGTTGTTGTATATGTATGTGTGTATATATATGATGATGATGATAGTGTAGAAGATATACGAAGAGCGGCGCCCAGCTGGAGCCACGTGCATCGATCTGACTACAGGCGCCAGCCGTCCTATCCGTCGGCTCGTTCGTCCATGAGTTCGACCCTGCCTCATCCTCCACTATTCGTTTTACCACTGTCTCTCTATTTCCTTCTTCTTTCTCTCTTTTATCTCTTTCAGTTATCCTCTCTACATTATCGTTGTCTCTTTTGCTACTTTTCTACGATTCTAACTCTATGTACGTATGGAAGAGCTCTCTATTTCTCTTTTTCTCTCTGTGCTCTATGCCAAAGGGACCCAACTCAATGCTGTGCTTGGTATAGTTGGGTACACTGCTGATATTCAACGCTGCCACCGCCCCATGATTCCGAGTTCATTCCAATGTGGGACCACAATTGTATGAACTTTTTGTAAATTAAATATATAGTCAGTGTTAATATGGAAGAAGAGAAAAAAAAATATGTTTTATTATTTTTTTTTTATATATTTTGATGAAGTTTGACGTTTGATTAATGATGAGACGATTGGACAATGGGGAATTTTATATTTATTGTGTATGTATATGTATATATGTATGTATGCATTTCAATGGGTGAATGAACTTTGGATAAAAGAATGGAATTTTGTTTGGAAATAAAAGAGATTACATATTGTAATAAAATATACTCTGGATAATATTGCATGATGTATCTGAATAAATATAATAAAATTCAGTATTTCACCAGAAATATAATAATAAACTGCATATATATATGTATGTATGTGTGTGTGTGTGTTTATATATTTATATAGAGAGATATAAAAATTATTCAACGCACGTGTCTGAAGCATTTTTAAGTTTACATATATACATATAGTGTATGTTACATGAAAATATACTGTAGTACATCAGACGTCATTATATTCTAGCACCTCATTGAGACCTGCTTTAGTCATACACATGACTACATTGTCCCAAACACAATACAATTTCCATGAATGGAATTATCTTCTAATTATTATTTTTTTTTTTTTTTTTTAATACAATAAAATATTTTCTTTAATTTATTTTATTATTAATACAAAACATGTATCGTCTATCTAACCATCAATTGACTAATTATCCCAACATTATTATCATTATTATTTATTTATTTATTTATTTATTTATTATATTTATTTTTATTATTAGTATTATTTTTCTTATTAATATTATACATCAAATTAATATAATTAATATTGAAATAAATATTAATTATTCAAACAAATTATTATTAATTTAATAATAATAATAATAATAATAATAATATAAATATAATAAATAAATAAATAATAATACATTGAAATAAAATTTTTTTAAAATAATAATAATAATGGAAAACAAAAATTGATATAATTTTATAATAATTATATTAACGTAATCTATAATAATGATAAAAATAATAATAAAAAAATGAATATAATAAATTAATAAATAATAAAACATTAAAATAAAATTTTTAAAATAAAAATAATAATAAAAAACAAAAATTAATATTAATTCTATATTAATTATATTAATGTAATCTATAATAATAATAAAAATAATGATAAAAAAATAAATATAATAAATCAATAAATAATAAAACATTAAAATAAAATTTTTAATATAATAATAATAATAAAAAACAAAAATTAATATTAATTTTATATTAATTATATTTATGTAATCTATAATAATAATAAAAATAATGATAAAAAAATAAATATAATAAATCAATAAATAAAAAAACATTAAAATAAAATTTTTAATATAATAATAATAATAGAAAACAAAAATTAATATTAATTTTATATTAATTATATTAATGTAATCTATAATAATAATAAAAATAATGATAAAAAAATAAATATAATAAATTAATAAATAATAAAACATTAAAATAAAATTTTTAAAATAAAAATAATAATAAAAAACAAAAATTAATATTAATTTTATATTAATTATATTAATGTAATCTATGATAATAATAAAAATAATAATAAAAAAATAAATATAATTTATAATAATAATAATAATAATAATAATAATATGTTCGTCATCATCATCATCAGTAGATTGACATGATTGACAACTTTCTATTCTGTCTCTCGTTAGTTCTCGGGTTACATACAAAGCGTAAAGTCTGATCAAAAGCCTCTTCAAAAGCCGTCTGAAGTACCTATTCTGAAGGTGGTGGTGGTGGTGGTGGTGAGAGGGGTATGGAAAAAGAGCTATCTCTTTTAGACGGGGGATGGGATTCGCCGTTGGTAGAACAGGTTGAACGAACGCCCGAGGGTAACATACGAAAGCCAAAAAAAAAAAAGAAAAAAAAAAAAAATAACATATGTTCACACGTGGGTAACACTATGTGCGCATTGAAGCGACACTCTCAGACGATAAAATCAACGGTATGTGGATGCGCAACGCCACTGAAAGACTTCCACCAACCCTCCTTGAAGGTCGAGTGTCAACCTCTCCGACTGTCGGGTCTCGTCTCGAGGATTTTTCTAAGTGGCCGCGGGCGGAGGTTGAATGGCCTCCACACCCGAACGCGTTTCTAAACCCCTAAAATGTAAAAAAGAAAGACAGAGAGGTGAAAAAAAAAAAAAGCTCAAGTGTCGCGAGTTGTAGACACCCCCTGATGTGTGTAATTTTTTTTTTTTCTTTTCCATTTTTATTTTCTCTCCTGAGGACTCGCGTCCGACACCTTTCTTGCCACTCGTTTTATTTTTTTTTTTTTCCCCCTTTTCTTCTTTCTAAAGAGGGGGGTTACCGACTCAATTGTCACCTCGATGGAGCTTTTTTTTTGGCACCTCACTGGCAACGAAAAGCGAAGCACCGCGGTAGAAAGTTACATACAAAGGGGTGAAAATAAAAAGATTCCTCTTAAGTGATTTTAAATTTCTAATGAAATGGTTTCTTTTTGTTTATTCTCATTTTATTTTTCTTCTTCAAGGCTTTTTAATTTATATGTCTTCTATATTCTTTCTTGTATACTTTCACTTTATCACAACACCTCCAGAGTAAGTATATACATATAAAGTACAAAGAATAATTCTAATAAATCATCAAATAGAATTTTTGATTTTTGAGGAATATGAAATCCACTAAATCAATTCAAGACTCTTGATTTGTTCTGCAAAACTTTTTCTCTTGGCTTGTATATAAGAAAGGAAGGGTGGAAAAAAAAAAAAGGACAAATAATATGGGATAGTTGAAAAAGTTCAGAAGGTATATCCAATATGATTTAGGTGAGGATTCCGGTGGTCAGTTCGTGGATATATACAAACGTAAAAAGATTGAAAATATACAATCGATATAAAATATCCTCGAAGAAAATGCGGAAGGAAAAATTGTGTTAAAGCACACATATACATATAAGAAACTATTCGACCCTGCCCCCGCTGAGAAAAACTAGTTGTAACTAGTTCACAGCCTCTCTCTCATCCTCTATCGTGACCTTCCAACGTTAGTTTTCACTCGCACAAACTACGCGTTATGTCCGATCAATTATTCCGATTGGAGAATAACATTGCCTTCGATTGACCCTCTTTCAGGCGCCATTTTTATATCACTTCAGACAATTTTATTTTTATTTATTTACTTACATCATCGTTTGTTATCAAGTCACATCACTTCATCCTATTAGATAAATAAATTTATATCGCAAAAAGTTATTAATAATATTTATTCCCATTAATAACATACGATTATTCTTTTGTCTTTTTTATCAGTATTATTATTATTTTTTTCTATTTTTAAAAGCCATTCAGTTTTGCTTTTTCATGCGATAAGCGTGTTCTCTTTCGTTCCTTTGTTTATTTTTTTTCTTTTCTTTTCGTCTGCGATATTAAAGAATGGAAAAAAAAAAAGAAAGCAAACGGCTAGCAGGTGACTTGTCTTCTGTTTTTTCTCAAGCCACCCCTAGCTTATTAATATATACTCTGATATACAATATACATATGTGTCCATATACATAAATGTATAAAAACCTGCAAAAATAAATTAAATCGCAGTTGAAGATCAAATAAATAATTAACGTCTATAAAAATAGTTTTGGTATTTTAATAATTTTTGTTGTGCCCAGGAACATTAGGCAATTATGTAATTTTTTTCTTTTTTGTTAGATTTCTCATGCCACTACTGATGCCAAAATATATATAATGATATTGAGAATAGTGACAACAAAGGATAACGATTGTTAGAAACTCAAATGAATTTTTACAGTTGAATGAAAATCAAATGTGGGTAATTAACTGTAGCAAATGATTGTTGGCGAATTATTGGATGGTGATAAATAGATGGGGAATTTTTGGAAGGGTCTAAAGAGTGCATTGAAGAACAAGAGTGAGGAAGAAAAAATATAAAGCATACAGACAGCGAGGGAATTCCCCTAGTATATATAATTCGTCTACCGAGGGAGCAAAAGTAATTCAAGCGTTTCCTCCATTGTCACTAATATCTAGTGGTATAATCTTGTTTATTTTTCATTTATCATTCTTTAAATACTATCAGCCACGTGTGTTTAATATTTATTTCATTTAAACATACAGACAACAAAGCAATCGATTGTTTTTCACCCATATATACACATAGAAAAACAATTAAATGCATGTCATTTGAAATAATTGAAGAGTATAAATTTAAGTGCGTTTGTATGTTTCACAAATTAAATCCAATTATTTTATTCAATGTCTGTGAATAAATATTTTATTTATATTCATATAAAACTGCAATTAATCTAAATACAAATAAAAATATAATTATTAATCGTAATATTAAATAAATAATAATTAATATAATATTTCAAATTCAATTAAATTTATATTTTTATTCTTTCTAAAGTATAATTAATTATTATCCAGACAGATGTCGCAAAGATTTTCCATAACGGCGCCATTGTCAAATATTAAAGACACAAAACGAAAAGATGAAAGTTATAATTGAAAAAAAAAAACCAGAAGGGCGGAAGATAAAAAATAAAAAAAAAGAAAAAGAAGAGTCAAGTACGCTCAACATTTTCTTATTTTTATAAAAGAAAGTGAAGTTTATAGAAGCGATTATCCATAAATATTCTCTCTAAATTTCCCACAGCGTTGCACTTACACTCCAACGACAAAATTCCACTCATATTAAACCCCTAAGTATTACCAAACCGGAAACTGCTCGAATAATCGTGCGCTTAAACGCCCCCATGAGAAGGCCAACTAAGATCGAGATAAAAAGCCACACGACGTCTGTCTGCAAATTCACTTCGCGCACTCATACATCGCCATGAAAACCCCCTTGCAACCCCTCTCTTATCGCACTAGACCTTATGACCCTTGTTCATTAAAAAAAAAAAAATAATAATAACTACAATAACATTAACAATAAAAAATAATTGCACAGTAATTAAATTATTACTATTCTTTAAATTTTCTTCGTTAATCTTTTTACGAATGAAATAATATTATTACAACCATTAAAACATTTATGTTCATTTGTTTTTTTATTTTATTTTTCTCTGTATGAATAAAAATATTAAGTGCACGCAAATATATTATTTCCTGTTGAACATTTTATTATTTATTTTGATTATTATAGTGATGAAAAAACAAAACTGTTGGTTAAACTGAAAAAGTTTTCGTTATAAAGTTTTGGATATGAGAAGTGAAAATATTCGTGTGACCAGTCGAAATTCCGCTGTATGTATGTATATACATATTATATACTTGACTTATCACACTATCTTCATTCGACTCAGTGTGGTCCATGTAGAAAATACTGTATAAGAAAGAAAAAAAAAAAGTTTGAAGTGAGAGAAAACGGACAACAATCGAAAAGTGAAATTTCTCTCACGACTTTTAACCCTGAATTGTTCTTCACGAATTCTCCTTATATAACTTTCTATTATAATATATATATATAATATAAATAATGTAAGTATATATATGTATATAAATTTTTATAAACTTGAATTTGTATTCGAATAATGGAATAAAACAATTGACGGCGATTTATTTAACGGAAAACGCCCTTTATATTTTATATATAAAAATATGCATAAAGATAAATATATATCTTTTGTAACAATCTCGAAAATGGATATCAACTGACGCAATTCCATTTTCTCCAACTGTATATATTCATTCTGAAGCACTTCAAAGAGAGAAAAGTGAAAGTATACGTTTGCATAAAAAAAAAAATATATTTATTTCTATAGAGTCAAGAAAGTTTAACGTTTGATTAGATTGAAAAAGTTTTGAGAGTAAATGTTTGATTGTGTGAGTGTGTGTTATGTATGTTACTGCGTATTTCACCCTTACATTTCCTCACGATAATCTTAACATACCACTGTTGTGGATATAACCAAACGAGTGATTAAAACTTGTGAGAAAATGTGCCGAATTATTTTTTCTTTTCTTATATGAAACAAAATAAAATTTTTTCCAATGAGGTAAAAAAAGAAAAAAGAAGTATTTAATTATTTATTCCTGTATCATATCGTTAAGGGAAAACAAAAAGAGCGGGAACGACGAGACATAAAAGCTTGTATATATATGTATTGCTGCAGCACACCCAAAGCTTCATGTTGGAATCGATACGACACGACGCACTCATGAACACGGGAGAGGGATGAAGACCTACGTCTTGTAAACCTAGTCGACTCATATTCCATTCGCGACAATAAAAGTAAAACCCAGACGTTTATCTAGTTTTTCTCACAGTCTCTCATGTTTTCATTCACTTTTCATGTTTTAATTTATTTTTTTTTTTCTTCACACCCAACTACAACATTTATCTCTAAATTTATTAGTTTTTTTTCTTCTATTTATCATTCACTGGCTTTCAAAAATTCCCGAATTCGTTCATGGACAATTGAAAAGTTTTAAAAAAATTTCATTGCTGTTAAATCATTTGGAAGAAAATATTATTTTTATCCTTCAAAAAAAAAAACAAAGAGAGAGAGATATTTTTCAAAACTTTATCCATGTCAATTTTTATTCCAGTATTTTATTAATAAAAGAACTTTCAAGTGTTTTAATTTTTAATTTAGTCGATAGTGAAAAGGAAAAAAAAATAAATAAATAAAATGGAATTTTAATCTTGATGAATAAATCTCGTGGAATTTTATTTGTTTATTTTTTTTTTTTTGTATGAAATATGCATGAATCGATTATTTGAAAATGTAAATAAAATTGAATAAACGAGATTGAAGCGTCAAATGAATTTGAAGGGAGTAAAGGGTTCGTCAGAGACCAGACCGTGAAAATTTATCGAGGGGAGCGAGTGATGTTATGCCCATGAGGGGTTGTTTTACTCCCCAAGGGCAACCTCTCTATGCACTCGTTATTCGATTCTTTTTTTTTTTTATACCCAGACGCAGATAAAACCCGAGGGGAAAGAGGAGAATGGAGGGAGCAAAGCAGACAGACAGACGAGGGAGAGTGAAAGAGAACGATCGAAACTTTTAAGACAAATTGTCTTTAGATAAATTCTATTATATTTATTTAATTTTTTTTTTACCTATCCTCTGCACTTGGTAAAATTTAAAAAAAATTTTTAAAATAAATATTAGATAGATAAATATAAATAAAAATAGTAAATTATTATTTTTCTTTTTAATCATTACAATATATAAATTTGAATGATAATGTAATGAGACTCATGAAATTATCAAGGGAAAATTCGTCGCCAAAAAGATACAATATAAGGGTATGAAGAAGGGTGTATAAGCATTTTTGGAATTGTGAAAATGACGGTAATAAATAGAAATGAGGTCACTATTTCTTGTGTGGCCTTTATGACGATGTATATGTGTACTCTGTAAAAATGTATCCTTTTCCACAAAATTTCATCCACTATCTGACTATCAAGAACGCCCCAGATTCACAAATATTTAGATAATATATTATTTTATATAAAGTTTTTTTTATTTATTAAAATAAGAATTTTTTATTTTTATTTTTATATAAAAAGAATATTGCACAACAATAAGATTAATATTAATGAATGAATTAATTAATTTAATTGACATAGATAAATATATTGTAATTGTATTTATTGCTATTATTTAATATCGCTTAAATACTTTGGTAAATATTATAAATAAAATATTTATTGGATGGTATGTAATTTTTCGTTATGTATGACAGCGTATAATTATATGTATCGTGTGGAAATAAAACGAGAGTGTGTCGCATGCAGATCCACGTGAAGAAATAACGGTGAATTTATTATTTTTGGAATGAAGCCAAAAAATTTTACTGAGACTTTTGGCTGCGTTGTAAATGGATGGAAGAAAATTTCTCTCTTTTCATCTACCTCATTCTCTTTTTCTCTTTCTCGCCCTCTATATTTTTTCTTTCCCTCTCTCTTGTTGAAAATTAAGAGACAAAATCTTTACCTCAATGAATAAAGACAATAACGAAAAGAAAAACCAACAATTATTCACTAATTTTTCATTTTATTTCACTTTAAATATTCCTCATTATTTTTAAATTTTTTTCTCACACAAAAATTAATATCTAATATAAATAATTTACATTACAATATTCTTTTTTATTTCTCGTATTTTTCATTAGTTCTTCTTGAAAATAAATTTATTAACAGACAGATATATTCAACAATAAAATTTCATTTTCATGTAAAAAAAAAAAAAAGAAAACTGAAGTTGTGGCTGAAGTTTTATATTTTTTTCTGCTTTCAGGATAAATTAGATGAAAACACAGGGTAATATCCGGTATGAAAATTTCGCTTTTCCTGCAGAGAGAATTATATAACTTTAAATGACAACCAATTGTCGAAAAAAAAAAAAAGAAGAAGAAAAAGAAAAAAAAAACTAAAATAGAATAAATTGATCCAGAAAAAAAAAAAAATAAAATTCCTCGCAAAAATATAATAAAAAATATAAATCTTCAATCAAATAAATATTAATAATAATAAATACAACCATATAATATCCCCATAAAACCCCATCATACATCCCTTATACATAATTTAATAAAAATATTATTAAATTCAATAAAGCCAATATCAAATATTACAAATTTTCTCAATCAATATTATTTTTTAATATTACTCATTTCAAATAACAAATAAAAATATATTACTAATATCTAAAATCCTGCCCTTCAATTTCTTTATGTAATAAAAAATATCAATCAAACCTCACCAATAAAAAAAAAAAATCCCTCCAGTAAATAACAAAATTCGGCAAATAAAAATTCATCCTCAAATAAACGCATTGACATCATTGCTTTTTATTAATAAAAAAGACAGCATTATTAAACTACAAATGATTGTGTGTGTGTGTGTGAGTGTGTCTTGTAACCGTAGAATAAATGGGGAAAAAAAAAAAAAAAAAGAGCAGTCGTGTCTTTGGCCGCAGGGCCACGTGGCAAGCACTCAGTGGCCACTTTACGCACGCGAACGTCATTTAAACATAACAAACACACCGTTTGTATACGGTGTATTAATTCATTTCCCCTCTCACTCACATTCTCTATATCATATAATTTTATTCATCTATATAACTCTTATATTAAAACCCCTCCACTTTACATATCCATTTGTTATATTATATTTTTATATACACACAATATTCTTTTCTAGCGCAATTGCCATACATCAAATTTAAACAAAAACTTTTTCAATAATGCTATTACACATCATATACTTTTTCTAACTGTGTTGAATAACAAATTACTCAAGAATATGTACCCTTACCTTTAACCTAAATATCTATGTTTACAATACATCAAAAAAATAAATATATATGTATGTATAAATAAATAAAAATTAAATATTATTATAATTGTGAATATGAAAAAAATTGATAAAATATAATTTTTTTAGTCTGTTCATTTTATCATTACTTCGATGTTGGCTACATCCCCTGGTTCCTTTACTTTTCTCTCTCTCTCTTTCTTTCTCTTTCTTATGCTATCGTGAGGGGGTGAGGGCGGTGGAGGTTCTGGCCCCGTTGCACGACTATCATCGCTATATTTATTTGCGGAAACGAACGAGTTATAACGGCCGACCACCACCGCGTCTCGTATACGATTTTCGAATCGCCGCCGACCACGTCGTTCCGGCGCATTGCGATCCCCCGCTTCCGTCTTCTCTCTCTCTGTCTGTTTCTTTATATATAAATATACTATACCCCAACTTTTGTAAAACCCCCCCTGTGATATTCACAGAACAATCCTTCCCCTCGTCCAATGACACTTGTGTCTATGGTGTCAGACATTTTACCGGATGTCCTCATTTTTTTGACGTCTTGGAAAAATGTAACGAACAATTTTTATTTTTACTTATTCATTTGTTTAGTTAATTAGTTATTGAATTTACATTTTTAGTTATTTATTTATTTATTTATTTATTTATTTAGCTATTGAATTTTTATTATTACTAATTAGTTTATTTATTTATTTATTTATTTATTCATTTAGTTAGCTATTGAATATTTAATTTTACTGATTAGTTTAATTATTTGTTTAGTTAATGATTGAATTTTTATTAATACTAATTAGTTTATTCATTTATTTATTTATTTATTTATTTGGCCTATTGTGATTTTTATTATTAGTAATTAATTAATTTATTTATTTACTTAGTTATTGAATTTTTATTTTTACTTATTCATTTATTTATTTATTTATTTATTTATTTATTTAGCTATTGAATTTTTATTATTACTAATTAGTTTATTTATTTATTTATTTAGTTAGTTATTGAATTTTTCTCTTCACTTATTCATTTATTCATTTATTCATTTAATTAATTAGTTATTGAATTTTTATTTTTACTTATTCATTTATTTATTTATTTATTTATTTGGCCTATTGGGATTTTTATTATTACTAATTAATTTATTTATTTATTTACTTAGTTATTGAATTTTTATTTTTACTTATTCATTTATTTATTTATTTATTTATTTAGCTAGTTATTGAATTTTTCTTTTTACTTACACATTCATTTATTTATTTATTTAGTTAATTAGTTATTGAATTTTTATTTTTACTTATTCATTTATTTATTTAGCTATTGAATTTTTATTATTACTAATTAGTTTATTTATTTATTTACTTAGTTATTGAATTATTATTCTTACTCATTCATTTATTTATTTATTTATTTAATTATTTATTTATTTATTTAGCTAGTTATTGAATTTTTCTTTTTACTTATTTATTTATTCATTTATTTATTTATTTATTTATTTATTTATTTAGTTATTGAATTTTTATTATTATTAATTAGTTTATTCATTTATTGAGTTAGTTATTGCATTTTCATTATTACTTATTAGTTTATTTATTTATTTAGTTATTGAAATTTTTTTTTTTTCCCTTTTATTAAATATTTAGTGATTGCCACGGCGAGGAATAATGATTTAAGTTGACATTTATAATTATTGTTCACGCGAGTAATTTGTAAAAGAGAAAGTACACAAGAGGATATTAAACAGAGAAAGAGGGAAAATTAATGAATAAATAAATAAATAAATAAATAAATATTGTACGAGAGCGTTCACCAGCCGGACGTGAACAATTAAGCGACATTGGCGCCACGCGTTCATTTTTCTCGTGTGTATTTACATATATGTATGTACATTTACACTTATATATTAACACAAATAATAAATAGAATTGTAGAATTATTTCGGATGGCATTTGATAATTACTAAAAAATTAATTCATCTTTATTGAATGGCAATAATTAAAATGCATCAGAATAAATAGAATGATGATTTTATATTATTTAAATATTTAAAAATATATATTTGTATTAATACACAATCATTTATGTATTTATTTATTTATTTATTAGCCACTATGAGTTTTCAAAGTGAGATAAAAAAATTGTTTTGAATATTTTTTGATGCGTTTGGAACAAACGTCATTTGAAAACATATACAAAACCTGAATGTGTTCTCAAGCATTCACTACGACTACAACAATAAATTTTATGACTATAAACATTTACATTGGCGCCATTGAAATTTTGTGACATCGTCTCACACTTAAAGATCACGAATCCAAAGCTTTATACATGTATAACAAATAAACTAGTAATATTACAACGATTTCCATACTCACATTTCAATTTTCCATCGTAATAAAAATCATTTACACCATAGAATAATAATAAAAATTAATTTTACACAATAATTGTTCTTCCAAAAAATATAATATCAATACCATTCCAGTATTATTAACAATAATAAATAAAAGAAATTAATAACGTAATTATAATGAATATATTTTTTATTCATCAATTTAATTAATAATTTTTTTTTTTCTTGAAATTAAACTCACCGGGCTCTGCAAATGTAATTATTTCCGATGTTCTCGCATAAAAGTCATCCATCTCAATGTCCGTAGTTCTATCATCGTCATAACCACCACCATCACCACCACCACCACCACCATTGAAGCTCTCGGTGGATGTCGCGCCCTCGGTCATCGACTCCTCAGATTGATCAACATTTCTGTATGAATATTCATCGCCGGCATAAAAAAATTCACCATATTCATCCACGTGTTGACGTCTATCATGAATTGTATCACGTGAATCAGTTGGACCAGATGGTTGTGCCTCAGCACGATAAATTGTTTCCAATGCAAGATGTCGTGGCACTTGTGCCAGGGTTTTATTAACGTCTGGTGGTCGACGTAATCCAAGTTTAGTAAGTATCTGATGTTTAATTGCTTCAAGACGTAAATCATCTGGGCTTGGACCAATTTCTTTACGATGAATTGTATGAATATGTTGATGTGGACAACCAGGACATGTACGATGATGATGTCCACCACCATTTGCTTGACGTCCAAGTGCACAATTAGGCAAAGCTATCAACCATGTAACGAGAAGCACGAGGAATAGAGGAAGTCTGCAATATGTGCTATCACTTTTACGTGAATATTTTTTAAATCCACGTGACAATAAATGGAGGTGATGACGTTTTTTATATTCGTCGTATGCCTCCAATTGTCTTCTCATTGATGTACTTAACTCGTGCATCTCGACGGAGAGTCACCTCCGTATTCTTCGTCGTTTTTGGTGCCACCCTCGCACCAATTTATTAATATTATTATCCTTATTAATTTGTTTATTGTCCACCTGTTTAATTGTTTTATTATTGATATTATTAATTTTGGTAATTGTATCCACGTTATTTTTCTCTTTCGTCTTTTCACTATTAAATTTGGACGTTGCTGTGACAATTGTAACGACAACGACGTTGAAGACGTTCGTGGACGATGACGGGGAAAAGGCATCATCGCCTAAACACCCCATTACCAACGACTCACGGCCTTTATTTGGCTTGTTCTTTTGCCTTCCTGATTCCACTGCACGGCCATTCGCCAAATAAATTCCACAATTGTAAATAATTATTTATTCTTTATCACCCAAAGGTGCAAAATATGCAATTATAAACCACCAGTCTTTATTTTCTTAGGCAGTTGAATATATTATTTTATTCATACCTTTTTTTTTTTTCCTCTAAATTTTATTTATTCCATTCAATCAATCTATTTATTTTACTTATTTGTCTTTTATCTTTTCCTATTTATTTAATTTTTTTTTTTTGTTTGTTTGTTTATTGTTTCGTTTATTTCTATGCAAAGAATTTTTATCTACGAAATATTCAACGTTCCCTAAGGCCGACGTGACTTCCTTGGACACTTCCTGCGACTTCCTAAGGCTTCACTACCTGCCCTAACACCCGAACTATGCAGCATTTAAAAAAGCCTGAGTGACTCCCGCGTGCCGGGGTTCGTTCTCCACCGGGGGAAAGACACCGGGTCAATTGTACCACGGCGTCTTTTATACTTTTACAATTTAATATAATACAAACATTTATATACTCGAAATACTTTCAATATTACAAATTTCTTTGATAAATCACCAACACTCTGGATATAAATCCCAGACAAATCCACATTATTAATCTATCTGGCAGAGACATCTACCAATACCATAATCCAAAAAACCAATCAACAAAAATTATTATAAAAAAAAAATCAAACCATTTAAATTTATATTCATTTAATTTTGTAATTTTTTCTTTTTTTTTTTTTTTTATTAATTCATCAACTTGGCACTTGAGGTGGGAAACAAAATATTTTTCTTTTGATTAATAATTTCGTCGGTCCCTCTAACACAAACCCCTTTTGCTCTTCACCCCAATTAATTAATTCAAATTCCTTTTTCTCTTGTAATTTTTCTTTTTATTTTCTTCCTATTCCTCGTTATTATTTTCCTTTTCTCCAAATCGTTTTTTCCACAAACGTGGAAAGGACACTCTTATAATTTCTAAACCGAAGCACGCTTCTCAGAGGCGCGCCGGACACTGAAGGGGGCAACCACCACCACAATCCACCCACCCACGACGATATAGGTTGTAAGCTAGCTAGCTAGTAGCTTCGACGCTGTCTGCTTTTGCTCCTTCTTTCACTCAACACACCACACAATCACATTTACTCTCTTTCGCTTTTTCCCTCTCCACCCACACACCGTTCACTCTTTCTATGTTACTCCCTCTCTGCATTACAATCCAAGTCTCTCACTCCCTCACTTGTAACCAACTATTTCACTCTATCTCAAAGTTTCTGTCGGTTACATTCGAAGTGAACAACTCGCCTCGATAAACCTGCAATGAGAAATAAAATAAATATAAATATAAATAAATATTAAAAACCGGAAAAATAAATATCAATTATTAATTTTGTATAGAAGAAAATTAAGAAAATTAAGAAAAACAAAAAAAAGAATTAATAAAAGGGTTTATGATAAATAAATAAATTTTTATAGAGACATTTTAATAAATTTTTTTTTCGACTTCAATTTTTCTTATTTTTTTTTTTTTTGTGTGTATAGAATTTTGGCATTTAGTTTTATCTTAGTTGCAGGATTTATCATGCAATAGTGAAGCTTTTATGTTGTATAGCGCATTAGGGGTGCACATATATGCATTTTTGATTGCGCTCGGCGCAGGCGTCCACACATAAATGTGATATTGTGGAGGGCGACGACGCGTATACGCGACGAGCAAGAAGAGATGTCATGTGAGAGAGGATATCAAAAATACGAGTAAAAGATAATAAGAAAAGAAAAGAAAAGAAAAAAAAACTAGAGAAATGTGATGAAATAAACCGTGAAAAATTGCGCAAAATTTCAAATTATTTTACAATTATTTATCAATCGAATGATATTAAATAATGAAAAAATTATTAATGCAAAAAAAAACAATAATTTATACTCCAAAAAATAAATTAATATAAAAATCATTTGAATAATGTGAAAATAATTTGTATTTATATAAATATATAAATATTTAAATAATAATTATTATCTGAATTAATAAGGATAATTAATGAATGCATTTGGCAATAATAAAAAAAATTTTTAAATACATTTTTTAATTTAAATCAAGTGTATAAAATTGCGCCACGTGGTATAATTTTTTATCTCACACACATTAGCCAATATTGAATTAAATCCCTTTAAAAAAATCCTCATTCTCATTTCATAATTCTCCAATTAATTTAATTATTAAAAAACAATGAATGATTCATCAAACCTATTTTTTAAATCACCAATAAATACCCCCAAATGAACAGCCATAATTTAACATAACAATAAAAAAGTGTGTGATAATCAAAATAATGTAAACAGACGCTAAAAAAAAAATGTTCATTCAAATGTAATTATATTAAAAAATAAATAAATATAAATATTTTGAAATTTAGACGAGGCTGCATCGAATAAATGTAAAAGAGTTAGAATATACGAAAAGAAGAAATAGGAGGGGCTGGTTAAAAGAGGAAAAGAGGGAGTGAGACAAGTGTAGCCGTAAGCATATTGATCAGAAGACAGTAGTTGGCGAAATGCCACGTGGTGATGCTGTGCAAAAGGAGGTGCTGGCCTCTCCTCCTATTATGAGCCAAGGCTTCCATCTTCGTTCCCTTCACTTTACTTATTCGATCTTTCTTTTTTACATATATGTATGTATATCTTTATATACATCAAGTGGCAATAAAACAAGCCTTTTCTTCTGTCTCCATTTGCGTTTATTCCATCATTCTTTTGCCTCTGCGGCGCCTTTTTTTACCGTCTTCACGGAAGAAATAATACACTATTAAGTATATGTATAAGCACTCCCGCGCTTTCAATTAATATGTTCAGGGATCCACCGTGTGTCACTTGGATTTTTCTCACCGTTATCCCATGAGTAATAATAATACACAGCGAACATACCTCAGGTTATACGCGTGTTTGTATTTATGTACATGAACACACGATTATTTCTGAGGTGGAGAGACCACACGGAAGAAGAACACAAAACCTTGAGAAAATATTTCAAACTGAATTATAATAAAACGATAAAGAGACAAAAAAAAAATAAGAAGAGGAAAAATAAATAAATAAATAAATAAATAAATAAAAATAGAAAATTAAAAATTGTTTTAATGGAAATAAGAGAACGGACGAAACGAGAAGGTCAGGTGTCGTCTTGGGTGGCTACCGGTTCTTGGGATGTGAAAGATATTTCTTCTCTTCTTCTTCTTTATTTTGTCTTTTTTTTTTTTATTTATTTATTTATTTATTTTTTTATTTGTTATTTAAAACTCACGTTTCTCTGCTCGAACGAATGCCGCATTGGGAGATACAGATGATAATGCAGATAACTTTTGAATAATTCGAAGAATGCTCTTGCACCACTGTCAGTATATATGGAAAAGAAAATGTAAAATGATTGTTCATCGATAATAAAGAAAATTTTTAGTTGTAGAAAATTATTTATCAGTGAAATATTTCTGTACGATAGATAGAGCAACACATTGCTCTAAGTAATAACGATGTGAAGAAGTAAAATATATCTATAATAATTATTTTTCTATGGTATTTTTTGTTTGAGGAAAAAAAAAAAAAAGCCCCACGTGAATGAGAAATTTTGGCATTTAATAAAAATTGTATTCAATTGTTATCAAAATTTTTTTTTTCCAGTTAAATTTTTATGTTTATATGGTTGTTGTTTAAATAAAATATAGGGGAAAAAATGGATAATGTGGAAAAATTAAAAATTGTAAAAGAAGCGGTGAAAACTTATGAAAATTTTCCGAAGAATGGAATAATATATAAGGATATTTTTGGAATATTTCAAAATGTTACAGCAATGCGTGCTATGAATGATTTATTAATTGATCATGTTAAGCATATGGATGTGGATGTTATTGTGGGTTTGGATTCACGGGGATTTTTATTGGGTCCACTTATCAGTGTTGCACTTAATAAACCATTTGTGCCAATTAGAAAAAAGGGAAAATTGCCTGGTAATGTCAAACGAGAAAATTATAAACTTGAATATGGCGAGGTTTGTATCAATTTATTGTATTCATTTATAATTTTTTTTTTTTTCTCTTTTCTCATTCAATAAACAAATGATATATTTATTATTATATACTATTATTTTCGAAGGCAACATTTGAAATTCAAATAGAGAGCATTAGTGGTGGAAAAAAAGTCTTAATCGTCGATGATTTATTAGCGACTGGAGGTGAAGAAAAATAAATTAATTAATTATTCTATTTGTACAAAGTATAAAAATAAGGAAAAAATAATTTATAATATTTAATTTTGCAGGAACAATGGCAGCTGCAATTAAATTAATAAAATCAACTGGTGCTGATGTTGTGGAATGTCTTGTAATTATGGAAATAAGTTCACTTAATGGACGTGCCAAATTGGGTGTTCCTGCATATTCTTTCATTCAATATGATTGATTTCTAATTTTTAATTTTAATAATGCCAAATAATTATTTCGTTCATTCAATCTATTACCAAGAAATATCGTAATATCTCAGGGTTGAATATTAATTAACGAAACATTCCAAATAATTTTTATACGAAACATGAAAAGATTAAAAAAGTGAAAAAATAATTTTGTAAATACTATATACAAGCTAATTTTTATAACATTAATGGACGTTTCTTTTATCTTTGCTTTAGAATGTAAAAAATATTGTCATGATAATTGCCATGATTGAATATTTAAATGGATTTTATAAATGAAAATACCTTTTTATGATTCACTTCGTTCTTTTTCTGTGTGAAAAACATTTTGTTTTTTTCTTCTTAATATTTCTATTATCACATTTAATTCATCTTCGTTTCCTTATGGATTTCAAAAATGTTTGCACTTCTCCAACGAGATTTTGTACGTCATTTCGCAATTTCCGACATGAACTTATTCTCGATCGAGTTGGTGTTCTCGCACACGATTTTTTACACGGTGAAATTACTTCCACTGAAGTTGATGGAAATTCATAATTAAATTTTTTACGCTCATGAGCCAAGCTCAATTTGGCTACTTGAATTTCCTCCTTATAACATTTATTTAATGCTGAAAGAATCAAGATGAAAAAAAATAAATAAAAATACAGATTGATTAAAAAAATATAATTTCATTAGAAAATATTTAAAAAAATATATATTTTCAAACCTTTGAGTCGATTTTGATGAATTTGTTTAGCAAAATTTTCGCTCTCCTCACGAAGTCGTTTCTCTTCAGCAATTTTAGCAGCTTCACGTCGTTTCTCAATTAAAATTGCTTCCTCTTCTTTCAATCTCTCCAATTCCGCCAATTGCTTTTGATTTTCAAGCACAAATTTCGGATATTCTGTCATTAAAATTGGCGGATAAGGACCATTCGACGGCAAAGTACAATAATTCTCCCTGAAAATCCATAATACAATCAAATATTTCAAATATGAAAATAAAAATAAATAAAAAAAAAATTTATTTGTCTCATACCTAAAGTATTGTGATGGATGATTTTTTTCAGACAAGTCACTTTCAATACGACGTGCTACTCTCATAATTTGCCTAATAGAAACTTGTCCCGGTTGCCCAAAAAACTTTTCAATCTCTTCTTTACTCTTCAATAACGATAAAACTGTTTCTTTTGAACAAACATTATAAGCCACAACATATAATAATAACATCCATGGCTTTTGATAAGTAAATAAATGATCCCAAAGAGTGAGCCATTCATTACCGGACAATACTTCGCTCATTGTCGTTCTCAAAAGTGGCCAAGCATAATGAGTTGATGTAATATCATAATCAGCATAAAATTTCAACAATAATGGATCAACTTCCATTAAAATATTTTCAATAATTCCAAGAACATTTAACGGTGGAAACGGATGATATTCAAACCATTGTTGACAAAAATTCCATAATATCATTAGTGAAGCTTCGAATGCCGACAGTGCGTCTCTTCGGAAGACAACGACAAATGGAAAAATAAGTTCAGGAAGAAATTGACATTGTTCCAATATTGGACACAGCTGAATAAGTCTCTCAATAGTCAATGAAAGTAATGATGCTTTTGTTTTATCAGCCAATTGATAATTCATTAAATATTTCGACTTGCCATCTGTTGAAATTTTGCTATTTAACGCTGCAGATGCTTTTCTATTGCCGGGCAATTCCAAAATCATTCGCCAAATAATAGAACGATAACGTTGAGGATATACACCGAATTCTTGGAGTATTGGAATAAGTCGAGGTATTGGTAATGAATCTTTCATTGCTTTTTCAATACATTCTAAATGTTCACTAGCATCATGAGCTTTTAGATGTGAAGTTCCAAATTGTAATATTACTTTTTCAGGCTGAACATTAATTAATCGATCAATTCCACTGATGATCAATGATCCATCAAATAAAATTGATGCAATCCATTGACCACGTGGTGATACAACAATTTTTCGGATACCTGTGAGAGGGTGTTCTGGTGTCTCAATAAAACATGCTTTATTCAAATTCAAAAACATTACTTTTCCATCTTCAAATAAAATTGAAATAATTTTACTTGCTCCAGCGTCCAATGATTCAGGAACAATTGCAAGTCTTCTAGCACCACTGGATATTTCTGGTAATGTAAAACTCTTTAATAATTTCCATGATTTTGTTTCCAATACAATAATTTTTTTTTTCGCACCACAAATGATTAATGCACCTCCATTTTTTGTAAATGCAAAATCTTTAACATTTCGTAATTTATGATCGCATAAACAAACTCTCACATCAAAATCAAATTGTTCAAATAACCAAGCTTGCATTGTATCATTTTCATATAATACCACAATTATTCCTGATGATGAAAATATTGCTTTTTTAATACGACTTTTATTATTCTCCAATCGTAATTGATGAACTTTCATACATGATTTTAAATCCCAAACAATTGCATCTTTTTGTGATGCAGTTAAGCAATAATGTTTATAAAAACTCACGGAAGTCGGTGGTAATTTGTGGCCTTCCAATTGACAAAAATCATTAGTAGCATTGGTAGCGAACTTTATTATTTGTATCTCCGATGATGTAAGTCCAATAATAACTTCAAACTTGTTGAGAGGATTGAATGCAACAAATGTTGATTGTCCAATAAAGCCAAGAATTTGATAATGCCATACATTATAAATTAATTCAAGTAGATAAGCAATTCCTCGTGCATCAATAGCAAATAATCGTTTTTCAGTCTCATTAAAGCAAATATGTAAAAAGTTTACTCGCCGAAAACATTTTGTTGGTGGTTTTTCAGGTTCAAGTCGATAAATATCTCGGGCGAATTTTGATAATTTATTTCGTGTTACCGGCATTATGCCACAATTTATCATTAAATACGTTTAATTAATAATAAATATTTCACAATTAATGGCAATCAGTAACGAAATGATAAATAATTTACACAGCTTGTTCAATCGCAATTCCATACCTTGGTTTTGAGGTTAGGTTTTTGTTTGGGGGACGCTTCCGGGCTCGCACATTTACCGGTAATTATTTTTTTTTTTTTTTTCTGAAAAACAAAAGAAAATGCGCGCCATTTTCCAGGCGGGAAAAGCAATTAAATTGAAATATAATTTTACAATCATTGATAAAAAGAAAAATTTACATTTATTTCAAACAGCAAAAGCCATAAATAACAATACAAATTTTTTTTAGTATTATTAAACTAAACATTCCTTCAATTATCCAATAAATTTTCAGACTAGAAGTTTTATAATACAAATTAATAATTGTCATGGTAAAAATCATGAATACTTACAACACACTAAATAATTATTTAACCTAAATATTAATTCGCCATTAGAAAATTTTTTTTATCAAAATACAGAATCACAAAAAAATATAATTCCAATTTAAATCGAATCATAGAGAAAAAATAATGAAGAAAAATAAATCTTGATTAGATTTATGACGAATTCACAGCTCTGGGGATATACTTTTTATTATTAACAACTGGTATTGGAATAGCATGTATGTTGGGTCTCAATGGAAAACGTTTACCAGCAATATCAATTTCATAACAAGCCAAAGGATCCATAATATAATCAACAGTTACAGTTTTAATATCATCATTTGGTCGACTGATAAATCCAAGACCAACAAGTTTATCCAATGCAAATCCATAACCTGCTGACGTAATTGTACCAACATAATCACCATTACGATAAACAGGTTCACCTCCCCATGCCCAAACATCTTGATTTAAATCCAAATCATCAAGTACAAACAAAACTAATCGTTTATTAATACCATTATCTTTCTGAATTTGAAGCGCAGACTTGCCAATAAAATTTTTCTTATCCAAATTCACTGTATAATTACAACCAGCTTCATATGGCGTGATAAATGGCGTTAATTCTTCAGCCCAAAATGGAATAAAACGTTCAATTCTCATGAATCTTTGTGTTAATACACCAACATCACGTACACCATAATCCTTACCAACCTTAATTAATCGTGAATAAACATGTAATGCATATTCAGATGGTATATAAAGACAATAACCCGGCTCACCAGTGTGTGTAAATGACATGACCATCACGTCTGATGCATAGCCAATATTCATAAGTTTATAAATAAATGGTGACATATTTATATCTGAATTAGAAAGCTCTGATAGTAATGCTGTACTCTTTGGTCCAACTACATTGATCACTGTATAATTTGATGTGACATCATTGAGCCAAACTGAATGATCAATTGGTAAATGCTTTGACATCCATTGATATATTCGAGTTTGTTGTGATGTTGGTGATACCATAAAATAACTATTATCATATTGTCTGACTAGCATACAATCATTTTCATAACCACCACGTTCATTTTGCATTCCTGTTCGAGTTATTGTTCCAACTGGAATATCAGCATCATTACTGCACAATTTTTGTAAATAATCCGTGACTTCTTTCTTGTTTGACTGTTGATGAATAAATAATTATTTATTATTTAGATGAAAATTTAATTGATTTAAAGAAAGAATTATTTTTTTACCTTTATTTCAATCTTGCAGAATGAACTCATATCAATTATTCCAACACCTTCTTTGCACGCTTGATATTCTTCCTTCATAAAATCGAAGAATTTTGGTTTGTAAAAGCTTCCTGCAGGCATTTCAGGTTTTCGTTGATCTCTTCGATACGTCGAGTCAAAATATAATGGTCGTTCGTATGCCATTTTAATACCAAATATTGCACCACGCTCCTCTAAAACCGAATACAACGGTGAACATCTCAGTCTTCTTGCATACTTATATTCACACTGATGCGGATATAAAATTGCATAATTTCGTCCTACTACTTCTTTAATTCGTTGCTGAAGATACTGTCTATTATTGTGCAAATCTAAAAAACGTTGAACATTAAATGGCAATAATTCTTGTGTTGATTCACCATTTATTAACCATTCAGCAACTTGTTTTCCAATTCCACCAGCGGCTTGAAGTGAATTACCATTCATTCCAACAGCGACAAAATAATTTTTAACTTCTGGACTTTCGCCCAATATCCATCGACCATCAGGAGTAAAATTATCAGGACAATTATAAATATTCATATCACTGTCTTTTTGTAAATGTGGAATTCTTTTGATAATTTTATTCCAAAGTAAATTCCAATGACTATTATCAGTTGTTAAATTTTTCATCCAATCGCCAGATGGTACATTAGCGTTTTCAAATGCTAGTTTAGCATCATTTTCATACCATCCAGCCATCAGACCACCATCCCATTCTCTCATATAACAGGACGAATCATAATCACGTACAATTGGTAAATTTTCCGTTACATTTATTGGCAATGATTTTATAATAGCGTAAAAACGTTGTGCGGGATACGACGGTATTCTTACTGGTGGATTGCATTTAAGACCTAATTGTCGTGCCCACATACCAGCACAATTAATAAAATATTCGCACGATACAGTACCAAGATTTGTTGATACACTTTTAACTCGGCCATTTAACGTTTGAACTTCGTCTATTTGACAATTTTCAATGTATTTTGCACCACCATTTTGTGCTAATTGTGCTAAAACATCGCAAACAGCACTTGGATTGACAACGGCATCCTCTGGAACCCAAACAGCACCTTCAATATCATCAATATTCAAATGCGGATATAAATTTGATAATTCATGTTTGCTCAACATCTCACAATGCAAACCAGTTGGTACATTATATGCCATACGACGTTTAATAGCAACAACACGATCTTTAGTTTGTGCTAAATTTATACTGCCACATTGTTTCATTCCTATGTTATAACCCATGTCCTGCAATTGACGATAGAGTTTTATACTGTATGATATCACATTTTTATGAGCAATTGGCTTGAATAAACCAAGTAATCCTGAACCATAGCGTGATGTACCACTGCCAATACTGATAAAAATAATAAATTAAACAAATATGACAATAATTTCATCTTATTTACTATAATATTTAGGATTTTAAATATACCTATTTTGTTCTAGAATAAGAATATCTCTCCAACCATTGAGAACAAGATGATATGCTACGGAATTTGCAACAATTCCTGCACCAGCAATAACAATTTGTGATTGTGATGGCACCAATGTTGAAAAATTATTCGACATATAAACACCATTGTTATTTACTTTATGAATATTCCAAGTTTGATTATTAATTGTTGTCGAATATATTGATTCTTTAATTTTTCTACTTTTTTTATAGGTTAGAGTTTGATTATTCAACCCATTTTTCTTTATTGCATAATTATTTTTATATGACAATTGATGAAATTTATGTACACATTGAGATGACGAATTTCTCAACATTGATTAATATTGTTTGTTATTAATTTTTGATAAATTACATTGAATGCTTGTTGTCGCGCTGGTTTATTTATTTTGGTTGTTAGATTCAACACAAACATTCACATGTGCGATCATGTGTTTATATACCATGCATATTTGTAGATAAAAAATCATATAACTATGTACCTATGCATAATTACATACATATATTGTTGTTATATTTATAATTGTAATTGGAAAAATAAACAAAAATGTTAAATGTACCTTAAATAAATTAAATAAATTTAAATGATAATTATTTTGTTTTAAAATAAAAAATTCTGCTATTGTTATATTTTCAGAATTAAAATATTCTAAAGTATAATTCTTATTATAAATATATAGAAAAACATACGAATTAAAATTATTTATAATTGTCTTCTTTTGTTTAATATAGGTACATCATGAATATTAATTGCGTATTACGTTAAAATTTTATAGTTGTCATAATGATCATGTGAAATATTTCAATTCTATTTCAACACCAAATATCAATTTTTTTTTTTTTATTTTTTAGTTTATCATATCAAGAAATTATCATGAGTTATATTTTTCAAATTACTAATGCAATGTGGCCATTAATAATGAAAATTTGTACGCTTAAATTACTATGGATATTTCTATTTGTAATTATTTCAACGACGACTTTTCTCATGATTGTGGTGAATTGATAATAATTTTCTTTAATTAATTTATTAATAGTATAATATATTTTATATGACATAATATTAAATATAAATTAATATAATAATTTATCTTTCTCTTCTTAGTACAAAGGGCAGAAGAGTGAACTTAAAAAATATGTAAGATTTATAAAAACTGTATAATAAATATACTTTGTATTAATATATTTTTATTTTTAATTCAAGTACATGATGTTTTTTAATGGTATTTTATTATTGATTAGATTCTTGATGGGGATAAAATCGAAGATGATTTGAGGCCCGTTGAGGTTAATTATGATTAAAAAATAATAATCCAGTCTTTAATTCAATTATTGTATATTAAAATTATAAATGCTTGTTGATTTTTTTTTTATTTAGATTTGTAACAGTGTACACAGTCAATTACAGAGCCTTGCTGAGAATCTTTCAGAGAAAGATGAGCAAGTAATTATACATAAATAAAAATGCATTTGAAATATCAAATAAAAAATATTAACTATCAAATATGTACAAAAATTGATGAATTAATGATAAATTACAGCTTAAAAAATCTCAAAGTGATTTAAAATGCGCTGAAAAAGTTCTGGACTTCATTGAAAATAATAAAATATCATCTGTAACGCGTTATAAACAATTATTATCTGGTTTAAAAGACGATTTAGAAAAAATTGAATATGAGGTATATTTTTTTTCATCAAAGCATATATAAATATTTCTTTTAATTTTATTTCATTTTTGTATTAATTAAAGGTAAAAGAATTGCAAACAGGAATTACTGGTTTGTCTAAACAACGAGAACATTTAAAAACTGATATTTTACAGGTAAAAAATTCTATCAATTATTATTCATAAGAAAAACTTGAATGAAAAAAATAATTAAATATATAAAATTGATTATTTCAGCAACAAGAAGATTATCAGAAATTATTTAATGCATTTGCACGAGAATTTAATGTCGTAAATGATTCAATATTATCCAATCCTTTTTCAAATTTAAAAATTGGAGGAAATCATTCTATGAACTATTATAAACCACAGTAAACTGAAACCATTATTCAGAGTCTATTAATCTTTTTTTTAAATAATTTTGTCTATGCATAATTATCCATAATTTCAGAAATCCTTTACATAATATTTTTATATAATTATTTTCAACTGTAAGTAAATAACCATGATAATTCTTTGGCATTTGTTTCAAATTAATATTAATTAATATTAATTTTCTGTAAGAATGTAAAATTCTTACATATAATTAATGTTCATATTATCTTCAATTTCCGACAATACTTTTGCTCTGCTAATTTTTCTCTTCAATATCATTTTTCGTCCTCTCAACGAAATAATTCCATTCGTCAGACTTTCAACTCGTCTTTTATATTGATCTCTCTTCTTCAATACTTGATGCAATTTACTTTTTAAATTCTCAATATTATCTTGACTGATACTTTCATGACTAGACAATGCAGCAGGTGTTGAGTTATCATCATTGTTCACATCTCTGCAAGTGTTTGAATGTCTCAATTCTTTGTTTCCTTCATTTGCTTCAGCATCTAGAAAAAAAAAACATTGAAATTAATATCCACATGATTTATAAAAATGACAAACTTTAAATAGAACTTGTTTTCCAGTAAATAAATTAATGTCCTCACCATCAGTGGAATAAAGTGTTTCTTCTAGTCTTATTATTTTATACTCCTTCAACGTTGGTGAATTAATTTCACACTGTTTCATTGATTCTTTCATCACCATTGTAACCTCCCTCTAAAACAAATTAATATATTAAATAACACAACATAAATAATCAATTGCACCTCCAGAAAATATAAATAACATTTTAAACTACAATTTGGAAATTTTTAATTATATTCTTACCTAAAAAATAGATAACTCAAATTGACAATTGTTCGCTTAAAAAATAGTCAATCTCCTTTAAAATTATCATCCAAATATTCCAAATCGATTTATTTACTGCCACAAAAATTAATATTTAATATTAATAATACATATAATCCAATTATTCACTTCATGAATAATAAATATTATCATAAACTGCAATTTTTATACTTTAATTTAAATTATTGTCTGAACAGTCATTAATTTATTCCAAATGCAAAAAAAAATCACAAACATTTTTTAAATCTACTACAAAATCAAATATACATAATAATTCTCTAATACTTCAATTAAAAACCAACATGCACTAATGAAAAAATATTCATCAATGAAAGTGAGTAAAATATTACCAGTCGATTATTTTTCATAATTCTATTCTACTTCCTCAAATTATTCATACTAATAAATTAATAATATAAATTCCAACATATAAACAAATTATTATTAACCAATAGTTATACATAAATCCATGCAAAAAAGTCTGATTACCATTAATAATTAAATGCCGCAAATGTGTAATCAAAATGGCGGCTCAATTGATTCACACATTGCACATCAGCTGATTGAGGTTATGTATTTTTTTTTCTCCCCTCCACTGTTAAAATTACGATGATCAGCTGTGATATTCCTTAAACGGACACCTGGGTTACATTATCAAAATAGATATATAACTAATTTACCGTCGTCTCGTCTTACCATTTAACAAAATTAAACAATAAATTTTACCGACACAATTAGAAAATGAACAACGCTATGAAGTCATTCAAGGACACATTGTCTACTGCCAAAAATGTTTTAATTCTTAGTGGAAGTGGTGTATCAGCTGAATCTGGTGTGCCAACATTTCGTGGAAGCGGTGGACTATGGAGAACATATCAAGCAACATATTTGGCTACACCTCAGGCATTTAAAGCAAATCCATCACTTGTATGGGAATTTTATGAATATCGACGTGATGTTGCGAGTAAAGTTCATCCAAATAAAGTATGTATATTTTTTAATTTAATTATAATTGTATTAATGTACGATTTACAAATTGATTTATTAATTTACAGGCACATGAAGCAATTGCAAATTTTGAAAAAAAATTGATAAAAGAAGGTAAAAATGTTACAATTGTAACACAAAATATCGATGGATTACATCAACGTGCTGGATCTAATAATGTTTTGGAACTTCATGGATCATTGTTTAAAACTCGATGCACTGAATGTGATAATATTGAGGTGAATCGCACAATACCAATTTGTCCAGCATTAGAAGGAAAATGGTTATTAATTTTTATCTATCAATATATAATTTTTTTTTTTTGTGATTAATTATATACTAGTAATCCTGTATATTTAAAATTATTCCATTAATTCTTGATATTATCTCACAGTGCACCCGACCCGGATGTGATGTCATCGGATATTCCAGTTGAAGAATTACCGAGATGCCAAAAAAATTCTTGCGGTGGATTATTGAGACCACACATTGTTTGGTTTGGTGAAAGTCTTGATGAAGAAATCCTTGACAAAGCTGGTATAATAAATATTAAATAAGAAATATTTCATATTATATTATTATTCAATTCTTTTAATTAAAGACATGTATATTATTGAATTATTTTAGAAAAAATAGTTGAGACATGTGATGCTTGTTTAATTGTTGGCACATCATCAATTATTTATCCAGCTGCTATGTTTGCACCAAGAGTAGCTGAACGCAGTGTTCCAGTCGCTGAATTTAATCTTGAAGACACGGAAGCAACGAAACATTTTCAGTAATTGATCGCAATATAATATATATATTTTTTTTATTTTTTTTAATATTTAATAACAATTTTTATTCTCGCAGATATCATTTCCGTGGACCATGTACAGTAACTGTAACTGAAGCTCTGACACTGTGATATATTTATAAATAATAATTAATTGCTCTCTTGCTGTGGTGAAAATCATTTTTGTTTTTGTTGGTGATTTACAAGAGTTTAAGTTGTTGTAGAGTATGGATATTATATCTTGTATATTAGAAGAAAAATATTAATAAATTGAAATTATTTATTATAATTGTGAAGTTCCATATTTAATAGGAAAAGTGGAGTGTCGAATAGTATAAATAATTTTTTTTATAACCTTTAAAGACTATAAATTATTCAACCATGTAGAATTTATTGATCAGTTCGAACATAAATAAAACGCGAAAATAATTTTAGGACAATACAATTTTAAATATTTTTATAATTAAACTTTCTTTCATTTGTCCATAGCGTACTAGGTTATGTTGATCTATTCCATTTATTAATTTGTTTTTTTTTTTTTGTTTATATATAGTATTATATATTTATTTATTTATTTATTTTCATTACTTTGTGGTGTGTGTCAATTGTTGACACAGTTTTTTTTATATATACTTTGATTGAAACAAAATCTATCACAGAATGAGAAATGGTCGAGGGTGTCTGCGAAAAAAAATTCGCAAATATTTATATTTTTCGCAATTATTACCATCACTTTCATATTTTATTTTTGATTTTAATCACCGAGTAATTAAACTCGAATAATCATGAGAATTTACAGTGCTATAAATCATCAATGAAAAATTGTGCCGAATATAAGTTTTTTCAATTCATCCAATGCTTAAAACATAAATATTGGAAAATATATTTAATTATTTATCTTCATTTTTTTTCTTTCTCTTCTTCATCATTTGAAATCATCTTTTATTTCTTCTCAAACATTCAACGTAAAATACCATCATATACCACCATAAATATGTATCTTTTTTTTTACATAAACACCACGTATACAATAATTTCAAATAATATTTACACATTTAAATACACTCTAGATTTATTAAACATTACATTAAATAATTTTCTCAATCTCTGATCTAAATGAAAAAAAAAAAAAGAAATTATATAAATCACCAAAAATCACAGATAAACAAATAATATATATAATAATCATACAAAATAAAAAAAAAACGAATTCACACTCGGCAATATAAAAAAAATTGAAAAGTTATATAATAAAAGAAATAATATAGTAAAAAACATTACACCCTTTATACTCTTCAATTACTTCGCAAAAATATTTCACGGTATTGTCGTGTATTATTGTATGACAACCAGAATGGAAGAACATTTTTTTCTGTCTTTTGATTGCACACATAAAAAGCGCCAAAAATAATTATATCAATTATACATATCGTATATACATATATAAATAAATTATAATCTATATAATTTCAGCTGCATATTTTTGTGCCTCTGTGTAGCGTATATAAAATAATAATATTCCCGCTTCAAAGGCATTTTGATTGTGTTTAAATTTAAATTAATGTGATATACACACAAAAATTCGTTTCTATTATGAAGTTAATAAAACTTCATGCATTAAATTTGCATCGACATTCCTCTCCCAATATAAAAAAAAAAAAAATATATAAACAAATAAATACAAATGTGCATACATATAAATACATTTCTTTTCTAAATCACTCTGGTGACCAATCATTGATTCATTTGTTTATCTTCTTTTATAAATACATAAAAAAAATAAAAATAAAAATAATATATTTATCGTATATCATTCAGAACTATTTTCTATTCCATCAAAAAAAAAAAAAAAATAAATACCAAATAAATTCCGGATTAAAACGGACGTTAAATCCCTTTTATCCATTGTATATAAAATATAAAATTAAACAATAACTGATCTTGATGCTGATGGTGTTGTTGTAGGATTATCAACAGTTGTTATCAATGATGAAAACGTTGATGTAATAGTTGTCATCAATGATGACGTTTGGGGTCCAATTGTCGTTGTAATATTTGGAATAATCGTTGAATTATTCCAGCAATATGGCATTATTTGTCCATGTTTGCATGAATTAACTGAGTCATTGTGAAAAATAATAAGATAAAGACCAGCTATTGCAGTGAATGCACCAGCTGCAAGTAATGCAATTGCTGGAATTTTTTTTGATGACAATAATGAACCTTCTTCCAATCTAAGATAGCATAAGGCTGGAAGAACGTATGCAAGTGGTACTGCAGCAAGTATACCATTCAATTCAAGAACAACGCCAAGACAATCTTCTGACATTGAAATTAAATAGGCCGTTGTTATTATTCCCATAGTTATCAATAAATGACGTCTGTCTGAGCCAGATATATAGACATCATGATTTTCCGTCTCGGTAGTTCCTTTTATTGCCGTCAATATAACCTAGAATAATTTGATAAAGTAAAGATGAGGATAGAAATTGAGATAAAAGTTAAAAAAGAAAAATAAGTTTAATGCAATTTTGCTTTAATGAATCTCTTTCAGGTACGATAAATTTTGAATAGACAACTTATGACCCAATTTTCATGTTTCTCTTGATATAAAATTAGTTTTTTTTTTTTTTTTATTAAAAGTGAAATATGCAACAGAAAATTAAGGAGAAATAAAAAAAGTTGATTTTACTTTGTGTATAAATTATTTTATAAATATTAACGTGAAAATTTGTATTAAATTCATTATAAGTTTATCACAACCTTGGGACATTCTGGCGTATTGACATTAAATATTATCAAATGGTTGTTAAAATTTTAATTTATATTCCTTCAAAAAATATATTTTTAAATTAACTCAAAGTTAATTGATGTTTAATATTTATTGATATTATGACTGAATTTTAGCCAGTAATTTTAATAAATTTAAAATTTATTCACACATTATCCAAGAACATGTCGTTGATGTTCATAATTTTCAAGGTGAATTTTATTAGAGAATTTAAATATAAATGAAAATGACAGAAAAAAATAATTTAAATTAATTCTGTTGAATAATTCAAGAATAATATTTCCAATTTTGTTTTCTTACCAATTTGAACTTATTTACTAGATAATTTAATTTTATTTTCATACGTATAATATTAAAGAAAGAAAATTGGATTGTTAAAGAAATAAAATAATTTATTTACCTCACGAGTAACGAAGCATTCAATGGGGAATGTGAGTAAAATTGTTCCACTAAACATAACTCTAGATAAATTCATCAGATCATCATCCCAACAATAATTTTCCATCAAATCACCTTGAACATAGCTCGTAAATGTGACATAACCAGCGATACCAAATGCTGCAGCAATAATAAATGAAGTAAATAAAGACCAGTGAGTTACAACATCCCATTTTTGTTGAGTTGCACGTTCAATTGAGCCATAAATAAGAAATGTATTATGATGGCACATAAATGCAAATGCCATTATTCCAATTGATGGTATAACACCTCGTATATTAGCAAAATCCCAACTATCATCTTTATCAGGTCTGAAAAAAAAAAGAAAAAGAAATTTATAAATTATAAAAACATAAAAATATCAAGAAATGAAAAGTAAAAAAAAAATTTTTTTTCTTTTCTTTTCATTCAATAAAAAATAAAACAAATGAATATATAATATTATAATGCACAAAAGTTTACTTACACAAGTGATGACATTGTTCCCATTCGTATGAAAATAGCAAGAAGAATAAATCCCACACAAACGAGAGAGAGAAAAGAAATTTTTGCAAGTCGTGCAACATTTCTGTATAGACAAAGTGGAATTGTGATACATAATGTTGCTAATAATATGACAACTTCTCGTTGAGCAAAAATATTACTCTCACTGATTCCAGTTACTCTAATTATTACTTTTGTCACTGTATCACCCACGACAATATTGTAAGATACCATCGCTGTAAATTATTTAAAATAACAAAAACAAAAATAAAATAAATAAAATAAATAAAGCTTGATAGTTAGAATTTAATAAAGAGGAAAAATAGTCTTGGGAATTTATGATGAAAAGAAAATTTTATTTACCTATGAAAGGATAGACAAATTGAAGTGCTGTTAAAATATAAAATCCAGGACGACCAAAGGATGCTCTCATTAATCCTTGATAACTCATTTCTCCACAAATATGTCCACTTCTCACCATTAAAATGAGAGAATAATCAGTGAGAATTGCGACTATAATCAGGAGGAATATTCCTAAACCAAATCCAGATTGATGAAGAGCATAAGGAATACCTGAAAAAAATTATAATTAATATTAAAACACAATTATTAATTATTTTATTTACTTATTATTATTTTTTTCTTTTAATATTTACCGATGACGCCACTGCCAATGATTGAATTAATAAAATTGAAACTCGCCAAAGGAAGACTTGTGAATTTTCCTGATTCCTCCTCATCCTCCTGTAATGTGACCCACATCCACAATTCTGAGTATAGATCTTTCACCACATCATCGTATCATATTGCATTATTGCACTATAGTTTTTATTTATTTTATTTCATTTCATTTTTTTTTTCTTTTTTTAATATATTATTTTCCTTCTTGTATTATTTTTTTATTTATTTATTTATTCATTTATTTATTTATTTATTTATTATATGCTTTGTACCTTTTTCTCTCAAGGTTTTTTTTTTTTTTTTCATTACAATTATAAATATATCGATGAACATTTATATAAATTACACTGTTTATCAAAAGTGCATTTTGTGCCTTGCAATTCAAACACAATCATTGTGCTTTTATATATAATAATATAACAAAAATAATTATAATAAAATTAAAAGAGTGTGTGTAATAAAGAAAAAAAAAATTGAATTAAATAAATAAATTAAATATTATTCAGCATTTTAAATAATTTACAACAATAAAATACTTTTGTTTTTTATTTCATGCACAGATGCACGATAAATTAAAATTGCAATTTATATTTTATTAATTATAATATTTTGAATTATTTATTTATTTATTATTTTCAATTATCACTGTATAAATTTTATAAATATACAGTGATATTGTATAAATGATTTGACTTAATTTAAATAAATGCAAAAGCAAAAGATCTGCACAGTAAAAAAAAAATGATCGTAGAATAAAATTAAAAAATAAAAGTAAAATAAAAAATTTTAATTCAACTGCATAAATTATATAATTAAATTAAAACAAACATATATATAAATATATTTATTATTTATATTTTTAAATTGAAGATTTTTAGGGGGCAATAGATAAAAAGCTGTTAAAATAAATCAGTGCATCAATTAAAGACAAAACAAAAAATAATTTGCATATTATCTTAATTAAGTGCACGTTTTTTGCAATCATGAAAAAAATAAATAAATAATTATACAAACGATTAATACACATTAATATAATAATAAACAAATAATAAAATTCGATGACTGCTTGGATGACTCTGATGACTTGACGATGATGACGAAAAAAAAAAAATAAATAAAATAAAATAAAATAAAATAATAATTTTTTACATATAGACATTTAATTCAATGCGAAAAATTATGTATAATAATTAATTAATATACCATCATACATATGTAGGTATGTCTATACATAATACATACAATTATATAAACAATATAAAATTATTTAAACATATTCATGAGAAGCCGCGAAGAGACAACGATTTATCTTACCCTAACGAGTTGTCTCATGTCGTCGTACGAGTCGTCAGTTCCCAAGCTGCCTCCCTGCCAAAATTTTGTTGATATGTTTGTGCGTGTGAGCGAAAAAAAAAATAGTAAGTGTATAGGAGACCAAAAAGAGAGAGAGAGAGAGATACACAAAGAAAAAACAATTTTAATACAATCAATAATTAAATTAGAACACGAAAACAAAAAAAAACATCAGACAATATTAAAAATAATTTTTTATTCTTTTGGTAAATTATTAATATATAAGTCACCCTCTCTTATTGTATAATCAAAAAAATTTGTGAATTTAATTCAAGTGCTTTACATATATATATATATTAATGTGTTATTTGTGATATAATAATTAAATTATCGCGAGATATTTTAATGAGGAAAAAATAAATAATAAATAAATATATTTATATCAGCAGAAATTTTTTTTTTTTTTTTTTTTTGTTGAATGGAAATTTTGGATTATTTATTATAGACAAAGGTAATTTTCCTAATGGAATTATTTGACGATTAGTAAAAAATTATTGCTTACTGATATATTGATAATCTTAATTGTGTTAATAATTTTTAATGTTCAATAATGTGAGATTATTAATTATATATATGTGAAGCATTGAAATGATTTTTGTTTATTATTATTTATTGTGTTTATAGATATGTATATATACGTTGTGGACTGTATATAAGTATTAATAATATGTTATTATAAACAGCTGGATAATGTGGAATAATTTCTATCGTTAATTATAACTACATAAATGTATTGTGAATAAAAAATTTAAATAAAATAAATTTATTAATCACTCATTAAATATTATTATTAATGGGAAATTATATTAACGACCATATGTTTGTAAGAATTATTATATCAAAGTGTTATTTATCATAATTGAATAATTGTTGTGATAAAAATTAGTGGAAATTTTTATTATTTTTTTTTTTCTCTTCCTAAAAATTTATTTTTGTTATCTAAATTTTTTTTCATTCAGTGAAATAACAAAACAACCTGTTATATACGAGTATAATACATTGATACAAGTGTAGATATAGATAAAAATAATTATTTTAATTATATAAATAATAAAAAAAATAGTTAGATTAATTTTATAATAAATATACATAATTTTTTATTTTAATTTAATTTTTATTATTTACTTACATCTTCAAAATTTTTTCTCGCATCCAAAATATAACTCTTCTCATCGACACTTCGATTTGACGTTTCCTGCGCCATTATTTATGGGATGAGACTCCAAGAAATGAAAAAAAAAAAAAAAAAGAAAAATATTTTTTGTTAAATTTTCTTAAAGAGAAAATAAAAACAAAAAAATAAATCCTTTATGTAATCTCAACTGTCACAAATAAATTAAAAAGACAAAAATTATAACTGACGTTTCTGAATAAATTGCAATGTATAAACAAAGTATTTAAATAGCACGTGAAAATTAAAATACAAAACTATTAAATAGAAAACAATATCTATAAATTTTTTTTTTTATCTTTCGTTGTCATAAATCACAAGTTTAATAAATTAACATGAAAGTGTGGGCAAAATAAAATGAGATGCTCATGCCCTTTTTAGTATTTATTGATTGAAAAGGTAGACGTCGTTTCGGGCTGGGTCTGAAGCAAATATTCACATAACATGTCTCTTCTTCAACCTGTCCTGACCACTAACTGATCTGGAATTATGGAATATATTCCTCCATCAACCACCATCTCCAACATTTATGCACATGCGCAAGTACCCTACCATTCATTTCTCTTTTCTATAAATTTATTCTGTACATACTTATGTATTAAATATTTATTAATGTTTAAAATACATAATGAAATTCTATGTCTCTAAAAATATATTATTCAATTAATATCCATGTAAATTTTATTTGATAGAAATTATTGATATAATTTTTTTTATTTAGGAATAAATTTTTTTTTCCACAGTTGAGATATTTATTTTTATTTTAGCTTTAATTTAAATCCCGCCAAAATATTATTTGTTTATTATTGATATAAATATTTTAGAGTTAATTTATCTGATGGAAATGTTTTTTTTTTTATTGATTAAGAATCAGTAAAAATTTTACTGATAAGACAATTATTTTTATTCTGATAATTTATATTATTATCTGAATACTTTGAAAGTATTGCTTGAAGGTTCAAACATAAACTGTGTGTTAGAACAATTTTTCCTAATTTTTTTCGATTTTATATTATAAAATAATCATCATTGTCAATTTGACAATTTTTAAATTTTCAGGTAATATTTTACTTTGAAATTTATTAAATTATTTCACAGATAAAAACTAATATTCATGATGAATTAAAGTGAATAATAAACTTAAATATTAAATATTCAAATTGTTTGTCCAGTTAAAAAATTAATTTCCAATCCAACAGCAAATAAATAAAATTTACAACTGCTGATTTTTAAGCAGATTTTTTTCTAAATAACTTTGATACATCTAATTAATACCGACTTTAATAATTTTATTATACATGTACTAAATTATATTATTCATTACCTGATAACTTTACATTACATATGTACATAAAAATTACAAAATTCACAAACGGTTTTCACAGAGAAAAAACATATACTCGTGGCAGTTAAATAATACGAATCGAATCTGATAAAAAAAATTTTTTTGCTTGACATTTTTATTTTTTCTCCCACCTTACTTATTTCACATATGTATATGATATGTAATACATAAGTATATTCAGTTGCATACATATCCATACATGTATAAATATAATGTATATATATTTTTTTTAGTTGAAAAAAAAACATGACGTCGTGGTCGTTGTAAAATAAATTTTGTACAGAACGTTATCATCAACAAAGACATATTTCATTGTAAATAGTTTGTATACAATGTACATTTGATTTGAAATAATAAATAAAAGGAAAATGAATAGCTTGGGATTGAGTTTAATTCTTAAAATGGGTTGTTTATGTTCAAAAGAAACAATTACAATTAATGCAAGAAAATACAGAGTGCTCGAGCCACTCGGTGAAGGGTAAATATAAATTTAAATATATTTATTAATTATCTAATGAAATCCACGTATATTATTATTTTATATTAGGTGGAATATATTGTAATAACGATTATATATCATGAAATAATTAATATGTACATATTATCATTGATTTATAATTATATTATAGTATTATTATCAAACCTAACCTCAAAATGGTTGCTTAAAAATTATTACAAGTGTGTAAATAAATGTTTTATTTTTTTCTAGGGGTTTCAGTACGGTTTATTTAGTTGAGGATACGTTGACACACAATAAATTTGCGATAAAAAAAATAATATGTCATAGTCCTGAAGATCAGCAAGCAGCATGTAAAGAAATTGAATATCATTCTATATTAAAGCATCCAAATATTATTGAATGTGTGGATTCAACACAAAAAGGCGTTGCTGATCCATTGATAAATGTTACAAGTGAAGTTTATTTGGTTCTACCATATTATCATGTAATAATAATTACCATTAATATAATCAAATAATTAAGATAAATATATGTTTATATATTTTTTAATTTTGGATGAATAATGATTTGATAATTTTAGAAAGGAACTCTGGCTCAAGAATTAGAGAGAAGAGCTAGAACAACATCATATTTTAGTCCACTTGATGTTTTAAATATTTTCCAACAAATATGCGAAGGAGTAAAAGTTTTTCATGAAGCCAAACCTGAACCTCTTGCACATCGTGATTTAAAAACTGCTAATATTGTTATTAGCAGTGGTTACACACCAGTTATAATGGATCTAGGTGAATAACTTAATTATAATTAACTTCATAATATTAAAAGTTGGAGCAATTGAATTTTATTAATATTAAATTTATTTCAGGATCTGTAACAAATGCAAGGGTAAAAGTTTGTGGTACTCAAGATGCTCAAAGTTTGCAAGATATTGCAGCAGAAAGGTGTTCTATGCCTTATAGAGCACCAGAATTATTCAATGTCGAAAGTTATTGTATGGTAGATGAAAGAACAGACATTTGGGTGAGTTTTATATTACGAAAAAAAAAAATTATTTTTGTAATTTTGCCAATTTCTTTATTTGTTTTTATAATTTACAGTCACTTGGATGTATTTTATACGCGTTGTGTTACTTCAAATCACCATTTGATGCAGTTTATGAACGAGGAGACAGTGTAGCTTTAGCTGTAATGAGTGCAAATATTACATTCGCTGAAAATACACCGTATAATGAGGTAAAAAATATTTTATAATATTTTTTTTTCTGTATTAATATTTTTTTTTTCTCTTATTTATAGGATATGCAAAATTTAATTTTATCAATGTTGAAGACAAATCCTATGGAGAGACCGTATATTTACAGTGTGATAGAAAATATTCACGACGTAATTAGTAATTTAGAGGGAAGAGTGTAAAACATAATGTCTGTTGAAAAAGACAAAAAACAAAGTACAGATTATCCAACAAGTATATTATTTTTTTTTATTTCCGGGAGAAATATTTTTAATATATCAGAAAATGCATTTTGAAAATTTTCAATTTTATCACAGTAATTATTTAGATTTATATATATATTTTTAATTATTTAGCTACAGTTTTTATTCACTTTTTCCACTTGTAAGAGACTGCTCTGTTCAAAATGCAAAGTATTTATCTTTTTTTATAGCAGAATAATATTATCAATTTTAAAGTTATAAGAAAAAAGAGAATTATTCTGAATTATGATCATTTAAATAATAGTAAATTGTATAAAATAGACAACAAAATCACAGAGAGCAATCTTTTTTTTTTTTTTTTATTTTAATGATAAATATGAATTTCTTTATGGAAAAATTAATTTGAAAAATTGTTATCATTTTAAATGATAAGATTTTTTTTTTTGTTTCTCTGTTGATCTCTTGTATTGAAAGCACGAGTATTTTTTATACATCAATAGCAAAAAAGAAAAAATAGTAAATGAAATTATAAATAAATACGTAAATGCCGACCAATCAAAGTAAAAATCGAAGTGCACTGAAATAAAAAATCACTTTTGGAAGCAATATTTATCAGGATAAAATGCAAAATTAACATATTATTAATGCATAATTATAATAAATTAGCAATTATTGCAGATAGATGCCCAATGTACCTCCAAATTTTATAGATTTTATTAATTGAGAATATAAACTATATATAAAAAAAGAAAAATGAAATACGTAAAGCAAATTTGTGAGTGTTAAATATACAATAATTTTTACAATATAATAATTATAAAATAAAAATATATGAATACATTCCCTGCTTAGATAGATTATTATAAATGCAGAAAATATTTTAATATATATATAAGGAAATAAAAAATAATGATTATTACAAATTCTTTATTTTTTTTTTATGGTTTATTACAAAATAATTTTGTATTTTCATAAATGGAAAAATATCTTCTGTGTTTTTTACTGTGGTTCATCATCTTTAATAAATATCGTACGATATGACACGTACTCCAAGTTGCTACGTCATCAAAACAATCTTGCCAACTGCATGAAAACCCCAGACATCAATTCTAATCGACAAAAAAAAATAATAAAAATCATTTAATACATTCAATGAACCAATAAATAAATTTTCCGTGGTATTAATAATCATATTAACTCCATTCTTTACAGTATATTCATGATATCAAAGAAGAGCTAACAATTAAAATATTACTCAAGCTAGTGAATTTTTCTCTATTAAATTCCACTTGAATAGTAACTTTTTTGTTTCACGAATCAGCGACGAGTTGTAAAAGTCGAACGACAGCACACACCAACACCACATCATTTCAAATCAGCAGCTTCGAATCAGTTTTTTCCGCGCGTGCGTTCGGAGTGGTTGCAATTTTAGACATTGTTGTTCATCATCAAAAATCATATCTCAATAAAATCACTCTAACATTTTTTTTTTTTAATTTTTACAACAACCAACAAAGAAAACATACCAAAGGCACTTTGTGTCATTAACCTAAAACAGGTGATAAGAGATATATTTTGTAAGTTTACTCTTCTATGTATCATAATTATTTTTATCACATGAAAATTCATTCGGCATTTTTTTTTTTCCTTTTCAACGCGCTTTCAATCGCCACTTTGTATTGCTTCAAATAATTTTCCAGCGTATGTTAAATTATTGAGGTTATGTACGTGCATAATATAAATTATTACTCTTATTCCCTTTTATATTAACCCTAAAAATATCCTTAATAAACAAATATATATATTCATGAGATTATTAACAAATTTATAACAAATAATCAATGAGTGTGTGACATAACCTCATTTTTTGGCGGTTGGTTTATAGAATCACTGGAAATCGATATATATTTGTGTACGTGCTTACCGGCACAATAATGACCTTCATTTTTAATTTGTTTATATTTTGTATGATGTACTTGAAAGATAATCTCTGTACATGTTATCAGCAATTTTATATCTAACCTCAAAATATATATTTCAACACAACCATCACATTTGAACTTTAATTTTTCTTATAATTTCTATTGAGGTGAAAATAACGTTAATGACATTAAATCTGTTATCATTTATAATTGAATTTTCATGTAAGTTTATATATTTATTCATTTATTTATTTATTTATTTATTTTTCAATGAATTATCAAATGATCGAGGTCATTTATTTACTTTTACAAGTCTCCCATAATTACGTGTACGTATATGAATAGTTAATCAAATCCCGGAAACAGAATCTATAATAACTTGTTATAAGGTATTTATTATCCCAACACATTGAGTACACAATTTAAATAAAATCCATTTCTTCATCAAAATTAATGATAAAATAAAATCCTAAATTTTTATACATTATTTGATAGAATAAAAATTAATAGAATAATTATTATCTATTTATTTTACGATAATTTGAGCTTGAAAAATAAAAATCATCGATAATTATTTATAAATAAAGTAGTTAATTGCATGCACTTTGTCAGGTAATTAATTTTAGAATCCAACAAGAGTTATTGATTTATTTATTTCCATCAACTCTTGGATAAAAATTGTTTCATTATCACTTCATTAATATCCTCAATTTGTTCATAAAAATAAATTCCCATTTAGTTTTTCTGTTACTTTGCAAACAATTATAATATTTCGCAATGTAAGATGAAACTCCTCTCAATAAACACTCGAGTTTAACTTATAAATTTAAATTAAAACTCTGACGAAGTTTTTTTTTTTTTTTTTTTTTTCAATGACGCAATCTATTTATTCCACTATTGTGTGCTCTTGAAAAATTTAAATACATATACGCATACAAATTGTGTCATACAAATGAATAAAATTGAATATGTAACTTAATTTGAAATACAATAGAATTATTGTTCTGCATGTAACTACGAAAAAAAAAAAAGAAAAGAAAAAAAATTATTATTCTTTCCTAAATCTAGTAACATCTCTCACTGCCAACTTCGATCAATCTGACGTTGACCCTGACCTTGTTATTTCTCGTATAACCAAGTGGCTCTTCAATATTTCCGAATATAAAAATCCATCTCAGAATATTTGCCTTAAAAATGGAAAAAAAATAAATAAATAATTTCATACTTTGCGTGCAACAAATGAACAACTTACAAAAACAATTTTACATTTATTAATTTCATTATTTATTTCAAATATACACACTATTTTTTATTCTTGCAAATTATATTAGATATCTAAATAACTCAAATTTATTTCATACTAAACAAATTACATTACATAAAAATAATTCATCCAAAAAAAAAAGAAAAAGAATATTTGAAATTTGTCTTAGAAATATTTAATTTAATTTTCTTAATTTAATAACTCTTTTATTTATTTATTTATTAATTATTATTTTATTTTCATTGACAGTTGGCCTTTAAATCTATAAGTGGATGGATTATCAATTGATATAAACGTCATCACCACGTGGTACATCGTTTTATCAATTGCCTTATTGATAATAGTAAAAATATCTTCAACGAATCGTATGATATCGTATACGCATATGCACTACTTTGTGTTTATTTTGTATACTGACATTATGTACATGATAATTAACATGCATGTAGATAGTAGTGTGGTGATCATTGGTTGTTATAAAAATTAAACTGGCTTAGTTTGTCATAAACAACCAAGCTAAAAGGTTTCTCGTGAATTATTCATTTTTGTGTGTTTTATCACTACATATTTCTATACATTTTCTTTTCTTTTTTTTTTTCTTTTTTCCATAATATTTTAATAATAAGTAAGTTGTTATATATTACTCTATTTGTTATTAATTTATTTATTTATTACTTTATATCATGAGTTACCATATGGTGATGCATAAACGATAATTATTTTTTTTTTTTAGTTATCCATTTTAGAGAAAGTATATGACAACTGAATTCATGCGTGTGAAAGTTTGAATGTTACAAGTGAAAGTAATGTAAAGTTATAAAAATACATTTGACCATTTTATAATATTAAATTAAAATTGCGCCATTGAGTAACTGTCAATTTTTTTTTTTCATAAGAGCAATTTTAATTTGAATTTTCAATTCAATTCATTAATGCTAAATGACTGGGTGATTGGAGAAAATATTTTATTGATGTCAATGAAACATTGAACTGAACACAGATTAATAATTAAAAATTATACAATTGTGAGACACGTGTGTATAGTTTTAAAAAAAATTTTTTTTGTATGATATTAATGTTTTATCTGCATTAACAATAGTTTTACCTTGACTCCACTGACTCGACTAGAAGAAAGTCACTTCAGGTTGTTGCCTGCATTTACGTATTGTGAACCGTCATCGAATGATGTTAATATTTTTACAAATGCAAGCACATTTCATCATTACTTTTACGTAATCGTTGACAATTGTTCACTTTAAATGCTTATTTCCATTTATTTTTTCTTTTTTCATTCTTGAATTTATTTACATTGAAACCATTTACATGCATTGACCTATAAAATTAAAATTCAGAATTTATTTTATCTTCATAGTCACCAATTTATGTTCTTAAATTTTATTATTAAGAATTTCCAAAACTTTCTCTTTTTTTTTTTTTCTAAACTTTTTCTTTCGTCTATTCATCTATGAAAGAAAAAAAAAACATTCTGGCCCTTGTTATTAAGCTAAATGTCATCAGCCAACAACGCAATTCATTATTTATACATGCACAATGAATTTAAAATATAAAAAAAAAAAACGTAAAAGCTAAAGCAAACGAATTGTTTCACAAAATTAATCAATGAATTTTTATTAATTAACAAAAACGTCAGACAATCTTAAATTCCATTATCATACATCATGAAATTAATTATTCAAATTTATTATTTCAGGATAATCGATAATGTCAGCAAAGGCAATTCGTGAAGCAACGGGAAAGGATTTGATTAATCGTAAGCTCGATAATGGTACAAAGGCAGCCAAATGTCGTTTTGTACCAATTGATGAGAATACCAATTGGAATACTATTGCTGATGAATATCCATGGCTAAATACTGAAAAGCTTGTGGTGAAGCCAGATCAGTTAATAAAACGACGTGGCAAACTTGGTTTAATAAAAGTTAATGCTGATCTTGCAACTGTTAAGCAATGGGTTAATGAACGAATGAATAAAAATCAAAAAGTGGAAAAAGCTACAGGAAAATTAAAGACATTTATTATTGAACCATTTATACCACATAAACAAGAGGAGGAAGCATACGTTTGTATTTATTCACATCGTACTGCTGATACTATTTTATTTTATCATGAAGGTGGTGTTGATATTGGTGATGTTGATGCCAAAGCATTTAAATTGGATGTACCCGTTGGCCAAGAATTACCTGATCGTGCCACAGTTATTAAAACACTTTTGACAAAAGTTTCGGATGAAAAGAAACAAACAATTGCTGAATTCATCGAGGCACTTTATAAACTTTATGTTAATCTTTATTTCACTTATCTTGAAATAAATCCATTGGTAGTAACGGATAATTCAATTTATATATTAGATCTTGCGGCGAAAATTGATACAACTGCAGATTTTATTTGTCGACCTGATTGGGGTGAAATTGATTATCCACCGCCATTTGGACGTGATGCATATCCAGAAGAGGCATATATCGCTGATTTAGATGCTAAATCTGGCGCAAGTTTAAAATTAACAATATTAAATCCAAATGGACGAATATGGACAATGGTAGCTGGTGGTGGTGCATCAGTTATTTATTCTGATACAATTTGTGATTTGGGTGGAGCAAATGAATTGGCTAATTATGGTGAATATTCTGGTGCACCAAGTGAACAACAAACTTATGAATATGCTAAAACATTATTGAGCTTAATGACAAAGGAAAAGCATACAGAAGGCAAAGTTTTAATTATTGGCGGTGGTATTGCTAATTTTACAAATGTTGCGGCAACATTTAAAGGAATTGTTAAAGCACTTCAACAATTTCAACCATTATTAGTTGAGCATAATATTAGTATATTTGTAAGACGTGCTGGGCCAAATTATCAAGAAGGTTTACGAATTATCCGTGAAGTTGGACGTCGTTTAGGTATTCCCGTTCATGTATTTGGTCCGGAAACACATATGACTGCAATTTGCGCAATGGCAATGGGTAAAAAACCAATACCTGATCCAGAAGCGCAAGAATTTTCAACTGCAAATTTCTTATTGCCATCTGGACAAGATGTTGGACCAACATCACCATCGGCATCAAGTTCAGCGGCATCAACACCGCCAACAGAGAGGCCAAAATTTAAATCAACTGATTCCGTTGACTCGTCCAATAGCCAACAATTATTTAGCAATACAACGCGCGCTATTATTTGGGGAATGCAAACAAGAGCAGTCCAAAGTATGTTGGACTTTGATTTTGTTTGTAGACGAAATGTTCCGTCCGTGGCCGCTGTTGTTTATCCATTTGTTGGCGATCATAAACAAAAATTTTATTGGGGTCACAAAGAAGTTCTTATACCAGTTTATAAACATATGAAAGACGCAATGGCCAAACATCAAGACGCTGATGTTATGGTAACATTTGCATCATTACGTTCGGCATATGAAAGCACTGTTGAAACATTACAATTCCCGCAAATACGTACAATTGCTATAATTGCCGAGGGAATACCAGAGAATATGACGCGTAAACTTATTTTAATGGCTCATGAAAAAAATGTAACGATAATTGGTCCAGCAACAGTTGGCGGTGTAAAACCCGGTTGTTTTAAAATTGGCAACACCGGTGGTATGATGGATAATATTCTTCACAGTAAACTTTATCGTCCCGGTTGTGTTGCATATGTTTCACGTTCCGGTGGAATGTCCAATGAGCTGAATAATATTATTTCAAAAGCATCTAACGGTGTATTGGAGGGTGTGGCTATTGGTGGCGATCGTTATCCAGGAACAAATTTTATGGATCATATAATGCGTTATCAAAATAATTCCGAGGCTAAATTAATTGTTTTATTGGGTGAAGTTGGTGGCGTTGAAGAATACGAGGTTTGCGAAGCATTAAAAAGCCATAAAATAACAAAACCTTTAGTTGCATGGTGTATTGGTACGTGCGCTTCTATGTTTAAATCTGAAGTACAATTCGGTCATGCTGGTTCAATTGCCCATAACAATTTAGAAACGGCATCGGCAAAAAATGCAGCATTAAGAGCAGCAGGCGCTTATGTACCAGACAGTTTTGATAATTTGGGCGATCTTATTGCTAATGTTTATCATGGATTAGTTAAAGATGGTATTGTTGTACCTGAGCCTGAAGTACCACCACCAACAGTGCCAATGGATTATTCATGGGCACGTGAATTAGGTTTAATTCGTAAACCTGCGTCATTCATGACGTCAATCTGCGACGAACGTGGACAGGAACTTTTATATGCGGGTATGCCAATTACTGAGGTATTAAAACAAAATGTAGGAATTGGTGGGGTTGTATCGTTGCTGTGGTTCCAACGTTGTTTACCACCAATATATTGTAAATTCTTGGAAATGTCATTGATGTTAACTGCCGATCATGGTCCAGCTGTTTCTGGTGCTCACAATACAATTGTTTGTGCGCGCGCTGGTAAAGATCTTGTTAGTTCACTTGTATCTGGATTATTGACAATTGGCGATCGTTTTGGTGGCGCATTAGACGGCGCTGCGAGAATGTTCTCCGAAGCATATGATGCTGGTCTTCATCCACAGGAATTTGTTAATAATACACGTAAAAAGGGAAAACTTATTATGGGAATTGGACATCGAGTAAAGAGCATTAATAATCCTGATATGCGAGTTAAGCTCATTAAGGAATATGTCTTGGAACATTTCCCAGCTAAACCATTGGTTGAATATGCATTGGAGGTTGAAAAAATTACTACAAGCAAAAAACCAAATCTTATTCTCAATGTTGATGGCATGATTGCGTGTGCGTTTGTCGATATGTTGAAAAATTCTGGTACATTTACGCGTGAGGAAGCACAAGAATATATTGAGATTGGAGCAATAAACAGTTTGTTTGTTCTTGGAAGAAGTATAGGATTTATTGGTGAGTAAAATGATGAAATAATTAATAATCATATTGAAGATAATTTCATTTTATTTTATTTATTTTATTTATTATTTTTTAGGACACTTTATGGATCAAAAGAGACTGAAACAAGGACTTTATCGGCATCCATGGGATGATATTTCGTATGTTTTACCGGAGCAGTACAATTAGGCAGTGAATTTAAGTAAAAAAAAAAAAAGAAACAAACATTCGCAGAACAGAAATTTACTCCTCATTTTATTTGTCATTTTTTTTTCTATTTTTTTTTTATTATAGTTCTGTTACTAATTCATTATATGTGTAGATATAAATGTTTGTTCTTCATTCTGAAAGAAAGCGTGAAAGAGAAATATTAGTAAATTGAAAACAATTATAGAAACAGTAAAAAATGCGTTAACTTTAATCAGAATTATTGAATAACAAAAACAGATTTTAGAAATGCACACTTGATGTAGAAAATTGTTGACGTTCCTTAGATGGAAAATAAGAATATGAACAATTGGAGAAATGTTTTGCTACGCACGTTATTCAATAATCAACTGATAAAATGAGAAATAATGAAATTTAATGGATAAAAAAATTTAGTGTGGACTTGATGTAAAATGAATCAATGAAATGTTGAATATTAGTGGATTTTATCATCGCCATGCACGCTCTCGTTTATGTGACGTTGCTTATGCAGATGAAGATTGATAACAATAGATTAAAATAATTGAAATAACAAAAGAAAAAAAAACAAAAAACTGCACGAATTTTTATGACATTTTTTTTTCTTTTCTCATTTCGACATTCCTGTTTAACTTCACAATTCCTTCTAATTTTTATTTCTTTTTGTAAAGTATCGTAGTATCTTTTTTATGTATTGTAATGATTTTTTATTATTTCTATATATTTTGGATACAAGAAAGAACTATACAGTAAATGAAATGAATAAAAAACAAGATCAAATGAATAGAAAATTATATTAATATGTTGGCACAAATGCAGTCATCGCGCTAATGATGAATATGAAAGCTGAATAAATTGCAGTTTATTCAGCAAAAAATATAACAGAATATGAGTGAAACGTTAATGAAAATAAATTTTCAAATGGTAAAAAGAGAGGTGTTTGTAAAGATTGCACAAGAAAAATAATCTATGAAAATAATTGATTGAAAATATAGTTATACACACATACAACGATTCAATGAGTGGGAATAAAGAGGAGAAAAAACGAAAAAATGATTTATTATCTCATGTACAATATTTATACATATAATTACTAATATCCAATGTGATTTGCACTGAAGAACAAAATTTTGAATTACATATTTATCGCAATATTATTTTTACTAAATTATTTTTCCCAGTATTTAATTATATTTTTGGCCAAGTATATCCTTATATACAAAAGATTATATATATTCATTATATACACTATATGTATAACACATATACATAAGTAAATTGTCCTGGATTAATTTATGAAAAATGAAACTTATTTCATTTAATTGTAGAGTTAAATTTTGCAAATCCATTTTTTTCGGCCATTTTATCTATTGAGATCGGTAATGCAGATCTCTACAAAAAATAAAATTTATACAGAATAATTTTTTTTAATATTATTACACTTTCCAACAACATATGTCATTACATATACGTATTTATCTCATATGTTAGTCATCTCATCAGTGTAGAGTTGATGATTGCAAATAACATTTTTCTCCATCCCATGTATGCATAGACGTAAAGTAATTCAATTACATTCAGTTTTAAATTAATCGTCATAGCTATATTCATCATCAACAATATTTGAGTTTCAACATTCAAAAAAAAATTTATAAACAAAGATAAAGTATGAATAATTAATGGTAAGTTTATTTATTTAATAATATAACCTTAAATTCACGAATCAACAAGTTTCCAGATTGAATTTCGCTACGTAATATTTTTTTATTGTTATAAAAAAAAAAAACATTTTTCGACATTTTTTTCATCATTATTCGTTGCCTTTATTGTTAAACATCATGCTCAATTATTAATAAAATGATTGAGCATAATTTAAATTTAATATTTAGATTACTCTGAAAAAGAAAAAAAAATTATATTTTACACCCACTTTCACCACTTTATTTTTAGAGAATATCTCGCATACATATCTGTTTATCCTATATGTATGATTCATTGTTTCTTTATGTTACACAAAGCATTTTATATTTAGAAATATTCAACACAACAATTGGAGGAATTAAAAACAAAAAATGGCTTGGACAAATTATCAAAAATTCTTGGCTTTATTTATGGTAATTACCGGATCATTCAACACCCTATCAGTCAAGTGAGTTTCTAATATTTATATTAATATTCATCCATCTATAAACAAATGTATACATGGATATTAATTTTATATAAAACAAATTTTTCAGATATGCAGATAGACAAGTTGTGAGTGGTGCAGATGGAGTACCAAGGCATTTTAATCATCCATTTATGCAATCGTCTTTTATGTTTGTTGGAGAAATGCTATGTTTTCTTGTCTTCAAACTAGCTTATGCTTATCTAAATCGTAAAAATGTAAGTTTAAACTCACATAATAAAATGATTATATCATCAAATTATTTTTTTTTTCTATTTCAATTTAATAAAATTTTAATATTGATGATTTTTTTTATCTTTCAGGATGGATCGGTGGACACCAATCAATTAACAAAAGGCTCAAGAAATTTTAATCCTCTTGTTTTATTTATTCCTGCATCATGCGACATGATTGCAACATCAATAATGTACGTGGGATTAAATCTCACGTACGCAAGTAGCTTTCAAATGTTACGTGGATCAGTAATTGTATTTACTGGAATATTGTCAATGGGTTTTTTGAATAGAAAATTTGGTGCACGTGAATGGAGTGGTATAACAATGGTTATTATTGGTTTAGCAATTGTTGGTGCTAGTGACTTAATGATGGGTAAAGAAACTACTTCAGACACTAATTCAATAATTACTGGTGATTTATTGATCATTTGTGCGCAGGTAAAGATGAAAAAAAAATTATAAAAATATGATAATTTAATTAAATCACAAAATTAATAAAATTATAATATAAATTTCAAAGGTTATAACATCTGTACAAATGGTGGTGGAAGAAAAATATGTTGCTGGTCAAGATATTCCAGCTCTTCAAGCTGTTGGATGGGAGGGAATATTTGGTTTTATTGGAATTTGTTTAGCAATGATTCCATTAAATTTTATTCATGCAAATCCGCCATTTGCTGATAATTCTCGTGGGACACTTGAAGCTACAGTCGATGCATTTATACAAATTGGAAACAGTGGTAGACTGTTTATGTCAATGATTGGTAATTATTACTTATATACATATTAAATATTATTTTAATTGATTATGATTATTTTATTTATTCATTTATTCATTTAGGAATAACATTGAGCATTGCTTTCTTTAATTTTGCTGGAATAAGTGTAACAAAAGAAATAAGTGCAACTACACGAATGATACTTGACAGTGTAAGAACAATTGTTATCTGGGCATTTTGTCTGGCGTTTCAATGGCAAGAATTTCATTATCTTCAAGTAAGAGGAATAAAGCAATGATAATTATTATTATTTGTTTTTTTTTCTCATTTAATTATGCTGTAATGGAATATTTTTATATTTAATTTATTCGTTTGTTTATTATAGCTCATAGGTTTTAATATTCTTATAATTGGCATGGCATGCTACAATAATGTAGTAATTCCACAGTTGATAAGAAAATGCCAATCTAGACTTGGACGCCATCGACCGCCGCGTAGTGATGAAGTCAGAGTAATAAACACGGCAGCAGATGAACATGATCCTGAACAGAATTAGATAAGAGATATTCTAGATAATTTATACAAAAAATTTCTTCGAAGATTAAATTTGATCTGACAAAATTCTTGAATTTTATTTAAAATAATAACGTACATATTTCACAATCAAATATATTTTAATTTAAATATATTGATGTGAATATTATCTTAATTTTTTATATAATTCAATTTTATTACATGGGATACGTTGAGAAATGATATTTAATAACATAATAGTTTTATACTGATAATTTTTATTCACAATTAAAATGAAATACGTTATTTCAACAGATAAATTGAAAATTACAGAGAATTGTGAATTAAATTTAATTATAATAATATAGTTAAAATTAATTGAATTACATGAAGAAGATTTATATTGTTTTATTGTTCTTCCAGATATTGTATTAAAAAAAAAAATGGTTTTTTTTGTAATGAGAATTCTCTCACTAATGATTAAAAAACAAACATTTAAATTCAAAAATAAGCATTATTTTAATGTTTTGAAAATAACACATAATAAAGTTATAGTAATTCAAGAAACAAAAAAAATTAATTTTAATGATTTCAACATTCTGATTTTTCCGAATTATACGGTACTAGTGTAACCCTACATTCATCCTAAGATATCGTTGAATACTAATGAGAAGGTTATATCAAAACTTGGAATTTATTCTCAATGTTATAAAAAAAAATCAACATTAAACACTATCAAAAAAAAGAAGAACTAAACGGAATCTCGCTCTTTGGAACGTATATTTCTAAGTAAGTTTATACTTAAATAATTATTATATAAAATATATAAATATTATTATATATTTATATTTTCCTCTCTTTCTCCTGCCACTCGTTAAAATTCTTCATTTAGTTTTATATAATGAAATAAAAAAAATAATAAAAAAAAATGTATTATGATTTATGAAGTAAAAAAAAATAATTAATTTTTTTTAGTATCAACTCAATTTTCATATTGTGTAATAATTTATAGGAAATATAAAAGTGTATCAAGATGTGTACTAGGTTTCCTATGAATTGATTGAGAGACTAAAAATGCCAATTTGTGAGCATATTGACATGGTGCTGGAACGCGTACAGTACCACTCCAATTGAAATACATATGTGTTAATTTATACGTTGTTGCTTGAAGTGTATCAACATCAATGCCACCATTATCATCAATGACATTATATGCAGTTGGTGAAACTGATCCTTGACCAACGTGCTGTGCAACGATAAAGAAATCGTAACGATTTGGATTAGTCACAACATCATCTACAACAGTTCCCGGTGGCGGATTATTTCCATTCAAGAAGAATCTTGTATTAATTCTTTTTGTAACCAAAACAAATGTCATTCGCACTTGTTCTGGGCTGCCGTAAAATTCAGCTAGAGCCTTTCGAATTGTTTTAACTTCGTGCTCAACCACGAAAGGTATTTGCCCGTCTCCAACACCATCACGGTAAATTATTATACGCTCGGGGAATGTACGATTTAATTCATGATATTTTCGTACTGCTTTAACCATATTAACACCAAAATCATTAGATAATTCTTCATTTGTTGTGTGACGACTGACAGCAGAGTAATATCTACTCAAGCCACGATTCAATGATGCCACCATAGCTCCTGAAAAAATTACAAAAATTAAATAAATGATTAATAACAAAAAAATAACATTTGTTTTCCTTTGATAAAATTTGTATAAAATTAATTTTTCTCAAGAAATTATTTATTTATTTTGAACTTACCGATATCGGTGCCTTTTTGATTGGGATCATGACAAACATCAAAACCAACAACCATTACTTCACCTACACCTTTGCTTAATTGACAAGCCCATGGCGCACCGCCAATTTTGCAATTCATTTGAATTGCAACTTTCGTAGCAATTGACATCACTCCTTTGCTTCTAAAGTTTTTAGATAAAAATACCTGACTTGGTACAGGTCGATCAACGCAACAGATTTTTTTAATCGCAGAATAAACATCAGCACGAGGTCTCATTGAAACACAGAAAACAAGTTGAGGATTATTTTTGCTCATAATATCCTCTAATTGCTGTGCATATGATGCTGCACTGTCGTTTCTCAGTTGAACGTAATTGGGATTTCCAATTTGAAATTCCATTCCAGCGGCTGCTTTAATTAAACCTTTTACAAAATCCTGAAATGAAACAAATAAATCTTAATAATATTTTATTAATTTAATATCTATGAATATAAAATAATTAAATTCAGTAAAATAAATAGATATTATTTGTTTTTCTTGAATTTTGAATAATTATTTAATATTTACTTGAGCTTCTGCTGACACACGATCAGGAACAATGCAAAACCAATCTCTCAATTTTGCAGTAACAAGCAATGGAGAATTACGTAATTGAGGTGTCCAATCAGCTTTTTCACCAGCAGCTATTCCTTTTCTAGCAAACATAATGGTTTCTGTTGGTAGTATACGTGCTGGAACATCAACGAGTTGTCTCGCCAAGCTCAAATCCCACTGAGTGAATTCACGAACGACATTTGGTTCACGCGAAAGACGTTCATTGAACGCCATCAACTTATCAATTCGTACTCTTGGTGTTATACGAGTATGATTTGCCATAGCTCTCATTAAATTAAAATCAGTTTTCATTGAATCCGTTAATCCTTAAAACAGAACGCGAAACAAAAAAAAATTAATTTTAAAAATTGCATTTGTTACAAAATTATATTACGAAAAATTAAAAAATTAAATTACCGGTTGCACGGCAAAGCTCAGGTATGAGATAAACCAACTCATCTTTTCCCGCACGACGATCACGAACAGTAGATCGAGAAAGTAATAATGGCTGTGTAGGATTTTGAATGCGTATTCCATATCTTTGTTGATAATAATCCATGTAAGAAATTTCCTCGCCTTTTTTTTGGAAAGTTGTTTGTGGATTTACCGAAAAATCAATATCATCCACACGATAAGTATTGTTATTGTAACCAGTTAATACAGTCATTCCAATAACTTCGCGTTTACATTCCGCCTAATAAAAATGATCAAAAAATAAAAATAATTTTTTTTTTTTAAATATTAAAAAAATTATCAAGAATAAATATAAATTAATTTTTATTTTACTGGTAAATCTCGGGGCTGGCTTCTGCGTATATCATTCAAAATACTGATGATAGTTTGTTGCCTCATAACTTTGTGTGTCACTTCTACGCCCATGAGAACGCCACATTCATGTTGGCGAATTGTAGTTAAATAACCTGGCCATAATTCAAATTGAAACTCGGGAATAAGAACCTGAAAAATAAATGAATTAAATAATAGAAGAATAAAAATATCAATCAGTCAATTTATATAAAGTATTAAAGGTTTTATCATGAATTTTGAAAATAATTAAAGTAAAATCAACTCACTCTGGCTTTGGCATCAAAGTAATTACGTCCAACTAATTGCAAATGCAAATGTTCAAGTCCTCTGCGCATAATAATGTTATACAATTGTAAATAATGCGGATCACCCCTGACTAAATCACCAACCAAACGTATAGTGATGATAATCATTTTTTGATCAGATTCTCTCATTGATGCTAACTCAAGTTTCTAAATAACAAAATAAAATAAATATTACTTTAATTTTTATTGAATTCAAAGAACAATAGTAGATAAAGATTATTAAATTATACTTACTTGATCTTCTGTTACATTTGGCAATCTAGCGCAAGTATAAAGAACTGTACCGTCAAATAAATATGTACCAAGTACTTCTTTATGAAGACGAAGTAAAGCTTTACGAACTGGCATTCGATCTTCCTCCTCGCTAAAATCTACACGATATTGGAAAAGACACCAGTCGGGAGCGCTCAAGATTTTGAAATAATTAGCTTGCATCTTCACTGTTCTTCCGCTTGTACCTAAATAAAAAATTTGAAGAAAAAAAAATAAGAAATTTGAGGATAAAAAAAACTTTCAAGTTATAAAAGTTTTTTATCGTGACTTCTCTCCCTGGATTTCGTTCCATTGATGCAGATAAACGAATTAATATATATCTCGGGGAACACTAACCGGATTTGGAATTTTTAGTATGTTGAGGACGAGTTAATAATGAATCAGAATTAATAATTCGTCTTCCGCGCATAGCGCCTCTGCCCATAGTCGCTGAAGACGCAGCATCACCGCCACCACCTGGAACAACGAAGAAATTTATCAAATAAAAAATTACAACAATGCAGCAGTTGACATACAAAAAAATAAAAAAAAATTGTTTATCGTGTTAATGATAAATGGCATAATGTAAAAATAAAATTATAAATTTGTGAGCTAGCATAAAAAAGTGATTAAAAATGTTGAATGTGTTTCTCGTTTGTGTTTTTTTCTTTTCTTGTGTTTGCTTTTCATACCAACTGGCACTACAGATGATGTTGGTCGTGAATCAGATCTGCTAACACCTGGTGGTCTGTCACCTTGTGCACTTGATGAAGGTGTAGCTGGCCTTATCGAACGACCGGCACCCTGTGAACGAAAAAATTTGTTCTTTCCCCGATCAATAAGGCATGGCTATTCATTTATAATTCATATTTAATTGGTAATAAAAATTATACCGGGGGTGGGCCATAACTCGACGATGATGATGATGAACCTGATGCTCCTGTATCAGGTTGTAAAGCTGAACCTGGACGACGTGCCCATGCACCCTGGGGTTGCATCGGCTGCGGTGGTGCTTGTTGTGTTGGCGGTGGATTTCCTCCTCTTGCCTTACTGCGACCTCTTCCTACTGGTCTCGTGTGACCCTCCATCTTTGATCAGTATCTAAAAAAAAAAAAAAAAAAAAAAAACAATAAATAAATAAATAAAGATACAAATATTTCATACATTTTAAAGACAAAAAAAATTATCAAGCGAAAGATTTAGAGAGAAAAAAAATTCTTTCAACGAAATATAATTTTTTTTATTTTTTTTTCCAACAGAAGACAAACATTTTCGAATAGAAAAAATTTCGGTTTCAGATATATTTAACGGTTAATACAAAATAGTGTAATAAAAGGTGAAACTTTACCTGCAGAAAAAATTGTTTTTGTTGACAGAAAAAAAAATGAAAAATAGAAGAGGGGAAAAAAACAAATATTATAGGATCGAAAGAATGCGTTATGATTGGACACGGTTGAAATAAAAAAAATATACAAAATCTGCGTGTGTGTGTGTGTATTTATTTGAATGTTTGAGTTAATATTGTGAATGCGTTTAGAAGAAAGAGATCAACAATAAACAGCCATTGATTCTTCATAAAAACAAATAAAATTTGTGTTGAAATGATGAAACGCGTACGGAAGTGTACAGCCATTTTGTTTTTATATTTAAGACCGGCAATAGAATAACAAAAATTTCCAAGAACTTCCCGCTTTGTTAGCTGAGTTGCGCATTTCATTATCAAAACAAAGTGCAAACGCCGGCGATTGTTATATCACAAAATTATCGCATTTAATTAATTGAAAAATCTAATTTATGTATTTAAAATAATATTTTTAAATTGTAGTTATATTTGGGAATTATTTCAAGGACAGATTAACAGAAAATTACAGAAAAAAAACAAAGGGAGACAAATAATCAGAAGAAAGAACAAAGAATTTTGCACATGGCGTCGTAATTTTAAAATTTTCATCTTCATCGCTGGTTAAATAAACAAATATTCGCAGAAAATATATTTATAAATAAATAACTATGATATTAAAATTTAAATAAACACTTTGATGTTATTTTTAAACATGTAAATAATAATTTAAATTATTTGAAAAGAATTTTTTTTTTATTAACCAGCTTTTTTTTTTTTTATCTATTTTCTACACTTTTAATTAATGATTTTAATAAATAATAAATTGAATAACTTACTTTTTTCCTGGTTAGTATAGTTGCTGAATCCTTTATTATTATTCTGCTGATTTAGAAGATTCAGAAATTTATTCCTGTTTATGTCAGAAATACTCAAAAACACCGAAGTGCCTCTGTTGGTTGATCCCGCCGTAGTAAATTGCAAGCGACGAAACAAAGCCGAAAAAGCATAAGTGCTTTGTCTTCGGGAATCGAGTTTACTCGGCAAACATCGGAAACACTCGTTGACATAGTAATAGCACATAAGAAGGGGCTTTTGGGACTCTAAATATCACGCGATTGGCAAAAATTCCATCACAAGACTACAAAAATGTAACGGCATACGTTTAAATTTGAACCAAGCGCCATTTTTATTCTAAATAATCTTTATCATTTTTTTACATGAATTTCCTGATGATTATGCATTTATTCATACATGAATATTTTCCTGGCGCTCATTGAATTTGTTATAAATATTTCTAAACAACTTACAATGTTGTATTAAAAAATATTCTAGGTTAGAATAACCCATAATTTGTCTCTGTAATATAATTTATATTACAATTGTAAAAAAATATTGCCATTTATAAATAATTTTAAAAGAAAATAATAAAAGGGAAAATTGTCTATATACTACACTGTATATAGTATATATATACTATACAGTTTTACATTATACATACGATATATACTCAAACATATATTAAGATAAAACTAAAACCTTTTAGAAAATATTTTATGACCTGACCCTACTGATTTTACGACCTTTCCCCCAATTTTTCTTGGTAAGCATTTTCCTTATGTATACTTGGTATATAAACACTACATACCAATTTATCCTAAATAATCTATATCCAACAATCGCTAAAATAAGAAAATTAAACTTTCAAGATTTAGGAATTGTAGAAGATCAATTAATATTACAATATTCTCATATAATATTATAATTAAATTTATATTCTACATACAGTATACATATATGAAATAATATAAACATATATATATTAAAAAAATTGAATTTATTTATTTATCACAAATAATAATTAATATAATAAAAAAAAAATAAAGTAAAAAAAAATTTTTAAAAAAAGTATTAAAAGATTAGATAAATTTTCTTGTAGGAATATAGATAAGAATAGTTTTGCACTAAGCAAATTGAGATATTGATGAGTGATTACATTTTCTTACCGCTATATTAATGTTTAAATTATTATAATGATTGGATTTATTGTAATAACAATAATAATTTATATTCATCGAATAATAAATGTCAACGCTTCTCTCAGTGTTGACCTTCATTATCCAGAGATCACAAGTAAAAATAAATTCATTAGGCTTTTCTATTCGTATACAATAGCAATAAATTACTATTTACATTTATATATACACAAGTACATTTTTCATTTTCAAGGTATTAATGATGATTGTAGTTTGTCCAAATGTATGCCAGGTCTATTTTGTAACGCCGCACAAATATGCGTTAGAAGTTTGTATTATAAATGGAAAATAAATAAAATACTAAGCTATTATGACTATTTAGATTTTTTTTTAAATTATTTCAAGATTTAACATCTTGCTCGTCTTATAAATGGACAAACACATTGTGGAAACCATCTTGTGATGATGATGATTCGTGGTCAGCAAAACAATGTAAAGGTGAATTATCAAATGGAAAATGTTTTTGTTATAATCCAAAAGGAACTCGAATTTTTGGATGGACCTGGTGGAAAGATAGTAAAAATATGACTTGTGGTAATGAATAATTTTTATATATAAATGTAATGTTTATATTTATTAATAAATATATATACCTTGGTAGCTTGTAGTCGCAGAAGAGATGAATTGAAAGGAATGAGAGATGATGTGTCGTTACATTGCTTGGAAAATGGTAATTATGAAGAGCTTCAATGTGACAATGGTTTGTGTTGGTGTGTTGAACCCAAAACTGGTAAACCAACTCAAAGAATTTATCCAGAGTCTGTTATGATTTATTTACCATGCTGTAAGTTGTAGAAATATTTTTTTTTATCAGTATAATAATAGAAAAGAATTTTAATTTATTGTTCCAATCGTTGGTTATATGTAGATAAAAAGGAACATGTTGGATTGCAATATTTACGACAATGTGAGAGTAAACACATTGCCAGATCACAAATGTTGATGAAATTGAAGACACATGGAATGGAATTTCTTCATTTAGATGATGTGTTTTGTGATGGTGATGGTAGCTATGGATTTTACAAACTGGTCAAGAAGCAGTAAATTATTTCTTGTTTATCTTTCCATTTTTTCTTGTATTATAATTTCGAATCATCCTTTTATGTTTTTATTTATATTTATAGAGCTCAGTGTACGTGGAAGGACTCGAAACAACTTGAACTCTATCAAGGACCGGTGTCTGGAATCCTTTCGATGAATTGTCGTGAGCAGATTTTCTCTATAAAATAAAAAAAATTATAAAATTTGCAATTTAACGAAAAACAAAGGGTAAAAAATTTTTTATATAATTTTAGATTGTGCTAGAGACACTCGAGTATTGAACGATGAAGGGATAGAAATGATTCTTACCTGTCAGTCAAATGGTAATTATGATGTTAATCAAATTGATAATGGTCGACCTTTTTGTGTGGATGACGATGGATTTCCTACAACATCACTTGGCAATTTTGGACAAATAATTAAATGTCCACCCACAATTATTGAAATTGAATAATAATTTAACGCAGTAATTAAATAGAAATTAAAAAAAGAAGTAGTTAATTCATGTACAATAATTATATATCTTAAAAATTAAAAGAATTTAATAAATATAATGAAGGAAAATTCAAAGATTAATGCTATGAATTAGTTTTCTTTTTAGTGTTGTATTTAAAAAGCTTATACGAATTTTACGAATATTATTTGATTTTTCTTATTTTTCTTTCTTCTTTTATACCACAGCCTATTGTATAATAAATTTTTTCTTTCTGCAAGTACACATTGGCTGATTGTTACTAATTTTACATAGCTAAAAAATACAGTCACATTTATACTGTAATTAATTATTTCGTTTCACTATTCTAAATTGGACGATATTGATGAAAATTCCTGGATACTTTTTTTTTTTATGTTAAAACATGTGTATATAAACAATTATAAAACAAAATAAATTGTCAGTGCAACAGAAGAAATTAAAAATTAAGTAAATTTTACTGGGAATATTGTTTCACAAACTTGTTGATATAATAACAATTTTACAAATAAGAAAATTAGAAAAAAAAAATTAATTTTCCGCACTGAATATGTCATGTGAATTAACAAAATAGGTTAGTATACTTATATTCACTAAATTTAGATAAGTAGAAAATTTTTTTCAATATAATCATCTTTTTTATATTATTCGCATTTCTTTCATTCTTACGTCGTTATTTTTTTTTTCATCGTATAACCTCGTTATTCATATTTACAAATTTTCTTCTTTTTTTTTTTGTGTATTGTGGAAGATTATCATATAAGCGTTTACAAGAATTTAATATTTCAATTATTATATTTTATATAGTTCAACGGGATAAAATTTTATAATATATCAAAAAACTTATTAGGATTTCAATTATCAATCCGACAAAAATTAATTAATATACTAAATGACAGAGAGCAGAAAATAGATTAATAATTAAATTGTTTCTGTCTTTCAGAAACAACAATTGGGTAAAACTCTTGAATAATATAATTATCACCAAATAATAATAGCCAACAAATGACCATAATAACATGATAATATTCTTGTCAATCAAAAATGGACGGTCGTCTATAAGAATAAAAATTATAAATACACATTTTCTTTTTCTTTTTTTTTTTTTCAATAATAAATAACGAAAATTTCATCAAGTTCAACTATTTTGATGTTATTTATAAACTATAAGGTATTATTGATTTGCTCATTCAACTCTGGGACGTGTTTGTCACGGTTAATCATCATAAATGAATTGTTTCAACAATTAACAATAGTCAAAAATAATCTCCAACTTAAAAATTAAAATCATCAAAAGATAATTAATTAATTTCATACAGTAATCAGATTGATTAACCTCATCAATTTCTATTGCACACACATCAGTCTCGTATTCAACTTTCGCTTGATGTTACAAATATCATTTAGGCTTTATTGATTCAGAAAAAAAAACAAAAAACAAAAATTAAAAATCTCTATATCTCACACAGCCATTTTTAATAATTTTTTTATAAATTATACGACCATGTTCCTTTAGCAGATTGAATATATCGCAACTGTCTAATTTCAGGATTTTTCGTGTGCCTAACGCAATCTTGACTGAGTACACGAAAATTTTTTATTGAATTATCGCGTCTTACAGTGCCAAAAGGAATGCTATCGCTACTGGCAACTCTTCTAACTTCATTACCTCTTATAATTTCTCGTGGCATTTGATTAAAGCAAGAATTTTCTGATAATCCGAGATCTTTAATTCTTCTATTTTTACCAGATTGTCCAATTAATTTAGCATTACAATCAATATTACTTGATTCACCAAATAATTTATCACTAATACTTTTATTGCCTAAATATTCTCGCGTTGATTTAATCTTGGTAATATCATCATGTTCACCAAAGTATCGTGGACTTGGATCAATTGATACATTTCTCATAGAACGATTTTTAATTTCTCCACAATTACAATCGTCATTGGGTCGATCGCCGTCATTTGAAAGTGAATCATAATCCTGTCCACATGGAATATTAATTGGTATAATTGTTGTATCAAGTGAGTCTGAATACTCGGAGCTTGGTCCAACTGTTGATGAGTCTGCGATTAATGTTGCAAGTCTCATCGCCGTCCCCGTGTTATCACGGGGACGGCGTCAAAGACATCATTCTTCCAATTCATCCATACGATTGCGAACAGCCATCTCGACTACTTCCAAACTTGGATAATCCAGCTCTTTTACCAAGCACAATACAGCCGATAAAATATTTGAATTCTTTATCAAACAAAAATAATATAAAAATCCATTAAACTAAATTCATATGTATCTTATAATAAATCCAAATATTAATTTATTATTTATACTTACTCTGGTAACAGGTCGTCGATGATAATGAAATCGACATTTTTCTTTTTCAGCGTGTCTCACCCAACCTGGTGGATGCACAGAGCTTGGATCCTCCTGAAATATGTAAATAAATTGAGTATATAAACATAAATAACGATTAATAACAATATTTCAAATCAGAAATTCAATTATTCTTTAATATAAATATTAATATCAACGAATGATTCTAATGAAATATTTGAATAAAAGAGAAAAGGGGCCAGGCAGTTTATAAAAAAAAAAAAAAAAAAAAAAAAAAAAAAACAAATTGTGTTATATTAACGGACCCTCTCAACACTTCGATGTACAGAGGATCGTCTTGGCTGCAATTGTTGTTGTTGTTGCTGTGATGATTCATCATAATCAAGCTGTCGTCGATCCTCATAATCATAACTATTTCTATCGGATGATCGTCGGTCATCAGCGTATTCTACAGCTGAATAATTAGATCGTGGAGATGGTGGAACAATACTTTGTTGTTGCAAACGCTGACTATTATTTTGTTCACTTCTTTCGTATTCTCCATAAACTCCACGACGATCTTCATAATCGCCATTTTGTCTCGCAACTGCTGGTCGATCATCGTAATCCTGTAATTTGTCCTCATTTAGGAAAAATAAAATTAAGAAAAAAATAAAAGTAAAATGAAATAACTCCTTTTCTCTTGGGATTTTATTATGAATAAAAATCGAGATGAATTAATGTATTGAGGAATATTTTATTTGTCTCTGAGACAAATGAAAAATGGTGAATTAAATGAATAAATCTAAATGAAACAATTAAGAAGAGGAAGAAAAAAAAAACAAGAATAAAATTCGATTCAATTAGTATTCAAGGTTAATATAAAAAGCAATAACGATTAAATAAATCTATTATAATTGAATTAATGAATGAATATATTATGTAAAAAATTAAAAAATTATTATATTAATTATTTTATGTATTTATATAATGTTTGTTATTGTTTTTGTGATTTTATGAACAATACCTTGCGAAGCTCGAGAGTGTTAGTGGGCAAATTTTCACCATTGCTTCGTGATTCGATTTTTCCACCTTCATCTTTCACCTGACTCTTCAATTGACCATTCTGCTGTTATTAGTAACAGTTATTTTTTATTAACAAACAAAAATAAACACATCAAACTAAAAGAAAGTAATTATAAAAAAAAAAAAGAATTTCTTATTTATATAATAAATAGCGTTAATGAATTAATTTCAGTCAATGTGCTTAATTGGATTTATGAATAAAATATTATTCCAACTAAATAATTTATAAATGCGTTTGGATTTACGTTGAAATAATATTTTAAACACTGCAAGGTTATATAATATACACACAACATACCTCATAAACATAATGATTGCCCTGGGAGTATTGATGTGGCGGTGTTCCGTTGTAATTTGCATTTCTCCTGTCTGTATCATGATATTCATCGTGGGCGTGTTGTGTTTCATCATAACTCCTCTGAAAATAAAATTTATAATTCATAAAAACAAAACAAATCCAAACAAGTTTTAAAAATAATTAATACTAGTTTCTATCGTAATTCAAAGCAAAGACATTTAATATCACCCAAAAATAATTTGTTATTTTTGTTATTAAAACAAATTCTTTAATATTATTTTATTATTCATTCCAACTTTTTACCTGATCACTTGATGAACTGTATCGTCTATTACGTTCGGGTTCTGCTTCATCAATGAACTCAGCAACTTCCTAATTATCAGTATTATTAGTTAGTGACATACAGCACACGTAAAAAATTAGCACAGTAATTTTATTGTTATGCGCAATTAATAAATATAATTATCATGATGAATATTAATAAATATTATATTAAATACTCATAATGTACTGATGGAGTGTAATTTTGTAATGATGTAAGTGATGAATATTCGATTGAATTTACTGAATATTAATATTATACCTCTGGACTTGTTGGATCAGATTGCGGGGGCGAAGCGTCCATTTCAAGTGGATGAACGAGTATTTTTCCACGTGACATTGCGGTGTTTATTTCATCAGTTGTGACAAATTTATCATCCAACTTTTCCAAATGTGGTAATGCTCGAATTACTGCCAAACGATACCTTTAAATAATGATAAATTTAAAAGATAATTTTTTATTTTTCTCTTATTTTATTAATCTTTGAAATATTTATTAATAAATTTACCCTTCTCGTTCTGCGCATGGATTTTCTCCAAGCCATAAATTCCGAAGATTTGGTAAATTTACGAGGTAACATACTTCATTTAAATCAGTAATAGCATTTTTTCTCACAAATAAATCCTTCAGATTTAAACAATATTGAAAATCCGCTAAAGTATTTATATTATTAACGCTGAAAAAAATTTTATAAATCATTTTTAATTATTAATTTTATTAAAATTATAAATTTATGCAATATATTAATTAATATACATTCGTAATTATGATTAAAATTAACGATAATAATTCAGGGTAAATGTGTGGTGAAAGTGAGAATAATGAAACTGATTAATATCACTAGTGTTCTTTAATTGAAAAAATAGAAAGCTTAATGGAAAATTTTTCATTTCAATTTCAGATTTATCTAAGTACATAATTAAATTTTAATTTAAAAATTATAAACATACAAATATAAGGATTATTTTTTGTATGTAATAAATTTTTATATTTTTCTATTCATTCTTTAATGATTGATGAATAAAAAAGCAAATTAATTTCAATCAATATTCGATGCATTATTATTTGTCTCTTGACTTTGAAGGGATTACAAGTAAAGTGGGTAGAACAACTTTAGAAAAGAGTTTTACATATGTGGGACGATCTGTGGCCCTGAGTTGTCATCATGCAAACACTTTACCATTCACGATAAAAATTACATATAAACGTGAACAACAAAGAAAAAAAAAAAATGTTTCGAATTCATAATAATTAACAAAAATATTCCCAGACATTTTGAAAATAATTTTTTTCTCAATAATAAATTAATTATTACTCTCACCTCAATGATAACACTTCGACTTTTTTTAATTCACGAAGTATACTGATGTCTGTTAATTCCGAACCCCTGAAAAAATATTGATATCAAACACACAAATATAAACAAATAAATTAATAAAAGTGCAAATGAAAAATAAGAGAAAAAATAAATTATTTCAAGGATTAACAAAATTAAATTTAATTATTAATTCACATGCAATCATTAATAATTAATATTTAATTAAAATATTAAAATATACATCGAATTGAATGTTTAAATATGTATATACACATATGTATATGTAAATAAATAAATATTATTATATATTTACCAGCAATTGAGTTTTTTAACAGCTGTAAGATCAGAAATTCGTGATCTTGCTATGACCATTTCTTCAGTCAACCTCACCATCATGAAACATTTAATTTTTCCCACGATTCAGTTCACGACAAGCAACAAAACGGAACTGAAAAAAATTTGTTAATCATAAAAACGACAAAAATAAAAAAATAAATAAATAAAAAAAAAAATAAACAAATAATTACAGATGAAATATAGTTACCTATGTTATTTTCAATGTGATAATATTAATAATCAATTGAAAATTCTATTAGTGAATAGAATAATAAAATAAATTAAAATACAATTAAACAATTTATGTGAGTTGTATATAATTGATAATTGATGAAATAAAAATTTTCATACACAAATTTTATCCATGAGAGATATTTTAATTTTTTTTTTATTTTTATTTAAAATAATTATTGATAGATGACGAGGACGATTAATTTGATCTCACATTTAAACATTATTGTTTATCAACTGTTTACAGAACCTGTGCGCCATGATGGTTCGCTCGAGACTGATCTGAAATAGGCCGTGAAAAGAAAAAAAAAAAATTAGTCAGTGCACGAAATTAATATATTATATATACGCACTAACACACACAGAAAAATTGTGAAACAAAATTGAACATTAGATGGCGATGACGCACAATGAAATATCAACTGCTCAAATAACAACACTACACAAATGTGGATTTATTTCATAATTATATATATATATGAATGTATATGCGAATTTACGGGATGATGGTAAAACAGATTTTGGCGCGATATTTGAAATCACTTGATTGAAGTATCTGGGAAAAATTTGGTTTTTTTATTTTAAACATTAATAATTTGTTATTGTTATTTTTTATTGTTATAAGACATTAATAATATATATTATTGAAATAGTGATTACATTGAGGATACATTGAATTAAATGCTAGTGATAATTATAATAAAAATGTAACTAGCGAAGAGAGATGAAGTTTTTTTGAAGGATTTGAAGTTAGGTGAAAGAGCTATCGAAGTTATCGAACCAATTATATTGACGTTTATAGTGAAAAATATTAAGATTGATGACTTGGCATATGAAAATGGTCAGTGCTGACGATAAAAATATATTACTATGTATGAAATATACTTCTCTGTGTATTATAAATAAATAATTCAACCTTGAATTAATTTTTTATTGTGAATTTAATGATTATGACTAAAAATAGTTTTAAGGTTATAATTATATTGAATTTATATTCAAGTTATTCTTGAAGATTCTCAAATAAATATAAATTCAGAAATTTATTACTAGATAGAAAAATATATTTTATCAAAATGTAATTATGAAAACTTTCAACGTTTTAAAAAATTTGTGTGGTCCTTAAAAGGACCGTTTGTTGTTACATTCTCCATAAAACTTTCTCATTATACCAATTATTAAGTAAATTTAATAATAAATCTTCATTTTTTTTGTGCAGCAGGTTTTTTCGCTGCTGTTTTAGCTACTTTTGGTGCTGCTGCTTTCTTGGGCTTAGGAACTTTAGGTTTAGCAGTTGGTGACTTTGCGGCTTTCTTTGCTTTTGACGGAGCCTTTGTCTTAGCAACTTTAGAAGCAGCAGCTGGTGATTTAGCAGCAGTTTTTTTCTCTGCAGCTGGTGCTTTTTTAACTGGTGCTTTCTTGGGTGACGCTGGTTTTTTAGTAACTGCTTTAACAGCTTCAGCTTTTTTAACCGGTGATTTTTTCGGCGATGCTGGTTTTTTCGGTTTAGCAATTTTCTTCTCTCCAGCTGCTTTCTTAGTTTTAGCTTTCACTGAATCAGCTTTCTTCACAGCCAACTTGAATGATCCTGATGCACCTTTGCCTTTAGTCTGAACAAGAGTGCCCGCAGTAACAGCTGCCTTCAAATACTTCTTAATAAACGGCGCTTGTTTTTCAGCGTCAATTTTATACGTAGCAGTAATATACTTCTTGATAGCTTGAAGAGATGAACCACCACGTTCAGAAAGTGTGTTAATAGCTGCTTTAACCATATCAGCTGTACTTGGATGAGTTGGTTTAGTTCGTGGTTTAGCAGCAGCTTTTGGAGCGGCAATTTTCCTTGTCGATTCCGTTTTAGTAACAACTTTTTCCTCCGCCGTAGCAACTGGTGATGCTGATTTTTCCGTCATTGTTGAGTTGATTAATTAATTAATTAATTAATTAATTAAGACAATAAAACGTGAATTATAACGTATGAGCAACGAAAATTCTATTTTTTTTTTCGGGTGCCCTGTAGATTAATATCAACCAAGAGCGCGGACCATGGAGAAAGGCCACTCAGATTTTAACGCTAAAATTTCAGTTGTCATTCATTCAACGGTGTTCAATTTATACATTGTTTTAAATTTTTAATCAATATTTATTATATTTTATTAATATATATTATTTTATTATATAAATAAAGGTTTAATTGTAATATTGTAATGAAAATTTTTATGATAAATTCATTAATATAACTAAATAACTCTGATTAACAATATATACACTGAGTTGATTACTGAACATTCATCAATAAATATGATGATTATTTAATAACAATACATTAGATTGTTGTAAATAAAATTTTATTAGATTGCCAATAGATTAATTATTTAATTGTATGCAAAGAATTTTTATAATAATTGTAAAATTTTATTGATTTTATTAATAATATAAAACAGACTCGAGCAACTTTAAAGCAGAGTACTATTAGTTGTCAAGTTGTAGATATCCATTATTATCTACAGTAATAAAAACTATAAAAAAGAAATAATACAACATTTAGTTGTTTTTTGTTAACTATAAATACTTTAATTAATTATAATTAGCAATTGTTGTAGGTAGATTGGATAATTTTTTAGATTCACATGGAAATTTATGTAAAGATACTTTAGTATAAAATTCAGGATATTTTCCTGAGTTTTTTTTTATATTTTTAAAAGAATTTTAGACACAGGATTAATATCAATGATGCAATTTATTATGAAAATTAAATAAATAAAAAAAGGTACATTCATTTGCTGATATAAATAATAGAGACAATTTTTTTTCGAAACTTTAATTATTGATAAGATTTAATACACGAAAAAATGAGTTTATTATTGTTGATTATTTTGGAAATATAATTTGATATTTTTTAATATTTATTTTCATTTTTTATGCGATAAATTGGAGAATTTATTTAATTTCTTTTATATGAATATATGAGTAATTAATAAATAAAAGCTGGGAGAAATGGAAATCGAATATTTTTGTGGGAAATTGAGAAATGTTTATGAAGAAAATTTGTAAAGTTTATTATTAATGTTAAACATTGTGTCAATTTTTAAATATTTTATAAATCTTCCTATATATTATGATTAATAAATTAATAATTGTTTTTTATAAGTAAATTTGTCAACGTACATTATCATATCAAATAATTCAATAATAAAAAATAATTAGCAACTTTTTTTTGAATTATTAAAATTATTATAATCAGACTGAAATTAATTTAGCAGTTGATACTTTGTAATTTATAAATTAAAAATGAATTTGTATAATTAATTTATTTGAAGAATGGACTTTGAACGAGTAATTTAATATTCGTATCATTTGTTTACTTGACAAAGTGATATATTATTTATAAGATAGAAGAAAAATGTTGAGTATAAATATGATTCAAAGTTCATTTTTCAGTCAAAGCGACTCAAAATGAACTGAATTCTTCCTGAGAAACTGTAATATAATTATAAAGTAATTTGATATTGAGTCCTCTATTGATATTATCGGCAAAATTTATCTGAACCATTAGAATTTTGTTTTTGAGACTTTATAATTATTTTTCCCTATTGAATTGTTTTATTTATTGAATAATTTATATTATAATAATTACTTGTCATTTGTTTATTTCACAGGTGCGTAGAGTAATGTGAATGATGAAAATTAGTTACATTTTATGTGTTGGGAATAATGATAAAAATTTATTTTGTTAGGTTAGAAATTCTGTAAGCATAAAAAATGTGTAAATATTGAAATTCAAACGTTTAGAAATTATTTGTGGCCCTTAAAAGGGCCGATTGTTTATTTAACATTGATGATGTGATGTTAATTTAAGCACGTTCTCCTCGAATGCGACGAGCCAACTGAATATCTTTTGGCATGATGGTGACACGTTTGGCGTGAATGGCACACAAGTTGGTATCTTCAAACAAGCCAACGAGATAAGCTTCACTGGCTTCTTGAAGTGCCATCACAGCTGAACTCTGGAATCTCAAGTCAGTCTTGAAGTCCTGAGCAATTTCACGAACAAGACGTTGGAATGGTAATTTACGGATGAGAAGTTCGGTACTTTTTTGATAACGACGAATTTCACGAAGTGCAACAGTTCCAGGTCTGTAGCGATGAGGTTTCTTTACTCCACCAGTTGCTGGCGCACTCTTACGGGCAGCCTTGGTAGCAAGTTGTTTCCTTGGTGCCTTACCACCAGTAGATTTACGAGCTGTTTGCTTTGTACGAGCCATTGCGTAATGACAAATTAAGTTTGCTTTCGATGTGACTCAAAGAGCTACTGAACGAAAAGTGTGCTCCGGAGCGCTGGAGTTCGCCTTTTTCTCAACTCATGATGAACTGCCATTGGTGGATTACTAGAGAGCGGGGGTAAATTTTGTGCACTCACCAGATTGGTCAATCAATGTGTAGTGGGGGTAATATGAAGAACGTCTATAAAATGACGACCAAATATACCCAAACATCATTCCGAACTTGAATTTCACTCAGTTCATATATTCAACTTATCTGAATTACAATGACTGGTCGTGGTAAGGGAGGAAAGGGATTGGGAAAAGGAGGAGCAAAACGTCATCGTAAAGTATTGCGTGATAACATCCAAGGTATTACAAAGCCTGCAATCCGTCGTTTGGCTCGTCGAGGTGGTGTCAAACGTATTTCTGGTTTGATCTATGAAGAAACTCGTGGTGTTCTCAAAGTCTTTCTTGAAAACGTCATTCGTGACGCTGTAACATACACTGAACACGCCAAAAGGAAGACTGTCACAGCCATGGACGTTGTCTATGCTTTGAAACGTCAAGGACGCACTCTCTATGGTTTTGGAGGTTAATTTATTTTTCTTCCATTATAAACAAAGAAAAACGGCCCTTTTCAGGGCCACCAAATATTTCCAATGTAAATTGAATCTTACACAATATTTTTCATATTATAAATTAATATATATTCATCAAAATATATAATTCATTATCTAAACAAATATAACTACGAACTACCTCTTCTAGTTTCATACTATTTAATACCATCTATACACTTATGTGTTCCTTCTACTATATTACTATTCAAAATAATTATAAAAAATATTTCATGATTGAATCTATCACAAATAAATTTATGATACCATTCATTAATATCAACCGATTTGTTCACCAAAACTTGATGAACGAACTGGATTATTGAAATAATTTTTATTAATTAAAATAAAAGTTTAGAATATTGCCTAGAAACAATTCAGAATGAACGCCAACATAACCTCTACATTATTCAATGCACGATTGACGACAATCGATATAAGAACCTCAGCGCCGTTGTGTCAAGAGAAGAAACTATTAAAACCGAATTTTACGATGTTGGTAACGATGAAATAAAAATTGAGAATAACATTTTCTGTAAATTCGAATTTTTTTTCACTAAAATGAAATTTCAAATATAGAATTATGTTTCAATTTATTTATCTAATGTTTATTGTAATTTGATCAATTTAACGTTTATAAATATTTGGTGGCCCTGAAAAGGGCCGATTGAATTGTAAAGCTGCAGAAAATTTATTTGGAGCTGGTGTATTTGGTCACAGCCTTTGTACCTTCACTGACAGCGTGCTTGGCTAATTCTCCAGGCAATAATAAACGAACAGCAGTTTGAATTTCCCGTGATGTAATGGTTGAACGTTTGTTATAATGAGCAAGTCTGGAAGCTTCAGCAGCGATTCGTTCAAAAATATCATTAACGAAACTGTTCATGATGCTCATTGCTTTACTGGAAACACCAGTATCTGGATGAACTTGTTTCAATACTTTGTAGATGTAGATTGCGTAACTTTCCTTCCTCTTACGCTTCTTCTTCTTGTCAGTCTTGGAAATATTTTTCTGGGCTTTTCCAGCCTTTTTCACTGCTTTACCACTGGCTTTAGGCGGCATGATGCAATAATTGATACTTGAAAGATGATTGTTACAACTCGATCTCAAGGTGTTTTTTCTGGACGCCCGAAAATTTTGGAATATAACACAGTTTGTAAAGTATTAGCGATCCAATCACAGAGAAGGTTGGAGTGGGGGGCGACATCATGCTGCTCTGTGATTGGATCGCTAGTTCCTACACTCTAATGCGCATGCGTGGGTATTCATCGGTACTAGCGATCCAATCAGAATGCGCCAGTGCTTTCACGGTCGACTGAATTTTTTTTTTCTGAAGCGAAATAAAAGTAACAATGAATCAAATATGAAATATTCATATAAAGAATTATAATCTACACCTGCTCTATTATGTGTCTATTGTTATTTCTAAAGAATAATGTTGGTGAATGATTCAAGAAAATTTTATAATTTGATATGTGGAATTATTCTAGTAGTGAATAGAAAATATGAAAGATTTTTTTTTTTTTTTTTCAAATTATCATAAGATCTCATTTAACGTGAGACGTTTGTTATAGCTAAGAACATTGATATGCAGCGGGACGTGAAAGAATGAAAAAATTCATTTCTTGCTTCATAGAAATTTATTTAACATATAGGTATTATGTACAATAAATATATTAATTGTTATGAAGTTTGATTCATAGTCTTTCATATTGGAAATGTTACACTTGTAGGAATATCTATGTTAGCAGACATTCAGTTGAATGTTTCATTTTGAATTATATATTTGATATAATGTAAACAAATTATTTGAATTTGTATAACTAATTATTCTCGATATGAATCGTCGTATATACTTTGCTTTCGCGACTTGGAACATTGCAATTTAAATATTAATAAATGTATTATTTGTTTATTTATGAAATGAAGAAAATTATTTTTTATTCTATTTATTATAAAAATATAATTATAGATATGTATTTATTATAGGAAACGAATAAGGATGTATAGTTAAATTCGATAAAATATAAACGTTAAAATAATTTGGTGGCCCTGAAAAGGGCCGTTTTTCTTTGACGATAATGGAAGAAAAATAAATTAACCTCCAAAACCATAGAGAGTACGTCCTTGACGTTTCAAAGCATAGACAACGTCCATGGCTGTGACTGTCTTCCTTTTGGCGTGCTCAGTATATGTTACAGCGTCACGAATGACGTTTTCAAGAAAGACTTTGAGAACACCACGAGTTTCTTCATAGATCAAACCAGAAATACGTTTGACACCACCTCGACGAGCCAAACGACGGATTGCAGGCTTTGTAATACCTTGGATGTTATCACGCAATACTTTACGATGACGTTTTGCTCCTCCTTTTCCCAATCCCTTTCCTCCCTTACCACGACCAGTCATTGTGATTCAGATAAGTGGAATATGTGAACTGAATGAAATTCAAGCTCGGAATGATGTTTGGGGGATTTTTGGTCGTCATTTTATAGACGTTCTTCATATTACCCCTACTACACATTGATTGACCAATCTGGTGAGTGCACAAAATTTACCCCCGCTCTCTAGTAATCCACCAATGACAGTTCATCATGAGTTGAGAAAAAGGCGAACTCCAGCGCTCCGGAGCACACTTTTCGTTCAGTAGCTCTTTGAGTCACATCGAAAGCAAACTTAATTTGTCATTACGCAATGGCTCGTACAAAGCAAACAGCTCGTAAATCTACTGGTGGTAAGGCACCAAGGAAACAACTTGCTACCAAGGCTGCCCGTAAGAGTGCGCCAGCAACTGGTGGAGTAAAGAAACCTCATCGCTACAGACCTGGAACTGTTGCACTTCGTGAAATTCGTCGTTATCAAAAAAGTACCGAACTTCTCATCCGTAAATTACCATTCCAACGTCTTGTTCGTGAAATTGCTCAGGACTTCAAGACTGACTTGAGATTCCAGAGTTCAGCTGTGATGGCACTTCAAGAAGCCAGTGAAGCTTATCTCGTTGGCTTGTTTGAAGATACCAACTTGTGTGCCATTCACGCCAAACGTGTCACCATCATGCCAAAAGATATTCAGTTGGCTCGTCGCATTCGAGGAGAACGTGCTTAAATTAACATCACATCATCAATGTTAAATAAACAAACGGCCCTTTTAAGGGCCACAAATTATTTTCAAATGTAATTTCCATCAATTTCAACCATTTATTTATATAATCAAAACATATAACATCTTCAAAAAAATACTTCATCCAGCATTAACCTCAAATACTTTGAAGTTCTACATTAAATGTAGCATTCAACTTCATATCAAAAATTCAATAAATATATTTTGCGCATTTTAACATATACTATACAAGTAATGAATCAATTCAATACCAATATATATTCAACGTCCAAGGTCATATAAATAATCAGTAATGACAGTCCAAAATTAACTACTGATACAGACATTAACAAAAAATAAGTATATATCTACAATACCTAATACATAACCTCAAATATAAATGACATTTGAAATGATTAAAAATTGATACATAATTACTTGCAATCACTAAGAAAATAAATTATGAAACAGTTAAATTCACTGATATATTTTTTTTAAATGAAATATTATATAAAATACAAAGTAAAATTAATTTTTCTTTGAATGAATGAATGAATAAATAAATAAACATTAAATAATGTTTATAATTGATTTGAGAAAAATTGTGATATTGAAATAATACGTAATGAAATATTTGGTGGCCCTGAAAAGGGCCGATTTAATATTTTTTTGTTTAAATCATGTTGATTTAAGAGCTGCCTTTCTCTGTTTTCTTTGGTAATAAAACAGCTTGAATATTAGGAAGAACACCTCCTTGAGCAATGGTGACTCCAGATAACAATTTATTCAACTCTTCGTCATTACGGATGGCCAATTGAAGATGACGAGGAATAATCCTAGTTTTCTTATTGTCACGAGCTGCATTGCCTGCCAACTCGAGAACTTCAGCAGCCAAATATTCCATTACTGCAGCCAAATAAACTGGAGCACCAGCACCAACACGTTCTGCGTAATTTCCCTTACGTAAAAGACGATGAATACGACCAACGGGGAACTGAAGACCAGCTCTGTTGGAACGAGTCTTTGACTTTCCCTTTACTTTACCACCTTTGCCACGACCAGACATGATTACAATTGAAATTTAATTTAACACAAGTCTCAAATACGTACTCGATGAGAGTAGAAGGTCTATTAATCCATTTTTTCAATTTTCGCCTTTTTGTTAACTTTTGGTAGTACTAGCGACCCAATCACATTGCGACATCACCATTTCACTACGATTAGCTGCGCGTTGATTGGATCGCTAGTTCCGACAGATGCCGCGCATGCGCATAAGAGTGTAGGAACTAGCGATCCAATCATAGTGTAGTTTACTTTTTCCCTCGCTTTTACAACTACTGCAATTGGATCGCTGGTTATTATATTAAGTAACCGATTTTTTTAATTATTATTCCAATACTATTGTTTAAATAGAACATATAAATTTTATAAAATAATAAAATTTAAATTATATAAAGGTTTATAATAAAAAAAAACATCCATTAAAATAATTTATTAGTCAATAATAAAATATATTTGTTTTTAACTCGATGAATAATAATTGTATTTAAATAATAAGATACAAATTTACAATGATTATATACAAGATTTTTTCTTAGTTTATAAAAAATAATTGTCTCTCATATACAGGATTTTTTTTATATATTTCAAAATTTTATATTCAGAGATTTTTTTTTTTATATCATTTCACTGATGAAAATTTTTTTTAAATCCGGCGCTGAACCACCAATATTTTGTCTACTTATATTACCATTATTTAAAGAACAATTAACATGAGAATTATTATTGTTAATTATTGATAAATTCGATTGATGTTTAATTGGATAAATTTTATCCAAATCATTCATTGAAAATCCTGGCGTAATTTTTTTCAAATGATAACTTTGAATTATTGGTTTTGTCATAGAATTCTTATTATTTCCAATTTTTTTTTGACTATCCAATTCACCTAGTCGACTATTTTCAATGATTTTTGGTGTAAATGATCGCATATTAATTTTAGACTCGGTTATTTTTTTTATTGGAAACAATTCGACCTAAAATCACGAAAAGAAAATAAATTGAAATAATGTTAAGATATAATATTTATAATATTAAAATTACTAAAAAAAAAAAAAAAAATATTTAATGGTTGTAGTACCTTGGTTTCTTTACGTTGAAAAAATTCAAAGTCATCATTAGCAACAGTTGTAACTGAACAACAGCTGCGACTTCGACTTTTACATGAACTCATTGTATCATTAAAATCCTCATTGTCATAATCACAACTCTCATCATCAGAAGTTTCATATCCAATTTCTTGATCAAATACTTCTCTTTTTAAATCCATATTTCTATCCTTTCTAATAAAATCTTTAACATCATAAGTACGATAATCCAATCCTAATCGTGGATATTTTGTACTATCAAAACTTTGATTTCTTCGTACTAAATTTTTAGTAAATTCTTCCTCTTCTTTTCTCGTTGAATTATGTTGTAATTTTTCTTTTTCAATATTATCTAATATTATTGTATTAATCAATTTTCGTTTTGGTATTTCCTCATGTATTTCATCAAGACTTTTAGTAAATTTTCTTTTTGGCTCCTCCAATTGAACTAAATTCTCCATATTCTGTCCAAATACATCAGTGCTACCAATCTTACGTCTATTACTAAAATCAAAATTTTCATTTAATTTTATCAAACGCTGAATTGATTGTTGTTGCTGCTGTTGCTGATGATCATTTGTTGCAGATAATATTGATGTTATTTTAACATCTTTATGTATTCGAGGTTCAAATGTTGAACTTGTAAATGAGGTTAGTTCAGCAGGTAACGATCCATAATTATTATCATCATTTAATGATTGTATTCTTGGATAATGTTGAATACCCATTGTAATAGTTCCAGTTCTTGCTGAAAATTTATTTAAATAATTATTCAATATATTATATATATACATATTAACCAGTTGAATAAAAATTAAGATAATAAATAAATATAATTAAGAAATTACGTCGATTTTGATGGGTGTGCAATCTTCCATAAAGACTGCCATTTGTTAATGGAAATTTTAATCCATGATTTAAATTTAATTGTAATTTATATTCAGCATCTTGTTCAAAATGTCGAAATTTTCCATCTACTCCGCCTTCATATGAAACAAATAAATAAATAAATAAATGAATAAATACAAAGGATATTTATAATTTAATAAAAATTAAATAAAATAATAATTTGTAGACTTACAGTGTGCAAGTTTCCGTGAATTGTCTTGTTTTGTATAAACTTTAGCGACATATTGACAAAACATTTTGTCAAAAATAGCAAGAAACATTGGTAATAATGTATCTTTAATAAGTGGCAGCCATATTGCCACATTTTGGGGCGTGCAAAAACCGTTGAGTACTTCCGGTCGAATTGACACAACCTAAAAAAAAAAAAAATCAAAACATAAAACAACACAAATAAAGTAAATGAAATAAGAAATTGAGGTTAGAATACATTTTAATGATGATAATATAATATTATCTATAATAATTATATACGTTAAAAGATGAAACTATCTTCGCTTTCGCTAGAAAAAATTATGTCAGTTGTACAAAATATAATTATTAATCACATATATTTTTCTTTCGTTTATTATCCCCATGCCTGATGTTTCATTTAACTACAAACAAATGTAAAATATATAATTAAATAATTCACGCATTTTGCTTGAGCAACTTCATGTATAATACAATAAATAATACAAAAAACTCCTTCATAAATGAATAAATAATTTATTCAAACAATAATCCATATTTATTATTGTCTCTAAAATATTTCCTATCATTTAATAAATTAATTTCAATGAAGAAAAATATTTTTTATATACCTACACACATGTTTATTTATTTTTATAATTTATATGTATTATTTCTATCGTATATCTTTATTGCATATCTAGATTTTATATTAAAAACAAAAATAATATCTTACGTCGTGAAACTTTCAATTTTATTATGTTGAATTGCGGTGAAAACAGATAAAACAACGGTCGCGCTTTCAGAAGTTTACCTATTCGTTTCTCTCATTCCATGTGTGTATATAACTTCAATAAAAACTGCAAATATACATATAGCTCTATATAGAAATAATAATTATAATCACGATAGCGTTGTATACGTGAGTAATTATAATTAATTATTATTTCAATCATTATAAATTGAAGTAAGGTGTAATATTATATATGCACAAAGTATTTCATTTTGACATTTTAAAATGTATAATAATCCTTACATTATATTTTAAATTTATCTTGAGCGTATAAACATTTATTTAATATTAATAATTAAAATTAACATTTTCATCTTCGCTAATTATCAATGATTATTATTTACGATTAATAATTGATTCAGGTAAATTAATTACAAATTTATTAAGTGAACTATCCTCACCTACTTTTCATAGTTGACAGAAAAAAACAAATAAATTTCACAAATCAATTTATATATTTATAATAATTATCCAATGAATAAACATGAAATAAAATACATAAGAATAAAATCAAATACATAAAATGCAAAGTGAATTAATAAATAAAAATAAAAAAAATAGAATATTTATAATAAATGTATAATAAAATTGAAATATTTTTATTTTTCATTCTAAAATGTCACAATGAATATTTATATATTTATAAATATAAATAAATATCGAGGATTTTCGAACGAGTGAACGTGTACCGGAAGCCAGGTTGGCTGAACTTTGGGTGCGACTTCCGGGAATGAAATAAAACAAAATAATTACTTAAACAAATAAATATAAAAATTTCTATTATCAAAAAAAAAAAAAAAAAAAAAAAAAAAAACAATATCAATTTTTTTTTCTCATATAAATAACTTTGACTTGAATATTAAAATATTACACCTAATTATAAACATAACCACGATTTATTTATTACAAACAATTACCTTGAAATGTGTATACACATATATACAATCTCACAGACATAAATAAATTTTTTTTTTTCTTCTAATTATTACAAATTTGGTTGCAATTGAAATTTGTTTATAGTTCTCGCTCGAGGAAACTCAGGGGAAAGTTGATTACCAAGAATAATATTTATCAACACTATATATAAACATATTATAACAAAAATACACATGTATATAATTTATTATATATTTATACACCACACAAATATAATAATTAATATATACATTAGATGCTTTGATAAATTAATAATACAATCAATAAACAATTGAAATAATATCAATATATATAAACAATAGTATAATTCTCTTTATAACAATATATTACGTTATAATAGTGTTAGAGAAATTCTTTCGTTTCACTATACACACATATTAGTAACGTAAATATGTATCTATCTATATATAATATCCATACACATAAAAATATATATATGTATATAAATTGCATGTACAACCTTTCTATTCATACTTTGAGAGTATATATTATATAGCAGTTATATATATATATATATTGCTATATGTCCCCTTTGTGTCGAATGGAAACTGCATTTACTTATATAACTTTGAGATACATACATATATAAATATACAATTACAATTAAATTATATATATGTATATATATTTAATAATTGTTTTAAAATTCTAGTCAATTATTATTGTTCAAAATGAATTACTATTAAATAAAATTATCCGTTGAAATAAAACAAAAAAATTATATATTAAACTTGAGAAATAGTTTATGAAATATTACTCAATTTTTATTTACTATCATTTTATTTTATATATTTTTTTTTTTTTTTTTACGTGTAAGAAAGTGAATTTAATCAAGTAAATAATTTTAAATACATATGTATGTATGAATATATATGTATATGTTGACGATTTTATTTATAATAAATAAATTGCTGTGTATAGAATATGTGTAAATGTGAGAAGTTGTTGAATGTGAATATTATGTTAGTGATTCATTATTCGTGGTGATTCGACGCTTGTTGAATTGCCAATTCGAAATTTGCGAGGAGAAACCTGTGACCCAATCAAAACATGATTGAACAAACGTTTATGTGTACCTACATGTATAGAAAAAAAATATATATGTATGTATTTATAGATATAAATGTGCCATATGGGATATATGGAAAATATATTTTATATATTTCACCTACATTATTTGTTTATTTAGTATGTCTACAGGTATTTATGTATATATGTATATGTATGTATGTGTTTATGTGGTGAATTGACAATACAACACACGTATGAGGGATATCTGTGCCATTTTCTAATTGTAGAAATTTTTTGGGTTTATTTTTTTTAGTATATAGGAGAAAAAATGTCAATTGATTTGAGAGTAAGAATAATTTTTTTTTTTTTCAAGATTTTTTTTCAACCTTTTCTAATAATTTGAGAAAAATATTGTTGAGACAAAATCGATAGGAAATCGTACGAGCTTTCCAACGGTCATATTTTTATTGAAGTTAAAAATATTAGTAGCCAGATAATTTAAGTGAGAATTTAATAGTAGATAATTTGATAGTATCAATTTTTTTTCAAAAATTTTTTCTAATGATTTGAGGATAATGAAAATAAATAATACTAATAAATAATTGTATTAATTAAACAAATGATTATTCGAATATATACATATATATATTTAGGATAAAAATAGAATAGTTGAAAAATTAATGGAAGCATTAGGGAATTAATTAAAAAATATTTAAAAAAAATTCTTACCAATATTGGAAGATGATCAAAGATGTAGCAAACGAATAAAATACTAAATACAGTGGATTTACTACCACTCTCATCCACATGAAGTTTTTTTTTTCTCAAACATGCTCGTGAATTTGTGGATCCAGTAGTGCATGAGCCATTCGATGGATCCCAATGATGTGGATGACACTCAAAAGCACCTGATGAATTTTTCGAACTTGTGTCTGATAAATCCGAGACTGATTGTAATAATTCAGATTTTGGATTACGATAAGCGTCTTTAAACATTGCTATTATTAATCCACATATTGTTCCGAATAATAATAATCCTCTCAATGAATTAATAAATAATCCATATTTTGGTGACACTTCATGAGCTAAAAATACACATGTTTCTGGCTCAAAATTAAGAACACCAGTGAATCCAATGCACGCACTAACAACTGTGAGTGAAACCAGATGATATTTAATATGATTCTTTGTTAAACTCGATTTATCTTTATTAATTGCTGCAAAAATTGCGATCGATGTGAGTGTCAGAGCTTGAAGTATACTTGAAGAATTCAAAAGCCACACCAAAGTCGAACACAATTCTACAATAGAAAAAAATTAAATTATATAAATAATTAAATCAATAATATAAATTATTTAAATAATATCCAAGATAATCACATGATTATTTATTGCATAGTGTGAAAGTAAATAAAATTTATTTCATTAAAAATATAATATTTAAAAATAAAAATAAAAATTAAAAAAAATTTTTTTTTTTTAGAATTAGAGAAAAAAATTGTAATTATTTATTGTTCAAACCTCCAAAATGATTAGTTGGACGTATAAGTGTAAGTATGGCGTAAAGTAATAAACCCAATTGATGTGCAAGACTTTGTGCAATTATTGCGACTGTTAGGACGTCGATTCTTCGTTTCAAGGACGACGGTTGATTCTGATAAATGAGTAATGACCACGAAAGAAGAAGAATGCAGATTGGTGAGCCGACACACGTTGCCAGCCATTCGCCTACCTCGCTCCGCATCTCTAAAGTCAAACATAAAAAATAAAAAATAAATAAATACAATAAAATAAAATTAAAAGAAAAAAAAAAAATACTCGAACGAAATAATAAATGATTTATAAATTTTCAAACACATTAATTCATTCATTATATACCAATATATTTTTAAATTAAATAAAAAAAAAATAAATAATGATAAATTATTATTTTTTTTAATTACAACAAAATATTATCATCATAAATAAATATTACAATTAAATATATTAATGCGTTTAATTATATTTCAAACATTTTTTATTATTTCAAATTCTCTTCCTCTTTTTTTTTTTTTATTTACTCTATTTCCTCAATATAAACCACATACACATACTATTTATTTTTTTTTAATTTTATTTCTCTCGCAATGCAACTTTCTAGTCAACGTAAAAGAGCCATCACACTCTAATTTATTATTACATCCACCATGTTGAGCTCTACATTAAACATATATAAAAATATCCATCCAATAAAACTTCCTGTAGTAATATTGTTTCTTTTTCATTTCGTTCTTAAATAACAATAAAAATAACAGCAACAACAACAACAACAACAGGGCGGATGAAAGGTTAATTTTGATGTTTGGAAAGTTGACGATTTTAAATTACATATTTTCTTTCTTACCACATCATCTTTGTCTCTCATTATACACAAAATATATCTCACTTCCTCTCTCCAGTTGTCGCTTTATATAGTCTGTCTATACTTTCTCATAACGTAATCACACTCAACATTCCAAAGAACCACTTGGTATATATATATATATATATACATGTATATACTCGCCCTCCAACGGTTCTTCAACATTTCTTAAACTTATATTTATATATTCCATCCATGAAATATTTTTTATCCAATATATTAATTCATATATGCATATAAAAATATATATTTTAAATTACATTCATGATTATTATGACGTTCAATTATTTATTTTACATAATTATCTACATCATTTGCATTTATTGACAATGTATAATATGACATGCATAATTAAGGCAGAGTTAGTAAACTTTTCTTTAGACAATGAAATTTAATTGAATAAAAAATTCACAGTGAGATAAAAAATGATGAAAATTATAAAATGAATAAAAAATTAATTATCCAATGGCCATTGACCCAACACTACCTCTTTTCAGTTCCTTATTCATGCAATATATCACTGATAAATTCTGCATTCAAGCAAATAAAAATATTAAATGAATAAATTTAATTCGATTGAATAAAATAAAAATATAAATATATCAACAATCAATAATGAATATTTAGAAATTAAATTAATTTATATATTTTTTAATTCAATTAGAACATATATAACTTTCCCTTTAAGTAATCTAAATTCATTTTGTTATTTATTTTATATCACGTCATTAAATCATTTCACTTAACCGAGTGGCTAAAATAAAAAAAATAAATAAATAAAAACAAGTTGAAAGACTGCAGAGTTTTGTGACCTGAAAAGGTCATCAATTGATGATTTTGTCCTAGAAAAATATATATAATATATATTATATTATATATTTATATACTCAGTCTATACAGATCACCATCTTGGACAAATAGGCAAGTAATGACCTGGGTCAAAGTGGGTCATCGTTCAAGAAATAGAAAAATATAACAACAACAACAACGTCAACGTCAACAACTGGTTCTGGCCGTTATTGGATCCATCCAACCATAAATTCATGCATCTATAATATGCCTAAATATAACACACAGTCTATCAAATAATACTGACAAGTAAAAGCTAAATAAAACATATTAAAAAAGCTCGCAATATTATTACAATGAAAAAAAAAAAAATTGAAACAAAAATTTCATCGATGAATAAATTTTATAAATGTTATAAATTTTATAAAATATTATTTATCTTCATATAGATAAGTATTATATTGAAAGATCTAGATATTTACAAATAAATTTGTATCAGAGATTAATTATTTTATTCAAAATAAAAAATAAAAACTTGATGTAAATATTTTTATTTTGATCTATTTTTCAATTTATTTTCAAATATTATAATAATAGTTTATCAATATTAATTTTTTGTAATAATTATTATAAATATACAAGGGATATACATAGATACATGTATAAACCTGATAAATGTGCAGTATATATATTTATGTATCTATAGAATATTATTTTTTGACCTTGATCACGTTCACATCTCCATAAGAATTCCAAGCTAATCGAGCGACACACCCGGCTATCTCTCACCCATCATTATATATAACATCCATCCAAGTTGTGGACCTTGTAGGCCACGTACAAACCGCTATAAAATATCCAATACCATCTCGTCGTTCAATAAAAAGACACTTCCACGTAAAGAATAAATAAACAAGAAAACACGATGGAAAATCAGCGTTAAATAAAATGTACAGTTAAATTTTCTTGTCTTTATAAAATTTATTTGATGTATTTTTATTTAGTAAATATTAATAAAATTTAAGTTGTAATGTTTAAAGAAAGATTATTATAAACAATAGTATAAATATAAATATATATATATATATATATTTATATTGGGATAATGTTAATTTATCATGTGGAGAAATAGTTTTGAATGTGAGCGCGGTACAATGAAAAATATTGAGGCTGCGCGTAGGTCGTTGGGTATATGTATTTCTCTCTGAAAGCAAGCGGTGTCTTCAGTTGCGGAATCCTGATTGAGGATGGGCCACACAAAGTAAATATATGTTTGTATATGTGTGTATATATATTTTGCGTGGGAATGCAACAACCGATTTGTAGTTATAGCTTCAACCTCTTGGCGCTACAAGAAAATAGCGCGTCATTCTATTCGGTTTTAAAATGTAAATGTGGGTAAATGTGTCATAAAAAATATGAATTTTCTATAATAATTTGTATATATATATATATACGTATATATTATATACACAAATAAATATAAATATGCAGAGATGTATTATATTTTATTTATTTTATATTGTTATTTCCACTTGTGAAATGTCAATTTGGTTATAAAAAAATTGTTACTGATCATTTTCGAAAGTGGTTGAATTATATCTTTGTTTCCATTTATTATTATTATTATTTTTTTTCTTATTTAGAAGGATGAGAATTTTATTTATTTGTGGGAAAATAAAATCTTTCTCAGGGATTGTTCAAATTTTATATATTATTTCTATGATGGTTCTATTTATTTATTTTTTTTTTATATTTTTTAAAATTACTTCAACATTTCTACTACAGATATTAAATATAAAAAAAAAAAAAAAAAAAAATAGATTGTGTGTTCTTTTATCATTAATTCTTAAAAAAATAAATTTCACAATTTTTCTCTAAATTCTCGTAATTTACAAAAGAATATGTATATACATATGCATCATACATATTTTTTTATTCAACAAAAGAAATATTAAAAATTAAATTCTTCGCACGTGAGAATTTACTTCACCTAAATACAATTGTCTTTTTATTATATACATACATATGATAGATTAATTTCACTTCAACAGAGCACATGCACCTTTCACCTAATTCTACATAATATTAAATAAATATTAAATTATTAAATAAATATTTCAAAAACGTTTATACGAATAAAAAAAATATTTTTAACACACAAAAGACCTTGAATAAAATTATAAACCATTGGTTAAATTAATCAATTTGTCTAACTTATGCGGGGGTGGTGATACTTTAGACAGTAGATATTACATTTATGATTATGACCTTTATAGTCAATTAGCAAGTTGCAATGATGACAGTTAAATATATATATATATATGTATATATATAATCTGTACTGGGATACAGAGAATAATATAATTAAGATACGTATAATTTGTATTTGTCTTTTAAATTTAAGTTTCATACATTTCTGATATTTATAATCATTAAACAATTTATATAAATAAAAAAAAATGATGTACCATGTCATAATGATTATCCAAGAGAACAAACTCATGCTTATATATCGTATATACTTGTCTACTCTTTGTCGTCTTTTTAACTCGGTCATGTGAAACTCTGTAACAGCACTCCTTGTTTTACGCTTTTTATGCATTTGCTAATACGATCTAGCGGATTTTCTTATTTATTTCTTCTCTTCATATAAAGATACACTACACATTCCATTGACTTATACAATTTGTATACTTATTTAAAAACAAATAATTCTTATAAGATTCTTTCTCCACAATTATTTATTGTTAGTAAATTATGATAATTTTTTTTATAGTAAATATTATAGCTAAATAATTTATTGTTCTATACTTGACCGAATTTTCTTTCTAATAATATTTCTCTTATTTGTGATAGTTTTAACTTTTGTTAATAACTTTTAATATAAATGTGGAAACATGAAAGTTTATGTGTTTATGAAGGACTTTCCATGGAACTTACAAATAGAAAATTTTATGAACGTCAAGATATATATTAGAATGTATTTATATTTATGTATATGTTTGAATGTATAAATGTAATTTAATCTATTTATTATCGATTGAAGGAGAAATCATGTCAGTGTTAAGAATAAATCGGTTACGGTCGATGGAATAGATTTATAACATCAAAAGTCTAATATATCAAAGACAAAAAAATATAAAATAAGTATATATAATAATGAGAGAATAATGAATTAAATAAAATTATGGGAATTATTGTTTGGTATATATAAAAATAATATATATACTCACTGATAATTTCAGTATTTTCTGTAGATTATTATTAACACTGTAAAGCACAGCGACATTGCGTTTATATCCAAGAAAAAATCACACGTGCTCTCATTTTTTTTTCTCTATTCTTTTATTTTATTTTTTTTTTTTCGTCTTCTTCCTCTTGTCTCTTCAGTATAATTAATTTTTTATTCACTCACTTAATTATTTCTCTCACTCCAGTTATAACTATAACCATAGAGTAGTAATATTTTTAATTCTTATTCTTGTATTAAACGAAAAATTTTCTACATCCTGTTGCAGATGCATACAGAGATATATAAATATATCTCTAATGTTAAACTGGCGATACTTATTCACAAGTTAAAATTTTTTTTAACGCTCAACAGCTGCAACATCAGACGCACCAAAAATAAAAATTAAAAACTCACACAACTCGCGTTCAAATACAACTCATAATAATATTCACATATCACTTGGATTTGGATTTTAAAAATAAAAATTTCCTATAAGAAATCATTAAACAAAAACAACGACTAGTTATTTAAATTTTGAATAATATACACATATACTCATTCATTCAAATATGTATTAGAGTGAAGAATAAAATTAAATCAGCATTAATTTGCTATTTAATGTAGTAAAAAAAATAATTATTATCAATTGTAATGCGAATAGATATACCGTTAAACTGTAATACACTAAATTCCATTCACTTCATTTTATATAATTTATAATTGACTGAATAATATTTACAGTGTATTATTTCTGTGCAGCAAACATGCCGCAAAGAAGCCCGAACGAGGACTGAAACTTGCGCCAGTGAACAGGATTCATTTGGGTCAACAGAGTACGCGCGCGTATAGTATACAAAAAATTTTTTCTCTCTCTGCTCACCAACAACTCTCCACATCGTGTCTTTCATCCATGTATGTATGTATGTATGTATGTACATATAACATACATTTATGTATATATTATATACTGACGTGAATATGAGAGGTAAAACACATTGGCTGAAGTGAACGAGTACCAAAGTGAAGGTGGCATATGCGGACAAGACCTGCAAGCATATTGTGTATTGAGTGTATTGGAAATAAGACTAAAGGGGCATCCATTGCCTCAAGCCAGAATGTGGCTTTTAAATTGAACTATTCCAAGCATCTTAAAATTATTCCACTGCTATATCACCTTTCAGTTGCTTCACTTGAGTCAAGTTACACACATCCAATCAAGTTTTGTTTCCCAGCATCTACAGACATTAGAAATACACATGTTAATCAATGAAAAAAAAATAAATAAATAGAGAGATAATACAATATTTTTAATAATTAATATTTTAGTTGAGAAAAATATTTGAATATTCGTTTTACCTTTTTTGCAGTTTTGATATTATGATTTTTTATTTATTAATGCGGATCGTGTTGTATTATTGTATAATTAATTGAACAACAAGATTATTATCAAGAAATAAATCACAGTATATTTTTTTTTTAATAAATTTTCATTGCACTAATGCAATGCATTTAATATTTGTATAATCTTTTAATAATTTTCGTTCTGTTTATCTCATGAAAATAAATATATATCACTTATATTGTGGCAATTCTTTAGATAAATTATTGATTTTTGTCGTTATCCACAATTTTTTCTTTTTTTTTAAACACCATTGATTAATTTTTATAATGAATTCATTAAGTAAATTAATATAATGAACGGTGGGAGAGTGTGTATGATTAAAATTTTGGTTTTAGTTAGGGTATTAACTTATAAAAGCACACGTATTTTTTTTATCTTTTATAAATATATAAATAAAATACTGTGCGCTTCCGTAATTCCATACGAGATTCCTTTCATATAATATATAAGTATTTTTTTTTTATGTATATATATTATATATACTAGAATCACCAGGTATATAACCAGCCAAACTTGTTCGTGTTAACTAGTCATTGGTTTTTTTTTTGTATATATTTCTTTCATTTCATATTTCCTATTCTCTTAAATTTTTTTTTCCTTTTATAGTCAATCCAGAAGTGTTTGCAATTTTTGTAAATATGTATATATACATATGTACATGTCGATTATGAGCAGTTTGAAAAAGTTTTTGATAAAATCAGTCGTGGTGTATAAGTATTGTAACGCAAATACACACAATCATTCCTTTTACTCGTTGAATTTTTTTACGCTTTCACTATCCAATTCCATGAGCCGCCTTTTTCTCACGTGTCGCCCATAAAATTCATGTGCGCATATCTTGAATATAAAAAAGAAAAGAAAAAAAAAAAAAGAGAATAGTATAAAAAAAACTAACGAATAATAATTAAAAAAGTGTAAACTTAAAGAAAATAAAATAAAAGTAAAATGTAAATTATAAAAATTAATAATGAAATTAATTTTTTTCAACTATGAAAAATCTATAAAATAAAATTTTTAATCACCAGGATTGTAATAGCAATGGCGCGACGGGTTTTAATTCAATATACGTCGAGTAATCTAAGCTCAATACTACATAATGATTATTTGAAAAGACTCGTCTAAATGGATGACAATTTCCTCCATATAATATTGGACATAGTGGACGTTTACCAAGACGTTTAGCTCGTCCGCCATCAGCAACATCCCATAAGTCTATCATACGACATCCAGTTTTTCTATAAATATAAAATTTAAAAGTAAGAATTAAATGAAATTTTACAACTGTAAAATTTCAGTTTCTTGCGGACATTTTAAAATAGATAATAAGTTTATATTTATTCCTTACGCATTTCCATGGCCATAACACGATCCCTCTTCAAGGACTAAATATTCAACGTGCATATTTCTCAATGTTTCATAAACACTCGCTGCATCTTTTCTACTGTACATTTCATAAACCGCTAACGTTCTGTCCCTGGAATTATAATGAAGCCAATAATAACAAATATATAGACACATGCAAAATTGATTAATATTTTATTACAATAAAAATAATAATAATAATGTTTATTATGATTATTGTTATGAAGGACTTACCTCATTTCTTTACTCTCATAATAAGGATTATTTACAATTGGTCGTCGTGTTGATAATAATAAATTAGCCATAATTGACATTTTTCCCGCAAAAACAGCATTTTTCATTGTATTTATTTTAATCCATTCGAATAATTCTTCCTGTTCAATATTACGGAATTCACCGTAATAACGTCCTTCTTCCTGTACTCTCTCAATTCCTTTATGACTCATTTGTGTTATTAATGTAAGTATAAGTAAATAACGGAGTAATTCATTTTTAAATCCAAGTTTGACTAAGTATTTTTTGTTTGCAACTAAACCCGCAATTATACATAAATGTGGATTCATTAATAATTTTAATCGCATTATTGTCACTGCCATTATTATAAATGCACCTGTTTGTAATGCATTATATGCAACATCAACTTCAATACACTGTGGATAATTAATTATTTTATAATTTCTATACCAATAATAAGTTGCCATAAATCCAGCTAAAATTGCTGTTGGTAATAATAATGTTTTTATAATTGCTTCATACGTTTCGTATGGTAAAAAATCAAATGTTGCTGAGCATGTGTACAATAGTGTATGAAAATCTTTATAATTTGTAAATTTTGCCTTGAGAATATCGTAGACATGTGAATAATCATCGATTGATAACGTAAAAATAAATTTGTTGAAATATGTAAATACAATTGTGCTAATAATGTCAGTGATTATGAGCATTTTTGGTCCAAAATAATTCTCCAATCGTGTAACTAGCTCATAACTATAAACAACGCTGAATACCAATGACAAAAGAAGAATAATTGAATTGGGATTACCAAAAAGAGTAAAAATTGACATTGATAATGAATGTGCTGCTAATAATTGGAAGGTTAATGGACGCGGAATAATTTCTAACCATTGGAGAATAAGCAATGCAATTACTTGAGTTATTAATATAAATTGAGAGAATTGCCAACATGCAAGACTTCCTGTTGTTGATATAACGACACCCTGAAATTAATTGATTTGATTTAATATTTAGTTAAATTTACATATACTTTCATTTCCTTATTGCTTTATTATAATTGGAAATTACTTACGATAAACTGAAGATTAGTTAATGTTTCACGCCAACCAAATTTTGTTTTTATATTTGTCTTTTGATATTTATTTAATATCATTGTAACGCCATACATTTGCGATAAAATAATTGGATATGCAAAACTCTCACGTAACGGCGGTGTCCATTGGACTCTTGTGCATTCAGTGTGGTTAAAAAGGAAACAAACAACAGCAATTAATCCACCAAGAATCGAATCGCTCAAATGTGTTGCGTATATAAACAGCATTCCAGCAGTTAATGTCGAAAAAGCCCAAACAAATTCAAGATAAAAGTATGACGGTACTGCTAGACCGTGGCAACTTGTAACCGTTGATAAACCTTCTCCTCTTTCTATCTGAATAAAAGAGAATAATTTTGTTGAAAAATTATTTCATGTTTAAAAAATGTTTTTAAACATTTTTCCAGTTTCACTAAAGTTCTGGTAAATAGATCTGTTTACCTGCCAACATTCTGGACGTTCTAAAAGACCAAGAGCTTTTGCTTGATGATATAAAAATCCAATTGCAATCTGAAACAATTCATTTTACATTCATATTACTATAAAAATTTACGAGTAAATATTTTTTACATATTCTTTTTTACCTCTGGAAATAAATTGTATGTTTTTGAAGCGTCTATTTTCTTTGGATATTGTGATGATGTGTCATTCCATATTTGTGAGACACCTTCATACCAATTTGGTGCTTCAATAATGACTTTGTAGTAATAATAATACATGCCCTATAAAAGAAAAATATAAAAAATTCTAATAGTAGGTTATGTTCCTCAATTAGCTAAGCTCAACTATATTCAAATTATTCATAATAATTCTTAATAAAATTGAATAATATCCAATTTTCTTATACCATTTCTGTACGAAACGACATTTCTCTTTCAATTTCTGAAAGATAGGAAAAATGTCGATCATTTTCAAATAATTCTGAGACATAGTCACGATGAAGGGCACCAATTAAAATTGCTGTAAAATATATTTAACATAATTAAATTGAACAAACAAATAAATATAATTAAAAGACACATAAATATTTAACTATTAATAAAGATAAATAATTCTCACCTAATGCTAATACTAATAATTCATATGAAAATCTTCCAATTTCCATTGCAAATATTACTTCTCAAAAAATATTTATTTATTTATTTATATATGTATATATGTATATACTACAATATAAATTCTTTGCTATACAATGTAATTAGTGTTGTAAATTATTTTTGCCAAAAAAATTCCGGCTGCTTGATTTTAATGCCAGCCATTATTGTACGTACTCTTTTATGTGTATGTAGCACTAAAATATTTGCCGCGAGTCGGCTATTTATTATTAAAATATAATCATGGAAAATGAAGTAATATGTAGAATGATTTCAATGATCAAGGTATATTTTCAGTAGGGTTTCAATACCGATAATTGATAAGAGAGTTCTATCATCTATTCAAACTAATATTCATGCGTATATATGGTTAATTTGTTGAGGTTATGTTCGACTAAAATGTGTACATAGAATTATTTTGGGACTCTATAATTTTACATGTGATCTCTCTTTGTAGTTTGTACATATATATGTTAAACACATTGTAAGCTTTTACCGGCACAGAGAGGTTACTTTATCATTTTGTATTTATATATATTTGATTAATAATTTAGATTGTATTATTGTAGAATATTAATTTTTTTAAAATGGTGGAGCAACAAAGAAGACGTGTGGAAGATCAAATGACTGCAATTGTGGAGGAAATTGATAAATCTTATTTAAGAAAAATTCAGGTAATGTATAATGGATAAAGCATGTATTTTATAGGTTATCCAAGAGCTTTTTCATGTACTAATATCATGAATTATTCGTTAACTTAATTAAATTGTTATTTTATATTGTATAATATTTTTATTTTAATTTTCAGGGTGATATGCATCGTTGTGCGGCTGCATGTTGTGATAATAAAGATTCAAGCGTACAAAAAGTTCAAAGTTGTGTGGAAAATTGTAGTGGAACATTGAATAGAGCTCAACAATACGTTCATGATGAGTTTGAACGAGTTCAGGTGAGATTAAACGAGAATAAATATTGAAAATATATTTAATATTATGAAATAATGTATGAAATATGTTTGAAATTCAACAGAATCGTCTACAACGATGTGTTATGGAGTGTAATGATACAATTAGAGATAAAATGGGTCCAGATCCATCTCAAAATGATGTAAATAGGCTGAGCGATGATTTTGAAAAATGTGCAACAAAATGTGTTGATACTTATTGCGATTTACTACCAGCGTTAAAGAAAACAATGAAAAATGTTTTATCTAGTGGAAAATTTGAACATTAATTAATAATTCATAAAGCAATGCAGTCGATGACAATTATTGAATTTAATTTTATACTTTGATTCAAAAAGAAATTTAATTCAATACAAGTTTTAGTTAACAATAATTTAAAATGTAAGAGAAAAAGCAAAACTGCCAGCATATATTATAATTAATATGTAGATGATGTATATACAATTTTTATTATTGTACATTTTCTAATAGCTGTTTCAAATGTTGTTCAATTTATTTATGATTTTCAGGTTATAAATAATAATAAAAATTATAAATTGCATGGTCATAGTGTTTATTTATTTTACTGTTCATTGTCTGGCTGATACGAATATGTATACATAGTACCTTTTACTCTTTTACAACAATAAATTCATCATTGTCACAACCTTTACATTTAAAATCCACTATTATTGCACGCATCTTCAATATTTTTTATTACATTTGATTCTTTATTTCTCGAATTTTTGTTTTATTTTTTTAAATTCCATGATATAAAACCTGATCAATGCTTTTTTTTTTCTTACAATGTTTTCGTTTTTAATCTTAATCGCTCAATCTCATCTTCAAATTAATTATCAAGTGGGGAAAAATTTTATTTAAATCGTTTCAAATTTTATACAGCAACAGATTCAATCACTTGTTCCAAAAAAAAAAAAAAAAAAAAAAAAAGAATGTTTATAATTATAAATATAATGTAATGAAAAAAAAAATCAAGAAGTCAAGACTTGCCTCTCTTGATTCAAATTACAAGAATGTCTTGAAGAACTTTTTTATTTTTGATCGGTAAAGTATAAAAAAATGGTTATATTTTTCCTTTTCTTTTCTTTTTTCATTTTTAAAAATGAGATGGATGGATTAAGTATGTGAGAATTTGTTATATATTACTATATGAGTGCAATCGGACTAGATTTTTATACTGATCCCTCATTGTCATATTTTTTTTTTTTTTAGAGAAAATTCCGATTAATTGTCAAAACTTTCGGGGTAAAGAAATCCGGTATAGGCAATTTTTAAATTGAAATAAATTATAAAATGCATAATTGTTGTTATTCATTTGAAACTGCTAGTTTTTTATTTGTGATAAATTTGTTTTCCTAAAAATTGGTTTGTAGCAATAGAATTAATTAATATTGTATTGTTGTATCAGTGATTATAAGACGCAAAATTTTTATTTATTTTACTTTAATTTTCCTCGCAAATTTTACTTATAATAACGAGCGTTATTATTATTTTCAACGTTATCCAATTATAACAAATAAAAAAACAAAAATGATTTAATTAGCTTTTTCTAGCTAAATATCATTCAATAATTAATAACTTAACTGAAAAATTACTAGCTTTTTTTTTTTTCGGTGCTTTCATTTATTTATTATTTAATTTTTTTTCTTATCAATCGTTTCTCAATTCTTAATACAACAATGAGAAAATTTTATCTATAATATTGTGTGTTTCAATGTAGTAATAAATAAAAAAAAACACACTGGAATATCAAGAAACGGCCGGGGAAAAAATATTTTTGATTTAGAATTTATTTGGCACCAAAAATGATGTTTAAATATATTTTTTTTATTTTCCCAATATTCAATCTGATATTAAATCATCGATTCAATTGCAAAAACTTTTTCTTTACTCCGCCATATTGTATAAATTATCGTATTTTTTTTTTTTCTAAAAAATTATTATTATTCCTTTCCCGTTCGTTTCTTTATTTTCTTTCTCGATTTTTCCTTCTGCTCTCACTTTTTCTCACTCAAATAGTTGACGAATTCATTTTTGTTCTTTTTTTTTTTTTATACTATTTTCTTCATTATCGATATTCTTTTTTCACGCAATCTCTACACTTTATCATCACATGCTTTCTCTCTCTCGCTCTTATTTATGCACTCACACAATCTCAATCTCGGAATCATCGGGGCGAATCGTCAAAAAAATATCACGAACAGCCCTTGCTCCTTTGTTTAATATCACTAATTTTTCAATCTTTTTTTTTTTATTTTTATTTTTATTATCTCTTTATTTCTTCTGTATTATTCAGATATTTATTTATTTTCCATGAAATTTCTGCTTGAGTTGACATGTGAAACACGTGAATGTGCTTGCTAGCAGCTTTTTAATAAAAATTATTGATCCCTGTAGGCGAATTGAATTTTTTTACGTCTAAATTATCCTGTCACTTTAATCACGAAAGAAAAAATGATTCTTCTTTCGTAATTGTTTACAAATGTCCATGTCATTTAATTATCCTGCATTATTAATTCCTAACACATCTAAATATTATGCATATAAAAATTTTTTATAACAAAAAAAAAAGTAGAAAAAGAAAAATATTACAATATAATTGTTCGATGTATTCCTGATATTCGTTGAGAACATATTTCGTAAGTTGATTTATGTAATTATTAATTTCAATAAGCTGAGTAAATTCTCTTGTGGATCACGAAAAATATTCTCAATAAAAAACAAAACAAATAATAATATTAATAATAACAACCAACAATAATAAAGCTGCCTAGTAGAGAATCCTTATAGTTGAATGATCAAATACTATTATTATTTTCCATTTGTCATTATCAAGACAACAAAAAATAAACAAATCAGACAAAATTATTGGCATGAATTCGCCTACATGGATCATTAAAAATATCATTGCTTTCTTACATTTCCACGTGAAAATCTTTCAAATATTATTATTTAATGCATTTTTTTTTTTTTTTCATTTTTCTTTTAATGTTAATTTGTTCCTGGTTTCTTCACTGCGTTTAGTTTCATTCTTCTCATTAATTCTTTTGAATCCTTCCTTTTTCATGTCATGACTGTTAAATAAATTTATTTAAAAAACAGTCGTGGCTGGTTATGTTTACCAAAATGTGTAACCACCATCCGTTCCACCGCCCAAAAATGAACCTTTCTTTTGTGATAAAGCAACGCTGTGACCTGCCATAGCTGCCAATTGAGCTGCATTAGCTGCAACTCCTGGTGGTGGCGGCGGCAACACGGGTTGTGAAATTCCGTCAAATCGTCCGCCATCAAAACCATTCTAAATTGCATAATTGGAATAGAAAAAGAAAAAAAAATTAAATTTATTACTGCTATCCATAATAATAGTAATAAAATGTAGACAATTGAATGATTATGCCCGGGGAAATTGTTGATTTACTCACAGGCACCAGCATTGTTGGTCTAACTGGGGCTGGTTGCATTGCCGCTGCTGGATAATATGCAGCAGCAGCCGCCAATGGTGGATAATATTGCAGGGGTCCATATGCTGTTGGATAACCCGTTAAATATCCTCCCGGATATCCTTGTCCATACATCGGTTGATACATCTTCAATTAAAAATAATCAATTTATTATTTATTACCGTGTAAATAAATAATTTCAATTTATTATCGTTACAGAAAAAGAAAGAAAGAAAGAAATAAATGAATGATTAATATAATTATATCAGGTTTTTATTTATTATTACCATTGGATGTGTCAACGTTTGATCGTAAGTTGGGGGTGGTGGCCCTTGTGTTGCATAAAGTTGTGGCTGATTAGGGAACACACCATATGGTCCTGCACCTGCAACTGAATATGAAAATAAATCTTATTTTCAATTTTTTTTTTTGCATTAATTTCAACAAATTATATGTCATTTAAATTTTGAATATTAATTTTGTGAAATTATTTACCTCCATAAGTGGCAGGTTGTGTTGGTGCAGGAACAAATCCAGTTGGTGGATGAGGTACGGGATATGCTGAAACACAATATCCAAAATAATATAATGACACGTTTAATTGAAAAAATATATACAAACTTTGGCTGTTTAGCCAAAAAGAAAATAAAAAAAAATAAAGAAAAGACAGTACCACTATTAATAAAATTGACAGTGCGTTTTTCTGACTATTCAAAAATTATTTTTATACATTCATAATTGCCTGTTTTTTATTATTACTTCCAATTCAATTATTGTTTTTAAATAAGACGTTTATTTATTATTTTTTGAAATAACAGAAAGTCGCCTTGTCGATTTGTCGATTTTTTCCCGTCACTCCCTCTGTCGCTCCTCAAAAATATTCACACAAATAAATTATTGCTATTCACAGTAGAAAAACACTACATATAATTTTATATTTTATATTGAGGAATTATTTAAGTATGACGGAAAATAAACGACTATAAAAGTGGTACTCCCACACCCACGTATATCTTACACATGACATACACCGTATTTTTTTTTTTTTATCAAGATACTAATTAAAGCTCAAACAATGTTAGTCACTAAAATGATTGTGGGGAAAGAAATAGAAATAACCGAAAGAACCGTACATATTGCCCGTTTTTCGTTTCCGCTCGAGTTTATCACGAATAAAAATTCATATTTATTGAAAAATTAATTCAATATCAATCAATAATTAATTATCTAATTAATATTCATAATAATCACATAATTTTTTATTTTTATTATTAATCACGTCATGTAAACACAGCGGACGTAAATCGGGCTTTATTAAATATTTTCACGTTCACATGCTTTTGGAAAAACGGAATTTATCTCATTATTATTTAATTATTTATTTACTTTTTTTACTATTTAAATTACAAATAAATATATATACTTATTTAAACTAACCGTATTCACCATAGGCATGTAAACGCGTAATTAAAGTGCGAGTTGAACTAGAGAATAGTGTTTTCGAGCAATCTATAAATGCTATAATAAATAAATTGCCGAATTGATAGAAAAAAAAATATTCAAAAAATAGATATATGCAAATATATATCTTATTAGTGAAAAAGAATATTTTGTGTGATATAAATGTATATTATATTTATATAAATATAAAAGAATTAAAATTTATGTTTCCATTGCTGAATCCTGAATAATAATAAACAATATTAAATTTTATAATATATAATTTGATATATGAATAATATGCAAATAAAATGGCTCACGTTACTCTATTCCCAGTTTGATGAATCTCGCGGAATTTAAAAAAAAAAAACCTACCTTTGAATTACTTTTCTAAAACTATTATAAAATATTAAACCAATGTCAAAAGCAAATAGCGTTACACAATCAAGATAAAAAGCCAGAATTACATATTTATAAATTTATCAGATCCAAGAATTAATTCGTAATAATAATTGATATAAAATAATTTGAATATAAAATATAAATTTTATTTTAGACATTTATGTTAATTAAATAAATTATTATGAATCAATGTGAATCGAGGATCAGATAGATATTGATAAACCCAAAAAAGAAAACAAAAGATAAATCACAAGGAGCTAAAATCAAAGCCATAATCACGAAAAATACAATAATATTTTAATTTTTTCTTTCTTTCTGTTGTTTAAGGATAAATGACGGTATCGAGGTTAATTAAGAGATAAAAATATGTGATGCGATTAGTAAAGAGAAACAATTCTATCTGGATTGTCGTTGATCATCCAATCAGCTAGAGACAAAGCTAGCGATTGACAAAATATAAACTTTATAATAAAATAATAAATGCAACCGATCACATTTTTATAATTTTTTTTTTCTCGTTATATCGCTCTGTTATTTTTTTACACATGAAAAATTAACCGATAAGTCGTGTTCGAGCGGTGAAGAATGTGTAATTTATACAATGAGTACGAGTGGTACGATGAGTATATAAATATTTATATATATATATATATATATATATATGTATATATATATATATAAATATATATGTAAAAATATATTTATATATATTAAGTTTCACACATTCAAAAAGTCGTGACAAGATTCAGCAAACCACAAATTTCTGCAAATACCCAATGAATAAAGGTCAAACATTATTAAAAAATTGTAATCTTTTTTTTTTTTTTTTCCTTTGATAATTGCATAATTATAATATTAATTAAATTGGGCAAATTGTATTTATTGATATCACATAAAAATTCATTCCTTGTATCGTTGGATTTATTAATTAATGTGTGCTTGAATAAAACATGCTGACATATGTTTGCTGCTGCCATCAATAAATCCAAAACACCCAACTTTATAATATATATTTTTTTTTTAGTAAATCTAAATTACACGCCCTGCCGTAGCATCAAAACTTCACGTATAAATTTATCTCTCGATTTGTTTATTTTATATTTTTAATTTAATATTAATAGTTAATTTTATATATTTATTCTATTCTGAACATCAGTTTGATATTCAGATATAAAATCGAGAGTTTTTTTTTGTTTGTTTTGTAGTTTAGTTGCTCAAGCTCGGCAGCAGTGGATGGACATGTTGTACTCTAACATAGACGTCAGCCCACACCAAATTGTCCATGATAATTGAGTGTCACTCCGTTTATATCAGAATTATAAATTTTATTGTTGGATTAAATATCCCAATATTTTTAAATTTTATTTATTTTATTAAGTACAATTAAAGAATGAGAATAAATTTTTTTTTTCTTTTGATTAATTCTGATATTTGGGACCGACACTCGTTGCATAAATTCATGTGTCAGTGCCACGGTGCAAACAATCATCGAATCCAATAACAATTGATTATAATTATTAATACTAGTACCATTGGACAATTGAAAAATTTCCTGCTTTCAATTTTTCTCCCGTTATTATTATTCATCATAAATGTTTTTTCATCAAATAATTTCGATAATTTTCTTTTTTTTTTGTTTTGTTTAAAATCATATTCGTCGCGTTTTTATTTTTGTTATTGTTGTATTTTATATAATTCTGTTAATTCGCATTAATTTTTATATCTATTCAGAATAGAATAACAGAAAATAATTTGACACGTGAGAATCAGAGAGTCAAGAAATTGCTCGTCCTTAAATATGAATTTTTTTTTTTTAAATATTAAATTCCTTCTAAACGGGAATTTTAATCGAAATGCTTTAGGTGGAACGACAGATTTTTCTAATACTCCTTTCAAACGTTCAAATCATTTTATTCATAATTTATAATTATCAAGAAAATTTTCTCAATTGAAAAAAAATATTAATATAAACTAATACGATGATTTTATCATGTTTGAAAGAGATAAAAAAAAATTCTGCCTCGAAGCTTTTAAAACCCCTTAATCCATTTTTAATATATTTAATTCTTTCAGAATTTTTTTTTCTTTTTTTTTTTTTTTTTAAAATAGAAAATCGCTATTTCAATTAAGCTCACTATTAACAGTATACATGTTTAATATATTTTATTTTTGTTTCATGCACATGCAAATAACAGAAATACACGAGAAATTCTCACGTTTTATTTTCCATTTTTAATTGTTATTGTAAATAATTAATCAACCGATATTTTTCATAAATAAAATTATTCAATCGATTTTAAAATGGCTCAAATTAACGGAGAATTTTTCTTTGAATTTTAGTATTAAATTTTAAATAGTAGAGCATGCAAACAGGAAATATAGTCAAAATATTTTTTCATAATCTCTTATCAATATACGAATAATATTTATATTAAATATTAATTTTATATAATTAAATAATTTTTTTATTTTTAATTATTAACCGAGAAAAAATATTTATATATATAAATCCATGTTTGAGAACGAGAATAATAAATAACAACGATAATAATATTAATAACTGATAATAATATAACTATTAACTAACTACTAATAATAATAATTATAATAATAATAATAAAATTTAGAATTAAACGTAAAACACAGAGAAATTAACATGCAATATATAATAAAATGAAATTATTTAAAAATTTATAAAATGGTAATTATTATTTAGATAAACAATTTTTATATAGAATACAATATTTTGTATTTTTATTTAATAATTTTATTTTTTATTTCAATATTTACCACTTGATGAATTTTTAAATTTTCATAAATCAAACATGCAAAAACTAAACAAATAGAAATTGTCAACTTGAATAATTATTAAAGCAGTATAATATATAAATACGAAGTAAATAAAAAAAAAAAACGCAATAAATAAACATAATGTTATCATTGATTTAATAATTATATTATTTATGACTGAATTAAAACTTTTCTGTATATTCAATTATTTTTTTTCTCTTATATTTTATTTTATTATCATCGATTAATAATAATCAATGTTAAACATAACATTACGTTTTTATTTTTTGCGTACAATTGCTGTTTATAATAAACAACTTCACCGAGTGAAGTAAATCTGAATTATATTATTTTTTTTCTCTTTTGTTTCATACTTAATATAAACAACTAATTCATGCAATAATAATTAATATTTAAAAGCCAATAATTATTTCTATAATATTCGCTATAAATTAGCGACTTTGATAAAATTTTCTTCAATTTTTTTACAGTCATGCAAAATCAGGCCACAAGTTTTTCATTTATTTTTTCCAAATTATTACACAAATAATGATAAAATATTTATATATAAAATAACAATATTAAAATTTATTCATGATAAAAAAGAAAAAATTTGTGTATTTAAATTGAATTATTAAATAAATTATTTACACCAAACTTGTGACCAATTTAAAGCAGCATGCACTATTGTTAAAAGTGAGCTACCGAATTACTATATCGAGTAGAAATATTATAGATACGCCGAGCTTAGATACAGCATTCGTGTCCACCCCTTTGACATGCCATGTTCTTTGATATATTTTTGGATAAATTATTATTCCAAAAATTATATTCAATCAAAATTTCCATTTGCAAATTCATCAATAAAAATCTATTCAATTAACAATATTAATAATTATATCACAAATTCATTAAATATCTCAAATGGACATGGCAATCAAATTAAATATATATATGTAATATATAACAAAAAAAAAAAAAAAAATAAATAAATAAATTAATTAATTAATTAATTAATATAAGAAACGAACAAAATAAGCAATCAGCCAATACCACGTTTCAGTACGAAATTTCTTTACACCCATATCAATATCTTACGTTCATATTGATTTGGACATATAGCAGCCGACGTCTCCAATTCAAAAAGTATATAATATTTCTCACAATTTCAAAAATGTAAATCATCACAATAATTTTTTTTTTTTTTTTTAATGTGATAGCTGCCCAAGGCTCCTTTCTCTCTCTCTCTCACTTTCAATGATGAATGTCTGAAAAAAATTCAAGAGACAACACAAAGTGACGAATTAAGTAATTTTTTTTTTTTCATTTCATTTGTTTGAAAAAAATTTTAATTTCTTATTTTCGCGACTTTTAGACTTTTTGAATCAGGAGTCGCCTGACTCATTTATATCATCATATATATATTTTTTTCTTGTTTAAATAAATATAAATAATATATAGAATATATATATATACATATATATTTATAAATATATATGTATATTATATTTGTTTTTTTTTTTCTTGGTATTTTAATTAAACACGTAGTGAATTATTATAAGGTATAATATATAGAAGAAGGTGAGGTTAGATACGTGGCTTGGGCAGCGCAATCTCGTTGATTTCCGAGGGCTCCACCTATTGCGTTGGATCAAATCATCATCTTTGTAATGGTCCACTGCAAACATATCGACAGCCACGACTGTATAGTGTCCTCAATTCCCCCTATATGTATTCTTAATTATTTAATTTCCTTTTTTTTTTCTTCTATTTGTAATTTACTTTTTCTCTTCATTTTTTTTTCTTTCTTTCTGTATTTTTTTTTTTAAATGTTCGTTTTGCTTTCAGTGGTTGGATTAACGGACGTTGCTTTGAGACATCCTAGCTAACGTCCAAAAATCTCATTTAATATATATATATACATGTATATATAAACATAGGTATTAATGTAAATACATATATGTATATATAGTTTGAGAGAAATTTTTTCTTAACTGCTAAAGTTTTTTTTTTTTTTGTTTTATAATATTATTAATTAACTTAAATGTTAAAGATATTTTGTACAATTTAAAATTCATTTGACTAATGTAGGATTATTTTGTTTAAATTTTTATAAAACTTTGTTGATTATAGATCAGGTTTTATTATTTAGTTATTTTTTTTTTCTTTTTTGTTTGTTTGAAGTAAATTTATCAGACATGCAGTAAATTCTGCGGTATTTTAAATATAAAAAATTCAATGAATTTAAAATTTGTTTGTTGCATTTAATTGTACAATAATTATAAGCATCTGAATTGTTTTTTTTTTTCTTTCCTTTAAACAAATTTATTTTATTGTGGCTAGAAAAAAACATCAATGGCCGCCCGAGATGAAGAATTCATCAATAAACACCAGTACATAAATATAAAAAAATATTGCAATAAAAAAAAAGGATATATATACATACACACTATGTATATAAATTTGTGTTAAAATAAAAAATATCGCAGTCAATAAAACTGTAAAATATAAATAATTATCAAGAAAAATTGTATGAAAACAATAATAAAACTTGAAATAATTGATAAAAATAAGTAAATAAAATTGATCAAAACTTTGACTTGAGAGACGGCGGGAAGGAAAATAATGGAAACCTAAAACTCGGGTGGCCATTTTGTATTCACAGCGCAAGGAAGGCGGTATTGATTAATCTGTCATACTGGGGCCAGAATAATTCAGATGCTTTTGTTGGTCAAATGCTTCCAATTATTTTTTTCACCCAATTAAATATAAATCCTTACAATCAATCTTCAATTAAAAATCAATAAATAATAATTCATAATACGATTTTAATAAATAAATTAAAATTTTTAAATATAAAATCGGTTAAAATTAAAACGATCCCATGTCAATTTTAACCGAATGACAAGTGACAATCGCGCGGAGACTACAGAAATTGCATTGTTTCCTCTCTCTTTCTCACCCTCTTAGTGCATATACATATATACACATACATATACATATATAAAATACATATACATATATATATATATACATACATATATGTATATTATTCTCTTCTTCTCTCTCATATTGCCACAAAAAATGCTTCAAAATTTGAAGAAAAAAAATAACTATAAATCTAATTAGCCTTCATTCATCTGATAATAAATTTATTCATCATTTGTTTAAATCGCTTTAATTTATTTAATATATATATAATTTTTTTTTTCTTTCTTTTTTTCATCGTCATCAACACCATAAACCGCGTTCGCGTCTCATAGTTACCTTTCTTGTCGGTCATTATTGCTTAAAGTTTTTCGTTCTCGGATACTCTAGAAAATAATTTGACTCTTTTATCTTTTTTTTATTATTTCGTTCTCTCTCGCTCTTTCTTTCTCTTTCACACTATCTCTCTTTCTCTCTCTATCTCTCCCTTTCTGTTTGTAATATTGAAAAGAGTGTGCGCGTTACTCTTTTTCTTAGACCGTGTAAAAATTTATTTCGGTTTTTCCTTTTTTTTTTTTTTTTTTTTGTTATTATTATTTTATTAAAATTTTATATATACTAGTATACTCGTTAAACAATGCACAATAGCGCAGAAAAAATTGACTCTCGCGCACTAAACAATATTAACACACACACACATTCACGTAAATTATTCGCTTGGGACAAAAATAATTTTAGGAACGGCTGCTCCCTTGTTCCCAGATTCACGCACCACTTTGACAGACAACTAGCTCCCTGTGTCGTCGTCGTTGTTGGTCGATGTTATTGAGCGTTTGTTCGTCTCTACTTCCGGCGTTTCTATTCGTCGTTTATAGGTTAGATTTCATTGGTGGAGGAGCTGTGACCAATCATGAGAGGTTATTCTCATGAAATTCTTGTGTGAGAATTTAAATGCACTAATCGATGCACTGGAAATTGGTATTGGATGAATTTTATTGGTTAAAATAATTTTCTTACTTACACGAAAATATTTTGTTGTAAAAATTGGACACATTTTATATGTATATATAGTGTAGACTGATTTTGATTGTCGATAAAGTAGGAATTATTGTACTGCGTATTAAAATTGGCGGGATGTTTAAATTTTTTTTTAATGAAATAACAAAATAATTAAAGTCTTTAGATAATATTGGTAATAATAATTATTTTTTTTCATATTAGGATTCGATATTATTGATAAATATAGATATATTATTAATAAATAATGAATCAATTGAATTTCTAACAATGAAAATTTATTTTCATAACGCATTTAAGTTGGTATAAAGAAATAAAATAATAATAATTATTGAAGAATGAAATGTATTATTTTTCTTTCTATATATTATCACAAAATAATTCTATCCTTTATTTCGTGGCTGTAAATCTAACCAAAATCCACCTTTAGGTAATATTTGAAAACTTGCATTACTAAATTTAATTGGATTAATCATTTTTTTACTGGGTTTCAGCACACATTTAATCAATAAATGGTAAATTAATATTTTAGCTTCCAACAATGCAAATCTATTACCAATACACATTCTTGGACCATTACCAAATGGTAAATATGTTGGTGAATTCAATATTCCTTTAGTATCTTCAATAAAACGTTCAGGAATAAATTTATCTGGTTCATAGAAATATTTTGGATCAGATTGAAAAGCTTGAACAGGAATCATTACACTGTCACCCGTTTGTAATTGAAATGGTTTTGTTCCAGGTAATGTTGGAGGTAATTCAAAAGGCTTAGTACATACTCTGTCCAAAATATGAGCAATTGGATAACGTCTCATTGTTTCATTAATTATAGCATCAAGATACTGCATGGAATTAATTGCTTCATATGTTGGTTCACCATTAAATTTTATATGAACGTCATTAATTTCATTGTGCAATTTTGCTTGTACTTCGGTGTTCATTGATATTTCATGAGCCACATAAGACATAAACAACGCAGAAGTATCAAATCCACCGAGAAAAAATACGAATGCTTGTGCTGTCATGTCTTCAATGCTTAGCTCAAGTCCATGACCATTTTTATTGTTACGTGATTCCATCATTAATTGAATCATATCTGGACGATTTATACCTTTTTTATCTCTTATCGCAATTGTGTCATGAACAATTTTTTTAAAAAACTTCTCGATATTCTCATTGATAAGTTTAACACGCAATAAACGAGATATAATTGGAAAATTACGCAACAAAAGAAATTTAAGTGATAATATACCTTCAAAGTTGGCTGCTTCTTTGCCCAATACGTAAAATTCATTATCAGGATTTCTCATTGAATCAATAGAGATACCAAATGCACATGTGGCTATAACATCATTTGTATAACGTGCAAAAATCTCTTTAGAATTAATTGTCATAGTCTTTTTCTTTTGTATCTGTTCATTCATATAATTAGCAAAATCTTTACTGCATTTTTCCATTAATTTAAACATTGCTTTCATTTTGCTGGATGTAAATGCAGGACTCAGGAGATTTCGAATCTCTCGCCAATTATCTCCACGAAGGGAGAAAAGATTTTTGCCAAAAAATGGATCTTGTACAGGATCAACAAAGCCACGATGATCCACAAAATGATCAAAATATTTAACTGTTATATTTTTTACCAATTCTTGATCACGTATTAATAATACTGGACAACTAAAATCATAAAATCCAACATATTTAGCGTTTGTATTAATATAGTAGAACTTACGAATCATTTCCATGTGTGATGTTATTCGAAATAATGTTTGAAACATATTTCCAAATATTGGTAATGGGGTTATGTATGGTATTCCATGTTTTTCAAATTTATTTTCTTTTTTCATGTAATATAAAATTACAAGCAATCCTCCAAGAATTATTGCTAATATCATAGATTCGTAATAATCCATTTTAGATCTCTATTGATGTATTATTTTGTAATTTGAATGAGAAATTGAAATGTTTTTTTTATTTATAAAATATTTAGCTATATTGAATAATCAAATTTGTTTCGACTGAACTGTTGTTGGATTTAAACTTGACTGTTGCACTACGTACGATTTGACATTAAAAACTACTGATAAACTTCAATGATGAAAAATTGTCTCAATGACTCTTCTCAAACATTTTATCTTTCAACACTTGAATGTTGTTATTGTTGGCACTCATTTTTATATAAATAAATAATATCTAATCGCTTTTATTTACAAACGATGCGCAAATATACAGTAGAGATTACAAAATTATTATTTTCTTGGTGATTTGTTAATTATTTTATGATAAGTAATCTATATATTTATTTAATAATAAATCATAACTCATTTTTAAAGTATTTGGAAAGCTTAATAACATAATTAATTTTTTTTAGCAATCTGCAACAAATGACAACAGTTTGTTACATTTAAAGTAAAGTTCAACGATGTCAATATCTATTTAAAATTAATGGTTGATAACGAAGGAAATGGAACAGTATTTCGTTAATCACCAGCAAATGAAAAATTCTCCGTCTCTCCTATATAGACATATATGAATAAAAAACAATTTTACCATTCATTTCGAGCTTGCAGATTGAACTTATAATTACTTTTGGCTGATAATGGAAAATTAGAAACATTAGTTTCATTGGATTTCAAGGTAAATTTCATTAATAAAAATATTTTCGTTTCCAAATAAAATTTATTATTTCTTGAAGAACTATGATGAAACGTTCAAATATAAATTAAAATAAAACATTTATTAATAATTTAATAAAATTCATTTTAAAGTTAATTTGATGAGAAGTGAAAGCAATCTCATAATATAAATTATTAAAAAATCAAGTATTTATATTTATTTATATAACTAATAATCTACCATTTATTTGATCGTGGCTGAAGATCTAACCAAAATCCACCTTTGGGCAATATTGGAAAACTTGAAGTACTAAATTTCATTGGAAGAATCATTTTTTTACTAGGTTTAAATATACACTTTAACATTAAGTAATAAATCAATACTTTGGTTTCCATTATTGCAAATCTGTAGCCAATACACATTCGTGGACCATTACCAAATGGCATATAAGTTAATGAATTTAAAATTTTTTTAGGATCTTCAATGAAACGTTCAGGAATAAATTTATCTGGATTAGGATGATATTTTGGATCAGTTTGAAGTGCATAAGCCGAAATCATTATAATATTACCAGGTTGTAATTGAAAGGGTTTTGTACCTGGTAATGTGGGAGGTAATTCAAAACTTTTGGTACACATCCGATCCAATAAACCAGCGACTGGATAAAGTCTAAGTGTTTCACTAATTACAGCATCGAGATACTGCATAGAATTAATTGCTTCAAATGACGGTTCGCCATTATATTTTTCATGCACTTCATCAATTTCATCATGTAATTTTGATTGTACTTCAGGATTAAGTGATATTTCATGGGCAAGAAAACACATAAGTGATGAAGAAGTATCAAATCCACCGAAGAAAAAAACAAAAGCTTGTGCTGTCATTTCTTGAAGAGAAAGATTCGGTATTTCATTATTAATATTATTCCTCGATTCCATCATTAATTGAATCATATCTGGACGACTTATTTCTTTTTCATCTCTCAATGCGATAATATCACTGACGAGTTTATGAAAATAGTTCTCAATCTCCTTGTCCATAAATTTCATATTCAATAATTTTGATATTTTTGGAAAGCTACTTATTAAAAAAAATTTAAGTGAAAGAAGACCTTCGAAATCTGTTCCTCTTCTTCCCAATACGAAAAATTCATTCAACGGACTTCTTGTTGAATTTATATCAAGTCCAAATGCACACATGGCTATAACATCACTTGTAAAACGAGTGAATGCATCTTTGGAATCAATTGTGAGAGTCTTTTGTGTTTGCATTTGCTCAATCATATAATTCGTTAAATCTTGACTACAATCCACCATAAATTTAAACATTGGTTTCATTTTACTTGGCGTAAATGCCGGACTCAAAAGAGATCGCACTGCACGCCAATGACTGCCACGAAGTAAAAAAAGATTAGCCATAAATGGATCGTGAACAACATCAGCAAATGGCCGATGATCCACGAAATGATCGAAATATTTTGAAGTTATATTTTTTATCAGTTCTGGATCACGTATCAGTATTACTGGCGAATTAATATCATAAAAACCAACGTATTTAGCTTCAGTATTTATATAATAAGTATTCCGAATTTTATCCATGAGTGGAGTTATTCGAAATAATGATTGAAACATATTTCCAAATATTGGTAATGGTGTTTCGTATGGTATCCCATGTTTCTTGAAATAATTTTTATAATTTACCCAATTCAGAATTGTCAACAAGCCCACAATAATCGCCACCAATATAATCGAAATATAATAATCCATTTTTAAAATTTTTATTTATTTCTTTTTTGTATTTTGAAAGATAAATTGAGTGGAAATATTTTTCAAATTAAATTTTTGCACAATTTCCTAATACGACTTCTCTTTCACTTGTGTGTATTACCACTAAACTCTCAAGTTTAAATAGTTACTGTAAAGGGAATAAATAAAAATTCTTTGCAATGATGATTCACTTGGAAAATTAATCTTTAGAATTTTTCGTATTCATCATCAGTTTGGTAATGCAATCAGACAATTTAATGTGATATTTTATCAAACATAGACTATTAATTGCATTTAATTTAGTCAATAGCTAAACAAAAGTCAAGAGATCATGACAATGTGATAAAATAATTCACGTGTAAGAGATCACGAAGAAATCTTTTGGATTTTTCCTATAATTCTTTTATCATTTTCCGAAGATCTTGTAAACATCCACTTTTAACTTTTCGCTTTTGACCTTTGGCATTAGAAGACATGAATTGCCAAACACATAAGTGCGATAAGCAATTTATTATTACTGATATTGCGTTATTATTTTTTTCCATTATCAAATGCAGTTTTTCTTTTATTTGCCAAAAAATTAATAAGATTCAACAGAGATTGTTTTTTTTTTTTTTTTTTTTTTTCGAAGCAATCTTTAATATAGCAACATAGTCAGTCTTACAATAAGCCGAAAAATACAATCTATTACCAAGCTGTTGAGGAGTAGGACAACGTTGATGAAAAACGAGATTATTTATTTGTATTTATTCATATTACATTGTCCGACTCCCATTCGACAAAGAAAATTTTACAATTTTACACAGAATTGACTGGTACTCAACGACAATCGGTATTTAATTATCCTCCTTTTATCTTCTTTGCTTTTTGTTTTTTTATTTTATACACGATATCAATATCGTCGAGCACTCGAAAATAAAAATTAAAAATAAAATGATTTATATTTATAAACGCAGCACAAAAAAAAAATTGTTTTTCATCCACGTGCATACTGAATATTATTACACATTCAGCTCTGCTGATATACAAATAACAATTAAGTGATGGTTGGTGTTGTAAGATAAAGATGCTTTATGCAAATAAATCAATAGCCAAAAAATAATAATTGATAAATTTGTATGATACATTATTTAATTGGATAATTATATTCATAAAAATATTCACTGAAAAAATGACATCTCGCACTTATTTTTATTTATGTTGTTTAATTATCTCTTTAATTTAATTAATTTTTTTTTTCTTTTTTCTTTCCGTATTCTTTCTTTTCATGTTCCTCGCTCAATTTTTCAATTGTCTGCTTTGTCCTCAAACAAACACCAATCTCCATTGCTAATAATCACCTTTCAAGTTCTTTTTTTTTTTCCCTTCACAATTGGAACTTTCTAGTATTAATTATTTTAGGATTATAAAATCATATAAAAATAAAAATTACAAATTATTACTTAGAGAGAAAATAAAACAAATAATTAAAGAAATCAATATTCTCTCTTTCTCTTTTCTTCTATCTTTGTCTCTACCTTGCTCTTTATCTCTCATCAAAGATTTTATTTTTTTTTTTTTCCCCCCCCCGAGATTGAATTCACAATTAAATGAGATGTGTCAGATGTTTTGCTTTTAAACAAATTAATATCAAAGAGGAATCAAAAGCTAAATATAAAACTAATGCATGGGGGAGAGACGTGGTTGATACAAATATAAAGATATATTAGAATATAATAGATAGGTATTCGATGAAACATTTAAAGCATTACGTAAAATATACATTGTTGTTAATAAAAAAATTTTTTTCTTTTTTTTCTTCTATCTTTTCTTCTTCATTGTGTTGATAATGTTTCATTGTGTGTCTTTGAGTTTTATGTGAGTTGTAATTTTATTTGTCAATGAATAGTTTCACAATATCCTTTTTTTTTTTTGTTTCTACTTTCTCAACGTCTCATTAAAGTTTAATAGTTTTGGCGTAAAAAATTGTGAACGTGTCATTCGATTTTTTTTTATATAAAAAATTTTCAAATATTTTTTTTTAATAGGATATTATGATTTTTGTTTCATTCAATTATTTCATTTGTTCTTGTTTTTAGTTGATAGCAAGTGAAATTAAAGTAAAGGAAAAAATTGTAAAAATACTAAATAATTATCGAATAAATTCATTCAATCGTTAAATAGTTTATATTAATATTTTTATCAAATTCTAAAAAAATGTGCTAGATCAAAAAATTTGTTCTTTTCATTTCAAATTCGTTTGTCTTTTTTAAAGATATGCAAGATTTTTTTTTTTTTTTTTCATTTATTGAGTTTGATAAAAAATTGGCGCAAATACAACGAATAGCGATTGTTTATAGTTTTTTTTTCCATCCACTAGATAGTTTTAGCATTACGAATAGTTTATAGTGAATTAGCAAGTAGCGATATTATTACAAATATAATTATTTTTTTTTTTTTTTTCATTCCATCAGTAAATAGATAAAAATTTCTTGATTTACACAAGACTTTTTCCTTATTTTTTGTTCTCCATTTTATTATAATTCATTATGAAAAATTAACTGATATATGCATTATTCTTATTATTTTTTATCATCGGTTTTCATTTAGGTATTAAAAATAAAACTCAATATTATTCACATTACTGCAAACTACTGTGGACCACGAGTAAAATTTGATATTGATTTGTTTTCAATTGTAATTACTTTATCATTTATTTTAAGGTACCATCACTTTATTCTCTCTCGCATTAATTAATCGTTCATATGACAAGTAAAACAAAACATTCAAGAGAAAGAATCCAAGTGCGGTATTAAAAATAATTTTAAAAAAAATCAAAAGTGCATAAAAAACATAATTGAAAATGTTTTTTTTTTTAATAATCATCTGTCCGCTCCTAATCTTATATATAAATATTTTTTTTTTTTCATACTGGTATTTCAAGAGGCAATAAAAAAAATGGGGAAAGCCAAAGCATTTTCCTCATTTGATAATACAGGAATTGCTGCATGGCCCATAATTTGGACCCAAATATGGTTTTTTTTTTACGTTTACAATTTTATCATCCAAAATGCCGTTTAGTTTAAAATTTTAATGGCTGTTTAATTTATTAGAATTATTCATTCATTTTTATGTTCATTATCCGATAATCGTATCGTATGTTTGTCTGCGTGTGTTTGTGTGGGAGTGAATGAGTGTTTTTATTACTGTTTTCCATCTCGCGTGTGAATATTTTGTGTATATGAACTTGTGAATTAATCTCCATCATTTCCTTCCTCTTTACCTCAATGAATGTATTGGATTTTTTGTTTCTTCCATTAAATTCAATTTGAAGTGATAATTCAACTTGATTCCTTCTCCTTTGAATCTAAAAATAACCACAAATAAAAATTATCATCAATAACAAGATAAAATTTATTTAATAAAAAAATTTGCCTTTCAATAATTTATTTTATATTCATAAATTTCCTTACCACTATCAGATTTATCCTCAGACGTTCCATTAGTTAATTCAGGCTCTTTCTTCTTTTCATTCTCCTCCGATTCGCCGCCGGTGGCTTTTTTCTCATCGTGATTATTAGCTGATTTTTTATCCTTCGATTTACCTTTTGCTGGCGTCGCGGGTTTTGGTTTTGGTTCAAGACTTGGATCGAAAATAATTTTACCAATATTTTTATGATCTTGCATTCTTTGCATAGCCTCAGGGAGATCCTCAAGTGCCCACGTTGAATCAATTTTGGGTTTAATACAACCGTCAGTCCACAATTTAAAAACTTGATCGACTGCACGCTTGACAACGTCATGTCCACCTTGTTGATGCAATAAATGACGAAGATTGAAACCCGAAATCGTTTTATTATCATCGAACAATTTCATCGGTGAGATTTTATCAACTTGCCACCACTAAAATAAACGAAAGAAAATAAAAAAGTTAATTATAATTTAATAGTGATTTTGTTTTTTTGTTTTTCGACAAGTCAATAAATTCATCTAATTTATTTCAATATAAATTTACCGATCGTGCAACAGAGAAGAAGCTCCTCGTCTCGCCAGTAACAAGATTGCTTGATCCATAAAGAATATATTTTCCCATTGGTTTCAACAAAGAATATCCCTTGTTGTAATCTTCAGTGTACAAACAATCCATCACTATGTCCACACCCTCTGGTACAACTCTAATAAATTGAATAATAAACAAATAATTAAATAAAATAAAACAAATTAGATTATTCAGTATTATTTCATCATTAAAATTTATTTAGTCAGTCACTCACTTTCGAATTTCGCTGGGGTACTCGCCACTGCGCTCCAACAAATGATCAATTGTATTTTGAGCTTTGAGTTCTTCATGCTTAGCTTTTCCACAAACTCCAAATATCGTTACGTCTTTAACGGTTTTTGCAAGTTGAATAATAGCTTGGCCCTAAAATTTAATATTAAAACAGTATAAAATTAATAGATCACAATAAAAAATGATTATCACGTTATGAAAAAAAAAACAAAAAACGACGAAATTATGAAGCGGAAAATTAAGTGATCCGACTGTCAAGGATACATGCTTGGTTTATATTCATAAAGCTGCTCTTATATACTCAAGAGACAAGGCGTTGGCCTGTGTGAACTCTACTCTGACGCTCGGCAGTAAAAAAAAAAATAATACAAGAAAAAAAAAATGGATGTGAAAGGGACCTAGAAAAAAAAAAGAAGAGGATGAAGAAGGAAAAAAAATAGCACACAGACATATCATGAACAATTTTCAACAACAGTGGCATCATTCATTATTTTCCAAGAAGTAAACTAAATTTATTTCTTATTTTCTTTTCACATTCCATCGTGTGCCACTTAACGAGTTCACAAAGTCAAGAAGAACTCTAGATTTTTGAGAGATGTAAAAAGAAAAAAAAAAAAAAAAGAAAGGAGAAAGAAAAATAAGTACTGCGATTCATTTGAGACACTTCTATTGCTCACAAGAGATTAGGAGTAGCAAAAACGGGAAAATTATGTAAATCACGAAAATCCCACGAACAAACGAATAAAACTTTGGCTTAAAATAAAAAGAGAAAGAAATTTAATTAAAGAGATGAAATAATCTGAAAACATTGTATTATATTTCTTCCTTTTTTTTTTTTCATCCAGACATTCTCTTCTCACATTCTCTCACCCTCTCCTTTCACTATTCCACTATATATCGAAATAAACTCAATTTCCGCTTCGATCAATCCTCTTCAACACGTCGGCGTCATCTTCATGCTTTCAACAAACCCAACGAAAGGTACACACAATCATTTCTTAAGTGATTGCTCTACACGGTCTATAAGTGTACTTCATCATTAATCTATTTTCCTTACAATAAACATCAAAAGAAAGGAAATCTAATTATCTCAATAATTCTTCCAAACCAAAGTAAAAAAATAAATAAATAAATAAATAAATTATAAAAATTCGACAAATAAATTATCGTAATAATTAAAAAATTTATTTCCCTCTATTATTTAGTTAATTTAAAATTCTCCAATAATTTTTCAAAGCTGCTAAATTAATAAATGACATTGAAATAATTAAAAATTATTTATTTTATCTATATTTTAAGACAGTCACGTGTGCGTTTATGTATGTGTCATCGTGGGAATCTTCAAACGTTTAAACGGGCGCGGCCGCTGGTGCTAAGCCATTGGTCGATGAAGAGGGAAAGAGGGTAGAGTGAGAGAGGATTGCAAAAAGGGAGAGGTTTTGGTTGCTAAGCAACTGAAACCAACCAACCACCCTCACCACATCATACTACCACCAACAATTCTCCTGCAACATCCACACCATAGATTCTCTCCATCTTCTTTCTAAACTTCTGCACAACGCAATGCGATAGTAGAAAATGTTAGCGTTCATTCCTCCTCTATCTATCCTTCTCAATTCTCTTTCACAACCCCTCATTGGTTCGTGTCTCATCGGGAGGGAGTTGAGTAACCTGTTGAACAGTATTGATCCCGCCGGCGAATCTTGGGCGATGCCGCGTTGAATTTTTACCAAAAGGAATATATTGCATCATCATATTCAAAACGTATTCGTTGCGAAATTTTTGTGTTTTTTTTTCCTTTTAAATCAATTTTATTTATTAAAAAAATAAAAAAAAACTCTGCAATCGTGATCACATATATAAATAAGAAGAAACTCAGATAAAATATTGAAATATTAGGACTAAAAAAGACACTTGAAGATTAAAAATATCTCAAGATTTCAATATTACTAGTCCTAAAAGCAAATATACCATTAAATAATATTTATTCAGGATATCTGTAAAGATTTTTATGAAATTTTAAACGACCCATAATTCATCTTATCTGTATCTTGTCACTCAAAATAAATATAAATATAAAAAATAAAAGGAAAAAGGGAATAATAGAAATAGAAACGAAATAAAAAGAAACCGATGGAAGAAGATGAATTATGAAATACTAACCATACCACCACCGGCGCTGTGAACTAACATACTCTTTCCCGGAGTGAGACAGGCCAAATCAAAAAGCAAAATATGGGCAACGGTATAGTTCATGGTTAAAGCAGCGGCTTCAAGATAGTTCATGTTGTCAGGCAGCTTAAAGACCGCAGTTGCTGGAACTGCTACGAGCTCCGCCCATGCTTTATGATCAGGCAAGGCCACGACTCGATCACCCACCTGCAAAAACGAATAAGAAAAAAAAATCAGTAAAAGATTATACATATATGTGAATTAATAAATCATTATAATGAAATCAAGGGACGACTTGGGTGAAGAAATAAATAAGTATAGTCCGATGAGAGAACGTTTTGAATTAAAATAAAAGATATAAAAGTATTTCAGAGATAAAATTTTATAAATTGATTTTGATAAGAGTTTAATGTAGGAATAATAAATAAATAAAATGAAAAAAATATATATTTAGGATGAATTAATTGTGTGAATAATTGATTAATAATATTAATATAATTGATGGAAAGACACGGTATATTCTTGAAGACAATATTAGAGTATAAAAGTCCTTGAAATTTACTCGTAAAAACCACACCCTGAATCTATACACGCGGCACCCATTGCTTAGAGTTTAAACATATGTGAAAACCTTGGCTTCTTCAACCACGCTCTTTATTTCAGCTCGAAAATATATACACTTTATAACACTTGCAGTTGACTCATTTGTTAGAATGTTATATTTATAAATAATATTATACATATATGTATTAAGTTTATTGTTGGAAAGTTTGAGTTTAATGTTCGAGTTTAAAAATACTTTCTTATACCAAAGAATAATTTAATTGAATTCTATTTATGTATTTCTATATATATTTTTTTTTTTTTCAAATGGAGAACTATTATTGATATACCTTTATTTTATTTAGTTGTATAACTAAATATACTTTCACGCAATAAAAAACAATTCGTTGTACTGCGCAGTATCTCTTAATTATACATTATAATATATAAAAAAAAAACAAATAGAAAAGAAAATCATGCATTCATAAAATAAAATTGTAAGTCCAACTTATAATTTACCAACAAAAAAAAAAAAAATACTTACTTTAAAATTCTCAACACCTTCACCAATGGCTTCAACTTCACCAGCGCACTCGGTGCCCATAATAAATGGTGGCTTTGGTGGTGAATCGATTGCGCCTCTTCGCGCCATCAGATCTTGAAAGTTTAATCCACTAAAAAAAATAAAAATATTTCCAATTAAAAAATGATTATCACAAGAAAAATTATATTTTCACATTGAAATCAATAATGAGCTTTTCCAAATAATGAAATTAATGAAAGCATATTTATCGATATGTCTCCTCTATTATTATCATCATCATCATCATCATTATCATCGTTCCTGAAGTCTCCCTATGTATTTTCAGTATTTCGTGCCACCCTTACATCGCACGATAATTGAAGGTAGAGTATGAAAGAAGTTTGAAGGGGGATGATTAAAATAGAATGAGGTTTTGCCACGTGTAGAAAAAAAAATCGACAATATAAATAAGTATATACAATATATATATGTGCGTAAGAGTATATAATGTAAATATATGTTGCGAATGGACAAGGATATATATCTTTATTGATATGACGGTGAGAGTGAATATTATACGGAGGGTGAAAAAAAAAAGATGGAACAAAAGCCCGAGGAGTGCTTGACAACCTGACTAGACCTGGGGTTGAAGAGAACATGACGTTGTTGTATTGGTCATGCTGGCGTCTCACGCAACCATTACATATACAATATTATAGTACTCCCGACCTCGCCCTTACAATCCAATCAACCCTCTATTTTTTTTTTTAGACTTCGTTTTACAGAATAATCGCATGTGGAACTTAATTTTTATTATTGAATTATTTATTTGAATGTATTTGATATATTTTTTTTATTTTTTGTAAATAAAGTTTGGGTAATTTTTTAAAACATTTTAAATGTATATGAGTGGAATTTTTATCTTTATACATTAAAAATATTGAAGGAAGTGAAATAATATAAAGATAAAAACGAGACGAAACAATTATTCGATAGTAAAAAAATTGCGTCTGAAAATAAAACTTGTAAATACTGCAGATATGTAGGTCAACTTAATATAGATCAAACTTATCTCAATTGATATTCAATTGTGTAAATAAAAATTCTAATATTTCATTTTGCAATAAAACACTTTGAATTTAAATTACACTTTCAGATGGAAGGAAAAAAAAAAATTAAATATCAATTTGTGTGCCATTAGCAAATAAAAAATAAATAAAGAGAAATATAATATCATGAAATAAAAGAATAAACATTCTTAGCAAGTAAGATATTTGCTGATATTATAATAAACGAGATGTCAGATGAAATAAGAATTTCACTACTAACGCTTTCATTAAACTAGCATCTGCATTAGTCAGCAAAGTAATACATACATATACAATCATCAGTCTAATGAGTTCAAAGTCAACGCTATGAAATTTCACACAAATGATATTAAGTATACAATTAAAAGATCAAGACCAAGATCACATTTCTCATCTCCATTAATTTATAATATTTCCCTCCAGAAACATTAATTACAATGAATAAAAATAGTAAACGAAAAGAAAAAAAAAAAAGCAGCTGAAGAAAAAAATTAAATTTACAAATTCCATTATTAATAATAATTTTGTCATAAAAAATTTAATTTCATAAATTATACAAGTATAAAAATTCTGTGAGAAATTTTTTGTTATAGGCTACTATATATAACCACTATAATTGGTATTCATGACACGGTTGTGCTCAAAGTTGATGCGGGTGAGAATTATAATCGATTAATTTTTTCTCCATCGATACAATTTCACAATCTTTAACTTTATTTTCGACCCGCATCACGTGAGAAAAAAATATATTTTACAAGCGTATGTATTTTACATTAATGTAATAAGGTTACATGAATGTTAATGTTGACAAATAACAAATAATATTTCATTCTTTTATACATTCCATCGTTGTTTAAATTCCAATCTGATGACGTACAAAAAACATACTGCCATAATAACACTTGATATCAATCGTCAGATTTATATTCCTTCTATTTATATCAAAAATAAATTCCACCTAATATTAAATTATTTATCAATAAACAACAAATAAACTATACCTAAAAAAAATATTTTTTTAAAATGAATTCTCACACAATAAAACAAAAATATTCGTGTTAAATAAATCGTCAAGTCTCTCATTAGCCCTCAACTTTTAATTCCCTTAAATTGCGTTAAATTGAGAGAAATAATTTCCTGCATTCTTATCCAGCAATTGAAAAGAAAAAAAAAAATAATTGAGAATTAAATATAGCAGCAAATACTTAAGCAACTCTATTATTAAATATACGACATTTTAACTTAGCACGCAATGTAATGCAAAAAAATATATACAACATTAATTTGTCTATAATTTTTTGCTTCCTTTTCAATTTACAATAAATAACTAAATTAAAATGTCTCAACCAAATAAATTCAATCAATTTTCTTTTTTATTAATCATCATCCATAAACCTATAATCTTATAAATTTCGTCTGTGACATAAATTTTTATCAACAATATAAATAATTTCTATTTCTATTTTTCTTTTTTCTATTTACGTAATGACGTTTAAATATAAATATGCACTTGTTTTAAATCTTCATACACGGTCTCAACACCGTATAATAGATATACCAATCGATTAGAGTATATGTACACGAAGTATCTAGACAACCAGGCGCCCGACTTAACGGCGGCACGTAATATCCATTGTTTGATATGCATAGTAGTAATAGTAGCTCGTGCGACCGTTCCATTCGCTTCAAGAATTTTTTTTTTTTTTTTTGCAATTTATTTAACGTATGACCTCGGTGTAATACCACATTGCATGCATTGAAGGGCAACGGTAGCAAATTGAACTGCACGATATTAAATAAATTGATGTATTTTCAAAGTAATTCAACATTATTCCAATTATATTAAAAGAAAAATAAAAATTTAATAGATGAAATAATTAAATAATCCTTATAATAAAAATATATCTTACAACTAACGTGCGTAAAATTTTGTAATGTTCTCAATGCATCAATGATAATTTACATCTACTTAGTCAAAGTTAAATTGAATCATATTACATTAACAATTTAATATTCAACAAGTCATAACCACACAATCGTTTTGAATTACATCGACAATATCCAATTCTAATGATAATTAATTTTGTCTTCCTTATCACCAGCAATTATTATAATTTAATAAACATTCAATATTATTAATTGATATTAGTAAATAGAATTAATGAACATTCGATTGTATATTCAATCTTCATGATAGATAAATAAAAATAATAAATATATGTAAATAAAATAATTCAACGCTGTATATGAATGATCATTTGGATGATGAAAAAGTTGCTTATGATTAACGAAGAAAAATGAAAGAATTTTTATAATATATAATTAAATCATGACCCATAGTTAGTAATATGATTTGATGGGCATAACTTGGTAATATTTTTCTCCACTCACATATAGATAACCCGTGATTATACTGTGGAATACCACACATCTATATACAAATATAACATCATCATGAGTGAAAAGATAAATGGCGCAACATTGTTGTTTTACGATAGTCGTTTATCATTCATGAAAGAATTTAATTTATATATACAATAAATAATGCTTCTCGTCTTTATAATTGTCAATATAAATAAATTAATACAAATATATATTATTGTATCTATCTATAAACATCTCTATAATAAAAAAAAGAAAAAAAAAATCACAGTTAAATAATTATTTTAATATACTTAAATTATTTTATTACTTTATAAATCAGGTGATGATAATTTGATGACAAGAATAAAATTATTTTTTATTCTAATTTTATTCATTGGTTATTATATATTTATATATATATATGTAATGTGTATGATCTTGGTTATATTGTACATTTATATATTTTATGGAAATAAAATGTGTGATGTGTATAGAGGCTCAAACGAGTTGGTATATAGCTACTTTCAGAAACAGATGTTGATCGTATGGCTTTCACAGCTGGCTCTATTTTTGCCCTCAGTATATATAACACTCCCGCACACCCTTTGTCACTTATACACCACGACCAATATATATATATATGTACATTTGTGCCATATCCGGATAAAAAAAAAAATACTAAATCCAATTTTTTCAACCAAAAAAAGAAAACAAACGAAAAATAATATTATTAAATTAAATGTTTGGTTAGGCAATTAATTTTCTTTGCTGTATCGACATTAATTATTTCTTGTCTTTTACTTTTAATGTATTTTTATTAACGTATAATTCACGATGAGAATTAATGTTTGCTGAAAGGATTTTAGCAAGAATAAAAGTCAGATAAATTTACTACACATAAAATTGAAAGAAGAGAAATAAGATTTAAATTTAGTATAGTAAGATAATGACCGATGAAGGGAGGAAGTGCGTTTTCAAGTGTGTATAAAGCACGTGGGACCCCTCAAGTATGAAACAAATATATATACATATATAATTTATATATAAATATATATATATTTTAGAGGATATGATATAATAAACTGTAATGTGAAGCCCACCATGTATGCGATCAAAATTCCATTGCTCAGGGAAAATATAAATTGGGGGATATTTTTTTTTTTTTCCAACTGTATATATGAAGACAAACATGCCAGTGTCGAAAAAAAAAATATACGGAAGGAATTATAACCATCAGAGGGAACTTGAGGAATTTCAACTTTCAGCTAAATATATACCTACGTATAAATTTATATTTACAATTTTATTTCTGGGGTATTAGTTTATGTCTATTATTTTAATATTTTCTTTAAAATAATTCTTTGATTCTATTTCAATAAAAATGAGGCATTAAAAAATCCCCATGAATACAAAAACAAATGATAAATTATTTGTATTATAATTTTATTTGCAATTGTGAAAATTATTACTTGAAAATAACTGTATAATTTAATGTATTCAATGCCGGACTATAACAATAAAATAAATTCAATTTTGAATGTGTATTATATTATACATAATGATAAACATGTGTTTTATCAGGTGAATAAATCTCTGCAAATGATTGACAATGTGAACACATTGAATAGCGATTATCACTGCTACATATCCTATTGTGTATTTAGTAGATTTATCATTGACGTCAACTATGGAAATGCATCGGAAATACAAAGCACATATGACGTCATGCGATGATTTAAATTGAATTTATAATCGCATTTGTAGATATGAAACAAAAAAAAAAAAATGAAAAAATATATAAAAGACAGATTTAATTCAACTATATATCTATTTTTTTTTTATTACAAACTTTAATTGAAGTTATTTTACTCTTGTTGGACAAAGGCCTTGAAAGTGGTTGAAAAAAAAATGTAATGTGTGTTATAAATCCTCTTATTTTAAGTTCAATGTACGCCGGGGGCAATGTAACACTCTTTCTCTGTCGTTGATGTATCTCTGTCGGTTAAGAAGGGGTAACACACGAACGCACTCACGCACAGAGGGAAAAGAGTGAAAGAGAAAAAGACAGAGCCATTGGCTGGGGTGTGGTCCGATCAATACATTGACACCTTCCCAATGATCTATCGAATTTATATCTTGCACTTTTCATAAAATAATTATTAAATATTTCATTCGACAATAAATTATTATTTTCATATTCATCATAATTTTTTTTTTTCAAGTATTAAATAGAGCCTGATTAAAATTCCTCCCTCACTAATCCGATAATAATCTAATCAACACTGACATGTCATTAATAATAATATATAAAAAAAGAAAAGAGCGAAAAAATTATAGAAAAAATATAATATTCACTGTAATTAATAATTTATAATAATGATATAATGCAGAGAATTTTTTTTTTATTTTATGTGTATCAAACTGATGACGATGTGTCACATTAATATAAAGAAATGATTCATTTCATTATTTTTTTTTGATACCGTAAGTTAAAGTGAATAATACATCTGACTAACCTAGCGGAAATGCGTCGTTGGTCTGATAATATTTTTTTATTGCCATTTTTTTTTTTCGCAATTGCGCAATTAAGATAAAGAATGCAATTAAAATATTTATTTCATATTCGTTTGTTCATTCACTATTGAAAATTTTCATCTCGCCCATCTGCATCATTATAATCATCAGAGCTCACTATTGTCAATACAAAAAAAAAAAATACCTCTATATATTTATCATCAGCATTTATAAATACATATTTAAATACTAAGTAATTCTGCAAATACTATTTTGCAATTTATATCATGTCAACGAACACTTAAAAAATATTCATCATCATCATTAGACATTCCTTACTCAATCTCAAACTGCGCATCTTATATTTCAGACTCTTAATAATACTTCTTTATTTTTTTCTGCTCTTATTACTCTTTCATGCTCTCATTCAACAGTAATAATTATAATTTGTTATCAATTTTATTTATATATTTTTCCTTTCTTCTCGTTAATTCTCTTTTCTATACACAAACGAATTTGATCAAGTATGAAAGAATAAATTGGAGATTGAACGCAACCCTACTTGTAAATTCTCTCCAACTGACTTTTCAACACATGCACACACACACACACACATATTTAAAACATATATATGTGTATATATATATGCATACATGGCGATTTGATTCAGCCCTGAGAACATTCACAGTCAAATTGTTCCTGCCAGCATGAACGTATTATATTTTTCTATGGGGAGGGCTATTTGCTCATCAATGCCAATGGCTATTATGAATCGTGAGTCACGCGTGAAAAGGTCCAACACGCCCTCTTCTTGACACTCTCACACGCAAATCTACATGCTCATATATATTACATAGACATTCAAGCACTTACATTCCTCTTGAATTTTTTTTTTTCTGTTCTCTTTCTCATTTGCCAATTTGTGTATATGTATATAGTTTTGTTCACCGGATGACGATGGAAAATGAAGGTCGGAGTGCAAAATTCACCGCCTCATTATATTTTAACCGTACAAGTGCCTCTATTAGATATAATATCCAAAAGTAAATCTAAGTAAACAAGCGTACACGTGATGATTTATTAGGCAATTAGGTAAAAGGAAAAATGTTAGTAGATATAAATAAGTATAAAAAAAATTATTTTAAATGTAATAAGAAATATTTATCGTATGCTTAGGGTGTTATTAAATATCAATTAGGAAATTTATAAGGCAATAAATAGATAAAATATTGAAACAGGAAAAGAAAATATTTATATAATGTTTAACGGTTGGAATATTGAGAATTGTCTGTGAGTTATGAGAAATTAGTGTAACTGTAATTTTTTTTTTTATTTTCTATTGTTTTGTTTTTATTATTATCTTTTTTTTTTTCTATTGTTTCGGTGTGCAATGACAGTAACGAGTGCACTAGAAACATTAAGGAAAACCCACTTAAACGATAATACTTGATTGAAAATGAGTCTTGTAATTGCTTTGTTTACAATAAGCATCAATATATACATTGTCTACGTAGAAATATTGTCAATAAAACGAGTTTCTATTTTTTTTTTCTTTGCGTAATTCTATTCTACGCAAAATCTCAAATACCAACATTTTAACTTTCGAAACAACAAAATTGTTTGATAAAATTAAATATGCAAGATATTGAATATTATTTAAATATATTCGAGCGCGAAAGCCGAGCTGAATTGCTTGTGAAAAATATAATCAACTGCCGCTTGTTATTTATAAATTTTAATTCTATTAAATATTAAATATAAATATATAAATATCAAAATATGATGTATATAAAATGTGTACTCACCATGCTTTAACCCTGATGAGAACCTCACCCTCAGCAAGAGTCGGCTCCGGTTTCCTTAAAGCCTTGACACTTTTAATGCCACCAAAACTGTTGAGTACAATCGCACGCATGTCCTTCGGCTCCGGTGCCTGCTTCTCATCGCCATTCTCATTGGGTTTCTCAACCTCACCATTTTCCTCTACCTCCTTTTTATCTTCAACATCCTTGTTGTCCTTGATGTCCTCCTGTTCATTTTTAGTTGGTGTACTTGGCTCCTGGGGCTTTTTCTCGCCCTCAATTGACGGGCTAGTTTCAGTTTTTTCTTCAGCCATTTTTATTTTATTTTAACGTTAGAAACAAAGAAAATTATTCAACAATTTAGCGATCTTCTTTTGTTTCTCTCGATTGCCTTCTCTCTTCTTTGTCCTAATAAAACCAAACACACGATTGTCGTTTATTCAATTATATATTTTTTTTTTTTTTATCACAGAAAAATATTAAACTTTATTCTTAATAAAGTACAATCAAAGCGTACTCACGCTTACTCTTTGTCTTGCGTTTTTACCGGCTTCTTTCTCTCTTCCACTCCCTTTCTCCGGGATATTATTCGCGTATTAAAATATACGTCTCCCTTTGCTCGTTTTCTCCAAACCAAAGCGACGCGCACGTTCGTTTTTTTCTTTCTTTTTTCGCTCTCGTCCTCCGTTGATCTTACAACAATGCTTCTTGGATTAACTGTATTATTAACAAATTAAAATTGATGTGAAACATATACATAAATATATAATTTGTTTAATATATAAAAAATTAAATTTCGTAATATAATTATTGAATGATTAGAAGGAAAAAAAAAAAATACCGAATAGCACAAATTTGAATGAATACGTTGGAAAATGAAAAAAAAATTGTATAAGATGGTAACGATGGACCGAACTGAACTTTTACTAATAAAATATCTATACCAGACGGAAGTCCACGACGTTCTGGAGGTTTTGAAGAGTTTTAGCCGCCTGTGCAGTATATACTGTGTTTGTGTGAAGATGTATATTTGTATGTATGTGTGTGTGGAGAGTTCTCTTCGGCTTTCGTCTATTTGCTCTCTTTGTCTGTCTCTTTGTATTGCCCTCACTCTCTTTCCTTGCCCTTCTCGTTTGTGTCTGAATGTGGCTACTACCTCCTGTCTCAACACTCTCAACAGCGCCGCTGTGTGTCTGCTTCTTGTGCTCGTCGTTGTCGTTAAATTTGCTACCGGCAACTCCGTTTTGGCTTTTTCGCGTCATGCGACGCGCGCAGTGTTGCCGGTTGCCAAGCAACCGCCATCATATTCCCCTACTATATCATTTTAGAATTGAATGAGGAGGAGCGACATTTCACGAAGCGCTTCCGTTTTCATTCGGCCATTTTCGTGTATAATACACACACACACCATTTTTATTTGTTTATTGTTATTATTTGATATGGATAGTGAGAGAGATGAGAGAGACTTTAGATGTAGGCGAATGGGATATTATCATTTGTACAGTGCTGCCACAACGGATTCCAAATGAATTAATAGACATTGGTGGATTACAATGATTGCATTGCGCACATCATCTGCACATTGTCGCGTAGAGTTTTTTAGATGAAAAATAGTTCCATATTATTGATGAAATTTAGTTAGCTTTTAGAATTAATTCATTATATATTATTTATGTATTAGTTTTTTTTCTTCTTTTTTCATTTGAGGATTATGATTTATTATAAATATATATTTCTGCTAACTGATGAAATATAAATGATTATTTATACCTCTGTAGCTGAAAAATATTTGTTTGAAAACGTTAAATTTATATTGATTATAGTTATGAATACAATAGCGAATATTGAGGGTGAATATATTCTTAGAATGTTTATATATTATTCATTTGTTTGAATTATTTATAAATGCCGATTGTGGCAAGTTTAATTATAGATTTATATTTGTTGAATTTTCAATTTTATACCGCTATATATTTGTGAATGTTGAATTTATACCTAAAAATATAAAGATTTTGTGTATAAAAGAAAATTTTGATAATTATAAATTTATTATATTTTTTTCTTATATAAGATTTACTGTTTTACTGTTCATATATGACGTATGTAGATGTGGATTATATGCAGGAAATCAAGTATGCAATTGTGAAATAATGAATAATTGATGCTTGGAATTTAACTGTCTGCATTACGTACTTCCGACAATCCGATTATCAAAATCCGACGCCTCCAATTGTGCATTTGCAAGTATCTAAAATAATATGTATATATATTTAAATGTATATGTATGAATACATGATTATAACGTCGTGAAACCTGTCAGGAATTGTTAAATTGCGATTGGTTGATAGAAAAGTAGTCCCTTGAAAGAGATGAGGAGGACGACGCCCGATGTTACTACACCAAGCTGTGTTACCGATAAATGGCATCTACCGGGTGTTTCCGAAATTAAATTTGCCGCCATTTTTCCATTAACTATCCTACATTTGAAAAAGCAAATAAATGAATAAACAAATGAAAGAAAATTCCAACTGTTTTTGTAATAATATAAAATTGAAACAATACTTTTAAAATAATATTATCAATGTTAATTTGATAATTAATGTAATAATATAAAAATTGTATTAAGAGGAAGGAATCAGATATGTGTGAAATGTGAAAGGGATAGCGCGAGCAATTGTGCGAATAAAAATTGGAAAGAGAATCGCAGCCGCAATGAGGATGTACTGATTGGAATGAATGACGGGTCCCATTGTTAGTTCCAGATTGAGATTATATTCATACATACATATGTATATATGTACATGTACGAATATGTATAGAGTCAAAAACAATTACCACAACTTGGTTTATATATAATTTAAATTGGATATGACTAATAATATAATATAGGTACTATTTAATAGAAAGAAGGGACGAGAGCTATTTTGAGGTTAAAGATTGTATTGTATTATTTAATATACTATCCCTTTTACCTTTTCTAAAATTAACTTTAAATATCCAATGTCTACAGACAAATAAATAATTGAATGTCAGACATAACCAATAAAATAAAATTTCTCAGATATTAAAAATTTCAGAGCAGTACAATTTTGAGGTTAGGATTTAGAGCATTGAATATATGTACATAATTATTGCTCCTGGACTTCATCTCCTGAAATGAATTATAATTATTAAACGATCATGTTAAATTATCCGTATATAATAAATGAAACAATTATATACGAATATTATCTGGTCTTTAACCTAACCTTTATATTGCTTATCAATATTTGCATTTAATGACAATATAAATAAATTAAAATTTGATCTTCTTATTAACAATTGTATTTATAGAACGACAAAGATGAGCCTCGTTCTCATTTTTCACTGACATTCTCTTTCTATGTATTCTCTGCTTTACTCAAAAACACTTAATTTATTTATTATTACATATTTCATTTCGGTTTTTTTTTTTTTTTCTCGGTAATTATTTACGCTGCGCATGTGCTGTGTTACCGCTATAGAATTCAATTCTGTCTGATACATATTCCTGACTCTTTGACGTTCAGTTCGATGATTTAGATCAGCTGATTTCCCCACTCTCTTTAATATACATATGTGTATGTATTGCAGTATGTGTATGGATTACTCACGTTGCCATTCGCACAATTTATTTTCCATTGGGTCTTCCAGTATTTCAAGCAATTTCAAGTGTTATCAACGACGTATTTACTTCTGCTGTTGTACTAAAATACGCAATTCTTCCTTAACTATTTATTCATTGTGTCAATTGATAAATTTATAAAATTCATTTTCAGTGTGAATTTAACGTGAGACAATGTTTGTATAATAATATTCATTGATTTTATATTGAATATTGAAATCTTTTAATTAAATAATAACAAAGAAAAAAAAATTAATAATACACGTTATTATATTTATTTATAATAAATGTTATTATTTATTCAAACTAATGGCACATAATGAACTCGTGCAAACCAACTCACAGAGGTTAGTATAATGTAAATAAAAATTATTTTCAGCAATTGGCATATATATATAAAAAAAAAATAAATAAATAAAAGAAGGAAAGTCATAATGAGATTGAATTATTATTTAATTTATTAATATTAATTGTGGAATATCAACTGCCATCAAGTTCATTGTCATTTATGTATTTTACCGGGTTATACTATTTTATTTATTCATATATTGTTTACACAACGTGTTTTACGTAGTGTAGATATAAGTATTAATAAATTCTTTTGCTACATTGTGAGTCACATGTTTAATTATTGCACAATGTGATAATTGCGGAATAAACTGAGAAATCAACATTTATTATTTCATTTTGTAATTTCACAATTTATTTATTAGTACTATTGGTGATCAGAAATAAATATTTATCGATATTTTGCAGAAGTAAACATATTTTTCTTTATTTGCATATGTACATTTTCCAATGAATTAATCATGAGAGATTAGATAAGAATTATTATTGTATTTGTGATGATTTTCATGATTTTATGAGGTGTTTGAAATATTGTTTATTAATTCGTGAATGTTTATTGACTTGAGAAAATTAATTTAACATTAAAATTACATGAATAATTTACAATATTTATATTCGGGAAGCGATTCATGACCTTGATCTTTTATTTTAATATTAATTAATTTTACTTTCATTTGGCGAATGTTGATTCAATCATTGCCCAGGTGATAAATTGAAATGCCACAGAAATTCACTCACCTAAAAGTGTTCCAAGGTTACTGGGGATGTTACTACTATTTACGTAATAATAATATATTCATTTAGTTTATAATCTGATACTTTCGAGCACACATCCGTATAAACTTGAATAATATTCATGACTAATCCGTTAGCAATTGATTAATTAATTAATTGAATGATATAATTTCCTTCGAATTTATTTATTTTGTCATCTGTAATTAATTTTTTTATTTACAGCTGGATCTGGAGTTGGTTCAGTTGGTCTGGATCATCATCCACAATGTTGAGAGCTGCTGAAAAAAAAATTCTATCATGTAAGTGAAGTAAATTAAATTAATTAAACAACTAAAAATGATTATGAAATAGTGCTAAAGCAATTGAAGATTAATTGTTATATTTTAAAAAAATATTTAATGATAAAGCATTGAGGTCTCGTTATCATGACGTTATATAGACACGTCAGTTAGTTTATAAATTAAAAGAAAACGATCATAAATAATTATTACCATTTTCATTTTGCAATATTGTGAATATTATAATTGTAGGTTTGAAGAGTGTATATCGTGGTTGGTATGTGGATATTGGATCGTGTGTTGGGAATGCAGATAAAATATGGACAATATCATTAAATGAAGAATCACCAAAAACACCAATTGTTCTTTTACATGGATTGGGAGCTGGTGTTGCCTTGTGGTGTCTAAATCTTGACAGTTTATCACGTGAACGACCAGTTTATGCCATTGACGTCCTCGGTAAATATTAAAACATGAATAATTCACTCAAACTATATTTACATATTTTTAATCTTTGAATTTTAATTCATTAACATCACTGAAAGTAAAAAAAAAAAAATTATGTGCCACAATGACGATAATATTTATTCAATGCTTATAGCTTTTATTCTGCTCCAATTTTTAATGTAATAAAAAATAAATTTCTTTGTCTACTTACTATCATTCATCTGAGAATATATATTTATCTATCAAAAAGAAAAAAAAATTATTTATATATTTTTATTTCATCTTATTCTAGGTTATTACACTCAATGCAATAGCATTTATTGATTAATAAGATGATATCAATAATCGTATGCGTGTACACAAACGCAGATAATAATGTAAAGAAATGTGAACTTTGTTTCTTCAATCTATTTTCGATGAGTCATTCCTACATTGATATGCGTTGAAATACCAGAAGGAAATTAAATTGTTTATTAGCAATTATCCATTGCCATCATTTTATTGTATATTTATAAATTCAATTGAAAACAAGACTGACCTTTTTTCCCCCCAACTAATTATTTAATAATAATGATTTTTAATTTTCCTCATACATTAGAGTAATTATATTATTTAGATAAAATAAATAATGCTTTTGTTCTTTGTATTTATTGAGGATTTGGCCGAAGTAGCAGACCAAAATTCAGCAGTGACGGATACGAAGCAGAAACCCAATTAGTACGTTCAGTTGAGGAATGGCGACGAGAAATGCAATTAGAAAAAATGGTGTTATTGGGACATTCAATGGGTGGATTTCTCGCTGCATCATATGCAATACAATATCCTGATCGTGTGAAGCATCTTATTCTAGCGGATCCATGGGGATTTCCAGAAAAGCCTACAGACGTACAAGCAAAGTATAATGTACCATTTTGGGTAAAGGCAATTGCGTTTGTAGTTCAACCACTTAATCCATTGTGGGCTGTGAGATTTGTCGGTCCATTAGGTAAAGAAAAAATTACAAAATCCAATTAGTTTATTAATTAATTAAATTTACATCGTGAATATTTAATTTAAGTAAATAATTTTATTTTTGCTTTTAAGGTCAATGGCTTATTGAAACAACACGACCTGATATTATAAAAAAATTTGCACCAGTTCTAAAAGATGATTCTAATGTTATTATTCAGTATCTTCATCAATGTAATTCACAAACGCCTTCGTAAGTTTATTTATTTATCATTATATTTTTATATAATGTTTAAAATAAATTTTTTAATAATTGTGCTTTGTTATTAGCGGTGAAAGTGCATTTCATGCAATGATGCAAGGCTTTGGCTGGGCTAAAAATCCAATGGTACGACGAATAGATCGAATGAGTGAAGATATACCAATAACATTAATATACGGCAGTAGATCATGGGTGGATAATTCTGCTGGTGATACGTTTGTTAAAAAACGTATTAATTCTTATGTTAATGTCCAGGTGAGATGAAAGTGATAAAAGTAAAATAACTAAATTAAAATAGTAGTTACTGAATTATATGAATTGATATGTTTTTATACAAATGGATAAGAAAGGATTTTTATAATTTAGATTATTAGTGGTGCTGGTCATCACGTGTATGCAGACAAGAGTGAAATTTTTAATAAACACGTGCTGGACGCTTGTGAATTGAGCGACACTATTGCTAAATTATCATCGGAGCACGTTCGAAATAATTTAAAGAATTTCCCACAAAAGCCAAAACATTCGTTTCCAATTGACGCAACGGATTCAAAGTCCGAAGATGAGGATGATGAAAAAGCAGAAGAGATTCATACACCTCAACCAAAGTCAAGTTGAAAAAAAAAATAAATAAAAATAATCTTTAGAACAATTTCTTTTTCTTTTTTTTTTTTTTAACTAAATGAATTTTTAATGAACGAATTGTTCATCTTAAAGTTATTATAATTTCATAACACACAACGCACTTAGTGTCACAATTCACTGAGAACTGCTGACATTTATAGTGAAAATTAAAAAATATATGTATCGATAGACACATTCTGCAACAATATTTGTATATAAATAAAATATAAATTATTATTTGATTTAATATATACATCAAGAAACAAATTATGTTTATCCAAGAATGAATGGAAAAAATTATTAGTAAATTCATTTATTCAATCAATCTATTTGTTTGGTAATGATAAATTATTGTAATTTATCTCTTTAATTTTATGTATCACATTTTAATGTATTATTTTTTCCAATTATCGCATTCCTCATCAAAATCCAAATCAACAATGTCATCTGCATCATCTTCGATAATTGTATTGCCATCATTATCCTCAATCTCTTCCTCGATTTCGAATTTGGAAAGCGATAATTCCATATTTTCTTGTAATTTTTTCTTCTGTATTCGTCGTTGTAATAAAAATGCTTCAAATGCTGCAGCATCTTCCTCTGTTCGTTGTTCAATAATTTTGGACGAATCAAACGGTTGCCGTGTCTCTACAGTTGCCAAATTATTCATACGATTCCGAGCTATTTCTTCACATTTTCTCATTGAATGAGTTATCTTAAAAAAAAAAAAATTATAAAAATCAATAATATAATATAATAAATATCCTTTTAGAAATATAATTATGATCTTTACTTACTTTTGACATTATTCGCCAATGATCTAGATTAAGAACATCATGTCTCATTGGTGGTAAATCTATGTCGTAAATTTCATTGTCTTCCTCTTCCACTTTGTCATTTGATTCCTCAACATCTATATCTAATTTATGATTCAATATCTTTTCACGAACTTCAGACGGAAGTGTTGTGAAAAGAGTTAAATGTGATGGTCGTTCAGTCCTAATTGTTGGTGTATAATCTTCACCATAATCAGCAGTTAAAAATTTTTTTTCCAGATCCATCATGGTTCTCAATCCTTTATCTTCAAAAAATCTAATTGGTGGTACAACACCAATGACTTTTAATTGCGACAATTCATGTCGTAATTTATATCCAGATTCATTTAGTATTTCGCTAATTTCTTTTAATTCATCAGCATTTGTATTTGATGAAAGCCAGAATACTTTTACTAATTTAAAATCATTTGTTACACTGACATGTGATACTTCAATACCACGTCCTAATATTGAGCTTGCTATTTCGCCAGTTGCCATTAAATCTGTAATGTGTTTCATAAATAATTTATTTAAAACAGTCACTCGACGTGTTACATGTGATTTGGTTGGATTTGTTACTATTGGAGCTATTAATTCAGAAGCTTTTGCATCTTTTGCTGGATACCATTTCCTAACAAGAAAAAGAAATTGAATTAAATTATTAGTACTCTATAAAATATTCAATAATGTTATATATTCAATTATTGATAATTATGTGGTGTTTACTTTTTTGGTATTTCTCCATAAATCATTTTTTTCATAAATTTTCCTTCTCTTGTTAGACCTTTAAACCGATAATTCGGAACACTCGTTGTTATATGTCGACAAGCACAGCATGTAATAAGTATTCGTCGTAGTATCATTCTGTAAATTGTTTTTCTGATAAATTAATTTGTTTACTTGATAAATAAATATAATAAACACACGCGGAATTCATCTACAAAACTCAATATTCAATATTATTCTCCTCCATGTTTTTTTTTCCCACAGCTTACTCAAATGGCGCGTATTTCAAAAAAGTAATTTAAATCGCGAAAATAATATACCAAAAGTGTATTTTCAATAAATTTCTTTCCCATATATATATTTTAATTATAAACATTATACACAATAATAAAATTGTTTGTCTGTTGAATGAAATAATACCATAGTTTTTGAAATTACAATAAAATATTCGTATGCATACACATAGGTTATGTTTGACAATATAATTTGGATTCATTAATTATCAATCACAGGGGAATTTTAAATGAAGAAAAAAATTTCCCATCAATCTCGATAGGCGCTAAAATAATTCATGTGTTTAATTATTGATTTTATTCAGTATTTATTAATCATTATTTATTTTACAATTGTTGTATATATTGTGGTGTCACCTAGAATCATCATTTGAACTAAAACATGTAATTTACATATACATATGAACATCTGTGTAACTTTTGTGAATGTAAATATATATATACATTTGTGCACACATATAATGTACATTTTTATACCACACACAACATAAGCTCATAAGCTTGCAAGAGCGGAACAACTTCCTCTCTCTACACTTGACATCACGATTATAATTCAATAGGTAGGATAATTGAACAATTATTTCAATTGATTAAACAAATATTGACATGGCAATTAATTGAAATATTTTGTGAGAATTGACGAAAAAGTATTTAAAAAAAATCTGGTGCATCACTCGCGGGAAATCTGAACCTTCGTCCGCGCAGTGATACACCAAGAATTAATCACACTTTAAAGTAGTCCCAAAATAAATTTTATTTTATATTATAATTATATTTATATTAATTCAAATAGATGAAATAAATAATGACTTCACTATACAGAAATATATTAAATTTATTAATTGGATAGATTGATAAATTTTACCGATAAATTATAGGTTAAGCATTAGAAATAAGTTTCCCGCCAACTTGGCAAATATGGCAGCTCAATAGCGTTTCCCGCCAAGGCATCGTGTGCTTATAGTGTAGTGTATTATATATCGTTGGAAAGATATCGTATGGCGCACCCCATTTGTCTTGATAGTTGACTCGTAGTCTCAATTTTTTTTCATTCACATTTATTAAGTGTTTACAGATAAATTTATTGAGAAAAAATGGGGCAATCTGATGATATTGAGGATTCTACGTACAGTAGACATCAGGATTTGTGTCAAAAATTGAATATGGATGCGAGTGCAGCATCAGAAGCTTGGCAATCTTATTCAACCATTCGACAAAATTACACCCTTGAGGTACATCCAATATTTCATTTATCTATTTCATACCATCACTATTTTATTCTTCATATAATTCATAATCAAATCAACTTTATTATGGCTTGGAGAAATTTTATTATTCAGTAACCAATTAATTGATTTCCAACGAAGGAAAAAGAATAATCATGATCTTCGTCAAGTCATTGTTGTTAAATTTGTTGCATCACAGTATTGTGATTTATATATTTAATTTGTTTATAGATAAAATTCTATAATTAATTTCTTATATTAATCAATAATGAAAATTATATTTGCATTGATATTATCTTATGTCAGTGTTGGTTAAATCATAACCTTTTTTTTTTTTCAATCAAAGAAATATAATATTAATAGACAGAATTTGGTTTTATCATTCTGACATTGTATTACAGAGTTTTGTTTCTTGGATTTTTTTATGTATTCATTAATTGATTGAATTATTATTGATGTGTTTGATTAATGAATTACAACAAATGATGGATAAAAATAAACAATGGTATATATTATCAACAGGGTGACCAAATGCATTGGATTGGTTGTGCTGTGTACGTGGCCTGTCGTGAATCATCGACGCCAACTGTGGGCAAAACTGGATCTAATGTTGAAGGCAATTGTGTATCATTGACACGTCTATTGCAACTATGCAATTTATCGTTGATTCAATTTTTTACAAAGTGTAAATCATGGGCGGATATGGCAAATATGCCACAGAGCTTTCGTTCAAAAATTGAAAAACTTGAGCGGAATTTTGCTGTGTCAATGGTAATATTCAAAAAATATCAACCAATATTTACGGATATATTTAAAAATCCTGCGGATGATATTTCACGACCACAAAGATCGAGGAGACATAAAGCAGTACCATGTACACCATCAAAAGTTTTTGAATTTTGTTGGACATTATTCATATGTGTTAAAGGTGCATTTCCTGATATATCAGATGATCTTGTTAATTCATACCATCTTTTGTTAGTTTGCTGTGATCTGGTTTATAGCAATGCCTTATTAGCTAACAGAAAAGATTTACTTAATTCAACTTTTCCTGGTAAGTTATTTTCCATTAATTAATATGAAAATAAAAGATTTTAGATATAAAAATTGAATTTAATAATTTACATTGATTGATAAAATATAAATAATTCCAGGATTACCAAGTAATTTCAATGATGAGAGCTATGAGCCACCAAAAACTGCAAATTGTATTGTCAATTTGTTGTGCGATCGGCATGAAGCAATTGCAGTCGAAGCAAAAGTGATAAAAGAATACAGTTTGAAGAGTCATATCAATAGATTGTTTAATGAAAGAATTTTACGTGGAGAGCAGACGAATTTTTCTGGTATTCTTGAAGCCTTGAATTTCGATGGAAATCATAAAGCTTTAAATAAAGCATATGAACAACATGTGCTGAGTGTTGGTGATTTTGACGAGAGAATATTTTTAGGTGAGTTTGTTTTATTTACATTTAAATAAATAGATATACGAAAATTTTAATTAATAAACGCGTTAGGGAATTTAGAAAAAAGCGCTGAGAGAATGTGAGAGAGAATTTATATGTAGAATAATTTTAAATTCAATTCTATTCGTTAAATTGCTTTGACTATCACTTGTTATTTTTTTTTCCGTATATTTATATACACTATTTAAGCTTTTTAATTTGAAATATTGATTATATATGTACAAAAACAGCTGATTACTGCATGAATTTTTCTCACTTGGGTGCTTTATTTTGTTCACTATAATTATTTAATTTTTTTCATCTTGAATAAGTCTTCAATTAAGATATTAATTATTGCCTAATTAAATTGAATGTCTTTAAATGCTTTGCATGATCTCAGCTTCTTTTATTTTCTCTCATCCGCATTCACTTATTTATTTTGTTTCTCTCCATTAAACAAATTAACCGCGTTTTGTTTCATACTATTCTCTCGGTATCTGTTGACAATTATTACGAATATTAATTTTTCCAAGTTTATTATTCAATCGCTAACCCTGCATTTTGTGTCTGCCTTTGTTTCGTGGACTGTATTATTTTATTCAGCCGAGTGGAGAAGGGTGAGACTGAACGCGTTAGCACATTCGGTGGGCGAGGAAATTATTTCGAGAGCTAAACATTCAAAGCAAAAGGCACTCAGAGGTAGGTTGTATATTAAAAAAAAAATATATAAATAAACAAAGGTGAAAACTTCACTTCAACATGAAATCAAGAGGAAAGTTGTCGATAAAAATTATTTGAAATATTCGAATATTTTTTTTTTTTTTTGCATTGAATTGATGAATAGTTTTTTTTTAATTTGAATTGACAGAAAATGGTTATTTGATTTTAGGTGCTGATGCCAGTGACAATATTGGTTCACCAACGAAAATGTTGAATGTTGAAGATCTCCAAGAACAATTTCAATTAAAACGTGAACAAATACGTGATTTAGCACCACCAACTCCATTAACAGGCCGTAAATATCTTCGTTCAAAAGACATCACCAGTGTAACACCAGTTTCAACAGCCACCCAAAGTGTTATTCGGCTTCAGGCATTGCTAGCTGGCCGTCAAGCAGCACCAAGTGAAGGACTCCAAGATATGTTTGCGAGCTGTTCTTCTGATGTTAAATCATTTGTTGAAAATAAAGTTAAAGAAATTGGTGAATCATTTTGTGCATCGTATACTCAAAGTTCAGAAGATAATGAAACGTCTAATTTGGATTTTGGAAAGAAACGTCTTATACTTGGTCAAACATTATTTTACAAACTTTTAGAAATTATTCTCAATGATGAAAAGAGAATTAAACCTGATTACGATGTGACGGTAAGCTTATAAGCTATGAAAACATTTTTTTTTAATTTCTACTTAATATTTTATCCTTCTATTTTTTTTTCATACATTAAAAAAAAGTTTTGTTGATTTATTTTATATTTTTCTTTGCAGATTCTTTTGATAAATGAAGTATTTCTCCAGTGTCTCTTTGCTTGTTGCTTAGAAATAGTTATTTGGTCTTATAAAAATAAAGATCGTACTTTTCCATGGATAATTGATGCGCTCAATGTTGAACCATATAATTTTTACAAAGTCATTGAAGTAATTGTCCGCGCTGAGCAATTGGCGCGCGATGTGGTGAAACATTTAAATGATATTGAAGAAAAAATACTTGAATCCCAAGCGTGGAAATCAAATAGTCCATTGTGGCAAGCAATTGAAAATACACCGGGTGGTGTACCAAGTTGCGAAGAAGTATCATTACCAGGAACTTTAGATTCAGTTGATCCAAATACACCGGGCCAACCGGTATTAAGAAGAATTGCTCTTGATAGAGGCACAACGCATCATGATGTTCAACAAAGTCCCATATCATCAGCGTCCGAAAGATTTCAATCGCCAGTTACAGCATCGGGCGTTGCGAAAAAACGTTTATTTAATGATTCATCACGTCCAAGTGGTCAAAGCATTTTAAAGGATAAAGTACCGCAAAAAATTATGATCGATGGTAATTCAAGGATATATTTAATTCCAGATCAGTCAACAATTGTGCGATCAGTAAATGCACAAATATTAAATGTTAATCGTGAACCAGTAAAGTCACGTAAAACTGGATCTGTTGCACTATTCTTTCGAAAATTCTACATACTTGGTTCAATTCGAATGCGAAATTTATGCGAATCATTAGCGGTAACTGATGTTGAATTGAAAAAAAAAATATGGACAATATTTGAATATTCAGTTAAAGATCGAACTGAATTAATGAAGGATCGGCATTTAGATCAAATATTAATGTGTGCTGTATATGTTGTTTGTAAATTGGCAAAAGTTGAACGCAATACATTTACAGAAATTATGCGTTGCTATAGATTTCAGCCACAAGCTGAATCTCATATTTATCGATCTGTTCTTATTGCAAAAACATCAAGAAATGATAAATCTGGCAATAATAATGATAGTGGATTGATTAATGGCGATGCTGATACGTCGATGAACACTGGTGAAAGTAATAATTCAGCACCACCAACACCATCAAATATGGCGGGTACCTGTCAAAATTTTGGTGATGAAATACGTGGTGATCTTATTAAATTTTATAATACAGTTTATGTACCGCAAGTTAAAGATGTTGCAAATTTATCACGTGGCAATAATTCATCGCTTACTCTTAGTCCATTGCCAAAAGGTAAACCAACAATAAATTCACCAGTAAGACGTGTTACCAGCAGTGTTATGACAAGAACATTAGATCCCAAAGCAATTACTGCATCACCTGCGCCACAACTCAGTTATTGTTTCAGTCGTAGTCCAGCTAAGGTGAGATTAATATTAATTAATTTTTCATTTATGCAAAAAAAAAAAAATATATATATATAATAAAATATAATTTATTTATATAGGATTTGGAGGCGATTAACAAAATGTTAATCACTGTTGATGCGAGGAAATCTGTAGGAAAACGTTTGCTTTCGGACGATATGGATGTTGATACATCTACTGAAACGATTTCGCCATCGAAAAAATCACTTACCACTCCATGTTTGGCGAGAAAACTTGAAAATCTTATGGGCGAACGACGAACGCAACATCAATAGAAAGAATTATTTGCGACAAATGAAAAGGAAGAGTGATATGCAAAGTACAGATTAATTTTTAATACAATGGAGGATTATCTTAAATTTGACAGATATATTTGTCAAATTTTATTTCACGCTGACGCTATTTTAATATTGCAATTGAAAAGAATTTGTTTTTGCTAAATAATGTCATGTGATTTTATTGAAATGAAAGGAATAACAAATAAGCTGCGGAATACTTTATAGTTTCAATTCAAGGAGAGGATATGATATTTTAACATTGAGTCTTCAGATAATTTATCAAGTATATTTCGTTTCTTATCAAAAAAATTTATTCCTTTTTTTTTCTCTCTCTGTAGTATAATTTTTTTTTCCATGAGGAATTAAAATGAATATTTTTTGCGATATGTGTGACAGGGGGAGGGGGTAATTTTGTGTGATAAACAATGAAATGTAGTGAAATAAGAAATTGGCTGAGTTAATTGAATAGTCTTTCTGAATGTGCAAAAAATCGTGTTTAAAATTTATTAAATTCTGTAAATTTTAAGTTAAATTACGACAGTAAAAAAAATGTCAATTCATTGTTTATTATGCTATGTATTGTGACATATTTTTGGTCAAAATCAAGAGCTCATAGTCGTATAATTTCATTTTTTGCGATTAATTTTTTTTTATATATACCTAGATTTATAAGTAATTTCAAATTTAAAATATGCTATAAATCAGCATCTTTTTTCATCTTGAATTAATTATATACATGCTGGTAAATTAAACAAAATGATCACAATAAAATACGAGAGACCAAATAAAAAAAACTCGATTTGATATAAAAATTGTTAACATACATGGGGTTTTTGGTCTTATAAACATTGTAGAAATTATAATCGGGTTCATAATCAATTATTATTATCATTTAGAGTGTATATAGTAATTTAGAATGATTCATAATAAAATAGAAAATCAGTATTTGTCGAACAGAATTTTTTTACTATTCCATCTTCTACCACCATAACCTCATCCTTCATTAATATGATGCCCCATTCAACAGTGAATTTCAAACATATTCAATTACTTTATTTAATTTTATAAATTTTCTCGGAAACGTCTATATTCAGTTTGAATACTTGCGCGTTTTCTAAGATCGTTAGTTCATATGCTCACCGTTGTCACTACATTCGCCAGAAAATTATAGGCGGGAAACGAAAATAAAGGTTTTCCAGTGTATTTATCCTCCAAAATACATCAAGTAATCGGAAAAATATTTTAATTAATAATAACATCCTAAAAATATATTATTCATGCATAAATATCCTTATTTTTCAATAAACATTCAGCAACAAACCTATTGCGCATGCGCAGTAGCAACATCCCTCTTCTATTGGCGCCAACCTCTCACCACGGTTTCCACGAAAAGATTTTGCCTCCCTATACAGAGAACAGTCCTGTAATGGTATACCTGTCGTACTTGTCGCCCCGTGTCTCGCATAGTGAAGTAATAGTTGCAAAAGAACGAACAACAACTCAAACTTATTAGATATTATTGTAAAATAGTGCATATGGATCAATCAGAGCTATAAATTTTTCCAATACATTCCAAATAATCCATCAAAATCGCCGAAGATAACACGGCGAAATCGATCGTGAAAAAATATCAAAATGGCGTCTAGTTCGAATCTCAAAATGGCGCCATCATCTCTTCTCGGTAGTGTTTTTTTTTTCTCCCCATAAACAAAGAAAAGCCCGCGAAAATTTCCAATCAATTTCATAAATACAAATTCCAATAGTTTCATTGTTATAATTATCATAATTAATATAATTATTATAAAAAATATAATTTTAAAAAATTATTTAAAAAAAAAAAAAAATGTGAGTGATTTGTGTGTGAAATAAGTGCAATTTTTTAAATGGATTACTTGAAGAAATCAACAAAAACCCGTTTCAACATTTGGTAAGTCAATTTTTCATTCAAATAATTTCAATATAAATTATTATATGCACATAAATAAATATAAATAGACACATTCAGATATATTTAAACAATTCATTGCTTTAATTATGGATTTATGATGAATAAATCTGTTGAAATAATTTTTTAATATTTAATTTAAATGACGAAAATTCCTATTATCTCATAATTAATCATGCTGACATAATTTTCTCCCACTCAAATTGCATATATATAAATATATTACTATAGCAAGTTTGGTTGTAAACACAAATGCACACACACGCATAATAGTTGGGGGGAATAGGATAAGAGAAGCGATGTGAGTTGGACCAATCGGGTGAGACCACGATCGCATATGTGCTGTGGCTTTGCCAGTTTTACGTTATCCAAAGAGAGATAGTTCTGGATATGTGTATTAAAGTTAAACAGCCAGTTTCGGCACATTCAGTGAAAACATTAAATCATATTGAATATTATTCAATGAATAAAATCATGTTTCCGTGTGGATTGATATTTGTATTATTAAATTTATTATTAGACGGTGAGTGTGATAATAATTAACCTTAAAAAAATATAATTTAATAATATTATATACATATATATTAATATTAAATGTCAAATTAATTTAAGATACAATAATATTTTTTGTCATTGTAATAGAATGTTGTCAATTGTTTATTATTTATTTTTGTAATATATTTTTAGTTGGTGGTACTATTTCACAGGGTGAAATTGCAAAGCATCTTGAATTGGGCTGGAATTTTTTGGCTCGTGGACAATTACAAGATGCATTAACACAATATCATGCTGCTGTTGGTGAGTAAAAATTTATTTTACATTCAATTTACTATTGAATATTTTTTTAAATTATATAATGTTAAAGTACAGTGATTTAATTTATAAATTTATTTATTATTTTAGATGGTGATCCAAATAATTATCTAACATACTACAAACGAGGGATTGTATATTTAGCATTAGAAAGACCTAAACTAGCATTATCTGATTTTAATAAAGTATTGGAGCTTAAACCAGATTTTACATCAGCCCGACTTCAACGAGCACAATTATTGCTCAAACAAGCATTATTTGATCAAGCACTACAAGATTTTAATGATGTGGTATGAATTTTAGTTTAAAAAATATTTTATATTTTGGTTTTTATAATTTATTAGAAACAATTATGGATCATTAATAATTTATATATTATTTAGTTGTTAGTTGAACCAAATAATCAAGAAGCATTGAATGGAATGTATTCAATAGAACCAACACAAAATGAAATGTATAAAGCAAAAGCATTTGCACAGCAAGGTGCATATGTAGAAGCTATTCAATTAATAACTGATGTTATTGAAATTTGTCCGTGGGCTTCAGAGCTTAGAGAAATAAGAGCCGAATGTCATGTTGCATTGGGTGATTATATGAATGCAGTGTCAGACATGCAGTCCACGACTAAATTACTCACAGATAATACACGTGGATTTTATAAATTATCTGTATTCCGTTATCGTCTTGGCCACGTTGACAAAGCCTTAGCGTAAGTTATTTTTAATTTTTTTTTTTATCAAGTTTTTTAATTATAAAAAAATTTAATTATGAATTGTCAATACAATTTTATATTTATATATTGATTTTTTACTTTACAGTGAGATACGTAGTTGTCTTAAACTTGATCCGGAGCATAAAGAGTGTTTTCCATTTTATAAGAAAATTAAAAAAATTGCTAAATATTTAAATGATGCTACTGCTGCTGAGGAGTCACGACAATTTCCTGATTGTATTGAATCAGCTCAACGAGTTTTAAAATCAGAGCCAACTGTGGATAATGTACGATTTTCTGCATATCAAATTCTTTGTAAATGTTATACGAATAATAATGAGCCGAGTTTAGCAGTTAAACATTGTCAAGATGGATTGAAAATTCATCGGCATTCTGATTTATTATGTGATAGTGCTGAAGCATATCTTGCAGCTGAGATGTATGACGATGGTAATGGATTTGTTTCCTTTCAATATAATTAATTTCTTCAAATAACTTCAAGTTAATTTAATAAATCTTATGTTCAGGTAAATGAAATATTAATAATTAACGGGAATTAATTTTTTCTTTGTAGCAATACGAGAAGTTAAAGAGGCACTGGAAATAGATCCACACTTTCCTCGTGCGAAAGAACTTCTTCAAACAGCGCATCAGCGTCAAAAAATGTCAGAATCAAGAGACTATTATAAAATATTAGGTATACCACGTAGTGCATCAAAGCGTGAAGTGATAAAAGCGTATAGAAAAGCAGCACAAAAGTGGCATCCAGACAATTTTCCAGATACCGATGAAAAGAAACTGGCACAAAAAAAATTTATTGATATCGCTGCAGCCAAAGAAGTTTTAACTGATGAGGAAAAACGTGCGAAATTTGATCGTGGTGAAGATCCACTTGATCCTGAATCGGGTAAACATCAACAAGGCTTTAATCCCTTCCATGAATTCCAACATTTCCAAGGCGGTTCACCCTTCCAATTCAAATTTCATTTTAACTAGAACTATTTAAAATGAAAAATTCGGGCCGGTTGAGATGTTTTTTTTTTTCTTGCACAAAGCAATCTGTTTTATTTTTCTATCTGAAATAATATAAATTTGGATAGGAAAAAAAAATCAGGTGAAATAATGTGGAGTTATACACTGTCTTTTTCAATGTAGACAGTAAAAAACAAAAAAAAAATGTGCAAAATATCGACTGATTTCACAATATTTAAAGTTCAGTAGTGATTTTAATCTGTGGAAAAATAAAATGAAATATTTTAAATATTTTTGCACGGTGATAATTTTTACACAGAACAAATTAACTAAAAAAAGAACTTAAACAAATAAATACATTGTACATATTTCATGTACTTGTAGGTACAATGAAAGTATGTATGATTTAGAAAAAAAAAAAAAAAAAAAAAGAAAAAAAGTGCGACCGTGCAACAAAATCACAATCACAATTTTGAATATTTATAATAATTGTTATTGATATTTGCAATTATTTGTCCCACCATCAAAGCCAGACGGTGATCAATAAATTGCCACCGAATTGTACAGATTATTATTATTATTATTATTGTTATTTTTTTTTCTCTTCAATTAATTTTATTTTTGGAAATGCTGCATTTCTTCCGTGGGAAATAAATTGCCGATTGTTGGAGTGATAATAAAAAGAAAAAAACAAAATATTAGATGAAAAAGAAAACAAAATGCAATTAAATTATCAATTGCTGCTTTTTACATAAATATAAGTTATGATAAATTCTGAGCGCGTGATTGTTTTTTGAGTCTGATTGAGAGTACGAATTTCATGTAAATATATTATATAAAATGTATTGCTGATGTTTGTTTAAAAATATATTTGAATAATTTATACAGATGCATTTTCAATTTATATTTTTTATATGAATTACTTTTTTTTTTATTGCCCGCGAATTTGTGTTTTTATTTTTTGTGTGAGTGTGTATAAGTGTTATCTTTATTATATCATATTGAAATAATTATACGAATTATATAAGGTAAGTAGTAAAAAAAAAGGAGGCATTATTAATATTTATTTACGTATATATATATATACATATATATATATATATATATTTTTTTTTTCATTTATTGAATGTTTCTAATCAATTATTGGGAAACATTTTATTTTTTTCCTTTTCAAGTTTTCTTCGTGCCTGCCATAAACATTATATAAATCGATTTTTTGTGTATTAAAATTTTTCATGTGAATTTAACTAATAACATTGTTTGTCTGTTGTTTTTTTTTTTATGTGTACATGTGTTTAAAAACAATAATGTATATTATTTTACAAATCAAATACACGTTTATTTGTTTTCTCCACTGTGTGTAGTGTTTACTCGACTCGTAATTTTATTTTCTATTATTTTATTTATCTTTTTTTTTTTTTTTTTAACCAGTGTCAATTGCTTATTCGAGATAAGGGGAACATGATGCACTGTTTTTAATTAAAATTATAGGCCACCTAACGTTCGTCAGTGAGGGATTTATAATTTTACTAACACGAATTTATAGAGATCTGTTCACTTTAATAATTAATATACAGTCTTGGAATTAAATTTAATATATAAAATAAAATTTATTTTGTTTGTAAAAAAAAAGAAAAAAACGAAATGTTGAGTTTTATTTAATAGATTTCATTTTTTTTTCTCTTAAATATATTGATGGCTTTTCAACAGATCACTATAAACCCTGTTTCATCGTTTAATAAACGAAAAAAATAAAAATAAAAATGTCACGTTATCGTAACGTTTGTGTGTATTTTAGAATAATATTAAGTAGGTATTTGTTTAATAATAATTGGGTTTAATTATTGCCTATGTACATTTGCAACCGACTCGACATATTTGTTGCTCATGCTACGTTTTTTTTTTTTTTTTATTTTCCATTTTTTGTTGGCGATTTTAAGTAAAAGCGCAAAAGTTTTTTTAATAAACTTTTTTGTATTTTTTTTTTTTCATCGCTTCGTTTTTCATTTAGAGGTGAGTAATTAGGTCTTTAATAGATAGATAATAATAGTACTCGTTTAGGTGTATAACGAATATCCAGGGTGATGTGAAAATTCTGTATTGCGTTATAACAACCCTCATTTATGTACACATTATTCTTTTTCATTATTTATCATTTGATCATTAAGGTAGATAAATTTATGTTATTTATTTATTTATTATTTTTTGTTTTTCATATTTTGTTGTTGTTTTTTGTCTTCATACATCACCTGTGTATGTTTTGGTTCTGTGAAATAATTAAGATAAATCTCAATTTATTTATTTTTCTTATTTTGTTATTTTTTCCATCATTATTTTACTTGTTTTTATAACTGGCCAATAAGTATCCGCCACTTTTCTTATATTATTAATCTATTTCATTTTTTCTTCATTTGTTTTTTCTCTCCATATGTACAAATATTATACAATAATTTTCGCACTTACGATAAATGTTATAATAAAATTTTAATCGCAATTATTTATAAGATAATTATTTAAATAGAAACTTGACCGCATTCTATTATTTTTTATTATTTTTGCTCATCATATTTTCTGCCTGTGCGTCATATAATTCATCGAAATATGAATACATTTTTTTTTGTTTTTTTTTTTCTTTTTGCTATTATTTTTGTTTCTTTTTTTTTTTATAAAAATTTGTATAATCTACATGAATCACTTTAAGTATATCTCATTTCTCGATTCGTTTCATCATTTCTGGTTTCATTTCCAATCACAAAAAGATATAAATGTGCACAAGCAAAGTAAGATAGAGCACAAGTGGACATTGAAATTTTTTGAGGAATAATTTATTGTGGGCGTTATTTTTGTTCACTCATAATTGGCAGTACTTCATTCGGGTAGGCACATCATACTACAGATCAATTCGACAATTGCTTTAAGTTATCGTGAGTCCACATTGAGGAATTAAAAAAAAAAAAAGAAATTAAATAAAATAAGAAAATTAATGAAGGACAAAACTTAAATAGATTAATACAATTGCTAATTAAATTATGTGAAATAATTGGTATGGATATTTCTCGTTTTTTTTTTTCTTTCATTCTCTCTTTTGATGTATTAAAATTTTATTCACCTTTAAATAAACAAAATTTCAATACACTTTATTATATTTACAACAACACGTGTCATTATTAAAATTTATCAATGACAAAATTATGTTTTATATTATGGAGATAAAAAACGAAGCACTGAAAGAAAGAAAGAAAAAAAAATATAAAAGTAATAAATAAACAATGAAATAATAATTCGAAATTTCATTTAGATAAATTGACTTTTTCTTTATTAAATATTAGACCGTAAAAATTTTAAACTTTGTTCAATGAAACAAAAAAAAAAAAAAGAAGAAAAAAAAATTATGATACCAAATAAAAATGAAATAAAATAATTTTTCAGTATTTGTCTTCTTAATATAATAATAATTTTTCATTTCCATTTAATCAATTCTCACATTCAATACACATCGTAAATTTATCCCCTCAACATCGCTTTACATTAAATTCTCCCACAATTATTATTTCTTTGCTTTACACATTTTTCAATTTTTTCATTTTTATTAATTTAATTATTTCATCATTTGTATTATTCCAGTGTTAAAATTTATCTAACGAAAATTAACACCACACATGCGCGTTTTCTCTCATCTTATCACTCACTTTTTTCATTTTTTTTTTATCCATCGATAAAGCAAAAAAAGTTGTTCACAACAGTGCATTTAATCATTTTCATTTCAATATCTTATTTCTACTCAAGATGAAACTTATTTACAAAAAAAAATTATATATATATAAGTATATATATATATATATTTTATTATATTTATATATGTATATACTGTACAGAAGTTTGTTGCTTAGCCGGTCCGTCATAGCCATGAATGGGAGTAGACCGTTGCTTTTTTCTCCTCTTTTTCTTCTTCATCTCTTTTTTTTTTTTTTTTCAAGTAAAGATCCCACAGAATATTATAGACCCAGACAATATTTTCACGCTCCGTTTTCTCTCGAAACATTCGAAACGGTTTATATAAGTGCATTGTAACCGTCACTGTTGTTGTTGCTACCACCACCACCACCACCACCACCATCGCCGCACATATTATTTATCACACATCCATACATATATCGTTCTTCCATTCAATTGTGAAATCTGGTCCATATTAAAGGATCTTTAACCAAGCACACATTATTATAGCCCTAACAGAATGAAAAATCCCGTATTTTTTTTATTTTTTAATATTTTTTTTTCTCTTTGTGCTACAATAACGATTTAAAGTTGGAGATTAAATCATATTTATCTAAAATCTAATATGCCCTAACATTGTCAATAGGAATATTTATTACAATTAGAGCTAAAATTTGTTTGTACCATTTTTTTTTTAGGTGAGAGCACCCACAAGTGTGTGACCCCATTTATTAATATTATTCCTTTCATTTAATTATCAACTCAACTAAAATTATTGAATAATAATTTTGCCTTTTCATTGCAGTGGTCAAGTTGGTCAACACATTTTTTTAATTTGATTAATATTTTTTTTTTTCGGGGTGGAAAAGAAAAGAAAGAGAATATTCAACTCTTCCTCATTGAAAAAAAAAATTTTTTTCAATTTTTGTTCTCCGTAAATTCTTACTCAAAGAGCGCCAAAATGTCATCGCTCGATGATGGATTGCCACTGCTTGCACCACTGCTCGGTGGTGTATTGAGATCCGGTGGATCCAAATACGATAATAATTCCATAGGATCTACGACATTATCCGGTAGAAGCTGAAGCAAAAAAAAAAAAAAAAATTATTTCATTATAAAAAAAAAAAAACATTCACAAAAAAGAAATAATTTTTTTTCTCATTAATAAATTCATCACTTACATTCAACGCTTCTTGACCTGTGCCCTCGCCATCAATCACAGCTGCCGGATCAAAATTTAAATCGGATGGAATATCAGTAGTATCATTGATATTATTATTGCCCGATGTATTATGATTTCCCGTTGATTCTTGAGAGGCTGGTGGTACACTTGGTGGGCCACTATTACCACCACCAGGCGTGTGTGGCGTATGTGGTGTATGGGGTGTATGTGGTGTATGTGGCATTTGATCATTCAATGATTTTTCCATGGCATTTAATGGATCAAGTGAATTAACCGAATCATTTAAATGTGTAAGTGGTCCATTGCCATTTGAATAATCATTATTACCAGTTGTTGTTGTGCCTGAATTAATATCATAACTACCACCCGATGAATTTCGATGATTGATATTATTATTAGGATAAGTTGGCGTTGTATTATTCATCATTGATCCACTAACAATACTGTTCATATCTGGCGGTATATATGGACTCATTGCCTGATTCATATCCCAATTATTCATCGTTGGCATATTCATACTGCCAGGTGACATTGCTTTTGTCATTCTTCGACAATCATTATCCTCCTCTGATTTAATATTTGCCATATTTTTAGCAGGCTTCCAACTTGCTGCCGAGTCTATCGTTACTTCCTCAACTTCCGCCGTATTTATCGTTGTATTTAAAATGCTCCACATGTATTGATCAACTTCTAAACCCTCTAGTTGCGCTGGTTTTCTATAGAACCAAACAAAAAATTAAGCAAATTAAAGATATAGATGATAAAAAATATATTATTGTAATTGAAATAGAATGAAATGAATTTAAGAATAAAATAAAAAAACTTACGTGCATACAGGACATCGCCATGATCCACGTTCGCAATTTAATTGTAAGTACGATTCTAGATCGAAACATTGTATGTGTTTGCAGTCTTGTCCTCGTGCTGGTAATGTAATCCGTTTGAAGGTAATAGGACATTTTAATGATACCTGAAAACATAATGTTGTTAAAATTATTATTTCTTTTCTTTCGTTATTATTTCCTTCGTTTATTTTTTATTTTCTTCTTGTGAAGACAATAGAATAGGACAATAAACAAAATGTACATGGATTTGTACACAATATAATTCATTCAAACGGTTTTATATATGTGGCAGAGACGACACAAATACACATACCTTTAATGCTGTTTGCTCTACAACGTCTTTCTCAGATTGCATCCCGTTATTCGACATGGTATTATTGAAGTTCCGTTTGATTTTAGTTATGCAGTGCTCAGCGATAAGTAATCTTTTGCGCAATAAACCCTGCAGCACACTTCGCACACTTGGTCTATGGACTAATTGAAGAACGAATAGATGTGACTGTAAATAAAAATAAAATTAATCTATAAATATAAAATTTGTTTAGAGTGAAAAAAAAAAATGAGTAAAAATAAATTAATAATAGGATATTAAATATTGTAATAATACGAAAGTTAAATTATATGATTGCGTTTAGATGAATTTAAATGAAAAATGAAAGAAAATAATTTATAAATAGAGTTATGTAATACTGTATAATAATGTGTAGATGTAAAAATACTTACGCAACAACAGGCTGAAACAGTGATCTGAATAGTATTTCTGCCTGCTTGACAAACATCTTTGAGGTGAAGTGGCTTGTGTGATGTTTTATTTTCACCACGATCAATAACTAATGGCGTTGCATTAACAGATACTTGTACACTTGCTGGCCAATTAGTATTCATTTGTCGATCTTCATGATGAAAACATTTTAATTGTAATTCCAAATCAGAACGCCACATTAATGTTTGGTGTACCGTTGATTTTAATTGAAATACATGATTACTAACAGCTAAATTGTGCTGTAAACGAAAGGGCGGTAATATAATTCCATCCCTAACTGGGAATGTTAATCTCAATTCTTCATCTTTTTGTACATTAACTGGCGCTTTAATGTCATTAAAATTGGGCTTTATATCGGAATTAGGACTTATATATGGTGCCATACTTGTGGCAGGTGTCAATGGTGGCGTTGGATTACCCGGTATTGGACTGTGTTGATAACTCAAATTTGATACTGCATTTGTATTTCTCATTGCGGTAACGTCTTGTTGATACTGGCCATTGGCATTACCATACGCAGTTGTACCATTTCCATAACCACCTGCATTTGATTGATGTCCAACAAATTGATTAGTCACATTGGTTGGGCCCATATTAACTGGAACACCACCACCATTTGGACCATAATACTGACTCGATTGCGATACCGTTGTTGGATTAACATAATTTGGCGTTGTTTGGCGCATATTATTTCCACCTCTTATCATTGCATTTTGAACAAAATTCGTTTGATTTTGATTCATTGATTGCATTTGTTGATATTGCGGATGAAAATTTGTCGGCGGTCGCGCTGATTGATATTGATTTGGATATTGATTTGTAGGTATATTTGGATTGAAACCCTGCTGTTGCATTGCCGATTGATTTGGCGTTACATATGGTACTTGCTGCTGGCGTTTTTGTACCATATGCATTGATGGATTTGGATAGGGCGCTAAACGCCTTGGATATACTCCTTGCGCTTGTGCTTGACTTTGCATATTCATTTTATTTATTTGCATACTGTTATTAGCCATCATATTATTCATTCCAATATTATTAGCAACATTATTCATATTATTTAATTGATTCATTGGCGTCATTCCATTTAATCCATTAATGCCCATTGACATTGGATTCATTGTATTCATTCCGTTCATAGTGTTTATGGAATTCATAGTATTCATTGGATGCACTGGTCCCATTGAACCCATACCATTGAAATTATTCATTCCAACTGGTCCCATGCCTCCCATTGGTCCACCTCTCTGGCTGTACACATTATTGTACGCCTGATGATGCATTCCATGCTGACTCTGAAAAATTATTTACTCATTCAAATTTCTATATTTTCAATTTAATATATATTTTTTTTTTATTTTTTTTCCTAATATTTAATTTAATATTTTTATTCATCATTTACTCACTTGATTGAATTGTGCGGGGATGTCCTGGCGGTCCTGCATGGCCACCACGCAGGCAGTCGCGATGGCCGTAGCTGTGGCAGCTGCCACCATCGCCCCGGCACTAAACCCTCAAACACCACCCCCACTTTGGGGCGGTTGGGCGAAATTGATACTTGATGATGATATTGATAATTATGATATTTCAATTATTTGGTCAGCGATAAAATCAAAAAATCTGAAATCACAAAAAACAATATCAAAATTTAATTAATAAAATTATTTCTTCAATAAAATTACAAGTATATTTTTTCTCACATAATAAATATTGCTTCAATTGATATGATAATTCTTGGAGAAAAATAAAATATTTGAAAGTGAATTAGAGTATATATAGAAAAAAAGGTTTTGTCGATAGTCAAACTCATGAATGACAAAAAAAAAAAATTCATCCGCCCTAACATGAAAGTTCCTTCTTTATTTTTTATTCTCCCTATCGGTCCCAGCGTTTAGCTTTTTTGAGATGACTCAATATACCCATCTCTCTTTTTCTCCCTTGTTATTCATTCTCCTATGTATATATTTCATCGTTTTCTCTCCTCATTTTTGTCCCTGTTATATTATGTGTGTAACATAGAGAAACAAGACAAGCTACTACGATATAGTTGTGTATAGTAGCATCGTCCAAACCGACCCACCGTTTCATTCCCAGCTGGCTTGCGCGCGCGTTCCAAAGGCCCTATTGCTTTTCTGTGGGAAATGCACGTGCTCGCTATTCACACACCGTGCGCGTTCATATATATATATATATATACATATGTATATATATGCTTTTGCCCGCCCGTCGTCGCCACACAGTGATGGTGGTTGTATACGCAGGACGAGGACGACTACACACAAACTTCTCCTTCTTTCCTATACATCCCTTCAACGGCTACACTGCGTCGCACGCAGCGCGCAACTGCCGTGCGCATCAAACAATATATATACACGCACAAATACTACCTACCCCTCACCAAAGAGTAAAAAAAAAAAAAAAAAAAAGTTTCTTTCACCACAATAACAAATAATAAAATTTTCAAATATAAAAAAGCAAAAAAAAAAATTAAATCCACTCATTGCAATTGATTTGCTTAATTCAAAGTTACTGCAAACACATGAATAATTAAATAAATAAATAAATAAATAAATAAAATTATCAATGAATGAATTAAAAAATAAATAAGAGCGAAAAAAAAAAAAAATTTTTTTTTTTTTATCTCAATGTTATAATATAATTGACAAGGGTGAATTTATAAAGAAACAAAGGGGCAGTTGATCGTTGGTGCTCGATATACCGTATGAATACACATTACAAAGAACAAGGAGACAGGAAACAAAGAGAAAGAGAGAGAGAGAGAAAATTGATATGAGACTGAAAGAGAGAAGAAAAAAAAAATATTTTGGAAGTTGACGTCATCCACTCGCCAACAACTCCCCTTTAAAACTCAATGCCCTTATACTCTCCACCGTTGTTCTTCTCCCTCGTGTGCTCAACCCCCTCTGCACCCCCTCTCTTCACCAACATCAATGCCCGTCTCGTCCGCACCACGTCCCTGTATTCAGACACGATTTAAAAAAAAAATTTTTTCTCTTTTCCCCCCTCACACAATTCTCTCTCCTACGTCGTGCGCCCTTTCTTTCACGTCCCTTTTACCGCACCGCACCTTCTCCCATTCTCTTATATCTCTCTCTCTGTTGCTCGTTGGCTCGTCATCGTCGCCCCGAGTTTCTATTCTCGGATGTCAATATTTCGTCAACTAGAAGCCCATAAGGAGCTCAACAAAGGGCACAAGCATTCCACGTCGTGAGAGCGTATATGCCCTGTAAATTATTGTCGATGTTATATATACAATCCAACCGCTATAACTGTATATATTATACACATACAAACATATACATATATTTAAGGTACATATGTACTATAATATGTATTGATTGTGCGTGTCTCACGATTCCACACTCACTGTATAAAGTAATAATATAATATAACGTGCGAGTAGTAATATAATTTATGACATTCGAATAGAGTTTGTATATTGATAAAATAAAATTTTATTAACTATTTTTGATTAGATTCTATGAAATCATATCTATATATTGGTGTTTAAATGATAAAAAAATAATAAATAAATATTATTTTTATGATTTAGCAAATAAAATAAAATAATAAGTAAAGAGTAATATATTATATATGTATTATGTATATATAATATTGTCATGTTAAAGTGTTATATAAAATTTATTATTGCATGTTTAAAGACGTTAAAATATCCTAGTAAATGTCATCGGGCAAGTGAAGAGAATGGCCATCGTATTTTAATCGGCACAAGAGCGCTCACGAGTGCGCGCCTTAGCTCAAAGACAAACGATTGGTTTACTACATACTATCTTATATTCATAGTCGTAAAAATGGCTCGTGCTACCCCGGTGTGACTTTGTGTGTAACGCTAAAATTAGTGGTCTCGCTTGCGCGCGTCGTCATCTTGGTTAGTTTATATATTCTTCCCCACTGTTAGTAGTTTGTTTCAGTATACGCGGCCTTTACTGCTGTATATAATATATTTTACTATACTGTACATTTGGAATTTAACGTTTTACTGTTTGGAGACCGTGTGTATCACACCATGTGTAATACATTGAAAGCTGCTGCGATCAACTTAAATATTCATTTATGACGATATTTAAAATACAAACGCGTGCCTTGATAATTATTATAATCCATTGGATTTATTATGACAATATTTATTCAAATATTTTAATATTTTATTTTCAAACATTTATCGCTGAAAAATAACTAGAATTATTATTTTTTTTTTTTTGTCTCCCACTTTTCTTCGAGACGGCGCGCGACCAAAATACATGAATTCCCGTTCACAACACGTGTTGCACACGAGGTTTTTACAGAAAAAAGAGAGAGAGTAAAATTGTTCGTTTCTCTTCTACATTTTTCTCTCATTTTTATTTTTTTTCCCCTTACAATCGTCTTTCTCTATACAGCCACTATACAGTATATACGGTTATATACAGAACGGAAATACCATCTGCTATAGAAGAAAATCTGGAGAGCGTGTGGTTGGGTTGAAAAATATTTTTTTCTTTTTTTTTTTTGTTAAGGCAAAAAGAAGAGTCTTTGGAAAATTGCTGGAAGAAAATAAAATTCGTAGAAATTATCGTAGAATATATCCAAATATATTCTTTTATTTATTTTTCTTTTTAATGATTGTATAATAGAAAATATATACCATTGTGAATTGAGCAAGTTTGAAATATATAAGGAAAAAAATAAAAAAAAAAGAAATAAAAATGCGTTTAGATTTTTTTTTCTCCGGTTGGTCGTTAAAAATAAATATTGTGAATAACAAAAATATATATATATATATGTATGTTTATATATGGAATGTAATCAGAGAACATATATGGGACGGAGATTATGCAATCAATCGTGCGATCATAATGCAAACCGTTACGCAAGGGCAGTTGCAGTCGCGATAACAATACCGCTGTATTCGCGGGCATAAATATGCTGTTGGAAGTCTTCGATAATAATTGTCGACCGCGACAGAGCTGGTTCTATGATTTTAACATGCACAAAGAGAATAAGCAAGAAATAAAAATAAAAATTAAAAATATTTCATTTAAAGTTCTCATTATTCATAATTGATTAAAAAATATTTCACATTAATAAATCCACGGATATTATTCTTCATAATATTAATATAACAACAATAATAATAATAAAAATAAATGAACAAAATTCATTCAATTATTTATTGATTTGATTCTAAGATTAATTTAATATTCATTTATAATTGCGGGATTGACTTTTTCATCCATTCGCATTAGTAAACTCACGTTGAGTTTTCGCCTCGGATTCGTCTCTTAGAAATAACCAAACTATTTTTAGATTACTGTACATAATATATATATACTTGACGCGTCGTGTACATATTACCAGAAGAGAGGTTACTATATATAAGGTGAATCGCAACTGCGTGCAACCATCGGCCGCCCATACACATAAATAAATTTATACATGTATATATATTTATATGACCAATACTTTGAATATACAGGCGTTCGAGGTCGCGTCGATTATAACGTTATACACTCAGAATCAAAACCATATCGGAAAGCTACTCAAACAGTTAAGTGCGGAATTACAACGGGACTCTTTGTGCTCAAAAGAAATTAAAATCAAATCGAATGATAAAAAGAAAAAAAAAAAAATTAAGAAAAATAATAAACAATAAACTGAAGCGAAATAAATATTAAATCGATAAAACATTTTTAATTTATATGGAAATCATAACGATAACATTTTGTCAGTCAAGATTACATAACTCTTCAAAATAAATCAATGAATTTATACATATATATACATATATCCGTTATTATTATATATATATTTTTTTTTCATGAAGATGACAATTGAAAATATGAAATAAACGCCCTCGAGTTCTACCGGAAATGAACGTTCGAAAGCGTCGTCGTGCTCCTCTCTCCCTTCCATCATCTTTATGTATATAAAATAAATTTCTACATGTGTGTTTATTATGTATGTATTTATAATACAATCAAAGAATTATACACATATACAAATACAATGCGGTTAGGTCAAATGCACGCGCGCGCGCCATCGTTCATTCCTCTCTTCATCGACACAACAAAACAACACAACACACTACACTCATCTTTTGAATTTCTTTTCTTTATCCCCGCCGCGCCCGCACCGAAACACACAACATCAATATACTCTTTTTCCTGTTCTTTCTTTCTTTCTCATACAGTGGTGTGTTATACTCTCGTAACGACAAAAGCAGTTGTGTTATGTATATATTAGTGTGTTCGTCATGGGATTCGGGAGAAAGTTGTTTCGGGTAGCTGATTGGCCAATGACGAAATTGCGGAAGCTTAGGCTAATCGTCGCTTTAGTATATAACTTTCTCAGGAACTTAACCCCTTGACCGTTATATAAAATCTTTATGATCTCAATATACATATTTAATCACATCTGTATGTAAAAAAAAAATATTTAACTGCAACATATTGTAATTAATATTACAAATAAAAAATTACTTATTCAAATGCGAATTATTTTTGTTAGTTATATTGGTTTGAAAATAATAATATAATTTCTTGTAAATGATCAGTCACTTCTCAATCAGTATATCAATATGTAAACATTATTTAATTGAAAGAGTATATTAAAAAATAATCGTGGTGATAAAAATACAGAATAATACTGTAGCTTCATAGGCATTTAAGCAAAATAATATCGTCATCGTGTGCAGGCACACGCGTTTACGTTGTTTAATATAGTAAAAATAACAAATGACAGTTGACGGAATATAGATAACTAGTGAGGCAACGTTGCCATGTGATTATCAACGATAAATATATATTTAATTCAGAACTAAACGGTATTATGTTCATATATATATTTTAAAATTACTTAATACTCTTTTAGCTCTGGAATAAAAAATATTTATATTATTTCTGTATATTTGTTTATTCGACATGATGAATAATATAGTATAAACATATGATTGAAGCTTCATCATCAAGGAGTGTAATACAGAGGTTTGTTTGCAGTTCGAGGCCAAGTGTATTTATTTTTTTATTTTATTTCCTTGATATTCTCTTTCTATTCGTCTTTTTTTTTTTTTTTTTGTCACGAGAATGAAAAAAGAACTCGCGAGAATATTAATAGGGTGAGAGAGCTAAAGCAAGATGGATAAAATAAAATAACATATCCAATTTTATATATTCTGCATACACGACTGGTCATTATGTAACTATAGTAGTAATTATAAAAATTTAATTGCGTCTCACCTTGGGACAAAACAAAGTGTATAAATATTGTAGAATAAAGATGAAGCGAACTGGAGAGAAAATATTATAACCATGAAGGCTGCTGCTCCCTATTCTACGAATGCGCGTAACGTCATCCCTCGTGACACACGGACAATGTTTTTTTCTCTCTCTCACTGTCTCTATCTTCGTTTATATATATATATATTTTTTTTTGTTTGTTCTCTCTTACTGCTATATATTGTGGAACGAATATACCGTGAAATTTGACTTTAGCATTACAGAGTTACCAACATATATTTAACTCTAATTGAGATATTCCTGTCACGATTTTCATTTCTAATTTCAATTATTAAATACCGGAAATTTAATAATTACTTCATACACATCAGCCAAAACAATTGTTTTGTGTATATTTATATAATTTTTTTAGTCTCTCTATTATTAATTATTATTTAATTATTATACTTGATTTTTCTTTTTTTTTTTTTTTTTTTTTTATATATTTGTCAACGACCTAGAATTCTATCGACACATGTGTGAAAGAGTTAGAGAGAAGAGAATGAAAGAGGGCGGTTGTATGGAATGTCCTTGAGTTGAGACATTTGTTAAAAACCAAATAAGAGAAAATAATAATGCTTGTATATACAAATATCTACGCAATATCCGACTACATGTGCCAAGGTAAATTTTGTAAATGAGTAGTGCGTGTTACACCACGCATGTTTGCCACTTGACGCAATTCTTGCGTCTCAATATGGCTCATCTACGTTTTTAAATACCAATACACATATATAAATATATAAAAAGACATTTGACTAATAAATATGTTTACGTTTATTTTTTTTTTTTTTGCATTATTAAGTGCTTAAATAGAAGAACAAAAAAGCAGGAAAAGTAACACAAAAATAAAATTAAAAATAAATACACTAATTTTATTTATATTGTGAATTTTTCCACGAGTTAATTTTTTTCCCCATGCCTAATAAATTAATAAAACAAATATATATTCATATGTGATATACAATGAATGTGTATTTCGCTTCAGGATCAAACTGCAAGCCGATATCGATTTATCATATGGCTGTTTGCATAAATTATCAGCTACTGCTGCTGTCAAAAGGGAAAAAAAAAATATCTAATAGTTAATAATGCGTGATATTGCGGCTTTCATCGAGCATTTAAATGGCGCCCTCTCAGCCACGTACGTCAAAATATACTTGAGTTGATTAAAGGACGAATGAAGGACGCTTTTAAAATTTTCATTCGTCGTAAAAAAAAAAAAAAAAGGTATTGAATGTATTTTTTTTTTGTTTTCAACCGCTCTCACCTCTTTCACCTTTTATATCACTATATCATGCCACCGTTCTCCCTTCTCTTAATCGCCTGCGTGCTCCCTCTCTTTCATTTATGTACCCACTCTCCTTTTATACATATATGTATGAGTGTGAAAATATATATAAAGTCTGGACCGCCCCGACAACCTCGTTCATTCATTCGCAACCTCAACGAAATGAGTGTACTACACGCGTGTCAGGACATTCATTTATAATGTATATTAATAGTTGTTAATAAAAAAAAAAAAAATAACAATTCGTAGTAATTCATGTTTATATGTATTTATAAATATTTTTTTTTAATATTATTTTTTTCCCCTATTTGCTAATTATTTACTAACAATCGTAAACAATTGATGGATTTGTTTAACATCGATTTGCCTCGATGAGCGTCACTATTGTATTGCCAAAATTGATTAATTAATGAGATTTTCTTCATTCAAGGATCTACATAAAATCTTTCGCTCTAATGAATTGAATCTAAATAAATAAAACAACAATAAAAACAGATATATATTTAAATATCTGGCTTAATATTATTTTTCCAATTGATTTCTCTTATCGTAAATTTAATTCAATGACATAAAAAATTGAATAACTCTAATGTGTAATTAATTATCGAATTTTTTGTTATTTTTTATTGTAATAATATATATTTAAATATAATTTAGGGCAAATAGGTTAAGCACAATTGAAATATAAATGACCGAGTGCATGCGGGGGCGTTTAGTATGTGTATAAAGCGCTTGTTATCAGGCGTGAATACACGGAAATCTTCATGTATGTATTTATGTATGTAAAGATAGCAGTTAAAAGTAAAACGACAATCAGGCTTTGTATATATATATATCTGTATGTGTATATTGTATATAGGGATTGCGTAAAATTAAAGCGCGACTTTAAACTATATACAATGATAAAACGACGTCTGTCCTCGGTTATCGATTTGTGTTATCGTCGAGGACGTACATTTATTTTTTTATTATGTCTTTCACGTGTATGTGTATATTTTTCTTCTTTTTTTTTTTTTCTCTTTGTAGAACACCTGATATCACATTAGTACGTCAAATCATTACGCAGAAATAACCTCATTTTTACAGACGAATTGTCGGACAAACAGCAAAATTAATTCTTGTTATAATATTTTCATGATTATTTACAATTGAATGAATTTTATTTCAAGGCTTTTTATCATGATAAAACTATAAATATAACCGGCATTCTTGCATGATGATTGAATAAATAAATTAATTAAATAGATAAATAAAATAATGTGTATATAGGTTAGACAAAAATCAAAGATTACAAGTGAATGTGACTTTCTGACGCATCTCTAGAACAATCGCTCGTTGTGAAAGCGCCATATCCGTTCAAGTCTATCAACTTTTTCTCGAACTTCCCCACCCTCTCCCTATAACTATCTATCTCTTTATTTATTTATTTTTTGATTAGTACATTTTTTATTCGTCGCAATCAGCCGTTGATTAATCATAATGATTAAATTCCGTGAATTAATAATATTCATCTAAGTGTCACACAAAACCACACACGCTACACGTGTTTCTAAAACAAAATAAAAAAGAAATAAAGATAAAAAAAAAAACAGGGAAGTTGTTATATATACTTCTCGTATGTTTTTCCGTATCCAATCAAGGTTAAATCAGTCATTCAGCTTGAAAAAAAAAATCTCTACATAAACTTGAATAATAAATAAAAAAAAAAAAAAGAATAATAAGAGGGAAAAAAAATAATATGAACAAATACTAAAGTGCTGAGTTTCGATGCATGTCTTTGTCGTTTTTATAGAATTAACTAGAAAGCAAATAATAAAAAACATGGTAGACAGAAAAAAAAAAATATATGCAAGTATATATAACAATTATTCTAAAAATACTGAGGGGCGCAGGGCTTTGCACGATTGACGAGGTATTTTATGTGGTATATGCTAATATGCTACTGTATATATATATATATATATACTCTTGTGGCGAGCTGACAAAGTTTTTGAGGCGCGCACATATGCACATTACACACCGACCGACAATGTCAGAGCCGGCTAGACGTTTTTGCGATTTATTATGTCACTTTATTTTTTTTTTTTAAATTTTTCAGATGCATTCAAAGATTTATCCACAATATTTTTCATATTATTCAATCATTTTTCAATAAATATATTATAAATTATATTCAGCATTGTACGAATAAATGAATAAATGAATGAATATTGGTAAAATAAAAATGAATTATAGAATAAATATTAATTCTCACCTGAAATTTTATTATCGTTGATAATTATCCTCGTAGCAAAATGTGATTGACTGATATTTCAACACACCAGACACAATTATTTCGATTATAATCCAATTGGTATATATTTCCTCGCACTTTCGCACTTGATCACAATTAATTATATTTTTGTTTTTCAGTGACAATGTATCAATAAATTAATCCACCAATTGATAATTGTCTTGGTCCCAATAATTAATCACCATAAATTAATTTTCACTCAAGATTAATAATACAGAGTAAATAAAAATTTTATTTTTACATATACACTTGGGTTAACGATTGTATTAATTTTTTTTTCTCGTTTAAAATCATTCAAAATCACTTTTATTAATTCAAATAATTTTCAAATAAATTTCGTCTATAGAATATGCATCGATGCATGTGAATATAACACTTGTAAATAGGCTAGTTAATATAAACTGTAACTAGTTCTTGTTTCAAAGTCACTTATCAATAACAGTTGTTCATTTATTTTATTTGCAATTTTTCTTCATGATATTAAATTGTAATAGATTATATCACAATCACATTAATACATATTATAGTCTATATAAATCCACAATAATGTTCGTTTCTTCAACACTCTCAAGTATAAACTTATATATAATATAAATGTATATATATCTTTAACGATATTGGAGTTGATGTGTGTAAAGAAGACACGCTATCAAATTGTGCCAAGTAAAAACACTAAATCAAAGCTTCAACGAAGCTAAAACATAATACCAATGTTCCTTCAACATTAAATATCTTCACTTTGGATAAAATACCCAATTCCAATAACTATCTTTAGCCAATCACTCATGTACTGAACGAAAAAAAAAAAAAAAAAAAAATTCAAAAACAAACAATAAAAATAATAATACAACCGAAAAAAAAAAAAAAACAAAAAAACCTTCAAATATCAATTTATTTATTTTTTTGTATATTATTATTTAAATAATCCGTTTAATACGCCGTGGCTCGTCTTTTCTTTAACCGTTTGATCGAAAAAAAAAAAAAAAAAAACGTTTTCTTCTGTACTCTTGATATTATAGCATTGGTCCCCGGCGTGTGCGCTAAACGGTTGAAAGTAATACTGTCTGGTGAGAGGTTGTTGAAGCCAACGGGCGGCTGTGTGTTTGCCTCCAGTGCCTGCGGCATGTGTCTGTCCCTGTCCTACCGTTGGTTCGTCGTTGTCGAAACGAAAAACGAATAATAGTGGGGGGAATAGATAGGAATTACGACGGCAGTAGTGGCGGCAGCACTGGTGTGTACGTCTCGACTATACGAGCGACGAGACAACGTCGCGACACACCAGAGTACAGCCCAGTTGCCAGCAGAGTGTTTTCAGTCACTATAAACCAAGGGGCAAAGAGAACGATAGAGGGGAAATAGTCTGATATACACACATGAATATACACGTTCAAATAACATATACGCGCGCACGGCACAAACACTACTACTATTACTACTACTACTACTACTACTATACAACTACTGTTCTGAAAGCAAGATGATTGTGTTGTGTGTGCGTGTGCCCAAGAGTCTCGAGCGTGTTGTTCATGATAAAAGTGGGGAGAGATTGGTGTGTGTTGAGTAGAAGGGATTGTCGGGAGTGTTCGACGCGCGCCGGTTGTGGGCCAAAGCAGAGTGAGTGAGATGAGGTTTATCATGAAATAATGTATACATGTATAGTGAGTATAGTAGATGTATGATGGTTGGAGTATAATATTGGATGATATTGGTGGGGGGATTTGAAGGCGCACGAGCAACGGGTCGACGAGGGGATGACGTGCCATTTGTAGTGGGGAAGTTTGACCTGAGCTAGTTCCCCTCCATTCAATCCACGGCCACAATATCGGTTATAGCGGAGCCACTGTTGCCAGATTGTGCTGCGCCACGAGAACGCGCGACGTATTTTATACTGTAGGATGTTGGATTGGTGTGTGGGTGGAGCTCCCCTCACGACAACGCCGAGAGAAAGGTCTCACTGTGGATATATAATATTCCACATGTATTTGTGTATGTCTCTTTTATGGGTATTGGTAGGTGTGTAAATGTTTGTTTGCATGTGTTTAAATGTGTGTGTCTGTGTTGTCATGTCCCCGACTCTTGGGCGTCTGACGAAAAAGACAGCCTGGACTCAGTCCTTGTGAATGCGAGGACGACTCGATGCTGCTCTTGATTATGTTTGCATATGCATATATATATATATATATATATATATATATATATATATATATATATATATATATATATATATATATAAGTAAATGTATAGGTATATGTAACGTTTAAGCGTCCAGAACAATCGACAGATTTCATAAATTTTCGCGCTTTTTAATTTCTATTATTTTAATCTTGTGAAATAATATTTATATATATATATATATATGTGTGTGTGTGTGTATATATTTGTTCATTTGTTTTTTTTTTATTATTATATTATTTGTATATTTTTATGGAGATAATTAATTTCAATAATTTTATATGATGAAATTTTTTTGGAAAATTTTTATAAAAATGTAAATAATATAAAAATTACATGCGAATGATACCGTGATGATGATGATGATGATGATGATGATAATTAGTTGAGTTATCGAGTGTGGGATGATAAAGTGGAAGTCGATTGAATATATATACAGAAAAAATATGAATAAAAATAAAAAATAAAAAAGTGAGGAAAAGAAAGAAAAAAAAATTCACCGAGGCCAAAATAGTAGGTCAATATGTGTATATTGTCGTTTATTACACGATGCCCCACCATTAATATGTACACATATACACCCGTTTATATGTATATTGTACACGCACTGATGAAAGCGTGCACGCGCGTCAGTTTAACATGGGGTCATCATTTTTTTTTTGTTTCGTATGGCAAACAATTTCAGGGCTTTGGAAAAAAAAAAAAAAAGTAATTGAAAGAGAGAGAGAAAGATAAACCTCGAAGTCGAAGGACGCAATATGTATATATATATATATATATACATATGTATTTTAATGTATATATAGAAGCAAAGCATTTGGGCTTTGTAATGTGTGCGAGAAGAGTCTGGAGGCGCTCTCGCGCACGGCACGTGCCATACTAATGAGATTACGCTCCTTCCGTGTGTGTTGTATCTTATACTTTGATCTTGTCATTGATCATCAGACTCTTCAAAAAATTGTTGGAGCGTTAAACTAAATGAAACGAACACACAGACATAAAGATGCAAATCGACAGAGCACGAAAAATAGAAAAATTATTTTGAATTAATAAATATTAATGTAATGTCAAAGTAATTATGATTTGGTGCTCTTAAAATTAACGTCATTACTTTCCTCTAATTTTGGCTTCACTAATTATATTCGACCACTCGACATTATAACACGAAATGACTTGTTCAGTGCTTTTAAAATTATATTAATTTATTTTCCATTGGGAAAACCCGGTACACTTATTTCTCTTTTACTTTTGTTCTTCATTTTACCTAATAAAATCTATTGCTTTGAACTTATCTATGTTCCTTTTATTATTGTACGCACCTTAACTATGATTTATTATTGACATTCAGGTTAAATGTGTAATATTGGTGGGCCATGACTCATGAAATTGTTTTAATCCTCATGACCATTCATTTTCCGTAAAAGTGTACTGCGTACGTAAAATTATTTCTATTATAATATACACTAAAGTATTTATATATGTATGGCAATATATAATGGTTCATCTTTTAACTTTATTTTATTTTACCTAACTGTCGTTGAGGTGTCCTTGGATGCATTGACGAAACTAAATATAGCTTAATTTGTACAAAAGTCCAAAGTATTTCCACTGACGTGTACCTTTACTTTTGTTCTCTCAGGTATAATATGAATATAGTAGGTATATAAAGTTGCTGATGATTTTGCCATGTTGCCAATGCTGCTGCTACTGTTTCCTTATAACATCAATATAAGAGAAATATTTAATATACATTTAAAATTTATCCGTTTGAATAATTAAATATTTATTCCCAACGTACATAAATTTTAATATCTATTGAAATATAATATTATATTTAATATACAAATTATTTTATAAATATAATTATTTCAATGATAAAAAATAAATAATTATTTCTATAGTTATATTGAGAAAGTGAATCAATGTTGGAATATATAACATTGTGAGAGATTGTTTGGTTGGTATATAACAGTGCGCAGTTAGTTTTTGCTTTGGTGTATTGGGTGCGCAACAGCAGAGGTGATGTAAAAGTAGAGATGAATTTCACTGCGCGCTGCGATTTCACTTTGCTCGGCTTTACCCGGGACACTTTACTCGAAGAGAACGCCCGCGTCCTGTATATATTTCACATCTCTTTTCGTCCCCTCACTCCTCTGTCTTTTACACACTCTCAATAACCCTCCATCTACATGAATACTCTCTTATATCCTCATCAGCACCAATAATATTCACTTAGTAAACCCAAGAAATTTTACAAATACCTCACTTATCTGTTCTTTGACACCTAATTGCCCTCACACTTGGCATGAAAAAAAAAAAAAAAAAAAAAAAAAAATTCCTCCATCAATTTTAATAATAAAAATGAAAAGAAAAAAAAAATATTTATAAAAAATTCCACTGATGAATGATGCAACTTTAACGTAAAAGGTTCGTTCTCATGCCTAACACACTATATATATTGCTAAGCAAATATATATATACATATATATATATACATTTTATGTACCTATATATAAGCCTGTGGGCAAGAAAAAAAAAAAAAATCGTAGGTGCACTTATTGCACAGTGGAATATAACGCAACAACGACGATAAGCGATAGCTGAAACATTACATATATGAATATGTGTATGTATATGTATATATATGAATACGATTGCCTTAGTATGGAAAAAAAAAAATAATAATAATAATGAAGAAATAGAAAAAAAAAAAAAAAGAATCAACATACAATAAAGCGAGCAAACTTAATTTGCGACAAAATGTTATCGGTGTAGTTTATAATCCTAATCATTGAACAATCACGTGACGTGATATAAAAATTGTATTAGACCAAATGTACAAGGCGATCTATGAGCGGCGCGATGGAACACCGAGTGCAATACCGTCGCGTCATAAAGATAAAGTCAGTTGAAAAGAAAAAAAAATAAATAAATTATATTTATAAATATACATACGTGTATAGAGGAGATGATATATCCAGTATATATATGGACAAATGTATATATAAATATATATATATATGCGAATGAAAAACATATATGACGCACCTTCATTGCCTCGGTAGAAGCAAGTCAAGGTCGTGCTCTGGTTATTACTATTATATATGTGTAATATATATTTTATTTTATGATATTATTCCACTGAATATGTCTCTATAATCGTCAAATGTCTCATCTTTCCTCAAATGATTTTTTACATATATATATATGTATAAAATATACTGCATGTATGTGGTGTTTGTTTATGTATTATATTTGATGCTACTGCGATTTCGCGTATATATGTATATATAAACACAATCTTTCTCTTCATCGGTAGCAATTTGAATTCTCACGGTCGACAATGGCGGATTGTAAGCAACATTACGTGCCTCACGATATTGTCTCTATATGTTGGTACATAAAACGAAATGAAACAAAAAAAAAAAAAAAACATATGTATCTACACACATGTATATATATAAATATGTATAAACATTATTTGTGTTTAATCTATTTTATGTTTATCATTCAATCTTTAACAAACAATTTAATTAAATCGTTCAGGAAAAAATGAAAAAAAAAAAAAGAACAATTTTTTTTTTTTGTTCTTATCATTATACTTAATCCTAAACGTTTTTAATTAGCGTGTAATGAATTAAAGATTTTATATATATTTCATACAGTAAATACATATATATATATATACATAATTATATACACATATATATTTATCATATTGTATAACTATATGTATTATTATATTGACTCGACAAAAATTATGTTTTTAAAAATAATTCATTGCGATAAATCAATTGCCATATACACGTAAATATATATATTTTATTTATATATATATATATATATATATATATATATATATATATACACAAATAAGTTGCTCGATTTCTCCTGACAGTAAAGGACTATATAAGCAATAAGATTGTTTATACTTTTTATTCTCCTTTTCAATTTTCTTATTTACAATTTTTTTTTTTTTCCTCTGTCTGTCTTGTACTCCTTGCACTCAAGGAAATAGCGTATAACATATAATCGCTTTCGGCGATGGTTTCAATATATGAAGCGGTAACCATAAATCGCATAGAGTATATTTTCATCGTGACTTTTTTTACGACTCATTTGCAAATCTCATTGCGTTGCGTCAGTGTATTTATATGTATATATACATATGTATATATAAATTGTATACAATATATAGATATTTATACATATATATATATATATATATATATATATATATATATTTGCACTAAAATGTTTGTGCATTTATATATATTCATGTGAATATATATGTGCAGTGTATATATATTAATGTGTATAATAGACACGAGCGCAAGTTCGCAACCCGTCACACGGTCGCGCAGATCAAAGTCGCATATATATAACACATATATATATATAAGTATATATGTATACATATATGCTATTGCTGCCGCGGGAAAGTGATATATACACAGGACGAGTGTGTACATATTATTACAGGCACATATACGGCAGGACGTTGTTCTTGACCTGCAATTTTAATGACAGATATATGTTATAATGTAATTCCATGAGGACATTTATAAGAGAATGGAGAAAATGTTTAAACAAATAATATAAAAAAAAAAAAAAATAATGATATATAGATAAATAAATTATATATATATATAAATAAATAAACGAAACCTTGTATGGAATTATAATTCACATTTTCTCATTTCAATAATTGATCAAATAAATTATTAAGAATATATATAAAGATATCTAAATAATACATAAAATGTTTTTTAATATATTTTTTTTTGTTGATGAAAAAAAAAATATTTTTTTTTTTGGTATGGAAATATGTTTGTATAATATTATAGAGCACATTGAGTGACCGAAAAATACGCAAATCCACTATACACATGCAATAGTCTTACCCTACCAATCTTTTTCCACCCTACATACACACATATATATATATTTATAAAAGAACATCTAGCATGACTGGAGATAATCCCTCCGAACAAGAAGGAATGAAATGCTACTCTCGACAAAGATTTGTGGAGTTGAGGAAAAAAGCCCGTGAGGTAGTGAAATAAAAAAAAAAGAAAAATAAAATGAAGCATCGAGAAAAATAAACGATAAAGGAAGATGTGGAGTTTGCTGATGTGGCGAGGGGAATAGCGAGGGTGGAAAAGGAAATATATATATCGCGAGAGTAGGGGCCGCATATGTAACGGAGGGTAAAGAATACAGGAGAGAGGTAAGAGGTCGAGAGAAAAAAAAAAAAAAAAAGCACGAGAGAAAGAGAGTGAAAAAGAATTGAACTAAAGTCGCTATATATAATAGTGAAGGAAAAAGAGAAAAAGTTGAAAGAGAAACGAGACGGAAATCTCTCTTGGGTAAAGTATGTAATAGGGGTTGGAGGCTGTTTCTATGGTGGCGGTATATATACACACATATATGCATCAGTACATGGGGTGAAAGAAGGGCGCGCAAGAGTCGAGGGGGTTAAGACGGTCGCGCAAGTGCGAGAGTGAGTGAAAATATATATGTATAAAATCTAGAGAAGAAATAACACTACATACAAATATATATATTTTCTATATATATACATAAATATGTATATGTATTGGGGATAAAGGGAGGAAGGTATACAGACGGGAAGTTGCTTTGGCCTCGTGCTTGGATGAATTCTTCCACTGAGTTTGAAGTGCTTGGGCTTCGCAACCTTGTCAATAATCCACAGGCATTTCAAAATATTTTACATTGTATCAAAAAAATATTTATATATTTATAAATATTATTTATCATCTATTATTATATTTTTCTAAATTAATTATATTGTGATGATGATGATGATGATGATGATAGTAATCGTTTATAAATTATGTAATTGCAGTAAAGGGTATTTAATAATTGAATGATGAATTTTTGTTAAGATGTATAGTTGTGTTTATAAGCGCGTGTCCTTGCACGATTCAAAATGTATAATTCGTATGGACTGCATCGCCTCTCAACGATAGCAAGTGACCGTGAAGAGGCACGACACTGTGAAATAAGGACGCAAAGCAATATACTTATATATACACACACACTTCTCGTCGTTATTTCTTTCTTTCTTTCTTTCTTTCTTTGGATTTTTAATACGTTTTTATTTATTTTTTACTGCTCTCTTGATCGCGTGTGCGGCAACGGCGCGCAGCATCAAGGAGTCACAGCACCATTGGCACTCGACGAAGAAGGAGAAAATAACAAGAACAAGAAATTATAGTATATGTATATAACAGTTGTATATAGCAAGTAGTAGGAGGAGACGGTGGAAAAGGAGAATATGTATATATGCGCGCGTTGTGCAGCGAGAAACCGGTGACCCTTCTGTGCTACACATACTCAAACATATAAACAAATACCTTCGCATACACATTTATATATACATATATATGTGTATAAAATATATATTCAAGTTTGTTTGGCTGCGTCTTATCTCGTTGATAAATAACCAATGCGTATTAACCCCAGCAAATGAAAATCAAATTGAAAACTTCTTAATAAATATATTTATTTCTAGAAAATTAATTTTTATTCATTGAGACAAATCTTCCGAACGGAATAATAAATTAATAAATAATTTATATTATTATCCACTGAGACTATATATATATAAATATGTAATAATAATACATATAGAATTATTTTTTATAAATCATTGTAATAATGATGACGATGTTAAAGTCAATTGTCTGCAAGTTTATAAGTTAAATAGCAGACTCCCCAGATTTATTTTCGTCGTTGAGACAGTCGGACGATCACACGCATACATATATATAATATATGTATATATATGCAGTATAGAAATACTCATTCTAATCATAGGAAATTCCTTTTAAGAGAGACGAGAGAATCTCACCCCAGAAATTTTCACCGTCAACGACCACGCGAAGACGCAGCAATGTTATAAATAATCATATACATTCTCTCCTTCTACATTTTTATTTTTTATTTTTTTTTTTCAGGCCAACATGTTTTTATTTCTCTTTTGCTGCGTTCAACGCGCCACCCTTCCGCTTTATATATATATATTATATACGCATATATATACAAACAAACTATCTTATATGAGCAAACTTATAAGCCCATATGTACATATGTATAAATACATTTGCCTATGGTTTTATAATTCTGTGTGTGTTTGTCTGTGATCTATACACATGATATATACCTATATATATATATGTAGTGGATATATATATATATATATGTGTATAAAATAGCTGCAACGGTGCAGCAGAATAACTGAAATAACCGGGCACACTAAGAAAGTAAGGGCCGATGATCTCGCGTGGCGCGTATTTATGAAAAGCCTGCACCTACTTCCTGGAACATTTTATAGAATTATATTATTGTATCTATCTCGTGAGATTTGAAATATATATATTATATATGTATATATATATATATAGTGATATATATGCCTCGTGTCAACTGAGAGATTTATAAATGTTTCCTCTTGAGGATATCAATATACTTCAAAATCCGACGTATGTCGCTCTTTTTGTCTCATTATATGTGTTGATATACACACAGTTCGAAGTCACTATATGTTCTCTCGCATCTTTTAGTTTTGATGGCAGACGCGTGAAAGGTAGATTTCTACTCTGACCCTCCAACATTTCAAGTTATATATGTATATGTATATGAGACTGTATACTACAACTATGAACGGTGTTTTGTTTTTTATTTTTTTTTTTTTTTCTTTACGCACTTTGAACGCGTACACGTATTTTTTTTTTTTCTTCTTTATTTTGCGCTTCTTCTGTATGCTTAGACGGTTATAATTGTCGTCATATACTCATATTTGATTGTTAATGGTAAATTTAAAGAGCAAACAATCGCGCACTACTAAATAAAACTCTTATCGTTCATTGTTCCATTATAAATGTATATACGAATTAAATGTTTTTTTATTTCTTTCTGTTACTTATTTCTTTTTGTTTTGTTCAATGTGTTGTGGAGGTGGTACAGAAACTGCTCGAAATTTTTCAGAGGTTAAAGACCCCAATGTAAAAGAAATCCGTTTGTCGACGGGCTATGTTAAAAGTAAGACAGCGAATGAGATAAATAAAGATGATCACGATGATGAGATGAGCGAGGAGATGTAGATATATACACACGGCAAAGAGCGCACTAGGCATGTATAATATATATGTATATATATATATATACGCGTGAAGACATTGCCGACACTATATAGTAGTAAGAACTAACCGGAAGATTTGTCGCGACAGTTGTGTGTGGACTTCACTTAACTATACTTACCGAGTGTGTGTTTTAACCTTGACATTCGTTCTGCAATTCTTACTCAAGGTCGACAACCAACAAATTTTCTGTCTACATATATATTTTATTGCCACCATTAGACCAAACTAACTTGCTCAATTAAAACCCAACTATAATATCAAACATTCATAAATAAAATCAATCAATAATTGAATATTTTTGATAGTAATAAAAAATATTTTTCTTTCATCATATTTACAAATTTATATTAGAATTTATATAAAATTCATCATTAGGATACATAAACCAATAATAATATATTAATTTTTGAAATAGCTTATAGCATGATGTAAATGATGTATGAGAAGTGATCAAACAAAAAAAGCGAAAAAAAAAAAAGATTGAATTCATGAGGAAAGAGAGTGAAAATAAAAGAAGAAAAAAAAATATTACAAAAGGGCATTGCGAACGAGTCTCAAGACGCAGAATATATATATATATGGTACACACATTCGATTGAAATGTGTGAGAGGAATGGAGAGTGAAAAAAAAAATAAATAAATAAAATAAATATATATGTGTACGTATATACATTATAAAAAGAGATAGAGAGGAGAGAGGCTGTTTTCTTGTATATACGCGGTCGATGAGGATACTCTCTCTCGAACGGGGGCGGTAAAAGAAGGCGGTGTTGGAGGGCGCGCGAGCGAGCAAAGAGACGCGTGCGGCGAGAATGGAATAGTGAGAAAGAAGGAGATAAAGAGAGGGAGCTTTGTGGCGATGAGGAGAGGCCAAGTTGAGTCAAGTGAAGTGGGGCGGCAGCAGCAGAAGCAGCGGCGGGCGGTGGTGGAGGTGGTGGTGGTGGTGGTGAGTCGAGTTGCGCGCGGTGGCATTGACCTCGTATAGTAAAGTAATGCGAACAGCTAGAAGTTAAGTAAAGGGTTCCCATCGGATGTGCATATCAACGGGGCTATAGACGCGGATCGACCTACCTCTATATTCCTATCTCAGTTATACTTACTATTTAACTTATTCGATGGTCTTCTTTTGCTGTTTATGTTATATATTCATATATATATATATATATAAGTGTGTGTGTCTGTGTGTATATATATAATTTTCGCGCGGGTTTTACGCTCTGTTGCGTTTGCACACGTGAGAAAGGAAGGAACCCTAATTTTCTCATTTCCACTCTCTAAAAATATACACCACCCACTTTACTTTCAGTGTATATACTTTTTGTATAGATGAGGAATATTAATTCTGATATACCTATATATATGTATATATGTATGTATGTATGTATGTATGTATGTATGTATATATTTAATCGAGATGAAATGAAGAAGAAAAAAAAAGTAAAGAGAAATTATGATAACTATAAAAAAAAAAAAATAATTTAATTCAATTTAGATATTTATTTATTTATTTTTTTTTTTCTTCTTATTTTTTATATTTCATTCTCAGAAGACTCTGCGATGTAAACCGTGGCAAGTAGTTCCGCACAACTGACCACAGTGTGTATATATGTAAAATCTTTATTCTTTTTTTTTTCTTCATTTATTTATTCATCTTTTTTTTTTTATTTTTTATTGTATATTATTTCCAAGAGAATGATGATGCATGCATTCACGTGTTCAGTGCGCATATATATATACAACCAGGAAGATATAGTTGAGCGCGAGTAAATAGTCAGGGTGTACAATGTACATGTATAATATATATACAGTGTCCGCGTTGTTCGTGCATCAGATTCATATTATAAATGCACATGTGGTCTATAATATGTATACATATTTATCTATAGCTATATGCATATATATACATAAGTACAAAAGTATTCGAATGACGCATTAATTGCAATCATGACGACATTATATATATAATATACAGATACATATATGTATAATTGTAAATAGAGACGAGCTGACGAGGTCGTAATAATTTTTTTTTTATTTTTCACAATTTCTCAACAAATGTCCTTGACTAAATAACAATGTATATATAAATTTATACTACACATACACATATATATACATATATACATATATACATCTATCAATGATCCTATATATAAATATATATACATATAACGATAAGATTGCGCGTCATTGAATAATTAAAATAAATCGAAATTCGATATTACGAAGAAAATAATATACAAATAATATTGTCGGGAATTACAAATATTATTTTTTCTATATTTTATATTATTGTAAAATAATATCGTTATAGTCTACTGTTGAGTTTACTTGAAGTTTTAGTCTATACACAACCGGTTCGCGCCCTCAGAGCTGTATAATATATATATACATATATGTAATATGTATACATATGGATATATAACGAAACTGTTGTTTATGCTTCACGCGCCCAAAAGTTATCTTAAATGTATTATATATACTCGAGGCAATATGAAACGATGATTAACACCGTCAAATATTCGTTTATATACAATATAACTTTGGTATACCAAATCTTCTTTATATATATAACATATATATGTATATTTACATACCTTTATGCCTATATTATAACAGATACTATCGATCGTACATCGATTAATTGGTCCAATGACTTATCGGCGTTGGGCACACGCACCTTTCAACATTTCATCGCTGCATAATTGATAAACCTATTAAATTCATAACTACCTTATGTGATGCGTAATCTTAATAAATATTTATTATATACATATACGTATATATACACATTTAGCTGACATTTTATGTGATCAATCAACATAAATAAATAGCGATAATGCGCGTGCGACAATAATAATATATTTTAATTATATCATAATGTATAAATTATTATTTCATTAATGTTTAGATTTTACGATAATGTTTATTGAGTTATAAGTAATTTAATTAATTCAGTGGTATACATATATTCTATATACATATTTATATACAGATCATTTGTAATATATATAATTTTAATATTCTCTTTTTATATATATTTTTTTTTTCTTTTCATAGATCGATTATATATATTTGTATACATGTTGAACAGTTAAATCATGTTGGTGAGTGGTTGAAAGCACGCGCTTTCGTCTGAGGAATTTTTTTTTTTCCATGCGTCTTATGGCTACTCTTTAAGCCCGCGCGAGCGTGCGCGCACGGGTCACGAGTCACACAATATTATATCGCGCGTCGTGTGTTATTGTGTGTGTATATAACACGCTGCTCATTCATAGGAATTTTACAGGTTGTCAAGCAGGTTTTGGTTGGCCTTTGTCATGAGAATATGCTGGTACATATTATATATACATACATATATACATACATACATACCGTAATAGTCAACACGTATGTCTATGGTGTTGAGAAATCCGTTTGTGATGTGTTTGCGTCGTCCTAGACCATCATCCCCTCATCCATACCGGTCTTCATCCTCTTCATATCTTATTCACACATTTATTTTCAGCCTCTCAAATATATGTCCCAACAAATTTACCATATGATTATAATTCAAAATCAAAATATTTAAAGCAATTTATATGATAAATTATCGATATATTCCCAAAAATAATTGCGAGTTATTTACAAAAAAAAAAAAAAAATATATATATATTCAGTTTCATTGACGAAAAATATTAATAATAAATATATATACAGTTGTATAGATATTTATTTGATGAAAATAAAATAATGTGCGTTTGGTTTTTCGTTATCGTTCGTTTTCTCTTATTATTATTATTATTATTAGTTTTTTTTTTTTCATCATTGCTCGTCGCATTGCGGCAAATTGTGTCAGTGTCCTCGCAAAAGAGTTAACGGTAGTTAAATCGTAACTCCTCTGTGTCCGGGGGCATGTATTACATACAACACACAAGAAGGATGGTGGATTTGTGAGAAGCATGAACTCTCCAGCAATATAATATATATATAAAAAATATATCTGTACATATATATATATAATTCCTACAACTTTCATAGATAGATATATATGCAGTAGTATATATACACATGAATACATGCATGAAAGAGTATGTACATATGTATATAATATAACGATAAACTATATTCATTTTTTTTTTTTTTTAAATAAAAAATTTTGTTCTAGAATTAAATAATATTAATAGTTCATAGATTTTTTTATTTGACTTGATACCATTTAGCTTTCAATAAATATATATGTACACTATGTAAATATATGGATATGTATATATATTTATTTATATTTATATATATTGGAGAGGAGAGACATTCTCGTTGTCTAGTTGGTCACGCCAGGGCCTCTCTAGCGTCGAGTGAAACTATGCGCGAATTATCTACTAGCGATAATAGTCGCTCTCATTTTTCCCCCCATCGCGTTTTACTTTAATGTTATATATGTATATATATTTATATGTATGTATGTGTATTTATGTTTATGTGTATGTTTGATTTGTTCGCATTGGCATTAAAAGTCTCTCACGGATTCCACTTCCATATATACATACATATATATCTATTATATGTACATTAATGTGAATGAACTCGTCGTGCGCCGCGCCCTAAAAATAATTGTCAGATTAAAATGGATTTGAATTGAAAATTTTATTTAATTGAAAATCAAAGGCGCGATCATATACACACAGCGTGGATGATTAAAGTTTGGAAGGTGGGTGGGAGGTGGTAAAAGATTGCAAAGTACAAAATGAAGAAAAAAAAAAAAATGAAAAAGTAAAATATAAAAAGAGTAGCTTTTTTTTTTTCTTTTATATGTATAAATGTATGGAGAGAATGTGCTCTCAGTTTAACTTGGGAAAGAAAAGAAAAGAGAAATCGAGGGCCTAGAGAGAGACTTGTGTGTGCACGTGGGAGAGTGAGAACGACATGCGAAAAGATAAGGACAGTGATGGGGGGAAAAAAAAAAAAAGAGAGGAAGAAAGACAGGAACGTGCTTGAAAATAAAATCTCAATGACTTTCTTATTGTTTGAACGACGCGGCGGGAGAACGCCCGGGAGTGAGATTGGCCCCGCGAGTCTTAGTTGGGCAAACGCGCGCGTCGAGAAGTAAAAGAAACAAAAAAGGAAAAAGATATATATACATATAAAAGCAAAAGAAAGAAAAAAACAAACTTGTGAAGAGAAAAAGAAAAAATAGAAAAAAAAAATTGACAGAAAACGAGAGAGAAAAATAACTATGGACTCTCCTTATAATTTGCATAGTTACCAACTTTGTGCGCGCGGCTTTGTGAATAGAGCGCGCGCACACACTTGCGCGCGTCCCAAGTAAGAAAAACTGGAAACCTTCCATCGATCGTTATCCCCCTGTTGAGACCGCGCGAATGCGCTGCGCGGCCTCCGACGACGACGCTATATACTCTCATCTTTCTTTCTTTCTTTCTTTCTTTCTTTCTACATACCTATATGTACATCGTCTTTGCTTTTAACTCCTTTCTCTTTTGCAAAGCGTATATATATATACACTATACTCCTTCGCGGCATTCCATTCGTTGGAGAGACAATCTGCATTCGCGGTGGTGGCGACGGCGGAGGAGGACAAAAAGTTAAGAAGAAGAAGAAGAAGAAAAAAAAAAAACTACGTTGAGAAACGATCTTATTTCCACAAGCGACTAACGCACGTGTGTATTGTGTGCGGTTACAAGCCAACTTCCCGCCTAAATTTATCAGCTCCTAAAGTATATTAAAATGCCTCAATGTGAATATTCATATTTATAAAAATATATATGTGTGTATATAAATATTTTAGTTAGAATTTAAATACATGTGCGCAATATGCATTCAAACTAACTAAATGCATGTTGCGTAACGATCATAGGAAAATTGCTCTGATGTTTTTCATTCTAAAAATATACGCCCACTATATGTCAAAATTTAATCGAGGTTATATGGGAATAGGTGACATATATGTGTATAGTAAAATTGAACGCAACGCCCCTTAACACATTTTACGTATTTTTGGACGCTATATAAGAAATTTTCAAAGTATTATTTCACGATTTAGAAATGCGTCATACTCGTCAAAGTATAAAAAATTATATAGACCAAATATTGGCACATAAAACGACACCATAAATATAATTGTTAATATATATATTAAAAAAAAAAAAATTAATAATTAGTTTATTTAATCATAAATATTTTTTCTAAATATATATTATCAGTTTATTTATTTATCCATTCATTCGTTCATATAATTTTCACTTTGAAATAATTAGTAATATCTCAATGTTGAAATGATGACTCGAAAAAAAATGATTAAAATTATTAAACAATCAGTTATAATGACTCGAAATATTTTGAAATCAGTATATGGTGTACACATATACATACATATAAGTAGGTTCTTTTAAATATAATATTGAGGGCCCGTGTAGGTGGCCGATGGTACGCGAAGAAGAAGCAGCACCAAAGAGACATGAGAATACGCGTTGGGAGGTTGCGGAGTGGGGTCAGTGACGTTTTAACTTGATGCCAGAGAACGAGTGAAAAGACGAAGACGAAAAAGACACACGAAGTTCAACGGAGTTGGGAGTTGCGCCCACGAGGGGGTGGTGGCCTCTTTATATATCACACAAGAATCTCATTCGTTGCTGGACGTGCGCACTGCCTTGTCGCCATGAATATAATATATACATACACACTACTATTTATTTATTTATATTTATTTATTATTATTATATATATATATTTTTTCATTATTTTATTTTTCTTTATATATTTATACCAAACAAAGAAATTCATCGGTCGAAAATTCAATGCCATTATTCTTTTTATCCACCCTCGACAAAAAAAAATCCCTTTGCGTCTTATACTTCATCATTAATTCTCAACATATCTTTTCTCATTTGCCAATATAGTATGTATATATTTGTGTGTGTGTGTGTGTGTGCGTGTCTGTGCACTTAAGAAATCAAGGATGCGCGCGTGGTGTATAAACACACTGCATTAACTTTCAACTCACTGGATCGTAAATAAACAAGACCTGTTGGAGATTTATTTCATTTCTTTAATATCTTTAATGGAAACATTTTTATATATCAATACATAACTTCTTAATGTATAATAATTTATTATTATATTTGTGTTCGTTTCACTTATATACATTTTCCATTGCGATGTATTTGCCTCACTTTATTTCATTTTTTTTTTTTTTTCTTTCATTTCTTATCATGAAAGTATTTCAAAAAATAATAATAATAAAAAATTGCAACATTTTATGGAGAAAACAGGTCGGAGGCTAAATGTAAGCTTTAAAAAATTGTTTTATCGTTATATATGTATATATGTTATGTGTATATGTACATGTTGGATGTGGAATGAAGAGGCCATCAGACCGTGAGATAGCAAAGTGAGGAATGAACACGAAGAGAGACTTGCGGTCGAGCTCCGGGTGAAGTGACTCACCCAACATTAGAAGCAAGGCGATTCGTGGCAAACTTGCCAGGGAGTTTACGAGGGAGTCCGAGTAGTTCACCCCAGCGCACACAGAAGACGAGAAGAAGAATTTTTCCCTCTCTGTCTTTTGCATCATCATCTCTTTCTCCATCAAGAAAAGACCCACCACATTCACTATATCGTCGTCCGGTTATCGAGCGTTTTGTTCTTCTCAAGACAAGAAAGACAGGGAGACTAAGCGAGATGTAGCGGACCAAAGGTAGAGGGAGGAGTGAGACCGAGAAAAGGAGAAAGAAGAAAGAAAAAAAAATAAATAAATGAAGAAGAAAAAAAAAAAAAAAGTAATAATAAAAAGAAATTCACTCTTAAGCGCGACGAGGAAAGGAATGTCGGGAATCGGTTCGTTGAGAGAGGAGAGCGAATGAAGAATAAGAAGGAAATAAGAGAAGAAACACATAAGTGATGGTGAAAGAAGAAGAAGAAGTGGATGAAGAAGAAGAAGAAGGCGACTTCATGGGGTAACAAGCGCGCGTTGGCATTCTGATCAAGCCGGTTTTCCCACTACAAAATCCATCGCACTCTCTTCTTATACCCACCTTCGAACCCTTTGACACGCATTTACTACACTTAAAATTCGCATTATAAAAACAAAAATAAATAAATAATACAATTTAATAAATAAAAATAAAAACAAAATTCCAATAAAGAATTTTGTTTATTTTTATTTTTAATCCATTAAGCTCATCATGATGAATTTAAAGTAGAAATAAAAATAATTATTATTTTATATAAATATGTGAGTGTGATGCGAGAAAGTGAAGTGAAGTTAGAGTGAGATAATTCCGTCGTTATTGGTCTCGTTTAAAAAGAGTAATGGCCCGAGGGCCATTTATATACACACATGCATATATCTATATACACATATGTATAATAGTCCACGCGAGTGAGAGAAAGATTCCAACGGTCTGCCCACGCTTCAGGGGAATAATTATACCGGTTGCATGGACGTGCGCGAGCGCGGTCCTCCGTATCTCTCTTTTTCTTTTTTCTTTTTTTTTCCCTCCTTCCTCTGTTATGTGGTCTTTGTGCAGCGCACTGAGGTTATTTGCAAAGTAGCCGAGGGACACACACGCACAAATATATATTATAAATAATAAAAAAGTTGGAGAGCATAAAAACAAATGTGTCTGTGTTTGTCTGGATATATGAATGTGGGCAATGAACGTTGAGGTTGAGAAGAGAGAGTATTAAATGAGGGACAAGTTTTGAAAATTGTCGTTTCAGTAGCCGCTATTATATCTACATTTGAGAGGGAATAACTACAGAAGTTTAGCAGTAAGTGTATTATTGAAAACGAAGAAAAAGATACCGCCAAATATAAATAAAATAGTGGGAGAAAGAGTATAGAGGCCAGTGCACTCTGGTGAGAGTATGTAGCAAAGTATTGAAACGCTAGTGGCGCCATCAGAGTGAAATTTTCAATGACGCGCACACACATGATTCTTCCTCATTCTTCGTGAATAAACTAAATAATATGTACTACAATACTGGAGTGTTTTGTAAAAAATACAAATTCGCGAAATCAACAAAAAAAAAAAGAAGGTTTTTTTTTTATGTTTAAATGTTTCATTGTAAATTATAAATTATAAATTCAAAACAAGATTTTATTTTCCGTGTCGAGAAGTATATAAATATATATATTTCTATATATTTATTTAGATTATAATAAAAAATACAGGAATGTTTGTGGATAAATAATAATGGAACGAGACATAAAAAGATAAAAAAAAAAAAAATGGAAAATAATATAGATGAGCGGGTGCGTCCTTCATCGCTTTTGCAGGTAGATCTAGCGGACAATTGAGTCGAACCTAACCTCTTCCTCTTTGCTTTGCTTTTTTTCTATCTCGATTATTTTCTCTCTTTCTTTTCTCGTGGTGTGTGGCGTGAGAGTCAAAGGAAAGAGAACGTTGAAAGAGTGGGAGGATCATGATTTCTTCAGTAGAGTAAGCAAGATGAAATCAAAGAGGATGGACAATAAACAAGAGAGATGAGTAACAACAGTGAACAGGCCAGGCAGGAAGGCTGCATGCACACAGGCAGAAGCAGTATAGAAGCAACAGCAGAAGCATCAGACAAATAAGAAAAGAACAAATGGAAATAAAGATAGAGAACAGGCTCAGGACTGGCGGGATCAACTTGGTGTTGAACATTTCAGAATGTGATGCAGAGTGCAGACAAACTTGGATTATCAGAATTCATATATACAACATATAAAAATGCATTCACTTATAGATATAAATAAAATTCTATAGAAAAGTATTTCCATGAATTCACTTTAATCATTATAAATATTTCAATAATACGAAAAATAATTATTTAATAAATAAATATGAATAATAATGAGTGCGGTAGTTCGAGGACGGATGGAGGACAAATATATCGACAATACAATTGTGTGAACGTGCTCACACACGAACGTGAGACTAAAAAATTGGCAGAGGGGAGATACGACCTCGCGCCAACTTGATTTTATTATTCACTTCTCTCTCCGCAACTTCTTACACAAACTTATATACATATATAAATATATCCAAACTTCCACTGAAATAATATATATCGTTCAGAGAAGGTCATCCCCATATTTAGCTGGTGAAACATCAACTTGGAGATGAGCCAATAAATAAAATATATATTAATATACAACAAATTTAAATAAATGAAAAATCTAAAAGTAAAACAATATTAATCACTATATATATACTCGCATCCATACAATGACAAGTCACATGATACATTTGTATACATACATATGTATATATTTATGTGGTTAGTATGTATATAAATATAAGTATATCATTATTGTTGGTTATGTCGCGCATGGGGGCAACAACCTGATTTTCCTGCGGCACTGTGACAGCGCGTCGACGACCGTGGGAGAGAAAAGGCCCATACGGAAAGGGAGATCCTTTAGCTATATAACCAAGAATGTACCAAGATATATATACATAACCACATATAATAATATATACATGCATATATGTATTATATGTTTGAATGTTCATGCACAGACTTAACGTTTATGGTTGGATTTTTAGTGACACAAGGGAGGTATTCGATGGCGAACTTATCTTACATATACTGCACCGATGCTCGTTGGTGTGCGAGAGAAGAAATGCGGAAAGAAAAGAAAGCCGTCCGGTATATACTATATTTATATATAGGTAGCCCTAGAGGATATATATACTATATACTTATTCGATCTATATATGTAAAAACATTTATATATTATACATATACATATGTATATATTTATCGGGTGGGAGTTTGTACTATGACGACGCGGGCGCGCGCTGGTAGTGTGTAAAACTTTACGGAGATTGTATCTGTTGATAGGGAGAGAAGAGAGAAAATATATAAGGACCTGCGCGCAGTATAGAGAGGTTGGTTGGTTGCAGCATCAGCCTCTCTCTAAACCAACGCGGGCGACGACAAGGACGGATAAGAGTGCGCATGAGAAAGATATATATATATATATAAATATAAAATGAAGAAAAAGAGAAAATGGGGGAAAAAGAAAATAAATGATAGAGAGTAGTATATATGTTGGCGAGAGGTGGGAGAGGAATAAAATAAATAAAATAAAAAAGAATGAAAGGGATAGAGGATAAAGATGAAGGAAAAAAGTGGGAATAAAAAATAAATAAATAAAATAAAAGAATGGAGGAATTGCATTTGGATCGCGCGCCGAGTCTTCTCTTAACTCGTCGGTTGCTTGTAGGTGGGCAGAAACTGCGCGACGACAACGAGATTGTAAGCGAGAGAAAGAGAAAAATAAGGATGTGTATATGTATATATATGCGCGAAACTCGTCGAGCTGCAAACACAAGAGTTTGAGCGTGAATATATACTGGTGGAGATGAGAGTGAGAGCAGTAGAGCGAGGGAGATGGAGATGAAGAAAGAAAGGAAGAAAGGAAGAAAGAAAGAGAAAAAAGCCAAGAGTTATAAGAGGAGGAAGAGGAGGCAACTTGAACGATCAACGCGCGCGTCTCTCTTAGCTTATCTTATAGCACTGTGAGAGGCTTATATTATAGTCATGGTCGAAGCAAACATACATACACTTATATATATACAAAGATATATATGTATTTATATTTGTATATGTATAGACACTATGTTTTATAAAGTTGTGATCAGCTAAAGTCACGCAGTGAAATAATTCCATTGGTTTTACTAAAAATATATTTATACGCGTATAATTATAACTATATACTGTCGATCATTGATTGAATTATTTTATAAATAATATAGCGGAATGTTGAGAAATATTCATCTTGCATTAGTTAAGTTTATATATCGTTAAATAGCGTTGAATAAATGACTTCAGGATATTTATATAGATTGAAATACGCAAACATTTGTTACTATACACTTGTATGTGCGTGTCTAGGTATATAAGTATATATATATATATGAATGTTGTTTATATTTATATGTGAATGTTTGTATGTATAATGTATATGTAGAGAGTTGTCGGTGCTTAGTGGCAAGGCGAGTTGCGCGCACGTGCTATGCAAATAAATACTACGCGACTAAAGAGAAGGTGGTGGAGTGGCGGGGGAGGAAGTGGAGAGAGGATGGCTCGCGCGTCGTGACCGTCCGAGTCAAGTGCACGCCGTATTCCCACGGACTATTTAAAATTCCACAACGAGTATTCGCCAACCCCTTCTTTCTCTCGCTTTGCTCTCTGAGTATGCGCTTAGAGGTGAGTCGATACAATCGCGCACCATAGAGAAAGAAAATTTTATACTATTTTTTTTTTCTTCTTTTATTTCAAACATTCAATATACAAATAAAATATATTTATATAAAATAATAACAAATATACATATATAATACATTATAATTGAATATATATAAATATATATAAATATATAATATATAAAATATTTATTAATTATTATTTATAAATATAATTTTTTATTTTTTTACTGATGACAATGAAGTAGTTTGATTTTTTTGAATGCGACACTACGCCCGTGTTCCAAGCGTAACAAAATAAAGAATATGAGAAGGAAGGAATGTAGAGAGAGAGAAAAAAAAATAATAAGAATAATGATAATAATAATAATAATAACAACAATGATGAAATAAAAAGTATCCTCCTGATGGCGTGGTGAACAACGTGAGACGGCCTCGTGCCACGAGCCAGGGCGTCACGGACATAACCGGAAGTGGCCTGTCGTTGTACAGGAGTCGCCATAGCAACCGCGATCGGCTTAACCCCACACAACTTCACTTCCCCTCTCGGTCTCACTCCCTACTACTCTTATAATATTCTTCAACATCGGTCTCTTCCGCGTCATTCGAAAGCGGCCTATTATTTGGGGTCGCTGCATTGTACCCACAAGAGGAAGGAGCAACTGAAACGTAATAAGAATGCGACTGGATAATATGTATATGTGTAATACCATGGATATATATACATATATAAATGTAAATTGATGAGCCGAGAATAAACGAATCGATTCCAACCGAAATATGTAAAAGAATTGTATTATATAAATAAAATAATATGCGCATGACTTTAATTATTTTATAATCTCAATTAACATTTTAATATCACAAAATATTTCAGTCAATTAGAGTAAATGAATGGGGAAAAAAAACGGTAAATATAAATAAATAAATATGATAGTAGTAGTGTTATAAGATATATGATAGTAATTTTTATGCAAATAATTGCATCAGTCATTGGTGTCAATGTAGATAAATATTTGCATTAATATATAAACCGTGTTCGCAATTCGTATTATACTATGTATACATATATTGTAGTGTTTGTGTGTAAATGAGTGTGAGTGTACCTTGACGCGAAAAGAGTCAAGTATCGTATTTATACGTGACTGGCAGCACAGTCGATGTATACAGTAGATATATATATACGTAAACGATGGAAGCGGTATATAGTATAGCGGCGATTCGTCCGAGATTCATCGAGATTTACCGAGAATGCTCGATTGTAACCGAACCGGCAGTTGAGAGAGCGTGTTACGTTTACGATTGCATTGCGCGCCCGTTTGCTCTTGTCTCTTTTCAGTTCTCCTATACTTTCATTTTATCCCTCTCTTATATTATATACTATCACACAATGTTTAGTTGTGTTGTTGTCCCGCTCATTGTGTCCTGTCGCTTCGACAATCTTTCCTCGCTCTGGTTTTTCGCTTGTGTTGGCGCGCGTGCGCCACTCATAAATGTATTATTATAGTGAGGGTACGTTCCAACGCCACACGTTGTTGTTGGTGCGTTGTCGGTTGTAGGAATGCCGTCGGCAGCACCATCATACCTCCACACACGGTTCGCCCTCTACCACCTTATTCCTCTGACTCTCCTTCGTCCTTATCGTCTTCTTCTTCTTCTTCTTATTCTTCTGCTTTTTATTCATTTTATTTATTTTTTTTTTCTTCAACTCCGCCGCCACTTCATTCCCCTCTTGACTCGCGAGGGCGAATAGAGCTCGATTCAAGCTATATATTGGTGCCTTTCTTCTCTTCTTCACTTCTTACAATTACTATACTCTTCGTTCGTTCTGTCTTTTTTATTTATTTTTTTTTTCCCTCTCTCATTCTATATTGCCAAGCGCATTTAGTCGTGCGCGTTCTCGCTTCTTCTTCTTCTTTCCCTTCTCTCTTCCCCTCTCCAAGGATATATGTATATTTGTTCACAGAGAAAACCACGAGTGTGATGTATCTCCGGGGTGTTTGCGCCCGTGACCACTGATATTTATTCGCTTGCTCACGTTCAATTCCACCCAGGTTCAATGGCTTTATGCTCATTGTTCATAATAATTTTATATGCATGTTGGTAATATTTTCAATTAAATTAAAAAGTTACATTATTAATTTTATATTAATTGCTAAAATGAGAAGAAAAAAAAAATGCTTAAATACATAAATGAGAAGAAATAATTGTAAAAAAAAATAAATAAGAAAAAAAAAAATTGTTATGTGTGAAATTAAGGATTAATAATTTTAAAATTTATCTTCGATGGAGGTTTAAACTTTGAAGAATTTACAGAGCGGCAAATTTCGGGCTTTTTCAAGGCGTTTGGGGAATCCCAAGAATTGTCTATATCTTAGGTATACACATATACATATATATATATATTTGTACATGGGTAGTCGGGTGTACGCAAAGACTTTTCGCTGCAGAGACGTGTTTCCACAGAGCTGCTATTCTTTATAAAAGGAACCACCTTCCCCTTTAATTTCTTTCTCCAATTCTCTCTCTTCATTTTTATATTATGACTATCTTTCTCGTTGGGTGCGTTCTTTAGGATTAAAGACTGGCGCATCAAGCGCGTTCTTTTTCCACGAAACTCATCGGGCTTTATCCTGTCTTGTTTGCCTTTTTTCTTTTCGACCGTTGTGCCATGGGCACACAAGCTTTATACACCACAACCAGGTCCCAAGTTATAATATCTCTTCCTTTTTCTTTATATTCTCTCTTGTTCATTCTCACTGTCGTGTTGTTTTTCTTCTTCCTCATCTTCTTCTTCTCGTTCCCATGAGGTATATAAGAAACGAAGAAGACTCACACACGCGCGCGCGCAGCTCTCACCCCGAATATTGCCGCAATGAAGAAAGAAAGATGAGAACGAAAGAAAGAGAGACCAAGTGTTTGAGACTACCACCTGCTGCTGTTGCTGCTGCTGCTGCTGTTGTCCGCTTGCCTGCTTGCATGGTCGCGTCTCTGCAGCGCCTGCAAAACGAAAAATTTATCCGCTCGTATCGTCCCACCTCCGCGCCTGCACCAACTGACCCCCGCCGTTGTACTAATCTTGCTCACCCGTTCACAAACACACGACCAATGCTCGCCCACTTGTATGTTTATTATTTATATATACATATACATAACATATACCAATTGACCATTCTTCATTTGGGCAAGTACACATTAGCGTACAAAATGTTTATATACATATTAGCATATTAATTTACAATTATTATCACTGTAGATAAAAATTAAATAATATTTAAGTAAGAAAATTATATTTATATTAATTTTAATTGCCATTATGAAATGGAAATAATAAAAAAAAAAATATACATACATAATACATGTGTATGCAAATTTATTTTGAAAGTTATTTTACTTATTATGTGAATTTATATATTGTTGGAAAACTCGTGTGGTAATAATTTTTAATTTGTAATTTATCTTTAACAATGTAAATAAATATAAATGGTACATGAAATAAATAAATTAATAGTGAAAAATCCCTTTGGACGATGGACTGTTTGAGTGGTATGTGAGTAAGAGTGAGATAGTCAGAGAGAGAGAGAGAGAGAGAGAGAGAGAGAGAAAAAAAAAAGAGAACGCGCGTATGCGCGCTTGCGAGTTCAATGTGCTCCCGCGAGTATCACTTTCCGGCTCGCGGCATTGTCCCCACAGGAGTGAACAAACAGGAATGAATATAACCATGTACAGGTAGCTTTATAGATATGTATGGTAGCAAAATGGCAACACTATATTATATGCATACATATATACATATAAGCAATATATATATATAACTGTTAGGATAAATAAAATTTAAACGACAATGATTGAAATAATTCGTTAAACGATTCAACATAGAGATTTCGATCAAGCTTTCGTCAGCACTATACTGAAATCCAACGTACCATGGATATAAATGCTATTTCATTTTGTATATAGTTTCACATGTGTTTTATGTATTGCGTGCATTATACCACGCACACATGTTTGATTAAAAAATAAAAGAAAATAAATAAATAAATAAAAGATTGACAGGTGACTGGAAGAAATACTCAGTGCTATCACTTTCTATATGTATTTATACTTTGTCGAGGCTTTTATACGTGCATGTTATTGAATTGAGTTGGTGTATATGCACATTTTTTAATTTTATTTATTTAATTTCTTCACCTTTCTCTCTTTCTCTCTCTCTCTCTCGCTGTCAATTTTTTATTATTTTTCTTTTTCTATTTATGCGTTATATTTTAACGTGAACATGTACGTATGTTTATACGCATTCATATATTGCGCTTTCTCGTGCGTTCAGTAGTGTATATTATATACTTCACTCCCGCAATGGAAAGGTTCGATGGAATTCAAGTTGTAAGCCCCGTTGATCGTAATATCCCTCTATTCGTCGACGTATGGGTCACGGACTAATTCGGACGTGTGCGCACAAGCGAATGGTACAAACCTCTCGCGCCTTTGTATAAGATACACTTCAAATTCATAAGACAACTTTTTAAATTAATCCTATAAGTATATATTCCATTATTAATAAAAAAAAAAAAATGCCTGCGGGTAAATTTCATATTTATTATTTCAATATACATTTATGTTTGTATGTATAGTTATTGTAAAATTAAATTGCTTAGTATTTCACTCGATGGAGATGTGAATGTATATATAGGTGTATGTAAATCATTAATATTAATATTCAAAGTTTAATTATTTTATATATTATTTCATTGGCTTTAAAGAAAGAAAAAAAAAAAATTTTTTTTTTTATCGTAATCTTTGTGGCACGTGATTAATTATTGTTATTTGTGAAAGATTATTATTAATTTTTATTTATGTGGGTGATGGGGTTTTTTGTTTTGTTTCGAGATTTACTCTTGTTTTTTTTTTTTTTTTTTATTTATTTTTTATATTGTATAATAATGAGGATATATAAAAGTTTAACATTTATCTGCTATTTTTTTTTTTTTTTTTGCTGAATATAATTGCTTAATAATTATAATACAACAATAATGGAAATAAATATTGAAATAATAATTATTACAACCGACTCTTGGTAATATTAATTTTGACATTACCGGCGGGGAATTTGTAATAAATTCAATTTTCCTCTCTAATTCAAATATCAAAATTACAATTAAATGAACTTACCTAAATGAGCTCACCCTATTTGACATCATCATTTATTAATATTAAATTATCCTTACACATATTGACATGTTGATATTTTTTCCATTTAAATACATACATACATTAAGCGCAAATCTGTCGTGAGTGTGTCAAGTAACGTTTTAAAATAATAATCGAGGGCAACTGAGTGAGCAAAGTTGAAAAAAAAAATGACAGCATAAAAGAGAACAGTGCTAAAATAATTGCACACGCGCATTATTGCGCTTCAACACTCATCGATGTCAAATAGTTAACAAACGATTTTTCCACTACAACCTACTCACAATACACCCATATAAACATAACGAAAAAAAAAAAAAAAAGAATTCCACATAGAAAATAAAATATATTAATAAACCCAAACAAAAAAAATAATTCTCAATCAAAAATAAATAAATTATTTCAATAAATAATTGCATATTATATAGTATATATTTTGCGCTACTCGATGCGCGCTCATGAGCTACATACATTCGAATATATACATATATATGTGTATATATCCAGAGGGAGAGTGAGATAGAGGCGTTGGATCAATACAATACCATTGCACAGAATATAATTTCATTGTCCAGTCGAAGGCGAGCTCTCTCTCACGTGTCGCGTGCCGTGTGCCCGAGGAATAAATATATGTGTACATATAGTGGCCCTCATAGGACGCTTATTGATATAAGCACACACTCATACACACAAGAATATATACATATAAACACTCGAGCTCGTGTCCAATGTTTAGTATAGGCCGTATTGATTTTACTCTGTATCATACCACCAATGAATCAAAGAAAAAAATAAGCAAACACATCAAAAAATAATTATTTAATTTATTATTATATCTCAAAGTCATCATATTAATATTCCATTTATTACTACATTTATTTTGATTTCTTACGATAATCCTCAACGAAACTGTCATAAACAACAAATAATATATAATAATAATAATATCCAATAAAATCAAATGATAACCAGGAAAGATTGATCTTTGAGCGTACGCATTTAGCCAGATAAAAATACGTAAATTCTTTATTTAAATAGTATTATAACGCAACTATATACATTGCGTGACCTTCCTATATATATCGACATCGTTTCTTCTATCTCACTTTTTTTTTTTCCGTCGGTCAGACACAAGGGAGAACGGGGGGGGGGGGGGGGAGGGAGGGACGAGAGTACGGCCCCAGCACCCACTCTCTTCTTTATATTTTCATAACGTTTTTATTTTTTTTTTCCCCTGAAATTTTTTTTTTTTTTCTCTTTCTTTTACTTTATTTATTTATTTATTTTTTATTTTAATCCTATACACAGAGACGTCCCCTCTCTCTCTCTATCTTCTTCTGGTTGTTTGCGTCTCTTTTCTCTTCTCTTCGTCACGGTCGTCTCGTTTCTACATCCTCTTCTTCGAGTTTGCCAATGTATATAGGTATTATATGCATTGGTGTGTCTTTTTTTTCTTTTTCGTTCTCTTGCTCATTCTCTTCACTCCCCCGTTCACCCCCGCGCACTTCGTCTCTCCCACTTTTACAATGTGAATGGCTCGCGCGCGCGCGCGACTGCTCCATGTCCCCCCCTTGCATCACCTCACCACTTCTTTTCTCTTTTCACTATATGTACCGCGCTCACCGTCTGCCCTCTCCTTTCACCCTGCCTATTTCCTCTCTCACCAGCATCGTGTGTCCCACCCTAACGCGTATACCATTCCCTTCTTCCCCTCCCCTGTTGTCGCTTCGTCGCTTCCCCGCCACTCGACCTCTGCTCCTGATGCTCTCTTCGAGCTATATATCTATACATATACAATACATATGTATTTATATGTATAACTATATACATGTGTATATTGTTAATGTACATAAGTACATTGGATGTATGGCTCTTCTACTGTCTGGTGGTATATAATACAGGGTGGAAAGTACGTGTGTGATGTTGTTGTGTATTTTGTAAAAAAAAAAAAAAAGTATATATATATTTCTTTGGAGAAAAAAAATAAAAAAAAAAAATTTTTCTCATCTCTTTTCATTTAGAAGTTTCTTGGAAAAAATCTTTTTTATTTTATTGTTGGTATGTATATTATATATATATATTTTTTTCTATATACATTATTATTGAACTTTAATGTTCAAAGAAATAGGTGGAGAAACAATGAGAATAAAAAAAAAAAAGTACACATGGGAAAATAGAGACGAAAAATGTTGGGAGCAAAGGGATAAAATAAAATGAAATAAAAAGTGAAATGAAAAGAAAAAAAAAAAAAAAATTGATAGGGGTATGAGAGAGGGTGATGCGTCAATAGTCGAGGGGATTCAAGACACCCAATAGAGGTTCACGTTCGCACGCCTCGAACTCGTTTATATATTCGTTTGGCTTTCTCTCTTTCTCTCTCCTTACCCCTTCGTTGATCATCAAATCTTCCTTTCTCTCTTTCGCCTTTTTGCCGCCCTTCTCACGTTTACCACTGCCACGAGATCCAATACAACCCCAGCAGCCACATTGAAGCATCTCTACCTTCACACAGAGAGAGGCTGTGTGTTGTTTCTGTTATATATATTTATGTATCTATCTTTGTTATTTGCCCCTCACTCGCTTGTTCTCCTCCCGCGCTGTGCCAATACGCTTTTGCCACAAGACTCGATGCAGCTTCCTCTTTTTTTTTTTTTTTTTGTTTTTCTTTCTCTCTTTCATTGCTTTATTTTTTTTTTATCTTCCCGCTTATTTTTTGCGTTCCTTTCTTTATTTCTTTATTTCTCTCTTTCTTTCATTCTTTATTTTTTCCGTTTGCCGAAGCGCCACTCACCAATGCGAGAGCGAGACTGGCGCGCAAACTATATCATGTGTCTGTATATATACGAGTTTGCAACGAATAAAGTGGCGGCGCTGCAGGAAAACTTTGTATATATATAATAAATATAAATATATAAATTATATTATATGTATATATTTGTTGTATGTATTTTCGTTGCCAATTCTTGTTCGTTCTTGTCATTTATATTGTAACTATACTCGTTCACTTTGTTTGTTTTATAGTATTTTTGTTATTTTGTTTTATTGACTTTATCATTTCACTCTTTTATTTTTATGAGTATAAACAAAGTTAATATACTGACGTATTTTTGGATATATGGCATTTATTTTTTTATTTTTTTGACAAGACGGATTGTAAGATGGTGAGTTTGTCTGTCAACAAAAAATCACGTGGGATTTGGGTTGAAGATAAAAATTTTTTTTTTTCAATTTTTTTATCTCAACTGACTGACGCGCGTTGACGCGAGTTTGACAGATTAATCGAGTTGCACATTTCTACATTCTTAATAAAAAAATAACAATTATAATCACTAATAAAAAATACATAGAGTTTTATTTTCAATTTATTTATATTCATTCGTAATTTAAATGCACAAAATGATATGAATATAATTTAAAAAATAATATTGATAATGAATATACACTGCTATATAAATATTAAACGGACATTAATGGAGTGTGTGTAGGTCGTGAGGTGCCTTTTAATTCATCCAACTATTTATCGTGAAACACCATCATCCATACACCCAATGTAGAGTTCAAATAATGTCAGCGCCCAAGTATTATATCCTTTATCGTATATGTATACACACAAATGTTATCCACAAAGAGGAGTGAGAGGTGATGGGGAGTTGGGAGACGCTATAGAAGAGCGTCGACAGTGATTTATATTCTTGCCTCACTCTCTATATAGCTTGAAGCTCGATGACGCTTTGTGTGTGCGAAGTGCTATTGATTTTCAAGCGCGCATGAGAGCGGGGGCGCCCCTGTGTTCAGAGATAGAAACGATCACCCTATGACCAAATAAATATGTCCCACAATTTATTTCAAAATATTTCCCCTTTATTCAAACATTCCCGAAAAAAATATTAAACAATAAAAAGAAAAAATTATAAACAGCGTATTTAATTTAATAATTTCTTTTATCATCATTTTAATAATCATTAAAATTCATTTAAATAATTTTTTAATTCCTCTAATTATTTTCATATACAAAAAAATAAACTCATCGATAAATTGTTTTGTTTAAATATCATTTGTTCACGGTACATCTGTTAAATTAATTGTCGCAATTGTTGATGATCGGTTGGCAATGGCCAGATGTCCATCTCCATTATCCGATGATAGAAATATGGCATTGAATATACATAGAGGGAGGAAAAACAAGGAACGTGGACTACTGTACACAAGCGAATGAACGTCGAGTGGTTGAAGAGAGTTGCTTTGGTTGTATACTCTACCACCACCACCACCACTACCATCACTACAACTATACACTACTGTTGCTGCTGTTTGAATTCAGGGGTATATAGTATAAACGCCGTGTGCCTTAAAGTCCGCGGGTGTCCATTATGCCTTCGCTTAAGCTGTGGCGTTCACTCTGCATCGTTCGCTCTTTCCCTTTTATCCCCAACGTTTATAACTCGCCGCGCGCAACACACAAATTAAACACACATATACACAAAACGTTACACAGCTGTCGTGCTGCAACGATCATATATATATATATACATCTTCCTTGTAGATATATACAGTATAATGTGTGTACGATTATGTTAACTCTATATATATTGCGCGATATTTGAGTTTATGCAGATATAGTTTGTGTTGCATTGCGTTTTTATTATTTTATGAAATATTTTGTAATGTTTTATTGTAGAGGATAATTTTACTGAGAATGATAATATAAAAAAAATAATTACTATTTGAAATAATATTATATTTTTGTATGTAACAATTGTTTATTACGATGATGTAATTATGAAGGACAATTTGAAGATAATATAAGATTTATTTTGTATTTATAATTTATGTTTGAATATAGTTATATAAATAATTCAATATTTTGAACTTTGAATATTTGCAAATGAATCATTATAATAGATTAATTTTATTAAATTAAATAATTGTGTATAAGGAGATAAGTAGATGAATTTGTGTTGGATATATATGGAGGATAATAGATTTAGGTATTTAGGAAAACCCAAAATTATTGAGATGGTTTGTAAATACCTTTACTCGGTAATTTTAAAGTTTGTCAATATTATTCTCTTGGGTATATATACAGGGAGGTGAGAGTGTGTTTGTTGTATACATATATAGCGATAGAGGTATGTAGAGAGGGTGCGAACGTCAACGATGGGTAAAGACAGGCCTGCTAATTCGGTATGCCGACAATTGTTTGTGTGTGTTTGTTGGTTGGTTGCGGAAGGCCAATCCAATGTTGCTGGAGCAGTGGGGACAGAGGTGAAGAAAAGCGACGAATAATTTATGACACCCTCATTTATATATATATATATATTTATACACTGTATATGTCCTTGAGTTTAGGCGAAGTTTTGACTGTACACGAAAAATGTCATTTTCCTCCGAATTATATTTGGTTACAAATAGAAATGTATAAATATATTCTGAAAATGAAAGAAGAAAAAATAAATAAAAAGAGAAGAAATCATGACTGTACTATACAGTATTATATGTATACCCTTTTTGACACTGGGGTATAAGAGTTCGCGAGAGAAATATTGTGAGAAAAAGATAAATTCAAAACTGAACGATTCTGGCATTTTTAATTTATGACTATTCTACCATAAGCAAGTCAAATATGGGAAAAATATTTTTCACTAACCAAAAAATATATATATATAAACATATAACTATATAAGGATTGACAGTTCAGAGAAAGTTTTCAAGTGTCACGTCAATAAATATTTCAAAAAAAAAAGATTTCGTATGACACAAAATATTCTGAGAAATATATTTTTTTTTTTTTTTCCGTCATGTCCTTGAAAATAGTTTTTATTTTTTTCCTTTTATATTCTAAAGTATGTGCATTTTTACGTTATATTATTTACTTTTTTTTTTTCTATTTTATTTTTTTCTTGCGATTCAGTGGAGGCATGTTTAATATGGCTTTACAAAATAATTAGTCACGCGCCCGAGGCAAAACGCATGTATATATATATTCATACATATATACAATAAGTACAATTGTATGTATATAATTTCCCACAACAACCAGATCGCGCGTATATACATTGTACACGGCACTCAAGAGAATAAAGAATGAGAAAGAGAAAAAATGAGTGAGATATACATAAATATATATTGGATAGAGAGGTAGACCATGACTTTTCGTTGGTTGGTATAACGTTGACTTGACACAGATATTAAATCCGGGTGTGTAACCACAGTTGCAGTTTTCTAGTATGAAAATTATATACTCACCATACATATCTTTTATATATACACATATACATAAATTTATGGTCGAGTTTCTCTCTTTCCCCATCCTTTTCCAATCTCTTTCTCATTTCATACATCTATTTCTTTCATCCGGCGTCCATTTACCGTGGGTATATATAAACATTATATATATATGTATCAATCGATTGCGTTGTAATCGCGGAAGGTGCATAATAAGCTCAAGAATGTGCAAGCAATACACGTATTACACTCACTCCTTCGCTCGCTCAATTATATTCCTCTTTATTTTATTTTATTATTTATTCTTTTATATTGTACTAGATAAATACTTATATATATATATGTATATATATGTATATACCTCATGTACAGTTTGTTTGTATACGTCAATTTCTCTATAAATATTTTTTAAAAGAGTATACAGAAGTGTATATATGATGGGGTCGATAATCAATTGGAATAACAAAAATATTTAAGTCAGTGATTTTATTGAATTTTTATATTATTGTATATGTATTTTTCTTTTTTATTTAATTATATGAATTGGGTATTGTTTGATGGATTAAATGACGATGATTTTACCTTGGGATATATTATAAATATTTATTTAGTTTAATTAATGGTGAATTTTAATTGGGAATTAATTAAATTTAATATATTTTTTTTATTGTATACAACGGAATTATTTTACTTTAGACTTGCGCATTTCTATCTGAAGATCAATAGGAGTCTTACCAATCCTCCTGCACATTTCTCTGTCTAGTTAGATCATCTATATATGTGTATATAATATACTTGTACATTTATATAGAGGTGCAGGTTATGTTCTACTAGCTCACTCACAAATTCATATCAATTATATTTGCCTGTCCAGATTTTTTTTTTTCTTTTACGATAATAAGACACACAGTTATGATAATAAAAAAAAAACTTGTGCGTGAATGTTTTCACATGCATTTATTTATATATCTATACATGCATACGTTGGTGCAGTATAAACTGCAAATTTCCTTTGGGCTATAGAGAAAGAAGCATTGGAATTTTTCATTCTTCTGTTTATTATTTTTCTCTTCACCTCTCTCGTCTGTCATCATTTCACCACCATTAATTCATATATTTTGAATATATGAAGCAAAATACTCGAACAACCTAATTATTACCATAATAAAGATTGTTAAATGAGACCAATTTTATTTTATATGATCGTCTCTTCACTTTAAGAAACATATAAATTGACTTTTGAATATATACACAGACGTATATAACTAAGTGTACGCGGTTGTTCATGAACACTTTGCAGCAACCTTCAATTCAGCTCTCATTGATTTCATGGTTTGGTTTTATTTAAAAGTGGCCCCCATGTCCTCCGCCCTAAAATCATATATATTCCCCAGGAGCCTTACTCTCGCAAAACCTTCAAATTATTGTGCACGCGGTTGTGAGTTTCACGCGCGTTTTATGTGTTTATCCTCTTTCTCTTAACAACTCCTCATCTCAACACTCATCGTTCTTTATTTTGGATTGTATATATATATATATATGCGGTTGAAAATGAGCCTGCGGCACGCACCGTGACGCGTGCACATGGCACGAGAGTATATATGTGAGTGTTCTCGCGCCGATTTTACATTTATATAGCCACCTGTTCAACTGAAAAATAAATCGAATTAAATGGAAAATAAAAAATTATACATAACAGTTAAATATACATATGGATTTAACTATCAGTCGACATTTAATGATAATATCATCATCATCATCATCATCATCATCATCATGAGGATGACGTTATAGTATATAGCTAGACCCACGGTTAAAATGGTGCATATAATTGTCGTCGACACCTGTCTCTTGGCATCTTGGATAACTCGAAAAGTATCAAAAATAAAAAAATAAAATATAACAAAGGTGAAATAAAGGTGAAACGAAGACGAATAAAAAAAATTTTAAAAAAGTGGGAGAAAGCGCGCACGTGCCATTGGCAGGATCCACCTGTCACTCCTATACCAACTGTCACCTCTCCCTTATATTTTATCTATCTCTTATACTTTTCTCCACATTAAACTTCAAATATCCATCTCAAATATTTTTTCTTCTTCTTCTTCATTATCCATTTTCATCTTTATTTCTCTCTTATCTCCATTACACATAACCTCTCTCTCTCTTTATTTCTATTTCCAATTTTTCACTTCTCCCGCATTATTACCCGATTATATATACATATACATATCCACAAACTTTTCATATACAAAATCTATATATAATATACACTCTATCAGGAATGCTCGTTTCATTGTTACCAAAGTCAGATGAACTTTATGGCTATGACGTAAATTGCGTGGGGGTCAAACTGAGGAGAACGCAGATGAGGAAACGTAGATTGGAGGTTGGAGGGTCGAGTATATATACATATAATATCGTTGATACATATATATACATACACAATATACATAAAGGTGATACATAGAATATCATGGGGTATTTTGGTGGTGGTGTGTGATGGCCAAAAGCGAGACGGACTATAATCAAGGTAAATACACATATAGAGAGCTGAATAGGGACTAGGAGAGAATATATACAGAGCTGGGTTCTCGCACTACACTAGCTGGATGGGGTATTGATCAGTACGACCAACACAAGACGCCTTGCAGGAGGATACCGACTGTACCTACCACCCTTGTCATCCAACTACCACCACTACCACACCTCCACCATCTCCAATGGCATCATCTAACTATATACATCAGCATGTACGTGTATATATCACGTCTAAAAACCTCACTCCAACACAAAGCATGACGAAATCGTCTACATGTCACCATTACATGTATATATTTATATCTGTATAAGCATATGTATATGAATAAATATGTATATGTATATATCAAAGTGTTTTCCAGGGACGCGCCATCGTCGGCGCGACATAGTGCCCCCGATTACGATATATATTCTCTCTATCCTCTACCTCTTTTTGTATTACCAACACTGTAGTAAATATATATTTACTAACACAACCAAAATTCCTCCCTACAAATTCTGTGGATATACATATACATATTATGTATATGTATTTTTGGTATACTGTACGTGAAAGCAACCCCCAGGAACTCCTCTTGTTCACCCGCAGTATATGTACCCACCTTGGCGCACGGCCGTCATCCCTTCTACATTGAGCCAATCCCTCTGTTTAGTTTTCTCCACCATTCACCTCCAGCTTCTCCCACTATTTCCACTTTTTACGTATTCCTCTGGCACTCTGGTGTGTTATATGATTCTCTATACCCACCCTATGTATATATATATTGCGAGACTGGAATTTCGATGGACCCAATGTATATATATGTGTGTGTATGTATTTATTGTGGAATGAGAGGAGTAGATGAATGGAAAATGGAAGGAGTTTGATGGTGGTGGATTATATATGTATGTATATGAGTATATAGGAGGGTTGGGTTGAGGTGTGGGAGTTGTAGAAAATGAAGAAGAAGAAGAAGAAAAAGTGAGGGTAATGGAGGTGGTGGTGGAAAGAGGAAGAATAAGACACTGTTGAGATATATATATATATATATACCTACACTTGTATATAGGTTATATGTATAGGTATAAAATGTTGGTATTCCCGCGGGGGTGACTGTGGGATTTCGATGCTCATTTATTTTCTGTATACTGGGGTGCGAGTCAAGGAGGGCAAAGCAAAAATATATGTAGGTGTGTATATATGTAGTGAGGGTTGAAGAGAGCGAGTGAGGGATTGTGGATATATACATATACGTATATATTGTGTATGTGAGTATAGAGAAACATATAAAATGAAAGAAAAAAAAAAAAAAATATGTATACATATATTTAATCGTTTCAATTTTAGTAAAATAATTTTTTTATATTTCCAATTATTTAAATTTATATATTTATATGATTTATATATATTCATACTTTTATATATGAATTATATAAATAAATATATATTTGTATCTACATATATATGATGTAAATAATTGTAAAATAATTGAATGTATATTTTATATATTAATTCGAATTTTTCTATATTTAATTACGATATAAATTTTTTTTTTTCGTTTCAATTTCAGTAAAATAATTTTTTTATATTTACAATTATTTAAATTTATATATTTATATAATTTATGTATTCATACTTTTCCATATGAATTATATAAATAAATATATATTTGTATCTATAACATACACATAATGATATAAATAATTGTAAATATAATAATTGAATGTATATTTTATTGTATTAATAGAATTTTTCTAGTTACATATACGATATAAATTTTTTTTTTTTAGATCAACAGATGTTTTAAAATGATGATGGATATATTGTCTTATGTATATATATGTATCCATACAAAGAGCGGATGGCGATGATCTCTTTCTTCTTTATATTCGTATTTTTTTTTTTGTTTTATGTTTATTTTATACTATGTGTATATATATTTTTTGGTTATCTTCAAAGCGGTAGCAATTGGGAATTTTACATTTAAGCATTCCCACCTGTCGGGGTGGCTGTGGTGGTGGAGGTGGTGGTGGTGGTGGTGGCGCGGCGGAGGATATATAACAGCAATGTGTGTTTCATAGTGCGCGCGAGCAGAAGTCTTTTCTCTTTCGTGTGCCGTCTGCTGGTTTTAATGCACCTGTATACACGTCCGCACGCGCAGCATGTCTCGCAGTGTGTTTGATCAAATAATCATCAAGCGCGCAATAAGCTCCAAACATATATCTAAATTCATATCCGGGAAATGAGAAAATGAAATGAAAAAAAAAAAAAAAAAAGGAATTATTAATACAAATAAATATAAAAAAAATTAATTCTTTATATTTAATTAAAATATAAGTATATTTATTATTTAAACATAGCAAAAGTTCGATTGTCATTTTTGATTTTTCACCCAGGAATTTTATAATAAATAAAAAAAAAAAGGAGAAAAAAAATTGGAAGAAAAAATAAAACCAAAAGATTTAAAAAAAATGTTTTAGCACCTTCAAGTGCAGGTTGTATTATCCTCGAAGCTTTAATGCTAAAGAGAGGGAGGAAAAGAACAAATAATAATAATAAAAAAAAAAAAAACAAAAAAATGAAAGATTGTAGATTTTAGCGAGGAAAAATTCCAGGCGATCGTCAAAGGGTATGGACGAAGAGGGTAACGGAGTGACAAAAAGGAAAATTACAGAATGAATAAAAAAAAGGGGTGAAATAAAAGAAAAAAAAAAAAAAAAAGACTAAAGTATAAGAAAGGTGGAGAATTTTTATACGTATATATATACTCGTCCAAGAGATTTTATTGCAAGAGTAAGTGAGTGAGTGAGTGAGTGAATGAATAAGTATAAGTGACTATACTGTGAGAGTAAAAAAGTAAGAGGGAAGAAAGGATAGAGAGGCTGGTGGAGTCGCAAGGTCCGCCGCAAAATACAAGTTGGTAGGATATCGACCAGCCGGAAGTCTGAGTAGTTGTTGCCATGGAGACGCTCGAGTCAATTTGGTTTGGGCCAACAGTCACCGGCATACCAATGCACAAGAGAGATGCCATCCCATTATTCATATACATATATACCACATAGCATTTTCTTTAAAAGCAAAAGATACATCATCTAAAAATATTCCACATGCATGTGTGTATATAGTTTGAAAGCTCAAAGAGAAATAAAAAAATATAAAGTATAAAAAAAAGTATATAACGTCAAAATTTATTTCACGTATAAATAATTCCATCAGCAGCAACAAAAACAAGAAAAAATAAAATTATATAAATATATATATAAGTATGTGTATATATTTATAAAGAATTTTCTTTTTTTTTTTTCTTTTTCTTCTTTTCTTTCTTTTATGAATTTTATTACCAATATAACTAGTAAACTAAAATAGAAGCAAGTTCTACAAACTAAAGCATAGAGCAGAACTTATCGCCAAACTATACGCCGTCAAAGGCGGAAGTGTTTCTCTCATACCAAATATTATTTCCCTCCTCATCTCTTTCACTCTTCCTCTGTATACATATATAATAATATATTTATTCACAATTCTCTCTTTCACGTTTCGTCCACAGCCTCAATATTCCCCACTCTTAAATGGTATTAATAGTTTGTTTACTGCGCACAAACTCGACCCTCACATCCCTCCTACACTATATAACCTCTCGCCCTCTATTCTTTATCGCACTATCTCATATTTATATACATTGGCTTTAAATAAAAACAATATCGTCTGTAAAATAATAAATAGTAAACACAAATATTATTTTTTTTCTCTTTACAATTATATATAAATATACAATTTCGCCAAAAAATCTCGTATATATATATACACATCAATATTTTTTTATACATACATATTACATATATATATAAAAAATAAATAAGTAAAAAAAGGGGACACGAGTAAAATGCACCCCAAAATGCGGCAACAATTTCACACCACCCTCCAAATATATTTTTCTATTTTATTCACCCATCAACATGGGAATTGCAGTGCGTATATATATTTATTTTATATACACACATACACACACACATATATATATGTATTATATTATACATATACAATTTATTGACAACAGAGAATGTATATTGAACCGTGAGGGAGTACAATTCAGCATCGTCCCTCGATCAAACGAATAATTACATCACCCATCACACGGATGCATCATCGTAGACACTAATCCCTTCGCAATTCCCCTCTCGCGATTTATCTATATACATGTATATAGAACTATATATCGCATTTCCTCTCTCTCTCTCTTCTCGCCACTCGTGCCAATGGCAAGCATCTATATAACACATAAACATCAAACTCAATGACCATGAACATGCTTTATATACATCATCTACACATATGTACGTACATGTATATGTATATAAGAGATATGAATGTATATCTATATAATAAAGTCTGTCTATCACAGACTGAATTCACTGAGCTCGACCTAAATTTCAACAAACCAATCGATAAAACGTATCAATTATTACTAAACAATTTTTCATATTTATATTTATGAAATAAATTTTTACAGTATATATATATACAAATGAATGTGTATATGAATAAATATATAGATAAAATATATTGATGGGGGATGTTTGTAATAAATAAAATAATTAATTTATAAAATATATAATTATGAAAGAAATAAAGGAAAAAAAAATTTTTATTTGAATTTTATATAAAGTGATAATAATTTCAAAGTCAATGAAGAGATTTATATATGTATGTATATAAATAAATCAACAGTGAAATGAGAATATATAGAAAAAATTGTAAAAAAATTTTGGAAATAAAGTAAGAGTGAGATAGTAAATATATATACAACGACTGGAATAATGCTCTTTGCCCAAGAATCTATTAGATTCTGGAATAATTCATGCCGGATCCCAGCCAATCCGAGTGCGAGAACAGAATGTACATTTCTGCAACGATAGAGAAAGACAAAAATACCGAGACATATATATATATATATCTTTCACCCTCTCATCCCTCTCAACTACTACATATACTTCTTCTTATTCTGCTTCGTCTTCTTCAATTCATTTCATCTCCCTTTTTGCACTCTCCTCTCGCTCATTTCTCTTCACTCTCATACTACAAATACATATATATACATACATATTCTTGTACATACAATAGCAATATATATATACATATATATGTCGACGAGACTCTGTTGGATTTTCGTATATATAAGCAAGAGGGTTGAAGTGAGGAGGTATACATTGAGAAATACGTCAGTGTAAAACGAGGATGGAGAATTCAACTGTAGTGAACAAGTAAAAAGTATACATATAGTTGATATATACAACTAAAGCACACATATAAACCTATTTACCTACATACATATCTTATATATTATATATATATACATATATATATATATATATATAGACATAAACTGGAAGAGAACGAGCTTGAGCTTGGTGGAGAGTGAGCAAGAGAATTGCGGAATATATATAGTATTAAACTCTGTTGCCAATCTCACCCCGACACCCTATTCCCTTGCGCTTTCATGGTATATATATATATATATATATCCCCCTCAGCAACCACCCCATAATCGTTTCTCTCGCTTGTGCACTCTCTACACTACTCAACAGTCGACACGAAGAGCCAACGCAATGTTCTAGATGGTATATAGTCAACATACATACATACATATATACATATGTATATGTAGACGAAAAACCCCATCATCTCTAACTATCTCACTCTCTTGTGTCCCATTTTCATCTCTATCTGCTTGTATGTTATATATTCTCTCTCTCTATATCCCCTTGAACAATCTCCTCCTGTTCCCATTTGTGCCCACCCACAACCAACCATGTATATATATATATGTAGAACTATCTCTATTTATCTCTTGCTCATGGTTATATATATTTTCTATCTCACTTTAGCACTGGCACCCAACCATACCATACAGTAACACCCCGACCGACAGATCAATACCTAACCAACTACCCAAGCTGCTCCCAGATTATCATTCTATCCGTCCAGTTTGAGCCCGCGCCATAACCAAAAACTCGTGTATATATAAATAAACGAACGTCACCATGTGTGTCTTTCACTTATTGCTAAAATGTATATATTAATATAAGTATATATGTATATATGTATGGTGGATATATGATGGTAGAAAATGTTTGTATGTATATATTATAGAATTGTATAAATTTATTTGTGTGAAACTGGTGTGGAAGTTTTATAAGTATCTATGAGAGAATAATATATAAATGGATATATGTATTTAGATGGTTTTGTGTATGATTTTGGATGTATGCGATGGTTGTTGGGGGGTTGTCGATGAGTAGGGGTATTGAGGGGGGTTGGTTGTAGAGTGTAAGAGAAATGGGGAGAGAAAATGTCTTTGATAAGGGCAAATGGAATATGCGTAGTGGTATAATGGTGATAGTGGGGTTATTGAGGTGAATTTCAACGTGAGGAAAAGTCAGTTATGGGATAAATATGGTAGGGATGACTGAGTAAAGCTAGTTAACCTATCATGTTGGAAGTGGGGTAGTTATATACATATGTATATGTTATAATTCTAGGTCGATTGTAATTACTTTGTGTATAGGGTGATTTAGTACATTGGAAATACTAAAGAAAAAACAAATGAAAGCGATTTATTATCATTAATTTAATTAAATTTACGCCTGGAAATAATTTTATTTCAAGTGGAGATATATACCTTTTTGTTCTGCGGTGTATTTAATTTTTTTTTTTCATTCAATTATATTCAATAAATATTCAAGTATCACAATGTAAATGAATTTATATATATATATTTAAAAATACATTTATATATTTATTTATAGTCATGTTAAATATTTGTACGCGTATGAAATATATTTCTACGTAAATGCAACGTCAAATTAAAATAGCAACAGGTGTCCTCAACCTATCATTCAACGCCGTTTGGTATAGTAAAATTGTAACATCGCGATATGAATTCCCTTAATGCATATAACACATATATATAAACGTTCTGTCACCCTTATTTTTATCCTCGACCTTAATAATGCTATTTTTCGTCATCAATGTTCGGAGGGGTGGAGTAAGTACGTCAAAGAGATTGGTTGAACTTAATAACACAGTTCATTTTAGGATCGTCACGCGTGTCAAATAACATCAGCTAATTTCCATAACGAAGTTCGTTTTAAATTCTCTACTATTTTTTTTTTTTTCATTATCGTTTTATAACATGGTTTCATGATGTTAATCCAATGTAAAGCTTTATCAATATGTATGATAAATTAATTAATTCTATTTTCACATTGGCTTCATTCTATCTATCTATAAATAAAAATATGTAGCTCTACATTCTCATCATTGTTGCATTATATTAGTTTCAATAGTGACAATAAATTACTATACTGATGTATATATTAAACATCATGTACGTCAAGGATTTTTGTGCGTCAGTATAAAATGCAATTAAGAATACAGTCAAGAATAATATATAAATATACATGCAGTGTATATTTATACACCTATATATCTAACATAAAAGTACGTCATTTTATACGTAGCTTCAAGGAATGACGTCAGAGGGTATTTAATTCGCCCCCGCAAATTAAATTGCAACGCACAAGTGTGTCCCAATGGATCATGTAAACAATATCAACCCACACATATTATTATACTCTTTTTTTTTTTTTTTTTTTTTTTTAGATACTCGAGGGTGGATTAAACCTAACGTGTTTTGTTACAATTTATTTTTTATAAATTATAGTTTTTTGATTAATTATTTTTTTCAATATTTAAATTATTAGCTTTGATTTTCAATGATAAATTAAAGGAGTGGTATATATAATTTTAACTCATGATTGAATTAATAATCTATGCTTTGTAATTTTAATGTTGGAAAAAATAAATATGTATATGAAGAAACTTGGTATAATATATTCTCGGTATTTTATGTTTTTCTTTTTATAAAAATCTGTAGCTAGTAATTTATAGAATAGAGTATTACACAATACTCATATACAAGTTAGCAATTTCCGACGTAAATAGACTTGTAGTCTGTCTGCGCTACGTAGGGGGTAAAGGAATCGGGGAGGTCGATGACGACGAAATAAGGGACGTAGACGCGAGCAAATAACATCCATTAGTGTTCACATATCTAGGCGCCAACACTACTATACCAAGACGACGATCGATCGATAGACTACTTGGCCACTGCCGTCTACCCAACGAAAAGCAATATTCCATCCAAGTTTGTAAATCTCATACATACTTATACCTGATGGGTGTGTGAAGAAAAAAGAAAATTCGGATAAAAATGAATTCGCAACTTGGAGAAATCTCAAAGAGGCGGAGATTGCTTTAGCACCAATATACCGATCTCACCAGCTCTCTCATGTCACTATAATATACTCCCTTGAAGGACATACACCCAAGTGAGAGAAGCTACTATATGAAAAAAAAAAAAAAAACAAATAGATGAAGAAAAAAGATAAAAAGAAAATCAACGACGAAGAATCGACAAAACGATCCTTGAAACCACCATCACCATCATCTTTCACGTATACATATATAAATATTATATCATGGATAAAAGTTTTTGGGTATAGCGCGCACCACTAGTGTTTACCTTTCCAGGATAGTTTAGAGAATTTCCCACCATTATACAGATACGAATATACATATATGAAGACCACCTAGACATGAAGGAAATTTCCTATAGCGCGCCTGTATGTGGTTTTATCTCACGGGTACTCGGGGATGTTGCGGGTTGATTTATCGCCTGGCGTTGCCATAGTAACCACGGCGTGACCGGCTTGCGCGACACCCTCATATCCGAGAGTCGACTCTCTGGTTTGCAATATCCCTTCCATATATACATCCCTCTCCATCCACCCACTCACTCACTCAACCTCTATCACGCTCATTCTCTTCTATATTCCATCTCCTGTAGGTATATATATCTCCTTACTCCACTTCGTCCTTTATCCTACCCTATAATACTATTCCCCACTGCAATCTGCAATTTCCCCCCACCTTTACCAAAATATATCTGTATATATATATGTAGATAAATACATATAACGAATTCTTTCTTTACTTTTTGCACTCTTTCACTCTCAAAAAATATTTTTCCACGCTTTTTTTATTTTTTATTTTCTTCAGAGTTCATCTCCCTCACTTGTTCAACATTCATTTACTCTCTTACCCTCTTAGCCGCACGTAATTCCCCTTCTTTCTTCACCCTTTTTCACTCCCACTTTTGCCTTTTCAGTGGATCTCCCCCTCATTCTTTGCTTCGTTCCCTTTACCTCACTTGCCAGTCGCTCCTTATCCAATGTCCTTCTTGCTAAACTCGTCTTCCTTCGATATTCACCCCACGACTTTACTGCTATGGGTATATATATATTGGCTCCCACGCCGCCCTGTATACTTTCTTTCCCCGCTCTGTCATCCTGTCTCATCGCCACCGCCATCCGTTGTGCAATATGAAGAGTGAAAAAGTCCTGGGAATTCTTCAAAAATATATACGTCGATAGGGGGATATATTAGAATGCTTACATACCGACTGAGTGTCCTCTTTGTTAACTCCCCCGCGCGTGAAGGTGATCTTTTTACTTTTTTCTTTATATTTTTTTTCATTGCCATTTGATCGTTTGATATTATATATTTATATATAGACTTTGTTTCTTCCATTGCTTTTCTTTTTATTATTGCTTCAAAGTGTCTTAGAATTTTATATACCAGCAATGGTAAAGGAAGAAAAATCGTTAAATGTCTGTATATAGCAATGAAGGGGTTTTGTTCAATTGTTTTAATTGAATTAATGGTTGATGGATTTTTGGTTGATTATATTATATTGCGTTTGGTTATTATTTTTCAAAGGGAAAATTTAAAGGGAATAGATGGCAATACAAGGGGAATATTTTGGGGAGAGAAATGGATTTTCTGCATTAGTGATTGTATTGATCGGTTTGAATCAAGTGGAAGTGAGAGAGGAGAAAGGGTTGGAGATAGGGTGCGAGATGTACCTTATGACTATGGCAATAGTATATAGAGATGAATAGAAATTGTCGAGGGGTTCTCATCTGTGAGGGTTTATATATATAAATGGTGGTAGATAAAGGGATGTATTATGGGTGAAGAAAGAGCAAGAAATAAAATAATGAATCTATTGAGTATTTGACATTTATGTGGCGCCCTCTATTGAGGTATAATATTTTATTATGTGATTTTCTTTGTTTTCAACTGTGGTTGAACAATTGAATTTTTGTAGATATGTACAAAGCCGACGGTGAATTATTTTAATGTTTAAATAAATAAATATTTGTTGAGTGTAAGAATGCAATAATAATCTGTAATGAATATTGAAAATAATTAATTATTTATTATAGAATTATGGAAATATTTAATTAAATATATTTTGTAATATTTCATGTGTTTGATTTTTTGTATGTTAAATAATAATAATTTATTTGTATAGAGATTTAAATGTTGTTTAGATGGAAGTTCATCCATTTGATTTATTTATCTTAGTATAAACAAAAATAACAGAGTTTATTAATTATTTAAAATAAAAAATACATAATAAATTTAATTTTGAATGTTCAATACATTTAATTTGAATGATTAAAAATTTTTTCACTTGCATATAATTACTATTAGTAATAATCAACACTATGTCTATGAACTATTTTTAATATCAATGTTATTTTTTGTTTGTTTATTTCTTGACTTGCGGCTAAAAACAATCTTTATTTTCAAATTAATTAGCGAACATTTATATATGTAATAAATTAAAAATGTTAGAGAGTCTTATTTATCATACATTATTATGCATAATCACGACAATCACTAATTTTTTTTTTCTTTTTTCACTGGTAAGATGTTAATTTCACAGTGTTCTTGTACACACATATTTATATTCAGAATAATAATTTATTAATTATACTTCATATAAAATTTTTTTCTTTTCATCATCGAATAAAAACATCACACACATTTTAAAGATTTAAATTCGTCAATTTTCGTTTCTACTTCAATTGAATATAACTATACGAAAATGGCATTTTATTGATTAGATTGTGACCAATTTTTTTTAAAATTCACATGTATTTTACGCTCTATTTCCTTTCGTTTTTCCATTTTTATTTTTTGAGCATTTTATTGATCAAGTTCTACAGATAATTCGTTAAAGATTGATCGTACAATATCAAACTATAATTGGTAAAAACAATTCTAATTAAATCAACATTATTGTTTATACAATATTTAAAAATATTAATAAAATTATTTTTTATTCGATAATTTTAATTTCGTATCTTCATGCTCGGCCATTAAAATATGTCGTGCATTTGCCAGTCTTTCAACACTAATAGCCTGAATATTTCCCATTGCTAAATTGTCGAATCGCGATTTTAAATGTGGCTTTTCTGTTAAATTTATCATACTACAACTTTTGTCCTTGGATATTTTGAGTTTATTAGAGCTTTCAAATATTGACAGCAATGGTAATTCTTTTATACTTGATATTTTACACGAAGCTTCTTTAAATTTTGCATTATCCACAAATTTTACTTCACAATTTTTTTCTAATAAACAATTATCATGAGTTTCATGAGCGGAAAGACTTTTGCTTTCACTATTTGCTAATAATCCACTGTTATTTGAACAATTACCATTTTCATCATTAACTCTATCACATGATATTTCCTGTTCCTTTGAATTATTCACTGAAGTTATTTTGGATTCGTTCATTGGCACAGCTAATTTATTATTGTCATTTGCATTATTCAAGTCTTTTTGATTATTTTTCAATGGTGAAAGATTATCAATGGTAGAATTATTAATATTAATTGTGGCGTCATGTGAATCATCAGATAATAAATTATTTATAATATTTGATTTACCTGATTTAAATCCAATATTAATTGGACTGTTTGTTAATGATTTTGATAAACTATTTTTAATAGCCATTCTCGATCGATTGATAATTGAATTAATTGGACTTTGGGTTAAAGATTGCCATCCTTGATTTGTGCCAATATTTTCATCATTACTAAAACTTATTTTTTTCATTAATTGAAAATTAACTGGCAGTTGTTTCGACTCATTATAATTTTGTTGCAGTGTTTGATTTATCATCGATGAATTATTTGTACAATCACTTTCACAATTATTCAAACTATCTGCATTTAACTTTAATATTGATAATGAATTTTCACTTCTTGTTGGACTATTCCAGTTTGAATTTTTATTCGTTAGAGTATTTAATTTTTCAAGGCTTGCCTGCAATTCTAATTCCCATTGATTTGACGTAGATTCACTTCCATCTACAGATCGACCACCAATATTTTCCATTCGTTCTTTCAATTCCATAATATCCTAGATAGTATTAAATAAATACATTTAATAAATAATTATTCCTATTTAATTATAGTGACGATTTGTACAATTTTTATGTTTATCATAATTCTCACCGCAATATCTCGTTCTCGTTCATCAGTATCGACATCACTGCTACCACTTGCTAATGAATTCATTCTGTCACCTCTGACATTATTTAATTCTTTTTCATAATTTAAACTCTCTGCAGGACTTATTAATTCAGCACCAACACCTGGTTCTCTTGGTCCATTCACCATCATAACTATTGAAATAATATTTAGAAAATTCCAAATTAAATTATAAATAAATAATTGAACACAAAATCATGTATGTTATTTTTAATATATTAAAAATACCGTAATCCCGCCGTTGTTGATGGATCTCATTGCTTATTTCTTCCAATGCACGAAAGCTTTTAGAATAAGCACGTTTAGCGTCCTTTATAGCTTTCTCCAAGCATGAAATTTTCGCACACTGTGTAATAATTTCCTGTTCATAATGATCTTGTAGATCAAAAAATGGTCGCGTTCGAATAATTGCCCGACGATATTTTTCTTCAAGTTGTTGAACTTTTTTATTTGCGTCTTCAAATAACATTGTTTTCATCTGATGTTCACGACCACAAATAGCTTTTTTATCCTCTGCATCTCTTACCTTTTATTTAAACCAAATAATAAATATTAATTGATATACAAAATTTAATATTATATATTACAATTCATTTGTTCATTGTTATTTTTCTTTGTCACCTGTATCGTTGCGTGATTCAACATATCCTGCCATGCCTGATCAAAGTTCCATTCATGTTTATGTGAAATAAATCTTGCTTCTGCCAATGCCACTGTTTCTTTAGCTGTGGCATGAATTTCGCTAGCACGTTCAAATAAATGTGCTTGGTGCTGACTTTGGAGCTGCACAATTCATTTAATAAACAATCAATATTACTATATAAAAATAAATAAAATTAATATATTTAATTAATTAGAAAATTAAAAACCTGCGCTTGTCGTGCTAATTTAACAGCATCATAATAACATCTTGCTTTTTCAACATGCCCAGCACCAATTTTATTCCTAATATCTAATAATTTTTTCCATGATTCCGATTCCCAATGATTAAACGAGGTTTTTGCTTCCTAACACATCAAATAAATAAAAATTAATTCAAATTTTATATAACAATATTTTACAAAGACTTTATTAAGTGATAAAATGAACTTACATCAAGCTCTATTTCAAGTTTATTTATATCATCAGTTGCAGTATTAAGATTCTCCAATTCAATCTGAAACAAAAATATTTATTCACAAATGTTAATAAATATATTCCAGCACATATGTATTCATTATTATATCATGTTGCTATTTGAGTTTAAAACTTAACAATGCCATGACACATATCCTACACACGTGTGTTTAAATACACAATCACGTTGAGTCACTCAATTTGATTAGCTCGTTGTTAATGATATTAATAATACTACCTCAATGACTTCATATCAATGTTAATTAATATCAATTCATCAGAGTACAATAGAATTTTTTTCCGAGCAAATAGAGCAAATCAAAGTTGATAGAAAATTATAAATATATAATAAATAAAATAGTTTATTATTTTAAAAATATCCTGAAGATAAATTTAGACATGTTGAACATAATTAGTATTAGTATTATTTTGTATATGTATCAATTAATTGAAATTAATTTTTATCAGTTAAATAATTAATCACGACTATGTCAATAAAAATTTCTGAATGTAAACAAATAAATTTTTCATGGGTATAAAATAATGTGGAGGTGTAAATAAAGTGGGACATGGTGCTAGGCAGTATCAGGTGTCACTATCGCATGTAAATTGTCAACTTTACACGTATACATAACCTAAAAATAATAAAAAATCATAAAACCAATCTGAAATTAAATTAAATTTCGTGGAAAAAAACAATTGTTATCTTTTTCTCGAATAATCATTGAGGATAAATAATTGATAAATAAATTTTTGTAATAATATTAATGTTATTTTACCTGTATTCTTGGGTCCAGCGGGCCCTGGGCGTCATCCGTGACGTCCATTCTTTGTTTATTCTTCTTCTCGGCATTTAATCGGCATTTAATTCAGACACTCCATTGCTATCGTGTTTATTCAATCACGTCGTATGTATCTTCTGACTTTGTTTTTCCTTTTTTATTTACGTAATAAAATTATATATACATGATGAACAATCAGTTAGGAAGTGCAGTACAGTGTGGCCTCTTCACTGCACATCACTATTTATACATATATATTTTACAAAGCTGGTTTTCTTATTTTAATGCGTACACGCGTCGTGCAGCTTCACGTGATGATTATTAATAAAACATTTATCTTCAATGTTTACTGTTGGTAAGGAAGAAACTTTCATTATTCTTACCAACAAAAGGTAAAAGTGAGGAGAAAAAAGAACAGTTTTTGTTTGTACCATCAATAGGTATTACCAACACTCGATATATTATCAAAAGAAAAAATCTATTTAATCTAAATTTGATAATTACTGTTTGAAATTTTGAAAATTTTTAATAATTTATAATTTTTGTAATTAATATATGTATGAAAAAATATCTTGGGTTAATTATATCAGGGAAATTTTAATTGATAAAACAAATAAAATATGTAAATTAAAATTAAATTGTAAATTTGACAAATTAATTAAAGTGTATAAATATTAAATTGAATTTTATAAAAGGAATAATTGTAGAATGCAACATCGCATTTCGAATGTATTCGATCGATACTTATTAATATGTCAAGTTTTTCTCAAGTGTAACTTCATCGTAGCAAAGTTTCCAATCGCACAAGTGTTATAAAGGCACTTTGGGATCGCTGAGGTGTATAAACTATTTTTTTTCTCTAGCATAAAAGTGCTCTGCTTATTTAAAAAAACTAAAAAATACGAAATTCAACAGATATTTACATTTCATATATCAATAATTATAAATTTTATATCTCAATTTGAAATCAATCAAATTCGCAAATGGATGATAAAATATTTTACTTATATTTTTATTTATTTATTTTTCTTTATTCATTTCACAATCGTCGTATTGGTGTCAATTAATATACGTGTATAAAATCAAGTTAAAAAGTTGTGGGAAAATATTCGTTGTTGAGATAAATTTATGTCAAAGCTGCATCTACAACATATTTATCGATTTTCAATGTGCACCAATTTTGATACTTGTCACGTGTGTACCATATACGATAGCTAACCTACTCAACAAAGGATATCTAAGCTTCAATTTTATCGTCATGTACGTATTCGTGAGAAGTTTTGGGTATATTCAACTCACATTCTTCTCACAAAACTATTCTCTTCATAGCCCGTCATTGCTCGTATAGTTGTTCGTTTTCTGTCTTCAAATTGTTATAAGAGAAAGAGAAAATGAAACAAATTTCTCGTACAACGTGAACGTTTCATGTGAAAGAACATTTGTGTTTACTATTCTTGTGTCAATGTGTAAATACATTCACAATGTTCTATAAATATACCGTAGAGATTTATTTTTAAAATTGATAAATCATTTTCTATCGCATCTCTATCAGGATTTTTATTTATTAATTTTTTTCTTTCTTCCATATAGGCTACTTTTATTTTTTTAATTTTCATATTCTTCAGAAGTTTAAAATTGCATATCCGGATCATCTGCTAGTATAACAATTAAATTCATGCTATAAATTTCCTAGTTTGCCAAGGTGTAAGCTTATTCCACTCCGATGGATCAAGCTTTATATACAGTGCAATATTTATTAGATCCATTATTCTTGATTACTGCTGTATGTGTTCTTGATTTGGGATAGAAAAAAAAAAAGTAGTTGAAATTGCCGGGAACACTTGATTGATTTATTTTATCGCGTGTATATGTATATATAATTAAAGGTTTGAAAATTTATTTCAATTTCTTTCACGATAAGAGACAGATAAAACTCCTGTCTTTACCTTTTTTTTTTTTCTTTCTCATTGCACGCTTTTCTCCATTAGTTTTTCCAAGCTAAACTAAAAAAAAAAATTGACGTCTTTTCGCTTACTTTCTCCACATTAACTTTCACGTTGATTAATCTGCTGTTGCATTCTCACACGTCGTGTCATTGTGTCCACTTTAAAATGAAAGAATAATAAAAAAAAAATGTCATGTACTATTATTTTATTCGTCTCAGTTCTCAAAAGTTTTTCTACATACTTTTATGTATAAAAAATTTCCTTTGTAAGCGCACTTATATTCTCTTTATCGTTTCTTTCTTTATATATATTTCCTCACCCGTTCAATTCATTCATTTGATCTTTTTCATCGTGTATCGCTACATAAATAAAACACAAATTTTCCAAAAGAAATAAATGAAAATGAAGAATTTAATTTAATCAATCAGCATTCCTGAAAAGAATTCTCACAGAAGGAAAAGATAAAAAATATTATTATCGCTGTTATAAACAGCAATTATATATTGTTAATCATAATTAATTATAAAAATTCATTATTCATGGGATTAAATAATATTCAGGATATTGTCAATAAGTAATGCAAAATTGCACCTGTCAATTCATGCGATGGATATTATAATATCCACATGAATATGCTTAAAAGCTGAACTCGGAAATGAAACCCATAGCGTGACTTTTTTTCACTTTGATTTTAATACCAGTGTCGTAAACGACAGAAACTCATTATGCATATTCATATGTATATATATATTTTTTTTTTTATCTTTGCTTCTAGATTCCTTCAGGGAAGACGAAGCCTTTGACGTGTGTGTTACTCGCTTGGATATCGCTTACGGGTAAATATTCCGCACGATGCATTTTATTCATTTGTACTTTGTGTTTTCATTCAAGGAGAAAATTAAATCCTTCTATCATTGACATTCGTTGTGAGAAAATTTCCAATACACATATACACATTATGGTATATAGTAATTCATATATCATACAGTATATGAAGTTCACCATATTTCATTTTGTTTCCCCGATATAAATCACAACGGTGGAGGTTGTTGAATATTATTGCGGCTACAAGTGAAAAAGCATTTTCTGGTTTGATATAAAATGACATATTTTTTTTTTTTAATGTCTTTTTCGTCTTGTTTCTTTTTTTTGTTCGATATCTGCAACGAGATTGAAAAGCAGAGAACAAGAGTAATCATGAGCAACGAATCTGCACGGTAGCCGATAGAGTAGAAAGCAATTTCACTCTAAAGTATTCTTTTCGTGAGATCAGTATTTGAATCGTAATATTTTTCTACCCCGTCTTCTATTATTTTTTTCATCACGCTTTTTGTAAATATATAAGTGGTATATAGTATATAATATACATTAAGGAATATACTTACATATAAATATATGTAAATTGTGTAATGGAAAATGTAATATTATAGATGTTTAATAGATTGGAAATACGTTCAGTCGTCAAATTACTGTGGCGTCCAGACGAGATGGTATTTTATTTTTTTTTCCTTTTATTTTTCGCTTGATTCTTAGCTCGAGTATTGAGTCATACAAAAAGTCATCTGATATATATTGAAATCTTTCGCATTGGAGAACAAAAAAAAAAATAATTCTTTCAACTTCATTACGTCGCTTGAATGAACTTTTGGATTTAATGAAGTTGGTTTATTATCGTGCAATGTCTATTCATGAATCTATACAGTTTCATTTTATATATGTATGCATTCACTAATTGTCGCAATGCGCTATAATTATATCCGTAACTATTACATTTAAATAATAAAATATCCGGTTTCCTCATCTTGTAATAATAATATTATTGAAATGATTATCGACAATTTAATTGCTATAATTTAATATCTTATCACACGATCGAAGAGTTATCTGATATTTAGTACACTTGATTGGACTTGAAATTACTTTTAATAAATTTCTGGATTTGAAAGCTCGGCAAATTGGAAAAACTCTTGAAGGTAATTAAAGTTATACAGCGGAACGAATCGCATGATAAAAAGAATGCGAGAGTTTGCCACGATACGTTTTACTCGACTGGCGAATTTTGCATCAGGAATTTGGACTGCAGCTTAATGAATCACGTCCACTCGGTGGTTAAATTGAACTTTTAATTTGCTGTGGGATACATAGGCGGTTCATTAAAGTCTTTATATCACATATTTAATCTTGGAGATTTTTTTTTTTTTCATCATTTTTACATTGGACACATTATACACAGTGAAAGTACATTTTATTTTGTCTTGTTTAATTATTATCATGAGCTGAACTAAATTTATAAATCATTGTATAATGTTTACAGATTTGTTTTTATGTTTAATGTAAATTATAATTGATTGTTTGTTGTATTTATACATTGAACAATTTTTCTTTGTATTTTGATATTAATTTTTTAGGGCTCAGTGACAATAAAAAATTGTTCAACGTTCTATGAATCATTGACGGATAAATTCCATTTATTATTAACTTTTCTTTTTTTTTTTTTTTTTTCTTGATTAAATTTTTGGTTTGTGCCTGGCAATAACAAGTGAACCAATTGAAAATTAGTTAGACTCTAGTGTATAATTAATTAATAGCATTTTAATGTGATTTTGTCTCACAATAATAATTAATTTATTAATTAATTGAATAATTGCAAGACAATAAATGTGATGGGGTTAAACATACCTGTATGTTATACGACGTTGAATAAGTGACTTAAATATAAATATTATTACAATATATACACGTATAATTATTTTTGAATCACAATAAGAAAATTTATAATATTGAAAAAATTATAATTTTAATCACTATACATATATATTTCAGTCTCTCTAACTTCAATCATTCAGTGCATTCATTTATATTATTATAAATACAACAAGATGATTTTTCATGTAATTATCGAATTTTTTTTTTTTTTTTTTTTTTTTTTTTCAAATTAATTTACAGTAAAAATAAATTTTAACATTATTTAAATTGACTTATTATTTATATGTATATAGAGTATACTTGAAGTAATATACATACATATTATTGTATACATTTTTTGATTTTATTACGATGCACTGAATTATTTATAAATTCATTTTATTTTTTTTTTTACTGTCAATTTTCTGATTTTTTTTTTCTTGCCCAAAATCATTTAAATTTTAATTTACAATAAGACATTATTTATTGCAGTCGTTATAATTAATCGTAAATTTTTAACTAGTATAATATAATCCTCGTTTTTTTTTTTTCTTAAATTTTTTTTTTTGTTAATTATTAATTGTAAACTCCACGTATTTGTGTTTTATTTTTAAATTAACGTTGAGTGTACGCGGCGATTATGTTTATACATAAAGATTTTTGTGATGCTTTAGAATTATTTAAAAGACGATTGCACAAAAGGGTAAATGAGAAGAAGTGTCATGAATGAAAGGGCGAGGAGGGTTGGGAAGATTCCTGGATATTGCGAATGATATAATAGATAGGCACGTCTCTTTTCGTTCATTTATATATAGATCTCTCTGCTATTCACAGGATTCACATAATGAATATTCATTTTAAATTCACATTATTTTTTTTAATTAATAATATAATCACGTGAAAATGCTAATGGCTAAGATTTTACAACCCCATAGAATAAATTCATTCCTGAAGTTTTCTTTCTTTTTTTTTTTTTATTATATTACAGAATAATGTTGGTCGTTCATACGGAATAATTAATGTCCTGTAGGTTTTTCCTGTTTCACAATTTTTTTTCTCTCTCTTCATTTCTTTACTCATTTGTTTATTTATATAATAATTGAAAATACTAATTACTGATCGCGAAATTTTGTGTAATTGATTTTATATACGTATGTATAGGTATTTTTATTTAAACATTTAATTCGTTAATTTTACAAGCGCATTATTTTTTATTTTTTTTTCTGTTTTATTTATTTTTTTTTTTATGATAAAGTACTTATTATTGTTGTAATTTTTATTTATCATTTTATGTTATGTACATACCTGCATATATTTCTATGTATTTTAATTCACATTATACTTCGGTCAACGAAGATGTCTTGCATACGAATATTATTTTATTTATTTATTTTCATACGTCAAATAAAATTATTGCGGCGGGATTTTTTGTAATTTACATATTTACACATTTCTCCACGTTCACCGTATATATATTTTTAAGTACTTTTTTTTTTTTTTATCTATCTAAAAAGATGTATATATTATTTTTCTAATTTTGTGATGGAAAAATATGAGACGTTGAGTTGAAATAATTGTGGTATGTGCATCCCACTTTCTACACATTTTCACAAACATACACGTATATATACAGTCAAGGATAAATATTTTTCTACAATACACAAGCGTTTCTCGTTGATTAAATTTTCCGCTGTCAGTATTTCGCCTTTTTCCACAGATAAATTGTGAGCCAACTCTTTTCTGCGGTCAAGCGAATTTTACAAAATAAAGTAAAAATAAGAAGGGAAAATTTATCAAACAAAATAGAGAAAAAAAAAAAAGAGAACAATCCTTCTTGTGTGAATGGTTGTGAAGGAGAGTGTCGGTAGGAAAAGGATTGTTGGAAGCTCCAACTCGTCAAGATGAAAATAAAAAAATAAATATATAAAATAAAAGAAAAATAAAAATAAAACGACGACAGAGTGTGGGAGTTGAAAGTTAAAGAAAGTCGATAGAACTTTCGCTCTGCCACCGTTGATACCCGAAGAAATTAATGCTTTTACATTATACTAAGTGTAACGTTTAATAGGTTTAATCTTTTTACACTGATGAAATAAATGCAACAAAGTTTTTATTTGTTTTCGACATATTTTAAATTCTTAATCGAATTTTGCTTGAATGAAAATTAACAAAATAATTTTATATTACACGAACTATCAACAATAAACAATTATAATAAATAAATAATTATCTTATTGCCTTCATTGACATAATATAAATATATACGTATAGAATTAATTGAAGTTATACAGTGGCAGTGAAAGTAATTGTTTTGTTTTTTTCTTATACACGGTGAACGATTAAACATTAGAAAAAAAAAATTTTGTCTTCTTCTTCTCATCATTATTTTCTTACAATATTATATATTATATATATACATTGTTCAGTCTAGTAATACTTCCATATCTTATATGTATAATAATATCATATTTTCACATTTGTTTAACGTCCAAATGTTGATTCATTATTCACGTTCAAAAGACGTTTATTTCGAATAATTAATAAATTTCTGCAAACTTTATTAAACATACATATAGTTTCAATCTATTTAAATTTTTTATAATTTAATTCAAAATCAGGTGGTATGTAAATTAAAAAATAAAATATAAAAAATAAAATTAATGAGAAAGGAAAAAATTTACCACAGTGCTTGAACAATGTAAACAAACTTTTGTTCCATAAGTTTAATCGAATTTTCACGTGAGTCCTTGGACGTGAATAATGACAAGCACATATATACTATAACATACATGTAGACGCAAAATGTGGTGTGTTCAGAGAGTTAGGCGTAAAAGGGTGGGAGCCACAAATTTGGCGCAACAGTTTGTATATATGTAAGAACATATATAAACATACTTTGTTCACGTGATTATATAAAGTCCAATAAACATAAAATTAAATTGAATGGATAAACATGTGAGCGAATTTATTGAATGAATTTTTTTAAATTAAATTAATTGTATATTTAAATTATTAAATTCATTAATAAATATTTACATAGTATGAAAAAAGATTTTGGACCCGAGAGAAAATAAATATAAATAATATTATACCATTTATTTTCGATTAATAAATGAATTGATGAATTATTAATTAATTAGTGTATTTAATTTCTATTTATTTGTTTGGATGAATTAAAAAATAACGGTTGAGTTTGTCAATGCAAATGAAACACTTGGACCAGTTGATCGATAAACCACACGCGAACTGTTGCCTCCACCCTATACCCAATCCTACATATAATGTCTAACGCCCAATCGTCTGCCGACACGTCTACGTTTTCGACAAAGTAAATTTTTAAATGCGCTTCGAAATTCTGGCGAAAATATTGTGTAGATAACTGGATTCAATGTTGAATTAAAATACCTGTAATTAAATTAAAATAACAAATATATAGAATTTAATTTATATATAAATATTATTTTCTTATGAAATGTAAATTATAAAATTAATTTATTTTATTTGTGTTAAATAGAATTAAATGTAATGAATAAAAATGCTTTGTCTGTGTGTCAAAATGCTATACGTTATAATTTAAAAAAGCTTGTAATTAAATATCTTTCGAGTGTATTTGTTTATAGATTAAATTTCGTTGTCTCAAACTCGATTTATTTTGTGATATTGTTTGAATTGGAGAATTCTGTGAATGTTTCCGTTGGGAATAGATTTAATGGGAAATATCTGATGGGCAATTGCAGGTTCTTGAGTTTATCTAGCCGTAAGGGAAACAACCTGAGTGACAAGACTGTATATAATGTATTTTCATTAACAAATTTGTTTTGTATCAAGTAAACGTGAAGCAACAAGTTTATATACATATATAAATATATATTCATTTGTGATGAATAATCCAAGTCAAATTGTGATCTAAAATGAATGAATAATCTGTGTATACTACTACAATAGATAAACAAATAATATATTGATTGATAAAAAATGAGAAAATTGAGTGAAAAATATAAAATAAATTGTGTGATTATTAATTTTAAATTAAATATTAACACTCACCCAAGCCATTGGAAAAATGCTATTAAATAAACATTAATGTTACATGATTGACAAACTGGCAGGAGAATAGCAATCACAAAAAATGGTAGCCAACAAAGGACAAATGCACCAGTTATGATTAACAATGTTTTTCGTGCTTTTTTTTCTCTCTTTGATTCCGTGGCAATTTTTTTTCTTCGCGTTATTGCTGGCTTCGCCGGTGGTGTATCCATCGTTGGTGGATCTGGTTCTAAACCATTGTGATATGACGTTTTTTCTGGTGATGTATTTGTTGAGCTCACTGTTGTGAATGCTGTCGTTGTTTCTGTAAATAAAAAGACAATGAAGACAAAACAATTTCAATTCATTCAGCCTTTATTTATTTTTTTTATTTTTTTTTTTTAACAATATTAGGTGTGTTTCAACGATTGAGTAAACAAAAAAGAAAAAAACTTACATAGCTCGTATTTCAGTTTACTGTAAGTACTTTTTTTTTTTTTTTTCAACAGACTTTATTGCTAATAAAGACCTGTTGATTTGCGAGAGTTGAGATTTGAAAGAAAATAAGAGAAAAAAAAAAATCCAAAGCGAATTAACTATATCGATGTGCATATATATTAATGCAAAATGTAAAGAAAAACAAAATTAGAAACGGCTAGTAATTCATTTATCTAATTTATATTCATATAATTTTTTTTTTTTTTGGGACTCTGTATGCATGAAAAACATTTTATATTCATGAGAGTCATGCACTTTTTTTTTTTTTTTTTCTATATTTCTAGACATAGATATACATGTATAGATATCATGTGTCATTGGTTATGATCTCGATAACATGACACATTCATCCATTTTAGCAATTTGAAACGAAACACATGTTCCAAGTGCACCAAAAGAATTAATAAAAAACAAAAAATAATAACTTCACAAACCAATTTATAACAGAAAAAGAAAAAAATAATAAAAAATAAATATTCCATGTGTATATGCATGCGTGGCAGCGATAAATAAACGGAAATAAAATAAAAACAAATACGATATAATAAATACATAAAAATTGGTAATCTTGTTTGAATCATATTCCAAGTGCGATGCCAAAACTTTATCGAAATTCCAAAGTTTTTTCATCTATGAATCAAACAAAAATATATCATATATATACAATATTAATAAAACTTATATGTACATATATTGTGCTGTTAAAAAAGTTTTCAAATTGATATACAATAAATATATTCATACGTGTTAGTACATTGTGAATGTCGTATGAAATTTAGTTTGATGGTGGAAATAAATTATTAAAGGAGGTAAATATAATTTCCGATTGGTGAATTATTTATTCTTATTTACCGGATATTGTTGGGAGTGGTCTTCCGATAACAGTTACAACAGCTGCGGCAATACCACCGGATAATTGGGCCTGTGCTAATGCATCTCCAACTGCATGGCCTGGTTCCATTGATTTTGGAGGGCCACCCATTGTTTTAGTTGGTCCTGCGTTATTGCCAATAAAATCTTCAATATTTTATCAAGATTACATGCAATATAATTTATTATTACGTATTACTGAATCAATTTACCTTGGGTATTTATTGGCTGTCCAACTCTTCTGCGTATGCGTTTACGTGCAGTTTGGAATATCCTCCAATATAAAATCAGAATCACCAAAAAGGGAAGATAAAATGATGAAACAGTCGCGAATATCTGTAAATAATATTATACAATCTTAAATTTGTATATATATTGTTGAATTATTCAAAATAAAACGTGACTAAATTTTAATTCAATGCTAATTCCAAATGTATATATAGCTTAGTGTATATTATTTCGTATTCATTTTCATTCTTGCATTTTATTTGGCAATTAGTTTTATAAAATGCTATGAAATTGGTATAACATTTTTTTTTTTTCTTTCATTTCACGACTTGAATGTAATTATATTTGAGTATGAAAAATGTATGAAAGGAAAGTGAAGAAAAAAAATAAAGTGAGAATTACCAGATGGAAGAAAAAAAAAAAATATGAACTGTAAAAGTGTATAAATCGTGTTATTATATTAATTCTTCTGTTACATTGTCGCTGGTGTTTACGAGCCAAATTAAATCATAAGTAATACGTATACTGAAGTGTATGTATGCGCAAACAAGTGCATTTTTACATACATGCACTTTGTTTGAAATTAATATAGGTCAGATGGATCTTTTTTTTTTTTTCGTATTATTTTTTCCCACTTTAACAAGGCAAACTTAAAATTTATGGGAATGTAAAATAAAAAAGTATGCACACATCGAAATCACCACGAAGCTACATTGAACATATTTGCATATCAATCGTGTCATTTGTTTATGTGTCATCAGAATAAAATAAAAAAATCCCCCCTGATAATTTTCTATTAATTAATTCTACAGAAAATTATTTAATAATATTCTCAATAGCTTCCAATAATACAAAACTCAAAGATTAATATTAAAAATATCTTAAGATAAAAAAATAAATATTCAAAAAATATATTTACATTTATATTTGTCGATAAAATATTTTATTGAATATTGTCAAACTAATAATTCACCTGATAACCAACATCTTGACTGACAAGACATTTCTTGTCAGCGACAACTCTCTCTTGCCACTGTGGGTCCTTCCAACCACATAGGGGTGCAATGCAAACGAGAAATGCTACCATCCATACGACAGCGATCATTACTCCTATCCTCTTTGCTGTCCTGTGATGTATGTAGTCGATGTTCGTGACGGCCCAGTATCTGAAATCACGTTTGCATTCCAAGTGAGCACGAGTGAACGTTTGTAGGGCGCACAGAGGACAAGAGATAACGACAAAAGATATACATATATATTGATGAGATGCACCCAATACGAGAGTATATATACACACAGAACATTTGTCGTCGAGCAAAACCGTGATTCAGTATATACATTTACGTGCAATCCAACCCAAAACTGATTCTAAAGACGTTTCTGGAATTCAAGTTAAGATATTTCAACACCACTTGTCGTTTGTAAATTAATTTCATTCATTTGAATACCTAACGAGGAAGATTCATAGTGAGATTGAATGTAAATATATTTTCAATTGTTCGTATAGGTAATTTTAAACACAGTATCAAACTGTGAATATTTATTTAAATATATAATTTATCAACATATTTTATTTAATGAATAAATAAATATAATAAGTCATTCAATCATGATTAATTTTGATTATTGATAAATTAATTAAATATAATATCAATTTATTTTAGGGAAATAAATTAAAGAAATTTATATTATTCATTCAATATATTAAATTGATAGTTTTTTTTTTTAAAGTAATAGTAAGTGATTGATTTGGAAATTTTGTATGTCTGTATTATCGTCGATGTTTTTACGAGTCTTCTTTGTTATACATTCACATTTTTATGTAAATACATATGTGGATAGTTTTATAGATGACGCCATAGTTAATTTTATTTGAATAGTAACCTAGATTCAAATTTTAAATTTGTTTTATAAATTATCTGCATCATGTGTGTCTGTGCACCATTCTTGGATATAACATTCATTTATTTATTTATTTATTTATTTATTTTATCAAAGAACGTGCATGTTTAGATTTGTTAATAATTTTATTTTATTTTATTATATTCAAACTTATTTTGATTACATATGCACTTTCAATCTAAATCGTTTGGCTTATTGATTCACTCGGTTTAACTTTCTTCCTCTCTCTCTCCTCGCTTTGCTATTTCACTCGTTTTACTTTTGAACACTTCTGAGTATCGTCGCTAGAGACGCGAACGTCTCCCAAGCTGCAAACTTGATTTGAATACTGAATGATCCTTGCGCTTCTCTTGATGAAAGGTATCCTGCATGTATTGATGCAACGAATCGAATTTTCTTTCTATTCTTTTTTCCCCATGTTCGCAAAGAAAAGCTCTCACAGAAGAGTTAAATTATATGATTATATATATATTTTTTTTATACACAGCATGCTTCAATTTAATTTTTATTTTATATTGTATATTAAATTCTTGATCGTTCATATATATTTCAGAAATAAATTAATTTTTTTGAGCAAACATTTTTTGAAATTAATTCACAAATAAAGGTATAAATATTATCGATGGAATTTTGTTATTTCTTTTTGTTTTATCAATAATAAAAAGCCAGGAATTCATTTATATACTCATTTATATCTAGCTGGAGGATACTCGTTAATTGATCGAGATATAGAGTGCGTATATACATGCACATGTCGTCATTTATATAGATTGAGAGTAGCACGGATACACTCATTTCTATTTCCGGCGATTGACTATCTGCCAACTTTCATTTCCCCATTTCATTTCATTCTTCATCACAATATTTCCTGCCAACCCGTTAACGCATTTTCAATTCTTTAGATTAACGTCAATATGCGAAATTGTTTTTTCCCTGCTACGAAAGCATACAAATAACTTATATATATATATATATATATAATATCCGCTTGTATGTGAATCCTTTAAATCCTCAAATATTTATTTCATAATACTTACATTTCAAATTAAATATAAAAAATCTATCAAAATATATTTTGATTTTATATCTACTTAAAAATAATGAATATTAATTGAATTTTCGTAAATGAATTTAATTATATAATTATAATTAAATTTATTATATACAATATTGATATAAAATAATAAATTTTGTATATTTATTGTGAATAATAATTAAATCAAATCAAATATACAATCACATCGCTTTCCTTTCCATTAGATTACTATTATTGAATTCATCAGCAGCTCTCACTGTCCAAGTGTCCACAGACACGTGCCACAAATCATGAGACCAATTTTCAGCTGAGTTCCCATACAACAATACCCATGAACATGGTCATAACTCGTTGCTGTGAGTGGTGGAAACTTCATGCCACAATGCACGTTCAAATTCTCATCAATCAACACACCAGCACACTCATATAAATACATATATATCCACATATACTCAATCAATACAGCATTATTTACACAACATATATCAATATTACATGTGTATAAACACACACACATATAAATATAAAAAAAAAAAAAAAAAAAGAAAACAAATATCAATTTATTTAATTTAATAATATATCTCAAGTGTTGAAGAGTTAAGAATATTTAATAGAATAATTAAATTTACCAATAGTTTTATTCTATTTTATCTCCTTTAAATAATTCCATTACACTCTTTAAAGATGGTGGAAAATTAATTAATTTAAAATTTAAATTAAATTTTCAATTTATTAATCGTCTTTTATTCTCTTTCTTCATTTTCCTGTTTACGCATACGTGTTGAATTTTTAATAGTTGCGTTATTGCTTGAACCTTGTGTTCCTATACATCCTGCATCTGCTTCTCATGTATATGCAACCGATGATCAAATTATTTCTATGTATAGATAGTATAGTTGAAAGGGCCTGGGTTATAATCCTGTCGATGTTGCATTCTCTGCGTATATAGTTCTCCTATCTACCTCACTATCGGCTTTATCTGTGCAGTTTCCACTGTCTTTCGTGCGCACGAAGAGCATTAGTGAAACAGACGTTTTGCTTGTATAATGTTGGTATAGAGATATAATCTAGCAATGGATGTATATATTCACAATGCGAATGAGTTTAATACAGGATAATATTAGAGCGTATACGTAGGGCCAACAGATAATATACATCTATGTATATATGTATATATGTATGGTGAGTAGAGTGGATGAGAATATGTATTCCATGAGAATTGACACGAAGCAAATGGAATAAGTGAATAACATTGACCTAATTCTCATCGTGCGAGTATACGGATGGTAATGAACGATTTATATAGCAAGAGACATTGCCTATTCCCCTATTAATTTCCTAATTTTATCGTTTCTTCACTGTATTATACTTGCATTCATATCTATATTATATCCAGATATGAATCAATCATATTGGCATTGATAAATGAGACAATTCAATAATATAAGAAATTATATTTGGCGAGAAATTAATGGATTAAGAAGGAAAAAATAAGAAAATTTAATTTAAAAATTTATGAATCAGCACATTTTTGTATATACATATATATATATTTTTTTTTACATATATACATGTACATATGTATGTGTGAGTACTTGTTAAATAAAGGTAAAAATGTGTGCAATGAATATTTTTAGATAATCAAATTTTTCTATTTTCTAAATGTTCTATTAGAAGAGAGTTGAAGTTTAATATTTTATGGTTACTTTCGTTATGTAATTTTTACTGAAAAATTTTAGTTGGTACAAGACAGGGTATATGTACTATTTTTATATATGTATATAAATGTGTGTGTGTGTGTATGTGAGACACATGGATGTGCACGCAGTTTTGAGGAAAGATTTTATCCTCATGTAGTCTGTTGAAAACTCTTTGAGATTAATGATATGGTGAGCATTTTGGTTGTGGTGGTAGATACCTATATAATGTCATAAATTTTATTGCCGCAAAATGTTCTCGAGGTGTCGCCAAGTAAAGTGGATGAGGTGAGATATAGAGAGACCAGTTTTGTAATTTAAATTTGCCGCATTTCGCCCATGTACGACAAGATTCGTAGCAGTCTCTTTCGCGCTAAGTGTGTCCTATACACCACAGTGTGCACGACTTCCATATATAAAGTTTTCGAAATAGAGTAATGTTCTTTGCCGCGCGACTACAATGATAAATTGTCTGAAACATAGACATTCATATAAATACATATGTAGAAGTGAAAAATAAAAATAATAAAATAATATTTATCAATTTTTTTTTTCATATATTTTTCTTGAAAAATCTTCAGAGAAAAAAATTTTTATCTCATGATATTTAATTAAACAACAATTTAAAACAAGTGCTCAATAATATTTAAATAATAAATTATAATCGTTATATATTTTTTTTGTAATTATATATATTAAAGAAAATTTTCCAATTTTATTATTTAATATATTTTTGACTCTTTCTCTAAATTTATATTTTTATTATTAAATCATTTCTCTTTATTGTGACTTACTGCATATTATAACGATCACCCTGGGAGTGTCAAGTTAATTCTCTGTGGAGGGTGTGGTATAATATTCTCATGCGCAATGTAGCGGCGTATATTTCAGAATTACACGCATTAGTCGAGCTTGACATACTCTTATACAATGTACATGAATGTATTTATATGTTTATACTTGTGTACATATATATTCATGTAGGTTTGTATATGAACAAGACCAACGCCTAGGTTGTCTAGAGCTAGAAGTAAATCTACATATAGTCTAGGAATTACAAAGGGGAATTACAGGCATCTCGTAAATATTCGTAGGTTGTTAAACAAGTCCAACCCGACATGCATGCAACTGTATACATTCATTATACTTTGATACATTTCTAGGAACTGAATCACAACTTTAATTTGAATCAATGAATAGATAAAGCTCAAATAGTATTTGATTGAATAGAGATGTTCATGTGGATATTATTAAGTGAAATTAACGATCAATTGACTGTGTTCAAATACGTTACAATCATACAAATAAAAAATATGCCTCGACATTGATTGAATTTAAATAAAGAAAAAAAAAAAATATAAAAAAAATAATGAATTATTCATATAAAATATTTCAGATGATATATTAAAATACAATATGTTTAATGATATTTATTTATATGAAAATAAAAATTATTTTCGATTGAATTAAATTAATTTATTCAGAATATATTTATTTATTCAGAAAATAAATTCATTAAACAATTACTAATTGAACAAATGTCACGTTCAGAGTTTCATTTAGTGGATAATAGATGCAATTCACTAAACAATTTACTAAACTTTATAATTTCTCTATTTGTTTAACGTTTATCTGTTTTACTTTTTTTTTTTTTTTCTTCCTATATATTTCTCTTCTCTTCATTTGTTCATCATGCACAAATTCATTGAACCACTCCACACATAAACTGCCATTTAAATAATAATAAAAAAGAAAATTAGCAAACAAAAGAGAAAAATGAATAAATAATTGAAAATAAAAAAAAACAAAAAATTAAAAGCATTGTAAATTTATCTACGTATTGTGAGTTTGGGACAAGTTAATTGATGTAAATTATTCCACCGGGACATAATTATTCTTTCACCACGGCAATTCAAACGAACCACCCTTCATTTTCACCACGATATCTGTACAACCACACCTATATATACATATACTTGGGTAGTATATACATATATATATATACGCGTGTGCTCGACACGCGATATTTGTGGGCGGTGTGAAAATTTTAGGGTGTCGTAAAAGCAAGAGTGAGATACGAGCAACAATCTCGGCCACTTCTGACTTTATCTATCTATCCTCCATTTTCACCTACACTTTTGCCACATACACTTATCGCCCTCTTTCTGTTTATTCCATCCAGTTTATAAATATATATATATATATATATATATACATCCCCACTCTATCTATTTCGAGATATATCTAATTGTTGAGCGAGTAATGCGATGCTTTCACTCCACGAAGTGTAGAAATTGTCAGTTGATTAATGTAGTCACTATAAATAATAATATATGGATATACATATAAATATATGTATATATATATATATATATATATATATATTTATGTGTAATATGTAATGAAACATTCGTGCACATGGGTGAAATATAGTCGGATTAACTTCCGGTATATACAAACATTGATGTCTCATTTATTATACATTTACACGTGAAATGTATATTGTATACATATATGAAAATGTCATGGTATCGGCGTTTACATCATTCTTCCTATCCTTCTCTTGCTTTCACTGTCTATCTATCTATCTGTCTATCTATCTATCTATCTCGAATTAATGTAAAGTCTATATACATGTATGCCCGATTATTTTCGTAAAGTGCCTTAATGATCATTTGCTATTATGGTTAATGCTTTAGGTCGCAATTAAATGGCAATGCGATGCATCTACTAAATTACCGACAACTGTTTCTGTATGATTATATTCATGATTTTAATTGTCATCATGAAAATTTAACGATGACATTGTATATAAGTGTTATTAATTTAGTAATTTTTTTATTTATTCAATTTTTTTCATTGGAATTTTATTTTATTTTATTTTTTGTTTCTATTAAGAGTTTTGAGAAGCTTTTGTGGCATTTTGCTTGTCGGCACGTTCAAGCAATATGTATGCATATTGATCAGCTTATCAAGTAGAAAAAATAGGCGAAGAGAAGAAAAATGTTTGTTATTGATTATCTATTTTTTTTTTTTATTTTTATTTTGGTGCTTCAATTGAAAGAGCAAACTGATATTTAGTGGAATTAATTTAATTTAACGATCAATTGAATTGTGAATGAGTTTAAATAAATTCTATGTTACGTAGGGAAATTACAAATGTATTCAAATGTATGCTTATGTTAATTTAAACTCTCACCTGTCTAATGCTATGGCAACGAGATGAAGAATTGATGCAGTGCAACATAACACGTCTGTGCTTGTCCACATGTCACATAATTCTGGCCCGAGTGTCCATTTGTGGGACACTTCGTACACGGCTCCTGTCAACAATGAAACACTAAAAAATTTGAAGTGTTGTAATACTGTTAGTGAAGAGATAAAATAATATTAAATATAAAAATAATAATTGATTGAATAAAAAATAAAATTTAAATTAAATCTGATCAATAATTGTGACGCTCGAATTTCTCTCATTTCATGCGAGTTTTATTTTATAAAATATTTCATATTCAAATGATATTCCATAGTCGTGGCTGGATATGAACTTTAAAGTAGATCTGAAAGTTAGTCAATCATAAATTGATATGTACGACCTGTGAAATTGGCAATCAACTTCTTTTGAAAATAAAATATGATAAAGAAGCGAAGAAGCGAAAAAAAAAAAACAAATAAAATTCGTGTATATTTTTATTTTCATCGAGAAAATTTTTCTATTCCAATTTATACATCAGAGGGATATAATGTATAGTATGTATGTCTGTGTGTTTATGTGTGAGTGTTTTTATGTATTGAAAGAGAAGTGTTTGTCAAGGGATAAAATGATTTTTTTCTTGTCTTGTTTTATTATTTTTTTGGGAAGAAATATACTTACCCAGAGGCATGACGAGGAGAGCTACTAGGAGATCAGCAACCGCCAAGGATAAAATCAGATAGTTGGCAACACTCTGAAGATTTCGTTCTAATAAAATTGCCGCAATCACAAATAGGTTACCTGAGAAAAAAAAAAAAAATACAAAACGTTATAACAATGATGAAAAAAAAAATGATTTTGTTCATTTTAGTATATAAAATTTCAAATGCCTTTGGCAGGTTTTACATAATCTTTGTTCAGGTATACGTACATGAAAAACGTGACTTAACCAGAGTTGAAGACGATAGGTATTGAATTAATAATGTTATCATAGAGAGAAATAATAAAAAAAAAAATTTATAAACGTAGAGAATAAATGTATAAATGTAAGATGAGATAGGTTATATAAAATTCCATATGTAGCATGGGGTTTGGATTATTTTTCGTATGTTCCCCATTCTATGTATAAACAACACAACATTTTATATATATATAAATACAACATTCTATGTATAAACATATATTTTGAAGATATAGAGACGAGAATGAAAGTCATTTATATTCATTCAGCAATCTATGTCCTAATAGTCAATGGAAAATCACCAACGCCTGGTATCTTTCGGCATTTTTCTTATACACACAAACATATTCATGTCCATGAATCGAATACGAAATGAGAAATGATGGTGTTGCGATATGTTATGTAGACGGAAATGGCCTCTGACGTCTTTTTATTTCTTATTGATGGTGATTTATTGGATGAAACTTGAGAATAAGTGAGACAAAGGAACAGAACATGATTTTTGAATATTTACATATATATCTATATGAATTATCTATATATATACATATATATTAAAAACATTGTGTTATATATATTTTTATATAGTTTTACTATATAACTCTTCATACAAGTGGAGTTTATTTTTTTATTTTAAATATTTTAGAGCAACTGCATTGGATTTTGTTCGTGTTGTAAACTTGAAGAAATTATTTTATTATATATGTGTATTTTGTTCATGAATCTCCGATACGGAGATTTATAAATCTGTGTGAAAGAGATTTGACACAATTCTATGATACTATTTCATACTGTTGTCTATTGTTTAGATTTATTTCATTTTCAATGTGAGTAAATGTACGAGGCCGACCCAAATCGAAAGATGAACGGATTTAAACTTTTTATATGTGCACTTTATTCGCGCGAATTTGAATAAAAAAAATATCCACAAAATTTCATTTGCGTGCATTTATATAGTATGAATGTAGTTATTTTCAAATGCAGTGAATGTAAAAACGAATTATTATTTATAAATGTTTATGAATATTGAGAAAAAAAATTTTTTGCAATTTTTTTTTTTTTTCTTTTTTTATATAATAACGGAGTGCAAAAGACAGGAAATATGGATGGGGAAGATGGAGAGTTTGGAAAATTACAGCAAAGAGAGTAGAGAAGAAAATAAACGAGTGAAAAAAAAGAGGATATAAGATAAAGTAAATTTTAGAGACAAGAAAATGTTTTTTTTTTTTCCTTTGGCCTTTCTCGATTACACGCTTTATATTTATTAAAAAAAATAAATAAACTTCTTCCGGAACTATGCAAAATAAAAAGGGGCATTTTGCAAATATCATGCATTTGACAAGAGTGTTGCAAGTAACTTTCAGGTCACAACACAAAAGAGAATTTAATACAACGGAAACAAATATAAAAATACTCTAGAGGAATAAGTTGAAAAAAAAAAAAAAAGAAATTGAACACAATGAAATGCCAGAGTGACATCATTTTCTTGAGGATAATCGAGGAATGTATTTTTTACAGTCTTGCATTTTTCTTCAACGGAAATGAAACATGTCGTGTTGTAATATTTTTTTTTTTTAGCATAAAACTTCCTGCGTATATGTATACAAATTGAAGAATATAAAAAAAAAAAAAATACAAATAATGTGAAAAATAATAATAAAGAGTCGAGCTTGGGAAAATTGTCCTCGAGGGCTTTTATTTTCGTTTATATTTCACTCTTTCTTTCATTTTTAGTTGCTCATTTTCATTTATATATCCTCCTTGCTTGTATTTGTTTATCGCGAATAATTTATATAGCCCAAAGAAATGATAGTAATACAATTTTTCATGCGAGATAATTAAGTTTTGAGCAAAGATTAAAATTATAATAATATCATATGCAATATTTAGATCCTGAATCGTTGAAAAAATTAATGGCATTTCCTTTTCACTAAAAAATGAATAATTAATTAATATAAAAAATGATAGATTGCATGAATATAAATGTGAAATGAAACATTATTATATTGTCAAGGGATACAACCTTATGAGTAGTCAGCCAAGTAAGAAATTTTTTTTGTAATAGTTAAAATTTCAGGACAAACATCAATTTTTTTTTTTTTTTTTTGGAATGTATAACAGCTGCACACAGCTGCCAACATAAACTTTTATAAACGATGGTCGAAAAAAAAAAAAAAAAAAAATGAAGAACAAAAAAATCGCCCGAATCCTCTTCATATTTTTTCCCCCCGTCTTCTTAATAAGATTGGAAACTTTTTGCAAAGCTTCCGGAGACATTCAACAGCCCTCAACCTTTATATTATATTATAACAAGTTTCGTTCATTTTAATGCTCAACAGGATTCATCAATTTATATATAATATACTTTCTTACTTTTTTTTTTTGTTTCATATCTTTAAAAGTACTTTTAATAGTAAGAAAATAAAAACTCTAATATTTCATTCCGTATTTTTATTTTATTTAGTTTGTTGTGAAACATTAAATTTTCAACTTTTATATAATATAATATTAGATGATTTTTTTAAAATATAAAAATTTCTAAAAAAAAATATATAAAATAATTATAAACATTCAATACTACATATATATCAAAGTGTGGTAATATTTTGTATATTTTATAAAATCTGACAGACACAGGATTGTCACCTGGACAATGAAAAAAAATAAAAAAAAATAAAATACGATGATATAAAACTCCACAATGTTTTACTACATTTTTTCCTGTAATTTGGAATTGGGTTTATATACACACTCGTACATCATCATTGTTTTTACGTATCCTTCCCTAATATGTTTTATTTTTTATACTTATCCACATACACACATATATGTATGTAGGTATATATGCGCGTTTCTTTCGCATTTACTCTTTTATTTCATATATAAAACGCGTCGTGTACAGTTGAATGTCCGGTATTTTTTCGTCTCGTAATCCTTCGTTGATACTCTTCTTCCTCTTTGTGTTTCCGTAATACCACCATATTTTTCTTCAATTTCTTCTCTCCTTCATTTTTTTTTTTTTTTCCCTCGCGGTTAAATTTTTTCTACCTCATTTTCTCCTTTGTCTCGTGTGTAATATCTGAAGATACGGAAATGGATCTCAGTTGACCCACTATCACTACGGATTATATATCTAACAGAAAAGACACACGCGTAACATTAAATAGTGACAGAGCAAATGTATATACGTTATTCGATTTCGTGCGAATGATGTTATAGGGAGAAGACGAAAGATAAAAGAAAAAAAAAAAAGAAAAAAGATAATGCTTGTAGTATAGAATCAAGGGAACAGAATAAATAGAATGAGTGAGGTAGTAATGCCATCAAGATAGTATGTGGAACTTCAGTCCTCTTTGATACGAGTATTGGAAAAGTTATTACGAAAAATGTGATTCGGAGTCGTTTGAGAAAAAAAAAAATAAAAAGAAAGCAGGATAAATAGTTTAATATTTTTATAGAAGTTTTATAGACATGGGAAATTGTTAATTATCAATTATAGAATCATTTATTTTATTTCCTTCTTGATGCTTCTTCAAGTTTTTTTTTTTTCTTTTAAAATTAAATCATTTTCAATAGAATAAATAAAATATATTCAATGTTTGATAAGAATTTTTTTTTTTCTCATACTCGTCTTTATTGCTCCTTTTGTTGATTCCACTGTGAATTTTATTGATAATCAAGATTCACATAGTCCTTTTCATGGTAGTGTGTGTCGTTTTAAATTTTGTTATTTTCTTTTTTCATTATTGAACGTATTGCGTGGGCCACAAACGAAAATGTATTGACAGAAGATATCGAATGTGTGTAGAGGCTATTGCTACTGCTGCGTGATTCGATTACGCGTCTCTGCATTATTCGCTTCATTGCGTTTTCTTTACGTTATACAGTTATACGTGTAGTAGCCTGTGTGTATTATCGATACAACACTGCGAGAATTGGCTTTTCAATGGTAGATATTACATACATTCCACATTTTATGTGCGTCATCGACCTTCAATTTCTCCCTATATTTTTTTTTTTTGCCCCTTCTATTAAAGTGTACGTGGAATTTTTTTTTTCCTGAGCTTTTTCTTCTTTTTCTACCTCAATACCGCATTGTTTATGTTGTCTGAGTTGTTGTAGCCTTGATACTCAATTCCTCGAGGGCTTTTCTTTTACTTTTGGTGAGAAATAAGATACAAGAAAAAAAAAAAAGTTTTTGATAGAGATGAAAAATATTTTCGCCATTGGTTGTCATTGATATTTTGCATTGGAAAATGTGATCCATGAAAATCACTTGGTGCTTTTCTATAATAATGTGAATATTCCAGTTCGATAGAATATTTTAAAAAATTCGTATCTCTTCCGTTGATATTTTTTTTCTCATCTTTTATCAATCTTGACTTTGATACACACAAAAACACACAAACATACACACAGCCTTTCGATGTGAATTCAAGTATTGTATATATTCGTATTCATAATCTTTCTACTGACAGAGTTATTCGTTTTTGCTGTTGAAGGGATTTGGGATTCTTCTCGTGAAAGGTTTCCCGGAGTAGCTTCTTTCAAACATCTTATTTCAATTTTTTTTTTTTTAGCTATATAATCTGACTTCATTCAACTACCTCTCGTTGTATCTTCAACTTTCGTCTATTGTCACTTCACTTTATTCACCTGAGTGATTATTAGAATGAGAATAAATAAATAATATATAACAAATCCTATTTTTCTTTTTATATTAAAATAAAATATAGAAAGTCGCAACGTTGAATTTTGTAATCTTTGAATGAGTTATTACATGTGAAATAATTTTTTTTCTTATTTTGCCGAGTCCCTCTCTGAGTAGTAACAAATAAAAATGATGTGTGTAGAGGGATGAAATGTTGAGTGGTAAGCACATACATATAACCCCACATAACCTTTGACAATGGAAATGAGTGGGTTGTGGAAGGATTGTCTCTATCTCTGGCTTAGTTGCGCTTATTTTAGGTTCCAGTATACATATGTATTCATTGTTTATTCCTGAGGACAGATGAGTTTTATAGGGGTATAAAGGCAGTATTTTTGAGAATTCAGTAATGACGGTATATTGTGAACGGTGAATTTCCAAATCCTCAATAACGATACATATAAAAAAAAAAAAAAGAAAAAAAATAAGGAAAAAAAAAAGGTGACAAGATTTGATCGTTCCCAGCTGTGTCGTATCGAAAAGGGAGATATACATTTACATATTTTTTTATTTAGAATTTTTTTAACCGAACAAAACATTAAAAAAAAAAAATGAAAATTTATTTGGGGTAAAAAAAAATATTTTTACAACTTCATTTTGTGTTAACATTGAACACATTTGCAATGAAGAGAGATGTTGTGTTATATTTGGTAACATCACAAAGTCATCTCTAAACTTCACTCCAGTGAATTTACTACGAGGGCTTTACATCCAACTGCTATGGACTTTGAATGATGTCTTGAAACTTCGCAGTGGAAGTTGGAGTCTCATATTTTGTTTAACTATACATGTATAACTTACAGAGATTTCTCACTTCACCTTTGGTATGGTAATTCATTTTAAATTCTATTTCACTTGAATATGGCTGAGCATGATTGCTATCTCAGTTTTAATGGCATATCTTCGATCACATATTTAAGCTGACAGAAAATGTTCCTTTATACATTTTTTTTGCTCTATAATGCAAGTCAAGTGAAGATATAAAACGGTATGAATAAAATACACACCAATGGGTTTAGAATGATTGATGATGCATATAACCATCGCGAAAGTGTCGGGGCGTACGATTTTATAGTGCAGCTTTGTGTACATGTTCATTTTATGTATAATCTATATCACTATGAACGTAAAAATGTTGAGTTTGCAAATGGCAAATTGAAGTTTTTATGAAATAAGATTGAAATAAATATATTAATTAATTTCATCAATATCAAATTTTCATTGATGTAAAATTTGTTGAGAATATTTATTTTTATGTTTGATAATTCAGTATTTTAAATTATTATCAATTTGTTGGTGGTATCATCCTCTGTTGGATAGGATTAAAATAGATAAATTGAATTCGATGAAATCGTTTTGGTCTGCAGATATTCATGGTAGAAAAGTAGAAAATAAGTATTAAGGGGAGATTGAAGTCTGAAAAATTTTAAATCTATATCGATCTTTAATCCGTTTTCATTACTTATTTAATACAGAATTGATTATATTGGCTTGGATATGATGGAATAAAATTTGATTTATTTGAATTAATAATAGTGGCAGAAATGGACATTTATTTAAGATAGTGAAAAAAAATTATTATACTCATTTATATGAATTTCTTCAAATTATATTTACTATTATATTCATTCAGGCAATTTCACAAAATTACGTAGTTTACACATTCCATGATTTTAGAACTAATTTTAGATTTATAATCATGGCTTCCAGAATTATTGCTGTGATAATTTTTAATGAGTCTATTATTGTGTAGACGTCTCTAGTTTTTCCTTTTCAATTATAATTCAGAAGTAGATGTAGTGAATTCCGATCTATCATTGAAGTTTAATTTCACGTTGACATTGACAAATCTCTTTTTCAATTTTGCTGATGTTGGTAAATATTCGAATAGTTTTCTCGTTTTAGTTAGACTCATGGCAGGTGGAGAAGTAACTCGAGTTGTTGATAGATTTGCTAGTATTACTGTGGCAATTATCGTGATAACCTTATTAACGTAAAATTTCATGATTTCGCAGTGAAATTATTATTTTTTTTTGTTTTGAAAGAGCAAGCTCCTATCACACATTCTCAATTGCTCCTGCTTGGCCTATTGAACCACTAGTAGTTTATGCTAAAGTGCCTCCAATGTTACTATCAGTGCCCAATAAATTAATTCCGAAATTTGTGGCACTATCTAAAATGTCTGATATTAAGTTTCGTCCAACATTTAAAACTTGATGTGTAATATTTCCTACGGCGTTACTTGATGTCTTTAATACTCCTTTTCCCGTATCGACTACATTGCTGCCAAGATTTAAAGTAGTTTTTCCAATGTTTCCAATTATGTTAGCACCAACGTCTAATGCGACGCTTCCAACATTCTGTATAAGATCTTTGCTAACGTTTAGAACTGTGCGTTCAATATCAATTACCTCACTTTGTATATTGAGCACAGTGTGTCCAATACCTGATCCGATGTTACTAGTTGTATTTATTATTTTCTTACCGAAATTTCCAATATTCTTCGTGAATTCTATTGCATTTTCTCCAGCAGACTTTTCTCCTTCGGTGGTCAGATTGTTTTGTGTTATTGTAGTAGTTGCACGGATTTGTTCATCTCCTGCAGGAGACATCAAAGGTTCTTGTTCATTTCTTTTCAAGCGTTTCAAGTTATTTCGTCTAATCGTCGGGAATTCACTTTTTAAATTGGACGATAACATTTTTCTGAGTCCAAATGAAGTTGTTTGTCTACGTTTTTTTATCCTTTTGAACTCATCGGATGACTCGAATTTTTTACCAAATTCATTTTGTAAAGTATTAAGTGTATTACGGAGATCGCTTTGATGCAATTCGACGTTTTTGGATTTTACTGACAGGATTTTACGAAGTTCTGACGATGCACTTCGAAGTTTTACTCCATAGCGATTATGGACAGTATTATCTTTATAAATTATTGCCACAGCATTTATATGTATGGTCCATGACAAAATATATATTGCCAGTAGAAAGGCAGACTTTGTAAAATGGATCTGCATTCTCTAAAATATATTACCACTTTTCTTCAAGCACTTTACTAGAGTGATACTATTTGCTTTTGTTTACGGATATTTTATAGTTTAAGTTGACTTCGTTTTTTTTTTTTTATCACGACGTTATTGATTATTCAGAAGTGGATATTATTTCATAAATATATTCCGCTACAGTAGTTGTAGTTATTTGCTGCACAATAATTTTACTAGACCCACAGTTTCCATTCTGGAAGATCCTTCAAGACCGAATCCATTAGTCCTGCTATTTCCGAAATTTCTCATAATTATCGGTGCTGAATTCGACTTGTGTATTTCTTTTTAAGTACTTTCTAAATTGGTCTTGCTCATTATTTCTGGTTTGGGATCAAGTGACAGAATAACCTCAAAGAGATCAAATATTCTAAATTTATTATTAACGATAATTTATAGAAAAACCTAATATGGTAACTATATTTTCTAAATTAAAAATATTCACCTTGAGGAAGAATTGATAAAGTTAAATTTTATATTTTTTTAATCTTATCATATTTTATTTTCATATTTTTCCACCAGTCTTTTGTTTGTCAGTAATATAGATTATGAACCTGTTAAATTCAGACTGTGCTATATAAATGTTTCCACACGTCTCCTTGAACAAAATGTCAATGCTAAAAATAATTTGTAAATAAGCGGACTTGGATATAATCATTTTACGAATTCAGATGATATTTAATATTATTTATTTGAATTATTTTAATCTATTTCATATTTTTAATTAAGAGCCAAATAAATTGATTAACCGTTGAAATTGACAATTCGAAAAATGTTGTCGTAACTCCTGCTAGACTGGACAATCAATTATGATCTAATCCTTGTCTATCCCTTTATCAATCGCTGCTCTTCACTGCACTATTTTTCTCGATTAAAACCTTTGTCGTAATGTGCTCGAGATTGAAGTAAAAATAATACTTTAAAATACGGCTGAAGCTGCTATTAAAAACTTTTTAAATTTCGTTGAAATGATACGCGCAGTAATGGATAAATGAAAAAGTTGGAAAAAGAAAACGTAAAATGGACGCGGATTTCTTGGCACAGCGAAACACTCTTTAATGCTGCATCGTTCCCAGAATATGTTTCCATGTGTTTTTGTCACTTGAATTCTGTGCAAAGTATTACAGCATATGATCCTAAATGAAAGAATTTTTCCGATGAGCACATGTGTGACAATTTTCTGTTTTATATTTCTTTCCTATAAAATTATATAATCAAACGGTATGGCAAAAATTAATTCAGTTTTCTTCAAATATCAGTCAAACATTGAAATTCAATATTGAATTTTTTATTCTCTGTATAGTATTCAGCTTTATATCATATTTGAGCCTGAAATTATTTGATGTGGGGGAAGGAGAAAAAAAAAAAACGAGATGACAGAGGAAAGCAATAAAAGTGGCCGCGAGCAGCTGTGGTTACTTCTGACCAATAAAAATGCCAAGAATACTGTCCTCATCGTCTACGTTACTACCACAGTTTTTTTTCTTCTGTTTTTATCTTTTTTTTTTTATCTTAACATGGGTCTCAACTGTCTGAAAAAGGATATACTTTATACCTTCAGGGACAATGACTGAATTCAAGACAAGGTTCTTTTGCTTAAAATCCAATTTATGTTGTCTCTGAAAAATAGCCATTTTGGTGATGAAAAAGAAAAATTTCTAACCATGTATTTCACATCTTTATAAACTCTTTAAGTTCATTAATCATGAAAATACGAATTTGCCAATCACCTATTTGATTTCATCTCATAGATAATGAAACAATTCATCCATGGATGAATTTATTGTAATTAATGATCCTAAATATTTGATATAGGTCATGGTTCATTTTCTCGCTACAATATGATTGTCATTATCACTGAATTATTTTCTGAATCATCAACCTTTGGAAACAGTTGAAGCAATTATTTAGCAAAGAGACGAGAGATAAATTGGAGGAATAAATGCGAAGATAACAGGTGTCTATAGTCAGACTTTTTCAATCTACCTCCATTTGATTTTTCTTTCAATTTTATTTTATGTCTTACTGAAATCGATAAGTTTTCGATTTTATTCTCATCAATGAGAAACCAGAGATTGATTATTTTCTGCATATAATTTCAACGCTTCATTGGTAAAATTATTCTTTTGATAATGATGCAGTCCTTATTTTCAGAGCACTTGAATTCGATATCTTTGATGATAAAGAAAAAAATATATTATGATTATAGAAAATATCTCACAGATAAAATCAAAGTAGACAGTATCGTTCAATGCGTAGAAATAAAAACGTAGCACCGGTTGTTTTTGATGACACTGCGAACGATTTTCTGAAAACGATTGCGGCTGAAGTAAGATCGAGGGTCAACAATTGTGACAAAGGAAAAGTGGTCATATCAGGTCGTAAAACGTAACTGTTATTGTCAAGAGCTTCTCTATTGCTATATAAAACCTTTTTTTTTTTTTTCTTTTTCATATATCGATTCATTTGAGAATGTCTCAAGGCTTCATTGTTGATAAATACAATTGTGAGCAATGGATAAAAATATATATCTCCATCGGAATATACATACAACTGAGTTAATTGTAAATTCTCTGTTACATTCGCCAATGTCGAACCCAGTTTTGGTATTTTTCAATTTTTTTTTTTGTATAATTTCACTATGACATTTACATACTAATGGGAAATGTTTCTCGTCTTTGTGCCCTTGTTCGCGCAGCTGGTGTACTATGTGACGTATAATATTGCATCAACGATGGGTTTGTTAGTTTGAGCGAGTAAAACTTACAAGTTTAACTGTAATAAATGTCAACTGTTATAGTTTTTTGTGTTCTTTAGTTCTGAATATAACTTGTGTGGAATAAAATACGATAAAATTTGATGAATATTCGAATAAACTATCCTTAAGCTTTTAATATTCTTGATTTGATTATATATACGAATGCAAGCACAGTGTCAGCCCAAACTTTGTATGAGTTTATTGCATAATAATATATAATTGTGGTTAAAATATGCATATATTCAAGCGTTCATAAATTGAATTAGCGTTTTATGAATTCTTCATGTGTATGAAGACGTATTAAATATAGGAAATTAGGAGCTTTTCCACTTATATAAACATAAGCACAGTATAGTTGGTAAATAATTTGAACGATAATAAACCATCTAATAATTACGCATCTTATATAATATATTGAATGAAATTCAGTTATAGGTTAATATCGTATTCAGATGATAACATCAGAAATATTTATGTGGTGTGGTGAATCAATAAATGTTTATGGTTACGATATAAAATATAAATTTCACGACGTGCTTTCGATAGTTTAAAGTAGCGATTAAAGTATCGAAAAATTCTTCAGTGTTGTAAATAATTTTCTTTCTTTTTTCCATCATGGTTCTTGTAATATTGATGATATAAAAAATTCAATTCAATAAATAGAGCAATTGAAACAAGCATTTTTGTAAAAATCTGTTTATAACTTGTTTTTCAAGTATCAACATTAAATTTGTAATTTTATTATTTTTTACCCAGAATTTTATAGAAAGTATATTACTACTCAAAAATTCAATTCATCCAGCGATTGTATAGTTGAGTAAAGCAGATTGAAAATTTAAACAAGGAATAGCTTTAGCTGAATTTTAAAAACGTGGTAGAAATGCTGAAATTGTTAAAGCTTCGGGAATTCGACTCAAGTCTATACAACTAGTAATTTGACAATTACACGTTTGTATACGGCTTTAATTTTTAAATAGATGAACTTTGAGATAGAAATAGCTGACCCTGTAAATTTAGAAACCATTATACTTAATTTTTTATTGATTACATCAAACATTTTCGTCAATCAATACAGTATTTAGTGAATGAAGAATGGAATGAAAATGTTGATTAAATTTACGTAAAGAATTCATAGAAAAAATATTCTTTCATAAATTTATTATATAATTATAAGATGAAAATTGCAATGCACATCATGTATAAGGCTTGTAGAATTTTAATTAGTTCATGAATGAGATTAAACTAAGAAATAATTTGAATGCGAAAAAAAATAATGAAAAATTTTAAATAATTATCTATACAAAAAATTTTTTTTAATATAATACACAATATTCTGATATTGTTTTTTAGTAAATTATTTTAGCAATTGGATATTCGTGTGTTTAAATGAATGAATTATTATTGACACAAATCATTTTTATTTTAAGTCATGAGTTTTATTTTATTATCATGATTGTAATTGTGCGAAACTTTTCATAAGTTCAACTACTTTTGCTTACTCATCGGCACATTATTCATTCTAACTTACTCTTCGTGTTTCACTGGAAAACTCTTCTTCATGACGAGATATATGAACCATAAAGTGAAAGCAACAGGAGTCAAGAGTATTTCTTGAAAACTTGTTAGAAACATTTGTGTGTATGTACGTGTTTTTGGGATAAGGAGGATGGAGGTATTTCGTCGTTTCAATCAGACATTTTGTTGGTTGCTTTTAAAGTCTGAATCGCTATCGCTTGATCAGAAATGACATGGTAAATCTACAGACGCAAAGTGTCTGCAAATATCTTCTAAATATTTTTTTTTTTTCTGAATAATTGATAACACAGTTCGTTATATATGAAGTAAATACGTCAAACTTTTCTAGAAATGTTTTTTTATGATAAAAAAAAAAGTTATCATATGAGTTTTTGTCGTTGAAACTTTGTAGAATTAACTTTGAAACTTCAAAATGACCTCAAAAATCATCGGGCAATTTTCTTCAATTGAAATGGCCGGGGAATAAAATAACGAAAAAAAAAAAAAAAAGATTAGTAATGAAGAATTGGAAAAAGATGATTGTTCATAGTGTTGTAAAACTCTTTCTAAGTGAAAATTAAATTTTCTTGGTAATTTCATCCAATTTGTAGAACGTGCAAGGAAAAGAGTTTCACATTGTCAGTTTTTTCTTCGAAGAATAGTGCTTTGTTAAAATACTTTTCGTATGCCTCTATTTTTTTTTTTTGGTCTTCTCAATTTGTTTTTGGTTTTTTTCCCTTCACTTTATCTTCTTAGTTATATAAACCGCTTGGTCTGCATCTCGGTAATTTCATTGGCAGAAAAATAAATTATATATATATATAAAAAAAAAAAACAACAGTGAAAAGCGGTGCGAAAGAAAAAGTGATAAGCAATTCACTCTCATTTGCCTGTGAATTTCCGTCAAGGCGCTCTTTTATGCTTTTCATTCATCCTATTTCCGTGGCGTGAAATTAGTTGGCAGTGTCAGTGTTAAAATGAAGGGGAATTGGTGAGTGTCTGTTGGCGTTAAGAGGGTCTAAAGTATAGAAAGAGAAACAAAGATGACTGAGGGAGAAGCGAATGGTAAAAGAGGGATAGAAAGAAAGAGACACGCGGATTCGTTGTCACTCGCAGACAGTGGTTGAATATGTCATTAAAACTTACGCGCTGTCCGCTACTTTTGACGTTTAACACACTAAATCTTCTATTGTGTATCCTCTAAATATTTTTATATACATATTTTGTTTATTACAAAGTTATTTCATTCAAATATTTCATTTAGATTTAATGAAAAATTCAAATAAAAAAATTTTTCACAGTCACTTTAATATCATGTCACTTAAACAACAAATATATTTATGTTTTATTTTCTTCTAACGTTTCTATTGCATCCTCTATTAATTTTACAATGATATTATTCAAAGGAAAAAAAATATATAAAGTACACGTAAAAAAATCTAACGAATAAAATTAGTTACAATGAACTTGAAAGGATCTATGATAATTGTGTTGATTATATATTTACTATTTGCTGCAATTAAGGATACTTTATCGATAAATATTCTATCCCTTTTTTTGAACGCTTAGTAGATACATATATAATATATATATATATATATATGTAGGAGTCTATAGGCAGTGCTGAGTGGAAAACAAATTGGAGCGAAATAGCGGTATCGAAAGAAATCCTTTATCTAAAACCGATAGCATTTATCGCTTTTCATCTTGGCCAGCTCGTTCACAATTTACCATGGATGGGAGGATGTAAAGAGGCAATGGCTGAAAGAGAGGGAGAGGAATCGATGGATTAGACTTAATACATGGATTAAGTTCATATACAGAGTGAGGACGGGGTGATGTGGTAAAATAGACGAAAAAAAAAAAGGACAAAAAATTACCTGAACCAATTCCATTTTTATGTATTTAGTTTTTCGTTTTCTTTTTTTTTTTGGTTATTTTCCAATATTCACCCGATAAATTTGTTTTTTTTTTCTTCTTCATGGATTAGTATTGGTGATCTGTTTAGTTTCCATAATATTTTCATCAGTTCAATTGTCGAGATTATTCTGTATTCATATTACAATAAGAAAATTAAAATAAAAAAATATTAACAAAAAATTGAGAATTGATCATGAAGTAACATTTGAATAAATTCAAATTCTGAAAATTATCATATAATTATTAACTCCCTCACTCAATGTAAATCATATTTATATATGTACATTAAATAATAGACTCTGATTTGACTTGTAACTTGATTATCAGCATCGGAAATACAACAAATTATGTAATATTTCCGAGGAATTCTCTGTTATATTCTGCTAACGATTAATGCATGTGCTTGGCTGGCAACGAGCGTGTGATACAGACAGATTAATCTGCATAATTGGTATTCCACAGTGTCGTCAGTGGAGTTAAACTAGGAATGCTGACCAGCAGCTGATGTTCAAATTCTACAATGGATCTCACAAATGCTTTATACTTTAGCACACGTGTAGTAGATAGTAGAAAGTGGTGACAGTCGAGACGACATGGTGGTTTGGTGAGTCAAATATATACATACATTTTGGCATATAAAATATTTATTCATTCACATATGCATACATCTAAACTGTACCATATGGTTGCTAAATATTGTAAAGGTATAAGATAATTTATATAATGTTATATTCATTATTAATGTGAAAACTATTTAAATATATTTATTGTATTTTTATAAGTATTTCAAAGTTAATTATTAATATTATAAGTTATTGTTGTTTGTGGTAGCAGGTGTGGATTAATTTATTTGTATATTTACGCAATGAAATATCTAATGTCAAAGTGTACTTCAGCTATGTTCATTTGTCACGGTTTATATAGTTAGTTTTCAAGGGAAAATATTTCAGTTTGAAGTATTTAACTGTTGTCAAGGTAATTATTTCTCTATAACTTTGGCTACTTGTTTTGTAATTTTGCGCAGTCACAGGATGTAAATGTCAAAGGATATTGAGAAGGGAAAAAGGGTGATAGTTAATTGCATATTGTTACATATATATATATATATGAGAGCGTGAATAGTCACAAAATACCAAAATAATGTTTATGTTTTATTTGAATTATAGTACTTTAATGATGCAGTGCTATGTATACTGGAATGTGTTTATTTTCGAAAGGGTTTTGTTTGTAATTATGGCAAAAGTAAGACAAATTGTATAATGGAAAAATTGTAATTCTTTTTTTTTTTTTATTTGAACTAATGGATTAAAAAAATGTGAATCGTTAAAAATTTTATTATTTTGTTTTTTTTTTGTTTTTTGGTTCAATATGATGGGTAAAAAATTATAATTACTTTTTTTTATAATACGAAAAAAGTGAGATCATTTTTATGATATCAATTTAATGTGCAAAAATATTTTCTCTTGGTTTATGTTTTAATCAGACGTTCGTTAAATAAAAATTTGTGAGTCGTGAAAAGTGAGAGAGAATTACACTCTATACTCGTGGCTATAAACTCGTTTACTATAATTCAAATAGCATACCTCTATAATAATATAAGTATATCAATTATGTATAGAGTAAAAAAAAATATATATTTATTTAGTTTCGTCATTTATTTTGATATTGACTATTATTCCCAGTTGACTTTTTTTTTTCCATTTTCCTTTTCTCGATTTAATCAATTTGTCTTTTCTACCTATTGAGTTGTAAAAAAATCTTTTTAAATAGACGTTACTTTTATATGTTACAATAATAATCTCGTAACAGAGAGCTTTCAATACACATAAATATATAGGTATGAGTGCTTTTGATATTCTGAAAAAAAGAATATTGGAAAAAAAAAAAAAATTGTGAATTTAACTCTTGGGAATTCGATCGAATTCCCGGAAATTCAAAGGACGTATATTCATGGTATTTTATATATCGGTATATATACTCTAGTTTATACTGTCCTGTGATGATGTATCAGTGGGTTGCAAAAGGAATGAAGATGAAATTTTCAGCGATGCTGTCACTACAATTTTATTGGCATCGTTGAATCATTTTAATATGCAAAAAGGTAACATTTATTCGATTTAACATCACACACACACACACATTGCTACATCATATGGAAAATAACACGATATATTTTATATATTCACACAGTTAATTACATGTCTGTATCCATGTTTGATAGTTGACAGTATTTTTCACGAAGCAATCGTTTGTGAAACAGACTTTCTATTATTCATTTCATGAATATATAAAAGCAGATGAGACTATTGACTTTATTATCTTTCAATAGTATATATTATTTATTATAAATACTCAATTGACTACTTGTTTTTCATATATATATATATATATATATATATATATATATATATATATATATATTTATTCAGTTGATTTGTAACGAAGAAAAATATTTTGATAGTGGTATTGAATTTTATTATAATGTACGTACAAGTTTTATTATATATTTTTATTATTTCCCCTCAATATTACCAGTCAACTGAATAAATTATGAGAAAGCTCAATTAATTTTGAAATTTATTACACTATCACGATTAAAAATGGCAGGCAGATGAAAAAAAAAAATAATAATGCCTATGAAATTTATCGAATTCTTATATTTTATGAGAACAGTTTTCTTTTATTCCTTTTATATTTTTATTATTAATATAATTCATTTGACATGGAATGAAATTGCGTTCCTCTATATGTATGTTTATATAATATACATAGGCACATTGCAATGTGCTTGTAGGTTTATAGACCCTCATCTATGAGGGAATGAGAGTGCATAGAGGATGCAATGAAGTTCTACATATACATATGTATATATTTATACATATAATATACGTCTGTGTGACTTCTGGCTGGGATCTTCATGTCGTAAATTCAAATAGCGTCGCTGTCTCTGACAGATAACGTCAGTAAATCAATTTAATGAAGTTATATGCTAACAATTGCACCAATTAAATTTATTCATTGATAATGCACCAAGTGTGTAAATTGAAATGTTTTATAATTTTATCATTAGAATGTCGATGAATATATAAATAAAAATATAATTGGAATTTAAATAAAGGAATGTATATATGGATAAAAATATAAGTGGGCAAATTGATAATCGATTTGACGTTAAAAGCAATTGTTGTTGGGGGGGATTGACAATCGGAAAGATGTTGAGCTTTCTCAGTAGACGTCACGTCAGTGATTGTGTAATGTCTTCCGGTGTAAAAAGCAATATCGAAGTTCGATTATGGCTTTAAGCGTTACGTGCACGTAATATATTCTATGATTCTGGTGGAAATAATGGCGTGAAGTAAATGCTCGGATATTGAAATATACATTTTAGTTTTATATATTGAAGTAGTGTAATGAAATAATGTATATGTATTATACATATATTTTATATATGAGATTTTATATGAAAATATTGTGGTTAAAAAATATATATATATGTTATTAGATTTTTTTTTAAGCTTAAAATGATAAATAATAATAATAAATGAAGTTAAAAATATATATATGTTATTGGATTTTTTTTAAAGCTCAAAATAATAAATAATAATAATAAATGAAGTTACAAAAATATATATATATATATGTTATTAGATTTTTTTTTTAGCTTAAAATAATATTTAATAATAATAAATTAAGTTACAAAAAAATATATATGTTATTGAATTTTTTTTTGAAGCTTAAAATAATAAATAATAATAATAAATAAAGTTGAAAATATATATATGTTATTGAATTTTTTTTTGAAGCTTAATATAATAAATAATAATAATAAATAAAGTTAAAAAAAATATATATATGTTATTAGGTTTTTGTTAAAGCTTAAAATAATAAATAATAATAATAAATGAAGTTAAAAATTAATATATGGTATTGGATTTTTTTTAAAGCTTAAAATAATAAATAATAATAATAAATAAAGTTAAAAAAATATATATGTTATTAGATTCTATTCAAAGCTTAATATAATAAATAATAATAATAAATGAAGTTAAACAAAATATATATGTGTTATTAGGTTTTTTTTAAGGGTTAAAATGATAAATAATAATAATAAATTAAGTTACAAAAAAATATATATGTTATTGGATTTTTTTTAAAGCTCAAAATAATAAATAATAATAATAAATTAAGTTACAAAAAAATATATATGTTATTGGATTTTTTTTAAAGCTCAAAATAATAAATAATAATAATAAATTAAGTTACAAAAAAATATATATGTTATTGGATTTTTTTTAAAGCTGATGTTTGACTGTTGATTATGAAACTGAAAGTAGTTATGGTCGTTATTTAGTCAGACTATTCGATTTACAGCAATTAAATTGTCTATATGACGCTTTTCTTTTTTATTTATTTTTTCGCTAAATGAATTTAGATAATTATTTTCAATTATCAATAATATTTTTATTATTCTTTTATATATAACTAATAAAAATCGATTTAATTGGAATAAAACCACGGTTTTTATTTATATAATACATATAATATCCATAAAATTAATCTTGTATATTTTTATATACGCGGATTTAGATAAATGATGACGATCTCAGAGTTTAGAAGCTTTAAATATTCCTGTCATGTTTTAGTAGTGTACAGTTAAGCTGTATAAACATTATACTATCCTTCAGCATCATAAGATCGAGATTATGGTAATGGGCGTTAAAATAATGTGGCTATATGTGTGTGTGTGGTTTTGTGGTTGTCATTCAAAATATTTTTCGCGTTAGAATATATTTTCTACTATAAGAATTTTTATGTAATAGTCATAAACACCAATGGCAATGAATACAGAATAATAAACCAATGTAGTCTTTCAATTTAAATAATGTGTGAAGTTTTAAACCGTCAAGTCGTTAAATGTCTTGGTGAAATTATGACGATGAAGGATGTGATAGTGAAAAGTAAGAGTGATAATATATATTTTGTGGTGCGAAAGTGAAAATTAATGTTGATAATAGATGAGAGTATGTGGGTGGAGATGAAGAATTATATAGTGGTGTAGGAGAAGAGATAGAAAAGATGAGAAATTTTATTCTTCTTCTGTGGATTTTGTCGATAAAATTTCCGTTTTCACATAATTCCATTTACTATCACCGATGACTGATCGTTCCGTTGATGAAAGTAATTATACCATGAAACAAGATATGATGGTTGGAGTGAGTAGGTAATACTTAAATCCTAAATTCGTATTTTAACCTTCGTTTAATCTTTAGGATGAATAATTAATTATTATTTATTAATTTTTTAAATTTATCTATGAACGGGAAAAGAGAAATTGACAGTGGATGGTACAGCAGAATTTATGAGCGAATTTTTGTGATGAGTGGGATAAATGAGTAGAACGAAAAAAAAAAAAAAGAAAAAATGGGAAAAAGAAAAATGAGAGTAAAGTTATGATAAAAAGGAAAAAAAAAAAGTATTAAACGGATGAGCGAAGAGAAGTAAATTTGAATATACTGTTTTACACTATGGATCATTAATCAACAAATGGCGAAAGTTGTGTGTTACTAAATCTAAATATTTTTTTCATTCGTTTTGTAATTGTATAATTGAGTTAGTTTGATTTACAATCGTGACCTTTTCCTTTTAACTTTTTATATTTTTTTACATGTTCATCCAAATTATTAACTCAAAATGACGTTTATATATTTGTCGTGATTCATATGGTATAAAAATTTAATAAGTAATGAAGATGAATGCTGAAATATTTTTATTTTTTGTGTCTTTTTTTCTTTTTTACTTTTGATGATATTTCAATAAATGTATTTATGCAAAACGATGAACTATACTTTTTTTTTTTTTTTTTTTTCATGAGGATAGTTATAAAGTTTCAATGACGTCAATAAAGTGTGGGCAGTTTTACGGTTGTGTGGTGGTGAAAGGGAAAAAAAATAAAACTATACGTATACATTCTTCAGCATTCGATATTGAAATAAAAAATGAAAATAAATATTATCTAAATATAAAAATTCATATCGGTGAAAGAATCTCCAATGTAAATTTTCTATGTGTATATTTTAAACTTTTACTTTGTGTATTATTTCAATTGACCTATGAACACAACCACAAATATATAGACACATATAATATATAGTTTATCGATATGGACACATGATATTTGTATATTCAAAATATTTTTTCTATCTCCTCATTGCAAAATGATAGTTTTCCGATTTTCCCTTGTAATATCGAGATCGTGGACACCACAAATATCACCGCTATATTGAATTTCGAAATTGAAAAATAATGAAAACAATGTTCAGTTTAAATTGAAATTTCAAATATAATCTATAAATAGAAAACAAAAATTTTGTTCTCTATGAACAAAAGAAAATATTAATATTAATAAATATTGAATTCCACAATTTTTTTTCTACCAGAAAAAATCATAGAAAAAATTTTTATTTTTTACAATAATATTAATAATTTTGCTATTTATATATATATATAAATCTTTTTTCAAGACAAACTTTTTTTTCTGCATTTGTTGTCGCTGGCTCTATTTTTTTCCTTTCTCTGCTCGTCTTTGCTATGAAGTTGCAAGTGCATTTTTTTTCCTTTCATTTTTTTTTTCATAGCCTGCGACTTTTAATTACTACTAAGAGGTTTTCCGTCTGATTGCATAGGGCTATTAGGTATATTATACACCGTATAAAGAAATGACAACTCAAAGATTACACTATTTTTTCTCTATTAAATAAAATAAAATTTTATTTTTTTATTTTTTACTTAAATAAAATTTCTTCAATCAAATTTTTCACTGTCTCATCTCAAATTTTTTTGTTCATCTCTTATCATATACATAAAAAATTTAGTATTCATTTATGTGCAACATAATTTGCCAACGAAAGTTTTATAGAAATTTATATATTTGTTTGTTTGTATATGTATATGAACTTTATAAATATTTCAGACTTTAGCAAGTCACAAAATAACGAGAAATTAGTAATGATAAATTTCGACGAAAAACTTGAGCGTTTCTTATGATTGTTCGTTATGTATTATAATACACCCTATATTTCTACACTACGTCACCAAGTCTATATCAGTTAACTGCATATATACAGTATAAATTATATAAACTGTCTCCATTTACGACTTTCTATTCCATTTTGCCAAAACGTTGTCATAAAGCTACTAAAATAAACCTGATAAAGTTACTTTCACCAACTTTTCTTTTGGAATAATTCATATTCTTTTTCAATGTCATATGATTTTAAAAAACTTTCGAAATATCATCCGCAAATATAATCCACATTGCTTTTTATTTGATTTAATAAATTAATCAATATTTATTTTCATTAAATAAATCAAACAAAAATTGTTTTTATCAAATAAATAAATCGATGATTGTTAAAGTTCATTAATTTAATCGCTGAGTAATTGAATTTTCTCTCGCTAACATGGATTATATTTTATCAATGTATTTTGATAAAAGACTATGTGATTGACGATTAATTCCCAATTAAAAATTTAATTTTATATAAATTATTATTTAATTTTGATTATTAATCTTTTACCAGAATAAACATTTGTCTTTTTACATCATGGAATATTTTTAAATTTAACATTACAAAGTGCAATTTGAAAAAAAAAAAAAATAAAAAACGTCTATTTAGTGACATTAAATTTAATGTCTCCTACGATAATGTCACATGAATCATGATGTTTCAAGGTTTTGTTCTGTCGTACTTGTGCACACTAAGTTTAATTGCATCGATAAATTCCTAGTTTGATTATATTTTATTGCAAAACATGACAATACCGTAATGGCAGCGATTTACTTTGACCTTATGTCATATCAGCCGGAACTGATAAAACTAAAAACAAAAAAAAATATTCACTTCCATTAATATTCGTCCTTGTACCACAGATTATTTATGCGATATAAAATAATTTTTTATACCCTGTATTTTCTCCTTAGTTATTTTATTTATTTATTTATTTATTTATTTTTCCGTATAAATATCGGAATTCTTTAAGGATTAATGATGAAGTTCATAATGTCATGTACACTGTACTGTGAATTGCATCATATTGCTATTGTAGCTCAGTTGATATATGAAAGTGTGACAATGGTATATAAAGTGGAGGCTAGAAACAAAACTTTTGTTTTCTTTAGATTCATGAAACCCCCTTGAGGACCATTGTGATCCTGTGGTCGTCTACAGTCGCTCGTTTGTATTGTTTCACAGTTAATTCTGCAGAATTTCAGTAAGAAAAAGTTTTAAGTAAATCTTCGTTCTCAGTTTGACGGCAGACACTCTTTGTTTTACCGTGGAAAATGACGATAAAACTTTTAACATGTAAAAGAAAATTTATAAATATATAAAATAAACAAATAATAATTCAAGTGGTGAAAATATTTTGTATTTACTTTTTAAAATATAGAAAAGCTGCCAACATTTGTAATCATATTTTTCATATTGGGAATAAAAATGTCACATGTCGTAGAGCTAACGGGGAAATGACAATGACATTGATAAGAACGTGCGTTTATTTTTTTTTTCTTTCTGTATTCGATAAAATATATATACATTGAATTTATATATACCAATATATGCATTGAAGCGATGTACAATTTTATATGTATATATAAATATTCAGAAATAGAGTAGAGAATGATGAAAATGTCAATGTGATGTAAGGCAGAATAGTATTTGACATGATGTGTTTTTAACTCGTTTCAAATTTCATTTTATCAAATTTTGTCAGATAAATAAAATGAAATATTTATCAATGATAAATGATAAAAATAAACAAATGTTTTAATGAAATAAATTGACTAATTTTTTAATTTAATTATTACGATATTATTGTGATAAAAATTGTCTTAATCGTGATACAAATTATTAAACAAGCTAATAAATTACTGAAAGATGTTACTTACCACAAAATGTGATTAATATAACGAGGCCGAGAACAGTAGCAATTGCGATCGTAATAATGATATCATGATCGGTCGTTAGTGTTGTCGATGTCGTAGAATTTCCAGCCGCAATCCAACTGCTATTTGATTCAGTAGTGTTAAATGTCTCCTGATCAATTGTCTCATTCCACAGTCCATAGTTGGAGTAAATGAGGTGGCTGGTGATGGGTTCAGTATGTCTGCTCGCCATTCCCCATGTCCACCATAATGTCTCAGTGTCCATTACTAGGATTGAATTATTTATCTCTCTGAAATGATAAAATAAAATGAAAAATATTAAAAAGCAATTTGTATATTTTATTTTATTATATTTTATTCGTTTTTGAAGATGGTAAATAGTTTGACAATTTACAAAGGTTCAAAGGTATTTTGTGTATTTGTTTTGGAGTCAATAGATACTGTGATTTACTCTGACTGCCATGTATAAATACATGAATAGGGGAGCACATATATTCTATCTTGTTTAAACTGCTGCTTCAATTTTCAATGAGTTACTTTTAGCAGTTAAAATTCAGTGAAATTTTCATGCAATACTTTTCAATCTCTTCACGTCCATTTACATGTATAAATCTCCTTCAAGTTGTATATTTATTCAACATCACGAAGTACAATTCTTTAGTATTTTCATCACAAAGAATTGTGAATTTAAAAAAATAAAAAAAATATGTATATTTTTTATATAAAAGTGTCTGAGAATTTGGTTTTTTATTACAGTGAAAAAAGGAAATTTATTGAAGTAATTAAACTATTTATTTCAACCTGAATATTTATTATAAATAATTAATATTTATTTCGTTGGGTGCCTGCATATTTATTTTTTTTTTATATTACCATCTTAACTATTTTTTAAAATATATTTAGTGATTAATTAGCAATCTCATACCCAAAATGATTCGATGCTATTGTTGTTCATTCTCGATATTACGTTGGCACAAATTCTCCTCGGCATTGAGTTAAGCATGGCTGTTGCTATTGTTATTGTTATTGTTGATTGTATAGTCAATGTCACCAGTCCCCTACGACGTTCAGTTGTTTATTGCGATATGAATCACTGTAAAAAAAAAAAAAAAAAGAAAATTATTCCAGAATAAATATAAATATTTATAATGAAATATGATAATTGAATTAAAAATATGGATAAGATTTTATGATTGAACTTTAAAGTTGCCAGGAGCGACAAATAAATTCAAGCTCTTATTTTGCAGTATTTTTTTATTGTTATACTATTTTTATAATTCTTTTGCTATTATGACTTTTTCATTTTTCAGTATTACTTTGTTTCTCATTCATTCGTTTTTCACTGTGTGCTTTGTTGAGAAAATGCCGCTGGGTACTGACTTCACATCTTGCTCTCAACATCCTTTCCATTACCTTTCTATAAAGTTTATTCACTAGCTCCCAGGTTTACCTGACATATACTGGCAATATTTCCGTGTTCTCTTTGTATAATATGTATATACATACTGGCTGTTATTTAATTTCTTGGAAATTCCATTTATTATATCAATATACCTTTATTACTGGTTAATTCGCAGGGTTTCTCTTTGTCCAGTTACTATTTTTTTTTTTTTTTTTTTATTACAAAAGGAAACCTGTCAACAGTATTTTCAGATATTGATCAAGGAGATATTAATTTGATCGATCGCTGAATTCAATTTTTTTATTGAATCTAATTTTGTATAGACAAGTATAGATACTAAGAAAATCATCCATCATGAAGGATTTTTGATATACACCATTTGTAAGATATTTTTATGAAGGTTTATTGAATACTTTATCATCAGCTACGATGTAAATAATATAAATATTTTTTTTCACGACGTAATATTTTACATTATCTATTTAACCTCGAAAAATTTATGGTTTTAAATAGAATTATATTTTTGTGACATAGAAGTAAAAAATGTTTCTATTTTTTCGTGTAAAAAAAATAAAAAAATAGATAATATTGCGAAAATTCTAATAAATTTTAGCTTTATCGTAGCTGTTAATCGAGTCATAATTTTATTATCGATATGACGAATTGGCTGGTTGGTATAAAAAGCCACGAAAATATCCAAACTACTCATAGTTCAACCGAATGCTTCAAAGAAAAATTGTAATTGTTTGCATAGTCAAATTAAAATTTTCAGCGTAATTTTCAAGTATCGAAGATGAACCCGAAAATATCATTGATATTATTAGTACTTGCATTCGTGCCATTTGTGGTGAATGCTAAATCCATTGATGGCGCCGTGGAAAAAGCTAAGCGAGAATCTGCACCGTTAGAAAAACGCCATGCTGAAAAACTCGTGGACCAACTTGTAAACATGATAGAGAGCCATTTGAAACGTGCTGAAAGAGACATATCTAATGTTGAAGGAGTCACACCGGGCCACATGATCCAAGCTTTGAGCCGGGTTGCCAGATCTCCTAGGCATCATTACCAAGAACCATTTTGGTCATTCCTTGCACCGCTTATTCCTAGTCTCATAAATGGGCTATCAAATATATTGAACCCTTCAAATACTTAGCCAGTTAATTAATGAAATTGTACAATTATGTGTATACAATTTCGTACAAATAATGTGCGAAATTATGTGTATGACGAAATGAAATAAAAATCGTTTGAAAAATATATTTATGTTGAAATGTAATTTTTAATCCGAACAAATCTATCACTCATTACTAATATATGATTCAGAAAAAGTTATAAAATATGAAAATAACTATAATTATATATTTTATAAGTGAGTACGTGTAATTTCGTTTTATTAAAATTTGTACGTGAATAATTAAGGCATGGGAAATTTTTGTCAACATTCATGCACCTTCTCATATGCATTCCATATAATAATTGAATATATTCAATAATAATTGCTTTATGTTTATAATAATTGAACAATCAATGCAACATATCATCGATTAATCTGATATTTTATATAACATAATTACAATTTGCATCATTTCCTCTATACATATAATTTCTATCCATATATAACTTATTAAAATTTTTCTGAAAGTCCATCAAGTATTTTTCCAAGTCAAATTTAACCTGAAAATGACGTTGAAAGAATACATAATTCATATGACTCGATCCAACTTCGATAGTGGGTTAAGCACTCACAAAAAATTGAAAAATATCTTGACTTCAAATACATAAAGTCTATCAACATTTAATATATGAGATTCGACAAGAAATATTATTTATTTTACGCAAAATTATTTTTCTACTCCAATACAAATTCTCGTTTTGAAAATTAATATAAAATTATTGTTAAGAACAGTTGACATAAATTTTGAGTGAACTTTTACGAACATTTTTCTACTGGGTAACTCCATGTTACGAATTTTTTTTCAAGGTATATTATATTTATTTTTAGATATCATTACTGCATTATCTATTTCACCTCGACAAATTTATGGTTTTAAATAAAACTATATTTTCGTGACATAGAAGTAAAAATTGTTTTCATTTTTTCACATAAAAAAATACAGAAAATAGATAATACTGCAAAAATTCTAATAAATTTTAGCTTTATCGTAGTCGTTAATTGAGTCGTAATTTTATTATCGATATGACAAATCGGCTGATTGGTATAAAAAGCCACGAAAATATCCAAACTACTCATAGTTCAAGTGAACGCTTCACAGTTAAATTGTAATTGTTTGCATAGTCAAATTAAAATTTTCAACGTAATTTTCAAGTATCGAAGATGAACTCAAAGATATCATTGATATTATTAGTACTTGCATTCGTGCCATTTGTGGCGAATGCTAAATCCGTCGATGGCGCCGTGGAAAAAGCTAAGCGAGAATCTGCACCGTTAGAAAAATTCCATGCTGAAAAACTCGTGGATCAACTTGTAAACATGATAGAGAATAATTTGGACCGTGCTGTAAGAGACATATCGAATATTGAAGGAGTCACATCGGGCCACATGATTCAAGCTTTGAGCCGGGTCGCCAGATCTTCCAGGTACCATCAGCAACAAGCATTTCTTGGATTTCTCTCATCGCTTTTCAGTCCCCTTGTGAATGGGGTTAAAGGTCTACTTGGCTTATCAGATGATGAGTGATAAATCAATGAAAATGTACAATAATAATATACAAAATTATGTGTATAACAAAATGAAATAAAAATCATTTGAAAAATATATTCATATTGGAATGTAATTTCTAATCCAAATCTATCTATCACTCATCACTAATATACAATTTAAAAAAATTGGAAACATATTTTAAATCATCTGATACGTTGATATAATTATTAGCTATAAAATATTAAATAATATTTCATTTGTGAGTACGTATAATTTTATTTTATTAAAATTTATACGTGAATAATAAGGTATATGGGAAACTCTTATCAACATACATATTCTCATATGCATGCCATGTAATAATTAAATATTCAATAATAATCATACTGTAAATATAATAATTAATAATATCAATGCAAAGATATCATTGATTATCCTGATATTTTATGTAATAATATTGTAACTTAAATTACTAATTCATTTATACATGTAATTTTCATCTATAAACCCCAAGTTATATTCATTCCGTATATGTTAACAGTAAATTTATTTAACCTGATTTATATTCAAGTGAAATATCATCAAATTAATCAAATAATTCAGCTAATATTCACGAATTTATGGATATTGACGGAATACCAATTGCATTTATGTTAAATTGCATCTTTTAATATAAAATTCATTAATTTCAATTATATTTTATTATAAATATATATTCGTTCGATAAATATATCCAAATGCATCTATTTATATACATTATACACTCATAAATAATATCGTTTAAATTGTGTGCATGCATATTTTCCATAATTAATTTATCCGAATAAATATATTTGAGCTATTAATAAATATTAAATTAATTTTTTCTACCAAATAATTTGTATAATAATTTTACGGATTATTATTTTATTATCATATATATATTTATTTGTAGATATACACTTGTACAGTATTATTAATATATATTATTTGAATTTTTTTTGGTTATTATTCATGTTTGTAAAGAGAATGCAACACGTTGTTGCACTGCATTGCATGCTCGTCATACGTTTATTAAATCGTATCATGCGATGACGACAATACGCGTCGTCAAGCAGATTTATTCATGCACACATATTTACATACATCTGTGTGAATATTATATACATGTATACAATATATATATATAGACAAACGTTCTTGTTGTATGTGAATTTTCTTGACACGTTAGATTACTCAAAGTGTGTGTTCATGTACCACCCTCGTTTAATACAAATGCATTTACTTTGGTTAAAGTCATATTGTCACGCTAACTTGAAATCTGATAGTACGCGCCTTTTTAGAACGCAACTTTGTCATTAATTTTCTATATGTATAGATGTATATACATTTTATATATGCAATTGTGCAGAAAGTTTGTAACGTTTATATGACAAATGTTACTACTTTACTTATATAATAAATAATAGTGTAGAATTATTTCTATGTTGAATGTCAGTATAATAATATGAATTTAAATATTTATTTTTGCTACGTTGGCAGTAGAATTATGTAATTTTATTTTATTTTCTTTATGCATTAACATAAGGTGTTATCTATTTTTACTTTAATAAATTTTTTAATTGCGCACGAGCAATAAATATTTTTCAAAAAAATGTTTTGAATCATATTCAATTTTTATATATTTTTTTTAACTAATAATCGTATGATACTTATAAGAGTGACAACTCAGCTGATATATAAGCTTGGCAAGTTGACAAATACTATTTATATTCTCGTGATTTTTCAATAGTTGACTGTCAATAAGAATTTATAAATTTTCATAATGAAGATTATAAACATAAAATCAACGATTATTTTACTGGTATTTTTATTTTTATTATCATTGGCAATTGTTAATTCTGTTGATAGTGCAACAGATATAAAGCAAAGTAGATCTTAAGCAATGGAAAATTGCTAAGAATGATTCAGAATATTTCGGAATGTGTAAAAAATAATATCTCAAGCTTGAATGGAATTTTACTAGAAGATATTAATAATTTAATTATACAACTTGCCAAGTCTTTATCAGTGTTCAATATACTTGATGATAAAATAGTTCTTCCTCTTCTTGTTGGATTACTAAATTCATTCCAGAAATAAATTTAATAATAGACAGTGATTAATTGATAAAATAAAATATTATTATTCACAATATTTTATTATTCTTAAAGTTACACTTGTGTAAATGATAGAAATAAAATTTTCCTACATGGAAATATTAAATTAATCAATTTGAATTCTAAACTGATATATACTGTAAGTTTTATTGATGATAATAATATGAAAAATAAGCAAAGAAAAAAATTGAAACATTTGTGGCGAATTTTTTTCTTTTTTCGTATTGAAAATATCTATTTTCGTACGTGTGTCAACTACTATAGAGTATGGGCGAAAATAGAGTATGTATTTCCGGCATCTTTTACGTTGTTTCGTGCTCACTGGCTATCGGTCTCACCCTCGGGAAATACATCACTATGTCGTCCACTATCCACCAATGATAACCATCACATACTCTTTGTCACTTGTAGTATGCCACTGTTGTCATTTTGATAGATCTAACCTAAAACTCCCGAAAAATAATAATGCCAACTATTTTTCTCTTAACTGTAATTGAAATAAAGCAATAAATAAAACAATATAAAAATATATAAAATAAATATCTCAACTATAAGCATAAATAATAAAAAGTTAAAAGAAAAAAAAATTGAATTTTGCATAACTGCTTTTTACACTTTTATCACAGAGTGATAAAGTTACGATCTCAAACACTGACGCATTATTGAAAGGGATGTGACACTCGATAAAACACATAATCTGTTCGATCCCATGCAAAAAAAAAAAAAGGTAAATAAAAAAATAAAAATAAATAAATATAAAAATAAAGAATGAACCATCAGAAAAGGCGATATAAGAGAGGAAAGAGTCGAGGATAATTGCATCCTGTGATGTAGTAGACAATCTCGTGAAATATAGCGAAGTTTTACGTGTCCCCTTAAAAGCATCGAGGGACGAAAAACAAAAGGAAATATATAGTGAGAGAGGCCAGTTTGTCATTATGGGCTGAGAATGGAAAAGAGAGATCGGGCCAACAGGAAACGTGAATGGCGGTGATGAGTGACAAGAGTGATAGATGGTGGTACGATAGCAGATAGAATGGGTGCAAAAGTGAAAAAAAAAAAAAAACTAGAAGAAAAAATATCAGCACGAACCGGAGCAGAAAGATGGCCTATAGACAAGTGAGGTGTGACAACAATGAAGCCCAATAAAGTGGAATTAATCCTGAATATTGGAGAGCGCCGTAAAATGTTGAAAGACTTTGCACTAAAAAAAAAAAATAAAAATAAAAAAAAAATGAATAAATAAATTGTTAGAACAAAATTGAGTCATTTCAGCTTGTTAACCCATTGTTCCAATGACAATCAAATTAATTCAATAATAAATTATACACCCATTTAAATTTAAACATCATTTATATAAATACATATATATTTTATTTGTTTTATATATATTGAAACAGAATTGTATATGTATTTTAATGATGAATGTGTTAATAACAGTAGCAATGTCTGAAGAATATAAAAATAAAATGAACATGAAGTATATAAAGTTGGTGGAAAAAAAAAAAAAAAGTGAAATTGCTTCGCGACTATCGCCGTCAAGTTGTATGTGTAATTGGATTCGGTACGCGGTATGTAGGGCGGACGTTGAACGATCGCCACAACTTTAAAACTTCTCCTTTCTCAACACCCCCCTTTTTCGCTTTTTATATACTAGCCAAACCCGCCTTCAGTTTGTTTCCCTTCTTCATCTACGTTTTTTTTTTTTTAAGCTTTTATCGGTTGAAACAATGCGGCCGAACGAGCTAAAGAGCCCTTCGACTATACAGTTCTACTAGTATATGAATTCATATATACATTATCAATAACTAAACAAATTTTCTATACATATAGCAAATTATTTTATAATTTGATTTCATTTGATGTTTCAATTAAGAAATCAAATGAGATAAAAATAAATTAATATTGAGAATGAAAATAATAATAGTATTAGTGTGCTTTATTTTTAGGCGATATTTTTGTTTGTTTGTGAACACTGAAAATCTGATAATTTATACAAAAAAAAAAATTATAAACAAATAAACAAAAAATTCAGATTTAATTAGAGGCTCTGCGAATTTAAAAATTCGATTTCTCATATAAATAACACGAGAAAATTTTTTTTTCAACTTCAACTTGATTTTTCAGTACTCAAAAAAATTTTTTTTTTTTATGCTAATGTTGATTCAGGATTATAGCGTTTATTGCGAGATAATAATTAATGTCAAATCAATAAATTCCAGTTTGAAGAAAATTTTTTGTCAATTACAAATCAACTTTCACCTTTCCAGCTCTACAACTTGAAAACTGTTGGTCGAAGATTGTTTGCAATGAAGAACTTTTTTGTAGCAAATTTAATGCTCTATAAAAGCTGTATATTTATTTTTTTCAAAAAAAATTTTTGATAGCCGAAAAATCGAGTTGAAGTCAAAAAAAAAAAAATGAATCATTCTAATACGTATGTATGAATTAATATATATGACATAGGATTTTCAAGTGCAGGAATGTCAGAGACTCGTAGCATATCAATAAACTAAAACAACAACGGTAGTGTGATTATGAGGAGGAGGAGGAGGAGGAGGAGGACGACGACGATTTGTTTTCATCCTCCACACGATTGAATTGCACCATTAACAATACGCGATTCCTCTCTGCTGACATAACAGTTATACCATTCAACGTAAAACCATTCATACATATGTATGCGGATTTTAAATACATAAATGTACCGACACGTTCTGGAAAAAAGAAAATCTATGTATGTGGTTTTTTTCTTTTTATTTATTTGAATTGAAGCATTATCCATTCGCCAATCAAATGATGGTGTATAAATTGGAATTGATAGTCAGAGAAATAAATTTATTGTTGAATAATATATTAAATTTCCATATATATTTTTCAGATATATATTTATACATAAATTTTTTCATTGACTTTATGTGATAGATAATATAAAATACCAATAATTAATTGTGTATTTATTATTGATAAATTGTTATTTATTTACACATTTAATTTTCATTATTATGTGGATTATATTTTATATTATATTTCTGTTATGTGATGTATATTATTTGTAATATACTTTAATTGTATTTGAATAAATTCATGGATAAATATCATTTGTTTATCATATTGATGGAAAATAATATAATAAAAGTATACAGATTTATTCAGCGGAATTACACGTATAATAAAAAGTTTATTAATTGTTTGTTGAATTGAACGCAACAGGCGGTAAAAATAAAATTCATCAATGTCCCAGTAAACGCAATTTTTTATCAATGTATTTGTTATTTCTTTATTAATCCATTTCTTCGTTTTATTTTTCTTATTCTTCATTGCGTTATTTTAATATTATATCAAACATTTCTCAACATTTATTAAACACAGTAGAAAATTTGTTTCTTGATCAAACTATCATCAAAATAAATATCAATATTGGCATTCTAAATAATATTACAATTTAAACTACAAATATTTTTTTCTAGTCTATTTCTATACATGTTCTTTTATATCCCCTGATTTTTCTACTATTTTCCAAACACGCGGAAAATGATAAAGGAAATGATAAATAATTAAATGATATAATTCAAATGAGAGATAAAATATTGACAATTTTAATTTTTTTATGTCTCTCAATTGACAATCAATTCTCATCATGCATGACTGAATAGCTGGTTTGATCTATGTAAAATACATATGTGTATGTGGATAATGTATATCTGTATGTATATGAGGCTGTTGATGAAAACGAAGCGAAATGTGTAAGCGATTGATTTGGTCGATGGTTCATTTTACTTGTTAACGCGTAATTTTCGTTAATTTCAATCTGCCGCGTAAAACAATACATTGGTGAGGTAGAGAGAATGACAAGAGGAAATGGAAAATATACAGGTATACATATTATATTTGTATATGGTGACAAGGTGGTGGTAGAGCCAGATGTTGATGCGATCGATGTTCGTTGATATGAATTGTTTCTCGTTCCTTTACACTATAAATCACCACTGTGAATTCAATTCAATATAATAATTTTCGTTCATTTAAATGAGAGTATGAATTGAAAGTTTAATTGTATGGTAAATTTATATAGTTTATATAATATTCCGTTCATTTATAAATAGTACATGTTGGAAATTAAACTTTAGAAAAATTTAATTGTATTTGAAAATGAAGAAATAAAAAATCTGAGGTTTTATAGTATTTTAAATAATTTTTTCTTTTTTTCTTTTATATTTTGCTATGTATAATTTTTAATATTTAGAATATCTAATGAAAAGTTCAAAGGAGATGTAAGTGAAATGATATTTATGAATATTGTAGGTCAGATGAATTTTATGATTCATTTCATGCTCAGTTGTTTACAATCATGAGTGGTATAGGAAAATAAATATTTATACTGGAGTAAAAATAAAAAAGAAATTAAATGAAAAATGAAATACTGAAAGAGCAAATGTACACACAGTATACTGAATAAAAATGTTAAGATTCCCCGAGGGAAATATACTTGCATAAGCAGTTGTACATTGAGAATGTTACTGCATAGTTTCGTTGTTTTTTTTTTTTTTTTGTTCATTTTCTGTCAAAATTTATGTAATGCATTTTTGTTTCAATATTATATCCCAGTTGAAGTTGTTATTTTGCGTTGATTTAAAGTATTATGCATCCTGATTTACCATACATTTAAAATAAATCTTACCAAACGATAAACGATAAAAAATATAAATAATAACATTTTCATAAGCAGTTCAGTTATAATAAAGATGAATGTACTGATGATATAAAATTTAAACTAAAAAAATTTCTTTTTATTCACATGATACGAAATTTTTCATCTACATTCACGATGGAAGCGTTGTAAATCCTTTCATTATATATTCTCACGGATTTGCAAATATAATTTTTCATTTATAGATATACTTATAAATGAAGTTGAAATAAAATTCATGCAAAAAGATAAGTAAAAAGGGTAAGGTCAAAGTGATTTTTATTTGTCACTGTGAAATTTATTCCTGCATGTGCAGGAATTTTATAAAAATAAATAAAAAAAAAAAAGCCATGTCAAACGTTAAAATATACTACATTTATGTATAAATATTTCGGTAGTTTATTCAATGAATTTAACATTGAACAAATTTGATAGCATGATATATCCGTTTCAAAGGGATTATCATAAATATGATACATACAGGATTTAGTTTGACGGATTAGATGATATATAATCAAAAGCATCATCCTATTGAATATACATTATAATAAATTTTTATTTTATTTTCACATGACCAAATAAATTCACTACTATGAATTAAACATCAATTTAAAATCAATAATTATTATTATTACTCCAATCGTTTCATCAGATCGTAGAATAAATAATAATAATAAAAAAAAAAAAATAAAAAAATAATAACATCATTCTATTTTTAGTTACTAAAAAATTTTTTTAAAATTCATCTTTCATATATAAATAATAAAGAAGAAAAAAAAAATAATTTTCCGTCGTACGATAAACAGAATATATATATATGTGGGTCCTCATTATCGCACTAATTCACTCCACATCGCATGGCTGACCACTGTGAAATATTACTACTGAGCTGAGCTTCAATAAATTTTTATTTCTATACGAAAAAAAAAAAATAAATAAAATAGTGAAATCAAATCTGTCACATTGACCTTTTCACCCTTTTTCTGCGCATGCCCAAAAATCTATGAGTGTTAAATGATAATAATAATGACGGACATGAGTGTTAAATAATAAAAATAATAATAATAACCGATGATATTTCTATTGTTCACTGTTAAACAATTTGAATATCCGATATTATAATATAACATTTGCACATGAATTATATTTATCCAATCCTAAATAAAAAATATTCATACAAAGCGGTATATTGTTTTTTGTTTTTTGTTTAATAATATTCATAAATGAATAATAAATCAGTGAGTCATTTCAATCACGATAAAATTATAAATTGCTATAGAATAATAACCGGGTAAAATGGAGAAATCTATTAAATTTATGGATACATCTAAATTTAATGTTAGTACACTATTCTATGACCTTTCGTATTTATATTACAGACATACGTTGATGTCAATATTTCTCAAGGGGAATAAAAATCTAGCCACGAGTGTAAAGCTTCTTATACATCCCATACAAAGTTCATGATAAAGGTAAAGAAAAAGTCAAGAGATTTTATCTTAAATATATATCGGATAAGAAGAAGGATGTCCATCTTTTACAACTTCACATTTGCTTTCATGTAATAATCTATAATGTATATATTTATATAAAATTTTGAGAGTAAAAGATAAATAAAGAACTAGCTAGTGAGATGAAAAGTGTCACAAATACGATTTAGGTTTTTGGCAAGATGAATGTTATATAATGGCCTGTTGCGTCTTTGTCAGAACCCATCATCCTCCGGCGATTCGATATTACCAAGTTATTTTACTTCTTGTTTTTCTTTAGCTTTTATCTACTGTATATTCCCTCTGGCTTCTTTCAATGTCAGCATCATTATCATTGTTACCATCTTAACCGTAGTTAACCGTAATTGTCCTTTGGCTCTTTATAGTATTTTTCATATTAATAATGAACAATATTTTTCATTAAAAATTTTTTTAATTTTCAACGAAGATTATTCATCATCTTTCAGGTTATTAATTTATCAAATTTTCATTTAATCATTAAAATATAAAGAGTCATAAAGACTTGGTATTGTTATTTGTATATTTAAAATCTATTTATATATATACAAAGTTATGTAAATTAATTTTATATATTCTTTCAATTTTTTGTTTATATTAAAATTGGTCCAAGTTAATATTTTTTTTTTTTGATTCTAGTTATTTTTTTTTTTTAATCGACAAGATACATTGTTTTTAAATACACAATTAGTTTATATTGTGTGCTAGAAATAATAATTGGAAAGAGTGAAATAAAAAAAGATAATGAATAGAAATTAATTATGAAAAATAGCTTTAGTGAATTGTGAATTATTTTCAGTGAATAATTTATTTTTTCGTTTACGCAATTTTTATTTCTTTTTTTGTACTTACTTATAATATTCTCTAGAGTTTAGTATTTGAATTATTAAGCACAAGAATTTCATAGTGATATGGGTAGAATTTTGTCAGCCACTTGACAATGTAAATATTGTCTCTTTTATTCATGTATATATTCTCATGATTATATCCATATAATGTTCTCATTCTTGGCATGAATTAAAGACCTTGCGTGTTAGGAATACATCTTCACCAGTATACAAAATGAACATGAGCAACTGGCACACGAAGATACATTCACATATCTGATAGGAATTTATATAGAGTATATATACACAGTTAGATACAGATAAATATATTTTTTTTTTTATGTAGGGCGTCAAAGAGATTTTATATCCCATTGAATTTATTTCTGTTGACTTTGACCAAATATTGTTATGGCATTGGTCAAACTATACTGATATACATTGAAATAAGTCAAGATAAATGTCATTCGTAGATTTTTTTAATTATTATATATTCTACAAATATTGTATTATTTTATCATCTTGAATGAAAAAAAAAAAAATATTTCAATGAAATAAAATTATCATACAAACCTCACTATGGATGATGAAATTCTCGTCACGTCATCATGCTTTAATCTATTTCAAAAGCTCATCATAGGCCTCATATTTTATGTATTGTTAGTTTGATAAAATCAATAACAACAAAAAATAAATAAATAAATAAATAGCCGATAATTATTTTTTTTATATAATTCTAAAAATTTCGCTTTCTCCTCATCATTAAAAATTCCTCAACAACTTTGCATTCACACCTGTACTCGATAGTCCAACTAAATCAATAACAAATAAAAATTATTAATAATATAAAAAATAATTAGAATGACTAAAAAAAAAAAAAATCTTCAAATACAAAAAATACCTTCAACAAACTAAACAAATAAAATTGAAACTCCAGAGTAACTTTACAATAAAAAAAATCACGTCACGTCAATAAAGAAAAAAAAAAAACAAAACGTAAAAAGAAAATTTGTTTTCAAACCGCCAACGTTGCGTGCTCGTTTACTTTATAATATGCTAACTCATATAATCTCACTCGCGTGATCGTTTTAATCCGTATATTCGTTGCTGATATTGAGAAACGCGACAACAGAACCCACCATAATATGTACATACATATATATCTCTCTAAATAAATAAATATATACACAAATATATTGTATATTCACCGTATGTATTTGTATGTACGTCTATAATGAACAAGCAAACGGAAAAACGAACGACAGCTATATATACCAAATAGTGTGAGAGTGAAACGTAAAATGTATAGGACGAAGATAAATAGATTTATCAAGAGAAATGTAAACGCGTCGTGCGCGTTTCACGGCGGTGTATCGCGGCGTACTGAGAGGTGAAACCTCAGTACAATATAGTTGATGCGCTTGCGCACAATTTGCCAAAATGCCATGGGTACATGTAACAAGGGGTGGATAAGAGGGAGAAAATTGTACACACCCCTCTCTCACCAGCACGATCGTGGCCTTTATTTTGCCCCACCCTTCACCACCGCGTTCATCCACCCCGCTGGCTATACTACGTCATAGTTCGTCTCCTTTACCCTCCTTTTCCTCCTCTCATCATCGTATATATACGTGTGCACAAGAGTTTCCTCTCACTATTTTTTTATCCCTTTCTCTTATTTTTTTCTTTTATTTATTTTATTTTATTTTTTTTTCCTTCTCTTCCACAACCACGCTGCAATTCTACGTCATTCCTTCACCATAAAATCCTTTGTGTACAGTCGGCACATCGTCTTTATTTTCAAGAGTTTATATACATACATTGTGTATATATAAAGTCATCTTGTATAATATATATGTATATAGTTCTCAGTAGTTTTCGTGCAGCAACTGGAGGATAACGTTGCACTTCAGCTCAAGAAAACTAGATATACGTACGTTACTTATCTTTGAAGTGAAAAAAAAAAAAGAAATAGATGATGTGAAAATAAAGAAATAAAAGATAGGTTATATAAAATAATATTTTAATAACAATAACGACAATGATGATAATTATTAATATTATAATTAATATTATAAATTTTATTTTCATTATATCGTGACATTTATTTATCAATAAATATAATTAATCGCCATTATTTTATTTAATGTCAATTTAATATTCATTGTGTATATTTAATTAATTTTTGATATTATACATTGCTATAATGCTGTCATATCGGTTAATTGTCTTTGATCAAAGTGCCCTTTGCTTATAGTTATTGATGAATATGTATATGTATATATACTTATAATATATATATGCATGAATTCTATGACAATGAGCCCACATCGTCCCTGAGGGGATGCTGTAACGAAGCCACACTATGATGAAATACGTCATAGTATGCATACCTTGAACGCCACAGTGTTATGACAATGCGCTGTGTATATACTCTCTCTCGTTTCACAGGCGTCATCGACGTGTAATTGGCACAGACACACGTGTAAATATGTATGCATAGCGATATTTATGTTTGTGATGTCATATCAGTAATCTATTATAAATCAAGAATTAAACTATAATTAAAAAAAAATTCATAAATCAATATACGATTGATATAAATAAATACAAATATAAATGCATGAGTGAAATGAAAAATAAAAAATTGGAGGCATGAAATAATTATTAATTTATTTTTGAATAAATGTTAATTATTTATAGTGAATTAAATTGAATAAGAATAAAATAAATAAATATTTAGAATATTTTAGTGCCTCTTGAGAAGAAATCAAAATTATTTATAATAAATTAAGTAAAATAAAATAAAATAAATTAAATTAGAATGAAATAAATAATTATTTAGAATTTTTTAGTGCATCCTAAGAAAAAATTGTAATTATTTAGAATAAATTAAATTAAATTAGAATAAAATAAATAAATATTTAGAATATTTTAGTGTCTTTTGAGAAAAAATCAAAATTATTTATAATAAATTAAATAACATAATTTAACTTAAATTAAAATAAAATAAAATCAAGTTAATATTTAATATAAAATTAATTAATTTTATTATTTATTTTTTCTACAATTATTAATTCAATTTTCAGATTATACGAATGAAAATAAAATTTATTAATTTGAATAATTGTTGGGCGGATAAAGAGAAAATAATATTGATTTAAATATTTATTCATATTTGATATGAATTAATAATTTTCAGTAGTTCATTTATCTTTAGTGAATATTAAATATGCTTTGAATTATAAATGATGCGCACATTCAATTGAGTAAGAATGAAATATATATTTTATGGATATAACAATAAGTAATTAAGTGTAGGTATGTGTTTATTGTTATGTTTGTGTTTATGTAAATTTGTGATAAAAGTGGTATGATATGGTTTATTGTAATTTAGTATAAAGTGATTTCATCTATTTATCGTAAATATATATAAGTAAGACGGCAAGGTAATAAACCGTAAGAGTGTTCAGTATACTTCACGCGATGACCACACGCAATTCACTGACCATTCTCAATGTTTAAATTGAATATAAATGGTGTGCAGGGAATATCTATAAGTAAAATTACTTTTAGATTAATGTAATTCAACTCATATACACGAGCATATATACCAGATTATAAACCATGGATATCGAATTATTATATAACAATACAAATTTATTTCAACACATTTTCATTTGAATTTAATTAAATTTATTTAATCCAGTAATAAATATTGAATCAACTTTCAAAGCACAGATTATTTAAGACTGAGAATATATTCTCGTTGAATTATTTTTCTTTATAATATATAACAATTTAAATCAACTAAATTATTTATTGTAAATTAAATATCTGTTTCAAACAATGAATATTTATTTTATTTTAATTTACTTATTTTTTTTTTATTTATTCTATTTTAATTTAATTTATTCTAAAAAATTACAATTTTTTTTTTAGGAGGCATTAAAATATTTCAAATATTTATTTTATTTTATTTACTCTTATTCAAATTGATTTATGTTCTTCAATTAATTTAAATAATTAAAATTTTTTTTTTTTTAGGAAGCACTAAAATATTTCAAATATTTATTTATTTTATTCTCATTTAATTTAATTTATTCTAAATAATCAATATTTATTCAAAATTAAATTTATAATTATCTTAATGCCTATGATTTTTTATTTTTCATTTCACTCATTGTTTATATTAATCGTGTATTGATTTATGAATTTTTTTATGATAACTTACGAGCTTTTAAAAAATTCAGTTTGGTCGATGGTTGGCTTTTTTTTTTTCCTCGTTGACTTTACAGCCTCTTTAGTTTCCCCTCTGACACATGTACACACATACATATCCACATAGTCGATGACTTTTTTTGTTCCTCTTTTCCTTTTCGTTTTTTCTTTCCCTTCTATTTTGTTCACTTAGTCGAACGCTTGGCGACTATATTCTATGTATAACCAAACAGAATACTGAGAAGTATTTAGAGACTTCACTATTATTGCGTTTAGACGTTGGTAAATGTATACATGTACATGCGAAAAATATACGAGGCTGTTTATCTCTTTTGACAAGCACTTCCCCCCATTGCAAACCAGCGAACGTTACACGCGAGGGAATAATAGCTTCGGCACTCCAACCAACTATTTCCCTTCATTCTCGCGCGCAAACTCAAACAGTTAGTTCGATACATGTATGTAAATGTTGATGGGATTTATAAATACATAGGAATATAGATATGTTTATGTATATATATATACATATATATATATATTTTTGAGAGACACCTAACGCTATATGTAAAGAAAGTATAGTCGTTATCCTTTTTAACTCGCTCCCCTTGTTCGTTTTATCTACTTTAACCACACTTTAGGTTGAACTCTGTGTACACATTCCTAAAAAACGATGACGAGTTTCTACCTGGGGTCATGTTATGACCAAGTTTAGATAATTTATGGTCCCACGAAAATTTTCCTACCACTCTGTGAAATAATTAACAATGAATAAGGGGAGAAAAGTAAATTTACCGTTGTCCTTGCGTGAATAATTTCGTATTATTTACACAAATATTTTTATACATTCTTTGTAAATAATTCCTTTTTTATTTTCATTATTATCGAATAAAAAGAGGTATGACAACCTTTTTTTTTTCTTCTTCTATTTAATAGTAATGTTAATTTATATTTTATGTAAATGTATTATTGAAATAATTGTCGAAGTAAATTAACAATGCTTGTATGTAATTCATATGAAACAGTTCAGTGTGTAAAATGAATGACTATGTGAAATGAGAGTTGAAGTTGTATTAAAATTTTAATATATAGAAAAAAAAAAAAATGTAATTCAATAGTTTGTAAAAGTTGAATTATATAATTCAAAAATAGATTTAAATAAAAAAGAAAATGTGAATTAAATATATATTACGTTTTATAAAGTGATGCACATTAATTGAATTCCATTTTCTATAAAATTTTATACGATATAATGAGGACTAAATAACATTTCTATTGACTCAATAGGTCAAGAGGGTTTTTTTTTTTTATTTTTTTGAAGTAATAGATAACGTAAAAAGCTCTAACAAATTATAAGAACTTAATCTTTAACGTACTCTCTTTCTCTCACGTACCCTTGTGTCCTCTTCAGCTCAATTGTATGTAATATACATATACATATACATGTATTTTCTTTCGATGCGCGAGCGTTTGGTGAAAGCACTGAACTTAACTGCTCGCGTACACCACTCGGCCTAATTAATTCTCAGTGGCGCACCCTTCACACCACGTGCATTTACCCACGAGATTCACATGAGAACAGAGAAGACAAAATACTGACCTAAATGTATTTTAAAAGTGAATATAATATATTTAAGAGAGATAAATTAATAATAAAATAATTTTATAGAAATATAATATTCATTTAATATTTCTAATATCAAATATATATTTAATTAAATATTTAATTATTATTTATCGTAGATATATATTACTGTGTAGATTATAAAAAAAGGGTGAGAAATAATAAAAATGGTAACATTGAGGTTAAAGAGAATTTATTATAAATATTATTATCATCATGATAGTGTTAATTATTTTCAATTTACTTTGTCTTCTAAAATTTGCTTTTGTCATACTGAAAGGGATGAATAAAAAATTTTAATAACATAAATTCTTTCATACCATGACGGCGAAGAGTCTATTCCCTTTGTCCTTGATGCAGTGTAAATATATTATATATAATACAATATATCCCTAGAGGAGATTCATCACAGCTCCTTTACGCTTGAAGTGTTGGCAAATTCTATTTTCAAACTATTGTCTTGAAGTTTGTACGTACATTCATACGTTGACTAACTCTCTCAAAGTTATTTTTATTACCAAATAATACTTTATATATATACACTAGTTTACCCTAACGTTAATTTTTATTTGTCGGTCATTGTTATAAAGGGAAAAAAATGAGTAGAAGTGAAAGTATAAAAAAAAAAAAAAAGCCATATTGCATTATCTAATAAGATCGAGTCACGCGATCAGGCATTTAATTTTTTTTTTGCCTTGTAGAAAATGCAATGCATTCAATGTGAGCAAGAAGGAGAGATTGTTGAAGAGTATAATGATGATAAAGAATTTACTTATCTCAAGTGGACAGAGTTAATCTTGTGCGACACTTGAGGGCATGCTTAAAGAAAAAAATCTGCTAACTAGAAAAAAAAAAAACAAGGGGAACAAAGAGAAAAAATTTATATAAAAATTTCTCTTTATTCTTTAATATGAATTTCTATGTACACAAAAATTAATAATATAAAATTTGGATATATAATAGAGGGGGAGAGAAAAAAATTATATATAAAAGAAAAAAGTATGTATATAAAATTAGGTGCAGAGAGGTTAATGCTCTTAAAGTTTTTACTTCGTGTCGTGTAGATTATTTTTTTATGATTATTAATATTATTTTTTTTTTTCTTTTCGTGACAACATCAGCGCGTATATAACTGCACTGCTCTATGTATTAAGTAGTTAAATTTTATTACACTCCCTTCGTAATATAATTAGAAAGAAAATAAAAGTAGTCTCTAAATATCTATGAGCAAATTTTTATATTAAATTCAGTTTTTTCTTGTTTCAGATAAAATAAATTCTTATTCCAACGCTTAAAAATGGCTGTGAAGCAAGTGCAACAATGAAGTCTTTACATAATATTTCTCTTGCATACGATAAAGATTATCCTAATTACAGATTAGTCTAAATAGAATATTTAATAAAACTGATTTAAGAAAAAATATTGTAAATCTATTCTGGTAAAGAAATATAAATATTTCATTCATTTTTATATTTTATTGCATTTAAATTTATTATTAAAATCATAAAATGCACCCAGTAAAATTTATATAAATAATATTTATGATATTGTGTATTATCTATTAAAATTAATCAAATTCAATAGCTCAATGTCATGTAATATTCATCATTTTAATTATGTGCCACTGAGAAAATGCATTAATTAATTATAGAAATGTGACTCACTTAATCTCAATTAATATCAATGAATCTTACTAGCAACGTTAGTAAATGTCCTTAAAGCCTTTAGAAAGTTTTGCGAGATATAATAAGTATAATTTATGTACAAATACATATATAAAGATATATAATCATAAACTCTCTGCTGGCATTTGGATTTCGTGCATTGAATTCTATTGACTCAGGGGAAAATGTCAACCCTCAAATAGTTGTGAATATGCAGATGGGAATTTTCCCCTATCTATGTAAACTTATATATTACGATATATATATTTATTCATTTATGTATTGTAACATCCAATATCAGTATATTCATTTCATTTATTGGATTTTTATTACATCACAGTATCGAAAACAAATTTTTTCTTTAATTCAAAGGCAATTTATTCTTTCTCAATACACGTTTTATTTTCTTCATTATATGTATGTATTATTTTATATCGACTAACTTACGTATAGGTGAATGTATATGTATAAATATGTATGCGTGAATATATGTAACTGAAATAAGAAGATAAAAAAAAAAAAAGAAAGATTTATCAGGAAATAAAAATTCGTGGGTTAATATTGGACAGTCTCGTATTTGTATTTTATGGGAGCATTAAATTTCGGACAATACTAGAAAATAATAGAACCACGTGTAGTGCGAGAAAAGAAAATGTATTTACAGTTATATAACTAACATGCTGGGGCTGAAAGAAAATACAATAGTTATTATTAATCAGAAAATAACCTTAATGCATTATGAGGAATAAAAAAAAATATATATTATTTTGTGAATCTATTTTATATTTAATTACTTGGATTTACTAAATTTTTTCAGTGATTGGTTTATCAGTATATTGATGAGATGAGTTTTATTCACTTCATAATGACTTAATATATAAACAAATGTATATATTAATAGTTGTATACCAACTGCACAAATATACATTTTGATATTTGCATTTGAGATGCAATTCTCGTTGGAAATTCATGTAATGGATCAATTATGAAATTGTTTTAAATAAATTCATCAATATATTTTCCGAGATTCCACAAGACTAAATAATCTAATATCCGTTATAAATTTCAATTGAATAATTAGCGTGTAAATAAGAATTTGTATACAAGCACTAAATTATTAATTTATAGTTGTAATTTTAATCATCAATGAAAATAATATGAATAATTATTAAACTTTATGTTTCATATTTTCCATGTTAAAGAACCATTTCAAATATAAAAATATGTAACTGAAAAAGTCTTTACAAACTAAAAAATACCAAATTAATTACACGAAAATTTTAATCAAAAAAAAAAAAAAAAAATTCAGTAATTTCAATATCTTATAAATTATATAATTTTTTTTTCTCTCTAATTCGTCAGCTGTTCCATTCATTGTTTTCACTTTCAATTTGATCTAAGCATAAAATTTCTGTGCTTTCACGTAATAGCCTTAATCCATCAAAGACAGAAAATAAATGGCATAAAAAGAAACAGAAATAAATATCTTCGTAAACTGAACTTGATGTTTTCCATTAAAAGAACAATAGATATAAAATGATTATAATAATAATAATTCTTGATAATGAATCTCATGAATATTGAATAACTCTTAAAAGCTACTCACATAATTTGACATCATTACTTTCACATACACATATATATCTTAACGTATTTAATAATCACATAAAATTGTAGATTTACGTACATATTTCGTCATAGCGGTTTGTGCTCATTAATTAATCGTTTAAATGTGTTCTCAGCATGACTAACGAGTTTTCTCGGGTGAGTTGGCTGATAATGCCGAGCTTGTTAGCGTAACTACATAACCGGTGGGGTTTGTATACCTCACATACAGGTATCTCATAGCCATGTTCTCTCTAGACATAAGTTTGATCTTTCCTATATCAAGTCTTCTAATAAAATTTAAATTGCACAATATTATTTCATTCTACCTTAACTATACATTTACTACAAATCATAATTATATAATATAATACCTTAATTTCATTTTAAATATATTATTTAATTCAAAGCCAGAATATTTTTTTAATTCAATGACAATGAAAAATTTTATTGATCATTTTCGAAGGGAAAATATTTCAATAAATATTTTAATAAATGTATAAGCGATAAGTATATTTCATAAGGCAGGTATATATTTATAACATGTCTGTGCTTATATGTGTATGTGTGTGTGTGTTTTTTTTTATTAGATGTAATATTATCATCGAAAATTCGCGTTATATTTCTCACACTCACATTTACTCTATTCCCCTATTCTCATTTATCATTTGAAATTCTCTGCTCTCTCTTCATTCTTCAATCCATGTATCCATTTACGTTGTAGCACTTCTCATACACACATATACATTGAAGAATATTTGTGCTCATCGTATAATACATTATGCATAATATTTTGGTGATATTACATTCATATATATATATTCGCAGTATCGATAAACGATATCCACTTGAATTGCGATGATTATTATATTATATTTTGCTGATAATAGTGATATGAACTATTAATGCCAACGAACATATTTATAATGCGACATCAATTATACTTTAATTGAAATATAATTCTCTTTCAATTATACGTCATATAATCCCTCGTTAGAATTAAATTAATAAACCTATAAAAAAAAAAAAATGTATATTGCATGAATATTAAAGAATAATATGTGAATTAATCTGTAGATAATTCACTTTTGAATTATTATCAATATTAAATTCAGGTTTTATTTTATTATATTATTTTAATAGATAAGCAAATGGAAAAATGGAAAAATTACAGTTAATAAAGTGTCAAATAATTATTTTATAATATTTTATATCAAAATTTTAATCGACATTTAATGTAAAGTATAAAATAATTAAAATCACATGATTATAGATAAATTATTGCATTGTAAAAGCATATTTATTGTTTTATTCCGTATAGCAGCATCTATTTGTAATACTGGGTGGCTCATCTACCTCAAAAGATAAGGCGCGGTAACACCTAAAGGTGTTTGTGTCACAAAAGAAAGTCGATAATGCCTTTGGGTCTTTTACCGACCAAGCCGAGGTGAAAAATGTTTGTTTGGGTTACTGTTATATCCACGTGATTATTTTATTTACAGTACTTTGTACACTTTATTATCATTATTATTATTATTATAGTCATTATTATTTTTATTATTATTCTTATTGCAATTGTTGTTAGTTTTATTACAACAATACACTGTGAATGTTATATACAAAGGATAAAAAACCAATTTCTGTATGCAAATAAGAAAACAATGCAATGCAGAATGTTGAAGAAAAATATTTCGAAATATTATTATAAGATATGTTGGAATTATTTATTTAAATATACTATTGTATTTTTTTTTTTATTTGTAGTAGGAAATAAAATATAATGATTGCATTTGCTATAACATTAAGTACACACAATAGCTAAGAAGATTAAAATATAAATAAAGTAGTAATAAATTAAATGTTATCACTGTTAATATTTAATCTTTTTCTTTTTAAGAATATATAGAGGAATTCATGTGTATGTACGACTAATACATATGTAGGATTATACATATATATACATATAGATAGAGCTTCTGTCATTTATAAACTTTACATGGCGTACCAAAGCAGTTTCCTGCGGGTAAAGCGTAATTTAACCCCTATTTCCTGCTCGTTATATCGAAAACTTTGGGCTATCTTATACTTACACACCGATGTCTCATCTCCTTTTGCTCGTCCACACTGTGAGTGGTTCGAATTCGAATATCGCTCCCCAATGTCGGTGAATTTTCGGAATAGTTTGAAATAATGAGCGACGATTGAACCCTCCACCGAGTGGAATGGAATTGAATCTCTTTATTCTGGTGAGACAGACAGGAAGGTAGGGTGGGTTATATGGTGTATATAAAAGCTAAGGGCGCTTGATATTCATGGCCCACATACGAGTCGTTCGTTTCGATTTAACTGAACATATTCCAGTTAACTTAATGGTGAAATATTTTTTTAACTATTAACTACAATGTCGAACATTTATATTTTCGTATGTTTGTACATTTTATGTGGAGATTTAGATTTGAAAATAAAATGGAACGATGGAGAATTGAGATAAATATATATTGAATAAATAGAATTGTATATAGAATACAATAAGAAAAAGAAAAAAAAAGAACAATATGTTTTTATATGTAATAATTTTTGTCAATATAAATTTATTTCGTTGCTTTTTTTTTTTTTTTTTCTTCAGTCTTTTAAATATATACTTTATATACTTTTCATTATCAGTTTTGCTGTAACCTTGTCATGCACTGAACAAATTTTATTGCTACAGCATAGGGATATAGTTACAATCATCACTTTAACACCTGAGTCACGAAATTCGTTTTATTATTTATGACGTTCGTGCTGCGCGTGGAAGTGATTACGCCTTTAATCTTCATGACATTTTATAGTGCAAGGTATTATTTATCTATATGTTGTGAAAATTTTTATAGCTATTGACTAATATGTGACATTGACTTATACATTTTTAAACTTTTTAAAAAATTAAATAAACTGATGCAATAAAGAAATATAATAATCTTTCAATATATTTTTAAAAAGTATATTAATTTTTTTTTTTTTTTTGCGAGACATTGAAAATAATTTTGCGAGTAATTTAATAAATTTGAACGTTCTTTCTATATATACTCTCTATATTCATTCAGATATGTACACACACACACATATACTCGTGAATGTACAAACGAAAAAATATATTTTATCTTTTATATTGAATGTGATAAAAAAAATGTCTCTCAGCAGGGCTGCTATATAGACCAATGATACAGGTTTTCAATTTACAGCATAAGAGTTGTTCACAACTATAAGTGTATATATATATTGTACACATATATATATAAATATATATTCTATCAAAACTCCTGAGGGGTATGGGCTTGAAAAGAAATACGAAATTGAAGAAAAGAATGCTCGAATTTTTGCACCGCAGTTTATTTTTCCTTCTATCTTTTTATTTTTTACTTTATATAAATTTTCATTGATTCTCCTACCATAATTCCAACTAAATAATATCAATAATAAACTTCTCGACACAATCGCACGTACAACGAAAGAAATTTAATTTTTTTACTTATCATCAACTTTGCAAATGTAATAAAAATTCGTAAAAGAATTTTTTTTCGACAAAATAAAATATAAATTAATTAATCAATAATATTTTCATTGCTATCACTGATCATTTGTTGTTATTGTTCTTATGATTGTTTCATCACAAAGAGTATAACACGAATCAAAAGATTGTTACATAATTATTTGTTTTATTTATTTATCTCTGTGAATTGATGAAAATGTATTGGCATTTTATTTTATCGAAGTGAAATAATAAATTTAATTCAGCTGATTTTCTACACATCATGTTTCTATACGTTCAGTAGCTATCCACACCCGTATTATTTTTAACTCTTTTATTTTTTTTTTCTACTGTAAACAATCTCTCTTTCTCCAACGTTGCTGTTGCCTTTATGTCTGACCATGCGCACACATATCTACTTCTGCCAGCAAGGCAATAATATTTATGCAGCTATGACGTATTTAAAAGTCACTCTGTTGTTGACGACTATTGTTCTATTATTCTCCTCCTTTATTATTCTCCGCTTTGTCGCATCTGTACAATGCCACAGTTATGCAAAAATCATAACCATAATTTACTCCCTCATCATCAAGCGGATATAAGTACAATTTTCATTCAAAGGGCTACAAGAATTGCGTATTCATACACACAATATTTCATTACTTTAATTTAAATAAAGAAAAAAAAAAGGTGGTGTGAAAAAAAAAATTATTAAAGTCATTAATCTTTTAAATTTTTTTTTTCAACTTTTTTTATTTTTTATTAATATAATTAATGATTGAAATTTATTTTTGCTGTAGTTTATTTTATATTTGAGCGATATATGAATTTAATTTTATATTAAATCTAATAGTGAAGCTATAAATGTATTGAAAAGACAGATAGAAGGAAAATGAAATAAAAAAAAGAAACAGAGGGGAAAATTCGATTGATATTCTCGGACTATAATATATGAATCAAGATATTTGTTACACATACAGATGAATATTTATTTATACTCATACTCAAGCATAGATACATCCATGCGGAGTATATATTATGATGTTTTTATGAGGCCAGCAATCAAATTGAGCATCAACATCACAGAGAACGTGATAGTATTAATGTTGACAGTGAGTTGCTCATTTTTATTCACTTTATTTATAAATATCTCGTTATTTAATTGAATCAACTTCAAATAAAACAAATAAATATATTTATCAACGTGTTTCCTTATTACATCACCATAATTATACAGTTAATTAAAAATAAAAATATATTTTACTTAGAATTTTAATTGTAAAAAAAAAAAAAAAAATAATAATTTTATCAATAAATTTATTTAATTGCAATTCTTAGTATAAAATTGCAATTACGTGCAATTTAAAAGTTTTGAATTAAAAGATATATTGTAAAATGTAATGTAAATGAGATGTACGTAGTTGGAAAAGATATTTAAATCGCGGTCAGAGGGTAAAGTTGTACTTCAAAGGGAATACTTAGACTGTTGCAAACAGACTCTGTGCAATGAACTCGTCTGCTGCTGAATTTATACTTTCATATATACACGACTATCGTTTGATACCAAAAAAAAAAAAAGAAATATAACATTCATACAAGTACATTCATTTAATATATCACAGAATTTAATATTAAACTAAAAATAAAATATCCTCACAATATTTCTTTTATTTTAAATAAAACGAAAAATATAAAATGTAAAAATATTTTTATTAAATACTCATAATATTTTATTTCCTTTTCTCTCTTTTATTCTCTAAATATTCTAATTTTATTTCTCGAATAAAAAAATAATTCCAAACGTAAGTAAATGCAGTGGGAAAAAAAAAAAAAAATGATTTAATAGTATGTAATTTTTTTTTTTCCTGAATTTTCTCTACTGAATAAAGATATTTTCATTGCAAGCTTGTATTCAGAGTTCTCCTCAATTCCTTCTACACTATTCACTTCACTTTAACCACTATACCATCATCATACTGTTGGCTATTCTCTCATCCCCTTGAGTGACTTGGTGAAGTTCAAGTTGTAGCCAGTAGCTGTACTAACGTGCAAACGAGTGAATAAGGACGAGGGATATACGACAGTGAAATCGACCTCTATGTAATATGAAGGTCAGGCACGAGACGTTGCAAATGGTTGGGTAACTCTTTACCTCTCTCATCCTTTCACTTTGGTCCTGCTTGTACATTCAGTACCCAAGAGAGGAATGAATAATACTCATATATAAGTTAAGTATACACACACACATGTAGACAGATATATATATACAAAAAATTAAATGATGTATTAATTTAAGAAAAAAAAAAATATATTTTCTTTTTTTTTTTTTCTTTGTTAATTATTGATTAAATTAATTATGAATAATGAGGAAAAGGATAATAATGTAAGCGTATAACAAATTAACAGACGTTATATATTTTAACGTCGTCTCATCAACACCAATTATCAACTTTTAAAATTTTTAATAGTACATTATCGTTATTTCATCGTTATCGTGATATTTAAATTGTTCTTGTAAATACTTTGTTGGATTTAATATTAATTTTTATTTTTTAATTAAATTACGGCAACAATATATATTTTTATAGTCATTAAGTGTGCTTGCGCTTTGTGTAATTTTAATATTGTTTATTACAACGCGTGTACTGTATATTATTTTAATGAACTTAGATATTATTTTTACATTAAGTATGTTTTGGTTTATTATAAAATTAATGGCACCTCTTCTGTTTACGAAACACATCGATGGGAGTAAATATGTGTTTATACATATAATGTATTATATTATATGATATTATTTATCCAGCGTATGCCATCCCGTATATCCCGAGTATGTGTATCGTCACTCGCCACTATTAATCCATTGAATTTACTAAATTTTCATTTTAATAATTATTTTTTTTTTTTTCCAGATTTTTTTGTTTCATAATTAATTCTATGTTTGTTTCATTTCAACTTGCACAATACAATACTGATATATATATATATGTGCATTTATTTTTCTTTTTATTTATCACTTTATAATGTTATTGGTGACGATATAATTATTTTTATTATCATTGAAATATTTAATTGATTCTATCAAACATATAATTAAATATTCGTATTAAAACACAAAAAAAAAACAATTACAATATTTATTACTACATTTATCATTAATTAAGTTAGTTGCATATTTATTTTTATGCTTAACAATATTTTTCTTTACATTCACCTACATTTATATAATATTATTATATTATATTTATAATTATATTTTTCTTTCTCTCATAATTAAACACGCGATAATAAATTTACATGTCATCTCACAACATTTATTCACTATTTTTCTTTCATTCTCGTTCACTGCATGGCCACTTCTGGGGCTCAAGTGGCGAGCAGATCAGTTGACCGAGAAAAAAAGAATGAAAAAAAAAATAAAATAAAAAAAAAAAAAAGGTTTGAACATTGGCAGTATGCCATAAAATATAAAATAGCCACATCCACACATGTAAAATATATTTCGTACGATAAAAAGTAAAATGTCAAAGATGATATCGAGTAATATATCATGTATGTACATATCAGATTATTAATCTCAATTAGCCACAATTATTCACAAATTTTTTCACTAAATTATTTATCATTCAATTAATTCCAATAAAAAAATACACATTTTTCATACACATATTAATTATAATACGAAAAATTAATAAATAGATAATTTTTCTATCAAATATTTTCTATATTATATATCCGTAATTATTTATAAATTATTCATGCTAATTCTAAAAAATTATCTAGGCGATGTTGGCATCAACTATTTAATATATATAATATATTATAAATATTTATTTAATACTATATGTATATGTATATATAAGTAATTGAGGGGACAAAATGGACGATTAATTTTAATGATTTTACCATAAGCCATTTTATCCCCTTTATGTCTATGTATATACATATACATGTATTAAAGAGATAAAAAAAAATTCTACATTTAATAATTATGTTGTATAAAACTATTATCATTACGTAAATTAAATATTAAGTGAAATTTGATTATATTTGTTTAATAGATTATTTAATTAATTATATCTAACTGAACAAAGCACCAATTTTCAGCTTTTCTTACGTTCAAACGTAAGTTTTTACAGTACATGAGCGTATTTTTATTTATTAATATATTTATTATACTCGCGAAATAGTGATTCTATGTATTATTAATTATCAGTGCGCGAAGAACATGTGCATGGTAAATTAATTTTTATTTATTAAATAGTTTCACTTCTAAACAACGTATACGTGAATATTTATTATTTATTTTCAAACTTTTCTCATTTTATTTTATTCTCTCACTTTATTTAATTCTCTCTCATTCTGTTATTTATTTCATTTATTAATTTATTCATTTATTTATTTCCATTATAAATTTATCAGTAATTCAAATTTAATATCAATTGAAGGACGTAAATTAAACAAAACTGATTACAAATAAAAATATTCACCTCGATACGTATTTATAAATATATTTATATTTGTAACAGCCGCAAGCAAGTGGTAATATTTTACTTTTACGAATATTTTCGATATTTTTTTGGCATGCTCAATTGAAGCGGCGATATTAAAGAAGATTTATTTATTTCTTTTTTTTCTTTTTCTCGACATTTGTCTAGTTTTACCCAAGCAGAATTGGGTGGAGCTTTTGTGGCGCGAACCGTATCACGTTTATTTCCACTGGTATATGAGATTTGCGAGCACATATGATAGATCGTAAATTGCGTACCCAATAAATTTGTATGAGTGTATGTATATATGTGTATTCACGCGTGTGAGTTGCGTGTACATTTGAGTGGGTGACCGCGCATTAAATATAAATCTTTTTTTTTTTTTCTCGGATTTTTTTTTTTTTTCTTTAGTTGACCCCTTTCTTTTGCCTCCAATATAAGTGGTATGAACCGAATGCTTGAATGTACTGGAGGAAAAAAATAAAACGGTAGGAAACAAGAAAAAAAAAAGAAAGTAGAAAGAATAAAAGAGAAAATTGATCACAAGCATGTACGCCCAAGAGATTCATTGAAAGCTTTTGGTACACTTAACCAACTAATTTGCCGACATTCGAGACACGCTTGAAGAAAAAGACGCTGTAATTGACTTGACGATTACGTAAAGACATTTTATATATATATATCTTCACGAATAGATATATATATTTATATGTATACATATAAATATCATAAAATTGTAGTCGAAAATGTGATAAAATATTCGTGAAAGAAATAAAAATTGAATTAATTTTTCATTCGGCAATTTTGCAATGTCAGAAATAAAATGTGCAACAACATACGAAGAAGTTATGAAAGAACAAAGTGTAATAAAAATATAAAGACCCATTGCAAGAAAATAACGAACGAACGGGTATTGTTCAATGAAATGGAAAGAAAAATAATAAGAGACAAGGAAAAAAAAAAAAAATGGTTGAGGGCGTGCAGATGCGGGAGAGAACGCAAAGACACGACTATAGAATATCTCGTTAAAGGATCGCGGTTATAACAAGATTTTCTTATACTTTCTCCCTTTCATTCACGTTATCATGACATTATCATTACAATCCTGTTATACTATATATCAACAATTTCACGTAATGATACCTATAGATAAATATACATATAAAGATATATATAAAATTATTAAAGAAAAAATGAAAATAAAAATATTCAACTTGAATTATTAACAAAATTTATCGATTAAAATTTTTTCAGGGTATAATAATTTTATTCAACGATTTATATTTATTTTCACTTTATATTTATGTATATAAGTAAAGTAATAAGTGAATTAAATCTAATGTCAGCGTGTAATACCAGCGCGCGCACCGCCTCTCAACATTCGTTTAAATGCTTGACGGAATTCAGGCGAAAAAATTGTGTAAATAACAGGATTAAGTGTACTATTAAAATAACCAAGCCAAAGAAATGCACTTGCTAATATATCAGGGGGCTTGCATACTGAACAAATAGCTTGGCCAAGTGTTATAACAAAAAATGGTAGCCAACATGCAACAAATGCGCCAGTTATTATTGCCAATGTTTTAGCAGCTTTTCTTTCACGTTTTGCTTCAATTGTTTCACGATTTTTTTTTGTCGTTGTTATTTGTGGCTGTGACCCCGCTGTAACAATTGTTGTTGCAGCTGGTGGAGTCGCAATAGTTGTTGTTGTTGTTGTTGTTGTTGTTACTGAAGCGGTCGATGTAGTTGTGGGAGCTGAATTTGCGCCATTGGATGAAGTTTTCTCTGGTGATGTTGACGAGTGATCGGGTGTTGAACGTGTTATAGTAAAGGCTGTTGACTCTTCCCTCGGGCTAAATTTATTTTTAATATTATTTAATATTGTTTCACGAAGAGACAATATTAAAAAATAATACATAATATAATTTTGAGAGAGTTATCATTTTTTTTTTTATTCACCGTCTTGCAACGAGTCTGAGAATTCCTCTTCTCTCACGCGGCGCTTGAAATGTTGTCCCTGGACGTTTTCGTATTCGTCTGCGCGCCGCTTGAAATATCCTCCAATATAAGATTAGAATTCCCAATAAGGGTAGGTAGAATGTGCTGCATGTCGCAAAAATCTGGAATGAAATAAAAAATATCGAGAATGAAATGAAATAAAATGAAACGATGTAAAAAATAAGAAGAAATAAAATGATAAATAAATATTAAAAATTACATACATAATATTAGTAATAAATTTTTTAAATTATATATATATTATAAATAATATGTAGGATGTTTAATATTATATAAAATACCCATGTATATATTTATATAAAATACTTGAATATATTTTATATAATATTGAATATTATTTTTTGGCACTTAATTAAAATATAATTTAAAATAATATATTATCTTTGAATATATTATCGATTCCCACATATAAATTTATATGGCATGATGTGTGTGTGTGTTATATGGAAATTCAAATTACGAGAAACTTTGGTAGACCTTCAGTGACACGATACTCAAGTGAATTCTAGTTATATACCTACAACTGAACAAAACTCCATTGCGAATACATCAAAGAAAAATTTAATTTGGCTCTGCAATCATAGATTAGGTATTGCAAAGACGAAATCAAGTGAGGATATATGTATATGCGTATACATTTACATATATATATTTATGTAGAACAGAAATAGTGAGCCAAAGAGGAAGAGACATGGATGAAAGAGAACGATAATTTGATAAGGTTCCACTATCATTCAATACATGATATCAAAATCTCTATCGTACTCGTCTTCTCTCTTCATCTTATTGATACAAATATACTTTTATATTTTTCTTTACATTACTACACAGTACATCAAATATAATTTGTAATTATATTATTTTTTTTGCACTTTTATTTTCAAATTTATTGTAGAATATTTTATATTTACCATTTCATTATTTCATTGGATTTATTTAATTTTTTTATTCTCAAAGACTAATAAAGATATTTTCTATTGCATATTATTTTTATTCAGTGTGAATATATATGTATATTTATCTATTCATAAATTTACAGCAGGAATTGCCACGATAATTGCGAAATAACTAAGAGAGAAATATATTTTTATTTGTCTCCAACGAAAAAAAATTTACAAGACAAATATATATGTACTCCTTTTGATTTACCTGCTTGGAGCTTTTTATTTTTATTTCTTTTTCTCCATTATTCTTCATTAGATATTCATCAGTCTTTATTTTTATAACGCTATATTTTTATCTTGCCTTACCTGATACGCTGGATCTTGTGACACTAGACATTTTCCTTCAGCTATACGATTCATGTAACCAGGATCTTTCCATCCTAATTGTGGCGCCAAAGAAATTCCCAATGAGACAATCCAGACAGCGACAACTAACATACCAATTCTCCTCGGGTTACGTGCCTTAAAGTAGATTACAAAAATTTAATTACAAAAATATAATCCACTTTTAATAAAATAGAAATAAAAAAAATTATTTACAACACAAATAATTTTTAATTCTCAATAATTTATATACAAGGATTATAATTAAAATTATAGAATAAAGAAATGTAAATTAATGAGAAAATTGTTTATTAAAATTAAATGGAATAAAGTGTATAGTTTTAATTTGGCTGAAGGCGCATTGCCAGTAGGAAATAATCAAATCGTTGTGCGGCCTTTGTCTTGATGAAAATTTTGCGAGGATATCACCATCACACTATTCGTCAGCATTCTATTATCTTGAATTCCATTCAAACGTAGTTCTCATCCTTCGCTTTATTGCATCACCGCATATGTATATGTATATCAACATATATATACATCGAATTTAATAAAACTCGACAAACTTATATTTCCATTAAGTTTCAATCAAATCGATAAATAATTCGAATTTAATTTATATTATTATCTGAATTTTATCATTATATAAATGTAATTAGGTAGAAATTGATTTATAATCTCATAGACAGTGGAATAATAATGAATATTGAATTAAATTAAATTAAATCAAATTAAATTAAATTAATATTACCTGTATATAATTGAGATCAGTAACAGCCCAATATCTGTCTATGGCAATTGCTACAAGATGAAGAATTGAAGCTGTGCAGCATAATACATCGCTGCTGGTCCATATGTCACATAGTTCTGGACCTAATGGCCAGCCTGAGTATATCTAAAAAAGCAAAGGAAAAATAAAAAATAGAATAAATTAAATAAATACTATATAAAGTATTTGTAAAATAAAAAATATAAATGAAAAATAATAAATATTATCTCTATTGTGTATCAAATATATTTCAACAACAATTTTATTCTCTTTTACTTATTTATATATGCATGGTAAATTTACTTGCAGGATTTTAAAGTCCCAAATATATACATGTGAATAATATAAATAAAGACAAGAGGGTTTTGGCGCCAGGAGATTTTGGCACGCACAAACTGTGATTCTTCAGTCTTCACAACTTCGAATAATGGTTTTCGTGTATCGTAAAACTTTGCTGAACAGAGTTTATTCAAGACAATACTTGTTAGACATTCACAAAAAAGGACTACATCAGTTTGCAAACGTCGCGAAATTCGATTGGCAGATAAGACATCGTAAGAAAACAAAAAAAAAAAAAATCCCCTCGAATAAACAAAATCTGTTTCGTGTCAAAATTAATTGCCTGAATTATCTCATACATAAAACTACATAAATCAAAATTAAAATATCTCTTTATTCAATTGTAAAAAAAAAAAAGAAAAAAAATATCATTTTTGAAAATTAATATAATCTCACAATATAGATTTATATTTTACATACAGATTAATTTATTTTTAAACTCTTCATGCTCTATATAGTATAGTACCTAAATATATATTGAATATATGTGTACGTTGGGAATAAAAAATAGAAAAAAAAAAAATAGTGATGAAATTGAAAAATGGAAAGAGGAAGCGAATAAAATTTGGTAAAGCTTATTGCGAATAGATAGGTATATAGAAGATGAGGGAATGAAAGAGTGAGAGAGTGGTAGAATGGAGCAGTAGTGCATCACGTACTCAGGGCGTTTCCGTGACGCTCGTCAGTGGCGTGCAAATTTAATCACATTTGGATTAGATTAGCGCGGAAATGGAGGCAACCATCGATCGATGACTCAACCACGCGAATACCTGTAGCTCACAACTCAGGCCACTGGCATTATTGCTACGTGCGTTCGACATACATGTATACCAAATAAAATATATTATATATATATGTACATAAGATTGAGGGTAAAAGTATAGTGACGCGATGGGGGGTGGCTTCGTTCATCAATATATGTATAATATATTTACTGAAGGGTATACAGGAGCAATGCCAGAAGGACTCTGATTGAGTTCTCTTTGCCCAAAGCGACAATCGATTGTATCATAGGCATCCCAATTCTTTTTTTTTTTTTTTTCTGTCTTATTTGTTTACTTGTGCTTTTATTTTATTTTTTTATTCTCATACACATGTGTGGCATTTATTGATTAGAGATGAGAGGGAGGATTTGTTTGTTAAGCAAAATAATAATAAATGGCATGAGAAATGGAATTATTATACACTAAAGGAAAAAATTAAAGGATCGAAAAAAATTTTCGAAATTTTACCGTGTTTTTTGATAGGCTGTATCTTGGTGAAAAATTGTCGTATTGAGTTTTCAAAAAAAGCATTTTGAAGCTCCGAGTCTCTAGTTTTTAGACCTTGTAACGGAAAAATTTTAGGAGCCATGGTTATGACGTGATCTTGAGAAATATCGTGAAAAAAAAAATTCGCAAATTTTGTTTCTTTTGTTTTTTTTTTTTCGAGTCCACGAATTTGGAAAATTTTTTTTTTGCTGAGCCATCGATTGGATTGGATAGCTTGATTATTCAGCTTCAATTTCTTTTTTTAAAAACCCCGATACGACGATTTTTCACTGAGATACAGCCTATCAAAAAACACGGAAAAATTTCGAAAATAATTTTGACTTTTTAATTTCTTTCTTTAATGTATTTTCGCGATTTTTAATATATATGAAAAAGATATATTTTATTTTTTATTAAAGACTTGCAAAATAATTTGTATTTTATATTTTCATCAGGAAAAAATAACGATGAAGATATATATTGATGTAGTTTTTTATTTATTTTTTCTTTTTTGTGTAAGTAAAAAATTCGACGTTTTTCTTAGCTGTCTGCATTTGGTTGAGATAATGTAGAATAAAAATATGTAGATGACGTGTGTATATTTTAACATAAATGCAACTGTGTTTGGCATGCACGTTTTGTGCGAGAAAATATATGTATGGAAAATCGTTTGTTTCGTGTATGGGAACAAGCGATATTGTCTGACATGCAAGCATATAGAATATATACTATGTAGTGAAGGAAGACGGAAAGTGTACTGTACAGAAATGTAATTGGCCGGACCGCAGGTGGCAGTTGAGAAAATTCAAGCGAGTGGAAATTGAGTTTGGTCGTGCGAAGTAACGTTGGAAAAATCATGAGGTAAAAATGTACAGAATAAATTTTCCATAGCGTGTTCACTTTTGCCACTCTTTAAATTCTAGTTTTTTTTTTTCCTTGTCCATTCTACAAATAAATATATACATACATAATTTATTTTACCATGATACATATGTATATATGCATATACATTTGTATCCAAAAACATATAAGAATATTTAATGTAAAATAAAATATTTTCTTTCATGTATAAAATTTTTTTTATAAAAAAAAAAAATTTGATGAATAAAATTATTCTAATGAAATAATTTTTTATCTCTCGCTTTCAGTTACGGGAAATTAGGCCGAGGACTCGAGAGTGTAAAAGGAACCGAAATAAAAACGATAGAGTGTGAAAAAGTATTAAAAAAAAAAAAAAAACAACAAAGAAAGATCCAATACTACGAATGGACTTTCAAGTAGGGAAACATCAGTCTCCACATTGCCAGTTGTCTTAAGGGGAGTTAGTAAGTGTAACCCCTCTGCTTATCACCCGTTCATTCTCTTTCTCTTTATTTTATTTTTTTCCTATTTTATCTTTTCTTCCTTATTTTTCTAACACTACCCCGTCACTTCCCACTTTTATTCCCTTATTTTTACACATAATTCTTTCATTGTATAAATATAAACCACCTATAGACCACCACAAATCTCCAAATCTATATGCGCAATCCTTAACACACTGATCAGCCAAATCCCTCGTATAGTATATACACTTGAGTGTATTCCCGCACCCCACAGAATTACACTTCATTTGCGGTCCAGGGGAGAGATACATAATACCTACCCTTACTTGTATAAATCCCAATGAGGGAGAGGTTGAATGGAGAGAAGACAATTGGTCAAATCATGCGGGCGTTATTTTTTTTTTTCTCTTCACTTCACATACATACATTTAACGTAAATATTATTAACAATACCAATCAAAAAATATAAAGAACTTTACTTTCTTTTTTTTTTTAATTACTTTACTTTATCATTTTAATAGTTTTTATGTGATTTTATTTTTGTCAATTTATTTAACGACCACTTCGCTTCGATCATTATTAAAAAAATCGCTTGATGAAATTTGAATAGAATACATTGAATGAAATAAACGCTACGGAACGAGGCGAGAAATGCTCGAGGCTACTCAAAAAAGCTTCTATTGGAATATTGACAAAAAGCCTCAGGACATAGCTCTGGAGAAACGAGTCAATGGGGAAAATGGAAGTTGACTTTGTGTGAGTGTATATGACAGAGAAAAAAAAAACAAAATGAGACAAAGAGCACGAGAAAGAATTGCTTTTATATATTATATTTATATCTGTATATATATGTACGTTGAAGTGAAATTTTGCTACCCCCACTGTGATCGTCAATGTTGCAATTATGAAAAAAAATCCGCTCAAGTGGCAAAATTTATAAAAATTGCAGGACACTTCGTTTTTTGTTATTCAGAGAATTTATATGTATATAATTTTTTTTTTTTTTTTATTTATATTTTATATATATTCATGCTAGAAAAGAATTTAATTTTTTCTTGAAATTTCACTATATTTATATGAAGTTTAATGAGCAAAGAGATGAGATTGTGATCTCGTGTGCTTTTCCTTCAGGCAAAATTTTCTCATATGCAAAATGCGTTTTAAAATCACAACTATCCAGATGGCGAACATCCTGTCGGAATAAACTTTTCGGAGCAAACTTTATTCAGTGGTAGCGCTGTAATTCCGTGTAGTGAACGAGAATAAACACAGACAATATAAATATGTGCGTGTGTGTATGCCATTGTATTTTGAGTGAAAATATTTATATGAAAATATGAGTGATAAAAAAAAAAAATTATGCATTTAATTTATATTCAATTCAAGAATGAAAAAATATTGTAAATTCGAAAAATCTGTTTATGCAAGTGGAAATTGATGCAAATGCATATTTAGAGTGGAGAGAAATAGCGGGCATCCATTATTTCTATTTATGTTTTATATTTTTATTTTTTGTATTTATTATTATTATTATTATTTTTTTTTTTTTACGGATTACCGGAGATCCTGCCACTCTGTCTCGATAACGAGAACGAATATCGATAGGCCAATGTCGCTCTGCGCTTTGCACATTTACACACGAATATATTTTCACATATATTGATTTTATATGTATAGATTCAAGTAATATACAATTTTTATTTTCATTTATTTATTGTTTTATTTACGAGTTAAAAATCCGTTGAAATTGCAACTTTCTATTTTATATACGTATATATATTTTTTGCACTTATGTGAATTGATATAATTTTTTTTTTTTTAACAGGATAACTATAATTAACAATATTTTTTTCGACCAAATTTTCCGCATTTTTATTGCTAAAAAAATAAATAGCAAATTTTATTATTATAATTCCAGTGGAAATATCATATAATCTTTATGATCATTTATATAGTCTCGCGTAAATCGTGCAAAAATTCCAATTATAATTTTGCAAAATGTATATAAACGGTTCAATAAATATTTATTTGCTGCGAAAAAAAATAAAAATGAGAAAAAAATATTTCACAAAAAAAAAAGTTTTGTTTATCATCATCATTATTGTTATTAATATTTTTTCTTTCTGTCACACGTATGGAAATGTACTGAGTTTGTGGTAGTAACAGCTGGCACAATTGAGCACTGCATGAGAATAATATTAGTCCTGGTGTAATCATCGAAATATGTGGAAACATTTCAAGAGGAAAATTACAGAATTCAAGACAAACTTTTCGCATGATTGAGTGAGGAAAATTTGGAAGTAATTGGTAGAATAATAGAGCAGAAATTTATCGTAATATATACACATACACATACATACATAAATATATACTGAAACTCTCCATACAACTTATAAGAGAAACATTTATAGCAAATCACAAATGTAATTTTCATATAAATGAACGTCAAACTTTCTCTAACTATTTTTTTCTTCTCATTTTATTTTCGCAATATAACTTTATGATTTCTATTTCTCAATTTTTTTTGCTTGATAAATCTTGACGTGTGATTCATCATTATAAACTGGATACATATATACACGAATGTAAATGAGGTGTGGGTGTTGAGAAAAAATAAAATTATTATTTTTTTTTTTTTTTTTTCAAACTTTTGAAACTCTCATCACATCATCCTTTAAATAGTTGCAATACTTTGATAATTTGAACGTTTATACTTAGTTGTATATTCTCCAACACGCCCACTGTTCATTTTTTGCCTTCGTTAAATTAATTGTTTTTTTTCTTTCCAAAGTTGAATAACACTAAAACTTCGTTGACAAGCACCCACTAAATATGTCACAAATAAGACTGATAACTTTTAGAATTATCTACTTCACTTTGAGGGATATATAGAGTAATGAAAAGAGTGAAGAACACTAATTATACGTGTATACAATTGGATGTTTGAAGTATCGATGAGTGCACAATTAATGAGACACTCAGGTAGTAGAGTCTGTATTCACTGAATAATAAAAAATAGAAAAATATAAATAAAATTCTCTTCTTTTTAATTCTATTTAAATATTCAACAATAAATTTTTCCCTTTAAAAATCATCTGAAGACAAAAAATAAAATTCTGGCAAATGTCATGTGCAATAATGTAATGTTTTTTTTATTTTCTTGTACTCATCCCACATAAATTATCTATTTAAAATTAAATTTTATATTTAAAGTGACATTCTGGTTATAAATATTAAATTTATCTGGTCGTGGCGATTGACCCATCGAATATTTATTCCCTTGTATATAATACATAATAATTTATGATCGTTCTATAAAATAATAATTCAGAGGGATTGTGATTTTATCGTTGAGTCGATGGGTAATTCAGAGCAATAATAAATTTTATCTCATATCGCTCCTTTTAATTAAACTTCCTGGTTCATGAAACGCGAACAATTGAGATTTGTTGATCAAATTTATTTATACATATATTTATATATATTTGTAAATATATACATATATATATATATATATATATATAATATTTATATGAATAAATAAATGTCAGTTGATATTTTGAACGCTGTGCTTATTCGACAATGTAGAATATTCAATGAATACCTATGTAATAAATTAATAGATAAATATTCCCATCGTGCTTTCATTTAATGTAATTGCCAGTACGTGCTTATCAGTAATATATTCACATTGTCAAAATAATTTGCATGAAAATTGATTGTTGTTGCCAAGTATGGATAACACAAAAAAAAAAAAAATAAAACGATTGTAAAACACGAAAAATATATAAACATAAAAGATAAAAGTAAGTTATAACGATAAAAAAATTTAAATTGAATAAAATAAAATCGTGTGAAAATAAAATTTGTCCATATAATTCAAATGATAAAAACTTTTTCACCTAAATTAAAGTGTCAAGGTGATAACCATTATTCCATTTCAATATATATTTATATCGTGAAGTGATAAAAAAAAATTGAACATTGTAACTAACTTTATTCAACTTCCGAGTTCTGTAATTACTATTCTTTCAACACGCGTTATAATGATATGACTATAAAGAGAGTGAACAAAGAACAGACAAGAAGGAAATAATGGTTGTATAATATTTCCAGTAATATTCAAGTGTGAGGAAATAACTTGAAAAATAAAGAAAAAAAAAAAAAAAAAAGAGGAAATAATAATTGAAAAAATTTTTATGAACGAATGGAGGGACAAGAAATAACTAAACTAATGCCATTGTACCATATGACATGATGCAATAAGCGCTTTTGATACTGTAGAAATTCGATATTCCCTCTGTTGAGTCAGCACTAGCATTGCACATACCAATTGAATGATTTAAATATTTGCCAGAGTGTGCCATCTATACACATCATTTTGCATGTGTATTCAGTGTGAAATTCTGTCAGAAATCCGTTGGAGATACAATCACATATTCATAAAAATTTTAAATAAAAAATAAAAATGAAAATTAAATGAAGTAATAAAACAAATCGTCAGTTGAATGAAAAAATTTTATGTCAATGGTTTGTGACATAATGAATGAAAACTAAATTGTGTCATTTTATAGTTATTGTCGTGGTTGGAAAAATTTATCAAGACCTTCATGCAATATAATTTTAATATTCCTTTAATAAATATTATTTTTATGATTTATAAATTATTACATACCTCATAAAATGCACCGAGGGGCATAACGAGACAGGCAACCATAAGATCCGCAACTGCGAGACTTACTATTAAATAATTCGCAACTGATTGTAGATTCTTTTCTGAATAAATCGCTGCTATCACCAATACATTACCTGGAAAAAAAAAAAAAGAAAACAAAAATAGAAACGGGATATTATATCTATTTATTTTATAATTAAAACTAGAATTAATTTTACAAATATTTATTATTGTAAATCAATTTTCGTACGAAAAGTTTCTTGGCAAATAAACATAAAATACAATTCTCTCTGCTAATATTCCCTATTGGGGTAGAACAAATATAAACCATTATATTTACCATGGGGATAAATTCTCAAGTACAAATTAAAACTTTTCAATTTCACAGTTCTATATAAAATTCACTTTCCACCTCAAAAATTTATCAATTAATTTCTAAAGCCTTGAGTAATCTACCATAATTTTTAACTTTGAACCTTCTTCTAAACTCTCATCGCAAAAAAAAAAAAAAATTAAATTAATAAATCTATATAAATCGTGTTCATTCAGTTGTTTCAATATTCCAAAAATATCAATTAATATTTTATCCTATATCTATCAAATAATTATCCGATTTAATTCTCTTACATATTTATCCTATAATTTTTTCATAGAAAAAAAAAAAAAATCCAATAAGACTAATGTAAAGTATAAAATAAACTAGAGAAAATATCAACAAAAAATTTAACCTACCCATAAAAAACACATACAAATAAAACAAATATATTTATATACATATATATATATACATTCATGAGAAAGGAGAAATAATTAAGATTCAAGAGCTTGATGGAAAAACCTTCGGGTTATATTAATCAAGACGGCTTTAGCCAAAAGCGATTCTTGTAGTGCGAAAACGTAATTTCCAACCTTCTCTCATCATTTCTGATCTCACAATCTGCCCTTATCTTACATTATTAAAGTTATTAAGTCAGATCACAAGGAAAAAATACATAATAAAGAAAAAAAATAAATAAATATTACTCCCTATATATAAATACACAATAATAAAAAAAGCTCAACTAACCAATGACCGTGGTAAGAATGATAAGGGCGAGGACAACAGCCGTGAGAATTGCTGGAATATCCTCAAATGGTGATGGGCCCTCCACCGACGATATATTTCCAGTGCTGCCATTCACATCCATATCGTATGTCTATTTATTTATATATATATACATATGTATATATATTATATACATATATATACATATATACGTAGACAATTGTTGTCTTAGCTATAATCCAAAGCTGACTATAATCCTCTCAATCACGACTGGAATATAATGAGGAAGTGTAATGCGGTCAATACGCATCTCATCATCTACTTATTGTAGTCAATTTATGTATCATGTTAAATTGAGTGATCTTGATGACGTGACAATAGTATTGAGCACACAATATTAATACTGATTGAGTCATTCAATCATATTAAAGCTTGAGATGCCATTGATGAAATCAATAAATTATTTTTTTCTTTTTTTTTTTTCTTTTTTTTTTTCTTCAGTGAAAAATGCATGTATATATAAGTATACACATATTTTTTATACGTCACGATAAAAATAAATGCGTTGTCTGTTTTGATCGTTTCATCTTCACAGTCTCTATTTTTTTTTTTTTTTTTTTTTTCACAGAGTTTTTCTACTTGTTCCAATGCTCTTTGAGCTGTTCAATCACTTGGGGGCTGATTTGTCTATCGTTTTATATATACATCATGTATATATAAAAATATATTCTCCGTGGAATAATGTCAAGTGGAGGGTGACGAAAAAAATAAAATAAAATAAAATAAAATGTTCGGTTTGTGTGACACAAGATGTTTTGCGATGCGATTCAACGACGATTGAGTGTAGGAGTTTGAAGGTGATGATGGTGACGTTGATGACGTTGGTGAATAGCGTTATATATGTACATGGATAATATTTTTTCTCGGTGTTTTAACAAATTTATTACGGCGTTGATCCATAAAAAATCATTGTCCTGGTATATCTGCAAGCAAAGATAAAAAAATAAGTATAAATTATTATATATCATGTTTATTTTTTTTTTGTATTATTACTTTACATAATTAGAATGCAAAAATGGATGGAATATATAAATGGAGTGTGTGACGTGGTAGTAATTTATTATGCTTCTTCTTCTTCTTTTTATTTTTTTTCTTTTGCCTTTCGTGGAAAGACATAAAAAAATAAAATCGTGGGAGAGACCGCAGTAGCGATTTAAAGCTTGGTTAGAATCACTCGACACGAAGAGTAATTGAGAGAAAGACGACGAGAAACGACACAACGACAACGACGACGAATGTTTCAGCGTCATTAATCAAGATACGAATGACGAGAACAAGGGGGTATAACTAAGCTTTTCCATTGAACGAAATGAAAAATAAAAGAGTGATATGTCGAGAGAATACAAAAGGAAGAGAAAAGAAAACGATAAAGAAAATAAAACATGAGAAAAAATTGGTCTTCACGATGATAAAATTGCATTGGTCACTTTATCATTTAAAATAAAATAAAAAAACAATTTTTCCACTACTTTACTAACAGTTCAAAGAAAGAAAAGGGAATAAAGTACAAGTTTACACATATTAGTCAATAGAATATTTTCTGTTTTTCTACTGACCATTCATGTGCATAACTTTATCGTAAAGCCAACACAATATACGGCTCGATGAGTGTCTTTTGCAGTAAAAACATTCCAATTTTACGCTATGGTACATTCACGGATATTCAAGTAAAGTTGTGGACATTCAATGTTCCAACTGAATGATCACCAGCCGAGTATTTTGTCTTCCACCCCATACTTCAACTAACAACTCGAGAATGAAACCAATGCCGGATGAAGAAAAAGAAAACAATGTGAAAAAAAAAAAACTCATATATACGATGAAAGATGCCCTTTGTTTGCCCACTTGACAATGAACCCGCATATTATGTGGCAACAGTATCATAAGAAATAAAATAAGAAGAGAGAATAAGTAATAGCAAGCAAAAATCTAATAAAAATAATAGAGAATACAAAAAAAAAAAAAACGGTGTGAATTATCTATAATTTTTATCTTTCATTTATAATATAGTATATATAAATCGATCAATGTCATGATCTCTTTAAGTAATGACTGCATCAATTATTTTTCGAGGACGAATTAAATGCCACGACAAGAGATAGATCTGTTGGGATATTAGGTCGTTTACTGTTTTATGAGCGCGTGGAGACGAATGAGAGAAGGGAGGAGAGAACTTGTCATTTGCATCAAAGATATGAACTTGTCTCGAGTCCTCCGGGCAAGGACAGAGAAGGTGATAAGCTAAAGAGACAGAGAACAAAAATAAAAAGAGATGGGGGATGATAATTATGAATGAATTCAACCATTTATTTTCAATTGTGTCAACTTTAAATTTCCTCATTTATATCTTTTAATTTCTTTCTCATTTATATTTACACTCTATTTATTCAAAAATTTTTTTTTCATTGAATTGTTTACCATCATTCTCTCGTTTATAATCTTCCATTATGAACAAATAAATCTCAAATATTTAATAATTCTATCAATCATTTAATTCAATTTATTATCATTAAAAATAAAATGAAAAATAATTTCATCGTTCATAATTTCTTCAGATATTTATTTATCTATTTGTTTTTTTTTTTTCATTTATTTATTTATCTCGAGAGAGTGAATTCACCTTTACTTCTCAAGATGTAATATCGTTCGTTGAATTCGCATTCACTGAACCACGATTTCCGGTCTTCGCGTCACAACGTCTCGACGAAAAATCTTTACTCACACACATGCAGGCAGACAGATAAACATATACCCGTACACAATATACATTTATACATCTATTTATATTACCTTTAGAAGTATAAACTTGAGCGTATGTACATGTATATATTTATAAAATAGATATAATACAGATAAGAAAACGAAAAAAAAATAAAATAAAATAAAATAAAAAGTAAAAATTGAGAAACGTGGTTGAGTGAATAGATGCGCGCACACACTTGTTGGCTTGCTCTGGCGATTCGCCAACCAGCTCTGAAACTGCTAAACTTATATATGATGACTGGCACTACCTATACTACTACTACTACTACTACTACAACTACTCTTTCACTGCTACTGCTACTGCTGATGCCGTCGAGACGGTACGTGCAATCGTGTAAGTTCTCTAGTGACACTTATCGTTTCACTCTGGGGATGTACAAAACGTAAAGAGAAAAAAAAAATTTATATATATATATGTGTATAAAAAGATGAAACAAAAATAACAAAATAAAGTGTCCAAGAAAGAATGATGTGAGGAAAGAAAATAAAAAGTCACATAAGAAAAGTATATATTTCAAATAAAAAGAAACTGCAGTCTTGGGAAAAATTGAAAACTATATTTATTATAAGAAAGATAATTTATAATGTGTGATAAAAAAATTAATTTATTGCATAACTTTTATTTAGTAATGATGTATGTACAATTATTTATTTATTTATAATGTGGGCGAGGGTGTATGTGGTTGGAGGAAAAAAAAAAAAAATGTTACGTCATCGATTGGAATTTTATCTTGATGGAGGAGAGATAAAGTAAGTCAAAATGAGTTACTTAGACACGGGGTATAGTGTCAGTGTCTTACTCGATCAAACCTGATGATGAGGAAGATATATAGCTTTGCAATGAGTTTGCCAAGTTGCCGATCATAACGCAACCACGAGCGAGAGGGTTTTGATGTAGATTCTTTAGGACTTATGAATAATCTTTTGCATCAACGATAGTTCAAGTATGAAAGTTTGTATTATATGAAAAGCAAACGACGAAGGGAAAATCAGGTAAAATATTTATGTAGATTTAGTAAATGTATTAAATTAAGAATTTACAATGCATATTTTTTACAATATTCCTTGCGGCAATATTGGAATTATGAATAATATGCAGATATTATATTCTCATTTTAATAATTATTTATTGAATAAGTATGAAAGTATGTACATATTATCTTTTAGTATATTGTTTTTCTTTTTTTTTTCTTGTAATTTTGTGAGTGATCGTTTATTAAATGGATATTGGAGAAGCGTTTTTGAGGGAAAATATTTGAGTTGGTGAATAGTTTACGGTTACTGAAAGAGAACAAAAATAAGGTTAGAGGTTGGAAGAGAAATTATTTAACTAGTGCAATGAACAATCGTCTCAATTTAAATTCATTGAATTGTCGATGAATCTTGAACTGTCCACTCGATGAACGATAAAGCCCGCAATGGTTCTTCAATATCAATTTGCTACTTTTAGTAAAATTGAGAGCCATATTTCTTTGGTGGACCTCTCGAGAGACTCTTTTTTTCCACGATATGAAAAGAAGAATGGCGCTAAATAAATCTCTCGTGTTACTCCAACAGATTTAAATTTAATTTCAATTCTCCTAAATTTTTCTACCATCATTTTTAATTGTACATTTTTCTAATTGATTTAAATTCCATTTTTTTTTTTTAATTGTGAATGCAGTTTAACTTTATCGCGTTAAATTATTTGCATATTTCATTTTTTATTTACCAATTTACCACGATAAATGTCAAAAGGAACTATTTATAAACAATTGCATAAATGTCAAAAAGGATCAATTTTATTCTACTTTTATTCTATAACCACATATTGTATTTTTTTTTCCTCTACTTTCAATGAAAAAATATACAAAATAAAATTTTTTTTTCTATTATAGAAATTACATACTTGAAACATAAAAATATGAATATAAAGTTGCAGTTGTAAAAGCCATGTAAATTCACTGAGTGGAGAGAAAAAGAGTACTCGAGGTAAATTGTATTAAAAAATAACTCTAAAAAAAAAAAAAAAATATTATTAACTCGAATTACGAGAGTAAAATGAACACCAGGAGTTTTGCGTATATTTATACATATGTATATAAATAGTGACGAACTGGGGAACTCGTCCGTAAAGTTTTCACGCTACGTTGCTGTCTACTACCCCCGAAAAAAAAATATATATACATGTAACACTGTATTTTGAGTGGTTTTTGGATAGTACATGATTTTTTTCTTTTCTATCATGCTCATTCATCACAGCAATAATTGAAGTGACAAATAAATAATTAATTAACATTGTAGAATATATTGACAAGTAGATATTTGAAATTATTACACTTAATGAATTTAATTTAAAGTAAAAGTAATAATAGTTTGTCGTTTATAATTTTTTTTTTTCTTCTCGACCTCGTATTATTTTATTTTTTATTTTTCTCCCCGACTAGACATTATTCCACCGGGTATCATTTGAAATGAAATGAAGAAATATTTCTGAGCATGGTCAGAGGGAGTTGGAGAAGACGTATACACAACTGTGATCGATTGTATAAATAAAACACTGGTTTTTCTAACCATTGCAAGGGCTGATTTTTTTTTTTTTTTATCATTGCTGATTTGTGGCATTCACGTGGGAATAAACGAATAGCTTATGAGCCAGATAAGAAGTATGAAGCAAGAATATAAATGGATGTAAAATGAAATGTACGATGGAATACAAAGGAGAAGAAAAAAAAAAAATATGTTTAAATGAAATGAAACGAAATAACAAATAAAAAGACATATTTAAAATTGCAAAATATTCAATACGTGTTCAGATAAATGTGTACATAAGGTCAGTTGGAATAACACACGTATAGTCGATTTGAAAAATGAAATGCACAAGGAGTTTAAAAAGAAGAAGAAGAAGAAGAAGAAGAAGGAAATGAAGTTAAGAATATAAAATCTGATCTACGTCCAAGTAAACTTATACCGAGAAATCTCGTGATATTCTTTTGGATATTTTTTTTTTTTTACCTTTTTTTTCTTCTTCTTTCATTTGACAGTACGATCTGAATTTGATCGGAATTCAAAGAACTACTCTTTCGTGACCAAAGTTTTTTTTTACATGTCGATGAAAAATAAACAATGACTTTGTGTTTGTATATTTTTTTTTTTTTATATTTCTCATTTCATTTATTCTTATTGTTATTACTTGTATGAGTAAAAGTTTGAGTGCAATGAAAAAGTTTATCACTTAAAATAAGTAAATGATATTTTGAAATTTCTATTTCTCTTTTCAATTAAAATTGATTTCTCATTTCTTTGTTGAAATCATAAATATAAAATTGAAATTTAATTATAAAATTTTTATTAAACCCTTTGAGAAAAATTATTTTCATATTTGATTATCTTCAAGTTCGTATTTTTTCTACTTTACTTTCTTTTCCCTTTTTTTTTTTTTTCTTTTTTTCACATCATTCGTTGACATTGATAACAAATGATGCATGATTAAATGTGAAGACAGGAACATATCACAAGTGACATTTGTCTTTTGTCCTTTGACAAGGATATAGAGAAGTGGGTGAGATAATTCCGCAGGGGAACGAAAAGAAGGGAAAAAAAAACGGAATATATAACACATCACTGTATCCAGTCACAATGAAAAAAAAAAAAAGGAAATATAGATATTAAAGAAAATTATAATAGAGAAATTTAATTCTCTGAGTGTCTATTTTTTATATTAATCCATCACTTTTATTCACAACCACAACTTTCATCATGTAAATAATTTTAAATTCCAATTTTTGTTCTTCAATTTCAACACCACATTCATCATTCTATGCTTCAAAAAATTGACGAATGACAATAAAACAAATTGTTCGTGATCACTATTGTTGGTAACAACAATGCACCGGTGCACACAACAATTTAATATTAAATTTTATTTTCCAATAACAAAAAAAAAAAATCTACTTCACTTTCTCATACAAAACTTCCCCATAATATTTTTATCTCCAATTAAATAATTTTTTCACGAATCGAATGATGATATACTCAATGGATTAAAATAAAATACAATAGAGCTTTTCGCATAGTATTAATCATTGTCAGATTTATTGAAGACTTGACCTTATTCGAACACCGTAGTTCATAACGTATATTTGCGCATCAGCATTTTCATCAAGCTTTCATAAGAATGACTTGTATGCAAGCTGCATTGAATTGTCTGCTCTATGATATTTCTATGAGAAGGATCAATCTAAAATCCATTGACCACATAAAAAATGTATTCTCTTAGAATTAAAATTATTCTCCATTTATTCCTCTTCATATTATTCATTCTATTAATTATTTACAAAAATTTCATTTTAAAAAATATTATCAATCTATTCACTATTTTATTTTCTCCATTATCTAAATAAATAAATAAATAAATAAATATTATTCTGGAATATAAGCATGACAAACTTTTATCATGTATTACATTTTCATCGACAATTGAATGAATATTTATGTTTACATATAAATGGGCAGATACTGAGTTAGGTTATAATGATATTTATCATCATGGGGATACAAATACAAATATGCAAATATGTGCGGTAAGATGTAGATGTTTTTGGAGTGAGAATCAAGTGGCATATAAAGGATATACTAATATAAGGGAAAGGAGAGCTTGTAATATATAAGTTGCAACCTCAAGAAAAGCACTTGGTGCGCACACTTGAAAAGTCAAAAGCGCATGGCCCACCCATAAGGAGGAAACTTTCGAAAATCGATATTCATTTTGCATATTTGTATACATATATAAACATATGTTTACATATTATATATATATATTTTTGCAGGTAATACATACAGCGTATGTACATATATCAATTTGTGCTACGCAAAATATTTACTCAGTCACGTGTTTCATTTTTTTTTTTTTTCAATAGAATAAGAAGAAAAAAAAGATAAATTGTACTAAAAATTTTCTATGTTTACTCAGTATACATTTCATCTATCTCTAAAGCTCTAGCGTGTATCTTGGAAAGTACATAAAGCAGTAATGAGGAATAAAATTGATAGAAGAAAGAGAAAAAGAAAAAAAAAAAAATAAGAAAAGTAATAAAATAAAACGTTTAATGAAAATGGAATGAGTTGTTTCTTTTCAAAACACTTACCAACGTACCACGAGCAAACTTGCGTTGAATTATTTATAAAACAAAAAAAAAAATAATTAAAAATAAGAAATTGAAAAAATGAAAGCAAAAAAAAAAATAAATAAATAAATATACTTAAATATTAATACATGTATATGTTGTCGTCTCTTGGGAATTATAAAGCCGAGTAAATCGAGCTTGACACACTCCTTTTGCTACATTACCATATTTTCAACGCTCCGTAAAATTACTGTAGTCTTTATTCAGAATATATAGATATAAATAAATACTCATATAAATAAGAATATATAGTTGGATAAACATGGCGTGGTGAGACTTCTAATAAAAGTAAATTGCTACTTGCAAGCGTTTTTTCTTTTTTTTTTTTTACAAACAAAGTGCGGTGGATTGAAGCAAGACTCCCAGTGGATTTAACAGACTCTACTTGTCGTGAATTGTCCATGGATAGTATTAGAATGCACTTTGTTTATTTTTTTTTTTTTGTTCATAAATATAAATATAAAATATATAATAAACTAACGAGATCCCTCCTCTTTGACTAAAGCTCATAAAAATGTCACTTTTTGTTTATTATAAATACTTTTCATATCATTCTATGGATATTTTTCATGACAGAGTACATGAGAAAATACCATTTAATATCACATTTACCATCACATCGCACTATCACTATTATATCCGTGTATTTTTTATTTTATTTCTCAACACTTTCTGCACCTATCATGACAGTGAAAAATACTACGAGCAAGACGACAAGAAAAACCTGACCTATTTTTTTCTTCTATTTCCTCGCCTTTTGCCATTCATTTTTATTTTTCTTTCCTCCAGATGTCCAACCATATTTCAATATAGATAACTATGTAAATATAAAAATCTTTCGGTTTTTTTTTCCACCTGTCATAAAATGTACCTTAACGGAAAATTATTCTGATGAGTTAAAGCCACAACGAAGATCACTATTAATGAACTTCAAGTTTAAATGATAAGACTACTAAATCCTCTTCCCTTCTCGGTTTAAGTTAACTGAGGGAGTTAGGTAGCCCCAAGTTTCATGTAAACTTTGAGAAGAGAGTTGTGAGCGTACGGCGTGAATCAACGTGTCACCCTCTTTGATGACAATCGACCAACTGCATTGTGTCTTCTTCATTCGTCTCCTTATTTGCTCTGAACTATACACGCTTTCTTTCACAGCCCACTACGAGAACCAATTGAATATGTCAAACAATATAAGAGAGACTTGACACAATAAAACGTAATAAAAAATTCTTTTATCTTAAAATGTTTGTTTGAAAAAAAAAAAATGTATTTTATTTTTTGTTACTATCACTTTTTATTTTTTAAAGAAAAGAGTTTCATCTTATCTTTTAAAAGTATAATTTATTCCTTACATTTTTATTATTATTCACAATCAAACATATCACGATTCAGTCAATCATCATTAATTAGCACGTATCTATTGATATAATTGGCTGTAGATATATATGTACAGTACTATTTGTACGCAATCAGTCATACGTGCATGCAACGGGAATTGTAGTCTGACCGTATCCTATACCGTATCTACTTGACGCGCACGTTCGTCTTCAATCAACCATATCTACTGCATTTGCAACGGCTGACCTAGTATTGACACTTTCCACTTATACAGCTTGATACATTGTATTATTTTATATCTACAATGTATGTGCGTATATTGACGCATTTTATAGAATACTTTAAAACAGATTTTTCTACTATTTTTTTGTAGTTATTTATTTTTTTATTTTCACAACGATATTTTCAATTTTATTTCACTTTTTTTTTTTTTTTTTTTTTGTAAATCATGAATAATGTAATCAATTTTTTATTCTATGCGAATGCAGTTTCATGTTTGGATGCATGGAATTAAATGTGTATGTATGAATATTAAATTTACTTATCAATATTTATTTTATTGAAATCTCATTTGAGATCAAGACACGTTTTGATACTGATTGTTATGTGTACAGTAATTTTCACAGGGCCAATGAGTTATTCTTATATACCAATGTAAACTTACTCTGCGAAGTTTGTTTAATGAAGAGAATGAAATGAAGAATGAAAAGAAAAAAAAAAAAGAAAAGTAAAGAAGAAAAAAATAATCGAAAATGTAAAATAAAATTTAAAAAGAATTAACGAGCTTTATCGGACTTTCTCTACTGGTAACTACAGCTTTTCTTGTGGGAAAAAAGAATAGTGATAGTATTAGTTTTATTATAAAGAATTATATTTTTCAACATGTTCATTTACTATGAAAAGAATTTTATTGCTAATTTTTATGATGATAGTATAATTTTTTTTAACTGCATATTTTGTGAATAACTAAAATATTCACTTGGAAATAATTTTCATCTTGCTTGTATGTAATTGAAAATGTTACCAATTAAGCGGAATGACATTCATGGAAGATAACATGGAATTTATTTTTTTTTTTGTCTCATCTTTTAAGCAATTATAATTTTGAACGTTGATCGTGAATAATTGCAGTCATTAAATTTAATTATATCATTTTGCATTGCTTTGTTTCACGACATATTCATTCAAAAGCGTAGAAGCGACTAGAAAAGATAGACAGGAAGTGACGAAATGAGCAAGAGGCGAAAATTTAATTACCATCTCATGTGCATCCATGTCACTTTTTGAATGATTCGTGGATGGAAACAAAAGCCAATTTTATCCCATCGTTCTCGTTCATAAATTTTCACTACACATAATAATATATTATTCCCATAAATTAATAAATTTTTTACTCAAACCATTTATGTAGAAAATCACAAGAAGAAACAAAAAAAAAACATTCTGCTGCTGCACAATGTAAAATTTTTATTTTCTTTCCAAATTTTAAATGAAAAATAAATATACATAAGTGTGTAAAAAAAGAATAATCAAAGTGAAATACAGTTAGACATCCGACGGGCTTTGGGCAAAGCCTCTCGCGTGAGAAACACGTCTCGATGAACTAGTAACAGAAACTAAAAGAAAAAAAAAAATGATGAATAGTCTCACAGTGGAGTGGCGGGAAATTTTTTCGTAAACCCACTAGGGAGTACTTTGGGGCAACGTGAAAAAAATTCTCAGACAATCCTAACGCGATTATTCGAGTGTGGAGAATATAAATAACAAAAAAAAAACCTCCCGAGAGATAAGGAGAGTGTAAGTAAGTAAAAGAGCGAGAGGAAATGGGTGAGGAAGAAAGTGAAAGGGTGAAAAATATATGAAAAAAAAAAAAAAAAACAATAACATCACAGTCTAAAAGACACTAACTAAATGATTTATTTTCTCGTGAAATTCATTGACTCTTTCTATGAAATATAATGTTGATAAATTTTATATTCAATTGGAAAATTGTTTTAAAAAATAATTAATAGAATCATCGAAATCAGACGGTCAACAGTTTGGTAGATAGGTTAAGTGAATGTGTTTGGTGTGATCGTAAAATGTCAGCCGTAAAATTTAACGACCCACCGTGCAATAATCATCGAGGATGCAGCCGTATACAATCATATCACACGCCCCTCGTTGTCACGTGGAGTAAAGAGCGTGTGCACCGATTCTAAAAGGTCATTTTATCCGCGCCAACGATCATACGTCACTCAATTTACACATACGTATGCAAATAATTTAATATGTACATATATTTATGTATAAATATTTGTGATAATTAATAATTTGTATTTATAATTCGACGAGTACACTTGCACAATATTTAATCAATTTCTTCATATAATATATTGAAATTTATGAAATAATAATATATGTATAAAAATAATATTTAAATATATAATCTTCAAGATTGAAAAAAAATAAATAAATAAATACAAAATTCGCGTTTAAAATAATTTTTCGCGCCTATTTTTTTTTTAATACATTAAATTCGTCAATTATAATAATTAAAAATTCCATAAATTATTAAAATAAACATAAAATTATTGAATATAAAAATAAATAATCAATTGAATAAAATCAAGAAAATAATTAAAATTTATTTGAAACAACAATAGCAAAATGACCCAAAGTCTTCATAAAATATATACAAATAAATAAACATAATTCAAATTATCTATTTAACTTATTATTATTTTAATAATTATTTTTGTATACAGTAAAACGCGTGAAATAAACGACATTTACGGCGTTTCGGTGTCGTCGACAATCCGTTTAAACGGAGTGCGAGTGAACCGCGATACTGGAGTACCGTACCAGTACTGAAACTCAAGTTTGATGTGGTGTAGTACCGCGACTATGCGCGGCGGTGGCAGCTCCAGTCGGTTGACGAGTCGACGCTGCGCGTCAGAGTGCAAGTAAGAGAAAGAGAAAAATTTTGGTACTGGCAAATGGAGACAAGAGAATGGACCAGTGACACAGTGCAAGAAAGACAACGTTTACAAATACATTTATATGTATACATCTGTATCAACCCTATACATTCAAGGGTGCGAAACAAATATATATATATGTATAGATGTATTTTACATGTTGAGAAAAGCTAACGCGAATTTGTTGTAGAGGCAGCGCAAGCGCTGCAGTCGGGTGTTGGCTTTTCCATTTCCGTATATATTTTTCATTCTTTTTCACCTTAACGCACAATATATTATTTCACGCGCTGTCTTTCAGCTGCGACTTCTTTATCAATAGAATATTTTTGTTATGTATATACAATATATTTTTACATATTGATGTATATGTGATGATACAAAATTGTCACATTTTCTTATTTCTTCAATATAATTTTTTTATTTATATATGTAAAGGAAATTTTCTCTTTTCATCACTGCCATCCTATTACAGGTTTTGTTATTTTTCTTTTTCATCTTGATCTCATATTATTCTTTGGTTTATTTCTCATGATCTACTACACCGATATACAGTTCATTGAGATCGCATGAGCGCAACCGCTCTCCATGGCTTTCAAATATTTTGTTGTATAGAACAATGAGAAGCACTCGAGTGCCGCTCAATACTGTCCCCAAAGTCTCTCTCAGTATGTATATGTGGAACCTATCGATTCTCTCATGCCTAGTATGTACAACGTACACAGAATAATGGAATGAGAGTGAGAAAACTATGAGAATTGAAAAGTTGTGTGAAAATAAAAAAAAAAAATAAAAAAATAATACAAAAACTATGGGAAAACGAACGGATGAGAAGTATGAGAAAGTGAAAAAAATAGCAAACAAATATCTAAAAAAAAAAAAAAATAAAAGAAGAACAAAGGAAAAAAAATTCGAGATCCATCGGGTGCGAAAAGTTTTTTCAACATGTTTGTAACAGTAAAACAAGGCGCTGGGAGATATATAAAAGCTTGGATCTCTCTTTGGAATCCGCTTTCTATTGCTACCTTTAACTCACTGCACACTCCTCTCGTTCCACGGTTAAATAATGCGAGAAAGAAGTTAGAAGCTTGAGATACATATAGTGCGAATTGCTTGTAAATTCATTGGAAACCACAAATAGCGAAAAGGATGCATATTGGAAAACTGACATAAAACCAAATAAAGGTCGTATTGTCCTTCAGAAATAGATACCTTCAGGCATTTCAATCACACTACATATACTAACAGAAAAACAACAATAACAACACGAACGAATCGCAGGTGAAAAAGAAACTTAGTTTTAACATTTGGTTTTATTTCTTTTCTCAACATTTTTTTTTTTTCTCCTCTTTACTGTTCCTTTTATTTCAGTCCACAGTTGAGTTTTTCCTCTTTGGTGAGACAATACACACACACACACACACAGACACATACACATATATATTTAGACGTTAAAAGATATACGTGGGGACTTGAAGAGTGGAGGGGTGTCAAGGCCACACGTGGCTTGGAAACAATGAGGATTTTATATCTCATGATCCAATGCGGTCGCGAGACCATGCGCTTCATCGATATCATCCATTATTAAAATTCCGTTCGAGTTAAAATATTCGAAGAACGGCTCAACGTTAGAACGTCCACATTTATGTCTCTCTATTCTGTATACCTATGAGTATGATCGGATATACATGCATACATATTCGTTGCAGACTTTTCAATCTTGTATAAACTTTATGATGACAGCAATAATTCAAGGAAAACAAAGTATTGAAATCAAAAATCATATATGAATAAATTATATTTTAGATAAATAATTGTATAATTAAGTTCGATGATAATTTAAATGCATCAGAAGACGTCAAATTGTCCTTGAGAAAAATGAAAAAAAATAAATAAATAAAATAAAAAACGTAGAAATAAGAGAATAAAAGAGTTAATTAAAACGAATAGAATTGAGTGGATCGATTGTCTGGTGCCTTCATTGCAATTACGTTTGTCCGTGCTTTTCAAACACGATTGAAAGCTCCATGACTACCAGGATGAAATGGTGAGATAGAGAAATGAAAAGGGCAAGATAGAGAAAACGAAAGGAATTAAAGTTGAGAGTGTAAAGCGACAAGCAATCCATATGACAGAATGAAATTGACTTTACTTTAGATACTGTAATGATGTAACAAATAATTCAAAAGGACATTTACCCTTGTTCAAATAGTTTCTTGAACTTCTCATAAAGTAAATGTATATATATATAAGTTAAAATTAATTTATCAAAAAATATAGAAAATTAATTGGATAATTTAAAAGGTTATTATTTCATGATTTCTTTATGTAAAATCTTTGAATATATTTAAATAACAGACAGTGTTTATATCATGTACATTGAAATATTGGGGAATTTCTGGGGTCAATCGAGCATTGGGGGTTTAGGGGGTTGATTGGTGGAAGGTTAATCAGTAGAGACAAAAGAAAAAAAAAAACAAGCGAATAAAATCCCAATACCCTGAGTGCTTGACCGATTATGTTCACTGACCTTACTCACAAGGCTCACATCCCATTTCAGATTTATCTGTCGAATTAAAACCTTGTGAAAAATTTTCTGTACTCATTTTTTCTCTTTTTTTTCGTTTTCTAATATAATTGCTCTGTCTTCGCGTTGAATTGCAGTGTCAACATCAGGTGGATTGTATAAATAATAAAAATAAGGAATTTTTTCTTCAGCAAGTGGTTTGCGAAAAGCTCGAGTTAACATTTTTGGCAATTTTTCTTCTATAACTTGTTTTTTTGCCTGAAAAATACAATTATGATATATAATTTATTGAAATAAATTTTATTTATTTATATATTTATTTATTTACTTGATAAGTAATGTCTTTCCAATGCTGATAAAGAGATCGATAAATAAGTGCCTGATGTTTCATATGTTTTATCACTTCTGTCATTTCTTTTTCGTTTTTAGACAACGATGCTTTTTGCTGAAATATAAATATTAAATATGCATTCAAATTAATTTTTCATTTGTATACACATATGCCTTGAACCAGCAGTGGTACAATAATGCAAATGTTATATATCCTCACGAAGAATATATTTTTTTATTTTTTATCTTTCATTCATGTACATGCAAGTGCAAGAGTGGCTTCTCTGAATGTGCTATAATCAAGCATTCATTGTTTTCAATTCAGTTACATCGGCCGTGTAGCAAAGTACAAATGAAAAATGAAATTTAAAATACCCGCAAGAATGAAGAGAGAATATTTTCATCATTTTTCTTTCCCTTCTAAAAAGAAAATTAAAATAACAAAATGAAGAAAATATAATGAAAAATTACTTTGGCTAACTCCGATTTCTCTTGCTTATGTTTTGGCTTATTATTTTTATCAAATTCTTCTGGAACCCACGGCACTCCAATCGGCCATGGAATTTCATCGAATGCTTCTGAAGTTCCCGGCACTTCACTCGAATTTTTTTCATTCATCCGTCGGTGCGGTTTGTCCATTGCCCTTTTCAATTTTTCATTTATTACCACTGTGGCTTGTGATGGTGGTGGTGGTGGTGGTTGCAATGGTGATGTTGGTTTTTCCTTAACTACCTCAGGACTTTTATTTTTCTTATCTGCACTTTGAGAGCGGAGCAACTCTAATGGTAAAAAAATTTCGTTTGAATTAAAAATCATTTGCTTTTTAAAAGGATAAAAAAAACATTTCATTCAATTTTATCCTGACTTTTTTAATTTAAATAATTTCTTTTATACATATAAAATACATATATATTTTGATCTATATCAAATCTCAAGGTAGGTATGAATTGATTCTGAGTATTTAGTGGTGAAGATAAATTTGAGTGCACTCAACAGATCGTTTAAACTTTAATAAATTCAACTCTCAAGTCTACCACTCAATTCGATCTTTCTATTTTTTCTTTTTCCTTTTAATAATTAGAAATCTTATAAAAAACATTGATTCTATATTTTTTTTTCTTGTGGTTACACGAAACTTCTTCTAATATCAACCCTCTCGAATCACGAGTGTTCGTGAAAACACTCATAGTATGGTTTAACTCGAGTAAAGTTCACGAGGGACGAAATAACATCAATGAAAACTCGATCGCTCACAGTCATGTCAGTCATGACGATTACAAAGAACAAACAAAGTAAGATAGAATAAAAAATAAAAATAGAAATAAAAGAGAAATAAGAATGCGAAATAAGACGAAGAATTTATGAGGAAAAACCAAAGTTGAAAGTTAATTACCATCTTGGGTTCGATTAATTTCACCACGTAGTTGGGAAGATTTTTCTTCATCACCATCTGGCACAATCTCATCTCTTTCTTTTTTTTTTCTTCTTCCTGATGATGCTACTGCTAACTCGCCCTGACGCTGCGTGAATGAAAAATATTACTTTACGAACAAATGTCGTCAGTCATTTTTTTATATCAATGAATTTTTTCTCTATTGTTTTTTTATAATCTCATTAAAATAAAAAACAATATGATAAATCATAAATGTATTTAGCAATTGTAATATACTTGAGCAGTAAGAACTTGCAAAATTTCAGGAGTTATTGCAAAGTCTCCACTCAAAATCTTTACTATAGTTTGAATTAATATTATATGGGTTCGCAACCATCTTTGCCATTTTCTTCCTTCCTCGGTTACTTGCACTAGCCACGATAACCATGCATAAAATCTTGCCATTGGCATTTCATATTGTCTGCGTAATTTTTCTATCCTTTCCCTGTAATTAATGTAATCTTTTTAATTAATTATGACTTATTAAATTTCATATAGACTTTGATATTGTTAATAATAGATATATTTATATATCCAAGACAAAAAAAAATATACAAAGGAAATTTATAATGAAAAAAAAAAAAAATTCTAAAGTTTATATCAGAATTTACTCTATGCAATTTTCCTCTTTGGGAGTTAAACATACATTTCCCTGTCATTTTCGCTTGAGAGGCGAACGATAAAATTATCATCACGTCTTATCGATAAATCGATGCAGCACGAGAGCAATCGAGTTATCGAAACGTGACTTTTCAAAATGGACGCGTGCATCAGCTGTAGAACTATTGACGCAATGAAGTTTTCTATGCGATTGGAAAAATAAATTTTTCACCAATATTAACGTATAATATATATTCAGTTGTAAATTTAAGTTTTTTTTTTTTTACCAAACTTTTTATTATCTACACCAGATACTAAAGTTTATAATAATTCTCATAAAATTTTTATTTGTATTTCAATGTTTCATATATCAAAAAATAAATAAGAGAAAATAAAATATATAAATAAATTTATAAATTATTTTTCTGCAATATAGCGAAATAAATTATAAACTTATTTATTTTTCCATTAGACTTCGAAACATCGTCTGTGTATATTATATAGTGAATAATATTCTCTCGATTTGATACATGATTATTATTTTTTGGAAAGTCTCCAAAATTAATGCATCGATTTCAATACGACATTTTCCGTGTTTTTATTTTCCGTGGTTATTTTATTTAATTTACGTCATCCAACCTACATTCCCGCCAAAAATAAATTCATTAAACATAATCGAAAGATTATTAACACATTTAAAAATAATAATAAAAAAAAAAATGAAATGAAATAAAAAAAATATTTTTCTCAAATTTTTTTCATAATTTTTCAATTTTAAAATCACAACTATCATAATTCAATTTTCGTATCTACAGCTTTGTAAACAGACCATTATTACCAACACAAATTACACATTATACCTAATTTATAATCTAATACATAACATAAACAAATGAATATACAAATAGCTTACGCATTTGCTCGTGCCTTTGGTCGAATTCCCAATGTCTCCAGGGATGGAATTACTTCAAGATCCTCCAACATCTCAATGCTAACTTGGCTGGCGTTACGGCCAGCAACATCTCTACCACCACCACCACCATCTCTACCCTATACAAAATGCACAAGTGCTTTAGTACCAAGTAACATTTTACATTTTGATAGCCTTCATGTAGATCATCCTCAAAATCCCAAAACATAAAACTAGAGTAACCATTTACATACATACATATGTATACATATTACATATGTATACATATATGTACCTAAACCTTTTATACATATGTCTTTTAAATGGTTCTTTAAACTTTCCTCAAATTCACCACACAAAATGTCAACAAAAGAAACGATAAAATATTTTACATAAATACTCATCAAACAAATTTAAAATATCAAACATTATTCAAATTTTAAATATAAACATTTAAATTATTTACTTGAGATTTTCTACTACTTTGTTATAAATTTCAAGGATATATATATTCTAAAAATAATTTACACTACACATATATTCGTTCATGAAACTAAGTAAAAGCCGGATGTATATATGGATGAAAATTTTCCAATGAATTCCAGGCAACAGCGCTATGCAAATTTCCGCAAGTTAAGTATGTACTCATGTTGTTTCATATACATAAAAGGATATATACACACATGTATTAAAACTATGTTATATATGTACAGGTATATTTAATCAATAAGTACACAAAATGAAGTCTCACAGCGAAATTCAATTATGCAACTAACGCTTGACCAAGTGCGTTTTATCATTATACACACACGCATACTCATACAGAGATACATATACACATACATACCTATATCCCCCTGGGTATAGTAGACAAGCAAACGAAATTATCTTGCGATAAATCGCTGAGTCAGAAATAAAAAAAAAAAAAAAAGACAAATTTATAGCAAAAAATCGTAAAAGGGATTGAGACGCACTGCGATATCCACTTTGAGAATTTCCAAAGAGCGAAAAATACTGAAAGAGGCAATAAGAAAGAGTAACTGAGAGAGTGCGTGTATGTGTCTATGTGTAGCTTGTGTATATATATGTATATATATGAGAAGAGCGAGTAAAGCTCGCGTGTATGTCGACGAATAAAATAACTTCGACGGATACTTGGTCCATGTCATCCATAAATAGCTCACGAACTCGCGTGAAAATAGCTTGTCAGGGCCGTATATTCGAATTTCTATTGCCCACATCCACAAAAACTAACCGTATACATGTATCAATGTATATTCTATGTACATCTATGTACATAAATACACGGTTGTGCATTGAGAGAAGAATATATGCGAGTCGATACAATGTAAAATGTGAAAGTAGAAACAGGCGGTCTTAATCAGACGTATTATTTGACAGGTGACGAATTGCGGGAGAATGATACGAAAAACAGTAATAAATATTATTTATATATGAAATAATATATCAGAAAATGAAAAGGAAAAATTAGTCATTAATTATAAATGAAAAAAATAAATAAATAAATATTATTCTTAGTATCAATATTATTATTGTATGTTATTTTATATATAAATGAATATTGTTTTATTTATAAATTTATTGCATGAAGAAACAGCCTCGGACAATGACATTAAGAAGTAAAATACATTCATTGCCTTTGTGTATGTAATATATATTTATATGTATATGTGTTTATGTTTGTTGTCTTGAATTTTGTATATATGTATGAGAATGAATTTCTTGGCCTCGGCGAATCCTTTGTGCAATGAAAAACGATGACATTTATACGTTGTTACACTTCGTCGTAGCAAGAGATATCCATGCAAATATTTTGATTCATTTACAAATATTCAGATAATTAAATTAAATATGCTAAAATTATATAATAAAATTAAAAACAGATGAATAAATATTTTTATTTTATATTTTTAAACGTGAATTTAATAGTTAAGAAATGTTTTCTTCTTTTTTATTTAATAAATTTCTATGTATATTTAGATCAATTTATCTACGATAATTTTTGACAGTCGAGTGAGGTCGAGGAATAAATTTCGCAATAAAAGTCGTGCGTAGGTGGTTAATATTTTGCGAGATATGACTAAACATCAAGGTGAAAAATGACAAGACTGTGAGCTTCAGAAAATTTTCATCACAAGACATTGAAAATTTATATATTCATGTACGTAAATGATTATAAAAACAACATACTTTAAAGGTGTCGACATTGTGAAAAAATAAAAGAATAGACAAGTAAAGTAAGGAAATAAATAAAAAAAAATAAATAAATAAGAGTAACATTATATTGAGTGGGTGAGAATAAAAATATATAGGAAGAGATGAAGGTGACGATGATGATGGTAATGATGATGATGATGATGATGATGATAAAAAAAAAAATAAAGAGTAATAATAGTAGAGTGTCGAGGGCAGATGGAGATGGAAAAGGAGAGTAATGTAAGTATAGTATAAAGGGGTAGACCAATAGTGAGACGTGAGCTACGCAAAAGAGGCAAGAAGGAAAGAGAACGAAAGAGCTTTGCCAGAAATAACTAATAAGACATTCACTCTGAGACGGGCGGCCATCCGGCCCGGACGAATCGCGGTGCGTCCCTGCTTTAAATTAAAACACACAAAATAAAATAAATTAAAACAGTAATCACAAAAAAAAAAAAGAATAATATATTTACACACATATATACTCGTACAACACAACGATATAATTGTGACAAAATATTATCAGTAAAGTATTATTTATTTCCATTCAGTAAAAAATTTAATTAACATTTAATCGTGACTTCATTTCGATGAATTTTTGCATTTGTTTAATCGTTCATTACTTTAAGAAGAATGTAAAGAATAAATTAAGGGCGACAAACGGATAAATAATATTAATTAATTGAATGTGTGCTCCTTGAAATATATTAATTAAGCTCATTGGACATTGGATTAAAACGCCACCACTCGGTGTAATGTGCAAGTGCAATAATAAATATCATCATCATCGTAATTGATATTAAAATAATTGGGATTATTATTCCACACTGTGAGCGCATGTGTGAGTGAGTGTTTTACAATAGGTACTGATAAATAGATAGAAAAAAAAAATAGATCCTTGAAATATCTGAGATATTTTTTTTTATAGTGTCTTTTTACACTCGTCTAATTTTAAGTGTTAGATAATCCATCGACTCAATCGACAAATTCAATCCAAAAGAATAAATATAAACAAATAAATTAAATAATTAAATATTAATGCTATAGAAAAAAATTTCCCCGAGTGCATAGAGCATTTTCTCACTCTTTTCTTTAATCATAAAAAAAGAAGAAAGAAAAAAAAAAAAATACAATATATAAAATCAATTTTCCTTCAAGTGGTAATTTCACCTACAACTCTTAATAATATAAACTTTTCTTTCCATCTTCTCTCATTATTTTTATTTTTTTTACTTCTTTCATTTTCTCCTTTTTCTTCTTCAAACTCATCTCATCGTCTCCAAAACGTGTTTGCTGCAACTTTTGTATCATAGACTGCACTTTCAACACATACACTGTAAATACGTTTCATCTCTTCTCTGCCTCATCTTCCCCACTCTAAACCCTCTGTCTCTAAATATATATATATATATATGTCTATATATTTCTCTTTCTTTCGTGCTCACTCTCTCTCTTTCTCTCTACTCTCACTATCGTGTGTGTGCTCTAATATGGCTACGGTGGTATCCAATTACTTCGTGGTCCGTCTTCCAACTGATTCTCTGGGCTTTCACGCTCAAGTTTTGGTTCACCATCCAGATATAGACACACTGTTAAGCTTTTGATGTAATTAACATGTCCATATGTATATATATATATATATATATTTTTTTTTGATAGATATGCAATTACAATAATGATGTAAAAATAAGTGTAAGAAGATTGGAGTGAGAAAGAACATAAAAAATATATTTATGATTTAATAATCATTTATTTAAATGAAAATATTGGGAATAAAAATTTTTTTACTCGATTGTAATTGTAAATTAATTTATCATTGATATTGAAATATAATATTTGATATTGAGATATTATTACAGAGATAAGGGAGGAGTATAAAAAAGTGTCAGAGGAAAAATAGGAAAAAAAATGTGTGACTGATATTGTGTCACGTCTTCTGCTTAATTTGCGGACGAATTTTCACTACGCGCATTTTTCTTTTCTTTAGTCATATCTTTAGTCGGTACCATAAATCAGGCCCCAAATTGGAAAAGCCTGTACTTTTAAGAGTTGATATCGATCTCAATGAGGACGCATTCCAGATTTTATGACTTTTCACAAGAACTCAATGACTCACAGGATGCGCTAATAGATTTTTCTAATACGCATTAGGTCACGGAAAATGGAATGCGTCGATAAGGGCAATCGATGGGTCCGTCGCCAACGCTAAGTGCATATGTGCGTTAAATTCATGATAACGCGAAATTTATTTGTCTACATTCCAACCTAAAAGTCACACACTCCCTACCCAAAAATGCTCTAGTTTGAGGGATATATAAACCCCTTGATCGTAGCAGCATTTGTCTCAGTCTCAGTCTCAGTTTCAGTCTTAGTTTCAATCTAGTTCTCAACCTAGTCCGGTCAGTCTGATTATTACCGAACGTAGTACAGACAAATAACAACGAATTTGTTATAGACACGATCGCAGACCCGCGAGAAAGTCTGCATTGATCCAGAATCCGAAGTCAATCAGCCTCGCGTAAAACAGTAACTAACTTGGTCTCATCTACCGAACGTAGTTTAGCCCAAGTCCAAATAGTGAAAATTAGATTGATCTACCGAACGTAGTTCAATTAAATATAGTAATAGTCGCGTTAACGGCAGTGGACCCGCGAAGTGCCTACATTTGATCGAACATCAATTAGAGTCACGTTATATAAATATAAAACTCTCCAGCACTATAAGAAGAAGGCTGGGAGTAATAAAATAAACTATCAAATAAATTGTCGTATTTGTGACAAGTGAAATCGAGTATTGTTTAGCCTAAATTCAGTTCGCTACGTGAATCCACGTATAATCATAAGAAGTGGCACTACCCCACAGCGCCAGTACTTGGTAAGACTATAATTGTATTTTATCATGTATGTATTTTAATTTTTCTTTATTGCATCAATATACATAACACTGCCTTTAACCATTCTTTATTATTTACATCCTATTCCCATATATAATAATAGAAATAGAAAACGAGGCCTCTCGAGGCCTTGGTGAACAAACTACCTGCTCCTTGACCCTCTACCCCCTATACCTACAAGCCACGCGGGTTGTCATTAGACAAGGGAGGAGAAACAAGCACATACCGCTCGGTGCAAGTAACTCAATATAACATATAAAAGAGGGTTATCATTTCAATCAAAGGCGTCCAACTCCGGACGTCACAATTGATATAAACGTTTTTATCACTTAGATAACACGATTATACGATATATTTTACTGGCCCTTTATACTTCTGAGCAACACTCACCCCCTGTTTGATTCAGGGTTGATATAGATATGTTAGTGTGTGAGAGTGTTGATGTGTTTTAACTGTCATATAGAAAATTGTAATGTCATTTGTTCTGCTAAATGTATGCAATACGATTTTTCTTATCGTATATATTTATTTATTTATTTTTTTCGCTGGTTTTTAATACACTTTTTTTTTTTTTCATCGGGTTGGTGTTTTGTCACGTGCATTCGTGCAATGTCGACACATGAGTCAGAGTCAATTCATTCTGAGTGAAATAAATCGGATGACGCCTCGTACAAAGCTTCATGTTGTCTGCGGTTGTATTCACGTATACACGTTTGTACACGATGCAGTGTGTGTTGTTTATTTGTTACATTTTTTTTTCTATCTATTTCTTTTCTCCTCTGTCATGTTGTTCTATCGCACCGTTGACATATATACCAATTGACAGTTGACAAATGTCAATATTGTGCAATAAATATAATAATATATCGTGCAGAGATTGATATTTATTTTCGTGAATGCGAACGCATTTATATGAAATGAATGGATTTATTTATTTATTTATTTATTTTTTTGTTAATACTGTTTTATATATTTCTCTGGTTATTATTAGTATTTACTGAACGATGAATTAACAACCAAGCAGATATATACATCTATTATTTCTTGGAGTGGTTTGAGCACTTTTAGAATAGGCCAATTATCGTTTGGACAACTGAACATTGAGAGGGAATTAATGACACACTGTTAGTGTCGTGATTGTTATACTGTGATTACTGTAGCTATGAAATAAAACTACGCTAGGTTTGTCGCACAACGTTTAGATAAAAAGTGAAAATGAAAAAGTGAGTGATTGAGAAAAATAAAATAAAAACAAAATCTAAGAGACACTTTGTACCGTGTGGGTGGCGTCGCCCTTTTCTTCTTTGCCCATTTATATTTTTTATTTTATTTCATTTTATTTTTTTCTTCTATTCGTTTCGACACTTCTTACATACAATGTCACAAGTTTCGTTCCCCTTGACCATTGTCAAAGTCGTCGGTGCACGTGAAAAATACTTGAGAGCAATGTTTGACCCTCGTGAAAGCAGGAGAATATTGTGGGAAAGCGCGTGAGGGTTAAAGGAAAACGATTGCTAAGAAAAAAAAAGAAATAAATAAATAATAAAAATAGGGAAAATCGGACAGACGATTTTGCAAATTAATCAACAATGTTATTCAGCTGTGAATTATAATATTGTCTCGTGACTTGTGCGTTGCAATAATATCTATAATTAGTCAACGTTTATAATAAAATTTAATTGGCTACAGTCGCCAATTAATATTCATATATTCTAATCATACATAAACACACTTACACACACATGTACACATGCATTTACATACTCATACAAACAAAAGCAGTGTATTAAATTTATACTATAATGATGGGATATAATTAAATTAATTATTGATTGAAGTGAATTTTATTTCAGCTGAAGCAGTGTCGATTTTTTTTTATTTAGTAAATTTTTTTTTTGATTTTGGTCATCGAAAAGTTAAATAATATTGGGGCCCTAGAGAGTGGGGCCCCACATTGGTGACGCCGCCGTAAGGCGGTCAACAAGGCGTAGGTAAGTGTGAAAATAAGAAAAAAAAAAAATTAAATAAATAAATAAAATAAAATATAAATTTTTAATTAATAACTGCATGAAATTCTCTCACATTTAATTTTCAATTTAAATATATAAAATAAAAAAGCATCCATCAATGTAACATAATAATCCATTCCATTTAAAATCTGTAAATATTTTAACAAACAATAAAAAAAAAAAACAAATATACAAAGTTATTTATAATTAACGAATAATTATCAACAACCAAATACCTAACATTAAATATAAAAAGTCAAAACATAAAATACCTCTATCATATTTCATTTGTCTATAAAATTTTTTTTGTTACTATTTATTATTTACTCTTTAATTTTCTTTCATTATTTTTATTTTTCATTTTTCATATTTTATTGTGGTCAAATCGTATAATCTGCAATATATAACACAAGCCAAAATCTAAAATTGCCCCGGTACGATAACACAATTGTGCAATTGAACTAATTGCATTTTAAAGTCGTTAAATATGTCCAATCGCGATTTACCATCTCTCACAATTATATATCATAGTTTTACATATATACGTATATACCCTTTGTATTTGCATCTGATAGCACAATGGCTGTTTGCATCTGCCAAGCTTTTAAATATATATACATATACATATAGTATTATGTAATAGACGAGAAATTCAATTCGTTTTGGGGTAAAATCCAATTTGCACTGACTCGTCGATACAAGAGTTTCTACCGATTACATACGTATTCACGCTATTCATCTGAAATTGTTTCCTTCTTCACTCTCTTTCTCTCTCTCTCTTTATATATATGTATATATATTTATTTATTCATTGTTTACACTTCCACCCTCTCGAATTTATTTAATTTCTTCAACTGTTCAACTTCTCTCAAACTATACTGTTGCACTTTTTCACTTGGGATTGTCTTATGAATTTTTTTAATGGCAAATTTTGTTTACTTTTACAATATTCATGCAAGTACTTATACTCAATCATGTTTTTAAAAGATATATCATCATTTATAATCGTGCATTCCTGAGCTTTTATATTTATGTATGTGTATTTAAAGAGAAAACTAGAAAATGAGAGAAATTGGTTTCTTGACTGCTTTTTTTTTATTCACGTTGTACAATTAAGACGTCGTTATACTCTCGCGCATTTTCTCTGTTGCTTGTTGGATACCTCTACCCTTGTGTAGTTTCGTTTTATGGTCATGACGATGTCATTCCCGAGCTAATGGGAACCAGTTGAAGAATAGCCACAAGCAGCTAAGTGGAGAGAAAGAAAGAATGAAGAGAAAAAATAAAAAAGAAACAAAAAAAAATAATGCAAAACAATAGGGGGTGAAATAAAAAATATATGACTGACATAACACTGACCCTTTTCACTGAGATATAAAAATGCAAAATGGAATTATTAAACTATAATTTGTAATTATGAAAAATTTAATTTTCTGTTTATTGTCATCATTTGTTTATTTATTAAAAAAAAAAAAAAAAATTTTTTTTTTTCATTTTCTCTATGGAATTATCTAATAACTCATGATGCTTTTGAATAATATTTTTCATTTGTTGATGTCATGGATAAATTTATCAGAATTTATATGCGGGAACTAGTTGAGAAAAATGAATGAAAAAATAAAATAAAAAAAAAAAATAGGGTTATTGTTATGCGGAAGAAAGGATGAAAATAGCAGTGATGAAATTGTGGTAGGACTATAGGTGGATGGAATATAAAGTAAAAGCTGCCACCCCTTGGTAATGAAGAACATTCACCTTACCTACCAGCGGAAAAAGTATTAAGTGGAAAAGACGCGAGACGTGCTTTTGCTCTCAAGAAAAAACATTTCAATACCGTTGGCATTTGATGGGTCTTAGCTTTTGCCATAGTTTGCCCCCCATTACTTCCGCAATAGCTTTTTTCAATCCTAAAGAAACCGTTCTTATCAACCGACTTCTAATATAAATAAAAAAAAAAAAAAAAAAACAAAATGAATAAATAAAGAATAATTCTAAAATCAAACAAAATAAAATAATGAAACGAACTATTTAATTAATTCCAACAATAAATCCATTTTTTTTCTCTTCCATTTCAATGAATCAAACTGAATTACTGTCAATAAATTTATATCCAATGATCGGATTAATTTATCAATAAATCAACAGGCATTGTATAAAGAATTGGAATTTTATCATCGGTGAAAAGTTCTTTTGTTCGTAGTGCTTGAAATAACAAAACAAAAAAAAAAAATCGTTTCGGTTAAAGAGTGAATAAAAATTGTTTATAGATATATAGAAAAAATATCAGCAGTATTTTTACGATTATCGTACGAGCTGTATGGGGGGGAAAAAAACGCTATTCTCAGAGTGTTCGTATATATGTAGCAAGCATGAAAATAAGTCGCTGGAGGATGGAAGGAGCCCGTCGGCTAAGTATAGACGATACGTTTGCTAGTAGTTATATACAGTAAAACCGGACTGGTAGTCACTTGGATCATCAGTATATCCGGTCGGTCGTTGTACATACACCGGTTGTTGGCATTATATCGATTCTTCTATTATCAATACAATTCATATATATTTTTTTTTTTTTTTTTTTCGCCAACATATTTTATTTTATATTCAACATTTACAGTTCAATAAATACGTGTTCAGTTGCATTTATTGTTACCCGAGTAGCATCATATCACACGTGTTTTTATATGTGCCTGTGAGTTGATAAAAAAAAATAAAAAAATAGAATATAACAATAAAAATAAAAATTTGAGAACAAAAATTAACCAGTGTGAAACAAAAGATTTATAATCGTTGAATCGTAGAAGCCACGTATGTAATTTTTTATTTTTCCAATTTGGCCAAAGAAAAAAAAATGAAACATATAAATAAATAAATAAATAAATAAATAAATATATAAATATATAAATAAAAATTTTGTAGTTGAATCAGCGCCCAAAAATTTTCTGTACTCATGATTTTTCTTTATTCGTTTGTTCAGTTTCTTTATTTTCCGTTTTTCTCACAATCTCTTTCTTTAACCCTCCTCATTGTGTCCACATATATGTGTAAATATATTTATATACTGTGGACATACACAAGGGACAAAGAAAATTGCTGATTCATTTCTTTGTGATATGTCTTGTGAGCGAGAGCGCACATGGATTTTTTTTTCTTTTATATATTTTTACGCGCGCTCGAGTACTCGGTTAGTTCTCTCTTCGTCTATTAATATGTGAAAGCATCATATGCACGCGCACAATTTTCAATATATATCATGTAAACTCATACAATAGAATGCAATAACCAACTACATCGTAAATGAATATTAATTTAACGCAGGAATTTTTTTTATTAAAATTAAAAATAGAAAAAAAAAATTAATAAAAATATGAATGAATGAAAGTATGAATAAATAAATCACGTGAAAGCAAATGAAATTCATTTTCAAGTATTACTATCAAGTGGAAGTGAAGAAATAAAAAAAAAAATAAGGAGCTATATAGATATTCATATTATATTTGACGATTACTGAAATGGAGAAAAGGGCTGAAAAAAAAAAAAGAAATATTTCAAACGAGTTCTCTTCTCAATATCTCGAATTTTCTTGAATGTATTCCTGGCTTAAAGACGTCAGCATTATTCCCAAGGTCACGCTTTGTAAGCGCGAATGACGCGTGAGATGAGCTTGCGGCAAGAAGCGAGAGATAATCCCCTCTATACCATTAATATATGTACATATCTATGTATATATATATTTATGTATGTGTATATAAAGTAAAATTGACAAATAATATGATGATAAATCATAATATATCTGCGTGAAATAAATTCTATTTGATGCAAAAAAGTTTGACGATAAAATGGTACACAGCAATTCTTTTGATGTTAATCATACAAAGACCATTTGGAAACAAATGAAAAATTAGAAATAAGTGTCTTTATCAGATTTGCTTTTTCATATTCATGACAAAGAAATTGTGGAAATGTAACACAAAGAAATAAATGCGCTTGAATATTATATTCACTTTAGTTTCATACCACAAGAGTCATACAATCAACCTTGACATCAACAAGTTGTTTGTCTCCACATAACAAAGGCCTGTTTTAAATTCTCAAAGTCTCTTTATCGAGCATATATACTTGTCCCTATTTTTCCACTAATTCACACCAAAATTTTCCATACGCATATAAAACATAATTATAAAATTATTTATTAACTTAAAACATTTATTCAAAATTATTGAATAATTTAATGAATTAAATAATTGAATAAATGAATTAATATAATTATATTTATGTTTATGTTGTAATTAATTTGTTGGGTTTATTGTTAATTTGATTTCAGGCAGCATGGAGCAGTTTGAACAACTGCTAACGTGCGCAATCTGCCTTGATCGTTATAGAAACCCGAAGCTTTTACCATGTCAACACAGCTTTTGTATGGAACCATGTATGGACGGGCTGGTCGATTATGTTCGTCGACAAGTCAAATGTCCAGAATGTCGTGCAGAACATCGGATACCATATCAAGTAAGTGTTGAAAAAAATAAATAAATAAAAATAAAATTTATTCTAACCATTAAATATTTAAAATACTATTCATGTTATTTATTTATATTATTTTATTTATATAGGGTGTGCAGGCATTCCCAACGAATGTAACTCTCCAACGTTTTCTCGAGTTACATATAGAAATAACTGGAGAATTGCCGGACCCAACGAGTGGTCAGACAATGGAACGTTGTGGTGTATGTTCTGAGAAGAGTTACTGCTCACTATGCGTTCATTGTGATAAGAAATGTTGTCCTGAATGCAAGGATGCGCACATGGACATACTTAGACGTGAAATTACACGTATTAATTCACAGGTAATTTAATTATTTTATTTATTTTATTCAAGTGCTCCATCGTCATGTAGGATTTTATTATTTTATTTTATTTCTTAATTTATTTTTCATCACGTAAAAAGTTGATAAAGTTTAGACGACTGGTGTTGGACGCGCAACAGAAAATTACTGAGCAAGGTTAAAGATGATAAAGTTGTAAAAGAAGCAATGCTAGAGTTGAACGTGCACGACCAATTAGTTATTAAATTAAATAATTGGACGGGAAACGAGTGACAAAAATATAGTTGCAGTGTGGTTAGTGGCGATGAAAAGAAATGATGTTAAAAGAGAACGATAAGGAAAATTATTACCTTAGGACGTAGTACGTGCCGGTCGAATTGGCCAGTTATATTGCCAGGTGGATAGTAATGACAGACTACGTAGACGTTTTTTGTTCGACTCGTTGCTATGCCCACTCCCAATAATTTCGTTTCAGTCCATACAATTTGGGTGAAGTGACCGACATTACTGATGTCATGTGGAGTTTTATAATGATATTTGTAAGATTTATGTTCATTATACCTGAATTTATTTGAATGAGAAGATGAAATGATGAATTATTGAATAGTTGTAGCAAAGGGAATATTTATATTTTTAATATTATTTTATTTACCACGTTTCTATAATCATTTGTGGTTGAATTCTCCAATTTGGATCGGTGTTAGAAGCAACAAATAGATTTTCACCGTAAACATTGTTTGGTTTGTGCTCGAGTCTATCAGATTTTGCTAAGATTTGTGCTTGATTTTGAGCTGATTCATTCAGCTATCAATAGAAATAAAATATTTTATTACTTTGATAAATTACGAAATTAAATTAAACATGAAAATAATTATATTTGCCTTTTTATCTATCCTGAGATTTGGTGCCAAATGTTTGGCGCGATAGTAATTATGTAAGTTGAGAATTTCATCGACAAATTTTCGATCTGGTAAACTGTTGAATAATTTGAAAATTAATTAATTAATTGCTTTAGCATAAAAAAAAAAATTAAATAATGAAGTAAAGATTAGAATTATTAATTGATAACATACGAATTCATAATTTAAATCAAAATAACAAGCAACGAAACTTCATAATTTAGGTTAAATTTAAATATGAAAAAAAAATTTTTTTTTTATATTAATAAAAATTGACGGTCGACCGAAACAACAGAAGAAAAAAATAATATTACTTGGATAAATTTACGATGAATATAAAGAAAAAAAAAACTATACTTTTTTTTTTTGTTTCATATAGATCAGACGAGGTTTACATCGGCTACAAGATGCCTTAGCACTTGTCGAAAAAAATACCCTTGGGTTGCAGACAAATTGCGCATCGGTTGCCGAAGAGGTTGACGAGATCTATAGACGACTGAGTAAAGCCCTAAAGGATCGTACTGAACACCTGCGAAACGAGATTGAACGTTACTCTGGAACTGAACTTCGTAGCTTGATTCAACTAAAAGAAAATTTGGAATTGGAAATTGCAAACATCCAAAGCAACTGTGACCTAGCTGATGCTCACATCAATGAAAATGTACCATGGGACGATGCAGAATTACTTGATACCAAAGAACTTTTTCTTCGCACCGTCGAATTCATCAGGTATAAAATAATCACAAATAATTCATTTAATTAATTAATTAATTAATTAATTAATCAACTCAAACAAGATGATATAAATAATAAATTTGTACATTCAATTTATAATTTATTGAACCAATTTAAACTTACAAATTACTTATCCATAAACTTTCGGCATATAATAGCTAGAATTTCATGATTGAATTTCAGAAACTTTGAATATGAAGCAGGCGATTATGGTCGTCGTGTGCGCTTCGTCATGGCTCACGATCCCAATCAGTTGGTACTTCACGTAGCTGGTTATGGCGAGCTAAACATTAAACCAGAGACGGGAAGTGGCGGGCACTTAGGTACCACTGGAGGATTAGCGCCACCTGGGGGTTCACCAGGTTTGATGAGAAGCAAAAGCGATCATCGTTTGGCATCACAATATCGACAACAAGAGGAGGAGCGTTTGACTAGAAATCGATATGTTCCCGATTACGAGTAATTGCCAAAACTGCTTTGATAGTTCGAATCTCATTAATCAAACTACCGGAAGATCATTAATCGTGGATGCGCGATGTGCACGTGAATTCCAAACACCACACATGTTTTCCAGTGGTTGAACACGCGTACATACACATGCACCCTGACCACACTGTCACGATTATCGGGAAATGCCTCGAGTCCGTTAAAATTTTCCCAATTGGCCTGTGGATAAAATGAGAATGGAAAATAAAAAACCACCAGGGTGGTAGAGAGGAGAGATAAAACAAGAAAGAAAAAAAAAATATGAACGCTCAGAGAGTGAGAGAGTAAAAAAAGGGAGAGACAAAACAATAATGGATAAAATGAGAATGATGTTCACTTGCATTCAAGTTCTTTCGATGAATTTCGACAAACGAAGCACGTTCAAAACGTGTAGTGGCCTGTAAAAAGAATTCGATCGCCATCGCAGATTATTCTGGCCTACAGCCAAACTTTAACTCTCTATCTTTTACTCTTTTATCGTCTCTCTTTCTCTTTTTCTTTCCCCTCTCTCCATCCATTTTACATTTTAATGATGGCATAAGTTTTTACAAATGACCTACATATCTATTTCGGCATTAGTTAAAAATATAAAGAACACCATTTCTATTCAGTGGAAACCATTCTTTTTATTTTTCATTTTTTCATTATTATTTTTTTTTTCTTTATTTAATTTCTTTTTTTTTTTCACGTTTCTTTACATCGTTTGGGAATAAAGAAGTTGGTTGTACTTGGCAAGAGTTAATGTATTAAGTTGCCGGGATGATAATTCTCCAGGGATATAAGTGTCGTAGTGAGAAAATGCAAATCATGAATGCATGCGCTTATGCAACTGTAATAAAGTGCGGTATTTTCATTCGCATTTTGTCGCGACTTCAAGTAATACTAGATGTAACACACATTTAAAGTGAGGTCAAGAGAATTGAATTAAAAATGTATGATATTGTTTGTAGGTACGAGACAGGGGAATACGAGACACCAAGGAATAAGTCGAGATACCGAAGTCGTTTTATGCGTCATCGTGATGGCGAAGAATCCGATGGCGATACGCGTTCGTCTGTACGTTTTACGTCGTCATCAACAACAGCTGAACAAAGCCCACGTGAACGTGTATTGGACACTGAAGATGCCGCGCGTGGACCATTATCAGGAATATTTCGACTCACGGATTCGCCTCGGGTCATGAAGAAGTTGCAGGAGTGCGAACGTGCGGGTAAAAGAAAAAAGGAGGAGCCAACACCGACATCACAGCCGCCGGCACCAAAGCCCCAGGTGAATTTCTTCATAAATTTTCGTTCCTTTTTTCCATCTTGTCCTTATTTTATATATGTATAATTCAACGGTGTTATATACTGGTGGCATTTTATTGATCCCTTGGAACAAGTTACCGTAGGATTTTTATCTTATTTTATTTTATTTTTTTTGTATTATATTATTCATTGATTAATATAATCATTTATTATTCAACGCGATGCATTAATGTTGGATTTATTTTACGTGGAGATTCTACTCTCTTTTTTTTTTTTTTTATATAAATATGGGATATTTATCTTTGTGACAGTGATTATCCATGGCAATTCCATGTGTAAACGACCGAATGGATGTGTGACCCCTTGTGCCATCATAAAACTCGATCAACGCAGGAAAAATAATATACAGAAAAAATAAGTCTATTATGATACGGTTTGAAATTGGTTAAAAATTAAAAAAAAATATGATAAAATAAATAAATGATTAAAAAAAAAATGTTAATATTTGAGTTGGGCTGAATTATTTGGATTTTATGTGAGGCTTTTGTATATTTGGTGCAAAAAAAAAAAACTAGCTAATTGATAAAATAAATAAAATTAGAAAATTAAATAAATAAAATAAAATTATGAAATTAATAGATAATGCAAATAAATCTAATTAAAAAGCAATTGCGCAGTAGTAATGCGGTAAAGCAAGCATGAAGCATCGAGTGTTGGCCTCCAATTCACCGAATGAACTAATTAAATAAAGCCATATAAATGGATTGATAGTTTATTGCGTTTATTTATTTTAAGTTGTTGCAAACAAATTTCGGTAAAAAAAATATCAACAAAGAAGAATAAATTAAAACATAAATAAAATAAATTCACGTCAATTAAATCACAAAATGAATATACATAATCAATTTTATTTCATTATTCATTTATTCCTTATATATGTACCAGGTGCAAGTGAAAAAAACAACGACACCAGTGACAAAGCAAACGAGCGAGGATGATGAAATATCGCGAATTAAAAAGCAAAATAAAAATACACCAACTCAAGCGGAAACACTTGAAGAGAGACAACCAATAGTGCCAACAACACCAATCCATACTACTCCAACACGTGAAACAGAGCGTGAACCCGATGATCCTCTGCGAAGAAGCTCCGTTGCTAGGTATTTTTTTTTTTTTCTATCTACCTCTCAATATACCATAATGATAATTGCATTTATTTATCTATCAATTTATTCCATTAAATAAATTTAATTTAATATAATTCAATCAATTACAATGAATTAATATGCACTGTAACAATATAATTTAATTGAATAAATAATGGATATTGTTAGCAGGCGGCCATCATCAGACACACGTGCGCCTGGTGTGCGAAGTGCGTCGTCTGATTCAAGCACTGGATCTGAGAGCTCAACTGGTTCAGGTGTTCGTAACACCGGGGCGCCTTTTAGCGCTGAAGAGATGAAACAGAAGTACCTTTCAAGAGCACCACCCCCCACTAGCACCACTACTGCAATCACCACCAGCACTAATGTCCCAAGTACTCGTGATACATCTAATGTTACACCCAGTAGCAGCCCAAGGCCACCATTTCAAAGTCGTTTTTTAGGCGGAGGTAAGAGCAGAAAAAAAAATTTTTTTCCTCACTTAAAAAATTATCCATCATAATAACATTTATTAATTATGTTATTATTATTTTTTTATTGAATATTGAAAAGGAAAATTTATTATTTTAGGTAATAGAACAGCGCCTTCACCACCAGCTTCAGTTCCTCGCGAAGAGCCGGTGAAAAAGAAAACTGATGATGATGATGACGATGATGATGAGACAACAAGTTCATCGGAGGAAACGGAAACGGAAAGTGAAGAGGAATCTGATACTGAAACTCATTCAACACCGACAACAGTAACGTCAACCTCACAGGAACGCACACGTGAAGCTGCAATGGCACGCACAGATATTGGTCCACTGTTGGCACGTAGCGCTGAAGCCAGACGTGGTAGCAAAGAGGATTCACCCTCTACCAGGTACGTTAATTAACGACGATTCAATTAAATAAATTTATTTCTCGATAAATTAACTGAAAGTTTTTTAGTCAATGTCCCAGCTGTAAAATTACCAATCAAGAGGCAACATTTAATTATTATTAATTTTATTTAATTGATGAAGATAAAATTCTGACGCGAGAAACTGCTTTTGATTGTCTTTTTTTTGTTTTTAATTTGGAATGAAAAAAATTATTGATATGCATATGAAAAATAAAAAATGAAATTTGTCTGATTTTATTTAGATACTCATCGCCGAGGGGTAGTCCAGCGCATTCAGCATCGTCGCCAACATCAACGCCGAGCGGTTATACCAGCAGGTTCGTAGCAAATGCTCACGACAAACAAAAGTTGACTACTTCCAATTCCGTTAACACCCTGATGGATAATAATGTGCGTTCTAGGATCGTTATTAATGAAAGTGACGACACGTTGCCGACAATTAGTGTCAATAATTGTTGTCCAATGGACGCGGATATGTTAGCATCGAACAATCGTCACACATTGGATAATAATAATGATGATGATGATGATGATGATGATGATGATAAAGATAATAACGATGACAATAATGATGATGATGATGATGATGACAATAATGATGATGATGATGACGATGATGATGATGATGATGATGATAATCATGATAAAAATGATTTTTCAACGAATATTAAAATACCGAGTATTGTTATTGACCATGACGTTGACGAAAATAATGAACAAATTTTAACGACAAATGATAATAATAATAATTCATCGAATGTAATGTTAAATGATGAAAATACAGTTGACAGTATTGAACAAAATGATTTAACGCGACAAAAAATTGACAATAATATTAAACGTGACGATGATAAAATTGATGACTTTCTTGCACGTATTGTTCGTGATTACAATCGGTCGCGCGAGGGTTTTGAAAGGGCAACACGATTCGGATCGGACGGGGAACAACGTGAGACATCGAGTGACGATTCGGCGTCAGATGAGCTCGAGGCGATGACCATCGAACAGAATAACCATGATGGTTTTTTGGACGTGAACGATAAAAACGAAGCAAAAAAATTGGAAAATGATATATTGGTGGATGGTTGTAGTAATGGCGGAGGTAACGATGAAATATATAAAAGAACTTTGACGAGAATCGTGGAAGAGAGTAACGAAATGGAGGACGATAATGCTCCAATGACATCGGCGACATTTCAAGGTGAAAATATCTCTAGGGACGAAAGTAAAAACGAATGTGATGGAAAAAATTTAATTTCTTTGAGTGCTGTTAAAATTATCGAGGATGAACAAGAACCGGACACGGAAAATTTGAGTGAAATATTATCCAGTGTTGTAAAAAGTGCAAGACTGATGGAAAATAAATATTTAAAGTCACACGAAGATGAAATAGGAAATAACATTCAAGACAATAATAACAACAACAACAACAATAATAATAATAATAATAATAATAATAATAATAATAATAATAATGAGGATAATAATTTTAATACATTGCAAATAGATGATAAAGAAAAGGGTGCCGCGAGTGTTGATAATTTATTTGATGATCAAGGATGGGTTGTGACTGATGAGGATCTTTACAATGGACGTAGAACAATATCACCGAATATTTCGGATACGTCAATGAATTATTTCCATGACAATGAGAACAATGACAAGACTGATTATTTTAGATGTGATAATGACAGTGTGAAAATTAATTCTATTACCGGTAATAATAATGATAAAACATTATTAGCATCAGAAATGAATGACATTAACGATGACAACAGTAAAAATGATATAATAAATGTTTCTTTGAGTTCAAGTTCAGATGAAGTTGCAAGTTGGTTGGATAATATTAGTGAAATGAAGAAAACATTGGATGATGATGTTTCACATGTGCCAAAAGATGAATCGAATAATCGTATGATTAACGACACTGAAGAAAACTTTCTTTCGATAAATAGTAATAGTTCAGTGAATAAAAATAACTTGAAAATAATTTCAAGTGACAATGTAGCTAATAATTCTGTACCAGTAACTATGTCGTTTTCATCGTCGTTATTGAATTGGAATACAAATAATAATAATCAAACTGTCACGTTAAATTCCACGAATATTTCGAACGATATTGAGACGATTATTGATGAAGACAATGGCGGAAGTATTGGTGAAAATGGTTGGTTGGTGGGAGATGAATTAGAAAGCAATTCCGAGATTGTTTTATCGTCCAACAAATTAATAAAGGATATGAGGAATTTATTGGGGAATAGTGAAATGAATGAAATTAATGATAAAAGTGATGTCATTGCAGATGAAATGTCGAGTGATAATGATCGTAGTTGGAGTATTTTAGGTGAAATTCATCATGATGATGCATCGTCAAATGGAAGTTATGAAATTCAAGACGATTTTGGTACAGTTGATAAAACGATTCCAATTACCAAACATGATAATGGAGTAATGATAACGAAGAATATCAATGATATGAAGAATGACGAGTCCAATGGAGAACGACCGATGAACATACCAATGCAAATGGTAACGACTGTCGTATGTGTGTCTGTACTGTGTTATGGCGTTCTAACGAATCTGTTCCTATGACTGAACAGTTTTGTCGCGTCAAATATTAACACGCAACACATATACATGTATATTGATATTTTTATACAATAATACAGCCCACTCATTGGACCATGTAATCATCGTGGTTTTTTTTTCTTTCATGTAAAAAGAAAATGAAGAGAGACACGAAATAAAAATGAGATGAAGAAATAATAGAAAAAAAAAAAATAATATAGAGTAATGTAATTATTATTTTTTAATTTTTGTTGTTTCGTTGAATGGAAATACGAAATTGAAATATATATTTATATTTATATGATGGTCTTCGCCTCGTGCAATCATGGGATTACAATTGAAATTATTATGAGAGTGAATTAACCTCGTGGGGATTATCACAGCATTTTAATTGATTAATTAATTAATTATTAAAATCTCGATCGAGTCACACTGCATTTTTCTTTTTACAAATTGTGTATGTGATAATTGTACGTTGTATATTTCGTATAATCGTTCGAACTGCTAACGTTCCTATATATATTTTACAAATAATCGCCTGGATATTATTATCGCGTAACTGATGGTTTTGCTCAATTATATGGAGCTTTGATTTTATCATTTTTTTATGTAGTACATGAATTTTTATTTTGTTTTTTACTATTCTATTTGTTTATTCGCGTCTATATTTTAATATAATTGTTTGATTGAATGGAAAAACAATATATAAAAATCATTTATTTGCCCCACGTTTGCTTTCAAGTAGAGAAAAAAAATTGGAAATTAAAACAACAACAAAAAAATGGAAATCAAAATTCTAAAAAGTCGAATTTGTACTGCTGTAATTATTAAGTTTTTGTACTCTACTCTTATTTTTTTTTCTCTGTTCCTAGTCCATAGTCTTTCGTCAGTTTGTTGATGTAGTGAATAAACTGCAGTCTTGTGATAACTCGTTTCATTTATTTCCCTCTCTAAGCATTGACACAAAAAAAAAGTGCAAAAAAAAAAAAAAAAAAAATTTTTTTCTACATGAAAAAATAATTAAAAAAATAAGAGTAATAAATAAAAAAAAAAATAATAACATGCTTCAACGCGTAGATTTTAATTGCATAATTACACAGTACTCATTCCCTCGCTTGTCACATTTCATAAATTTAATTTTTTTTTTATCTTTATTATCTATTCGTACCCTCTGTCCTCTCGTTTCATTTAACTCCCATTCTCGTTGCACTATTCCACCAATTGTGCTATTCGTATTATTCGTTTGTTGTTGGCCCAACGCCGGTGTCTAAAAATAAAAAATAAAAAAAAAAAAATAAATAAATAAACAAACAAAAATACTTGAATAAAAAACAAATGATATCAATAATAATAGACTTAACTTCAACAGATACAACTCTAAGTCTCTATTCCAATCGACAGTGATACTTAACTGCCATCAATAATCACAAAATAAAAATATACAACAACAACAAAAAAAATATTACAAAATAATCAATTAATATTTATTTTTGTATATACTATTTTTCATTGTCTTGTCACCGTTTGACCTGCGTATTTCCCCAATATCAATCATGTGATGATGGACCAAACCCAAAGTAAACAGGGAATTTCATATATAGTATATTGAGCGAGCGAGGGAGGGAAATTTTGATGAGTATATGCCTCAAGTTTCGATCACATGAACATGTACATCAGAGTATTGAGTCAACTGGTTATTCATAGATCCTATCTGCATCATAAAGACTATTTTGGTTATCGAGAGCCAACGGTAGATTGATTGATAGTGTGCGAGATAAAGGGACCAAACGGGATCGTGCGAGAGAAATAGGAATAGAGTACAGTCAATATTACATCAATGCAATCCCCTCTGGATGTATTGCCGCGTGCGAGATATTGCCCGTTTGGTGAAGAGGAAGCGAGAGATCCACCGACAAATTTGATAGACGACCACTAACTCAATTAACCATGATAGTCCCACGGTTCTCTCTATATCGTACTATTATAGCTTCAGAGAAGCATCACCCGGACGTCGATTAATTGCACTGTGGTGATATCCCATTCGCATAACATCCAATGTCTATACAAATCTTTTGATCCTAATGTCAAGTAACAGCAAGAAATAAAAAACAAACAAATGAATGTAAATAGTTAAATAAATTCCAAAAGAGAAAGAAAAAAAAAGCACAGCACAATGTCTATAATTGGATTGCAGATTCCTGAACAAGAGCAGGAGCCAAGCAGCGGTGTCATCGGCAAGGGAACGAGAGCGTGAACGCGAACCCGAGCCGGATGTCGAGCCACTTTCGCCAAGGTCACGTTACGCAGCCCTAAAAGAGAGACGTCAACGCGTTGCGCGCTCAAAAAGTTCACACAATTTTGGCAATGATGATATTGATTTAGATGAAGATCCACCATCACCAACAACACAATCACCAAATGCATATCTCGCAGCTAAATACGGTGCTGGTTCTGAATTAGCACGTAGTCGAAGTACTCATGCACTTAAATCACGTGAACCAAGTCCTGATCGTGATCGAAGTGGTGTGGAAAAAGACGGTGCTGCATTAAGTTCTTGGGCACGATATTTGAAAAATAAATATGGTAACCGAAGCACCAAGGACAAAGAGCCAACATCAACATCATCATTGCCGTCATCCAGGTATGATATTAGTTATTTTATTATATAAGAATTTGAAATGATTATTGTATATTACAGTGAAAAATTTATTTCTTTATTATTTTCAATTTTTTTAGCACAAGCGCGGCATCAAGACGATTATCACTGGGCTTGCCATTAAGACACACTGGTCAAACATCATTCGAATCATCTGATGACGACCAAAAAAACCCGTCAGGCTCCCCCACGTCTCCTACAGCAGCTCTAGGTATCCCCGCGGTAGCAGGTTCCTCCACTAGGTAAAAATAATGTTTTATTCAATCATAAAAGTTTTCATTAAATTAATTTATTAAATTATTAATTCATTCATTCAATTTTAAATATTCATTATTTTTCAGGAGTCAATATCTGCTAAAGCGGCGACAGCTGTTGAAATTCGGGATGCGGGGGAGCGGTGCCGGATGTTTTACATGGCCACGTGGCCTCGCTGTCGGTCCTGACAATTCAATTGTCGTTGCTGACAGCTCAAATCATCGTGTTCAAGTATTTGATGGTAATGGTAATTTTATGAAGGAGTTTGGAACTTATGGAAGTGGCGAGGGTGAATTTGACTGCCTTGCCGGCGTAGCGGTTAATAGAATTGGCCAATTTATAATTGCTGATCGATATAATCATCGTATACAAGTGTTGGATCCGTCTGGTAGATTTTTAAGAGCATTTGGATCACAAGGTACTGGCGATGGACGTCTCAATTATCCATGGGGCATTACTACAGATGCTCTTGGATTTATTTATGTTTGCGATAAAGAGAATCATCGCGTGCAGGTGAGAAAATAAATTTCAATTGAAAATTCTCATGGGTTTAATCAATATTTTCCTTTTATTCATTAGGTATTTCAGTCTGACGGTACTTTTGTTGGTAAATTTGGTACATGTGGAGGTGGCCGAGGACAATTAGAACATCCACATTACATAGCAGTGAGCAATACAAATCGTGTAATTGTTAGCGACAGTAACAATCATCGTATACAAATTTTTGATGTCGGTGGACGTGTAGTAACGGCCTTTGGCACTGAGGGATCAGACGATGGACAATTTAAATTTCCGCGTGGTGTTGCGGTGGACGATCAAGGTTATATTATTGTCGCTGATTCGGGCAATAATCGAATACAAATATTTACACCGGAAGGTACATTTCTCAGGGCATTTGGTAATTGGGGCAGTGGCGATGGTGAATTCAAAGGTCTCGAGGGCGTGGCAGTCACTTCTGTTGGCAATATTGTTGTGTGCGATCGTGAAAATCATCGTGTTCAAATATTTTAAAATTGACGCCGCCTTGTTATTTTTTCTTTCTTCCATATATTATTATTATTATTATTATTATTATTATCATTATTATTAAATTAACGAGTCCTTCCAATCTTGAATTATTGTGCAATAATAATTATTATTTATTCGTTAACATATTTGGTGTTTGTCGGTTGATTATTAAATTTATAATTCAAAATTTTGAGAAATCAATATTTGTTCTATTTTTCTTTTGTTTATTATTAAATTTTACCATTTAAAAGACTCGTTAATTGAGGTGCGTTGTTGAATATAAGTAAAATTAAATTCTTTTAAATGCAGTGGAGCAAATATATATGTATCGAAACAAAAGTAAATAAACTTGGTAAAGATTTTTGTAGCATGCCAACAATAATTGGTATAGAAATTGGTACAAGAAAAAAGAAAAAGAAACAAAAGAATAAGAAGAAATAATAATAATAAATAAATATAATTTTTTGTTTGTTATTCTCGTGCTGAAATATTTTACTAAGTCACGTGAAAAATCTGACATTTATGAGCTCCTGCACGCACATATGATATTCAGTATAACTTAATTTACTTTGTACTCAAAGTGACGAAACAAAGTTTGTACCGTTTGTATGCTTTAAATAAATTGTTGCGGAAAATGTTAAAATTTAATTATTCAAAATCAGTATAAATTTAATAAATTAATAGCACCTGTGCTATTATTATCAACATGATTTTTTTTTTTTATATTTTTTATTGTGTGGTAGACAGGAAATTAAATGCAATTACAGGGAGTGGTTTAATTCAAAAGGTAAGTGAGTCAATAAATATATAATTTATTAAATGCAATGATGAAATGGTGTAACAATGAGGGAGTGAGCAGCGAAATTGGTCGATCGCACGATCTGTCCAATTCACTTGTGTGTGAGAGAACGGGGCCAGAGATAATTTTAATGGATTTTGGCAAACGTTCCCCCTCATCGAGCTCTACTCCCCCGGATTCGGAAATATAGATAAAATATTTTCGTTATTTACAATATTAGTTGAACGTTTTTTTTTTAGTCAATAAATAATAAATAGTGGTATAATCATTTATTTAATTATTTTAATAGTTTTTTTAATATTACGTTTGCGATAATAAAAATATTACAAGAGATTGGAGCCTGTATTATTAAATTGTTTACTCTAAAATAGCACGTAAGTGTATATAATTGCGATATCTTCGTGTCAAAATACGCTGATTGCCCTCGAAGCTCGTTATTCAGTTACATTGTCAATTGTATTAAATAATTATTATAAATGTATATATATTTTTTTTTTAATTGATTTGTTGAGATCACTGGTGGTTCAATTGATGATAAGAGGATTATTTTTTTTTGTGTGGCAAATAGGATTATCACTTCGAAGGCATTTAGTCGATTTCTGAGACGTAGAAACGCCGAGTTTGACTCAAATGTCGAAATTATCCTCATTACTATTAATATCAATTCATTTTATTTTTTTCCTCAATTAAATTAATATCTAATAAATTTTTCTTCACCTTTTGATTTTGGTATTAATTCCAAAAAATATGAATATAATACGTGCAATAATTTGCGTGTAAATCGATTTTATTTTCTAAATTACAATTTATAACGAAGAGATAGACATGAAAATAATTAATATGAAAAAATTGGAGAATAATTCGACATTATATAAAAAAACTCGTGATAAATATTGGAGACTGGACAATTGGAGATTTTCGAATCTAATGTGAATAATCATTGTCGATTCGAAGAAGTAAAATTACTCTACTAATTCTAATTATTCGTCTGATCTCTAAAAAGTAGTTGTAAAGTGGCATGACATTATTTAATCATTTTTTTTTTATTTCATATTAATTCATTTTTTTTTTAATCATCTTTTTAATTTTTATTTAAATCGCAGTAGTAATAAAGTTATAATTAATTATTCAATTAATTAAAGTGGCAGCAGTTAGGCCATGCGGCTCCTATCATCTAGTCGTCTTTGACATCTTGGCTTTCTTATGTATGATTTAAAAATTTTTTTTTTATTCATTTTCATTATTTTTTCTCCATTCATTAACCCAATCATCTTCACATAGTCAATTTAATAATCGAGAATAATGTGTTTTCAAGTAACATTTTTATGTATACGTGTGTGAATGTATGTGTGTTTGTGTTTATGTCAAAACTGTTTGAATATTTCAAAGCGCCTATGCTAGCGATTTTTTTTTTTTTGTAATTAGATTATAAAACAGGACAAGATTTTGCCTATTACCCCATTTTACTTTATAAATACATCCTTATAATTCGCTCGCGTATTTTATTTATTTGTTTGTTTGTTTGTTTTTCATTAAATATACGATTGAAAGTAGCAATTAACCGTGATCCAACACCGTTGCATTAAAAAATCAACGGGTGGTTTGAAAAATATTGCACAACATTTTTGTTTATCTTTTTGGTATTATTTAAAGTCACGGATAAGTTATTTTGAGGACAAAATCTCCATTCTACATTATTCATTCTCTCTCGACATAATTAATTAACTATGTATATATGTATATAATATCGTACGAATTTTCAGCGTGGAAAAACACAAAAACAAAAATTATTTACGAAAATTCGTACCATATTTGGTTCGTGCGAAAGCGCACATTAATAATTTAAATACCAATGCCTAGTAATAATACTCGTGTAATAACGAGTTCATTCAACCATTCAAAAATCGCTAAACATTATTAATAGAGTTCTTAAATATTTAATAAGCAAAAATATGGATATAATAGTTTGTATATAATATTTATAATCGTCTCATTGTATTTTAATTTTTTTTTTTTTTTCAATTTATTTAAGTATCGATAAGATTATGGATTAATTTAATTAAATAACAATGATTGAAAGAGTGTGTAATTTTTAATTATTTTTCCACTTTTTTTTTCATTTATCTCTTTCGCTTTTTCTCTCTCTCTTTTTTTTTCCTTTCTTTTTCATTTTTCACAAATTTTAATGACTAATTAATTTGTTAAGCTTAAGTGGCATGAAAAAATGCTCGTTGGAATTGACTCATGTATACAATATTCTATAAACATAAATACATATGTTCACATACATATGTATCAATTATTCGCATTAATGCGTATTGTATATTATTTATTTTTTTTTCTGTTTCTTTCCTCCCCTATATCGTAACGCCTAAATCGATATTATCTACATTATGATGACATAATCGAGTTCATCATATTACTTCGCGAAGTTCTAGTATCTCGCTAGATACCTCGTGAATTGAGCGTGGGAGCTTAAGTGCTAAATCATTTTTCATTTTTGTTTTTTTCGCCTTATAATTTTTTTTTCCTCATTCACTTTACAATATTTTTTTTTTTTTTCATCCTCAACTTCTGCATTTGCCCGTCCTGTTTCGTTCTTCATTCTCATTATGAGATAATGATGCCCTCGTCGTGCTTTGCAAAAAATAAAAATTACATGTTTCCGGGTTGGACAAAAAAAAAAAAAAATTTGAAATGTAGAAAAAAAATCATCGCATGGAAACACACACATACTAAACACATGTATGATCATTCGTGCTTTATTTTTCTCTCGTTGAGCTTCGAAAGCTTGTATATATATATATACACATATATATGCTCACGCACATGAGTGAGGAAAGAAAGGAGGAGGTTGGGTACATCCAAGAAATCGCGACCCGAGAAGAATTCGAAATAACTTTAACATTTCTATATTTCTATATCGCGAGGTCAGCAAGAAAAATCTTGGGGTGGTCATCGATGCGGGACATTTTTATATCAATACAAGAATGAAAAAAAAAATATATATATATATATATTATTTATACATATATGTAGCATCGAATATGCTCCATCCAATAATCGGGAAGCAATAAATTGAAACTCCTTGAGACTGAGCTTGTCTTTCATGTCTTGTTTAATTCGCAATCTGACGGTTTTCACCGTACACAGCCGTATATGCAGTAGTAGTAGTAGTAGTAGTAGTAGTAGTAGTAGTAGCTCGCTTCCCAAAATACTTTCTTGGATCACCATGAATTTTATCACATTATATAGCATTATTACTATTACAATTTTGTTTTTTATTTTATTATAACCTAACGGTGAGACATATTTGGATCTGGTATTTTTTTTTAAACATATATATTTATATATGTGTACAATATCCCTGTCCCCGTCGACGGAATTAAGCGTTTACTATAATTCTATTTCGCTATTATAATAAAAAAGAGAAGAAAAAAAAAAAAGATATTCCCAAGTGGAATTATTTTTTTTTTTTTTAAACATTGAGCGAACGAGTGATAAAATATTTCGTTCAAACTATCTACAATATATTCATTTTTTATTGGATTTTCTTTTCGTTTTGTTAATTTTTTTTTTTCTTTTTCGTTTTCTTTCTTGTATGCATTTCAATTATTTATTTTTATCCTAGTCTATTAGAAAAAATTTAATAGTGATGTGAATGCAAAAAAGCACAGCCCTCGAAAACTTATGGGCGATAACAAATAGCACAACTTCTCGCGTGCACTTCTTATTTCTCATAATATTTTTTTTTTTTACTTTACTTTTATTCTTTCACCCATCCCCATCCCTTCTTTTCATCTCCCTTTAACATTTATTCACTTTTCATCATACGTCGCCCCCATCGATCGTCGCGATTCGTTGGACGTTCCAGTTGGCTCGGACATCCCACGGGGAATTAAATGTTCTCCCGTGCATTTCATTTTCGTTTATTTTTTTTTTTTTACGTACAAATGAGTGTGTCTATATATGTATATGTGTATGTGTGTTTTATCAGAGACAAATAATCGAGCACACGGGATGCCGAAAAAGTATGAGAACAAATATACATATACGTATCTATAAATAAAAAAAATTACAAAAAAAAAATCTCCAACAAACAAACTGTAGCAATCGCTCTTCCTTCTCTTCTGCTCTTTTGTTCTCTGTTTAGTTGTTTTTTTTTTTTCATTGAACAAAAAACATACTTGGTCATATTAATTACATTCCATTGATACATTGTCCTCAGACATGTACAAACACACACACACACACAAACACATACAGAAACACGAATCCTCTCGATGTTCTCAAACATTGTTATTTATTTTATTTTTCTTTCTTTATTTTATTTTTTTTTTCGCATTATTTACTTTTTTGGCTAGGAATGCTCTCTCACTATTATCTTGCTACCTCAATCTACACATTAAGTACTCCACAGAACAATTTATCGCAAAATTTTAGCATTAAATTACATACAATATAATATGCAATAATAATAGAAAAAAGTATGATTATACATTAATAACAAATGCACTTTGCATCTCGTTTCTTTCTATCTTTTTTTTTTTCCCAGCACCAACAGTGAATTAAACAATGAAAATATCCAACATTATTCTCATTTCTTCTCTCCCTCTCTTTCTTACTCATAGGATTTTTCACCCTCGTACTGTTTTCACACAATAACACGTCCACCAAATTCGCTCATCTAATTTGCAAACTCGCAGACTGTTAAAGTACATCATTTAAAGAGAGAGTGAAAATGAGATGCCCGAACGAGGAAAAAAGAGAGAGAGAGAGAGCTGACGTAGAGTGAGTTTTGCCGCTGTACATCGTTACATAAATATACACAATACGGTTTCAGTCTCGAAAAGTTAGTTAAATTTTTGTTTTGTCAGTGAATATATGTATATTTATATAGACATATTCACCACGATTAACGACTGAGTTACCACTTCATTCGATAGAACGACACACAGTTTTAAACTTGAATTGTTCAACAGTCAAAAGTAAATGCACGCTATAAAAAAAAAAAAAAAACTTGGATTAATTAAATGATATGTTAAATCGTTTGTTGAATGAACATTAAAAGAAATGAAACAAACGGAGAGAAGAAAAAAAAAGGGCAAAAAAATAAGCAGAAAAATAAATATTATTAATTAACAAAAATAATAAATTGTGATTGATTTAGTGATATAATAATAAATATGATGATATTAAAATTGATCATACACCGTTGGCATTTGCAATATTGTAAATATTAAATAACTAATAAACATAAAAAATATAACATTAATATTAATAAAAACAATAATAACAAAACAATGACTATGTAATTGTACAATTTGAGGCAGTGCTTTGACTATATAGTGACTGAAAAGATTATGAAACATTTCGCATTTTTTATTTATTTATTTATTTATTTATTAATTTTTTTTTTTTTTTCATTTTCCACTATTTTCTTTTCATTTTTCAGCGCGAATGCGAATTATGAGAAATACTTTCAAGCTGAAGATTTGTAGACGAATAAAATTGAACGCGTTAAAGCGTCTAATATTTCTTTTCTTTTTTCGTGTTTCTTTATATCATCAATATATAGTACATAATACACCGCTCAAGAGCAATAAAAGCAACGCCAACTGTACGACGTATTAAAAAAAATAACAATAACAATTATAACAATAATGAGAGAAATTCATAGTGATAAATATTCCAAGGCATTCATTGAAAAAGTCAACAATGCTCCCGTTTGAAGTCACTATACCGCGTTTAATTGTTTTTTTTTTTCTTTTTCCTAATTTATTTCATGTATAAATAGATATATACATAAAATATCATGTATACATATGCAAATGTATCTGCTCAGCATTTATGCCAATTAGTAAATTGGTTTGTCGATAATTCATCATCAAGTTAGAGCCGTGGTATAACATTGGATTAATTATGTGTCCTCAAAGAAATTGCCCATTAATAAATTAGGCTGAAAAAAAAAAAAAGATAAAAATAAAATTTAATTTTAATTGTTCTTCACATTTTGCGCGCAACACGACCAAGAATTTCATCAATAAATTAATTGGCAACTTCTATTCTCCATTTCGCTTTCTCTTTCTGTGTGTCACATCATTATTTTTTTTTCTTTTTTAAATTTAATTTTTTATTCATTGAATCCTACGTTTTCCCACAGTGTTTCGGTGGCGTACAATTGTTATCAGGCTTTGGTGGACGGTCGACTAGATGGCCTCGGGCTTGGCGGCTGCTAGGCTGACCCCTGGGCTAGATGAGTGCGAGCTTTGGGGGACAGCAACCACCCGTGAAGTGGGAACTGGCGGCCTCCCGTTCCCGTTTGCGACGGCCCTGGCGTTCTGCAGTCTGTTACAATAAATAAATATTCAGCAACAAAATAATCAATGGAAATATCTTATATATAATTATCAATAAAACATCAACATAAAATATTTTTTACTGTACTTGAAATAGTTAAATTCTTTTTTATCTCATTATAATTTTTTTTTTTTGTTTAAAGTTTATGACCGATTTTATATTTGTTCACTTACCGGTCGTAAATCGTCCCATGACAGGCTGCATTAGCAGACAAAAGATAATATTTCAGTGAATCCTCGACCCGAGGGAACGCATGGATAGCATAAAATGGCGGTACGGGGGCGGTGAAGAGGAAATATAGAGGAGAGTTTGGGGAGTGTATGAACGGGAAAATTACATTGTCGCGCGCGAGGCAAAAGCGCTCAATAAATAACATTGGGAGAATGAACGGTCATAAAGACGGTGAAATTGAGTGTGAAGGTGAACTCACTTGATTTTGGATTGTCGCATGAATTGTTGAATCTTTCGTGCGGCTTGATGTGCTGCTTGCTGGTGAACAGATTGCTGTCTTGTGCCAGTAGCACCGGGTCGCGCCCGGTAACTTCGATAGTTGCTCTGAATCACCAGCGCGGCCTTGGTGGCTTGTCTGCAATTAGTATAGGCATATGTACACCAGACAACTAACAGTTAAATTTTACTAAAGTACATATATATAATTTACTATATACGAAAGAGAAGAGATTGTGCGAGCGAGTCTTCATGTGATGGTTACGCGCACGCTCTCTACCCAGTAGAAGCATTCCATTATGCACGATTCAAGCCACGGTCTTAGACCGAAGTCGTATTAATTTAATGCTAGCTTAATTTCGTATTCGGGCGGCCCGTAGCCAACGTAGAAAGTTCCCAAGCAGCAAAGTTCACCGAATTATTTACGGTGCCAATTAAAAGTTGGCTCCCAGTGTCTCCCGTTTCTCCACGGGCGTAAGTTCAAACCATCGTATAGAAGATCGGAGTCCACTACCGTAACACTGTTAATGCACAACACAAGATGAAATATCTGCGTGTATATATTTGAATATATCTATGATTTGTATATGTGTGTCTTTATGTATTATGCGAAGAAGAGAAAACGGTTTATAGTGAGTATATCCGTCACCGATTTTAGTTGTGATTTATGAGACACATTTCTTGGGCAACTTCATATACTACTACCACACCACTAACGTCACTGTGCACAGTCTCTTTATCTATCTCGTTCGCTTGCATTATCTCCTATCTTACTCCCTCACGGTATATAATTTAATATTCTCTAGGATCAACTGGGAGAGAATTACGGGGTTGGCTCACCCGCTAGCGTCGCTTGAGCACAATGTTATGAGAACTAATAGCCCGAGTATTATCATCGTATTATCAGCGCAACTCGAGTGTGAAAGTGCTTTGTGAACACTACTTGGATAACACTGAATTTATATATAATCTAACATCTATATCGTTGTCATTTCTCCATGTCTAATCAAATAATACATAATTTAATTGCATGTTTACACACAAATTCCAATGAACAGCAATAAAAATAAACGAAAAAAAAAAAAAAAAAAAAAAAAAAAAAAAAACCAAAATACCATTTAATAAATGATAATGAGGAAAGTGAAATAAATTTATAATAACCTGTAATATGCGTACTGCTTATGACGACGATAGTACTGTTGTATAAGTACTGCTGCATGTCTCTCAGCCTCCTCTTGTCGTTGACGACCCTTATAATTTCTGTATGCCTTCTGTATCATACGCGCAGCTTGATAAAGCTCACGTTGTTCACGATCCGATAATGTTAATCGACTCAAATCCGCTTCATTTCCATCGCTCATACAACTGACACCATAATTACCACATACTCCCGTGCCCATATTCTTGTCGCTATGGGCATAATCATAGTGATGATGATGATGATGATGATGACGATGATGGTTATGATTAGTGTGACAATTGCCACCGCTGTCCAATTGTAATTGTAATTGTAAAAATTCAGAAAAATCAGCAGTTGTCGGTGGTGGCGATGGTGAATCAGGTGTTAAACAACTGCTTGATGGACTTGATGGACTTGCTTCGGCGTCAACATCAGACACTGACGCGGCACCACCGCTACATTCACGATAAGAATCGAATAATTCACCGGAATCCAACGGCTGCAATTATTCATCAAATTCATAAATGATTTATTTTATATAATAATATATTCCGTGCATATATTATACATTTGTAGATAATTTAAAATATAAAAGAGATAAATAATAAGTTGGAGTAAAAATATTAGTGAGAATTTATCGATTGAAGTTGAGTGGAATTGGGGGTTTTAGAGTTAGAGGAAATGTTTCAGAAAAGCCATTACCATTTGCTCCATAAGTGCGTCCTCGAGTGGGGTCAATGGTGGTGGTGGCGAAGGCGTCAACGACGGGGACGAAGGATCACCCTCTCCTCTCTTGATCCTCTCGGGTAATGCGGCGATTATCTGCTCGGCCAACGTCAGCACCCGCACATCTTCCTCCCCTAAAAGAAGTAAATGACCACCCTAGCCAAACTTAAAAGCGCCGTGGCGACAAAGCCGACATATTACATATATGTACTTAAATCATATATATAATAATCATAATATGCATTGTTAAAGTGTATGTATATACATATACATTTCACACACTCAACATAAACACCAAAAGTTGTCAAACACATGAAGAAAAGGAAAAAAAAACCCCGTACAGTAATGCAAAATTGTTTTATGAGTTAAATTCACGCACAATTTCATGTTTGTATTTGCTTTATATATATATATTTTGGTGTGTGTTTGTGTTTGTTTATATTCATGATGTTGGTTAGTTAGTAACGAGACACTTTACACCGAGCAGCTGGATGGCATCAGTATATATGTTGCCAAAACTGCTACATAGAGAATGTATAAGGAAGCCTTGGAAAGTGTGTTTATATGTGACAGGCATACACACCTACACGGGCACAAAACAGTGTGGCATTGGAGTTGGTTGAAGAGGAGAAGTGAGTTTCCTCTTTCTCTCAATGCCTCCGTGTGTCTAATATGACTTGTCTTCCATAACTATCTCAAATTTACTCGTTTTCTTTCTTTAACAACTTTTGTATGTGCAAAAAATATATGTGTTTCAAGATTCTCGAAAAACCATCACACAGCAGCATCCAAAAAGTGGTGTGTAGAAAGCTCACGTTCAAGTAACAAGTTAATGTCAAAAAATTTGTCCATTAGTAAAAGAAATCGTGTGCTCTATCTCCTCTACCTTCATTATACTTTTATCTATTTTTATTTTTAATTAATTTTTTAAATTATTTTTTTTTTATTCGCCTAAGATTAGACAAGATTTTTACACCTATAATCTCGTACATGCATCGTATACGTCTATTACAAGTTAATGAACATCCCATAAATGTTGTGTTAAAGAGATGTTTTTTTCGTGTGTATATGTGTATTTAGTTAAATAGAAATTCTGGGAGCGTTCGTGAAGGCCAAAGCAATACACACCAACACTGCTTAAAAGCTGCACCGAGTCAACGAGTTATTAGAGGGTGAAACTGGTGAAAGGGTTCATCGTGGATAATTACTGTGATCATTAGATCAACAGAGAGAATTAAATAGAGAGAAAAAGATGAAGAGAAAACAAGAGAAAGAGCACAGAGATACATTTACACATTAATTGTAATAGTTAATACGAAATTTATAATAGAAATAAATAAAGTATTATGTCATAACATTGATGTGACTACAAACAATCGTGTTTGGAACATTGAAAAATTAATAATAGAAAATTGGTGAACAGAAAAAAAAATAATTGTTAGATTCATTTATATAATGAAAACAGTGACAAACAGACAGACACAAGTCAAACGGACACATATCCATACATATGTATGGATATAATACAGGCACAGGCAGGCAGAAGGGGATTTACGATGGATGGTGAGTACGGACCTACGGACGATTGGGAACTTGAAGTGCTCTCCATTCCTTGTTGACCAATGCCTAAAGACGATTCATCCTCTTGCAATAATTCCATCCTGTCCAATAGCGGTGAAGTACCTGTATTTCGTTCATAAATCCCCTTAAAATCTAACGCTAATAATAATAAAAATGCAAAAATAATAAATAAATTATTCTATAAAAAATAAATGAGTAAAATGAGCAATTAATAAAATTGATTAAAAGACAGAAAAAATTTTTTTACAACTACTTTGAATTTAAAATGGTGATGTATAAAAAATTGAAATTTAATAAATTACGGAGCATTACTTTTGTACGATTATAAAATAGAAAAAGAATGAAAAAATGTGCCGTGTAATGAATATATAAAAATTACAAGAATAATTTAATTGAAAAAAAAAATTCAACTAATTAATTAATTATTGATTAAAGTAAAAATGTTGAATACTAACACAACGTCAAATCGAGTCCACTGTCTTGGGATGTGCGCCTTGGACTAGGACTCGCTGGTCGTAAAAATAGTCTTTCATCCTGTCTTCTCGTCTCCAAGCGATTTAATTCCTCAGCTATTTTCGTGTGACCATTATCCGCAGCCAATTCCGTAGCACTTCTATTCTGACAATCTCTCACACGTAGCGCCATCGCGTTCCACCTGAGGGAATAAATAATAATAAAAAAAAAAAAAAATAATCCCTTGTATAGAACCTTTGAGTAATATTGTCTATTTTATAAATTTCCACTCGCGCATTTTATTCTCTTTTCATTTGCATTCATCTCTCGCATTCCTTTGAACATAAAAAATAACAAAGGCAAAAAAAAAAAAAAATATATTTCACTCACCGATAAAGAATTAGAGCGGTATCCGCATGACCAGCAGCACATGCCCATGCCAACGGTGTTAAACCAGCGGCATCCTGTCTCAATGCATCAACTTCAGCGTCTAAAACATGACTTGGATTTTCCGCACGCCAATGAAGTAAAGCACAAGCGAGCCGTGAATAACCCAAACCCGCAGATAAATGCAATAAAGTTGGTCCACCTGATTGTAATGGTTCAGCACCAACGCGCCATGGACGTACAACAGCATCCTAAATAAATAATTTAACACATAACATTATTATATTTAATCTACACAAATTGTAAATTTATTTACCTGACAGTAGGCAACTAAACGTTCTTCAAGATGTGCTGCGGGCGACGGAGGACCCGGTCCCTGCAATCGTGACTCGACATCAGCCAAACGATCTAACAATGCTTTCTCCGGACTGGGTTCTGTTGTTGGTGCACGACGATATTCAAAAGCAACACTGTCCGACACGACAAAACCATCGCATGCTACTTGCAACGATGCAATACCGGGTGCATGAGCCGGACAACGACAACGCAATACACCTGGCTGAACTAAACACGCTTCAACTGGCTCAGCGTCAAATAATACCGAGTACGATTGTGACCCGCTACCACCAGTCCATGGTCCTGCGACGAGCACCTGCATTGCATAAAAAAAAAAAAACAAAGTTAAAAAAGAAAAAAACGAAATGAAATGGAATTAAATTAAATAATAAAAACCATTCATCATAAAATTAAAGTGGAACATTTTTTTCTCTCAGTAATTATCGTTAAGAATGAATGATCACCTTTACTCCACCCTCGGTATAACTCCACTCGGGACTGTATTCAGCGATATGAACGGTGGCGCCTGGATGACAAGCGCTCTCACTTTGTGCACCATTTCTATCCTCATTTTTCACTTGATCCGTTTCAAAATCATGTAATTCTGGTAAATCACCAAATACATCAAATGCATCGAGATTAACGAGCACATCATCAGACGAATCAATAAAATCCATTGGATTTATAATATGACTGTCAGCGGGTGATGGTGATGGCGATGGTGGTACCATATTTGCTGATAATGTTCTCTGTATATCTTCTTGACTTAAATCCAATGTTTCCGCAAATTCAGTAACACTTGTATTATTACTTGGTGTGGCAACAATTGATTGATGAGTGGTATGCTCAATTGTATCCTGTGTATCAATATCTTGTTGTGTTTGCTGTTCACGATCAACGCTTGTTTGTTGTACAAGTGTTTGCTCGCTAACTGATTGCATCTCCACCTGATTTTGTTGTTGTTGCTGCTGCTGTTGCTGCTGTTGTTGTTGTTGTTGTTGTTGCTGCTGCTGCTGCTGTTGTTGTTGCTGTTGTTGTTGCTGTTGATGATGATATGGCTGACTGTTCAGTATCAAAAGTCCTCCTCCACCCTGTATTTGCTGTAGACTTAAAACTAAAGGTGCTGGCTGTTGACTTTGAGTCGAGTGGGAATGTCTTGAGTATACACGAGGTGCTGTCGACGCTGTCGATGAGGGCTGCTGGCCTCCAGTTGTCGAGGTTACCTATGTAACGTCATACACACGGTCATTATGAACCGTTTTAAATTTCTACTTCACATTAAGGCAAAGTGTCAGGCACTTGAATGCAGACGATTATAATTTTGGGGAATAGAATTGTTAGCGATAATGAATTAATTAGGCTGATGTCAGGAAATGAAGACAAGTAAGAAAATAAATGAATAAATAAAAATAATATTATTTTACCTGATTGTCTGGTGTGAGCCTTCTTGGTGCTAATTGTGCGCCAGTAGTTGATGTATTATTTGACGCACGTTGTCTATCCAATAATTGTGAAACAATCATGTCCACTGGATGATTAGAGTGTTGCGATAAATGTGGATTATTTGGGTCATCATCACCACCAAGAAACATTGGCCTCAATTGTGACGCCAATTCATCACGTGTCCATTCCTTTTTATCGGGTGGTAACGCTAGACATGGCGGTAATGCCGCCAGTTTAGCGTCACCATCCGGATAAGGTACATTTAAGTAATGAACGAGTACTACGTCAGGATTTTGAAGGAGCCAGTAGCAACGACGGTGAAACGTCGGCAGTATTGCCGAGTGCACGTAACAACCATAAATGCACTCGACACCTTGAACCTATAATCAACACAAATGAATACAATTCAGTATAAAGAAAAAGAAATAAATAAATAAAAATATCAAGAATGTAAAAAATAAAAAACCAAAATGATTTGATATAAAATATATTGAATGTATTATATTAAAAAAATAACCTTCAACTTCATGTGATCCTCCCTTGTTGTTTTTCCATCTTTTCTCTTTTTCCAGCAATATCCATCGCGCCGATAGCGCACTTTTTTTCTCGAATAAAGTAACATTGAGCCGCTTTGTGGTCGTACCTTTACTTCTCTGCTTTGCCATTCTGCGTGCCTCTGAAAGCTGATGAGGATCGCAGCGATTTCCTGTACAGACAAAAAAAGATTGCATCATCATTCTCTTCCAAGTTAGAGTTGAAGTAATTGATTTGGAGTTTTTCCTGCCACTTCTATTTTCTATACAACCCCGGACTTCCTCTCTGTATTCCCTTATCCTACCGCTGTATTCCCACTCACCACTCAATCCCTTCCTATCTCGGCAAACGGCCTTATAGCTTTTTCAAGACACGTGCTAGTTGGAAGAGTGTTCTTGAGTGTCGTAGAGGAGTATTGATTCATTCTGGCATCGAGTCTTATTTCATTCACGCCTTGAATGGTAGAATGGGCGAGTATATGAGAGACGAAGTAGCAGAAAAATAAAAGAGGAAAGAAGAAGAAGAAGAAGAAGAAGAAGAAGAAGTAGTATAAGGAAGGAAGGAAGGAAGAACCCTTGCCCGGGACACGACGCTGACATCTGCCTTTTCTCCGCCTCTTCCCCGTCGCTCTTGCGGATGTCAGCAAATCACATTGGAATATCCCCAGCCTCTTCTCCTTCCATTCGCGACCTTTTTTTTTTCAATTTTTTTATTTTCTTTCATATTATTTCATTTTTATTTTATTTTATTTTCTCTACTTTTAGCTTCTTCTTAGCAAGCATTCGGCGTCGACTTTGCCACTCGTCGCATCTTTTGCAACGCGACAACGACGATACCACCTCCGGGGCTCTTGCTGATAAATCTCAACCGCGCGTCGCACCACACAGCATTTCTCATGTCTCAATTCTCTCTCTCTCTCTCTCTAGTCTCTAGTCTTCTCTTCAAAGATTCATTCATTCATTCATTCCCTCACTCACTTACTCACTCAGTCGTTCACTCGTTCATTTTTACTGTCCTCTCTCTAGCGTTTGTAAAATATTCGCATATATCTCGGAGCTTTAATACCGGAAAAGGAGCTCACAGCAAAGCAGAAGATGGTAGAAGGAGGTTGGATGGGCATCATTGCTCATCCCTCAACGTGGATTTGCATTGCGTCGTAAAATGGATTTTCATAAACTCCCATCCACGACATTGCCCACTCCTCTCCACTGGGATTCATCATTCGTACTATGCAAAGTTTTGAGGAAACGGAAGTTTCAAATCCCAAAAAGTCACCATCTTCATCGCCATCATAGCTGTCACGATACTCAAGTCTAAGTATACATACCTACCTAACACAGTCGTTTCCTTTCCATCTTCTTTCAAAGTCTATAGTTCACAATCTCACCAACACTCGTCATGCGAATCAAGACTTATATATATCTCTTATAACATTTCTATATAAAGTAAGTGGATGCATCATCTAGAATTTTGCTAGCTTCCAGTCATGATGAATAGCCCGACGGAAGGAAACCGATATTAACCCATCTTAAATATAGATATATATTTATTCAAGAGATGGAATTTTCGTCTTATATGAACCTCAACCAACGACTTCTTCAATCTCATCCTATAAACCTCAACCTATCGCCAACTACCACTATTATCCAACGAACCTATCAACATCAGGCCACATACACAAACTCACATAGACATGAATACTGTGTCGTAAATTTCACCGATGGAAATCGAGGCGAGACGGATGTGCTCAATTCGTCAGGATATTTTTTTATATTTTACTTTTTCTCATCGACGGAAAAGCTCACTGGGATCCACCAATCCACCCAGTAAGAGAAGAATGCATTGGCAAACAGAAGAAAAAGGGGTGAATGAGAGAGGAAAGAACTAAACCGGTAAAAGCGAAAGAATGAAGTGGAGAAAAAAAAATACACATAAAACGAAAAAGAATATAAAGAAAAGGGTGGTGAACGAAGAGTGTAATAAAAAAGAGAACGGAAGAGGATAGAGACCAGGAGTATACTCTCTACTATATGTCAGAATAGGTCGGTGGGTGGTCTTATCGACTCTCTTTCTCCTTCAGTTATCCTCCTTCTATTTTTACCATCCAACCTCTTTACCCTCCTTCCTTTGTCTATCTGGCATGGTCTTGTGAAGCGCACGCCGAACGTGGTCTGGATATAAATATTCCTCCAAGTCCCACGTAACATACAGTATATATAGAAAAGGGACAAGGAAGAGAATTGGTAAAGGAGAGTTGGAAACGAATAAGGGACGCGACTGGTCTCTCTAACTATTAGACATGGCCAAGCACCAAACACGGACCCTCACTCTTATTCCTTTCTTCTTCCTTCAACGACTATATACTCCATCCACCATTGCCTTCACTCGCACATAAATAGATGGAGCCTACCTACCATGTTACAGTGATTTACAACTGGTTAATTGATCATTTGCATTCTCTGTACGTAAGTGCTTCGTGATAGTATAGGTTTTAAACTCGCACGACAACGATATTCCACCATTTCTCTCTATCCATCCATCTATCTCATTCTTCCTTTCCTTCATTCGCGCGCATCTTCATATCCTTTTACCTCCTTATTCAACCTACTAACATTCTCAACTTGAGCTTTCTCCCGTTTTATGCACACTACAATATATTTTCCCTTTACTCGTTATATCCTTCTCATTCACATTCACTTGCATTATCTCGCTCGTTTTCATCCACTTGTATACTCTATACTCGTTTGCGCCAATCGTGAAATGGGTCAGGAAATACGTAATATAGGAATAGATTCCAAGACAGTACATAGATGCGCCTCTCGCTTCTTATATTCAATCCATCTATTTCTTCAACAATATATTTATATCTATAAGTGCATACATATAAGTATTATGCAAATATTCGTTTACATATGGTATACTCAAACCAAAATACATATGTACATATACTTTGATAACATACATATACTTATATATCTACATAAAATGTTGGAGAACAATCGCAACTATATGCAAACGTGCATTTTGGTAGAATAAAACTAATTTCGACTGTTATTACCCATTCCATCAACTTTCTCTCATACTTTTCTTATGTATTTATGAGTTTTGTCGTGGGTTAAGAGCACCGAGGAAATAGATTCAAAGAATGAAGAGAGAAAAAAAAAAAAAACGCCTGCACACACAATTGTATTTGCGTTTCCTCAGTTCATTTCATATATGTATAATATATTACAGAGAAAAACGATTTCTCGCATTGTATAACCAAATGTTATATGTCACGCGTATATATACATATATGTATATACATATATAAATATATATATATATACATATTGTGGAGTGCTAAAGTAATTTGGATGCACGATGCCATAGATTTCGGTTACGGAAGTGATGCATCCAAGTTGATTTACACCAAGGCCTCTCACTCACCATGCTTTCTCTTTCTCTCTTCGTCCTTTATATCCTTCACTAACTCAATATATAATCTCTATCTCACCCTCACATAACATTTTCCCCTTGACTAAATAGACTCGTGCGTCCCACGAAAACGAGAGCAATGATTTCTCCATACAAACACAATTGTTTATACGACCTTATATTTACATATATATCCTTTACTTCATTTATTCCTAACATTCAACGCGTTTTACATAAAAGCACACAAACCTACACACGCTAATATGTCCCACCGAGGTCGTGCACAGAGAGTTATACCGAATTAAGGTCGTGGCCCCGGTGGAATAAAAAAAAAAAAAGAAATAAAAAGGAAAATTTATATACATGTATAATCTAAATACACACATACACACATTTTCTACCTCTTTCTATCTCGGTAACAGTTAACACTTAACGCGGACACATTGGAGACTGTTAGAGGCTTAGGCTTGACCAGCAAGAGCATAACACCAATGGACATTCTCTGCATATACATGTATTTAGCAGTAATAGTAGAGAGAGGGTGGAGAGGAATGAGGAGGTAGTTGGGACAAATTATAACGCGCATAAAGGTAACGAGGCGCGGATAATCTCCTGGCATGCAACGTGTGCTGGTGCTTTCGCTATACAGAATGTATACATGAATTTCTGCGCGTGTCATATCGATATATCAAAATGTGAAATGTTATATACTTTAAACTGAGAGTTTGTTTTTGGTAGATACATATATATATATATATATATATGTTTGAGTACATAGGAATGAAATGTATGTATACATATATGGTGTAGAAGAGGGAAAAGAGAGGACGAGTCTTGACCACAAGCCCTATTGATTTTCTCCCTGGTCAACCACATCGCATTAAGTTAATTTTCCCTCTTTCGTATAGTCCACATGCGCTCGCTCATCCACCCTCTCTTTTACTCTCATGTTGGTCAGTTAGCATATACATTTATATATATATGTACTGGTCCAACATACATATATTCTCACTGACTCGCCACATCCCTCTATATGACGGTGCTCTGAATAACCGACCTACTGCATATACCAGTTTTGGTATGTTCAAAGTAGCGGTGTATACGTAAAACTAAAAACAAAATAAAAATTAAAAACAAATAATAATAATAATAATAATAATAAATTTAATTCGGATAAATAGAATTGTAAATCAAATTTTAATAAAAATGAATTTTCAATAAATTACTATCGAATAATTTTGATATAAAAATAACAGTAAAATATTGAAAAAAAAATTTCATTTTTATTATTGTCAGATGTATTATATATATCATATCATATCATATCAATAGTCGATATTTTACCAAATTACCACTATATATGGAAACCAACATGAAACCATTTGATTATATACTCAATGTAAAGAAGGAAAAAAAAAAATAAATAAATAATGTATATGTGTATATTTATTTATTTATTATATATATTGTATTGAATAAAATTGAGGTGCTTTCGTTTATCGACATATTCGACGGCTAATAGATCGGCTTTGGGGCAAGCCCCCGTTTCGCAAGCACACAATAACGCGTCGACGGTGGCGGGACAGGGAATTGTGAGTAGAGGCAGTAAATGGATGAGAGAAATAGAGAGATTGAAGTTGAGGGAGAAAAATGATAGGGATGAGAATGGAGGGAGAATGGAATGAGGTGCCCATACGAGTACAACGCAGTTTCCCCCAGTGCGCACGTGAAATTTACGTGCTAGAGAGAGGTAAATAAAAAATTCGGCAATTTCCCAATCCCTTTGTGGGCACGCGCATATAGCGAAAAACGATGAATGAAAAGTACTTTTCTCATTCCTCCTACCACCATTACCACATGCGAACCTCTACTTTCATTCTATTTATATGTATATACATATATATGTGTATGAATATACCAAAACATTTTCTCATCCTCGTTGTATGTATCTACCCAATATCAATATTTCATTGACGTTTGCGAATCTTTCTCTCTTCGTTCCAATACACATATCAGTATACATACGTTGTATACTTTTGCGTCTTTTACGTCCCATTGCAGTTTTGTCTGCCACTCTCAGACATATATATATATATATATATATATTTATTTATACATATAACCGCGCTCGAGTGTGTGATGTCTGTTAGAATTTATATCCATTGAGAAAACTAATATAAATCTCAAGGAATTTTTTTCATCCACACAAAATAATTCAAACGTTTTATAAAATTAAATGAAGAATATTATCAATATATAATTTTTTGTTCATGCAGATATTATAAATTATAAATTTATAAAACATTTATTTATATTAATTATTCATATAAAAATATTTATAAATGAATAAATGAAGTTATATGAGTTAAATTGGTGGTGAAAAATATTTTTTCATTGATAATATTTTTATTTTATTTTTAATGTTTCATTGAACAATTTTTGTAAAAAAAAAAATTTTCACATGTAATAATGTGCACACGGTTATGATGACGGAAATCGCGGTTGGACCTATTCAATTGTTATGCCCAATCGTCGATGCGAGAGTAAATGTATGTATATAACCGTATAAATTTATACATATTTATACAGTGAGAACTTGGATTGCAAATTTGGTAGTGTCGATCAAAGGAAATAAAAAAAAAAATGCCATAAAACGCGTTTCCGATTGAATGCAATCGCAGTTGACGAAACACCATATACTCTACATATACATAAGCCTTTTCATATATGTATACATACATGTATATGTCTTTTTTTTTTTTTTTTTATGATAAAAGTACATATCAGCCAATTTGGAAAAAGTGCGAACAAAATAGAAAAGCGGACAAGAGTATTTAATTGGTTCTCTTTAACGTTTTGCCATACATATTTATACATAGAAGCATGTATGTATGTACAGAGATATTAATTGATAGTGTGTGAATATAGGTACATGTATATGTATGCATATATGTTACCGTTATTGAATACATTTGTATCTATCTATATTTTATTCTTTTTTGAAATTTTTCTTTTTATTTCAAAGTAACAAACGCACACATACAATTACTTTTTTGCTCCAATATATGTATATAACCCATTTCGAACGAGCGAATTGATTGAAAAGCGTCATAAAAATTTTTCACGCCATTTCTCACTGCATTCTGATCGTTAAATATATGTATATGCAATTAAATAAAATATATTTATATATTTAAATACGTTTTTTTTTTTATTTTAATATTTTATTTTTCATATCAACAATGAGTGCGAATACGCGTGTGATAAGCAATGATTTATTTTTGCGATTAGAGACTTCAATAATTCATTGTTGAATTTATTCGATAGACGCAAAACTCAAAGCTCCACTATTTATCTTATAAATGTATATATATACGCATTCACATATGTTTGTGTTTATATACATGGTGTACATAGTGCGATGGGGTATACGATTGATTCAACAGAGTAAGCGAATCGGCAATAGGACAAGTAAAAAATGAACGAGCTTTATAAGAAGAGAAATCTTTTGTCGGCATCGCTGAGAAAAACGTCACAAAAAGATAAAAAGAAAGAAAAAAAAAAAAAAAGAATTCCAAGTGGAATGAAAGCCACTCGTTTCCGTTTTCTCTCGTTCACTTCCTCATCCACTCTCTCACTCTATTCCCTCAGTTGCTTTCCCTCTCTTCATTCTTCAATCATTCTTTTTACTCGTTTTACCTAGCTCAAACCACTTTCATATGCCGTCAGGGTGCTTAAGAAAAATGGTGCTGAAGAGCCCCCAACGCGGGTGACACGATTTACCGCGGAGCCTTGGGGCACACGACCAAAGTCCAAACACTGTGATATAAAACCAGAGGGATAAAAAAAAAAAATGAGAATGAAATAAAAACGAGGAAATGAAAAGCGACTATAAGCGAGTAAGTGACCTAAGAAGGAATAACGAAAAAAAAAAAAGTGAAATAGCATGAGAAAGTCAAGAGGATACGAATAAAGAGGCGTGAGAAAACAAGATCGAGGAGTCGATACCCCTGGCGGTGAGTACCAGGCCAACATTCACTATATACATATACATATATAAAACGTACATACATAAATACATGTACATGTATATATATTTTTTTTTTTTTTGTGAAGACAGATTTTGACTTTATGCGAACGAGTGATTTAAAAGTTTTTCTACGCGACCACAGGGGGTGGCGCCTCGAGGAAATATCCCACCATATTATTATTATCGCTGTTATTATTGTGACTATTATTATTATTATTATTATATTTTCTTCATATAGACAAAATTGCTCACGACCTTAGTTTTTTTCTTCACTTTATTTTTTGCATTTTTTCGTCTTTTTGTTTCTTTTTTTTTTTGGTTGAGAAGTGAAAGAAGTATATACACAACGTCTGTACAAGACAAGACATTATAAACTCGGGTGCTGTGAAGCAGCTAGACGAGTGTGGTGAGTGAAATATACAAAAAAAAAGATATATATATGTGTGTATGTGTATATATGTTTGTGATACCACACCCCAAGACGAAAAAATGGAGATAGAAAAACTGAGGGAATAAAAAAAAAAAAACGAAACAAATAAATAAATAAAGCGGAAGAAAAACAATAGTTGCAGGAATAAATGAAGGAAAAGGAGAAGAAAAAAAAAAATGAAAAGTATAACTGTCGTGTGATACACCATGAGAAAACTAAATAAACATTTTACTCACTCTCACGATTTCTTTTTATCTCTTCTATATTATATATATAATACGCCTGGTCTTCAGTTTTTGGTGTAATATATATATATATATATATAATGTGTCTATCTAGCAATATCTCTAGTGGTGCGCTTTTACCATTTCCGTATAAATGGCAGTAAAATCATAATTTAAAACTATATTTATATACAATATATATAAAGACCTGTAAAATATATGTATATATATTTTATTCAAAATGGTGAACTACAATTTTCTCGTCGTTGCGCATAATTTCAGGAAGTTGGAAGAGCACTCGGGGACTTATCAAACGATCGTTGGGTGAGGGAGAAGTATATATCGTCTGGGATGGAAAAGCGCCATCGTTATCGACAACGGAACAGGAAAAAGAGATACATAGACACAAGACGAGATGAATAGATAGATAGATAGATAGATAAAGAGAAATAGTAAAAGGATATTCAGAGAAAAGTGAGAACATTGAAGTTAGAGTGAGCATTTGGACTCAACAAACTCAACTTGACTCAACACCGTCGACGAGCCCCCCCGTTGGCTCCAGCTATTGATCGAAGGCCGAGCGCGCGCGGGGTCAGAGTTACCACCGTGGTCTACATCGGTATATACACTAATAATACATATATATTTAGTCACAATATCCTTACTTATATATATACACACACATATTTTATGTCTATGCATATAAACATACACGAATAACCATACGTATATATTTAGAAATATATATGAACGCGTGTGTAAATATATTTCGTGGCTACGTCGTTATGTTCATAGAGTTTCTAGGCCTGATCTATATACACACACGCGGTGCGCTCAGGCAACACCTGAATACACGCTAAGTAGGTACGTGCATGCCTACAGTATAACGAATACATTGTGAGCCAGCCATCAACTACCAACGCTGCGATAACTATCTTCGTCTCACTCTTTCACGCTTTTTCATTCTCTTCTCATGTGTGCACATTGGATAGGTTGTATATGATGCAGGTAGATACGTAGGTTAGGTAGATATGTGTACTTGTATATGTCCATACAATACTAGACTATTATATAAAACTAGGCGCAGGCCCTCGTTTATAAACACTACGTAAATATATTCAACCGTATCACAATAAAGGCCATGAAAGAGTGAGGAAGATGAAAAAAAGGAATAAAGGAGGAGTGAGACGCGTGTGTAAACGCGCGCGTGGGACTATATGAAACTCGGGTAAAACGAAATTGCTACCACCGCGAATTCCGATAATGCCTTCCGCGGCTTTTTCAACTTCCTCTATCTCATTCAGATGTATATGTATGGATAGTTATTTTATCTCACTTGCGCCGCACGGCCTCTCGTTTGCAAATGTATTTTACTCTATCTCTCTCTCTCTCTCTCTGTGTATGGGCTGTTTATGTATATATATGTACATCCACATACTCCATATTCCCAAGTGCAATGAGAGGAGAGTGATAAAAAGAATAAAAAAAAAAAAAAGAAATGGAGAAAAAAAAATAGAAGAAACTTGCGTTTAAGAGTTTTCAACGATGTGAAGGGGGTATATCTAGCTCTTGTTTTCTTTTTTTTTTTTCTGCCAGGCAGCTAGGGAGTATTTTCGTGGAGCTTTTGAGCCTCTTAAAGCTGGGGATATATACGGATATATATATATGTATATGTATATATTTATATAAATGTGTATAGGGATGTGAGAATGGGCTGCGGGCGCCTTTTCTATTTAGCTATGTTTTCTTTTTCATTTTGTTTTATATGTGTACGTATAAATTTTTTTCGTTTTATTTCAATGAGAATATGGTGTGTGGACTCACCTCGTTCGTGTTCCATCGGTGTCTCTGCGTTGGAAAATGTTCAGCACGTGGAAGTGTCTCCAAGTTTTCCGGCAGCTTTATTGGATCTCCATCTTGACAATAAAGAACAAATGCGAAATAAACATTAGTTTTATATATAATAATGTACATTTATATACATGTATATACTGTGAATATAAGGAAAAATTTCATTATTTTGTCTGGATACATGATTGAAATTGGATAAAAAAAAAAATAAATATATAAATAAATGAAAAGTTTAATTAAATTGAATCACATTGCAGGGTGTGGAAGTGTATTTACTAAAGCGACTGAGGCAATGTAAATACCTTTCAGTATTTTTTCTTTGCTTGGTTTTTTTTTTTTTTTCGTATTTATTTCGTGTCTTCCGGAGTAATAATAAATGAAAAAAAAAATATATATATATATATATATATATGTATATTAATGTATAGTTATTTGACTGGAAGATTTATGCGGCGCGAACAGAATTTAAAATTTGTCGATTTTACCTTACTTTGTTCTTTCTTGTAGATTTTATATATTATATAAACACAAGAGTGTTATTTGAGAAATGAATTATTGGGAAGCTGATTTTGGAAGGTGACCTCTGACATTGCTATTGCCTCCAATACGTAGAATATAACAGAGAATGAGAGATAAAGATAAATAAAGAATGAGTGGAAGCAAGTAATACAGTGAGAAAGAGAGGTAAAACTATTGGCCCTGCCACACTAAGAACGTGCTGACCTCGTTTTTTGGCAAATATTACCGGCACTCGGCTGTCTCCCGCGATCGGATAAATTTTAACAAACTCCTCGTCCAAAATATACCCCTGTACACCCCCGTCTAAAGTGGGTCAGAGGCATCGTCAAAATGCAACAAAGATGTAGAATAAAAAAAGAAAAGAATAAAATAAAATAAAAAAAAAAACGAAACACACAAACCAAAAAAAAAAAAAAAAATTGGAATTATACAGATATAAATAAGAAACAAAACTAAAAATAAGAAGTAAGAAAATCAAAAGAGAGAAGACAGAGAAACATAAATTATGCAAAAGATGGTGGAATGTTGAATACAAACGTTACAGTTGTTCGAAGTAGCAAGCATTTGGTCGTATCTTTCAAGATAAAAATAAAATTCTTTATAAGTCACAAATAAAATTCAAAGTTCTACAAAATAAAAAATAAATAACTCAAAAATAAAACTGAATAAATGAATTAAACTCACATCAAAATGTACCACAAAAAGATTTATTCATAAATTTATTTATATATTTATTCATATACTTATTTATTTATTTATATAATCATAGATAAATATATAATATATAAGAGAAAACAATTGATGTGGAACGACCGATTGTTTCCACTCAATTAACGAGAACCTCTCCCCGCGATTAGCAAGTGAAATAGTCGACGGTAGAGGCGGACGGGGACGAATTGGGACGTTTCCGGTTTAACTTTCCAGACGGACCAAACGCCCCGCACATTGCCTATATAATATATACATATATATTACATAGAGAAGGTGTAAGGGTGTGAGTGGCAAGAGAAAGCGCCGAGGTAACAAGACCGGATAAAGATATACACACAATGTATGCAAGAGGCAGAGAAAATATCTATATATTTCCTATCTACTATATATATATACGCGAGTGCGATCACGCTAGGACTAATTGCGTTAATTGTCCGAAAGGAAATACAATTGTCGCAATGGATTTTGCGAGCATTGATAATCCTTGAAGCTCTTTCATTCTCTCTCGCACTCAGTTTCACGCGCTTTTCTCATGTCCCGCACTATATTTCTCTCATTCTCTATCTATATTTCCCTTTCTCTCTGGATGGGTAACGCAAAATTTCTCGCTCGTTAACGTAATTTATATTCACAAGCACGCGACCCTATCCCGTTTGTGAATACCATGCAAAGCCCTGTCACATCAATTGTAAATTGATACCAGTCGCTCCATGGTATAGCCGCGGCAGCATACGGCAAAAGTTTAATTACTAACGTTCCCCTTTTTCACCCTCGTTATACTATAAATATATACATATGTATGTATGTATATCTGTGGATGTAATCATACATATGTATATGCGAATGGATTAAAAGTCGTATAGTGATATAAAGTAGTGGAATAAAAATGAATAAAAAAAAAAAAATTTGAAAGAATGGAAAGAGAAGATGATGTGATGATAGAATGAGAGAGTTAGTCTGTGCATTGTTTCCGCCAAACGATTCGGTACGATCACGAGAGATCTCTAAATAACTCGCAAATTATATTACAACCTAACCCTGAAAGTTGCACAGGCAATTCCGTTCCTTATCCGATTCGACCATCATTTCATTTTACGTATATAGATACATATACATATATTTATTTGAATGAATTAGTATATGAAATGTATGTACAAGTATGTATACATATTGGAAGCCGGAATCACGACAGAATGCCACGAGGTGCACGTTTTAGTTTCTCCGCGCGCGCGACCCCGTAAATGAGTACCAACTTTGATAATTATCTTATCGCGTCAATGCGCTTATAATTCATATAATTTTATTGTTATGATGGCTGTTCACTATTTAAACGTCTTTTCAACTACATGATTTCAGTGAATTGTTTCATATTATAGTTGAGGTTCTTTTCGTGCTATTTAATTTTTTTTTTTTTTTTTATTTTTATTTTGTGAATAAAGCGTGAGAGAAATAAGCAGGGGAAAATTTGTTGATTATGTATACGTTATGTTATATGGCAAAGTTTATGTATGAAAAAGGAATAGCGTGATGATAGCGAGGAACCTTACTTGGAGCCAGTGGCGTTGGATAGGTCGCGTGGTAGACGACCCGTTGAGAATTTGCGTGATTGTAGCCCGCCATCGTTTATTCGTTCACTCCACTAGTTATCGAGTACGGTTATTTTTCGTTTTTTTTTTTTTTTTTTATTGATCGACAGTTATTACACAAATAGTTGGGATTATTAAATTGTTTTTTTTTTTTTATTTTAATTTATCAATTGTGGTAGAAATAACGAAGCATTATTGAATTTAATTGTTTAACATGTTTGATGAGATGGAAACAAAATGTTTATCAATCCACTTATTAATCGGTTTGATTATTGATTTTTTTTTTTTCTTAGTTTAGTTTTTATTTTAATTAGGAATTTTTTTTTTTGTTTGATTTGATAATTACGATTGATTCTAATTTATTTATATAAGGTAGGACGAAGTACCACCTGGACGAATTTCCTTTGAATTAGGCACGTCACGTAAAGTATATATATGTGTGTGTGTGTGTGTGTATGTGTGTCAATTAAAAAAGAAGAATGGACAGCTGTGAATAACGACGTAAGGATGCGTGTTGCGAAGTTGTGAGAGTGTGAAAGAAGTAGAGAGTTGAAAAGTGGAAATAAGTTATGCTTCCTCTTTTACAAAATATTTTTTTTTTGTTCTTCCTTTACTTCTTCTTCTTCTTCTTCTTCTTCTTTCTAGTTTTTTTATTTTTTATTCTTGACTTGTGTCAAGAGGTCTTGAGATTTGTAAGAGTCAAACTGACTGAGAACTCGATTCTATCGTTGAGGAGAGGTCGTGGGAATTTCCGATTGAAGCGGAAGAACATTCCCGGGAATGATGTTGCTGCACAGCCAGACGTTTGTTGGATTTTGTTAATGCTATATGTCTGTATAGATTTGTTCAACTTCTATCGAACTTTTCGACACGTTTCGACACAAAATGGTGTATAATAGTTTTTAAATATGTGTCAATGTGTAGAATTGTAGAGTGTGAACGTGTGTCACTTTTATTTTAGTTTAAAACTTTTTATATTTCTTGGTGTTTCTTTTTATTTCAGTGGTATGTCACGGTGAATAGGAGAGCACAGAACTAAAAAATGAAAAAGTAAATGGCGTATGAAGATTCAAGAGTCAAGAGAGTGAATATACGAGTGCGGTTTGAGCTTTAGCATATTCGTACAGATACACGTGGGGAGTTCACGCGTGCGTCGCGATGCTAAAGGCGCCCTCCTCGTTGATCTGTCCTCGTGTGGTTCAAGTTACTTTTTATTTTTTATTATTATTATTTTGTTTTGTATTTTTTTTTTTTTTGATTTTCCAGTCTCTTATATTTTGTTTTTTTTTTATTTCTCACACTTTCACTGAGAATAACACACTGTGGTTGGTTTGCACAAGTTTTATTTTTATTTGTTTATTTTATTTTATTTCTTTTTTCAATTTTTTCACGTTGTTAGTTTTTCCCACCTCAACTTTATAAATATAAAAAATTAGAGTATCGTTGTCGTCTTCTTTTTTTTTTTTTTTACACTCTTGATTTATTTACTCCTTTTTTCTTGTGTTCACTTTGTCTTTGCCGCTTTATTTATTTTTATTTATTAAATTCCTCCGCACACACTTTTAGTTTATTTAATGTTTATTTTTTGTTTATTTCCGCTATGCGTACACTTTTTTCGCGAATGCTCTTTTTCTCTATTTTCCCTCTGTCTCTTTCTGTAATGCTGTTAATTTTTTTGTTTTTTTTTGTTTTAATGTTTGACACGTGCACTAAACTATTTTCTAAATTTAATTTTTAAATATTACTATTTTTCTTGTGCGCTCCAAAAATTTTATTTAAAGGTTTCCTTATACTCTACGTTACAACACTGAACCTGTCCCGAACTGATTAGGACAAAATAATGTAATAGCTCACACGTACATGAAGAGAAAAGAGCGATGATAAAAAGTGGAGAGAAGAGAAGAGAAAGTGTGTGATTGACAAAATTTATACGACTAAAATAAATTGAAAAAAAAAAATAATACTGAGCATTCGCGACGTTATTAAAATTGCCTATATTTTTCCTTTTATTTTATTTATTTATTTATTTTCTTTTTTGATTTACTTAACTCGTATATTATTGAGCGATTGGACGCTTTAATTTATGTCTCTTATTTCTTTTCGTTACATTTAATGTGTTTATTGCTTTCGTTTCATGTCAAATGACTTCGTTATTTTATTTTATTATTTTTCTGTATTTCTCATAAAATAGATACGAATTTATTAACTTGCTTTTTTCTCTTTATTCGTTGTTTATTATGCGCGCATTCAACATTGAGTGTTTTTCCATTTATTTATTCCCTTCTTTTTTTTTTTTCATCATTTTTTATTTTTTCCTTCATTATCTTACATTTCATCTCCATTATTAAATTGCTCTCTGTGTCTATTTATTATCATAAAACCTCGTTGTTATTTTCCTTCGCGTTTTATCTCATCCTTTTAAATTTTTCCTGCATTTATTTTTATTTATTTATTTATTTATTTATTTATTATTATTATTATTATTTTTTTTTCACAGCTCAAAGTATTTGATGTTAATGTCGTTGATTACAATATAATTTTTTCCTTCTCTCTTAGCTCTAAGAGAAAAATCCTTTTTTTGTATATTTGTTATTTACAAACTTTATTTTTGCCTTTTTGATGTTATTATTTATCAAATATTAATATTAATATTATTATTAATATAACTATTATTATTATTATTATTATTATTATTATTATTATTGTTGTTGTTATTGTTTTTAATAAAATAGTTCGAATAAGTGATTTTTTGGCCCCGCGTGTGTGCTCCCGAGCGGCGGGAGCCGCAGAGTGAGCCAAACTCGCGGATAGTTCCACGATTCCCTTGCGCACGCCAACCAAAAACCCTCTTCCCTCCTCTAATTCAACCTTCTCCCTCCCTCTCTATTTCCCGCTATTTCGTAGAGCTAGAGTCGCGCGACCCCCCCACCACCATCACCATTGCCACTACACTCGCACCACACTTTCATCCTCTTCCTCCTCACTGTCTCTCTTATTCCCTCTAGTGTACCCCATTCGTTCCAGTCCCAGCCACAGCCCTGGCGAATCCCTGTTCTCTTTTCCTCTCCGCTTATCCTCATCCCTCACTTATAACATATAAATGTATATATATATATAATAAAATCGGTCCTCCTCACTCCGCAAAATGTTCTTTCCCTCACTCTCACGTCATCCTCCTCATACTCTCTCTTGGCCCCCCACCGGCTGTTCGCCTCGTAACTCATGTCAGTGGTGCGCAAACTACAAAATGCTATCTCAAAGGAAGGGACGATGGGCATAAAAGGGGGGAGGGTTTATGGAAGCAAGTGCAATAGGTATGATATAAACATAGTGGGTGAGTGAGTGAGCTAGGTGCATGCATAATTGACGAGTTACATGATCAAAAGATCGCTCTCTCATCGTGTCCCGTCATGCACTACTGAGAGCATCAACAGGAGAGAGAGAAAGAGAGAGGGAGAGAAATTGATATATACATATGTATATGAATGTCTGTATAAACATATACATATTAAATGTAATGCACATCACGAATACTCAATGTGTTCAATGTTGTTATTGCAAATGTGACGCGAATAATACAAAAGCTTAATTATTTATTTTCAATGATAAATATTGGTACATTGAACCTTTTCTATGTGATGTATTTCCCCGCGGTCACTTTAGTTGCATATTCAGAATTTATATTTCATTCTTTTGTTTGTCCTTGTATCATGATTTGTTGAGTTTTATCAAATGCAAATGATGAGATAAAAGATAGAGTAGAAAATTAATAAATAAATAAATAAATAAATAAGGATATGAATGAGAGAAATGCAGAAAATAGACAAACTTTCGATTAAACATATATACGCGCCACTGACACCAGTGGATGAAATGTCTCGTGGGAGGTGGTGTTAAACTGACGTCGAGATGGTGAGTAAAGAGACGACGCTATAGACATCCTAACGAGAGAGGGAGATCGGTATAGATATACAAATATGTATAAAGTATAAGTGGGATGGTGGACTGGTCCCATGAGCTCCAGAGACCATTTTCCACTAGCAGCTTACGGCCAATCCGCGTAGCTTCACACCAAATGCTCATTCTCCCTCTCTCTCTTTATATATATTTCTTTTTTCTTTTATTTTTTCTTTTTTTTTGTTTTTTCATTTTTTCTTTGTTTCTCTTCGTGACTGCACGTGCACAGACTTTTCTCCTCAAATACCGAGGGGGGTATAACAAGAAGGGGTAGATATAACATATACATATAAAACCGAAGGATTCTGGGCTTGAGCACCGTCACCACCATCAGCAACCAACCTACAATACCACCGACACAAACGCAAGGGGAATTTGAGGCGTTTGTGCAGACGGTACGAGTCGAATTTGAAGGGTGGTGCTGCCACCTTCCAGTGACCCGGTAAAATGCTCGCTTGCTCGGTGCCGTTGTCGCTATTACTATTGCTAGAGAATAGAGAAGAAGAAAAAGATGAAAAAGTAGAAGAGAAACAAAAAAAAAAATGAGCATATAAAGGGTAAAAATCACTTGGCTCCATAGCAAAGCACCCTCTCTCGTACATCTCTCCATCTTTCTCGCTTTGGCTTTTACCATTTTTTTCCTCTTTCTCACACTGTCGTACAATACATACATATACATATATGTAATACCTTTTTTTTTTCTTCTATTTTATTTTATTTTTCTCTCTTCATCTCGTGTGCTCGCACCATCCCAACTAGTGTCTGATTAATTGCCAGATTCGCTTAGTTATACATATATCTGTAGATATGTATATGTATATACAGGGGATTTAGCGATAGGAGTACATGACCACGCGAGCCACTGAAATAAATTATATACACTGGCGGGCTCGAAAATTCGCGCCACTTTACAGCCACCCTTGTGGTAATTAACCCCTCCGACCTCTACCGTTTTTCATTCGACGTCAACAGCTTTTGCCTTCTTCCTCTTAAAACACATGTATGTATTTGTATATACTAATGTTGTGTGGTTGTATGTATAAAAAATATACATGTACGTAGATGAAAGTGTGGTATAATAGTTATGTGAGATGTAATGAAAAACTTTTGACCAAAAACCCATCGCTCGTTCTTCCGTCGAGAAAACTTATATACTCTCGTCTTGGGTACATCCCTCTGGCCCCTCTCTCTCTCTCTCCCTCTCTCCTTACGTCACTGTGTAATCCACCCGCCAAACATACCCACCAAACATCGATTTATATACTTCGTCTCTCATTCTTTCTGTGTCTCGCAAAAATATCTTGTGATCCCCCGGACGAAGGACGTTCGGCTGACTTATTTATCCATGTAGACGCGCGCGGCGCCCGACTTTCCGGCCAGCCCGACTTCCGCGGTTACACATATTTCTCTATGTAACTTGTATATATGTTATACAAATAGAATGAGAGAAGGATGAAGTAAAACTGGACCTTCCACTATTTTTTTTTTTTTTTTTTTTTTTTCTTATATTGTTTTCATATATACACATAGTTTTTGAATTCATTGCTGTTTCGAGTAGCCATACTGTTTCTGTTCTTCTTGATTCAAAGAAAAAAAAAAATTATATATTATTTATTATTAAATAAAATTGTTAGAATATAAAAAAATTAAAATTCATCTTACAATAGTATAGCTTTTTAAGCGTCAAAAACTGTCCTCCGATTTCATGTACATATGTTCATATCTACGACATATTCAATTGTGCTTTAAACGTCAAAATGTCAGAAGATCCATAAAAAATCCATGAGAAAGTACATTTTATCCTATACACACCCACTATATATTATATATTTTTTTCTTTATATAATATACACATATCGCATGTATATAAATACAATATATGTATACATTATACACATATATATATAATATATAACATTCACGTGTATGTCAACTGTCGTGTCTACATGAGCTTTAGCGACGCGAGCTAGGTCGTAACGAAACTTTCCGCGAATTTCTCATCTAACCAGCGAACATTTCACTTATCCGTGATTGACGGAGCCTCTCTCTGCTCATGTACACACCCACATCCACCCCTACATCATTTATCCCTGCCTCGTCAATAGAAATAGAACATGAAAATAAAAAATAAATAAATAAATAAAATAAATGAAGAAAAAAAAAAAGAAGTAAACGAAAATAAAATCCTGACTTTTATCCGTGTGTGTCACGTCATCGATCATCCACTCCTTAATCCATAAAAATCAACGAGACTCATGACACATACGTACACATGTCTACATACATACCTTATACATATATGTATATACTTAAATCGACACACGACAATGAGTGGTTTCGGTAGGTAGATTTTGTTGAATCGATAGAGCCGTTTACCAGCAGCCGTTGGGTGTCGACGACGCGCGAGAGCATCAAGACTGATCGGTAATGGCGTGAGTGACATGACTGGGTCGAGACTGGGGTGTATATCAATGAGGAAAAAATAAAAAAGTTTTTATATACAATATACATACATGAGAGCAGGTCAAGTGAGGGACAAATGCCAGAATATATGTATAGGGATTGACTAAATGAGTTTCACTCATCGATGAACATTCTACATGTTACATACAACAGATAAATATCAAGCTCCAACTGGCACGCGCGTGTTTTGTCATGTGTTTGGCACGCGCATTTTCGAGGATCGATTTAATGATCACACGCGTGCATGCACCTATTAACTTGTCGCATTATACAAAACCCAACTTTACCTCAACTATATTACTAAACATACGTATATGTATTCATATTATTTTACTATACTGTCGCCGTGCGGATCAACCTGCGCTACCCAGTAGTGTATGGACGAGTTGAGTTCGGCACGTTACCGGGACGGCGAATGAGCGTGCGGCGATCAATTACATAACCTGATAAAACTGGGTCACGTGTCAAAGTGCGGAGCCATCCCCCCAAGGTGTCCAACTTTTTTTTTTTTTCTCTTCATTTTACTTCTTTTATTTCTCTTTTTTTTTTTCTTTTTTATGTGCAGTGTTGAGCCAGTAAATTACCAATGGCGGGTATATAGCTGCTTTAACCCTCTGTACTTGGGCTTTAAATAGACCGTTGGCAGAGGCTTGCGTCCAAACTAGCTTCCCGTGTATATCTTTCTTTTTTTTTATTTTTTGTGCCTCTTTCCATCGTTGGCTCACCATCTATATATCTATTCCACCTTTTTTGCTATACACATTTTCACCCTTACTCTGATTCTATATACACCTTCATCTATTTTCTCACTCTCTAATAGATATATTGTGTACATATATACATAGATATATACAGAAATACAAACGTATATATAAATTGGATGAGACGAAAGACCTCTCATCCTCACGTTCATCTTCACGCTCGACTGAGCTTTTTTTTTAAAACTCAAACAGCCACCCAAAACACGTTGCTATTGCCCGTCACGTTTTACACTGCCCATCTCTCACCAGGTTGAAGGCTAAAGACAATCAATATAGGATCATCCAAAGAGTAAGTCCTCTCTTTTCCAATATATATGCCGGGAGGGGGAGCAAAGAAAAAAAAGAAAAAAGTGTTCAAGAACAGAAGATGTGAGGAATGGCAGAGTACTGAAGAAAAGATAAAAAAAAAAAAAACATAAAGAAAACGTGATGCGCGTTCGATAGGTGTATATATATACATCAAGCTGTCTATTTGAATTTCAAACTGATCTAAGTCGTACAGTATACGATTTCGAAACGATTTCACGAATTAGGGTCGGCTTTCTGGATGGAATCTGACATAAACATGGCTAAACATGTATAGATATAAACGTGTGCCAACGAGTATGTGCATACTAGCAGAATCAAAAACAGAGTTACTGAGCAGCCAAAGAGATATATGCAATAAGTGCAACCGCGACGAGAGAAAAATTCAAAGCAGATGAAAAAAAATATATATATATATATATAAAATAAACAAAAATAAATATAACGAAAAGAGGAAATAAAATATAAAGAAACAGAAAAATAAAAAACTAAAAATGAATAAAAAGTACGGAAAACTAAGAGAGGTCGATATACACAAGTCACTTGCAATCGGATAGGCTTTATATTGGAGTTTCGAGCCAGAAGAGAACACAAAATTTGTATATACATATATACTAAATAAATATACATAATGTTGTATTTCCAGTCTTCTTTACACGATATATTTACCGAAATGTCGACATATAGTTGGCGAGAGAGACCGCCGCTCTGGCGGATATTGCCGGAACTACGAATTACGTCTCGCCTCTCGACATTGCCTCTCCATGGCTTTATGTATTTCTCCCCCTTTTCCTTCTGCACACGTTTCTCACACACTACACTATGCCATAATATATATTATATATAAATATGTGTGTATGTGTACATACACCGTTGTCGCCTTTAACACACATTTGCTAGTTGGCTTTCCTTGCATCGGTCGAGGTTAAGGCCATCGTTTCGAGATTGAGGGAGAAAGATTTGTGTTACTATACACATACACACCCTTGGGGTATATATCGCCAATGTAAATCGGCACGCGGTTGTCGGTGAAATGAAGGGCGATTGGCCACAATATGCTCATACCATGGACACAACAACAAACACCCCTTGAGTGGTCTCTGCGATTTGCTAGGCATAGTCGCACTTTATGTTTGACACCTGGCTGTCTATGTATTCTATGAGAATTCACTATATGACACTGTTCTCTATGTATATGCTTGAACAACAGAGGTGTATGTGTATGTATCTGTGTGTTGGGGAGTAAGGACGAGACAGGAATTGAGCCTCCCGGCGAAATTCCATCTAATGATTCTCGCTATTCACGTGACATCGATAGCCGTATACCCTAAGCGTAATTGGTTTTGGATTAGTCGCCGATCGATTGTGGAATCGACGAGGATTTAGTAGGTTACACGTTAAGATATTGAGAGAGGGTGGAGGGTGAGTGAGGAAGAAAAGATAGGAATAAATATATGCAATGTGTGATCGATAATTAAAATGTGAATTTTTCTTTTTTTTTTTTTTTAATTTTCGTTTATTAATTTAAAAATTATGTTATTTTATATTATTATTGAATTATTAGATTAGTTTAATGGAAGTTATATTGTATATTTTAGTGATGTGAAATTTAATATAAATACAAAATTTTATTTTATAAAATGTTTAAATTTAATTTACTCAAACTGTGTGAATAAAAATTAATGAATTTAATTATTCATGATATTAAAGTGATTAAATGTTATGATTTGACAAATTCATTGCTCTGATAAATGTAGTTATGAAAATTTGTATGTGCAAATATTTGGCATAGCTGGCATATGTAAGTGTGTAAATATAGTTATATAGTCGAAGAAATTATGGAGATAATGTAAGATAATTTCATGCAATTCAAACAGTTCTTATCCAATGCAAGACACGATTGTCTTGGTGCTCATTTGAAATGTTAATCACGATGAAGGAGACAAAGACGATGTGGTTATCTATACATAAAATAAACCAGTAAATGAACATTGGAGAATGAAGAAGAAGAAAAAAAAAAAATTTATCCAATCGTATATACGTATAATCTAAATATATATTTTACGTATTCAAACGAGACTTGTAAGGGATGATCGATAATAAAAAAAAAATAAATTACATCATGAATCAAATTTACAAATGACTGGTGTGCGTTTGGCGAAAGCAAAACGAATAAGATTGGAATATATTATGTTTATATATAATTCAAGAAATAGTTTCAAATTCTCCTGAGGCCTATATGTATAGACAAAGTATATAAACCAAGAATTGTTGGATAAAGTTAGTGGAAAATGGATGAAATTAAATTACATTGCCATTGGTTCAGTTTATTTAAATGGCCTCGATACATCTTAATTCCTTAGGGTGGTTTAACGAAAAATCACTCCTCATTTGTATGAACAACGAGTGGTAGTCAAGAGCTAAGTTTTAATCACCCTCGTATTTTCATTCTTCATTTTTTTTTTTTTTTACTTTTTCTCTCACATTCCCACACTCCCCTCATTCTCATTCGTTCATCACTTTTTTTTTTTTATTTTACCTATATTTTTTTTATCTTTCATTATTATTATTATTTTTTTTTTCCCCCCCGTTCTTTTCATTTTTATTCTCGTTCTACCATTTATATGCTATTCAACACGCTTGACCTCACCTCTCTTCATTTTAATAACCATTAAAAGCCATCAACGAATATTATATATCTGGGCTGCGTGTCATGTGAAACGATGCGAACGAGACAAGCCTCACTAATTACGTTCGTAAATATAACGATGAAACGGCTGCGCATTGTAAATAACAATCAATATCGCGTGGTTATTACAATTGTCACCGGGTATAATATAAAAATAAAATTAAAATTAACTATATAATAAAGTTATTGTATTATTAACTTTAAATCCAACGTTTTGTCATCACTAATGAACTTTTGTCTATTCAAATAAAGTTATCCAATATACATTTGTACTTATTATACGATGACATGCATAGTTTTTTGGGCGCGATTTCAACACAAGCGTTATCATAATGTTAAATCTACCAATTCAACGGGAACAAACTATCCAAAGATGCGATATCGTTGCGCATAGTTGTACCCCACCATCACAAACGAAACTTTTATTACACAAGGTACCTTATACTATACTCTCTTCGATCGTATTAAGCTACGAAAAAGTTCCTCCTTTTTTCTCGTTCACTTCCAATTTTTTTATTCTTCATTCTCCCCATTTTTTTTCTCGCTCTTTCTTTCCCTCACACTATTTTCTTACGTTTCCCCCCTTTTTTTTTTCTTTTTTTTTTCCTGCCCCTGGAATTCCCGGCGTCGTTTGCCAGAACGGGAAACGATAAAAACTTCTCAACCAAGCCCTTCCGCTTGCAGTGAAAGAACACCCACGGGACTTGACCGATTCGACTATCCTCACTCTCTCTCGATTCAAAGACACGACACAACAATAGATAGACGCGTGCCGAGACTTTTCCACAGACTCAATGAGCCATGAAGAGAGGATACAATAATAAATTCTTTGGGTTGGTAAAAGGAAAGATGAATATGACCTAGTTCGCGCGATTAAACGAAGAATTTTTACTTTAACCAATGTCTCATCCTTTCTATGATCCATCTTTTAATTCACCCAAGACGTTGGGAAAATTCTCCGAAGGCCATGAAGATAATGTTAGATAGATATCGTTGAACAATGTTTCTTCAACCTTTTAACCTCAAAATAGTCTATGTCAATTTATTTAATATATATATATTTTTTAACGAGCGGAGAGACCTCGAAGACTTGTCACTCAAGTGTGAATTGAAACGTACAAGGACCACTATCTACAATGACAATGACTATACATCGCTCTCACTCGACCTTTGATCGACCATGGAGAAGATAAAGATGAAGAAAAAAAAAAAAGATACAATGATCTTAGTCGTCTTCATAGAGAAAAAGGAACGAAGCAAAAGTGTATAGTCAAAAAAATATATAATCGTAATGAAAGAAAAAAAGTTTGAAAAAAAAAAAAAGAAATAATAATAACTACAGCAAGAACGAGTTCATGTCACCGCTGCTGGGTTTTACCTCCATCGACTTTTGCGCTTGTGCTCGCGCGCACAACCCGTCCCACCCTCTTGCCACCAACAGCCACCACCACCAACGCTACACACCACTGTCGCTTTGCACCAGGTGCAAACTTTTTTATTTTTTCCTCATGAATAAGTGGCTCGACATACAACTCTCTGCGTGAGTCCACCGCGCGTTCACTAGATATCATCTAACGACGTATAACTACGTTCCTGTGGGGCAACTCAATTGTCGAGAACTCGATTGCCTTTTAATTATCCACTGTGAAAATAAATCTATGGTGGGTAAATTGACTGTATATATATAGAAAGAAAAGGAAAGAAAAAAAAAAAATAAAGTAGAGAGATTGTGCCAATGGTTTTATAGGGTCAATGGTTAATCGACATTTGCATTAACATGATTTTCCAAACAAGAAAAGATTGTAATGTATGGGCGTGCGAGTTCGCTTGCGTGATATTGCTATAATGCGAAGGGAAATATACGTATTATATGTGTAGCGCAAAAAAAAAAAAAGGAGAAATAAAGAAAAAAGTAATAAAAAAAACTTAAGTGCGATATAATCGTGTATGCACGTGTGTACAATGAAATAAGTCAATATTCAGTTTGTTACCTCTATATAAAATGTTAATACATGTATATATCTATATGTATATGTATTATATGAAATGTAAGAGAGGCTAAATACAGTCAATGTCTGTCACATTCACATTCGCCGCAATTTTACTCATGGCATATCCAGAATCCATTTTGCGATGCGAGAACGACTTTTATGGATGACTTTTATCGCTATGGAAAACGGGAAATTGAGAGAGGCACTCACCGGAAATGGTATCCGCGCCATCGGTTTTGCCGTCAGTAACACCACCATGTTGATGCTGCTGCTGCTGCTGGTGGTGGTGTTCATGACTCGCAATTTCTTTCGTTGATTTTTGTCGATTTATCGAATTGACATCACCACCACCACCCGTATCTTGAACTTTTCTATGATCGCCACGATCCGTTTGCTGCTTTGCATTTGATACGATATCACATGACTTAACATTGATCACGTTGTTTCCATTGATCGTAATATTTCCATTGTTTTTTAAATTTCCATTATTATTTATCAGCAGTCCATTGTCCAGCTGCAAAAAAGAAAAACATTTAAATAAAAATAATAATAAGAAAATGAATTATTTAACTGCACCATCATAACAAAAAAAAAAAAAGCAAGAAAAAAAAAAATTACACCAATTCTATAATTAAATGGAAATAATATTTAATAACGGTAATTTGCAAGAAATTATTTTATCCCACACGAAATATAAATAATATTCCACTTACATTTAAGAAAAGAAAAATATAATAATCGCGGCCTTGAATGCATCAACATTTGGCATAATAATGACAGTGAAATAAATTTAAATAATAATTACCACATTTATATATGTGAATTTTACATTAAAACAACCGACTAAAATTCTATCAGAATTTCTATCCTCAACTTACACGCGACGTATTATATATATATATATTATATCCTCAAAGTATGTTTTGTTTAATTAACCACTTTACAATTCATTTATGCATCAAAACTGCCTGCTCGCATTTATAAAAAAAAAAAAAAAATTCCCACTCGTATAGTTATGTGAAGATGCCGAATGCATACAAGCATTCATACATACATCCATCTACATACCTACATCCATCTATATATTAAATATCCTCACATTCAAACATAGACATGAATAATAAACAAATAGCATCAACACGATCTAGACACAATGGAGGATAACGTACTATTCATGTATATGGATCCATCTATAGAAGGACAAACATGAAGAGAATACTGGATGGGGGACATTCGCTTTTGTATGTCATTGGTTTTGTCAACTTACCGTTGAGGTCATACACGTTGTGGAGGATGAACGCACCACCACGATACGATTTTGGTTATGATCGTTGGACACTGAACCATTTGATATTGCATGACTATCAGGGCCATTGTGATGGTTTGTTCCACCGAGTGATGGGTTAGTCGTAGTCGTAACACTCGTCACGCCGCTCGGTCCCAACGATGTTTGCCTTATGACCAGAACGCTGCCAGCCGGCTCCAACACCACCACCTGCCTCATATCCCTCGTCTCGTGTCGTGTGTTACAGTAATCCCACCCGCTGGAATAATGCGATGAAACGTAATTGAACTATCTCCGCAATTACGCACACCACAATTATGTTGGCTGGTTATTTGAGTTCTTTTTATTTTATTTATTTAGTTTATTCCAAAGTGATGTGATTAATTCATCGCTTGTGATTAATATCCGATCCAACTTTATCTGTGTATAGAACAAAATTTATATTGTTTTATTATTCAATTGTATTTTTAATGATTGTGATGATATTATTATTTGATTAAACAAAGCTTAAATTGAGTATGATTCACAGTGATTTGATGATAGGAATAAATGCTTTCGTGCCACCGTAAAGTGCCAAAAGATTTTTGATGCACCGATATATATATATATATATATATAGAGTAGCTTTACCGGAACATGGATCGATCCAATTTCAAAGCTCAAAGATCATGCTCGTAACGGGATTTCTCGTTTGCTCTTTGGGTTAAAAAGGATGAGGAGTTTGAATGAAGGAAAAATCCGGGCTTTTCAAACAGCGCTTTCAATCCAGTGTGATCTTCACCAACCCTATCATTTTACACCGACCGTTTTTCATGACCCTCCTGCCGCACATCACGCGCGGTATTCTACTTTCCGACATCATCAAAAAGGTCTTTAAAGTTACGAGTGAAAGCTGGAAAAATAAAATATAAAATGAGAATTGCAATCGACAACCAGTCGAAAAATTTTATTTCTTGCCAACTCAACTAAAAAAAAAAAATAAGAAAAACATTTGTTACCCACAAATATATTTCTTTCAACTCTCAACAACTTTGTGAACGATAAAAAAAAATTAAGGGCTATAATTAAATCCTTAGTATTCAATTGAATTAGTATAGATTAAAATAGTAATGTTTTATTTGCTATATATCACTTAGAAAGACATTAGACAAAGGGGCAACAGCTGCAACACAACGTTATATTACTCTCTTTACTCTCGCAAAAAACACACGTTACTTGAATAGTCGACTGATGTCATACTATACACGTTAACTCTCTTGGCAGTCACTATAACAACTCGAATTGTATTTCCACGTAACATTAGATCACCCAGTTACAAGTAATATAAACCTATACCACATAAAATAAATATATATCCAATACACAAGCTGCCTATATACACACTAAAAATACGAAATTCACCATTAAAACAGTTTATTATAACTCAACAAACTGTACACATTAAATGCATTATAAATCACTATTCCCAATTACACACACACAAGTGTATGTAACTTCTATCTATCAACCTACCAAACATATCATTGTCAATATAGCCCATTGGTTGAACGTTTGTCTATAATGGCCCTTCTAACAGCAGGCGAAACAACGACGCAGTTTCCAATCATGTCAATCAATCGATTAAATGTCCATATCATAAAAGACAATGTCTTTATCATCTCCAACAATTTCCAATCACCTTCTCAATCCATATACACACATAACTCTCTTCCTTCTCCTTTATTGATGATCTACCCACCTATATTATGTATATAAATACGCATACATACACATGTATATACATATCATACATAATTGTTCTCAGTCCATGAGGTGGATTATTATGATTGAACGTTCAACATTGATAAACTAAATGTAAACTGTCAATCAAAACTGTCAGCACTGATATTCATATATATCTATGTATATATTAATGATGTATATTGGCGCCGCCAGATTGGTGAAGATGAGTAATTGAGGCGATCGTGACGACTGATGGAGCGTAAAATAGTTGTGTACAAGAAGATGAGAAATATTGAAAAGGCGAAGGGAGAAAAAAAAAAAAAGATAAAGAGAAAAAAGCTCCGCGTGGTGGAATTCATTTAAAGCCCAGTCGAAAGACATATGAGAGTGTTCTTTTATTTTTTTTTTTTTTTGTCCACTCACAATTCCCTTTCTCTCTCGTTCTTTTTAGTGAATGCGATTTTTGTGTCTCTCATTTCTTCTCTCATGCTGTCTTGTAACACGTCCAACAAGCCGTTGCCAATTCGTGAGTAACTACCAGGCGCCTTTCGTGAAAAGAGTTTGTCCTAACTCCCTAGAGGCGATCACGTATCTCCTTCGCCAAACGTCAATCCATGTATGTATGTATGTATATATGTATATAAAGCAGTGTATGAAGAAAAAGTAACTGGTAAACCCCATCACGTCACGCGACACATATTCGTGTGTTTTAGTTTTTTTTTTTTACATCATCTTTTTTACTTGTCATCTGCCGGCATTGAACGATGCCAAAAAATCATTGACCCAAAGCCGATGAAAATTTTAATAGTCCTCTCTTATGTTCTCTATAAATATACATACATATCCATACATATTTATTTATTTATTTTTTAGCTTACTACCTTCATATTTAATTTACGCATATGACGAAAAAAAAAAAGAAAAAAAAATGATGTATATTTACCACGCACACTGCATATGCTGCTTGAATAATATTCCTTGGGGATTCATATTTGCGTGAATGATATAAGAACTTTTGCAGAAGTGGAGCATCTTTAATATTCCAAGTCGTCGTTTTGACGTTTGGAAAGAATGCAAGAGTGGTATGTGATATGTTGGCGCGCGGTTTTTCGATAAATAAAGAGAGCCACAGTGGTGTCGAGTTTGTCGCGAACGGCCGGATCGCACGCGAGTTGGATATAAGTACACGACACAGAGTGTGATCACATCGTCGTCTTTATATATACAATATACCTAACTCTCACTCTTTCCATTCTTCTCCTTATACATCTTTCTACAATATATATACATTTATACTCTATATATATGTATATATAAATTTACCTATACGAATATACTTCTTCTTGACTTGTCGCGCGGGGCCCCTACAAGTGGGCGACTACGAATATGACACGTGATACATAGTTATTCGGATCAGGATGTGCTATACCAATTTATTCATGTATTCTGTCGTTTCAGGAGTAATCCTCGTGTCGCCGTCTCGAATGATTCACCCTTCCTCTCTTCTATCCTTACACTCTGAAACCGATATACATTCATGTATACAGTATTACATACACAAAGATGTCCGCGTACGATGCCGATCGTAACGACCAGTGTGTAGAGCAGTTTGAGCTTCATACGTAGATGTATATTGTAAACGAAAAAACGATCTCATCGACCTTCTTACTCACTTAAACTCGTTTCGTTGATGTTACATATACACTATCAGTCTATCTCTCAGTTGCTTACCCATTACGATATATATCTATTTATTTATATATATACTTCTTTTGCTCTTTTGGCCTTTGAAAATCGGCAATTTCTACGCCTCGACGCCTATATTCGATCTCTTTCGAGTTTAACGAGCTCAATAACGTCCCCTGCTGCCGTGTCTTACTGTACAGATGATGGGAAAGGTGAAGCAAAATAAATGAATAAAAAAAAAAATATATCAAATAAATAAAAAATAAATAAAGATAAAATGAGAGGAAACGATTGATGTTTTTCCCCTTGAGAAAAAGCTGAGCATCCAAGATAGGTAATAAATATAAGTGAAAGCTCCCTCGATCAATTGATATGTATATATATAACACATACATACACACGATTAGTATCATAGAGGGATAAGGAAGATATTAAATAAATGAAATGAAAAAAAAAAAAATATTTTCGAGTAATGAATTATTTTTTAAAATGTGACTGAATTATTATTATATATATCATTTATTATATTATAATCAATAATATGTATAGTGATTCTCAAAAAAAAAAAAAAAAAAAAAATGAATGCAGGACTTTTATTCTCCTTACTCTATCTTAATTGTACCTCGTGAGTCTTAAATAGTGACTTGCCAATACCTTTCATATCTTTTATATTTATTTGAACCTTGATAACTAGTTAGTTTTCCTAACTTGTTCCTTTTTTATACCTTAAAGGTGAAAGAAATGAAAATATCTGCCATTTCTAAGGTCTTAAAAAAGCCTAAAATTAAAGAGCTCGTCCTTAATAATACCTTAAATTTCTACAAAACGAGCTATATACAGGTCTAAAGTAGGAACAAAATTTCAACTCAGGGGGGATAACATTGGAGAAATGATATAGTATGGAAAGCGGTTGAAGTGGAAAGCTCGTTATCCAGTTTAAATTTCATCGTTCGGCAGGCGTTTGACTGACTGTTTGGCTTCCAACCCTTCTCGACTTCAACCAGATTCAAAACTCCCAGCTCAGCTCAACTCTCTCCGTTTATATATCCCATCTCTCATTTTATCCTAATGCATACTAGTTCACTTTGTCTCTATCATTCAGTCATAGTGAGTTTCACAATGTATATAAGCTTCGACCCAGTTTAACACGGCGCCTCATACCAACTATGCTATTACTGCCACTATTCAACGATGATGTTTATACATATATACATGTATATATTAATGTGTATATGCTCGAGGATATACATTTTGGAAAGCGGCTCGTCAGGACTTGCGGTAACTAGTTTACATGGTGACATTGTCTTCGGTATTTTCCGCGTGAAGTGTTTCTCTCATGCTGTTCATTGGTTACAACGAGATAGAGAAGCAGTAGAAGATAGTTAGAGTGAACTAGAGAAAGAGAAATAATTCCTTTACTTTGATGAATCCTCCGGAGCTTTGGATTCATACTGATGGGCTTATTCCAACTTTGTAAACGTTGGTTTGCTAAATCAATCCTTTAGTATATTATCCTTCACAATATTTGTGCAGGTTATATACTCGTACAAACATGTAGATAATTACAGGGATCAAATGAAGTAATTATAGAATTCAACTACTGTAAAGTATTTTAATTGTATTTATTAATTGAAGGTTATTGTTTATTATCATTTTAAAGGTCGTATATTTTTCATTATATTGAAAAGATCTTACTGTGTTGATTATTATAATTTTATTTTATTTTTAAATATTTAATACGATTTTTTAATAGAAAATGAAGGAGAAAATTTTTTTATTTTTTAAAAACATTTATGTATTATAGTCCAACTTGTCACACTTCAGTATATATGTATAAAGTATGTATATATGTACATGGAAAAGCTACTTTACCACGTGTGCTAAGAGCATGAGAGATCGGCGATAAATTTCAACCAGAAGGGAATCTTGTGACGCCTGTTGGAAAAGTTTTTCATCGACGAAAACTTTTTGAGGTTATTGAAACACGAAAGGAAAACTTTATCCAAAATTTTTCACTTTATAACACCACATTGACACATGTATAAAGAAATATATACGTATATATGTATACAAGTAAGAGAATTAATATTACATAAATTAATATTACAAATTTTAACACTTAACCAATGAATAATTTATTGCAGCTAAAGAAAATTATAAAGTTCTTTGTTTTCTTTTACTCATCCCTTTTCTATTACCTCGATCGTTTTAATGAATTTAAACGATGATGACATAATCACGTTACTCACGAATGTGAATACCAGCAAATGCACATATATATGTATATATATACATTTATATACATACAAAATGACGTCAAACATGACCCGCTGAGATCGAAGTTAATTCGTTAACAGGCTGTTTAATTACGCAATTGAGTTAGAAAAATTTTCCCCGAGTGTCGCTAATTGATAATTACACTTCATCTCTTCTCTTAATCACTCTTCCTCTCTTTATCTATCTATCTATTCTATCATTATCTATTATTTTCTCTCTCATTCGCAATCTAAAAACATATATACAGAAATATATCTGTTGATGCACATATCGTTAACGGGTTAACGACAATTGTCGTGCTCTTTAAACTTTTGCTAGTTGTAAACGTAAATCCTTTGCTCATGCCAATTGCCACAATTTCATATTATCAAACCCAACTATATAATATACATATATAAATATATGTATACTTATATAAATGCAGAATTGAATGGCGGGTGTGCACACGGGTGACAGCGGCAGAAATTAATAAACGAAATATACGAGAGTCCGTGAAGAGAAAAAGGAAAAAGAATGAGAAATAGAGTAAGACATTGAGAAAAACGAAATATGGAAGAAGGCGTCATTCGAAAATACTAGCACGTACTGTGCATGTATCCTTCGCGTCTCTGAATGCACGTATCGTTGCTATTATTACCGCGACACGTGCACTGAAACAGAGCGGCAAAGGCGACTACACGCGTTCGATACGTTACTCTCTGCACACAAAAGAGAAAGAGCAAATATGAGTGAAGATGAAAGAAAGAAAGAAAGGAAGAGAGGGAAAAAAAAGAAAAGAAATGAAAAGAAAGCATCATCTTTACGAATCTTCACTTGTGTAATTTTTTATTTTCTTTCTTTATTTGTATTTGTTTTCTCGATTTTTTATTTTTCTTATTTTTTTTTTTTATTTATATTTTTATTTTTATTATTATGCCGTTTTATTTCTTTTTATTTTTACATTCTTTTAGCATGACCACGTGACGTATATATACATCGCGGGTTTCACATCTAAATCCATGACTGTTTGATCAATTCACCGCCTGTGATATGGCTTGAGGAGAGAGAGAAAGGGACAAAATGAGAAATTGTGCACGCTACCGCCAATGTGTATACTGCTTTCTCTCATGCTACACGAATAAACACACTCCCACACGTGTATTTACATACATATATAGGGATTCACGTATACAAATGCCTCATCCCGTTAATGGTTATACCACTTTTGTCTTGTTCGCGCCGGAACTTTCTTCCCTATTTCATCTATTCATCGTGGTAGGTCGACAAAAAAAAAAATAAAAGGGAAGAGTATAAATAAAAATGCAGAGAAAAAATATATGAAGAAATATGTATAGACACTTTTAAACTTGCCACGTATTATTTTTGTTCTACCTATGTTATTCAATAAAGCTTTTCTGTTTTTTTTTTTTGTTCATTTTTATATTGTGAGAAAAAAAAAAACTTACGTTCATACATGCATATACATATTAGTGGATAAACAAAATGAACCTGTATTTCACAGATTCGCCTATATTTTTGAGCACTTTCCACATTTCAAGTACTCTCACGGCCATAAAGTGTGTTATGAATATGGATGTATGTATATAATAATATTATATAGCTGACTTTGGTATACAAAATAAGACCATAATAATATAGAATTTGAATATTCCACAAAGAGATGTTCACAATCACGTGCAATGAAATTTTGTTGAATTAATTCAAGTTCTTCAATCATCAAACTATCGTGATTTTTATTATTTTTTTTTTTTCTATAAAAATTATAATCAAGATATTGTACTTGATGAAAATAAACGAATAAATAAAAAGAACTCGAGTCTACTTCACCTCGTTTATTTCTACGTAGTGTTATCGATGACTAATACAGGGTTTCTTCAAAGATTATAGGATTTATAAAAGAGGCTTCCATAAGTATATTAAAGTTAAATCGAGCAGGTTCGTAACACTACAATATTTGAATTGTTAATTCCTATATTGGACACTTGACGCAATAAAATATCATATATCAACCTATATAAATAAATATACTAACTAAACAACCAAATAGATGTATACACTTTTATGCACAGTGCGCCTCTAGTTTAACGACTATCGCATATGTAAAACAAATAAAAATGCGTCATGGGCCACATCCATTGTATAACATAAAAATAAAAAAATATACATGTATATATATTCATACATAAAGGTATATAAAAAAAGAAAATAAATAATATGATGGCAAGCGATAAAAGAATTCGGGGCGATATACCTTTTTGCGAGTTTTGTATTATGCCAGAAATGTTGTTGTTGTACGCTTCATTTTTATATATACATTTTATATTTTTATACTTTTACATATATCTATGTATACATATATAAACATATATACATATAAACATGTATGTATATAGTGTATATTTATAAATATATATATTTTTTTTTTCTATATTAAAATGGATTTTCCATACAGTTTATAGTCCTATTAGCAAAAGATTCCGGAAAGCTGTGATAAGTGGTGGACGATAAAAGCTCGCCAAGGTTTCAAGAAAGATATACACTATCTCTCTATTCCCATCAAAATTGCCTATCTCAATTCTTGGCTCGAGCCAAGAAAATATTTTTCATCAAGACTTTTCATTTTACTCAATTTCACCATCACCAAGACACGTTTACCAATATCATTTTACATATACATTTACCAATATATAATTTATTCTGATATCATCATTCCAATATATTATAAATAAATATTATAAGATAAGTAAGCACCATAAAAGTGCACTCATGATTGAAATATAACGAGGTACATTGTCACTATACGGTTGAATGACCTGTTATAATCAAAAGTGTCTGATGAAAATCAAAGGAAGCATTCAACAGCCAATAATCGTCTTTTATCACGTTCTAATGCCTCGACTTTTATCAACATTGTCATATCACATACAATTATTATAGTCAATACATAAATATAATATAAATGTTCAATATAAAAAATAATAATAGCCATAACAATGTAAATTTAATTCATAATACGTATAGCCCAGCAACCTATCTAACCAATCTCTATGTTTTCTCTCTCTGATGCCTCATGATAAATATAACCCTCGACAATGAATTGTCAATAAAAGCACATATATACATATAAAAGCATACACAATAAATCATCCCCAAAATTTAACCTGGATATTCATCATCAAATTTATTGTGTACACAATTTATACAAATTGCCATTTCCCTCCCAGAAAATTTTGCTACTACAAATAATAATATGTTTATTTATCTTTTATTATCAAACATTTATCAGTTATCTATGCTATGACGTCACAAATATTGTAGGTTAATTTATTGACAATTAAATAGTGGATGATAATATTTATTTATTGTTAATATTGTAAATTATTAATAGGTGATGATGGAATTAATTCATGACATACTTACAAATTTTTTTGTCCAGATGACAGCAGGCCAGGCTGTAACCCATGCCAACGAGGCTCATTTTTCATTCAACTTTTTTTTTTTTTTTTTTTTTTTTGTTGCTTTATTGACTTTGTATATGTATACACGTTAAACGCGACAATATCACAAAATTTTATCACTCATTTATAATAGCACGTTATATTAAATTTTATTATTTTCAATTACATATTTATTTTTATTGTTTTTCTTTTTCACTATTGAATTTGTGATTATATCGCGTATGTACACTCGCGGACGATTATCAGAATCCATGACAGATGAGAGACACACACGGTGAAACGACACCCGTCGCTCGCATGCGCCGCAACACAACTCACTTACTACAAAACCATCGATAATATAATTTTCTTATAGATGAGAAACTTTATTGTAGGAATAATATTACGAAGAAAAAGAGAGTACGTTATTATGTAATATGTTATTAATTTGTAATATGATTTTACACAAAATGACGGAAGAATAAAGTGAGGTTATTAAGTGAAGATGAATAAAAATATTTGTTTGTTAAGGTTAGAGAAAAGAAAAAAAAAAAGAGGATTTTATATAATTTTTGATAGATAAATCAAATTATTGGTTATTGAAAAAGAGTATGAAAAAAACGATTTTATATTTATTATTGTGGTACTATTGCCTTTAATAAAATCAACCAATCATAACCTATAAATCAAAATTTATTCAAATGAAATAATTCCCGCGTAATATGAAATTGATATTATTGTCGACTGTTGGTAAGATATCTGCGTTAAAAATTATAAAAAAAAGATGGCAGTGTAACCGTAATGTTTCTTTAAATTATATAATATAAACAATTATTGTATGTCTCAGTAATAGTTTGTATTTCTAGGAATTTACGTGTCCTACGAACGTCACTAGATGACTTACTTCCTTATTTCCCCCTGATTTTTGATGACGTCGTAAATTCTAAACTGACGAAAAAACGTATGCAGCAGTAGACTCGCTTCTAGTTTCCCATCCAAGTTCTATTCACATTTTATCCTTATTGCGATTCATCACGAGGCCGTTATCTCATACTGTTCATAATAAAAAAAAAAATACGTTTTTAAGTAATCTCAAACTATAACATAATTATTCTACTAATCAGTAAGTACCATTTAAAATTATTTATTACAAAACACAAACCATTGATAAAATAAATTTAAATATATTAAATAAAACAACAATTAATCATCACCATGTACTACTTTTTTTATAGTGATTAAATAATGTATACAAAGTTCATTATTACACTATATCATGTGACATTGACAGACATGTTGTGTGACATATTTTAACCTTCTGACAAATATATCGCAAAATTATTTACAGATCAATCGCTGCCGAGTCAATACATAAACAATCAGCAAAGATGAGTTACGGATACCAGGTGAGAAAGAAAATTAAATAAACAATCACATTATAAATAAATTTCTTCACGCATCAGCTATTACAGATGTACATGTTGAACAAAATCATTTATATTAACTGCATTGACTATCAAATCATTCCGCAAAACTAACAAAATACCACTAAATATTTGTTTAATTTCATTTCATTTTATTTATTTTTTTCTTATTACCTATGAAAACCCATAAAGGGACCACCGTATCCAGGACAAAAACCACCGACATCTTTTGGAGCACCTCCTGGTGCACCCTCTGCACCCTGTCCCTCTGATGGCTCACCTTATCCATCAAATAGCAATTGTGGCTTTTCTAATCAACCACCAACGTCATTTGGAATGCCACAACCATTTTCACCATATCCAACAAATTCATTTCAACCACAGCCAACACCATATACACCGTACCCTACGCAACCTAGTGGTCCATCACCTTATCCAACGCAGCCTAGTGGTCCATCACCTTATCCAACTCAAACTGGTGTTCCATCACCTTATCCAACTCAGAGTGGTATTCCATCACCTTATCCAACTCAAACTGGTGGTCCATCGCCGTATCCAACTCAATGTCCTGCACCATATCCGCCACAATCTCAATATCCACCACAATTTAATCAATCTTCTCCTTATCCACAACCTCAGCAAAATTATCAATCGTATTCCCCTCATCAACAACATAATCCATATCCTAATCCATCTGCTAATCCATCGTACAATGCACGTCCTCCAAGTAGCATAAATACATCCTATCCTCCAAATGCAAATATTCAATCAGCAACCGCTTATTCTGGTAATGCCTATCCTGGGGGGCAGGGAAGAGAGGGTTTGTATCCATCAATACCAGGACCAAAGTCTGCTATATCGTCTTACAATGCCCCAGCCCCCCGGAAAAATGCATTTAAACCCAAGGTAATGCAATCTTGCAATATTACCTAAGTTTCTTATATTATTTGTGGTTTGGAAAATTTGCAAAATTATTTTTTATCATTCCAAGTCTGTCTTTTAGGTAGCTCTTGGTCTTTTTTTAAAATATGACATTATATTTTATAATAGTTGGAGTGATAAGGATTAATTTTTAAATATTTAATAATGAAATTGTGTTACAATGTGTGAAAAATTTATTATTACAGTTATCGCCAACGGCTGTGCCATATCCAGATTTTGATCCTCGTGCTGATGCTGAAATACTGCGAAAAGCAATGAAGGGATTTGGTACAGATGAAAAAGCAATCATTAATGTTTTGGCTAATCGAAGTAATCTCCAACGACAAGAAATTGCCGTCCAATTTAAAACGCTTTATGGAAAAGATATGATTAAAGATTTAAAATCTGAACTTTCGGGCAATTTCGAGAACCTTGTAATAGCAATGGTGACACCATTGCCACAGTATTATGCTAAAGAACTTCATGAAGCCATGTCTGGGATCGGAACTGACGAGTGTGTATTAATTGAAGTTATGTGCACTATGTCAAACCATGAAATTCATGTTATACGTCAGGCGTATGAGGCTATGTATGGAAAATCTTTAGAAGATGATTTACGCGAAGATACATCAGGCAATTTTAAACGCTTAATGATATCATTATGCTGTGGCAATCGTGATGAATCATTCGATATTGATCAAGCAGGAGCTATGGAGGATGCCAGAAAATTATTACAAGCTGGTGAATTACGTTTTGGTACGGATGAATCGACATTTAATGCCATTTTGGTTTCACGTAATATTCCACAATTGAAACAGATATTTACGGAATATCACAATATTACTGGACATTCCATTCAAGATGCTATTGAAAATGAATTTACTGGTGATATTAAAAAGGGCCTTCTTGCTATTGGTAAGTTGATAATATCTTCTTGTATTATTATGATATTTAAATAATTGGAAAAAATTATTTTATTTAATTTTTGTATTGTCTTTTATCCAGTTAAATGCGTCAATAATCGTGCAGCATTTTTCGCTGAACAATTATATAAGAGTATGAAAGGAATGGGAACTGATGATCGTCGTTTGATTCGACTAATTGTAACTCGTTCTGAAATTGATTTGGGTGAAATAAAACAAGTATTTGCTGCTCAATATGGAAAAGCACTTGAAGAATATATTTCCGTAAGTTAAATTTAATATAATTAATTGTGATATAAATCCAAACAATTGATGAAATCATCAGAAATAAGTATTACTAATAATTATATTTTTACAGAGTGAATGTTCGGGACACTACAAGAAATGTCTTTTGGCACTTATCGCCTAATATTGCACAACAATTAATGACACTGTTTGCATTTCTCTTTGCCTACGCATTACTCACATGTATATGAATATATAAGATTGAAAAAAAGACTACAATGAAACAGATTGGCTGATATATTTGACAGAAATGATATATTAATAATTATATTATTTAATGAATGGATTCAGGAGTTGTGCCAATGTCACCGATAAACCTTCATAAATGTATTACTCAGTGATATTTTTGAAATCTCATATTATTGTTATCTTTACCTTATAATTATAATGCTATTTTTGATGATTATACATGTTAATGGCGCCTTCAAATATTGCCGATAAATAAATATTGATGTAACCTCAATGTGTAATGATAAATTAATTAAATAATAAAATTATATGTTTTTATCTATCAAACACATTTTGTATTATGCAATTAAATTTAATATTTCAAATTTCTTACGTTGTACAGTCGAATACTCAACGAACGATATTGAAATTCGCGCCATTTTCTCCATTTACTGTCATCCATTTTTATCGTTCATTGCGATAAGCGTCCAGTGGAAAATTGGGATCTCGTACAGTCGTACATTTTTTACACTTTCATGTCCATAAACAAAAGTGTCAACGCTTACTATTTAATTGAAGAAAATTAATAAAATAAATTCAATACAATTATAAAAATTATTTCATGATGAACGGAGATAAAAATACTATGCTTGCAGTATTGCAATTACTCCGAAAATATAACCTAAAGGTAATTAAATGAAACATTTATCTGTCATAACCTCAAAATCTGCTGTATACACTATCTTTTTAAATTTATTTATCATAAATATTATGGCGGCATTATTCGCAATATTAATTTGTTTTTCATTTAGAGTACTGAAGAATTATTCAGAAAGGAAGCTAATTTAGTGGATGTATCAATCGATGAAAATCAACAATCGGAGTCAGAAGTTAATAGTGTATTAGCTGCATATAAGAGTGAAGGTGATCCAGCGCTTTATGATAAAGCTTATAGTGAATTAACCAAATTTGTCGAAAGCTCTTTAGATATCTATAAGGTTTGTAATATAATCATTGATTGATGATGATAATATTAACAATCACTTTTTTTAAAAAGAAATTTTCTGAAAAATTATTAATTGTTTGTTTCGTGATTTTTCACAGCATGAACTGGGCACGATATTGTACCCGGTATTGGTTCATATGTATCTGGAACTTGTATATAACAATCATTCAGAACAAGCCAAACAGTTGATGGAAAAATACAGTGTTAATTTAGAGGAATATTATCAAAATGATTTAAAAAGACTTTCAAATGTAACAACGAGAGAACAAATGGCTGGTAACGAACTCACAGACACTTTCAAGTAATTAAATTTTTATATTCTGTAATAATTAGAAATGATTATATTTTTTTAATCAAATAATAATTACTAATCAAATAAATTTTATTTATAGGTCGAATCAATTTATTATTAGGATATCTCGTGATACACTTTCTATTCTTAAACGTCATTTGCAAGAAAAAAAACACAGTGTACTATTAAATATTATACAAGAGCATCTTTATTTTGATATGTATGAAGGTGTTGCGCGAAATAAAAAACAAATTGAGGCTAATTCAGGTGCAACGTTGGGCGAAGCAACAAGACAAGGTGAAATATCCAAAAATTAAATTTTTTTATGTATTATTATTATCCTAAAATTTAATTTTTTAATTTTAATTTTTTTGTTTTACTCTTTCACAGATAATAAGGTTAAAGTATATTACGGATTGCTGAAGGAACCCGATATTCAGTGCATTGCTCCTGCTGAAGAGGAGGAAGATGAAGCTCCTGGTGGTGAAGGTGATAAGCCGAAGAAAAAAAAGGCAAAAAAAGATCCGTTATTTTCAAAAAAGACTAAATCTGATCCTAATGCACCGCCGGTTGGTCGAATGCCTCTACCATCTTTGTAAGTAGTACTTAAAAATATTTATTTAGCATTCGTGATAAATTTAGAAAAAATAAATAAATTAATTTAATTCAATTGCAGAAAAGATGCGGATAAATTAGAGAAAGTTAAAGCATTACGTGAAGCATCAAAACGCGTAACGTTGACCGCAGAAACATTACCATCTATTTGTTTTTACACACTATTAAATTCTATTCATACTGTAACAACAGCTGAAATATCAGAAGATTCAAGTTTATTAGCAGTTGGTTTCAGTGATTCTACATTAAAAGTATGGAGTTTAGTACCGCAAAAATTACGATTAATGAAATCAGGTGAATTATTGGCAGATATTAATAAAGAAGCTGATGATGTTCTTGTTCGAATGATGGATGATAGAACGGCAGAAACTGTTAGAACATTGCATGGTCACAGTGGGCCAGTTTACAGTCTAACATTCAGTCCTGATCGTAATCTATTACTTTCCTGTTCTGAAGACACTACAAGTAAGTTAAATAATTTTAAACAATAATATAAAATAATTTTATTAAATATCTGTATTCATTTTATTTTTATTTTATGTTTTCTCTCAGTTAGATTATGGTCTTTGCATACATGGTCATGTATTGTTTGCTACAAAGGTCATTTATTTCCTGTATGGTCCATTTGTTTTTCACAACACGGTTATTATTTCGCGACAGGTTCACATGATAAAACTGCCAGATTATGGGCAACAGATTCCCATCAACCATTGCGAATATTCGCTGGACATTATTCTGGCGTTGATGTAAGAAGAATATTTTTTTTTATTTAATATTAGTTATAGAGTTTATATTTAATTTTTTTGTTTTTTAATAGATTGTTCAATTTCATCCCAATTCTAATTATATTGCGAGTGGATCCAGTGATATGACAATCCGTTTATGGGATTGTGTCACGGGTCATCAAGTGCGATTGATGACGGGACATAAAGCGCCGATTTTCGCACTTTGTTTTTCAACAGAAGGACGATTTTTAGCATCGGCTGGAGCTGACACACGAGTTCTTGTATGGGATCTCGCGCATGGTCATCTTGTTGCAGCATTATCTGGACACACAAGCACAATTCATTGTCTTTCATTCAGTCGAGATGGAAATATTCTCGTTTCTGGTGAATTATTTCATTACTTTCTATTAAATTCATGAATATAAATATTTAATTAAAAAATTCTTTTAAATCTTAATCGTGAATATTTTTTTTTTTTTTAACTATTATAGGTTCTTTAGATTGTACAATTAAATTGTGGGATTTTACAAAATTAGCTGAAGAAATGAGTTTAGAGGACGTGAATGTTTCACACAATCCAGATGTTAAATCATCAGCTGAATCATATTTATTACGAACGTTTCCAACGAAATCTTCACCAATTGTTGCATTACATTTTACCCGAAGAAATCTTCTATTATCAGTTGGCATGTTCGAAGGATCGTAATTACATTTATACGAAAATAATGTATAAATGATTTACAAAGCAAAAAAATAAATAAATATAATATTTTTTATTATGTATATATCTAATAAATTATGTAATTAGGATTTTAATAATCATATTTTGTATTTTTTATCTTTCTATCCGACTATGCCAGGATACTTTCCAATATTCGTTCCGCTACTCAGAAATTTAATAAAGTACTGTGATTATAGAACGTTGATCATTGTATAACATTAAACATTGTGCAATTGTACTATCAGAAAACTTTATTCTGCAGATCATTCTATATTTTAAATAAATTCCCATTGTGTCAAGAAATTAAATAGAGAAAAAGGCGGGGATACTGAAGCCTGCGTGTTAATAAAAATTCACCATCATCAGTGTCACACGCGCAACTGTCAATGCAGAAGAAACACTCTCTCGCACACATATCCTAACCATTAATTTTATTTCCCTCTAAAATGAGTGTAAAAAAAAAATAAAACATGATATCAAGTATAAATGAAAGTGAAATGTGTGTCCTGCAGTGTCAGTAGTTTGTAAATCAGATCAGTTTTCACCTGGGCGTTGCCAGGACATTCAAGAATTTTTTTTTTTTTTTTTTCGCAACATATATAGATATATTAAATATGATGGATGACAATTATATTAGGTTAGGTAAGTAAATTTATATTAATTACATTAAACTTATCTCTTAATTATTTTATTATCAAATTAACTAGATTTTTGGATGATTAACTAATATTTTTAATTAATTTCAGAGAATTATGAGATGTTAAAGGCTTTATATGACTTTAAAGCAACATTTGCCAAGACTCTGAGTTTTCGCGAGAATGATCATTTTATTTTGCATCAATCGAATACAAAGCAAAGAAATTGGTGGCAAGTCGTTAATAATGCCGGTCAATTGGGATACATCCCGTCAAATTATGTAACAACAGTCAAGGTTAATGGAAAAAAAAATTTGTATATGTATAAATTAAAATGAATATATCATCAACCATATAAAATAATTTTTGATTATTATTTCATTTCAGGTACAACCACAATTTATGATTGATTTTCTCAATGAATGTATCGAAAAATTACGTAGTGAATTTGTGAAACCTGGTGCACCATTGCCAATAGATAAACAGGATCTGGTGCAAAGATTAGTTGAGAAAAAGCGTCAAGCTGAGATGAGTAGAAAACCGAAAAAGCAAGCACCACAACCGCCAACATTTACCAATTCTTCACCGAGTAAAGAAACGCCAATAAATGTTATAAATAAATCAAGTAATGATAATATTAAATCAACTACGAGTATTACATCGTGTTCCACAACAAAAGCAACACTTCCATATGCTGATGATGTCGTTGAAACACCACCAATTACTTCAGATCAATGTAATTCAATTACTGAACAACGTCGCTCGTCACTTTTACGACAAGTATCATCGGAAATTATTCAGCGACCGACCATAGATACTGTAACACAAAAAAATTCATCGCAATCAAATGCACCACAACAAACATCACGTACATCACCAACAAAAAGCAATACGTCAATTTCATGTGATATTAATTCACGTGCTGCATACAAATTGCTCGATGAAGTTCGGCGCAATACACAATTAAGTTATGAAATGTCAAAAATTGCTGTGACTGTTGTGGTAACAGGATTACAACAATTATTACCAAGTAATATTAGTCATTTATTTGATGCTGTATTGAATCAATTGCAAATGCCATTAATTAGTTCAAAAATGAGTATTGAGGAGACATATGATGCTAATAGATTGAAAATAATATTTAATGAATTAACATCATGTAAAGAGGATTCTCAGCAGCGAAGTTGGATGTTGTATGAGGATGAATCAATTATTGTTGAATATATTAAAGAACTTACATCAATTTTAACTAATGCTGATGCAAATGTATCGCGGCATGCATTAAAACAAGATCAATATGATGGAATAACAACATTAATACAATATTATCAAATGGAGGCCAGATGGACAATTAGACAACTTTTATTACAATCATTTGGCGTTATGTGTAGTTTGGATGCTGTAGTTGTAACAATAATGTTGAATAGTATATTGCCAATGGAACTAGCCAGGGATATGAGCAGTAATCCAAGAAATGTACCAAAATTAAATTATTCATCATTATTATTAACAATGATTTTTTCAATGGGCGAATCTATGCCAGTAACTCATTTAGAACATTTAGGTTCTGATTTTATTTCATTTCTATTGGATTTAATTGAAGACCCACCGGATACTGATTTGGATGATCAAATACCGGATTTATTTATAAATTTAATTTTATCATACAATTTACAATTTACTAAATCGGAAAATATTGTATTGGATGCATTGAATGATAAAACAAATGCAAAAGTTTTCACGCAGAAAATTCTGTTTTTATTCAATCGTGAGGAGGATCCAGTACGAATATTTGATCATGAACCAGCACCGCCGCATTCAGTATTGAAATTGTTTATTGATTTATTTGGCTGTGAACTCACTGCATCTTTATTTTATACAAATGATATTAAAGTATTGATTGATATTGTTTTAAGACAATTATTCGATATACCACCGGGAGACAAGGTATTTTTTTTTTTTTCGGTTTAACAATTTTATTATCATATAAGTATTTGTGAAAAGTTGGTTTTTATTTTGCATTTATATGATTTCAGAGACGATTATATCTCGAATTATGCCGACGAGTATTACGCACTTCTGGATATGATGAACATCGACATCGTTCTGAGGATCTGTTGAAATGTTTCACAAGAATATTTTGCGAAGAAGGTGCAGAAAGTCAGGGCGATCAACAATTGATACGTGAGATCAGCAATGAATTTCCGAATTTCTTCAAAATGTGACATTTATTGTCACCCGCCTTATATAAAGAGGTGGAAGATGACGATTTACAAACGCTTGTGTAGATTTATTTTAGTATGCATCGATTGCAAGGTACGCATAAAAAAATTTCTATTCTTATTTTTATAATTATATTTCTCTCGGTGTCGTAATCGATTCAATTTTCTTTTTATTTTCCAAATTGAATAGGTTCAAATAGACGTGATAGTGATAATATTTTCAGCTCAATTAAATAACTATTTTTTTTTTTTTTTGTGTTTGAATAATTAATTTTGCGCAGCACAAATGACATTATACATATATATTGTACATATACATACATATATACATAGATACATACATGAAAATGTAGAGAGAATATTTTCATTTCAAATATTAATAATTTTAATGATAAAAAAACAGTTGAAATGAAACTGCAGTCAAGAGTACTCAGCAAAAAAAAATAATTTCTTCACATCAATCTTGTGAATTTCAGACTAGTCGAATTACTCAATGTTAAACCTTTCCATATACATTATACATATATATATATTATATATAGTATACAATACATGTGCTGGATAAATTAAAAAAATACAGCTGAATAAAAAATTATAAAATAATTAATTTCTGCATGCAATCTATTACAAATGCACTATGATATTTGCATATGTTTATTTTTTTTTCTGCACAATGTGCCATAGAATTTCCATATTCGAAATTATATCTCTATGTATATGTATATAATTAATCTGTGGTTTCAAAAAAAATTTATTTTAACTGTGGACAAAAATCATTATGTCAATTATTTAGAAAAAAAAAAAAAAAAAAAGCAAAAGGAAAAATGTGATGAGAAATAAAAATATAAAATAAATGAAAAATTGAGCTATATCTATAAATATATATTTAATCAATATACATATGAAGTGTGTGTGTGTATGGATATGTGTGAGAAAAAGTGAGCAAGAGAAAGCAAAAAAAAAAAAATAAAGCAATCAATTAAAAAAAAATGCAACAATGAATATTTTTTTAGCCATATTTTTTTTTTATTATTAATAACAATAAATATTGTCCCGTGATAAATTAAATTGACGAAATGGGACGTGTTGTAGGTACATGTAGTGCCCTATGTAATAAAAATTAATAGTATTCGTATGAAAGGATATTATAACGTGTGTAATCAGCCAAAAAAAAAAAAAAAAAATGTATATAATAATGAATTATACAGATGATCGATCCGATTGATTGACGAGTGCTTGGGTAAATTTTCTTTCATATGACTCAGTCGTCGAAAGTCACTTGAATTATTTGGAGTAATTGACAAAACAAAGAGAGAAAAAAAAAACATATAAACTGCAGCATATAAGTATATATTATCTTTGTAGTTGGCAGCGATAAATTATTATTCTCCGGTCATCATCTCCATAAATTCTGAAACACACAATTATTATTATTTATAGATGCCAAATTCTTCATTTATATTTCCATCATAAATTAAAAATATTTTAAATTAATAAAATCCACTGGCGATTAATCATTGTGAAAACAATCTGACATGATGTTTCATCTACATTATTAAATTTCTACACCTGTTACACGATGTCTTCACGACAATATTGTGTGTATTATGTGGGTGGAATAAATGTTGATAAATTAAAATGTGTACTATAATGCCAAGTTTTTGATAGTGAAAAACAAATAATGCTAAACGTCATTGCAATAGTGGGAATAAATAGATAATTATTCATACAATATTCCGCAGTTTAATAATTAATGTAAATGAATTTAAAAAAAGAATTAATTGTCATGATAATAAAATTTAATTTATAAATTTCTAAAAATTCACATAAGCTAATAAAAAAAAAAATACTTTGAGATTACGTTATTAATTTAAAAATAGCCAAAGGGAAATAAAAATAAACACAAAGGATAAATATAAACTCACCATCAAAGTCAACTGTTCCAGATCCGTCGGAATCAATTTCTTCAATCATGATATCAAGTTCTTCATCCGTGAGTTGATCATCAAGCTCACGTAAAATTTCACGCAAACATGTAGTTGGAATATATCCATTACCTGTCGATAAAATAAATTGAAATCAATTGAAAATTACAAGTGAGAAATAAATTGTTTCCATCAAAAATGATTGATGAACTAAACGATATTATATGATATAAATCTATTAGAAAAATAATCAGTCAATCTCCTTAAACGTTTCTCACTGTAAAAAAAAAATTATTGATACATCTCAAATATATTTATCATAAGTTATTTATGTCCATTGAATTTTAGATAAAATATTCACTTTCATGTCATTGTATTTAACAAGTAATACTAAATTAAAATTGTTATATTTATTCCGTCAATGATACGTAACTATCAATATACGTTTAAAATAAAACGCTTTATAGATTTTTGTTTTGTTATGTTATTAAAAAATTGCCAAGCTCGTAATAATTAATGGGAATAATGTTTTGAAAACGGCGACTTGGCTGCTCGCCGACAATAAGATCCAACCTATACTCTTGGCTATATAATTTTTCCTGTCTCTTTTTCTCCTTGCTATATATTGCTATCATTCTCTAATGTATCCGAGCGTGATCTCAAGCACTCGTGTGCTTTTACTCTCTTGAATATTACTGGAGCTTGCTATTCCCGTCCTCTCATATACGACACGTACGCGATTTCTCCGCCTCTGTGCTTCGTATTTCCAGTCGTTTCGCATATTATAAACTTTTGCTTGGCTTTGTCATCTTGGCCCAGTTCCAATATCATAACAAAAAGAATAGGAAAATAACAATCTCCTTTTTTATATATTTTATTTTTCATTTTCATTTTTCCTCTTATTTTCTTTATAATGTTATGACACTCACCTTCTTTGTCATAGAGCCTGAATGCTTCACGTAACTCTTTCTCCAGTGCTTCAGCGTCTTCTTCAACGATAAACTTTGCTGCCAGCGTCACAAACTCATCAAACTCCAAACGACCTGATTCTATTAACAATTAATTAAAATTAAATAAAAGTTTATATTGAATTACAATTTTATTTTTCATATTTTTAATTAATGTAATGGAATAATATTTACTGTCTGCATCCACTTCATCAATGAGCTCGTCGAGAATTTTTTTGTTAAACGGTTGACCCATCAATCGTAAAATATCCGCCACCATATCAGTGGGAATGCTGCCACTTTTTTCCCTGTCGAAACTGTCGAAGGCCTTGCGCAAAACTAAAATAATTTCATATTCCATTATATGTATTTATTTGTTTTAATTAATTTTATCAGCTTATTCAAACCATGAGATTTGTTACAAAATTTTCTTTTTCATCAAATTTGCATAGGAAAGAATTATTATTTGTATGTTAGATATTTAAGTCGCCTCTTTCGCTGGGACGTTCAGACCATGTTAAATGCTTACAGACATATATTGTGAGATCGAATTTAGCTCTGATGTTAATGCCCTTTTTCCTGTTACACGCTGCACTACTTGGCTCGTCCACACATTCAAGCTAATTTATTTAACTGTTAATTAATATTTTTTCAACTATATTTTCAACAGAGAAAAATTAAAATAAAATTTTCACGAATGACAAATGAATTATAAAATAAATAGATACATAAATAATTACATGATTTTAATTTGATAAAATTATCTATTTATATATTTTAGCTGATGGTTAGATTAATCGTCATTCGATACCTTTCATCAGCTAGGTAATACGATGGACTCTATACTTAGGCAGAAGCAGCAGCTGCCTGCGATCGAATTAAACGTAAATAAACTTGCGGGGGAGAAATGGGAAACGAGAAAAATAAAGTGCGAGTGATGCTGGGCGAAAAATAAAAAGAAAAAAAAAATTATAGTTGAATAAAATGGAGAAAAATAAACGGACGTTAAATAAAAATTGGATAAAGAAGAAACCTAGTGATGTTCAGGACAAAATTATTAACATAAAGGGAATAATATAAATAATAAAAATAAATATAAATTTCCATTTCTTCTGCGTTGAATTAAAATTAAAATTTAATTAATTACTGAATTTTACTCACCGGCAATCTGCTCTGGGGGCAGCTCGTCGGCCTAAAGTTAAAATAAAAATAATAAATGGAATATATTAAAATTAATTCAATTGAATTTCAATTATGAATGCAATTAATTTTTACTGCCAATTAGTTATGAAATTATTTAAAGAGATAAAATAAAATATATATATAAAAAAAAAGTTAAATATGTACAAATAGAGAGAAATAAATATGCAAATGCAATATTATTGCTATTAAATATTTAAAGTGTTCATTGATATTTTCATGCATCGATTTTTATAAATTTTTAAAATTAATATCAAAAAATTTTGTCACTTGATTGATTTTTTTTTATTTTTCATACCACTGTCTTCCTTCAATTATAATTACATATGTACGTACATGTATATTAAATTAATAATAGTCGTCACATACTTGGTAAACCCGCACTTGTAAATGTTGGTGTTTATAATATAAAAAAAAAAAATAAATCATTTCCTCGCGTTAATATTTAATTAAATATTCAACTGTTAATCACGCGATACGCGAAAATAAATTCATTCCATTTTTTTTTCACATAACTTATTCATCCAATGTTAAAAAAAAACACTTCATAAATACATTTATATATTATTCAATCAAAATTTTACAAATGAAAAAAAGTGTAAAAGAATATAACCATAAAAAAAAAAATAGAATAAAAGCAATTTAGAAATTTTTTAAACAAGTAAATAAATGTATATGCTATTTTTTACGAGCGAGTATTGAGAGAGAAAACATAGAGAAAATAGATTTTGTTTAATTAATTTTTTGTTATTATTAAATAAAGAAGAATTGAAAATTTTTTGTTTTGTTTTAAATAGAAAATAAATAAATGAAAGAGTCTGTATCGTGTGTGTTTACCAGGGCGACGACTTACAAGATCATCATCAAGAGAACATACCATCTTGGCGATAGTGTTAATTAATTGGTACCACACCAATTAAAGATGAAAAATATAAATTGTAAATAAATTAAATTGAATAAAATAAAATAATTCAGATAATTAACAGTGAATCGTAATATAAATTATAGTTGAACTGAGGGTGCACTGGTTAGCTTTTTGATTCTGAACGATGGTGCTTCACGTTTCCCGGTAATATTCAAAACGAGATGGTATAGCGGTTGCGTATGTGCACCTCGTCACCCTCTCTCAAAGCTCCAGCCAATCCCAGCCAGCTTGCAAGCAACAGCACAAACAAGAGTAAGAGAAATAGAGATATAAAATAAGTAAGGGAGAGAGCTTTGCTCTATACGGAACACGTGATACTTGCACTATTCTGGGCACACAGAATAGTTAGTGTGAGAGTGGAAGAACCGAAAGAAAAAAAAAAAAAAAGAAAAAAAAATGAGGAAAAAAAATTAAAAGGAAAGCTTGTAAGCCAACATCTGTCAGTAAACTTTAGATTTAACTTAGACGAAATCATAAGTTAAAATTAAACTTTATAATATATTATTATTATTATTATTATTATTTTTGTGTTTTTTGGAATTTTTTATTTCAATATATTTTTATTACTAACGAAAATTCATTCAACAGTTGAATATAATTGAAGAGATCATTGATTTAATTCTTAATAATTCATGTATTGACGTTTAAATTATCTTACATTTATTCGTGTGGCTCCAAATGTAAAATATACCAACGTGAAATTGTATTCGTTATAAAAATAGAGAAACAAATCCCCCCATGACCAATGTGAAAACGACTGTAATACCTTTAAGACCATAGGTCTCAAATGTTTCTCCTACTTGTATTGGTATATTATTGTTAGTTTTCGTATAAATATGTATGTAACATGAACTATTGTTTGGTGAAAAATAGATGGAATATATAATTCGTGAGATTTGAGGATATATTCATTTTAAATCCTCGTCATTATTTTAAACTTGATGGACTTTCATAAACATATACTCTAACGTAAATGTGTCGGAGTTTTAATAGAATGATTTATGAACATACCATAATTCTAATTTGCGTTATACGCCCTTCAAATAAAAATAAATTCACGGAAACAAGGAAAATATAACAACAAAAAAATTCTTGCTTTTATGTTTTCCAATATTACGTCTTCAAATAATTATTGCGTTCTATTTTGTTTAACTATTTTTCCAAATCACTCTCGAATAATGAATAACATATGCCAAACAATCTGAAATTACCCTTGAACTTCGAGTCAAGAATTTTTTTAAATTATAAACAAACATAAAAATGTTTTAGAAATACATTTTGGACAAATAACTAATTAAAGATCTGTCAAATTGATATAAAATCATATATATTATTTATATGATGTTAATAATTAATTCTTTTAGAAGGAGAAAAAATTATTGATATAGATTTTTGATATATTTGTGTGACAAAATATTCTTTTCCATCGTCATGCACTCTACACACAAATTCATAAGTATGCAATTGTAAAACTATATGTATTAAACTTGCCAGCAATTGTTGGGCAACTTTTCAAAACGTTTATGCATTAGCATATAACATGCCAATGAAAATAATATTTTTATTTAATTAATTTTATCTATCTTGTTTTGTAAACAATGAATTGCTGTAAGTTATATTTATCTTCAGTCTAAGCATCATAAAATTTTGACGTGAGTTATCAAATCTTTTATATCGATTGATTGTTTATATAAAAATAAATTATTTAATTTATAGGTCAGTCAACTTCATTAATATTTTCTTTAAATCGTTAATAAAATTATAATATCCATATTCGATATGAAATTCGTGTAATTTTAATGTATAAAAATTTTATGAAACGAATTATTATTTTAATTTTAATTATAATGAATATTCACATGAATTTACAATCTAAAATTATATTATTTTCAATTATTCGAGTCGCAGTAAGTACAAATGTGGAATAGGACAACAATCCTAAAAATAATTTTTCATCAACATGTACCAAAATTCACTCGCACTCAACCAAGAAAAATTATTGGGGAATTCTACTACATTTATTGTCGATTAAGAAAGTGTAACGATATACGAATTTGGCTAGAGTATTTGAAAACATTTTTAACTTACCAGGTTATTCACTCACTATTTTATAATAAATATTCGCAATGTTGTTGAAACAATTTAACCACTTTGGCACAAGATCGTGAACGTGACTGGAATATTTTTGCATTGGATGGATTATTAATCATACGAATGCCAACATCATATGATGCAGCACACTATAAATCCAGGGTCATAGTAAATCATGTGATTTAATTATCTCCAATAATTCAATTATATTATAATTGAATTAAAACACGAATAAGGATATATAAATAATCAGGTAAATAAATATAATATTTATGTTATAAATTATATTGAATGGAATTCTTTCGCTCAATCGCACATATCAAAAGACAATCTTCCTGATCAATCGCAACATCTCTTAATAATAAAACTATTATATATATTTTTTTTTTCATGTAAATTAAAAAAAGCTGATGATCTATTATTATAATTTTTTTCTTTTATGTTTCTTTTATGCTTACATACACTTATTAGTGTGATCCAGTAGATAAAAGTGCTAGAAGTGCACTTGTTGCTCCAACAGACAGTACATAATTTATTGATGGACTGAATGTTTTCAATATATAAAATGACGCGAGTATTACAACCGCCAAGAATAATGCATTGTTATAAAAAATAGAAAATGTTGTTGCTTCATAATCAGCAACTTCATTTTTTTTCCATAATATTCTTTCGTCCTTTTCTTTTTTACTCATTTTCTTATCCTCTGCAAGCTTTTTGCTCATTTCACGTGTAACAGCATCCTCTCTCTTCACTGCAATCTGTTGAGAATATAAAAATTGACTTTATAAATATTTTTTGATAATTTTACCAATAACCTATAAATATTTATTGTAATTTTTAATACATACTTTGTGCTTCAAGACAAACTTGGTGTTTTTATAAGCAAGTGCCAATGCATAAGTACTTATTAAAGTGACAATGACAAAAGAAATTAAATTGGAGTAAAGATCAATCAAATGAATCCTCCAAAATAGCCCTGTAAATATAAAACAAAAATATTACTATAATAATTAATTCATCAATGATAAAAAAAAAAAAATATTCACATGCAACTTCATCAATTCAACAATATGTTTCAATACGTCCCAGATATTTACATTCATTATTTCCATCCACATAAAAAATAATTAAACATAACATAAATCTTCATGAAGAAATATTTTTCATTAAATATATGAATTAATAATCGTTAATACACAAAGATTAAACTTTATAAAGCTCCGAATTAAATATCTACATATTCAAATAAATAAAAAAATTAATAACTCAATGATAAATAAATATATAAATAAATAAACTTACAGATGGGAATAGCTGAGACAATAAAAGCATTTCCATAAAACAATGCCGATGATTTTGTCGATACATTTCGTGAAAAATCCTGAAGAAGAAGTTCCTCCTCCTTTGTAAATGCCTTTGATTTTCCCGACATGATTATATTTAATTTGTTTTATTGAAGAAATAAAATAATACAATAAGTTCTATACACCTTTAACACAGTTGGAGTGAACAATTTACACTGCTCAACGTTGGAATCCGGCCAATACAATACGCATGCGTCACTTACGACGTTGTGGAAGTAGCGTATGACAACGTGTCCAATGAAATGTCATAAAAACAACACTGTGTGGCAGCACTGTACAGCCAAAAACAACACACGAATCAGTAAACAATATAAAAAAAAAATACAAAAATATAATAAGAATAATAATAATTATACATATAGAATATTTCATCGCTATTTATCATATCGATTGTCGATAATGTGAATCACATAAATATAAATTATATCACCATAAATTTGAAATATAGCGGGAAAATTTGAATTTTAAAAATAAAATTTTATTTTAAATATTACTCAATTACATTAATAAAATTAATAAACAATTATTGTATTAATAACTATTTGTCCGATGAGTGATAAAATGAGTTTATTTGTCTATTTGATAATTTGTGTATTAATATAAAAAATCCCACGAGAATTGTATAGTCCTTGGCCTTGGAAATAAAATCGTGGGCGTTATATGCATATACATTCGTGAATGGACCGTGCCGAATGACGTCATTCACGTTTTAAACGGCTTATTCATTGTCGTGATAGATAAGTAATATGTACGTATATATAATTATAGTTACAGTTGGGTGTGGGAGGGTGAGGGTGGTTTAGAACACAAAAGCACACGATCCATGAGGTGACGCTTGCGCTTTATGCAATTTGACCCTTATGTATATATATATATATATATTTTTTTTTTCATGGACCGTCCCTGTGCTCTTTCCTTTCGTCAGTAGCGAATCCGCTGAATGCGGTTCCTTCACTGCCCTGTACTATTCTCTAAATAATTCAAAATAATTTACAATGTTCAGTGTAGATTATTAAATAATATTAAATTATCATAACGTAGAATTGATAATAGAATATAAAAATATTAAAATTAATTGGAATATAAGTAGAAATAAATTAATAATAAAATTAGGTCAGTGTTTGTGTGCTTATAAAAATATTAAATAAGTCCATAATTCTAAATTATATGCAAAATTTTTGCGTAATAAACTGCGGTCTTTTCACGCAACAGCTGCATGGACCCTTTTGATAGGGTCATATATGTATTTACAGATATAATATATATTTAATAAATAATTCAATCGCTGTCAATTAATTTAAATCGCCTGATGATTGTAATTATATGAAATAATAAATAATTATTGTTAATCGATAAGCTGAAGGAGAGTGCGCAAAAATTAATAAATCTTATTAATTTAATTTAATAAATGCAAGAAGATAACAAATTAACTGAATTAATAATAACAAAAAATTAAGAGATAATATAATTTTTGGGATCTTCCATGTCCTGCACAACGTCTACATATATGATGAAATTGCAGTTGCTGGTCATTGAGACGGATTATTGCTGGAGAAAAGCCTTATTGAGGTAAGATTAATCTAAAAAAATTAAAACATACACAAAAAATTAATTAATTAATTTTTTAATATCATTTTTCATTCATCTATTTAAATTTAAACTCAATTATTTCTCAATTACAATTTTTGTTATTTCAAATTTTCCCGCCCACGTATCGATATAGTTATTTTACTTTTTCTCTATACCTTTCATCTGGCGTTCACTTCACACTTGTCAACTTAATATGAAATTTCACCAGCGACGTTTCATGAGATTTCTCTCATGCCACCAGCCCACCACTAGCATTTTTTATGATAAAAAAAATGTACACGCATACCCATCTTCATACATACAGATACATACATACATGTTCACAAGTATACATAATACGTATACCTATGTAATTTTGTTAAAAGTGAACTACGACCCCTGATGTTCTTCTCACCCACAGTTATTACAGCGTGTTTATTCTTAGCTGATAATGATATTCTCATCTCATTGCCACTGAATCGCGTCACGTGAACGGCCATACTGATACTTTTAATATTTTTTCTTTATCCCCACACATTCACCAGTCACAAAAGTGCCATTTTGCAATTTCATTATGGAATATTATTCGTTAATTAATATCATGAAAAATATAACGATAAAGTTTTAACGTTTTATTCATCGAAATAAATTTACAATATTCACATAGTGTATAACCTATAGATATGCATTTATTTATTAATTCATTTCACTATATTGAATATAGTTATTGTACAATTATTAAAAGTGTATTTTTACTATGAGTTTGCGTGATAGATCGAGCTGTGAGATTCAACAAATGTATGTGTGTTAGCCATCCGCGTAAATAAGTTTTTACATACATTTTTTTATCAAAACCAATTAAAAAAAAAAGAAATAAGTGAAAACTTTGGTTAGTTAATGTCTTTGGTGATAATAATTCACTACGGTATGAAGATAAAACAAAAGTAGTAAAATATAATTATTAAAACACTATTGCACTGACGCGGAATGTGCGCACTCATCAACGGGGTTTTTAGGTTATGTTATCTCGATTCATTATTTTTTGTGTGTAAATCTACGAATTAATTTTGGTTGAATAATATTAAATATTTGCATCGCATTGCACTTGTTGCACGCTTTTTCTTTGTCACAGAATTGTTGATTGGTGATATAAAAAACACAAAAATAATAAAAAAGAAGAGACGGGAAGTTAATTAAAAATCGTCAGACCGTGATCATTTCTTTGTTTTTTTTTTTATAAATTCGTTGTGTGTATTTTTATTATATAATTCAAAATGCATAAATTAAGACTACCTGTCAGGGTCGAATTGCCTTCTGTATTAACAAGGTATGGGGAAGCCTAAAAAAACAGGTATTGATATTACTTTTATTTTTATTTAATAATATTTTTTATTTAAACGATAATTGAATGGTTTATTAATTCAAAATATATTCATATTTATTTTTTACTATTAAAATGCATGAACAATATTTATTACATTTAAATGAATATATAAAAAATAATACATATGTTGCAGGGTACTTTGTTTAGTCAAAGCAATTGTTGGATAAAAAAATATATTGCTCAATAAATATTCGATTGTGGAAATGATAATTATCATTTATAAAATATTTATTCAATTATAAGAATCGTTTTGGTGCTGTTAAATTTATCTCGTATAAAAGCAGCTCATGAATTGATAGCAATTTTTATCTTATCCAATTAAATTGGATTTTATATTGAAAATACATTTTATATCATGAAAAAAAAACTTTCTTTATAGTGTTATGATAATTATAAATAATTGTGGAATTTATTTTCAATTTCCAAAAGTCATAACATATAAATTCTTGAACAAATACGTTCACAATATCGATTAGTTTCCATTGAAATAAATGAGTCATCATTGACTATGTGAAACCTTATACATACGCATATGTTGATATCATTAATTTCACATCTAGTTGGGGTGTTGACCACATTACTCACTCATAAATTTAAAAATAACATCGTATTCACCATTATACATTGGTTCAGTTTAAATAAACAAAAGAAGAAAAAAAAACCCGCAGTAATAATTTACATTAAATGAAAATTCATCAAATATAACCAGATTACTAATCAATTTAAATATTCACTGTGTCTGGAAATCAGCTAATAAAATAAAAGTTGTAGATAAATGATGTTTTGTATGTAATAAGCACGATTGTCACTTGGTGCCCACATACTACGCGTCAATTAATCAAAAATTCACGAATAAAATAAATTATTTATTGCTGCAATCATGAGAGCATAAAAAAATATCAACCAATGTCATTTTTATATTTGATATAAAATTAAAACGTATATAGAATTGATTCAAGGTTGATGCATGTTTATTATTCTTGGAATTTAACTAAGAATTATTATCTGAAAATATATTTCAAGTGGCCATCGAGTAGAAACGTTTACCACCAACTAATGAAACATGATCTTGCTATTGGATAAGACTTGAAAGACCTTCTTAGTTTAACTTTAATTCATTTTATTCCCTTTTATCGAATTTTTTTATTCTCCCATTCATTAATTATCATATTATATCATCTAACTATTTAATCTGATGATTTTCTCAACGCCAAATTTGAAACTATATTCCAAGGAAACTTTTTTTTTTAATTCAAAAATAAAAACAAAGCATTCACTTACTTGAATTTATCAGATTTTTAAAAGTACACATTATATTTATTATTTTATAGACATCCACGTAAAGTTAGGTGGTGCTGTTTCACTTATTCCTTTTTTAAATCTTACTCATGCTCAATGTTGATATTGTACCAGATGACAGTTAAAAAATCAAAACATTGTGATATTACACGCGAGAATTGACTCGATCACAATACCTATACAAAGAGACCACAACGTTGAAAATACGAATTGAGTTAAGTGATGGGTGGTGGGAGACTGTCGGTTCAAATCGGATTTTATAACCGTATGTACTACTACATGATGGCGTAAGACTGAAAGATAAGGCATTGAGAGAAACGAAACCAGTCATAGTCTACAAGCCAAAGCACCGGTGCGCAATTGTAATTCTCTTACAATTGAAAATTATTTTTTAAAAATTATACATACATAATTTATTATTTCTTTCATTTCCCCAGTCTTACTTTAAGTATCTATTATCAATCGACAATCGTGGCGTCAATCAATAATTCTTCTATACAAAGTAAACGTCATCATATTCGTTATTTTCGGGAATCATTGAGAGACCTTGTCCATTCAAAATTGGCCTTTCACTTGATCTTGTCTAATGGATTATATCTGCAGTCTCATGAGTGCATTCATACTCCTCGTACGCACCACCCCAGTGTTCAGGATTTATTTTACTATTTTAAAAAAATAGTTGATCGATGTGTGAATGTGAATTTTCCAATTGTATTTATCAACATGACCCGGACACAAGTGAACCTCGTGGCCGATATGTAAGTGGTGAATTAATTAATTCAAGTGTGTATGTGTTTTTAATTTTTAGATAATTTATTTATTTATTTTTTATTTTTTCAAATAAATGCCTTAAGACGACGTTTATATCACGACATAAAGTTAAATTTTTTAATAATGAGTAATTATTAATTTTTCATTTGGATGGACGAAATTTTTTATGAATAAAAAATTTCAGATTTTTTTTTTTTTCTATTTGTATTTTTGAAAGTGTTGCGATTATTTTTCTTCGCATCCGTGACCTTCTATTATATATTACCACATCGTGCTTGAATAGACTTTATATTTGTATGTGTCATAATTATAGGCACACCCGAGATTATTAGTTATGATATGTGTGTGTGTGTGTGTCAATTGATACAATGATACAATGATTGTCTCTCATTGTACTAAAGAAATTCTAACATTTGTGAATTGATTACAAGTGATTCTTCTCATAAAAATCTCATAAATTTTAATTCTGATTCACAAATTACAAATATTTATATTTATCATTATTATCTCATAATAATTTAAATATCCATTAATTTTATCTATTATTTTCTCGATTATTTATTTACGATGACAAATATTTTATATTTACTTATCATTGCTATCTTTCACTGCCTCTTCCGTCTTACTGATAATATGAAAATAATTATTAAATAAAAATCTCATCCTGAATATTTAAATATAAAATTATCTGATTTCATACAATCTTTTGTAAAATATAATATTCACAATTGGGCAATTGAATTTATTACATTTCATAAATATTATAAATATATTTCTTTAGTATTGCATAAAATTTACAGTTTGTTTACAGTTATATATAAATAGAGTCATCACTACACATTGCAGTATGCAAGTTCTGTTATACTTATCGACACTTTTTACCACCAAATAACGGTAATAATAAATATCTCAACAGTTATTTATCGTACACATAATTTATTGTTTATTATTTTAACATTAATAATCATTCACACATGACAAATATTTTTCCACAAATAATATCACAATGCTTCACATCAAATATTTTAATTCACCATCATCATGTAGATAATCATCAACGTCATTAATTATCTTTCAAAGACTTCGACTTCATATTTATAACTTACTTTTTTTTAAATATTTTTCTTTATATTTATAATCCCCTTGATACATAATAATTCATTTAATAGCTATTACATATCTGCGTCTGTTTGTCAAGCATATACACATCAGGTTATTTTCCATGAGGAGCTTTCCTACTCCCTGATGACCAATCGCGTAATATATGCATATATATTTTTATACTTATCCACCCGTTTGTTCAGTTTGATATAAATATATACAGTGAGACACAACATATTCTAGAATAATTAACAAATGCCAATTGTGAGTCAGTATATTGAGTATATTGTTGTGTGATAAATAAAAGAAGACGTGTTATGAAAATTATTTTATCCTCATGAGTATACTAACCACATAAATTATTCATTCAATATTTTTATCTATTTTTATTTTTCTACACTACATTACGATGGCTTTTCTTTGTATCTATAATATAATGTTATAAGCTCGTAAAATTATTCCACAGTGTGTGTGTGTGTGTATTATGTAATTATGCAAAAGTTAATAGTGGTAATTTGAGATAGTGGTACTTATTATTATAATTTGAAGGACATGCCAAAAACTTTTTTTATTACGTTTTAGTGAGTTTTTAAGATTTAGTTTTTCATTGATTATCAGAATTTTTATTTTGTTTTTAAATATGTCGTATGAATTATATGATGAAATAAAGAGAATAAAAAAATAAAAGAACAAGGATATTAAATGACGTGAGGTCATCGTGGACGATGAGTTATTCTTCCATAAAAGTTTCAGATATAAAAACGAGTTTGTATTTATTTTTATTTATCGGCGTGTGGATCGAGAATATATATCAAGGTGAAATTCTGTGAATAATTGTATAATCTATCAGTATATAAGTGTCTGTGTTGTAGATGTTTATCAATATATTTGGTTTATTGGATATCAAAAGCATATACCAATTGACTGTCATTGTTGTCGTTTATGTTAATCAATTAAATACGTATAAAAATAACATAGGTACGAAGTGATAAGCTAAATGTAATTGCATTTATTTATTTTTCCCCCTTTTGACTGTTGAGTTGATAGGACTCTTGCGTATAGTAAACAGCAGGTGTGCTAGTTTTGTTAGTTTGTTTTTCAAGGTAGACGAGTAAGCGATAATACAACTTGCTCTTCACTACGTGATGGATCTTTTACCAGGCAAATTTTCTAATTTACCTGTTGCGATTTATCGATCTGGTTGTCGTGAAAAATCCAGTGATTCATCAGTTAAAATTTACACGATTTGCTGTTTAGAACAATATGCTTGCCCACATATCTGGTGTGATTCCAATATTATTATTAATATTATTCTCAATAATTTACTTTAAAATTCCTCTTAAAATGTATTTTTATATTCAAATATTTTGTAAAATATTTTCATGACATTATTGAATATTTAAATATTATTTGGTTAGTTATATTAAGCTCATATTTACAAGTGAAGATAATTTTTTATTGGTGAATGGATGATAAAGAAAAAAAGAAAAACAAATATGCTGTTGACGGATATAATCATTATCACATATTTCTTTTTTGTCAACGCGTTTGCAATAATCTACAGGATATTATTGCTTTCACTCTGTCTCGTTCTCTTCATCTCTTTCTTCCATTAAATTCTACAGTGAAGCCATAATAACTGTACATAAATAACTAAACGATAAAAATTAAAATAAAAATAACAAAAATGTTTATTTCGTTTTGCAGGATGGTATTGGACCCCAAGGCCACGAGTTTGCACAGTGATTACGGAAGTTTTGATCGGCCATTGGCAAGTGGTGAGGGACACGAAGTGGACGTAGAGGCAGCTGTTGATGGAAGTAGCAGTGGAATGGCACAGTCCAGTGACGTTTATCAAAGGCAACCGTTGCTGCCTGGCGCACCAACTAAAGGAAAAGATCGTTGGGGATCTGTTGGTTCAAATGTGGATTATTACGAAGATGATAATGATAAAATAGATAATATCAGTAATGTAAGACATACTGGAATACAAAATGGTAGTGGTATTGTTAAATTGGATATACCACCGCCATTGAGAGAAGAACCGAGATTTCCTAAAGAAAAATGGAAAACGGTTCTTGGTAAATATTAGAAAAAATTTTCTTTTTTATTCTGTATTATTAAAGTCTCAAGGAAATATGGTATTTAATTAAATTTATTTATTATTTCTTTTTAGCCTTCATCTTTATGGTGTTTAATTTTATACTTACAACAACGTCCTTGGCGATGTTACATGAACGCGTGCCGGATCGTTCTGTTTACGGTCCATTGCCTGATATTATATTGGACAATGTTGAAGTTCAAGATTGGGCATTAAGTGTTTCGGAAGTGTTAATTGTCATTGTTTCAAATTCAGCAATGATATTTGTCATATTTCACAAGCACAGGTAAAATAAACAGATAATTAATATTATTTTATTTAATTAAAATTTTTTTTTATCATTTGTTTTATTGGAATAATGGCGTGAATTTATTCGTGATATGATGCAGTCAGGAAATAAATATATATATATTTATTATTTGAATTCTATATCCGAAAATATTTTATCGATAGTTTGTGCATTGAATATTTGACATAAATGAAATTCAATGTGCAAGTTTAATATAAATCGTGGCGTATACTCACACGTATGCACATTATATGTATATTCTAAAATATATATACATAGATTGTCTGACCCAGATGTATGTTTTGTACTATTTTTCAACATTGGTTTATGACTACGATAAAAAATGAGAAAATAGAGAAAGAAAAATAAATATACATATGTTGAAAGAAGCAATATCAATTGTGAATTTTTACCTCATTCGAAAAAAAAAATATAGCAACATAAATATTTCTTTCTGATAATTGATTTATTTATTTATCTTATTTTATTTCATTTATTTTTTCCTCTGCTTCAGGTTTATTGTCGCTAGACGAATATTTATTGTTATGGGATTGCTGTACATGTTGAGAAGCATTACATTTTATGTTACCGTTTTGCCAATGTCCAGCAAAACTTATTACTGCAGTCCTAAATTAAATCATACAACGCCGCTTATTATTACCAAACGAGTTCTTCAATTAATATCTGGCTTTGGTTTGTCAATAAATGGCAAACATACATATTGCGGTGATTATATATTTAGTGGACACACAGTTGTTCTTGTACTTTGTTACCTGATTATCAAAGAATGTGAGTACATATAACATTTTAATTAAATTTATATTATAAGAAAATATGGATGGATTTTATTTTCATTTATTAATAGACTCGCCGAAGAGATGTTTACCGATACATTGGCTAGCTGGATTAACAGCATTCGTTGGTGTAATTATGGTTTTGATTGCACATTGCCATTATACAGTCGATGTTTTAATTGCGTATTGGGTCACTACGCGATTATGGTATATTTATCATACAATGGCGAATCATACGCAGTTGAAGGTAATTAGCAATTAATTTTATGTGAAATAATTAATATTTCGAGTAAATTTATATATAATTTGTTTATTTTGTCTCTTTTTTTTTCTGTTTGAATTTGTAGCAAGGTGGGCCAAGTAATCTTTTATCGCGGCTCTGGTGGTTTCCACTGTTTAAATATTTAGAGAAGAATGTTGGTGGTAATTTACCACGTCAATACGATTGGCCATTACCATGGCCACGAAGATTTCTTGCCAAGCATCCCAATCGGGACAGTTAATATTCGTCGAAGTTTCATTATAATTCGTAAGTTTATGGTGTGAATATATTTCATTGTATATACAATTAAACTTATGATATGAACTGAAGTGTCCTCGTTGCTAAAGATTTAAAAACAAAAGTTAAGTGAGAGAGACATGAATAGAGGGATTTTTTGACTGAACCTGTGAATCGACAGGTGTGGATAGAGATGAATAAAATAAGTTTGTTGCATCGTACGATTTTTAAAATCATTTGAGAAAAAATAAAATGAAAAAAAAAAAAAATATGTAGTAATATGAAAACAAAGATTTGAATGTCGATTAATTAGTTGATGTTGTTTAATAATGTCAATATTTTCCAGGAACTCTATTTTCAGTTGACTGAAATAATTATATTCATATATATTTAAATTATAGGCAATGATGAAACTGAAATAAAGAAAAAATACAAGTGAATATAATTGGATACACAAAATTTTTTACAGCAGTTTAAATTTAGATAGCTGATTGATAAACAGAGCAAAGAGATAGAAAAAAAAAAGGAACAACAATAATGTTGAAGGGAAAAAAAAATTTATAGACTGACGATAATTAAATTTTGTTTTCTTTTACTCCAAACAAAATATAATTTTGTCGTGCCAAGCGTTTCCACACATATACACATCCCTGTTAGTTCCAATGTGCAGATTAAACCTACTTCGATTGCTCCTCGATCATATGGCGATACTAATTAATCTCGTCAGGATCTTTGAGAATATGAAAAGGACTGACCCTGTCCCGTAAATTAGAGTCAAAATAATTAGAATGTGGAACTTTATTGGGACCAATAGCGGTAAAATGAAAACAAAATTGGTACGTTCAAGAAAAAAATAAACATCTCATAGTTTAGATTATAATCAAGAGGAAAAAGAAATTATTCTGATAGCGAGCATTGAAATTTATCTAGAAAAGATGTAAAAAAAAAATTGATTTTAACATTTTAAACGTGATATTAATTATATCTTTCGAGTCCTTGTTACCTGATCAATTTTTCATCATTAACTATAGCAGTTAGAGTTCCCGAGAAATATATAATTGATTCCACTAAACATAACAAATAAAAAATAGAATCCTGGAATGACAGAAAATGAAGTTACATTCAATATATTATTGTCATATTAATAACACCTGTTGATCAATACATTTAATTACAAAGCAAAATGGAACTGTTTTAAAAAATATAAATCTTTTATTCTTCCATTGCTTCTCACATGATTTTATTGAAAAATAAATGCTCGCATGTAAAAAATAATTCGTTTATCGAATTTTAATTTTAGTTATTTTTAAAATTCTATAATAAATAAATTCTTTCCAATCAATGATAATAAATAAATAAAAATACATGCATATACACCTATACATACTGCAATTGATGTCTCGTAACAAGAAAAATAGCAATTAATTGTTAATAACACAAACAGACTTTATAGCTATTATTATTTCCATTATATCGACAAATATGTACAATATTAGGTATCTATTTTCATAATGCAAAATGTGTATAAGAAAAATAATTACGTAGACTGCAAGGAAAAATTAAAAAAATAAAAATTTTTATTTAAATAAAATTTATAGGCATCTCACAAAAGAAAGAAAAAAAAATATAGGCAACTTTTCTCAATAATTAAATGAATAAATTTTGCTTAATATAAGTGTATACGTATATACAACAAATATATCTATACATATATATAAAATATATACATACATTTTACATGCATATTTTGCATACAGTACCCTACTACCAAATATTTTAACTGTTCACTTTGTACCAGTATGTATATTATTATCTGTATTAAATGTGTATAAATTGAATAGAGTTCATTGAATTAAAATCAATTTTAATGTTCAAATGCTTTCAAATGTGAAATAATATTTAAATAAAAGGAAAGAAATAACATGAATATAAAGTAAATAACTAAATGTGTAGGATCAAAGAAATAATTGTTTTGTGCGACGGGACTGTTTAACTTAAACATTACTTTGCAGCTATAAATAATGTTACATACAATACATACATTGAAATCCGATATAATTATATGAATATATATTATGTACGTGAAATTATGTGGGTATTTATACCAAATCAATATATAAATGTGTTAAGCTTTAAATAGAATATTAATGCACACACATTGCAACAAATCCACACGTTGATGGACGAAAAAAAAAACATTTTTGCGTATTATCTTGTTGTCATTGAAGATTAATGATTTCGTTGATGTTTTAATGAACAGAACAAAAAAATAAATTCAAGAAGAAAATTGTAATCGCTCATATTTATATTTAATATGGGCTTGACATACATACATGAACACACACACACACATAAATATGCACATTTGCATAGATATATACATATACATATGCATACAAATGTACACATAAATGCACGTCCGAGTACATTTTTGCGAATATAAACATAAAACATATATTTTTACGTGTAGATATTTTTTGGTAAATTGTTATAAACGATCTGTTTAATATTGAACAATGAAAACTTGCATATGTTTGTAAATAAGTAGTAAATCCGTAGATAATTGAGCTTAGTCATAATGAAAATTTTTATTTTCTCTTCAATAATCATTTTTTTTTTTATTTATCATGATGAATTTTTTTTTATATTAATCATATAATTGTGATTGAGAGAAAAACTAAAATTTCATATTGACCAGTCACATGTAAATTGTTCATTTATGTTTACCTTTTTTCAAATTAAATGTATTGATACTAATAATTAAGGAAATTATGTTCGTTTATATTTCAAACAAATATAAATACTGTACACTATAATGTTATTTATTTAATATTAATTTTCCTAATTGAACTATTAATATTGGTGATTTTATCTTTTTTAGATTTCATCAATACGTAAATGTGAACTTTAATGTGATATAATTATTCTAAAGGATAAATTTATCGATTGTCAATTATTTTTGATACAAATAATTATCAATAACCATCATTTAATTTTATTTAAATTGATAAAATTTAATATACTAAATTTTCCAAGTGAATATTTTACAATTAATAATCCAAAAATGACATCAAAGTTGAAGAAATTCATTGGCGGCGATGGTGACAAAGACATTGACGATAAATCAACAAAAAAACAAATTCTCCAACGATGTGAAGATTTAATTATCAAGGAACCATTCGCAATAACAATATCAAATTATGCTATTGATACGAAATTTGCATCAGTGCCATTAGTTGATCAAAATAATTTTGATACTGGTTATCCATATTACAATATGGAAGTGAATATTCCATCAACATTTCAAGAACTCTCTAATGATCGTGCAATCCTTCATGGATGGACACACGAATCAAGTGAAATGTATAAAGGTAAAGGTGGACAGAACGTAGCCAATTGTATAATGTCAATAGCAATGAAAAAAGTTCATCCAGTGAAGACTTGGTTACGACCAAAACTCGATGAAATTCTAACATTAGGCGATGCACTTTATGCCCAAGTTAAAACCACAAAGTCAACAATTAAATCATTCCGTGCTGCCGATTTTGATGACACTAAGATTATTATTGAAGATAAAAAATATTACATTGATGTTGATTTATTGACAATTGTCGGTACACTTAGTTCACAATTACCGTCAGTTTTAAATATAAAACAAGCGCTTGAAGAATTTTTTTTAATTAATATCGATGGAATAATTGAATGTTCATCAATGGCAATTGCTGTTTGGACTCAAGATGATTATTTTTATATGTTTGATCCGCGTCAATGTGACGCCGAAGGTGTCAGAATAATTGAGGAAAAGGACAAGAAACGTAAAAGTAAAAAAAAAGATTTGTCGGACTTGAAGAAAAAAATTTTGGGAAAAAGTTGTGTGATGCGTTTCTCATCTGTTGATGCTTTAGTGGCACAATTTTTAAAGAATGTTGATCCTGCTAAAAAAAATGATCGTTTTATCATTCGTCATTTAACAATCATGAATGATACACCGGGCACAAGACCCTGGTGTGAATTTCAACCTGGCGAAAGTGGCAGAACGTGGGTACTATTGGGAAATTTGTCAAATGAATCTGATGAATTTGATGATGCAAGCCGAGGAATTCAGGGAATTGCAATGCCAGTAGTTGCATTGATAAATGCCACGGAAATTAAGCCAGATGAATGGAGTAAAGAAACGGTTGATGAGATTGTTCGTCAGGGTGATGAATATTTTAATTGGTGCATACCACCAGAACAAGAAGACGAAATTGAATTATCTCTACGAAATATCAAAAAAAATTTATATATAAAAAATCGTCGTGTTAAAATAAATATTCAGGAGTCATCAGTTGTTGGTGATATCAAAGCTACGTCTGATGTACAATTACCCAATTTATCAAAGGGAATAATTCAATTTTTTGATACTCATCAATTTGGTATTGTTGAAGTTAAAGATTTATCAATTGCAATTTGGAAATTTGAAGAGGAGCAAAAAATGAAAAGCAAAAATACTAAAGAAAATGTGAAAGAAACGTCTTACTATTATTACGATCCAAATCCACGTGGTGAAATTGGTCAATGGGATCCTGAAGATGATGAAGAAATAGCAGCATGTGTAATTCGTGCATTGGATCCCGTTGAATTAGCTCGACGTATTGAAATGAATATTAATCCCACTGCAACGGGAACTGATGAATATTTTATTCATTCATTAAAAGTCGAGTCCATTAGTGATCCAATGACAGCTGAAGAAATTGAAATAGACAAGCGAACGCCAGTCAAACCGGACTTGAATGCTTATATTGAAATGGGCGATGATGGTGCTTATTTGAATGGTACATTTGATCAATCTAATGCAATACAATTCAAGCCACGAACGCGCAATAAACAACAAGCAGCGAATGCTCTTGTTACATTGGCAATGCGTCAAATTTATAATCCACATTTATGGTATCGTGAAGTGATAGATGATATTTTGAAACTTGGTGATAAAATTACTCAGGAGAATATGAATAATATACCGGACGAGCAAGAGGTGCAAGGCGATGCGACAGTTATTGAGCCATTGCGTGACTACTTATTACCAAATGAAATTGATGAGACATTTGACATTGGTGTTAATCGCGTGACAGTATTAATTGACGAGGCAATTGGTATGAGACCAGTTGGAAATTTATCTGATGCACTCACTGAATTTTTCGCTGATAATTTAATGGGAATATTACGACAAGAACGTGCAATGTTACCCATTTGGAAAGAGGGAAATATTTATTTTACTATGGATCCATGTGCCAGAAGTCGTGAAGAATCAAAGAAATTGGATGATTCAACAGCGACAGTTTTTTGGTTTACGTCATTGTCATCGCTTGCAGCAAATATTCAACAGTCGTTAATTAATCCTAACGGAAATATTGCCATCGAGGCAGTAGAATTACAAAATGAATATGAGACACGTCTCGCTGAAAATGAACGACCGAAGAAAACCACTTCGGCCGACCATTTATGGCATAATTTTCCGAAAAAAATTGATGGAGTATGGGAGCTCACAGGTGAGGTGGCTATAAATGACGAGAGGTTTCCACTAGAAAATAGAGGTAAACAAACTGCTGCCTTGGCAGTTATGGCAATAATATTTTCCAAGGTTTATGAACCACGTCAATGGACTAAAGAAATTCTCGATGAAGTTGTCATTACTAGCGATAAACTTCATGACAAATCTATTGCACGTTTGGGCGATAATATATCACCACGTGTAAATCAAATACTTGCGGAATTTTTTTTATCCAATCGACGACTCAATATTACAGTTAAAGATTGTGTTCAAACAGGAGAAATTACAATATCACCAACATCATCATCAAAAATTCAAGATTTAAAATCAGGGATTGAGAATTTTTTTCAAAATAATATTTCTGGGGTTATTACACTTACTAATAATTTAAATATTGCTATATGGAAAAGCAAAGATCATTATTATTGCCTTATTCCTGATGTAAAATTGCCTGATGATCAAACTACTGAGATTAAACCACGTTTATCACGTTATTCCACCGCTGAACACGTTGTTAATGATCTAAATGGTTTGGCGCATGCCGGTAATGACTTTGAGATTCATTCAGTCGATGTTTTAGATTGGAATAAATCACCACCATGGAAATTTGATCCAAGTCCAGCAATAAGACCGTCTAATCTACCTCCACTCAATGCATTTAAACAACTACAAGGCAGTTCACGTGCTATTTTACGCGGTGGAATACATCAGGGTTCTGATATATTTTTAGAAACAATGAGAAATCGTCAAACCGCTGCCAATTGTGCTGTTGCACTTGGTATGTCAGTTATAAAAAATCCTGTGACATGGACAAAAAATACATTAGATGATATATTAGTAATTGGATGTACTGTTCATAGTGAATCGCTTAAATTACATCCGAAAAAAATGAAATTAAAACCTACCGATGTTATTCGAATATTTCGTATAGGTGTAAATGTTTTGACAGCGGATATTGACGAGACAACGATGACTGGTCAAGTTGCCATTCCACCACCTGAGCCTGAAGTTAAAGGCAAGAAAAAAACGAGAGTTAAAAAACCACCGAGAGTCAAGGGAAAAAAGAAAAAACAACTTAGAGAGCCACCGCCACCACCGCCGTCGCCAATTCTCCTTGAGGAAGGTCTTAAAAAATTCTTCGAGAACAATCACGCAGGAATTTTAGTTGCCGGTCGATTTATGATTGCTATTTGGAAGGATCAGGGAATTTATTTTATGTTTGATCCGCACGCTCGAAGTGATCAAGGCTCAGTAGCTGAAGATGGAGTTGCTTGTACAATGTGGTTTGCATGTATAGAACCGTTTTATGAATTAATATTCAACAATATTGATCAATTGGATAAATTTAGTCGTTATGATATTTGTCGTACAATTATTCGAACGACAATTATCGAACCGCTTCCACGTCCTGTTGAATTCCAACCATTTTTTGATTGCACAGTTCCGCCAATTCCTATCAGTTGGGAAAAGAAAACATTAACTCTTAGTGTGGAAACTTTATCGGAATATCATCCTGTTGATGATGAATTAAGTGTTTTACTTGGTACAATACATATGCACGATCGAATTTTTGATGTGACCGCACGTGGCTTTCAGAGCACAGCAATAGCTGCCGTTGCTATTGTCGTTGGTGTTCTTCATGTTCCATCGACGTGGACGGGAAAAATAATTGATTCAATCTTGAAATATGGCGATGTATTGTACAGAGACAGCGTTAAAATGTCACGTTCAGGTCCACGAACTTTATCACCATCAGAATTATTAACAGAATTTATTGTTGGTGATTTTAAAGCGACAGTTCACATTCACCGTCATACAACAGCAGGAATTTTATTAATACCCGATTTAGCCCAAGCTTTGACATTATTTTTTCAAAATAATTGTGCTGGCATTCTTCATACACCAAATTTAGCAGTTGCTGTTATGCAACATTATGGTAAATTTTATTTATTAGATCCATCCGAGTGCGATAAATTTGGTAACGTGAATTATGATGGTGCTGCAAGCATTGCTAAATGCGAGAACATCATGAAACTTGCATCGTTATTTGTTAATAATTGTAATTACAAAGTACCGTGTGTTTATACAATAAATAACGTAAATATATTGAATTTACAATTTTTTTCTGATACAAGAAGTAAAAGTGTATCAAAATATGAAAAATAAATTAATCATTGATAATTGGATTTAAATAAAATATATTGAAATAATTATTTTCAAATTGCTAATTTTTTTTATTTATAGATTTATGACACAAATCACTTTTAGCATCTACAATAAGTAGGAGATACAGGCTATACGAGAATGAAATTTGATACAGATCACTTATTTAGTTGTAAATACAATGTGTGTTGTTGCTTTTTTTTTTTTTTCAATTACACTCTATAAACTAGATACTTAGAAAACACTGTACAACGCAGCAAAACTGTCATATACTTTACAATATAATACAAAAGCACTCATTGAAACAAGACAAACACACTCGACAAGTCATCAAGTTTCGTGAGGCACTCAAAAAACCTATCTCCCAACAGTTTCTTTTTTATTCCATTTGTTGTTGGCGACACGTGTTTTCGAACAAAAAAAAAACCATAATTCACAAATTGGATATTTTCATCCAATATTTGTGACATGTATTTATTTTCTATAGGCCATTGTTACGGAATTATTTGTCACTCATACATAATCAATATTCAATTGGCTGATTTACAAGATAAATATTTCTTCATTGTCTTTCACTATATATATTTATGTATATATATATAAAAAAAAAATTGATAAATTGACATCCAAGTTTATATGTTATTATTTCAGTAAGATTATTTATCCCGCAGCCAATTGATCGATGATTATAATTAATTCCGCATCGTGGTGTCGTCGACGAAATCTGGACCCGCGCAATGACTTCGTCTCATTCCTCCAAGTGACACAGACTGTACGATGCTGATAATTCATATGATGATGATGGTACTTTGCTCAATATGTCTCATATATATTTATTTATTTTTTTTTCATTATTATTTTTATGTTTATAATCGCCAGTATTCAAAATTTTATTTAATCAACATCATCATTCAACATCACACAGTTTACACCGGTCATCCATACATTCATCAGTACAATTTTATAGTCTTTTCTTTTTTTTTTTTTTTTTTTTCGCAGCTCGGTCAGTGGAAAAAAATTCTTTCTGTCATGCGGATATTGCGGTGTCCACGTGTGACAGGGGAGTGTGCATTTCCCAACAATGATTTTTGATAGATATGAAAATGAAATGTGATGATAGAGAATTTACGATGGAGAATTGAGAGAAAAAAATATGACAATGTGTCAGTAAAATTATAAAATTGGGGGGGAGTATGATGATTTGACGATAAAATAAATTCAATAAACGCACACTCCGAGAATATTTTTCATACAACGTATACAATTATTGTTGCTAGTGATGTTAACTGACAGAGCGTATTATTTAAACTGGATCATAATTGTAAAAATAGTGTTATTATCAATAATATTGGCATGATGTTCTTATGGCACGTTTAGTTTACTATTCAGTGACGCATTACAGTAATTATGGGTTTTTTTTATCACTATACAGACAATTATATTTTTTTTTTCAGTCAAGAAACCAATTTTTCCCAACTATTATACATTCATGATTTTGTTTTTTTTTTTTTTATTAGAGCGTATACGATTCATTCTTCTTTTTTTTTCATTTCGTCTTTTTGTTCTCCCAAAAGTTCCCCATTGCACATTTCCCCATCTTCATAAATGCACCTTAAACATATTTTTTTTTTTTTGTTTGTTTTATTTTTGTTTATTATTTACATTTGCTGATTTAGATAATGAATGTTGTGTTCAAAACAATTGTTATTAAAAAAGTTCTATTGCCCTTTTCATTTGGTCGATAAATTGGTAAAACAGATTGCACCAGAATATCATGCATTTATGTACAAAAAAGTATTAATTACTAGTGTCAATGATTGGAATTTTATTCGACCATTTTTTATCTTCTTTCTATCTCAAAAATAAAAATAAAATGCAGCAATTTGTTTATTATATTTCCCCGTAATACATTTACGTATGCCTATTTGCATTTTTCCATCAGCTGTTTAGTTGAAAATTTGTTTATTAATTCCATTTGTAGTTTTTATTATCAGAGAAAGAATGAAAAAATTAAAAAAATAAACGAAACGTACTTAACGAAGATAAAATTTTACATTACTTCATACAATAAATTGCACTGCGTAAAAGTATTTACGAAATCCAGTCGCAAACAATTTACAGAATTGCCATAAACAAAAAAAAATTGAAGAACAAATTTTTCTTCACCGATCAAAAAGCATTTTCGGCAGTTTACAAATTTTACTTTAGCTAATCAGATTGCATTCAAAGTCCGTTCTTTATTTATTTATTCATTTTTTTAATATTAACACGCATGTAAGAATAAAAATTATATTCCCAAATAAAAAAAAAATGCAAATTCTATCGCCATGACGAGTATTATACATCATAAATTTCGTATGATTAACAGTTCAAAATTATATTAAAATACAATTGTTCTCTAGTTTGTTCGAAATAATTTTCTTTTCACATAAAAATAACATTTATAAAACGAATAAAAAAAAAAATTACAATTTTTGTGATTCTTATTTTTCGTATTAAACGAACGCATTTTAATTACGTAATTGAATGTTATATATAACATTGAATAAAAAAAAAACATGGAATTATTTTCGTCCTCTCAATTCATAAAAAAGTGAACAAAGAAACAAAAAAATATAAAAACATAATCAGAAATATGGGGAATGGACAGGGAACAGTTACAGGATAATTAACAGACATTTTTAACTTGTAATTATTCAAAAAAAAATGTCAGTGCATCTATAAATGTCAATACATTATCGCCGATAAAATTTTTTCTCTTTAAATGATTAACTATACACAAAAAAAAACAAATGAAAAATAAAAGTATAATATAAAAACCGGGAAATGCCGTGATGAAATAGAACAAGCACCAACTTGATTGGAATAAAAAATATCTACTGATTTTTCCAATCAGTTTTCTTTTTGCAATAAAAATATTCACTGGAGATCCATTGAGTCGAATGTTTAAATACGTTTTATTTAAAAAAAAAAAAAAAAAAAAAACAAAGAAAAAAATAAACTTGCGCGATATCGCATTATATAAAAATTCACTGCGATCAATCGCGTGTCGCGGTTGGGGATGAGGAAATGGATGAGGATGTGATTGGGAAATGAAACAAAAATTGCTGTTGGGTACACATGCGCGCTCGCTCACAATTGTTTTATACATTATTAAAAAATTGCTTCCACGCTAATTAAATTGCATTATGTGTGTATAGACTTTTGAAAAAAATAACAAATTACATACACAAAAGTTTTTAAAGGGTATTTTGACACGTGAAGTCGAGTACAAAAAAATAATAATTCAATAGATAATAAAACTCTAGCGCTTCCTCTTCTCCTTTTTCTTTTTTTTTTTTAATCGGAGCTATTTCTGCGATAATAATTATTTTTTTGTTTTTCATTTTCTTTCTTTATAGAATATAGTACCTGGCACAGGAACATGACATCTCAGTCATTGGCATCACAATGTAACGAGGACTACAAGCTGGCGTCACCGTAACACTTTTTTTTTTCTTTTTTTTTTTTTACTAATCGTAATCAGTCACTATGTGGGCATTTATTTCTTTCGCACATACAGTAGTGGCACCATACGAGTGTACATGGTGACAAAACAGCTAGACACTTGGTCCTGAGTATTTATTATTATTTTTTTTTTACATGATTTTTCATTTTCTTTCTATGTCTCTTATTTTATTTTTACCTTTTTGCTTATATCATCATTGAATTACATTTGTATTAATTCTATTTTCGGTGACGGACAAATTGCGTCCCTTGGCGACGATAAACCCGTCCGAGTAGAACAAACATTTTGTCCTCTCATCGCCAACAATATCTTTGGCGCAACAATTGTTTATGAAATCGCAAAATCCCTATATAATATTATAATACACACACTATCATTTCATGTGCTTATAATTTATTTTATTATTTTTCTTCCTTTTCTCATACTCTCTGCCATAAATAATATTTCATTAATGGCATTGCGATTGATTCATTGCAATTTTCTAAATGGCCCCCCGATAACTTTGCAACAATTGTTATCACAATCGCCGATGACGCCATCACCGCCACCATCACGGCTGTCCAATTTCTCCGAATGTATTTTAATATGAACCCCGATGACATTGAATCGTAAGTCTTGTCACTTGGGGCCGCCCAGGGCTACGTAACACTGATCGCTGGATTTGATGGACCCGATGGCGCTTGACCAACTTCACTTTTTATACACTGACCCGTTAGTTGATTAACGCTCAATGGATTGTTTATATCGTGTGGATTTGTACCAACGGGATTTCTATGTGGTGGCACTGGTTGCATTTGATTTTGATTATGCGACGACATCGATTGTGATATTGATACTGGTGGCGTCAATGGACAAGGACATGGACTTGCTAAACTCGATGGCGATGGTAATACCAATGATGGACTTGCCAGACTTGATAATGCTGACAAACCACCGGGACTGCTTAATGATTCATCGTCCTCAGGAGTGCCAGCCTCCCCAACGCTACCCAAATTGTCCTCTGAATGATCATCGTCGCCATCACCGTCACCTTCACCGTCGCCGTCTCCTCCCTCCCCCATGTATCTGATACATTTCTTCTTACGTCTGTAAAATAATGTAGATAACATTAATTTCATTCTAATAGTATGTGACACAATGCCAAATAGAAAGACGAACCAAAAATGTAAAATTAAAAAAAAAACGAGAACAAATATGTAATTAATAAAAATAAATAAAAGGTCGAGGGTTTTTGTTTCTGCTTTCTTGAATTATCTTTTTTTTTTTCCTTTCTATTATTTTTTATTATTAAGAAATATACATTTACAACGCAGAACTTTCACCCTCGATCCTTTCAGCAATATAATTATTACATCTATCAAATAAAATTACGCAACTAAATAAATGAATAAAAATGTAAAAAAAAATATCATGCGTTCACTCGATGTATAATAATATAATAATATAGTTATTGTTGATATATTATAATCACTCGCTGCCAATGCCATGCTCAAATAGAAAACTTGACAAGCACAAAGTGTAATAATAATACATGGACGAACAAAAATAGGAAAATTTAAATAATAAATAGAAATTAGGAAATTAGCAATGGGTGCAATTATGAAACGATGAATTTAAATGAGAATTTCATGTTGAAATTAATTTTTTTTTTCTCTCTAATTTATTTTGCTTTTATCGTTTTTCCTGGTTTTTTTTTTATACCTCAGTTTTTAATAAATATGAAATTTGCTCTAAATACTAATTGAATTGATTGTGAAATTAAAATTTGCAGATATATTTATATATTTCGATAAATGTAAAGGAATGGAATGGACATTATGGATTTTACAACAACGAAGGTCCGAACCCACAAATTATATATACATATTTATATGTACAACAGATATATAGTAGTATTACAGTCGAGACATTTACCGCTCTGCCATTGGCTCTCATTATTCATCTCTTAGCTGAGTATGATTATATTAAACTCGAGTAACAGAGCATTTATTATTATAAAACCCTTTTTTTTTTTTTTCATTTTACTATTTCACGTACCAACAATTGAATTCAAAATTAATTCAGGCAAGTATACGGTTTCCGTGGCGCCGCCAAATGACGATGCATTTTTGTAGAACTCGACGAAATAAGACGTTTTTCAAGAATAAAAAATTTCGATATCTCGCTTAGTTTTCGAGATATCGAAGCTTCAAAATTGTTTTTTTTCATTTTTATTTCTACGTTATGTTTGATATTTTTCGACGAAATGAGACTTTGTCAAGTCTTATTTTGTCGAGGAAGGTATGGATGTAAACAAATGATCTATATGTACGCCTCAAAACAAATTTTACTGTCACAATCGCACTAGGAAATGAAAATCAAACTATAAATGTAAGAAGACACAAGATTCCTGGAATTAAAAATTTTGTGTTTACATACTATTTGTTTACATTTAGGAATCTTATACCCCAAGTGGGGGAAATCTTATACCCCACTTGAATACAGGAAGAATATGAACAGAAAATGCACTACGTACACGATTTATTTACATATAAATTCATATTTGATATTTTCGATCATTGTAGTGTTGTCTTCAGTAACAATTGGTCTATCTATATTTCGTTTGGAGTTAAACTTTTTGCAAGGCACAAAATGTCAGGTAAACATCCACCATTACATAAAGATTTGGATAATTTTAATGTCTATGTATCTTTTAACAAGTAAATTGGTAGTGAAGATCAAACTATTCCTTATTTGGAAGAAATAGGCTTGATACCTTCACGCAATTGATGATACCTCCTCGTGGTGCGATCTGGGCAGTCATAAATTTTTTCATAAAATGTTTTATCATTTCATAAATTAATTTATTATTGGCGAAATCATCAAAATTAATTTTAATTTGTTTCTGAAAAATACTATCTCTTCAAATTTATTCAAGCCCCCCCCCCCACGCCCCCCCCGGGGCTTCGCCCCTGGACCCCACCGGGGCGCTGCCCCGGACCCCATCGCCGGGGCTTTGCCCCGGACCCCACCGGGGCTCCGCCCCTGGACCCCACTCTATATTTACACACATACACATACACACTCACACACATGCGTACATACATACATACATACGTACAGATTATTTGTTTACATCGAAATAAGACTTTACAAAGTATTATTTCGTCGAAAAATATCAAACATAACGTAGAAATAAAAGTGAAAAAAAACAATTTTGAAGCTTCGATATCTCGAAAACTAAGCGAGATATCGAAATTTTTTATTCTTAAAAAACGTCTTATCTCGTCGAGTTCTACAAGAATCAATCGTCATTTGGCGGCGCCACGGAAACCGTATAATCCCCTTAATTCATATTATTTCAAATATACACACTAATTCTTCGTACAAAATTGTTAGAGAAAAAACACGATGAATTTACTTTTTTTTTTTTTTTTATTTAACAGCATAATTAGCCATTTATCATGACAGAAAAAAAATTCTTATCGCTACAAAAATATTTTAAACGCAACCAAATGGCATTATTAAAAACAAAACATCGATATATATATATAGCCACTAAAATACATATAATAAAAAAATTATTTATACACCAAATTTTCGATAAATTGCAATAATTGTAATAACGAACAACTGCCATGCCAAATAATTAGAAATATATATCTATCAAACGATGATTGTTGCTTTCAACATTTATTTATTTAAAAAAAATCGTGACAACCTGGTATACATATATACATACACATTTAATATTTAATTTTTTCATTTTTATATATGTATATGTATATACCTTTTTATATAAACATATTACAAGAGAATCAGCCATGCTAAGGGCGACATTTAATTAAACGTCCAACTAAACGAGGATGAATAAATAAATAACAACAATAATAAGCTTTAAAGAGCCACAACAATGAGAAACAATGCGAGCATCGGTGCATTTGCTTGATCACTCACTTGATGCCATACTCCCACATATTTATAAAATTTTATTTAAATATATCAACAACATTTATCTAGATAAATTAAAATCAAAATCATTTATTGATTATTTTACTAATTATTTTAAGAATAAAATTAATTTTTTAATATTTTTTTTTTTTTATCTTCTTTTCTGTTAAATATGGGGAACTGACATGAGTGAGAGTTAGCGAAGCCCGTTTGGTTTAAGTCGGGACTGACCACTGTTTAAGAAGAAGTGTTGCAGTAGAAGGGAGGCGATAGGCTTGACTAGAGATTAACATAAGTGGGTTCTTGCTGAGGCGAGGAGGCATTGGAGGCAGTGTTAGTGTTGGGTGGGGCGGTGGCTGTCCCAACCGAACCCCCACCACCACCACCTCCAGCCCCGACCCCTGTTCCCGCGCTATTTCCCACACCATGATGGATTATGCTCGCGTGGATGCCCATCCCCGCTCCATGCTCCACTGGGCTGCCAAAACCAACCACCAGCCATTAAAGGGGCGCTCACATATAGAAATTGTCTTTTTTTTTTTTCTCTTTTAGGATTTTATTATTTTTTTTTTTTCTTTTATTTTTTAATCCCACCTCAAACCCCACACCATATAATACGTCGTCACCCACACGCCATCGAATCGCTCACATATTCACATAGGATTGGGGCACAGCATCATATATAAATATATAAATATATATGTGTGTGAGTATGTGTGAATTTAATCACGATTTGGGTATAATAGAGGAGCATTTACAATCGCGACACTTTTTTTTCTTTATTTTCTCTATTCGTTTACGCTTTTATATCAGAAAATATGTCTCCCAAATGTCTGTTGAGTTATGAGAAAAATTGATTTTTATAAATTTAAATTTTTGTACAGTTGAAAATTAATTTTATCGATTTTATTTTGTAATTCTATTTTTTTTTTTTACCGGATTGTTATTTTATGCTGATTTTAATTCATGTTGTGTATTATTGGTGAATAAATTACTGATGTTAATTGGATTGTTTGTACAAAATAAATTAGAGAAATGAGAAATAAAAATAAATAAATTGTGAGTTTCGAATCGCGACGATGGGATTTTATTATTGTTAATTTTTTATAATTATTGCTTGGTCTTTTTTTTTTAGAAATATTTTTTCGCCCCTTTAATGAGCTCAATGACATTCTTTCAAACCCAGTTGGGAGTGAGGGATGTTCGGGCGTATACTATTATGCAACACAATATTTATCGTAGTTAGTGGCGCTAAATTCGGATAAATATGGATAAATCTCGCAAATAACTACTGTGTGGTATATACTAGAGATAGGTATTTACAAGCAGTAGAATTTTCTATTGCAATAATTTCAGTACTATAGAGATATTAAATCCATTCGCTCCCAAAGATTTTTTTTTATTTCAATATTTTTTCTTATTTATTTATATATGCGTATTTTTTTTTTTTTTTTTTTTGGGAAGACACATTTTCTGACAGTTTTACATCACACACACTCACACACACATATTCACACACGTTCCAAGTGACGTGCGGTGTATTTGCTTGAGAATAATAAGCATGAGAACATCATCGAGTGACGCACGAATTAATTCCTTCCTTTTTTTTTTATTTCTCTATTTTTTTTTTCCATTTTTATCTATCAATTTTATCTACAGAAATTTTTATATACGATGTCAAGTATAATTTATTAATTACAACTATCATTTATTCCTCCACGACAACATGTGGATGACGAAAAGGGAGTTAAAGATGGAATGTGATTAATGAGTGAAAAATACAATTATTATTAAATATATATTATTGACAAATTTATATATTGAATTAATCCTTGAAATGAGAAAAATTATTAAATTCATATATTCTTTTTTTTTTTTTCAGTTCCCTTTTATTTTTATGACGTTTATGTAACGCGATTGTGCATGAATAAATTTATTTAATATTTAAATTTACTTTTTTTCTTAAGACAAGGCACTGGAATATTTTCACTTATTATTAAACGAATTATTATTAAAATTTAAGGATTATAACATACCTGCAGGGTTTACACCATTGACTTTGTTGATCTAATCCATACCTTGCTCGACATTTCTTCATATTATTACCTAAAAAATTGAATATAAGTGTAAGTGTTTTGTATTGCTGAAATAAAATACACACATGGTGTAAACATAATGAAAAGCTTTTAAAAACAAATTAAATTTTCGTTCTCTGTACAAATAAAAATAAATAATAAAAGTGTGGGAATGTTAAATAATATTGTGAATTCATTGATCTATAATATGGTGAAATGAACAAATATATTGTTGAATAAAAAGTGAGATAGAAAAAAAAAAAATTAACGAGCTAATAATTCAAATATTCAAATAACGCTACATTGAGTTTAATTATTTATTCCGAATCATGCATTATAATCTACTTGAAATTTCCAATTTTGAATCGTTCAATTTCGGACCCCTTCAAATGATAATGCATTTTCCAATAATTTACATTGGCATCAATTTACCAATGGTACTTATAAAAAATTTATTGAACGATAATTATTCCAAATGCGTAATCAACATTTGTCGAGGCCCTCAATAATAAAAAAAATAATATTACATATCAGCGAGCATTTATGAATATATATATATTTTTAATAAACGAAACATGCAATGTATATTGACATAAATTAAACATCAGTAATTATCAAATATTGTCACGACTTGAGTAAGCTCTGAGTTTTCATACATAAAAAAAAAAAGTTTGGGCGAAAAAAAAAAAAACATTTTTATTTTTGGATGTAAGCTCAATAGTGGTACGGTGAACGAAAACTTAATTTGCGGGAGTTCAAATGTATTTCAAGAGTTAGGGGGTGAGTTGGTAAAAATGTTTGAAGGTATTACAAAAAATAATAAAATAAAAAAAAAAATAAATAAATAAAAAAAATAAATAACTAAAACAAAACAAAAAAAATTGAAATAAAAATGTTCTTTTCTGTAAAATTAATTTTTTTTTTTTTTTTCAGGGATCAGGCAACATTGAAACGATCAAAGGATAAAATGTATAAAATTGAAAAATTCAACAAGGATAATCAAAAAAGACTGAGAGAAAAATTAAACGCTTAGGATTGTCTGATTGCGGAATTAGGTCCCTGTAAAAATGCAAGATGGCCAGCGTCCCCAAAGTTGTATAAGTACTTAATATATATGTACATGTACATATATATATATACATATATATATATATGTAAATATATATATCCATATATGCATATATTTTATAATCAATAATTATAAAATATCTGTTTATATATACATACATTTAAGGGTGATACGTGCGTGGGCGTGCCCACATGTACACGCATGCAAACACGCCCTCGCACGCAATAATCATACGAAATATATAATAAAAAATACATATATGTATGTCCGTAATTGTTGTGTAATAATTATAAAATTATTCGACCGAGAATGGCCCCCGAGACGGGGAAAACATGCAACATAATAATAATGTAGTGTAGCAATAGTAATTTGTAATAATAATAGTATAATGTAACAATGAAAGGCGGGGGTGAAGGGTGGTAAAGATTTATATAAATATATTTTTTTTTTATAAGGCTGGGGGTGGTGTATTTTTTTTTTTTTTTTTTTTTTAAGGGGGATTGTAAGAATGTGTGGAGTGAGGCATGTGGGTACCTCCAGGATCACTGTTTGTGTCTTGTTTGCGCTTCCTCTTCTTAGTTCGGTTGGTATTTGCGCGGGAAGACCAGTCAGGGTACAGCTGCATGTGCAACTGTCTCTCACGTCGCGCCAACTCATAATACTTGGCCTGTTCCTCTCGCCCTAGCGCGTGCCACTACCGAGAGAAGAGAGAACCAAAACACTTTTTGTATATAATTGCACAGAATCTCGGCTAAACAATAATGGTAATGAGAGAATAATTTTTTTTTTTTGTACTATGCTACTGCCGCCACCCTGTTGTGTTGCCATTACTCAAGTTAGCTCATCTAAACAAAAATTATCTCAGGTTTTTTTTTTTTTTTTTGCGAAAATAAATTCGTTTATAATTTTTTTTTTTTTTTCATTGATAAAAAAAAATTAAAAAAGCATTTTCAAATAACATTGGGGTTCCTACTTTCCGTTTAAAGTGCTAGAAGAACAGCCTAGGTTGCCCCCCTATATTTGCACCACTATTTATCCGTCGATTCTGTACCTTTTTTTTTTTCTTGGTACAGAGTGTCTGATAGCGTTTCCAGTCATTTATATAATATAATTAATTTTTTTGATTTAATTTAATTCGATTTAAAAAGCGAAAAATAACAAAATATAAAAATTATTTAATGATATTCAAAAGTAATTTTGTATGGCATTGTATTTATTGTCTGAGGTTATTATTTGCCATTCAACAGGTTTATTTCTTCATCTCTATCATGATTACTTCCCATGCAAATAAATAAAGTGTAAGAATTAAAATTGAATTTATAATTACTGATATCCCCTCGCCTATCAGCTTCGTGTAAAACTGTCACTATTGAATTTAATTGATAATAATACTTTATTAAAATTTTACTGGAACTACCAGACATTCCGTACATGATTTAAATTTAATTCTTAATTATTTTAATTTTTTCAATTTTATTCTTTTTTTTTTTTTTTTTTTTTAAATAACGAATATCGCTTCAGGGAGTTGGCCAGACAATCATCGGATCATTGCGTACGCGGGTCCGTTTTTCTCATTTTTTTATCTTTTTTTTTTTTTTTTTTTTTTTTGTACTTTAATCATAAATAATTACTTTATTTCTTTTCCTTTTTTTTTTCTACTTTTTTTTCTTTGCACTGCTGCCACATTCCACAATCCCCACAGACAATCCAATCCAATTGAATCAATAAAAATCCGCTCAAAGAGATAATACAAGGAAAACAAATGTAATAAAAAAAAAAAATTAAAAAATAAACAAAAAAAGAAACGCACAGAGACTTTGATCGTTTCAATTCAACCAATAGGTACTATTAATTATTATTAATGATTATTTAAAGGGCCTGCTGTTCTAGCACTGGAAAGTGGTACCTCCGGTGGGATCTGCGGAGCGCTCTTTCTTCCTCTTCTTCTTCTTGCTGCCGTATCCGTAGTTATCCCTGGCACTCCAGCCGGGGTAGCGTTGCTGATGCAGATGGCGCTCCTGCCTGGCCGCCTCATAATACCGCGCCTGCTCCTCTCGACTTAGCGAATGCCACTGCGTGATCATATGCCCCAAAACGTTCAGATTTTTCAAAGTCTCAACAATTCTCGTGCACCGTGCTTTATCTATACTTTTTTTATTTTATATTTTTTCTCTTTCATACTTGTATTAATCTATTTCAAAATATGAGACAAACTCATCATCGTTCGGATGATTCCGCGTGCCCATCAATCCCGCTCCCACCCATCGGCACACGGACCCCGATTTTTATTCAAGTATTTCAATTAAATGAATATTATTGTTATTTTATTTATAATTTTTTTCATCTCGTAATTATAACGATTTTTTTTATGTTCGTCCTTATATGAGATTCCTTAGATCCCACCTACAATGCTCTATTCGTACTAAGTTGATATTTTTTCTTTTTTTTTTTTTCTTTTTTTTTTTCCTCTAAAGTTTGTTAATAGTTGAGTAAAGCGTATAATTTTTACTGAACAAGCGTTAGTGTCATGCACAAAATTAATTTTTCTACATATTTATGTCGAGATGTTTAGTGTTGAACACTATTAAAGTCTCAACAAAGTCAAGATTTTGTTTAATATTAAATTTTAGTATTATTTATATAATTAATTTTGTTTTTTTGTTTTTTTATGTTTTATAAATTTCAGAAATATAAATGAAGTGTTAAAGAAAAAAGTAATAGATAGTAATTTAATTAATTGCAGATAATTGAAAGTCCTCCATAATATCTTTTTTTTTCTTCTTCTTCGTTTCTCTTGTGTTGATTGAATAAAATTAGTATTCAACAGATATTCAATGAAGATTTAATGTCAGTAAGTTCTGATGAAGTAAAAGTGATGTTATAGAATTATTATTAAATTATGAGAAGATTTAAGCAAATTTACTTTTTCATGGCAACACAAAATCTTGACTGCATTTTAATTCAATCATCTTTGCATCATTAATAAGTCATTTCTACTCATTAATTTGAACACACTGCACTTGAAATATATAAATATAATATTAGGAAATGATGTATAAAAAAATAATTAATGAAGTTTGTTTATTGATGCAAGAATGATTGTATACTAATTAATGAAATTCAACTTTAATTATAGAAAAAAATTTTTATTTCACTCACCCGCCTTCCCAAAATTTGGTTGATTGCAGCACTCTCTTTTAAGGTACACTCTGCCACTACTTTTGCTCTCATTTCCTTCATGTACAGCATAAAAGCGTTTAAAGGCTTCTTTATATGAGGTTTCTTTTTGTCTGTGGATAAAAAATTTTGATATTAATATCAAATTATCGTTTTATCATATAATTAAAAAAAATAATTTGCATATTGATAAGTACCTTGGTTATTTTGCTGTCCAGTATCTTGCGTTTTTGTATTGTCTGATGCTAATGATGATGAATTTTTTTGATCCATTGTCGACCTATAATAATAAAAAAAAATAAACAATAAATTAATTGAACTTGAATTTATAATTCGAATTGAAATAAAATTTAACACAATAATTAAAAATACCGTTTTGAGTGTGATTGTTTTATTTCATGACTATTATTAGGCTCATGTTTGATATTTGGCATAGAATAAATTGACGTAGAATTTGGTGAATTACATAATTGCTCATTAAGATTGACTGTTGGTCCATCAAAGTATGGCTGAGGTAATCTGAGTGGATTCCTAATGAATTGCTGTGGCAACGGCCAACTCATTTGTTGACACATAAGTTGTTGTGCCTCTACCATAGCTAATAATTGCATAAAATAATACTGTGTACCATATGGCGGTGGACTAACACCTCTTGGTGAATTTAAATTTGACATTTGCATTAAATTACTCATATGTAATGCATTTAATATTTTTTGATCTGTCATTTGTAAACCATTATCACTTGCTTTGTTTGATTCATTTAATATCGCCATATTATCTGGAACATTTAATTCCACTCTGTCCTCTTCAACTTCATTTTTATTTATTATTGAATTATCATCATCAATCAATACTGAATCATTGCTATTGCTATTATCTTTTTTAATAACCAAATTCAATGGCTCCAAACACTCGGACTCCATCGCCACTTGGAATATTCAGTTTAGTGGCAATAGATTTTTATAATTCCCTTTTATATATCACTTCATCAAACAAAATAATAAATATAAATAAATAAATTAATATAATAACCTAACAGTCAATTTATTTAATTGGCACATTATGAATTTTTTCATTTCCCCTCACTTTAATTTGCTAATTAATGCACAATAGTCTCATTAATTTGATAAAAATAATTGTATTTAAAATTTTTATAACTCCGTAAAATGTTTGTCCACTCTATCACATCAATCATTTTATCTATATATTTATTTAATCTTCCGTTAATTGATATAATAAAATTTATTATAATTTATTTTTAATATCACAATTTGTGTTGAATTAATATTAATATGTAAAATAAAATAATTATATTTTCATCCCTGGCAACAAATCACCATGGTCACATTCCATTTTATATCCTGCCATTCTCACACAACTATCCCACCTCTTTCACCAATTTCAATGGCTCCACCGCCATATAAAAATACATACACACATACATATACATATGTATGTATATATAGATTTGTATAATATTTAAAAATCTTTATATTGCACTGTACATCAGTGGTATTTATTAAAGATCAAAAGTAAGTAGAATATTTTTGTATATTATAGATGTATTTAAAATAAACAATTATGTCAAACAAATTTAATAATGAATTCTTTTGTATATATTTAAGTTTTGTCGCAGCACGAAATCACCCCTGAGCGGTGTTACGATTGATTATCCGAGGTGGGGGTGGCGGGTGCACGGGCCATCATTGCAATTCATGGCTCTACAACTACATCTCGCTGTGCCCTACCAATGTATAATTCGTGTGGGGTGAGTATAAAATCGCATTTTTTTTTGGCGGGCTACGCGAGGCGCTGCTGTCGCAAATATCATCCAGGGATGGCGCGCACAATAATATCATTGGGGTGCTTTATCCACTTTATTCCATGACTCTCTCCAATGCACTTTGACATTTCATTTTCAATCAATTTTTGATGACAATTATTTACATATTAAATATCCATAATATCAATCCACATATTATTGCGAATTATTTTATATTGTCGTGGGATAATATTTTTATGTATAATTTTTTGCCATTTTTCATCAACATCCGTGTTTAATTAATTGCATTGTCGCATTCACATATCATATGCTTTCATCGCGTAAAGTGAAATCATTCAACTTAAATGGTTAAAAATCACTGTTTGACTGTCAAAAAATGCACAATGTAAATAATGACGAAAAATAAAAAAAAGTAAACAAAAAATTACATCGTATAAATGGACGGAAATATGTATCAGAGTAATTGGAGAAAGGGAAAAATTTATATTTATATACAATGTATAAATATATACAATATATATAATATATATAATTGTTGATGAATTTTTATTTGAAAATTTAAATTCACTCTCGAGATAGCCAGACTGACGTTACTGCTGCGCGTTATGGATGCGACTACATTGTAATGCGATGCCACTCTGACGGCACCCTACTACCCCTCTTTTCCGATTCGACAGTTATAATAATGGCGAAGTCGTAATTTCCGGATTTTGTCGTTATGACGTTGCATTCACATGTCTCTCTTCATTATTCTCTTCTCTCATTTCACGTTATATCCCAATGATAATCATCATGTTTTATATATTATAAATAATACGTATCAATCATTATTATTTTTATTTATTCAGTGTCAAATATTGGAGGTGAAAAAATATGTAGTAATAATTTGTAAATGATGTACCGCAAACAAATTACAAATCTGTTAAGAGGGTAATGATCAATACATAGCAAAAGCAGCGCAGTCGCTGTGTGATTCTGAGTTGCTTGCTGCCATTTCGATATATATAAGTGTATCCATCGTATCCGTTGATGCAAGTTGCCCAAAGGGTGAGGTATGAAGCACACTAGTAGAATTATTTGCAATAGTAGTAGTAGTAGCAGTAGTAACGATAGTAGTTGTAATAACTCTATGTGTTTTGTTATGCGCGCGTTCTTCCTCATAACGTGCTACCCCCTATGGCAATCTTTCAAACTATTTGACATCATCCCCCTTGAACTCACTCCAAATTGAAACACGTACGCCTTCCTTATCATTGGGGATGAAGTAGATGATGATATTCCTACCATTTTTTTTTGTGTGTTCACGTTTATACAACTGGATAACTTATATAAATCTATTGGTTTTTTATCGACTGAGTGTATATTATCCAAAAACCCGCTGTTAATAATATGTCAATGGGATATACAAGTTTCATAATATTATTACTCTGTTACCATTCATCCCCAAAGGTATTAATTATATAAATATTCCATTTGAAGATGAGAATTATAGTTTATCGATAGATACACATGTCGATTTCCTTGATAATGATTTATCAACGGAATTATTCATCGTATTTATCGAGAGATAATTTTAAGAAATATTATGCCATTAATTAATTGGTGATAAAGTCAATCATGTCTGTTTTATATTATTTTTTTTTTTTATTATCTTTGAGATATGTAAATAATGTTGGTTTAAGAATTTGTTTTATAGTTATTTAATAAGATAAATGAGTTTATAAATTTAAAATACACAAACAATTATTTCACAAAGTGCACACCTGTGATTGTGATCCAAGGTAGAATGATCCGCTTTTGGCGCTGAGGAGACTAGCGCATGGGATGCTAATGCGTGTGCGTGCGGACTGAGTCCCGGATGAGGTGGCATGAGGCCCGTCGGTGAAAACCGATAGAGATCACTGTAAAATTAAATATCAGGTATTTTAAAAATAAGAAATTAAATTCACTTGTAAGAATTAATTTTTATACATACATTAACTTGTGTTATATTTGATATTTATGATTGCGTGCACTTGTATCACTATTTTTTTTTTTTCCTCAGATACTTACTACTTTGAGATTTATGAAAATTGCTTTTGTTATAATTTAATAAGCAAGTGCAACGGAAATATGTACGTACCTGGGTAAACTAGAAGTTGTAATGGGTAAACTTGTGGGATACGGACTCCTGAAGCCAGCACTCGCCGGGGAAATGGGATACATGCTTGGTGTGTGCCTGAAACCATAAATTATCTCAAATAAAATGCATAAATGCTATACTAATTAATTACAATGTATATGAATATAATTAGTTAAATATTATGTTTATAATTTTAGTTGCTTGCTTCTTTCATTTATTTATGTAGGTATTTATTAATTTTTTTTTATTTTCTTTAATAGGAAGAAAAAGAAAATGGGGAATGGTTGGTAGAGAGTGATGTCCTAATTGGAGGATGAAGAAAATTAATCATCCGTGGAAAATCGCAATTTGGGGTTTTTTCGGGCAGAAAGCAAATAACAAGGAGAAACCTTTTTTCTTTTTTTTTTTTTTTTGAGGCTTTCTCTAAGTGAATCTAGCGTGGAGGGTGTACTCGACCTAATAGAGTGGAACTGAAAGGATGACCATTGGGATAAGAATGGAAACCACCACTTGTTTAATACTTTTTTAACAGATTTTTTTTTTCACACGTGATTTAATTGAGTTCTAAATTATTATTAAATGGAAATTTAAGTCATCAGATTTTTTTTTTTTTTACTTACCAGGATGCAGCGACTTGTGTCATTTCCGGACTCAACATGGGATAGGGATATTGTCCAGTGGAGAATGGATACATCGGTGCCCTCGTGAGACCTGTAATTTAAAAAATGTTGCTTCGTTTTGAGATTCGGTGGATACATATCACACAATTCTTCACAGGTATTTACAGGTAAATTCTCAATATTTTATTATGACCGTAATAATTTATAATAAAATCAGCACTGGCAATTCACACCATAAATCGTAGAATTTTATTTTTAATATAGATCAAACGACGATTAAGAAAGAGTCTTGAACAAATATTATGAATATGATCAAAGTTGAATTTTATCAGATCAAAAGTAAATATTACTACTATGTTTGATCACATAAAACTTGATGCCCAGAGAGACGGAAGGTGTACGCATGATTTACCGAGTCAACATTAGTTGTTTCCAAATGTATGACAAAAAAAAAATCTCTAAATTTTTTATTTTTCAATAACCAAGGATTATATTTACTTTTAATTATATTAACCTAATATCAATGAATCTCCGATAGACAAAGAACCTATTTATATAAATACAAACGTTGATAAATTTGTCAATCCTTTGAAACTAAATTCAGTTTCAAATTTCTGATTTTTTAATAATTCTTCTTATTTGTCAAGCTCTATTAAATCGCATATTAGCGATAGGTATAACATATCAAAGGGATGATATCATGAAGGGTGACGTAGTGAAGCAGAATACTCAATATGACGTATGTATATATATGTATGTGAGCTTGTGTATTACGTACATGGGTGCCTTTGACGAGACAAATAAATTGGCTTCCTAAAGACTTAACGAGAGAGGTATACTTGTCTAATGTTAAACCGCAAATAAAAAAAAACAACAAATATTTCAGGCATGTTTTTCGCACAATCTGACCACTTTCACCACATATCAATTGTCGATGATAATATAGAATGTCATATTGCAAATTTCTCATAGACATAAAATAGCCATTATATAAAGAGAAGATTGAATGATGGTATTAGATCCATGTATTTTCATTGAGAATATATTCTAGCGACAGTAAGTGAATGAGAAAGAGGTAAAGACGAAGAGATAGTATATTATATATGACAGGAGCATGAGACGACAGCGAGATGGGCGAGCACCATCATAGAGACACAAGGGGGATGGTTGAAAAAGGGGAATAGAAGGTTGGTACGTAATATCCTGGTAGAGTCCGCAGGCTTCGTCATGTGTGCTTAATCACTTTCCAGTCGACTCGGCAGTCTGCAACCCCATTATCGGCGTCTCACCACCCGGAAAATTACTCTTTTATTCCCCCGAACAACTGGAGAATTGAGTTCGCGATCAGGAATTCAGTATGCCCAGTTTCTCTCAGTCAGTTTTTAAGCTTTTTTACAATTTTTTATCTTTTTTTTTTCCTCCAATTCATTTTTTTTTTCGACTACTCTAAAGCCTTACTCGATAACCCATGTTCTCTTTCTCTCTTCACGAATATCAGCCCTTCAACTGTACGGCTTTTGCCAATGTTAACAACCCACCCCTAAAATCCGTCAGTATTTCGCTTTATTAAATCCATTCGTTAACTTTTGCAGTTATAGTCGAATGAATAATGAACATTAATGACGAATGAGAGAATTCTCAGAAATGTTGACATCGTAAACGGAAGTCGATGTCTCGTGCTATATCAAAGGATGTTCAGTGGTCTTCATCAAGTGCTGAATAACTTTCTACATTTATTAAGGTAAGTATAAATAAATAGTGGTCAACTATATAATTACATCCAACTTAATGTGAATACAATACCCAAAGTATTTGATTTTAGTTATTGTTGATCAACTTTCAAACAAATTCTTAAAATTCTACAATAACATAGAAACACACCTCTACTACGTAAAATCATTAATAATGGCACACCTTTCCTTACGGATTTTTTTTTTTTTTACACCGTATGTGTATCAAGCTTCTCTATAATACATTCGCGCCATTAGATTCTCTCACATCAGTACATAAATCCCAGTTGTAAAACGCAAATCGCGTGTATGCATACATATAACTCACTGGGCTCTGATATGCGATCGACTGTGCGCAGCCGGATATCTATTCGTTGGGTATATACGCGATAATTGCATTAGCTTGGCGATTGTATTTTATCGTGAACTCGATCGTGCGGAACCCGACGACACTCTCGTCGGTAAAGTCACAACACTCTATCCAGTGGATTATACACAAGTTAATATTTATCAATTGTAAAATATACAGAAATAAAATCAAAAATTAAAACTAAAAGATTAAATATATTTATACATATTTAAATAGTAATTAATGGAAATAAGAAACAGACAACGGCGAGACAATTTGCGTAACTGAACGTGTCAGAGTTTCATTTTCACACGGCATATTTTCCCTTTGAATTAAGATAAGGTACTTTACTATGATATTGATAACGCCACGTCATTGTCCATTCTCTATCTGATATATTTATATGTTCACATATACATACCGCAGGATATACACGATGATATAAATATATATATTGATACATGGTAATTGCATTAGTTCGCGCGGTAGTTTTGCCAGTGGTGCAGAAACAAGCAACGGACACGTGGCTGCCGGACGCCCCGCGAGGGCGATAATGAATCCCGCTGAGCATATAAACCGGCCTTGGATATATAGTTGATGACGTATGCATATACGTACACATACGCATAAACAGTTTCCGTGCACCAAGAGATGTAAAAGAGAAGTTTAAGTAAATAGAAATGAATATGAGAACGAGCGCATGGAGAAAGGGGAGAAAAAACGCAAGTGAGAGAATGTAGAAAAAAAAAAAGCCGGAAACTTTTTTTGCAATTAGGTGTCGTGTAACTTCCTCGCACGCGCGGCAATTATTATTATTTTTTCTATTATTCCTCAAGAATGTCACGTTAGATCTGTTGGTAATATAAAAACCCCATAAAATGTTTTGTATAATCGAATTGAAATAAATTAATTTCCATCACTTTATACTTTTAATTTTTTGTTTTTTCTTTTTTTTTTTCTTTCATTCTATTTTGAGATTAAACGAAAATGTAGTTTAATCAAGTTTAACTCATTTGAAATAGTACTTCTCTCGCATCATTATAACTGAAGCTTGAAACACGCCTTCAGGCACGGGCCATTTTGTATATGTATATATACTTACATTTATATGTGCAGTATATGTATAGTTATTGTGTGTAATGTTCTTGTGCTCGTTATTTGCATTCAGCATGCTATTTAGCTGGCCTAGCCAAGTGGAACTAGTTGCCCTGTAATTGTGCGGCGTGCAAGGAGTGCCACAAGGCAACTCCCCAACTCGTATTGTGTATCTATATGTACTTTTATCTATATATAAATATATATTCATTTATACCTGTGGAAAATCGTCCGATGTGGTATAGAATCATGAACAGTGAGAAAACGATGAGCGAACGAAAAGGATTCACGATACAAATCCGCATCGAATTTAACAAAGAGATAAAGCAGAAGGGGGAAAGAGAGATGATGAAGTTGGGGTAAATTGAAACTCATGTTCTCTATCATCTTCAGCGACAATTATGGCGCCCGGATGTACTGAATTGGCATTTTTTTTTTTTACCATTTTTTCATTCGCTGTAAAGACTGTAGTTGAATGAATAAAGGGGGGCGAGCACGAAGGTGGAAAAGGATGCAAAAATTAAATGAATCAATGCGGGTGTATACAGCAGCAAGAGGTTAGGGTGGTAGAGGCGCGGTAAGGTATACACTCATTTCTCAAATGCAAAATAACTCTACTCAGACAGTGTGTGGTCTGAAATAAATGTAAGCGAAAGATCGAAAAGTGGTAGGCTAATTAGAAGTATTCTCTGTAAGTGAGTGACTCGTGTGTTCAGAGTGAGCGTGAGCGTGAGGATGAAAGGAAGAGGAATGGTGTGCAGGGTGTACAAAGAGGGTGAAAAAAAAAGAAAAAAAAAAATATGAAGAATGGCTCTGGTAACAGAAAAAGGACAGAGAAATGAGAATGGTTGGGTAATAGGTGTGGTGACGAGGTTCCAAGAACGCGAAACGCGAGAAAATGAGAGAGAAATTGAGAAAGTTGAACTTGAGAGGGAGAAAATAACGGGAATAAAGTGGGCGGGGCAGAGGGTGATGATTTTGAAGAGGGTTGCACAGGGAAAACGTTCGCTCGTTTGCAAGACAAAGACTCCGAACGTACTATATACATTTATATGAACTCAGAGTCTTGTGTAAACGCTATGAACCCTATCTACATATTCTGAAACAGGGGTGGGTGGTTAGTGGAGCTGGGGAGTATAGGTGATCTTTACATTGGCAAAGAGAAAGCTATCGTACCTTTGAAATTGAGTCAGCATGGGTCGTGCGCATTATTCCCACGCATTTCCACACTATTTTCCTTTTATTTATTTATTTATATATGTTAATTTTATAATTTTCTTTTCTTTTTTCGCTTTCGACAAGTCTCGAAACGTTTAAAGAGTTCAATTGTCCTCGAGAGAAGTTGAATAATATATTTAAATTTATTGAATATGAGGTTTGAAGTGAAAAGAGGAAATAAAGAAAAGAAGAGGAATAAGTGGACGGGGGTTGAGAAGCTACCTCTTGACCTGACGTCAGAGGAAGACTTGCATGCCTCACTGATTAGCTTAATGGTGACTTCTTTCTTTCCCTGCTCTTATTCTTCATACTTGAGGCCAGTTCGCGAGTATTATTCCCCTTTTCTTTGACTTCCTGCGCGCCTTTACTTCGTTCAAGACTTTTTCTTTATTTTTTATTTTATTCTATTTTTTTTTTTTTTTTCATATTTCTCATTCTTCAATACGTTGTCTCTTCTGTCCCTCTTTGACATCATCGAATATAACCACTTGAATGGATAAAGAATATGCCATCAATTAGAGATCTCATGAAAAAATATCAATATTTAGAGACACTTAGGAGAGTTTACATTTTTTTTTGAAAGGCAACAGATAAAAGCGGAAAAAAAGAATGGAAACAAAAGAGAAATAAAAACAATATTTTTATCCAAATGAATATAAATGAACCGCTTAAAGTTTCGTTTGATTTTTTTTTCACATTCCTATTTAGAATCACAAGAATATTTCACGTGATTTAACCTTTGAACCATGAGGATATTCTTGTGGCTTAAGGGATTCTATTGAATACTATTCTCCAATCACTCGTTTTAATTGTTAATTTATACTCAGACGCACGCATACATAAAGTAACAAAAAAATTAAGAATCTGAGAACAACCTCCACCTCAGCCACCACCAACACCCATCAATGACGTTTAGAATAAAATGATTAAAAAATAATTCAAACTTAGGAGACGAAAAATGTGTGAAGAAGATGAAAGCAATAATGAATATGTGATTTTTTGCTTAGAATACGAATATTAAATTAAAAACCAAAATGACCAAACGAATGGGCGGTTGGATGTGTGGCTGACCTGTGGAGGCTGCTGCTGCAAGAAGTCGTTTCCAGTGTGCAGAGTGTGAGGGTGAACCGTGTTGGGGTGCTGGCCAGTACTCACCGGCCGCCTTGCCCGCGTCCAGCGCGCCGTAAGGCGGTATACCCATGTGTGCGGGCGGTGGTTGAGTAAGATGATCACCATTAGCACAGAAGAATGGTAAGCCACCTGGATGTGTGCCCGTTAGTCCCATTTTACTCGCCTGAAACACAAATAACGATTTATTTTTATTTACTTATGTCTATTCAAGGAGAAATATTTTAGTTATTCAAAAGTACTACAAGACATAATGGGAATATTTTTTTGAGGTAAATCTAAGCTGAGAAAGACTCGCAAACAGTAGAATGGTCGCGAAAACGAGGGGATGGAGGATCAATTTTTGAGAGCTTGGGAGCGCCCTCTTGCCTACTCGAAGGTCCTCGAGCAACGTTCAGGTTTTATCGCGTTCTGTCATGTTCGTATTACGCCAATTGCAGTTTGTTGAGAGTTTCACTCTCACTTATTCAAGCTTTTGCTGAGATGTTAGCACCCCTTACGAAGGCCAAGAGCTAAATTAGCTCAATTTACATTGGAAGCGTCAGATCGTAGGTAGTATCTTATGTTCAAGTAGAATCGATAACAAGTAAGCAAGGTTCAATGAGCACTTGCATACACGTTCATCATCCTAAGCTTGCTTACCATCACAGTTGCAGTATCGCGCATAGATCTGACCGCAAGTAAGAGGCCGGGGTCAAGTGGTTCTCTCTCCATCCAAAGAAGAACTCGTGATAGAAGTTGAACAGTTTGTTCAGCAGTGGGTGGGTCCTCCTCTTCTTCGTCCTCGTCAGCTACATCATTATTGTGGTCTTTGCTCGTTAGCTCTGTCTCATTATCTACCGTTGCCGTGTATTCTTCTTCATCGATCTCCTCTTCATCGAACTCTTTCTTCTTGACCCATTTAGCAAGCTCACTTTCTTCATCGAGAATCCACTTTTCTATCTGTGATTCATCAACGTTCAAACCAACTTCCCGTACCAATTCCCGGAGTTCTGATATCATCAGATGATCTTCAGTGCAATCAATGACACGATAAGTTCGCGTAGACAACGTTAGACCAGTAGGTTGTGCACCAGCAGTGTCTCTGTCGTTCATTAACATCCAGCTTCTGGAAAATGTTTCAGACCGAATACTCAACCATGCACGATGGAGTTCAGCAAAGGCTTCTTTCAGGGTAAATTTTTTTATGCATTCATTTAAATTATTTTTGAATTTATCATGAATGCCGAAACGAATACTAGTCAATAATCCTATTGCTAAGCGGATTCTTAATTCTTTGGCTACAATTTTCGGTTCCAAGCAGTCCTTTGGTACAATAAATAATCTTACAAGTCCGTCGGCTGTAACGCATTCGATCTCCGGTGGAAGATAATCTGCTGATTCGGCAACTAATATCGCGCCATCAGGATGCATAGCCATTGCAGTAGTAGCGAATTCTCGATGGAACCACCAAAGAAAAAGATCAGCTGTCAATGATCCGCTGCCACCGCCCGCATAAACAACTGGTTGCGTGACCATGTTGACTTTTGATAAACATTTTGGACGCCAATGTCGACCAGCTACTAATAGTCTTGTTCTATGTCGACCACCATGATCAGCTGCGCCTACAACCCACACTCTTTCATCAGTGACTGCTCTTCGGCCAGGTAAATCTTGCCAAGCAAGAAAACATACATGTGCTAAATAAATGCGACTATGATCGTATCCCTGTAAAGCATTCTTCAAAGTCTCTAAAGGCGCATGCGTGGCATTTACAACTGGACGATAATCAGTAGGTGAAAATTCTGCGGGGTGAATATTGCCCTGATCACATGATGAGTTTTCGGATAATGTGGGAGACTTTGACAATGGATATGATGGGGATGACGGTATGTCAATATTATCTTCTGTTAATTGAGCATTATTCACAAATTTTTTTTGAAGTCGTACGTTATATTTGGTACCTTGTTTTTTTTTTATTCTTTTAGGAGAATCATTAAGACTAGAGTCTGCACTAACTGGTGAAGACAATGCTGAAATTTTATTTTCAATTGACTTAATGGCAGTGTCTGCTGCGTTTTTGACCAGAATAATTTTTCGTCGCTGCAGCTTTTCCATTCGTCGTGGCACTTGGGCGCTGCCAAGTGCCTCGGGATCCAGGGATTGGCGCGTGCGCGTTCCAACACATCGACCTGTCTCAGCAACTACTACGGTGGCAACGTCGGCGGCGTTTTTCATCGTCTCCCCGTTTCTTCGCTCCCGCTCTTGCCACGGTATCCGTTCACCTAACCGTGGCACCACCGTAGCACGCACTTTCCGCCCTTTTCTAGCCACTTTGCTACGCGCACTCTTGCCACTACGAGGCGACATAATCGCGGTGTATGGTTGATGTATGGCTGCGATGCCCACCCAGACGATACCGTCGTGGGCGCCTCCAATTGACGGTATCACCTCGCGTCGTTTCGACGCCTGACGTATAACGCATCCGGAATGCGATTTAGGTTTGGTTCCTGAGACACACAAGTAAAGCAGAATAAACTGACGACACAAGAAACGTCGCAACGTTATCGTATAGTGCCGGGCTCTCGCGCTACCGAACGACGACTGAGCAAGCGGCCGCGACGCAGCCGTCAAAGGCCGGAGCGGCAGCTATGAGGCTTTGATGTACCACCGCCCGACGCGCACAAAGCAAAAGCGGCTCCCAGCTTCGTTGGTTGGCATGGTACGCCGGTGGCGGGTGTACGAATCGGGGGGGAATGTGACTAGTGGCAAGCACCAAAGCATCGGCAGAAGCGACCCGGGAGAGGGAAAGAGATAGCACAGCTGATACACGTCAGTATATGCGACAAGGCATGCTAAATCGCGGTCATTGAATGAACGAGGATGTATATTTCACCATTTCTCGTCATTCTCATTTCTCATTTCTTCGCGTTCTCACTTTCAATTTTCGTAATTTTCCTCACATTACTATCGTGAGGTCAGATGCAAATAGGAATTTTAGCTTTGATTTTCGTGAACTTCAAAGAAAAAATTATTGGCAAATACTGAGAATAGGTCTCTCAGTTACTAACTCTGAATAGTTATGAGAGAAAAGAGAATTGATATCGATTGTGAACTTGTTTATTTGTATATCTTTGTGTTGGTAGGAAAGTGTTTTATCGCATTCTTTAACGGACTACAATCACTTGTATTGTACTCTAGTTTACTTTTGTTTGTTGTATTAGATTTTGATTTATTGAATATAAACTATAAGGAGTCAACATAACGTTGGTTACTATTATTTTGTTGAATTTATTTGCAACACAAATTAAAATGACAGCACTACTGCGATGACAACCTATTGCTAGTGTGTTGTGGATAAGCGTAAACGCATTTAGTATGAATACAGTGAGAATTTGTTACCTGACAGCATAAACCTTTCTCTACACATACACACTGGTTAATATATAAGCGGCATCGCACCCAATATGGAAAGTCCCCGATAAAGAATACTGTGTTTGCATTATTCCACGCTCATGTTTGCTTGTCATTTATTAAATAAATTCGTACATGTATATATCTTTATAAATATTAAAAAATTGGATAATCCTTATAAAGTTTTCCCATAAAAAAAATTATTGTCTATTGTTTTAATGAGTTGAAGACTAATACATTGTGACATCTATAATAATTATGGGCAAATTTCCACTAAAATAGAGCGAGTCTGATTAATTATAAATTGCTAAATGCTATATAAAATTTCGCTATATATTTGAACATGTATGGAGAATCCTATAAATTATTTAAAATACATTAATCCGCTTGGCTTCCAACAAAATATCATCGACTCAGGATATGGGGTATGAGAAATTATTTTTTTTTTCCTTTCTCATTTTTAGTTCGCTATACATTCTGTCAACATATAGGTTATAAAATGAGATACATCGTGAAACTGGCTATCTTTGTTATACAAGTGCGTCCTTATACCCTTTCAGGAGATGACGGTGGCGCGAGGGCGGTGGATGGAGCCCAGGCAGTAGCCAACCCCAAGCTGAGTTGCCGGGGCAACATGAGAGGCGTATAGCGGCGCAAGTGGGGCAATGCAACTAGATCAAGAGTGGGAATTAAAAGCGTGTTAGGGGTAAAACTCGAAGCAGAAGATACGATAGAATATAAAATCAAAGAGTAAAAATACAGATAATGAAAAATATTTTAAACAAATATAGACAGACAATTGTAATACAAAATATTTGAAAATGAAATATAATTTTATCAAATATTGACATGCTAGAAACGTTTGGAAATGTGAAAAATTTATGGATTGAATTATAATCAAAATATACATTATATATTGTTATTTTATTGGTCGCTGTCGTCTTAGAGTTACCGTCGCATATGAATTCTAGTTAAAAATAGTAGGGATAGACTGACTGTGAAAGGGGTTGGTCATAAGCAACATTTACTATGGTGGGGACATAAAGACGGGGTGACGATGAAAGGGGACGAGTTATGAATGCAAGAGAAAAAGAGAGTTGGTAGATGAGATAAAGGTGGGTGGCTAGCACACAGACGAGCAGTAGCTGCCAGTGGGGTTGTATCGATGGTGGTGGATTGCGAACCGGCGGGAGTAAGGGGCAAAAGGGAGATAGGAGAACATTTAAGTGGAAGCTGTAGCCAATCCGAAGGAATCGTCGCCATGGATACCGGCGCCTGCGTTCACCAGACGTAGCTGTTATTCATCCCTTCTCTTCCTCTCCTTTATCAATAATATTCCTCACTTCTCTGCCGTTGCTCACTTCCTCTTTCTACTGGTTTATGTTGCCTACAACTTCCCACCAAGTGATATTGCCCTCCCTGACGACCTCATTGTTGGAGGCGCGAGAGCACGATGGATCGTACAAAGGAGAAAGATACTTCGTTTAACCCACTTTCCATCTGTCTAGAAACTGTGGTAAACTTCAGACGAGATCAAAACGACAACGACGAAGTCCAGTTGAGTCTGTTGCTACGTGTATTGCATCTACTAGTTGGATGTATACACAGCCCATCTCGTTACTGATATTACTACTACTACTACTACATCCACTTGCACTTCTCCCTTTTAAAGTCTGGTTAAACTGTCTGACTACACGTGGCCCACTTTCCCTCTCGCAGTAACTCATCCAAGTGCATGTAGTATTTCTAATGGTTTCGTTTTAATCGGGATTTCTGATCTTGAAAAAATTATGTTATAGTCATATTATAATAGTTTGATAAAATTTCAAATATTATTTGTTGACTAAAAATTTAATAATAAACATAAAGAGAAATTGGCCTGCTGAAAGGTAGTATGAACATTACGACAAAATTTATAATTATGTATATAGACTGACTGCTGTATTCAAAAATAAATTGTAATAAAATAAAATCACTAGATAAAATGAAAAAGTATATAAATCTTTATTATATTAAAGTATATAGGATTATCAATTCAATTGTGTAGATCATGTTCTTTGAGATTATATATGTACATAACGTGCGTAAAATATAGAGGCAAGTTTCACGCGATTAACGATCTCGACTGCAATATATCACTAAGCATTGGTTGATCAAACGCGCCGCTTTTACGCGCTTTTGAGTGTCCGACGATCTGATAAGAATGAAAGGAAAACAGTAAGTATTCCTACTAGTATTTTTACTCTTTATAGCTTTAATTTCAAGTAATATGAATGCAACGAGTCACACGCAGTTAAATAAACACTATTAACTTAATTCACGACAATTTAGTGATTCAGACAAAATGTTTTTATATTAGGCAAATATTTTTCTTCGTATAAATAATCCAAAACTGTTTAAAATATTTACAAATAACATTTACTTCATCCTTTCTGATAGATATTTTAACTTATTCAGTATTATTATATCGCGCTTGTTATCTCACATGTGTTGTCAACAGCTTCGAAAAACGTTTGATAAAAAACAAAAGCCAAAGTCTTCAAAGGTAAATATTACGAACTACAGAAGTGCAACGCGTCGAAGCGTCCCTTGAGTTTACGAGCGAGTCCGACGGAATAAAATATGTGAGTGATGATGGAATGGGATGAGGAGCAGGTCCTTTGTTTTATAAACAGCTACGTCAGTTGAGACATGGTACGTTATATAGAAACGACGTCAGGCCAAGTTCGTAGCTCAATGTTTACACCTTTTTTTCTTTTCTCAGTTATTCTCTTATTCTTTCATCCGTTCGTTCACTTCTCTGATGTTTCTGTTCCTGCTTATGCACGTTGGTACGCACAATCAAGTTATCGTTTGATCTGCAAAATCGCACATTGACGTCATATAAACACGGTTTTGCTTGCAAACGATATCGTCTTATTCACTTTGTCTCACTCACAGGCGTGTAAATTCTCTCATCGAGAAATCCAAGCGATAAAGCATCGCATCTCCTTTCAAATTGATTCAATTTTAACTGTATCTATATATTTCATACAAAGATTATTTTATCTTTGAATAATATTATACAAAATAATTTTTTTATTGATGGATTTTGAAAAATATATTGCGAAATTATTGACACATATATAAATAATAATTATTTGTGAGATATGATAATTATTAGTGTTTATAAAAATTAAGATATAAAAAATATTCGAAATTAATGTCCCAAAAAATATAAAACGATTTTAAAGCTTAATGCTAGAATTATGATTTTATAAAAAAAAAATATCAGACTGTCAATTGTGCTTCATTCCTCCCTGTTTAAAATCAGTGAGGGGCTGTCGCTAGGTTGCAACGACAACATTGGCAACGAGCAAAAAGAGAACGAATTTATATTTTTGGAGTATACATGGCAAATGAAACGTGAGGGGAAAAAAGCACAAGAGAATGTCGTGCGTACGGGGGTCAAGTAGGGTCTCGGAAGGTTCGTCACTATGGGGTGGGAATAGAGGAGTGGGTGAGAAAGGGATGGAGCAGGAGGGGCTGGAGAGAGGGTGGCTGTCGGCAGGATCAAAGAGCGACGCTCGTTGGAGCTTCGAGCGTTGAGTAAGCTAGAGAAAGAGAGTGAGAACGAGGGGTTGATGGCATTTGGCAGCAGTGGAACTGGCAGTTCGCAGTCAAAATATAAATACGTCGACATGATGTAGTGGAGGGTAAGAAACAGAAAAATTGAGGTGAGAGATGACAGAGGCGACAATGAGTAAATCTGATTTTCGCTTCATTCGCGAGTTTCATGGTCCGCTTTAGCTTGTGTTTTATGACATCCCCTTCACAGCCCCTATTTTCACCGTCGGCCTCGACGTTTTGCTTCTTCGCCTGTCATTTACGTGTACTTCCCACTTTGCATACTAACATGTATATTATAATTTCTATTTATATAATGCATAATTATAAGAAATTTTTTTATATAGATCGTCATTTTATTGACTTGCATTGCCATTAAAAATTAAAATGTAATTAGAATATCTTGAAATATTTTGTAATGGTCTGAAATAAACTGCGAGATATAATCCAAGACATGTGTGGGTGTTTTATCATACATTTAGTTTTTATTTTATGTTGTTGAAAAATTGAGGGCGTTGCAAAAACTGTGACGGGTGCGAGAGCGAGGCGGTAGATTCCTTCGAAACACATCACCCGGTAAATTAAACGTCGGTGGCGTTCACGGCTCGACATCAAAGTAAGCATGAGACGTAGAGGCCGATGAGAGCGGGAGAGATGGTTAGTAGTGAGGAAGTGAAAAAGCAAATGCGGAGAACACAAACTTGACTCGCCAGTGAGTGCCATATATATGTATATATTTAAGTGGAAGAGCAAAAATGTTCGAGTAAATGACGAAAAGCGAAATTTGCGAATTTTCCTTGCGCCATGAAAAAACTTGATTACAAAAATTTAGAAGGAAAGTTAAAAGGATTGAGTGCGCGAGAATATAGAGAAAATGTAGACGCCATGAAACGAAGCAGGTGGAAGTGGGAAAGGAAGAAAAGGGGATCGAGAATATGAGAGAGGAAAAAGTTTGTTACGCGTTGGAAATGAGGCGCAAACGAACGTGACACCGTCAGGAGAAGTTAATTGCGACCGGCGTCGAGATAGTAGATTATAACATAAACTAGTTCCATGTCGCTTTGAACATCGTTATATAAATGTATGTACATTTAATAACCTGATTTAGGCTAACATTGGTATCTCTTACATAAAATGAAAAATGAAAAAATAATTAAAATAAAAAAAACACTGATTCACTATAAGTTTATATATACTTCAATTATTTTTTGCAATTAAGGGAATAGATAAGAATCTAATGTACAAGTGTATTTGACCTGTGATATTCTCTAAATCCCATTTATATTTCAGAAATGACGACGAAATACATAGAATTGAAGTGAAGAGATAGAAAAGAAAAAATGTGAATTAAACGAACGAAACACATATGTTGTATTTCCGAATATTCTGCAACGATTCACTTGTTGATCCATAGACCTTTGTCCTGAGTAGAGAACATGAATAAAGAAGTCGAAGAAGAATGAGTAATAGTAGAAGTGGTAGTCCGAGACGACAAAAGAAAAACGAGACAAGTAAAAAAAAAAGAAAAAGCTCTTTGGGATTAGTCTATCGCGTATTTCGTGCGCGAAATGCTGGGGTCGCTTTCTCACCCCCTCATCGACAAAAAAAAAAAGATAAAAATAAGACCAAAAGCTTTGGAATTGTTGTCCAGTATATGAGAGTGGACGTATTGTGTAGCGCAGGTTTTTCCTCTTGACCCCGGCACTACAATTCATAACACGATGATCAGTTGGTATATGAGGGGAACGATGACGACGGGATACATTGATAGAAACGCCTTATTAGCAAAATGGACTGTTCCCCTCTCAATATACTCTCTTTCACGTATACAATAAAATATAAAGACATGTGTGCATGTGTATATCGCCTGAATCTCGATTACAAAAGAGATGCGCGATAGCATCTAAATATACTCCAGTCGCACACCCTTTTTTCTCTCATCGACAATTCATTCATGCGATCTATCGTCCGATCATATTTGAATTCTCTCAACATATATACATATGTATAAAATTGAATGACCTATATGAAAAACTTTTTTTCACATACGTACTCTATATTATCCGTTCGATAGTGAGATGAAAAAAATAAAAGTGTGAGTAAAAAGTATCGTGATCGAGCATGATAATATTATAAGGGTGAATGGTATACAACTAATATGTACAAAATTACATGGCGATGGCGAACATGTTATTAAATAAGTAATAACCCAGTAGCAATATAAAACGTTAATCGCATGTGTCGCACCAGGTAACGCATATGTTCTAACGGTGATTATAGCTAATGTCAATAATTTATCGCATTAATAATCGTTTAAGGGAAGAATAATTATATCTAATAAATACTAAAAATAAAAATAAAAAAAAAAAAGAGAAATAACAGAAAGAATAAAACCTAAATAACATTGTTATAATTTGTTTTATTTCAATTCAAAAGCGTAATTTAAAATCTGTGAAAATTAGTTCACATCTATATTCAATGCATGAACGGACCCTTCTCAAATTTTGCGTCAGGGATATATATCTCCGGACGTATAGCATTACTCGAAAGCACACTCAGTCCCCGGACGGATGGACAGAGTGATGGTGGTAGTGTTTGTGTTAGGGTATCACTCAGTCCAGTCCACTATCACGAGAGCACCTAAACCCACTCCTTCAAACAAACCCCTTGGTCTGCGAATATACATGTATATGTATGTATTCATACATACAAACATACCTCGTCAGACTACGTGCATACATTGGATAGTGTGAGAGAAAAGCTGAGAGAGAGAAAGAGAGAGAGAGGCAGCTATAGAGATCACCGAATGCTCTGGGATAGCCGATATATAGCCTGGACTCGTTCTTTAGTCAAACCTCCGCCCCTTTTCAATCGAGACTTCAAACGGTGCAGCGTGGAATCATGATTGGAACGGCCGCTGCTGCTAAGCAAGGGGCTCTAGCGCCGGTAGTATTTTCTCTCTCTAACACGAGCGCTGCCAAAGGGGGCGGCCAAGGGCGGTACATTTCACCATATCCCCCTGCTTGCGTTCGTCTCCAGTAGCCCAGTCGACAACTACCCTCACAGTGTTCCGCTGTTCGCGCGCCGCGTCCCTTGTCGACTCAAACTCATGATGAAATTCCTAGCATTCAATCGCAGCGCCGGTCCCAACAACCCGCACACAGGATTGCGTTGCATGAGTGTGAGAGTGAGAGAGAGAGAAGAAGAGAGACTATATGCTAGAGTATTGGATATGTCCATGAGCACAAGGGCAGCATACTGTTATAGGATGAGATTTGGTGAGTGGGTGGTTGGATGGTTGGATACTATCTACTGACGTTCCAACGTTACTAGAACGGCAGAGATTGCTGGCTGACTGCTGCTATCTAGCACATAGTGTTGGTTACTGTATGATGGATATATACGTTGTCAGAGCCATGGTACACACGCAAATGTCGGTTAAACTATGCTCTTGGTCTACTGGGATGTAGGCAAAGCAAAAAAGAGAGAAGAAGAGAGCAAGAGAGATAGAGAGAGAGGGAAATCACGAGATTGGTAGAGCTTGTTCGTTGGAATTCAAATACAGTTGGGAACGAGATTGGAAAATCCGATCGATTTTCTACTCTTCTGACAGCTCCGCCTTCTCATTCGGCCACGCTCCTGATCTCTTCATTCCTGGTATTTCTCTAGATACCACGTCGTATATTAGATCTTGGATGATGTCGTAGTCCCTTTTCAATACAACTGCAATTTTATTTCGTTTTATAAAAAACATGTAGGAAAAATCTTTATAAAAATACTTCTCAATACCTGATCAGTAATGTAAACTAACATGAGGATATTCTATGGGTTATCACATATAAGGAAAATCACTTTAAATGATGAAAATTATAATCTGCAAATGGAATTCTATATCTTGCGTTATTCGTTTTTATGCATGAGATGTTCAGTTACTACAGAAATCCCACATGTGGTAATATGTTGGAGTGGATGGTCATGGCAGCGTCCAATTCGATTTTTCCCACATTACTACGTTTATAATATGTTTAAATTACAAAATGTTTTTATACAGTAAGAGGTAAAATCAGCTTGTCCAACACACCATCATCAAATGTGCTGCAAGCATTAAAGTTTTATTTTGCCCTTGCCACGCGGGCACCCGTGTTAACACAAGTTGAGAAGGCTTTGGTGTCAGCAACAGCAGGAAACCGAAACTAGAGGTACTGCTACAGTTTATAACTGATGTTATAACCGAGTGGGCTTCCAACACCATCATCGTACCAACGTGTGCTGGCATTTCTCTGTACCCATTCCCATTTGCTTGCTTCAAACTCCCTTTCATTCCTACACTCACTCTATTACAGTACACTGGATCCTTCAGCAGTGGAGTCAGTCGCTGGCGGGTGAGATCAGGTAATTAGTTGTGTTGCGCTGACAGCCTTGAGCATATACGCGGATCACCCACCTCTGCTTCCCATCAGCCAGTGTTAGCAAACACCCCCGTACAATCCCTCCCCCGTGCCTTGTTTTCCTGTCCCCGCCTTCATTATCATCTATTATCTACCAATAACTCCTCTTCCTTGTCCTTCACGTTTGATTCCCAACTTCTGAGACTTGTTTCGATCGTCAAATTCATCACATTAATGAAGCATATCAATCATCAAGTGTAAATGAAACACAGAAAATAGTTAATCGTGTAAACGTCGATTATGTTTATCAACAGTGAAGATAGCAATAAATTATATCCTTAGAATAGTGATAATACTCAATATTATTTCAGTTTGAGTTATCGTCTTATTTCTAAATCCACAATTTTTGTATTTTTATAGTATGGGGGATATTATTATGTCTATTTTTCGCATTTTTTATTTCTTTCTCACAGCACACCGGCCCTCCTACGATCTTTGCCAAGATGAAAACCTTACAAATATTACGAATAACCCCTCGCGGCCATGCCGACGTATGTCTCTCTCGTTTTCTCTTTTTTTTTATTCTGTTTCTTTTTTCATCTTCTGGAGGCTTCACTCACCGCAGAAGCCCTGCCAAAGCCGATTTACTTTTATCTCTCCGTTGTCGGAATTTCAAATGTCTTTCCTTCTCTTTTTTTTCTCGTTTTCTATATACGATCTCCTCACTACAATTTTTTATACTACTTCCATTTTACTAATTTTTTTTCATTGTATTCAAATATTCTTGACCCTGCTGGAGAGGACGTCAGTAGTAACAATTGCAGATAAGACCAGGTGAAATTATAAAGAGCAAGGACGTAAAAAGTGGCGACAAAACGAATAAGAATCTTCCAACGTGCAATCATTGAGCGAATGGAATTTAATTAAATGTCCACGCGAACTTTGTGAGCTGACAACACTTGCTCGAGATAATAATAATTTCACGTGTTTTTTAATTATATTATAATCTCTCTTTCACACTGATATAACTATTAGTTTTTCAATTTTTATTTTAAATATTATCTTCTCATAATGCAAAGTGGATAAAAAAGAGAAAAAATTTTTCGGACTAACCACCTTGTATTGCATAACGTTTATTCGGCACACAAAGAATTTTTTGACGTCGAAAATTTGGAATGAACGTGTTTTTGGCTTTGACCAACGATTTCATCAACTAGTCTCTAAAGTAAAAGGATGCGATAGAACGAGCGAAAAGAGAATGAAAGAGAGACGATACTGATGTTGAGTACTTGGTTTTAGAAATGGCGATAAAACGTAGCCGCAACATGTCACCGCTAATGAGCGAAACTTTTAGACACATTTATACACTCCTCTTCATCACTTTCTCATGTGGTCAACACACGGTTTCATAGTAGACCAAATGTCAAACCACCTGCTTCCAAATCATCTTGCAATTAAAACTCTTGTATTGTAATATTATATTTACTACTTATGCAAATGAATGAAATTTCATTCCTTCTTGCTTGTAAACCTCAATATTTTGAAATAATTTCATTTATAATCAATAGAAATAATGAATGAAAAAGAAAAAAGAACGCCAACTATTTTTCATCATCAATAAAAAAATCTATGAATAATTTTAAATCATTTTATTTTAACTAAATATAAAAATTCATATGATGGTACTATTCTTCTTTTACCCCTCTTTTTACCTGCTATTCCACCACTATAGTCGGTACATGCATGCACAACGATCGACTTGTAAGGGAAGGAATATGAAACCACCTGCACAACCAAATGTGGGATTTCTTTTCCGTCAACATCCACACATAAGTATCCATACATTTATATCTGCCTCAAGGGTTTCTCAACTATATACACAACTCTCTCGTAAAAATTTGACGTTCATTTATTTCTGTTTAAATGCGGTCGTTTCTGAATAGTGCATCGCATGCATGGAGTGTAAAAAAAGAATCAGTGAAAGAGAAAAAGGGCGTTGATGTAGGTTTTTGTTTGCAATATATTGACACTACCTCCATAGCTATAATTGAAGAAAAAAGAAAATGTTGAACTGGAAAAATCCATTCATCATTCCGTATAACGGATTTGCATCAACTACATCGACATTTATGTGATTCTAAAAAGCGAAATAAGGACAAAAAATACATGTTTTTTTTTTATAAAGAAAAAAAAAAGTAATTAACATCACGACGTGTATATATCTCGAAGCGATGGAAATTCAAACGAGGCAACGTTGAAACTAATATTCCCGATCGTTATCTCTCCCCCGATGATGCGCTCGCCATCCCCCTCCGTTTCCTCTCACTTCCTCTTCTACTATACACTTTGCTTTTTTTTTTGTCCCCCGAGAGATTGATCACACTTTTTCGTTCCTTTTTTTTCCTGTTATGATGCATACTCAATATTGATATGAGTGACATATACACGAACATGAATATATGAATCTAAAAAAAATGGCGTTGACGATTGGGACATTAGCCAATACCCAGGTTTGTATCCATTCTCTTTTTCTCGTTTTCCTCCATATTTCTCGGTCCCTTTTCCATCCCTTCACATAACGGAAGAAACGTTTTTTTTTTTTCTTTTATTATTTTTCTCCCCAATCGTAAAGAGAGGAAGAGTGAGTGAGCTTGCATTAGAGGGTCTTAATATCGCTCGCAGCCACTGTGAATGAGGCTTCACTTGTGCTATATATCTATATCCATATATATAAAATACAAAAAGGGATGAAAGCGCGATGCGATGCGCCAAATCCGCAGGCGATATCGCTGCTAAATCGCTTCGCTGTTGTAGTATGACGAGAGAAAAAAATTAAAAAATAAAAGCGATGAGGGAGAAAGTGGAATATGGAGAGACGCAATTCTTTTTTTTATATAGCTTGATATTTTTTTTTTTTTTTTTCACCAACGTCAGCTCAAAATCGTCGGTGACGGCAAGGGTTGGATTTGTCTCTTCTTATTTCGTATATAGAGAAATATAAAATACCCTCAAAGTGAAAATACCATTACACTTTCTCAAATATAATTAAACGCGGATAACGAATTATCCTTGCTAAAGACATAATCATTTCTTACTATGTTTTTTAATATATTTATATATCAGTGGCACGTTCACAGTTGAATAATTATGAACATGATTTATACAGATGCATATGAGCACATAGCGACCGCCCCAAAGTCGATTCCAACCCCCAGGGATGAACCCAACAGTCCATTTATATACTCAAACATATATGGAATCTATTCCTGGGTTCTCATGAATCCATGGTTGCTTGTGTAGTATTTTTCGAACGATTCGCAATCAGCCAAAATGTACTTCATAGCTCTTGGAAAAACTGAAAATTATTTTTAATCCTCGTGACATCAATGCTATTCCCTTTCAACTATTACTCATATTATTAATGGAATATATCGAACGTACATCCAATCTCAATTTATGGTGCCCTTCATTACTCCATTTAATCAAAACTGACGCATGAAAAAAAAAAAAGTTATCATACTACACTTCAATATTCAATATTAATTATCAACTGAACAAATAAAAATTCATTTATTCATTGAATGTGTGCAAAGAATAATAGATAGACAGGGTTAATTGATTGTCAGCGCAATGCAATTTTATTTTGTGGTTATAGGCTTTCAACTGATGATGAATTTTTTTTTATCTTGATTCACAGGGAGGGAAAATTATGCTATATCTAAACATTGTAATATACATATACGCTTGTAGAGTGTGTAATAATAATTTATCGCGTAAGTTAATCACGATCAGTGATTTGTGCAGTGGAAAATATATGTAGAGCGAAAGAATAAAAGATTCAATTTCCCATGAATGCGTTCCATTATATATGCAAGAGGTAAAATTATATTATAGAGTAGGTAGATATATAGAAGCACCTGGTATGAATCTCGACAATCTACTATGGTAAGACCGTGAAAAGTGTAATTTACTTGGTGGAACTTCGCGTGTGCATTATATCAGTGTGTTGATGCCGAGCTGTTGAGAGAAAACTCGTTTTCTGATGGATCTACACTGCATATACAATATACATGCATATATTAACATGCACATTTACACGACATGTATGATATATCAGCGTAGTCTCTTCTCATTTTATATACTCTGTGCTCATCCACTTTGAGAGGTTTTCCTATTCTATTCAATCTCGATACGTTCTATTGGTTATCCATATACTGCACATTTTCCCTCAATTCCATTTTTCGTTGCAACGTTCACATTGAGTGCGCATTTTTTAATTAATTTACCTCCATCTTGATTCATTCATTCATTCATTCATTCATTCATTCATTACTAACATACTCCATTAATACATCATCCATACATGATATATAAATAAAAATAGGAAAAATTATTATAAAACTTCACGAATATAAAAGTGATATGCAAAAAAAAAAAAATTGTTTGTAGTAATACTTATACAGTAAGTGATGTGGAATAAAGGAATGTCTTTATTTGAATATCCATTGAGCGGACATAATATCGCAAGATTCACTGATGAATATAAAAAAAAAAAGAAAATAACAGAGGGAGAGTAACTGCCGCATATATTGTCATCGCTCGAGATAGCTAATCCCAAAATGTGATCCAGGGTGTTGGCAATGTTTGCCAATAGGCGGCGCGCGCTATTGCAATTCAAGCTTCATGTATATATGTATGGATGGACCATAGTACAGTGACTATATCTCGTATCTGGGTATAATAAAAGTACACGGGGGAGAGAGAATCGTGCAAGAGTAAAAGAGAAATATTGAAGAGGGAGTAAGAGAGAGTCTTTGTGAATGCGACAAGGGTGTGGGGAATCGGGAGACCAACGCAGAGAGGATTGGGTCGAAGGAATAGAAGGATCGGGCAATAGAGGATGAAGCAACGACAACAACGACGACAGTAACAGTGATGGTGATGGTGAAGGAGATGGAGGAGGTATTGCTTCGCTTCCAATATACTAAGAGCGGATACGCGAAATCCAGAGCCAGCGGCTAGTCGCTTGGTGTTCTCTTCTTGCTTCTGCCATGCTCGTTTACCTTCTGTAGCTACTCTCCTTCCTTTTAGCTCATTCTATATATCTCTCTTTCTCTCGAACTCTCATCCTCTTTGCAGACTCCTTGCAGTGCCATTCGCCATTGTACCCGGCAGCTCATTTATTTATGTCTCTCCGAAACTTTTAATCCGATGAGATCTGCGCCCTGCTACGTCGCTCGCATACATATACATTATACATACACCAATATGTATAGTTATGTATATGGGGTTCGAGGTGTGTTTCACTAACGACATACATAGAGTAGGGGATTTCTTTTCTTTTTCGGTATACATGTATGAACTTTTAAATTTTATGTCTGTAACTTTTTTGATCATGTCAAATCTTTTTTATTTCTAACGGACAATTTTTTTGTTTATTTGTTTATTTATTTTTGCTTCATTATGAGTAAACGTGGAGATTGAGTATTTGTCTGTGAATAATTGTGACAATCGTTCTAGAAATAGTAAATATCTGCATTGAGATGAATCTGAGATAAACTGGCAATGTAAACTCGGGATTTACTGATGCACTTTCAAGTTGGTCAACTATTTCACTGTGGTTGTAGAGAATATATGTATATATAGAAGTTACTTGTTGTTGGTGAGTTGATTATTTGTTTAGTGTTTGCAAAATTTCTCTTATTCTTCCACTCATTCAATTCTTCTTAATTCGATATAATTTACACAAACATATGTACTCACTGATCGTTATTATATTACTTTTTATTTTAATCATGATGATGAAACGTAAAATTTTGTGTCTTTTCGTTTTCAATGAGTCGACGCTGTGTATCCAAATAAAAAAAGTATGAATATAAATGAATGAATGAAAGAAAAAAAAATACATGTATATCACAAGGTATTTTTCAGCTGACAATTGGCTTCCTTTCAACGTGAAGGTGAAGAGAACACGCCGCAGGCGGGCTTTAATTCTCTGATTAGGCGTCGGATAAAATATAGAGTGCGAGTGAATGAAGATGAGAGAGAGAGAGAGAGATAATAATATAAGAGCGGGAAAAAAACAGACAAAATAAAAATATTAAAGAGTGGATATAACTAAAGCAAAGCGCCAAGAAGAAAAATAATCGTCCTTACAAAAATGCCACACCAATGGGAAATTTTCAATCCTCTTCCGGGTGTTTTTCCATTTCTCTGGCTGTATCTTTTCATACTTTTGGTTACTTGTCGGACAACCAAACCCTCTTGGGCTCATGATATACATACAAAAATAACCAGGGGGGTAAACGTGAATGTCAGCTAGTGAATTCGCTCCCTCCCTATTTATATATTTTTTTTTACTCAGCCAGAGTTGGTTTTTTCTTTTTGTTTTTTTTTTATTTCTACTTTTAGAGTCTCCTCGTGTTTCTCTTGAGGACGCACGGTCACAACCTCGTTATATCTTACACGGAATGATCTGTGTGTGTGTGGTATGCGCCCTCACATAAATCTTTTTTGTTGCTCCGTTTTTATGCACTTCGGACAAAAAATAAAAAAAATATATAGTTATGTGTACATCGAGTGGCAAACAAAGTTTTCCGCATATCCGTACAGCCTTATAATGATAACACAACCAGGGATTTTTCCATTTTTTTTTCTCTTATATTATATATATTATACTCCTACGACAATAATTCTTTTTACATAAAAAAAAAAAAATACTTTTGCTTCATAAAAATTTCTCTTTGTTTCTGTTTTATCTTGCATGGAGTATAAGAAAAAAGGACATAAAATTGGAAAATTAAAAATGATATTATTTCATTCATCTATTGTTAGGAGCAAAAAAAAAAATAAAATCAAAGCCACATAAAAAAATAATACCGGTTAATTTAATACAAAATTGAATAAATGAGTTGTGAATGATTTGTAGAGTGTAAGGATGAAAAAATGGATTAAAAGTGCGATGAAAACGTGTTTCATTGCATACATAATCAAGGCAGAATTATATAAAAGTACATAAAGCATACGACAAGAGTTAATTTTTTTTTTATCATTCATTTTTATTCATTAATTGCGAGTTAAACAAATACACGAGTGGATATTTATTCCCAACTTTCTCGCTCATTTAACTCTTCCCTTCTACATATACATTCATTTTTTTTCATTATGCATTTTTTTCTCCTTACACCATCATTCCTTATTTCATAAATTTTTTTTTTGTCATATCCTTCATGTACACAATAAGGCAGTAATCCACAGTCTATTAAATAACCTTGCAATTAGCATTTGGAAAACATATAAATTTTTCAAGAATGATAAAAAAAAAAAAGAAAATAGAGACAAAGTAAAATGTTTAATGAAAGGACCTTTTAACCAATCTGACTAAATGCCTTTCAGCCATCGAGTGAAACCGGGAAAAAGCGTACAAGAGTGAGTTAAAAAAAAAAAAGTGAGCAATGAGGCCGTGGTTTTAAATGGGATTCATTTCACCTCCTTCTAAACTGCATCCTTTTATTTTTTATTTAAAAGCATCCTCTTCTGATTGGCCACCAGATTTATACTTGCTTGCTTGCTTTTACTTCACTGCACTCGTGTTATGTTTCAGGTAAAGAATTAACGAATAATACAATCTGCCATTCAATGAATATAGGTGAAAACATGAAAATGGTAAGCAAAGTTCATGTGACTAGAGTTAAAATCCAAAGAATTACTCATGAAACTCCACTTAGATTTATTTACGTAAATGTGGAAACCTTACTTTTAAAATCTCTTCTTATTTCTTATTCTTCTTGTGTTTCTTCCTTCAGCTTTTATTTTTTTCTCTCTATCTAACTTTGAGCATGCAATCTATATAAATATACGACCAAAAGTCGAATAAAAAGGGCTATTCGCCTCCATGGTCCCCTATTCGCTAACATTTTCTAGAAAATGAAAAACCATCATCATGAAAATGCGCTTGACCATGATACAAATACCACGAGGAATAAATAGAGATAACCGCACCATACACATTTCTCTCATCTTCTTTCAAATGAAATGGTATATATGGGCAGCATGGTCCATCCATTGATTCTTCTTCAATTCAAAGCATTTTCGTCTTCAAATACACATACATACGAGAGAAATGAAAGAAACTAAAATAAAAAAGAAAAAAAAAAGCTCCTCAGTAATAATGAAAAGAAAAAGTAGAATATACGAAAATAAAAAAATGAATAAAAATAAAATAAAATTATATAAGTTTCAGTTGAATCCAGATATTACAAGTCCGTTATCCTAACGTTACATATACTGCATAGAATGAGAACATATATTTTTTTTTATTTTCTATTCCCACCCTTCATTTTTGCTCGTTATACATCCCAAGTACATTTTTCTTTTATTTTTACTCTTTCAATTTATTATACTTATTTCTACTTTATTTATTCATTTTTTTTTTTTCATTCCTTTTTGCCATGGTAACGAAAGGAACGAGAGATGGTCCTACATGGTTGTCGTGAGTAGGACGAGAGGACGTTGCAAAATACACTTTAATAATTTGCACTACGACGAGTCCATTGTCCGGGGCACTGGAAGCACGCGACCGCTCCAATTATTATGGCACTCCCCGACAAGAAATGACGTCGACACATACACATTTTTTCTCCCTCTTTCACTGGATATTTCCTCCCTATTTCTACCTCTTTCACCGACAAATCAACTCTTATAACCATGCACATATACACATCTGTACACAAACCCACTCATTGCTACTCTCTCTTTCTTTTCCTTTCACCCTCTTTCTTGCTCTTGATGCTCTTTTGCCTTGATTCTCCGTCAACGCCACGCGGCTAACCACCAAACCACCTTCACTCATGGACACTCGCCTTTCATTTGGAAAAAAAAAAAAGACAAAAAAAAAAAAATTTTTTTTTTAATTACAATCGTAGTTATTTCCAATGTGAATTTTGCTCGAATGCCTCGAGCTAACAATCATTCTTCTTTCTCATTCTTCTCATTTTAATTCTCATCCTCACGTCATAATTTTCGCCATCATTAATAACCCAAGACAGAACAAAGAAATTTTATTAAAAAATAAAATAATAAAAAATACTACTATCCTAAACTTTATAAAATAAATATAGTAGTAAAATCAATAATAAAATTAATTCAACTCAATATATAAACCAATAAATTACAAGTTCATAGTGAGATTAAAAAAAAAAAATCCGCTCATTGTTTTTTTTTTAATTTAATTTTTAAAATAAATGCACGACATACGATATAATACTTTATAAAAATTATATATCCAGAAATAAATTTACAAAGCTTGAGATGCACACGCGATTCATTCATAAATATCCTTGTCATGATTGTCAGCAACCATCAACAACCCCCACAACAATAATACTACAACCACTATATCTCAATTTTACCTTTATATATTTACACGAAATAAACACAATCGTCGAATCGCCCTTCTCAAACTCATCAGCGAGTTCATTCACGATAAACGACGTGTAAGTTAAGCTGGTCAGGTTTCTCTTATACGAAAAAGGAGAGCAAACAAGAATATATATAGTAAATTCTCGTGTATGAGATGAAGCATGCTGCACAAGTAAAGTAACTTGCCCCGTCGTACTCTCTACTCCCTTCTATATCTCATCACTTTCCTCTATCTCACTCACTCTCTGCATCTATATCCTATACTAAGTGGTACACACAACTACTTTATAAGCGATGTGCTAACGAAGTGTGTAACAGGCGGTAAATAAGGAACCTGTAATTACGGTCGGCGTGCCGCGAGAGAACTGACGACCACCCACGTGAGAAACAGAGTTCTCGCATCGTCGTTTGCCGCCACTGAAGTGCGCGCAAAGAATAACGAACGAAGATAGATATAATGAAGAATGAAATAAGATAGAACGAGAGCAACAAAAACTGAAGAAAAAAAAAACAAAGATGATCAGAACACGACCGTTGCTGCACACACAGGGGCGCCATTAATGCTCAAGCTATATCCACAACGACAGGTGAAAGAGGTAAAACAACGTATATGTAGTGGCACAGGAGTCGCTAACAGCAAGGTAAAAGCCACATTGGATCGAAACATTGGATTATGGTCCTTTCCAAGCGAATGGATGGTTGTCAGCGACCGCCTTCATTTGCCTCCGGCATTATGGTCTATCATCACACATGGTAAAATTGTTATTGAAGGTGTCCACAGCTTCATTTACCACTTGTCATATAAAAAACTGTGATTAATCAACATCTATCAATGTCCGGAATGTCAGTGGCCTGCAGTGCGTTGATGATTTTGATGATTATACTGATGATAATGATGATGGAATTATCTTTGTTAGTTAATTCAGTGTCGAGTGAGATTATATATCCAACTAATAGTTTGGAATAAAATTTTTGTATTTTAAAATAAAGATCATAAGTCAATTATTCAAACGAATGTTTAGTTTAGAGGATATGCTTTAGAATACCTATATAAGTATATATCTAATCCTAAAACCTTGGTTATATGTTACAGTATGAAATAATACATAACAATCACTCATGTCAAACTATACTTACTGCTATTATATATGAAGCTTGCGGATATAACGATAATAAACGAGATAAAGGACGTGTAGAGCGTGGCCTTGCATGGTTTCACGTCAAATTGCGACAGTATATTCATCTACATATTGCATATGTATACATGAACGAGTCAAGAGGAGCCAGACATTGCTCATTAGCGCATTAGTCGAGCTAAATGTAATGTTACCTATACGTGTACATATAACGTTTATATAATATGGAGAACATAACGTTACGATACCTTCCCGATTACCTTCTATATCGTTCCGTGAATGAAAAAAAAAAAAATTGCAATAGTTCCACATATAGGTTTCGATCATTAGTATTATGAACGACGTTTTTTCCTCTGATTAATTTTTTTTCTACCGTCATTTTTATAAATATACTAATTTAAAAGGTTCAATTACGTTAATTATATTGCAACTAAAATGAAGATATATATAAAAAATGATACTTTTGTCAATTAGATTACACTATAGAATATTCCCAAAGAATAATAAATTGTCTATATAAATTATTTTTCATCTCACATAAATATTTATACAGTAAATTAATATACAAACTCACGTCTTCTCTCGTGATTCGATAATTTGCAACAGCATATTGTTCTTTCGCACTTACCTGTAACAAAGAAAAAGAAAAACATTTATAAAATCATTTCAAAACAACATACCTAAAAATCATTCATAATTAAATCGTTAAAAAAATATTTCCACATAGAATATACCCATCTTTCTATGCATAAAATTAATTTCACATAATCGTAAAGATTAAAAACGTCTGCGTAAATTATACAATCGCAAATGTTACATCGCGTGGCAATTTACGGTGGACAAGATTTGAAGAATAATGATATTATTTACCCAAGTACCATCAGGGGAAGTCTCATCGTGTAAATATACAAACATGAAAGTATATAGATGCCTAAATGATACAATGAAATATAGAGAGGAGTATAGTTTTGTCAACGTGGTCGATATTTGCCTATTTGCAGTACTATCTGTTGCCATCGGTGTTTGTAGTTCCCATGTTGACTTCAACATGTTCCGAATTAAACGTAGGCAATCGGTGATAGATGAAGCAGGGTTTATTTGTTCAATTGGACCCAGTGCCCCCATACTCAAATAGTATTCTATTTCTATCACACTCTGACTGGGCTGTCATGGCCAATATGTTGATGCAAATGCACGCGATCTAAACCAATGTGTGTGCATTGGCAATAATCCGTAACAGCCAATATACGACTGCATTACCCAGTTGTGTCTCTATACATATTATGCGTATATATAGTGAAACGTCCATTACCAAACGTATTATCACTGTCAACATGTCCGAGTAATAACTGTTATTATACGATGGGATATCTTGTGCTCATACCCGCTGGCAATTACTCCATATAATTCATCAACTTCAATATGATAAACCACCAAACACATATCATTAGTTAATAAAATACATTTACGCATATTTACATTGCATTTCATTAATTTAGGAAATTTAATTTTGTAATTACGTGATGGAGAAAACTGAGAGTGGAATAAATTCTTTGATATAAATATCAAATTTATATTATTATAAAATTGTCAAGTCTATGAATATATATGAAAAGATATTTTTTTTTTTCATTAGACAACGGGCCAGATTGGTTAATATAAAAATTCTCCACGTGTCCTCAAGCCATGGCAATGCCATCCCGTATGTCGTCCCAAACAAACAATGACATGAACATCATATGCAGGTAGGATTATAGCTGAGAACCCCTTTAACGGTTTGGGAAAAAAAAATATACATGTATATATAAACGACGGCAGGAGTATAACCCCCCTGTTCATGCAATACACATTGACATGTACAGAGAAAATAGAGAGACAAATTTGTGTCCCCGATAAAGTCCTTTAGGCTGAATAGTCTGTCCTAGTCAGACATGTACACACGCCCTAATATCACTCCCCTCTTGTTTAAATAGGGGTTAGTTACACATTTGCAAGGACCACGCGAATTATCAATCCCACTCACTCATTTCGTCTCTTTCTTTCTCTTCCTATCTCTCGATGCTTTGCGTCATCTTTATCTGTTTAAAAAAAAAAAATCCTCGTGGATGTGCATCACGTTTAAATGAACAAAAAAAAAGTGTAACTGCATTGTCAAATAGGAAAATCCCCTTCGGGACGTCGATGGCACAATAATGGGACAGATTATAATCTTGTCTACCCCCTGGGATCTCACTCATTGGCCTTACGTTGATGCACCATGCATGAATTGAGCCATATAGGTAGAATAGAAAGCACCAAACTTACATTCTGTCAATAATTCACATGTAGATATTCACTACATACATATCTATATATGTATTTCTATGTATAACATCAATCGACATATATATCTTGTCCGTTTATTGAGCCCACGAACTAAATACATGGGACCCCAATGTCGTCTATACGTCATTCGCTCTCTCGGTCATCGCGACACGGTAATACCTAATTAAGTGCGCATAATGGATACGACAGTTGTTCTCATTGTGTCCCATGTCCACCCTCGACCCACCCCTTTGTACACTGGAATAGCATGCGCGGTATTCGCATGTTGCCCCAGCTCTCGTTGTTAATCCGCTGTATTTTGGCTTCTCTCAATTCACTCTCTGTGTTGTCTTCTGGTACTCGTTTCATTCTCTTTTTCTCTCTTTTATATATATGTTTAAAAAAAATTTGTTTTTCTTTTTTATTCTCTCTTTCCCTTTAGTCGCTCTTGTGTTGGATCGCTCTTTATTATTATTCTGAAGTCCGAGCCAATCTCTCGCTCTCACTATCTCTCGTTTTCACTCTTGAGTGGTAGTTATAGTTATGTATATACTAAAGGCGCAGTTGTTGAGTGTAGCTTGACTCTCAAGCGACGTATTTCTCTGCGGCAATTATTCCGAGGTGGATTTTTTTTTTTTTTTTTGAGAGAAAAAGATAGAGAGAAAACAACAGGAAGAAAGAGAAGATTCATTACTCATCGGGCCAAAGTATTTCAATATTTAATTTTAGAGTAATGTATTTTTTTTTCCCTCCACAATTGTTTTGCACTCTGGATTGTATTTATTTATTTATTTTTTTCCAGCTGATAGTTCATTCTAGCGACTCTCGCCACTATTGCGCTTCGACATTTTTCGAGAATAATTATTGTTTCAATTCAACGAAGCCCATATTATTTGTCTTGTTTTATTTATTTTTTCTATATGAAAGAGAGAGAATTCGTTGGGGCATACGATAATTATTCTTTGATACATGTATACAAAAGTTAAATCGACGCCATGTTTTTTAAAAGAGATATAGGAAATAGTGAGTGAGATAGATATTGAGAATGGATGGAAACAGTAAATGAGAGAAAGAGGAAGAATATGAAGGTGATGTATGTCGACGAAGGGAATGAGGGACAGTAAAAGGAGTAAAAGGGGGTTGAAAGAGAGACGGCGAAAAGGTCGTAGAAGTGGGGATGAGGCCTTTCCAGCTCGACGGAGCCAATTCAGACCCGGAATTTATCCTATCAATTTCTGCTCGGTGGAGTGGCAAAGAGCTCGGCAGCGTTCACCGTTCGCTATATTAACGCTACACAGTGCGCCTCCAGGGGGCGAGAGTGTGCGCTCACAATTCAGCCATAGGCAACACAAGTACAATCCTATATATCCACGATTATAATATAATATCAAGGCGGACATGAGTTATACTGCTTGAGCATCATCATCATCATCATCATCATCATGGTGGTATACACTATTGTTGCTCACATGCACGAAAACGCCCAATAAAGTGGCAAACTATCTGGGGCTCTTATTTGTGAGCACTTTAACCCCAATTATATCACTAAAACTCAATGATCGACGGTCGCGTGCCTCTTGTATATCAATAAATATTCGTTTCCCATCTACGTATACATAAATTCATGCGTATGAATGTATCTATTATTTATTACGTATTAAATCCAAACCAGAAAGCCTTGGAAAATAAAAAAATAAATCCTAAATTAAAATGTTTTCATTAATAAAATTATTTTGGAAATAATTAATAATTATAAATAATTATTTAATTATGATGTATATTGATTCATTAATTTTTTTCTTTTATCAATACGACATTGTAGAGGAATTAAAATTGAAGGGACCACGACAATGATGAAAAAGAGTTAAAGGCAAAGGAAAGATAGAAGCGAAAGATGGTGGAGATAGTAGGTTGAGCTTATATATATATATATAAATATAAATATATAGGATAGGTCGTTGAGAACTCTTTGAGTTTAGCGGAGCAAATAATGCACCAGAGCAGAGAGCCAGGGCAAGTCAGAGGCAGACTCATCCGCCGCCATGCGAAAGACCAGCGAACCGATCGCACATTGATCTTTGCCAAAAACAATACCCAGCGCATATAGGTTTATGTATAATATACATATATAAAACAATGCCCGCCTTTGAATTTTACGGACAAAATACGGGCAAGAGGTGAGTCACCCTTCTCTTGGACATGTGTCTGAATATATATATATATATGCATGTAGTCAATGTATGTACATATATATAAATGTATATTTGCGGTGGTGTATGTGATGCGAAAAAATTTACAGAGTGAGTGAACGTGTGCGTACACGCAACGTGCATGATAAGTAAGAAACACTCCTGCTGTTTTTTTTTTTTTTTATTACTTGTGTTTTATTATCACTGAGGGGAAGTAAACAAATTGCATGGCGACGTGAACGTTGCACGAATGCTAATTGTTTTGATGCATTTTCACGTGCACGAGCGCAGTTGGGTATATACGAGCTGAACGTGATCCTAAATTTTACCATAGAAAAGAGGAAAAAAAAAAAAATAGATACGAAGGAAGACGTAGATATTTTATTTATAAAATATATATATGAGTATCAAAGTATTGCAAGTGATGTTGATGGAGAATTAAAAGATTTTTTTTCATCTTTTTCCAATTTCACTCGATTAAAATTGTTCAGCTAGTAATTATATCGGGGACAACAAAAATGGTTTTGAAAAAAAACTATATATATGTACATTGTACATATATATATATGGATATATCAAGAACAAATAAGGTTGTATATATGTGGTGTAATAAAAAAAAAATTCATCGTCCTGTATACATTGATCAAACTGCAAAGTCAGTGAACACTTTGTCCAGCTCAACAATCAACTTTTCAATCATAACCACACGCACCACTCAATATACATATAGATGTATATATGAATTACATATACATATATATAACTATAAAAATATATATAATACATGTATATATGTATACATCGTCATAGAAATTTTCCATCTCATATTTTTTTTTTTACCCCTCTACATATTCTCCTCATCTAACTTGTCCTGCCTTTACCCACCCCCTTATTTATATATACTCAAAATACATAAATGTATGTATGCATTCGTGTATAAGAATATCTATACGTATTGTGCTCTTTAAAAAAAAAAAAAAAAAATCTAAGGATAATTCGTCGTTGCATATACATAGGGAGACTTTTTTTTTTTTTTTTATGAATATTCGAACACGCGCCAATAAATTCGAATGTGCATCGACGAAAAAGGGTCGCAGTGAGGACGTGAAGTGGTCCAGCAACGTCGTCAATATGCGTCCGGGTGGTTGGGAGAAAAGGAAAAAAAAAATAGGGGATTGGACCGTCAAGGGGGTTTCACTAACCAGCTTGGAGAGAAAGAGAACTTTTGTATGGATATATAGTCATATATACGACTATGTATATACGTATATAGATATGTATATAATATTTATAGTAGATGAGATAGGTAGAATGTAGACTGGGCGCACACATAACAGCCACATGAGCACCACATGAGCTGCGTATATAGACTTCTCTTGTCCTCTTCACACAACCCCTTTCTTACGACAGTTCTACTTGTCCACCCTCATAATTTTGACTGTCCCTCATATTATACTTGATTGCTTGTTCTCCAAGAAAGAGTCATTGAGAAGGAGAAAAAGGAAAGACAAAAATGCTGGGGGGAAATTCTATTGATAAGACAGGCTTGCTAGATTAAAATATTTTATTTCCACCACACTCTGTATATATTTTTATTTCTGATAAATTTTTTTCTTCTTATGTAATATCAAATTTAAATGTTACTGTTACGAGTAAAAGTTCCTCAATAAATTTTTGTATTGATAAAAAAGAGAAATTTGAAAATAATATTTCTATATTTTTTTTTGTTTGTTTTTATTTAAATTTATTTCTATTTTCCTGGGGTTTTTTATATGCATATACACGTCTACCATGTCGCTTGCGAATAATATAAAGGGGGTGCTTCCAGCTATGGCTGCGTCTGTATAGTGCACGACTAAAAAGTGAAAGAGAGATGTTCACGCATAGTGTTTTCTATGTGTTTGCCACTCACCTACACATACACACAAGTGGTTTCTCTCTCGTCGTTGGCTAATGCAGCACAGTGAAATATTCATCAGTCTGCTTCGGTGCGGCGCGTGGGCAGGCCCACCCTTTATATTTCGTAATTACCCACCACTCTTTACCCTCCTATTTTCCTCCATTCTCCCACTATAATTTTATTCCTCTCCTTTTCCATCTTTATATCCCCGCGTCTTCAACTTTCGCCATTTTCTACCGTGGTACTCTCTCTCTTGAAATGCCATTCCCATCTTTCAACGCAACCATATAACAAACCCCTTTTACTTACTCCCATCCTCTGTATTTATTTCTCCCTTCTAACTCTTCTCAAATTTTAAATACAGAGTCCTATATTTATTCCATCAATATATATTCTCAATAATTCCAAACGTTCTTTTCAATACGTTGCACTGTTTGCTATTTATTTTTTCCAAATTCTCTTGGCATTTTTCAGCATCCAGCTACAAAGAACACAATTTTATATATTTATATATATACATATCGTTCACTAATTTGCTTCATCGACTTCTACCGGGTACTTGAAATCAAATTCATCCGGTGGTGGTCTCAAGGACAAGGGTCGTCGTCGCAAACCCTCTAATAAAATCACCCTACAAATATTCACGCACACAGAAAAGAATTATTTACTCAAATAATATATTTATATACACGACTATACAAAATTTCCCCGCCGCCATTTTATTATTCTACATCTAACTGAATATATATAAATATTAAATTCTTTTATTTTATTTATTTTTAACGATGTTAAAGGTAATAATTAACTTAATAATGCACAGCTACTTAAATTTTTCACTCATGCCATATTCATTTTAAATATTGAACCAGAAGATGAAGGGATTCCAGATGGATAATAATATATATACGCGATGGCAAACAATTTTTTTGGAGACGTAAAAAAGGATAAAATAGAATAAAATAAATAAATAAAAAAAAAAAAGAAACTAGATGCCTACATTATCAACGGGTGCAGCGCCGCAGGGTCTAAATATTTATGCGCCAATGTGCCTATATGTGTCGCTTCGAACATCAAAGACGAGGGTGGCGACCGGTTTGTGAACGTTGGGATCCCTCCTACATAGTTGGTAAAAATAAATTCCACCAGTATCCACACCTATCTATCCTCTACATAAATATACATGTGTGTATGTTTAATGTGTATGAGGGGAAATGGGAGAGGGATTTTTAAAGAGGAAAAAAAAAAAAAAACGTCTAGCATCATCCGGCTTCCATTCTCAACCCCGTATCTGCGCACACGTATGTGTATGTATGTACCACAAGGTTTATATACGCACGCGAAACATACAAGTTTGTGTATACGATGCAAACATAACGATGGGTCGGTAGGAAACGAGTGACTAAGTCTTGGTAGAAAGTTGCCGAGACGTTAAAGTAAACATGGAGTCACACACGCAGTCACACGTCTTGTACCTACCCCTCTTATGTTTCATTCTCATCCCTGTATATACATTCAGCACACATACGTATGTATATATAAATATATATCACGAGAATTTAAATATATTTATCGTTTTTACATTCGCATATATTTTGTTTGACATTTGTTTCTTTACATGTGTTTAAAATTTTTTAGAATTGTAATTTATTTTATTTATTCATTTCTTGTCTGTCTATTGTGTTGGTATATATATTTAAAATTTATATTTATTTATCTTTTTCATTGTTGTTTATTTAATTATGTTGTTTTAATTTGTGAGAAGGAGAAAATTAAAAAACGCAGGAAAGTGAAAAATATTTTTCAGGCTTAGTAATATAGATATATGTTGTACATTCCAGAATTTATCTGTTTTGAAAGATCAAGGCAATAGCGGTTATGTTTACCTGAATTTTGACGCCAAACTGGCGCCCCCTGAGAAAAATATATATGTATATATATAATGTAAATGTACATAAAAATATATACGCCTATATCAACCTAACTCTCTCTTCTTTAGTATTTTTTTTTTGCCCATGTCATTCTAATGACTCAAGCAGGAAATAACGATTATTTCAGGTAGGTATATATGTATATACATACAAAGAAGATGTGAGAATAAGATGAAAAATATCTTTGACCCCATTAGAGCTCTCTCTTAATTTTTCATACAAGTAATAATTAAATCGACAATACGAGATCAATATACAAAAAGTTGATGAGTACATTCGATAATCTGTCAATCACATTCGCAGTCTTGTAATATGTCAGGAAAAAATGCTATGTTACGTGTGTAACATCAATACACAGATAAATCCAAATTACAAAATTGTACACATTGAAAATTTAAATCGATTTCATGTACTTCCGAATTGTCAATACACAAGCGCTTCCTGTTACGGCCGATTAATTCGTTCGCGTCCACTTCCACGGATGAAAAAATTCTCTTCACAGTGGTAAATGCATTGATAATAGCCACAATAGTATGGAGTATTGAATACCGATTTGAAGAGAATGAAAAAGAAGGTAAAAAAAAAAAAAAAAATATATATACTGTGTACGTATATAATAAATACATTCCAAAGGCTAAAATAAATATAAATATATTTGTACAATAAAAATTGGCAGAGTTTGCTTCACATATATACACATACCCACAATGGTTATCCTGTCCATGAGCGATCCTGCGTGTGGAAAGCGGTAACTCCGTTATCGCGGTCCGCTAAGCTCTACGGCGGACAATGTCCCTCTATATTGGGGAGGGTTTTTTTTTTTTTTTCCATCGGCTTCTTTCCGCTTTAGATCTATCCATCTCGATCTCATTTTTTTTCCCTCCTCTCCGCGTCTTCGTCATCTTCTTCTTTTTTTTTTTTCTTCCTTTTCTCGTTCTCCATTGCCTCTTCTTTTTTACTCTGATGCCCTTGCATCAATATATACGTGTAACTACGCACACTCGAACGCTCTTGTGTCGATCCCACTTTTGTGGTCACTGATGTCCAAATATTTACCCCGCAATGTGTATCTCCCACGGTTAACTTGAATAGGGAACAATTTATATGTATGTATATATTATTTTATAACACGCGTGTATATATGTCTATATATTTATATATAGACGCGCATTTTCTACGATCGCTCTTCACTTTTTGCTCTTTATATTCCAAGATGAAAAGATGGATTGACGAGTATAGACACATTGGCGTGTGTGCAAGGTGCGCTTTCTATTGTTGTGCCTTTGGAGTATTTTTTTCATATATTTTATTATTTTTCATCTCTTTTATCATTCTTTCTTATTCAACGTTTGAAGCATTCTTCCTATTTTTTTTTTTTCTTTCTTATTCAATTCTCTTTTCTGCCTGATTTGGTTAACAAAACTCTATATAAAGTAAAAGCCCATATACTATTATTATTTTTCTTCCTTCCAATTTTCCTCTTTCTTATATTTGACAGATATCCAAAGTGAATTATAAAATTTAATTATTAAAATTAATTTTTGTTAGAATGACATTTTAATTATGTAAAGCATAAACCGGAAAGAAAAGGAGAAAAAAAATGATTAAGTCAATGTCCAATATTTTTTCATTTTACTTTGTCTTTTTGTATTTTTTCGTTTTGTTTTAGTTATTTTATTTTTGGTTCGTGTCGTGATTGACAAGAAGCCACACACACATATGGCTGAAAGGGTGAATATAATTTTCGGTTCGTGACATGAAAGAACGATTTATATTTGTGGTAGACGAACACAGAGAGTGTTTGTGTGTATAATATGTTGGCTGATGACAAACCACATTGTTAAGCAAATTGCAGTGCAAATGCGAATAGTAAAATTTGTTTCAAATGATAATCTCTCGTGTGATGTTATACATAAGTACGTGAAAATAAAATACTCATTTGTTTAATAAATGTGGGTAGATATCGGTAAATATAATTATGACATCTCAGCTAAAATAACAAAATGTATTATATTATATTATATTACATTTATATTTACTCAAGATTCCAACTAAATGAAATTAAATGTGAAAAGAACTTTGAGAAAATCTTCAATAAAGTATTAAGGACACGTGAAATAGCGAGGAAATTTTTCAGGCACCCTAAGAATATTTTCAACAGACGTAGATTCAAATTGATGCGACTCACATTGAAAGGAATCCAGTACGGAATTAACTTTCAAACGTTTGTTTTTTCAAGTCTCGGCGTGAAATGAGATCCGGGGGTATGTTGGGCCGCGTGAGGGTTATCCAAAGAGACGAAAATATCTAAATGTTTTAAATTACAAACGCGCATCAACGACCTAAAGTTTCTGAACACCGCAATTTTAACTTTCAACATTTTGGAGAAATAAATAATAAATAGTTTTTTAATATAATTTCTCTTGTAATTATAATTTCAAACTTAACACCCAATATGACTGTATACACATAATCATTACTACATTCATTCATTCATTCATTCATTCATTTTGTCAAATGCAACAGGTTTGTTTGTGCGGAAAATAATTAACTGTATAGTTTAATTGCGCTTGGTACATTGATCAATACTTTATTGTTTGATGATTCTGCATGTGATGTTAAAATGAACATACTTCCTACATGTACAACATATACAGGCACATATATACAACACACAGATGCGTAAAAGCATAGAAATACTGTGTATGTATGTATATATATTTGATAAAGCATCGGATGATTTTTTGCCAAGCATAGAGAAATATCGTGCGCGTTATTTGCTGCAAGAGTAAATCTCTTTGCGGAGGTAGATTAATAAAACCAGCTCAGCTAGTTGCCAGCAAAAGCCCCCAGAAGGAGAGTAAAAGAACTTGGGTATTCTTTTTTTTTTCCTGCTTCTTCTACTTCTTCGTCTTCTTCTTTTTTTTTTTTTTTTTTTCATTTTTTTTTGTTCCTTCGCGTGTGGAAGCGAATTCAACGCAGCTTCTGCTGATCCCTGAAAACTGGATTCTATTGTGAAATATTCCCACTCTCCAGTCTCCCTTTCTTTCGTATTATCCATGAATGAAAAATTCATTCGTCGTAATATTTTATTATTTTAAATTAAAAACGCTAAATATATAAATTGTCATAAAAATTTTTTATATTTTCTTCTTTATTCTATTTTATATTCATAATTTTATATTATTATATCAAGACATTTATACATATAAAGTCAGAACAATTGTGAAGATGTAAACGGAAATTAATGGCCATTTATAGAAAAATACCCTTCATCTAATGTCTTGAAGTAAATCGATTGGTTATTCGTTCAAGCGAAATCGCATTACGAGTTGTCATTCAATAAAAACAAGTCAATGGGGGAGCGGTAAATCACTTAAGACTCACGCGAGCTAAGAAAGAGGTATAATATGTACTGCAGATAAAGACAGACATATATATGAATGTATGGGTTTATATAAAGATAAAGTGAGTAAAGAAAAAAAAAAGATGAACTAAGAAGAAGTCGAGAGATGAAAAATCAGAGAAAACGAGTCAGTAAAAGATCGAATGGTGCTATTATATCAATTCACCGCTATTTAATTTAATTTTTTATCAACTTCTGTACTTCGATATAAATCTTAATACAAACTGCAACCACTGCAGCATTATAAATAAAAAAAAAAAAAAGAATTTTCCCAACCATTGAAGAATAAAGAGAAAAACTCCAAAAGTAAAATGTATTTTTTTTTTCATCCTCATTTTTAATATTATACTTTTTTTTTCTACTGCGCTCTTTTATATTTATCACAGCTATATAGGAAGATATTTTCCAAGTATAAAGCACGACAGTACAAAAATTCTAGATACGTATACCCTCATTTAGTCTTCACGCGTGTATATACATAGATGCACACTTGCCAACATGGAAAAACACCCCTGGCAATGTTCCTAAAAACCTGTGAATTCAACTGAAGAAATTAATTGACCGCTTTCAGTGAAACTGGGTCGTGGACCTATTCATACGCCACTCTCTTCTCATGCAAAACTCTCGTCTAAACGATGAACACACTCATTTCATCGTGTGTAGGGTACATATATATTGAGCGTAAAAGAGAGATAAAAAATGCGCGGACGTCTACTAAGCAAAAAAAAAAAAGTAAAAAAGGAAAAAAAATTCTTTTATTTTCCGTAGAAGAATATTTAATTTTTACTTGAACAGGTATATTATTCTCTAGAATTTTAAATAAATTTTATAAAATACATATTTCACCCCTGCATAAAAATTACGAATAGCATGACTTAATGAAAGAACGAAAAAGAAAAAAAAATTTTTTTTCTTACTCATACAATATTTTTTGTCCTCTGTTCTAAAATACCAAAAAATAAAATATTTAATTCACGAATTAATAATTACCTCACTCATACTATCTTTCACTCTCCCTTATCTGCTTTTTATTTTATTCTCTTCAACCGTATATACATCACAACTTTGCTTTTCATTATGAATTTATACGCAAAGAATTTTACATTTTCCATGAAATAAAATATAAAAAAAAAATACGAGCAAAAAAGAAAAAACGTTGACATAAAAAAGAATTAACTTACAAGTTTCATTTAGCCACGCGGCTTTCTGTCTATTCGTCCACGTCTTATTTCAAATTCAACGACCTCCTGTCCGCATGTATACATATATATATATACATATATCTACAGTAGGCGGTCAAACCTATACACCCTTTCTTCATTTTCTATATACACACACCTCTTTTACCCCCAACAATAATTTCTTTACGAATATATTTATGCGGTGAATTGAAGACTTTTGGCGCACACAATACCTTGCGCATCAATACTACTGTTGTGTCTATAAAACACACTCCATCGTCAACGTGTTTCTCATACACCTTACAAATCCCATCACATATATATATACACAACATAGATGGAATACGACAGGTTGGCATTAAATATGCACCTCGCGTCATCCGGAGGGACGACGCGCCAGTCATTATTCCATCCGCTCTTCGTGCGCATATCTATATATGTGTGTGTATAAATAAATATACACTACCCTATATCATCGCCTCTTTTAACAGTCGCGGGACACTGCTCACCACCTTAAATAACCCCCGCATTTATGCCACCATCTTGTTATAATTCAATATAAATTACAAGATAAAAAAAAAAATACGAATAAGAATTATATGTGAAATAATTAATTTATACTCAGAGGAATGGATTTAATAACTATTGTATAAAATAAATTATATGTTCTGTAGAATTATCAAATTATCTCTGATTTTATTCCCATTTTTCTCCAAGCTATTTTCCTGAATTCGTTGAACAAGTGAGCAAAAGAAATAGGAAGAGACCGTGTCTATTACGAGGAAATGATGCGCAAGGGCTTTTTTTTTTTCTCAACCGTAAAATCTAAATGAGAATTATATTTATATATATTATACATGTGGAAATCTGTGAAGAAAAAATATAATAAATATAATGAAAAACATAAAATGAAAAAAGAAGAAAAATCATAGTGAGGGTGAATAATAATTTCTCCAACTCGATCATTAAATTGTTCCGTGCTTTGGTTTAATACTGGGAGGAGCTGTTGGCCGCGCACATTTCTATACTTCCGTTGATTGATCAATTAACAACTACATTAAAAAATAATGACGGTATATAAAGTAAAATATATAAACACTTTCGTCAATTTTTCAACCCTTAATATTTCGCACAATTCTGCATTTCTGATCACGTAATTTTCCATTGAAAATATTTTGTTTTTCTTTTAATTATTCAACATCCACATAAATATATCAATATATAATTATATACATATATAAATAGTTTTCATAATTTAATTGTGTCATATTGTTTCACTTCATCATAATATTTTTTTTATCTATAGCTTAAACACAAATGTGGCAGTTATTTATATTATATATACTCCGCGCATTTGTGAGTGATGTTAACGACTCAAATGGCCGACAAGATTCGGATCGACGCCGCGACGCCATAAATTTTCTTTCCATACACGCGTGGCCATACTCATGAACTTATACATATTACACCATAGCCATCAAACAAAAGTGACTGCAAAACATCACCCCTCATCATTTCTCGTTTCACTTCCTCTCTTTTTATTCTTTTTCTTCTTCTTCTTCTTTACTACATTGCACACTCTATACCCTTTTTCGCAAAATGGTCATTAAAATCAATCTGCAACGCATAAGTATATTGTTGCCGCGTCTAAATCATTTTCAAACTTTAATATCACTGCAATAATTATATTTTATTTAAACTGAAAAAGATAATTGAAAAATAATGAATATAAAATGAAGGAAAATAAAAAAAAAAAAATGATATATATGCAGGAAACAATTGGTAACAATTTTTTTTATTCAACTTCCTCCCACATTCCCCCTGACAGCGGCTATTGACTCGCGCCCCCAGCATGATCCTCGTTAATATTCCATGCCTAACGCTCCCCATAGTTATATTCCCATACTGCTTAACTGAGAGTTCTTCTTCACTCTATCTCTTATACATGTTTATTTAGATGCTTGCGAGCACGAATTCCGCAGAAACAAATTCTTTTTTTCCCATTCTTATTTAGTAATACCTATTCCTGTACAAGGAAGTAATACATATATGTACGTATGTGTGGGGGGAGTGTGTGTAAGTGTAGCTGCATACGATTGTATTTTAAACTATCACGTGTGTGATTTTCTTAGAAATAATCGTTAGCTTTTAAATATAATGGTCGTTTGAATGTTTTATACAAACGTACAAAGTATGAAAGAGTAAGTGACTTCAGTTGATAATTCATTATTTTTTTTTATTTTCTTTAACTTACTTCTGTGTGAAATATATTTTATAATGTTATATTTATTGTAAATGTTGTTTATTCCCTACACTCTTAATATAGACGTTCAAATGATAAAAATTGTATTTATTCTTATTTTTTAAATTACAATTAAAATAATTTATATGTTGGATGATAAGTTATATATAATTTTAAAATAAATTTTTTATATGTATTTGTTTTTTTTTTTCAGGCACATTTAATGCAATGTTTTCCTTCGATTCTTTTTCATCCCTTTCTCCAACACTTCACTTTAACATCAACGACATTTTATATCCACACACGCACGTATATATATTCTCACCTTCCACTTAGGGTGTTGCCATTAAACTACCATGCCAATAAGCTCAACGCCATGACAAATCTGGAACTAGCTCGCTCATTTTTACCTACACGACACACAAATCTTATCGTCTACTTCACACGACAATTTTTAGTCCTTTCATTTTTTACTGCTTGTAAAAAAAAAAAAGATATTATATTCATTATTTCTTTTTTGTTTTCATTTCCTACATTTTTTTCAACATCGTAAACCTACACATTTCGTTGTAAAACAAAAACAAGTTATTACTATTTAAAAAATAAAAAGAACTGTTAACTTTAATTGTATATTATTGTAAAAAAAAATATGAAAAAAAAAAATACAAGAAAACAAAAGAGAGATGAATGATAATTCAAATTTGAGATGTGGAGAGATAAGAATAAATAATAACTGTCGTCATAACATATATATAACGGCTGACAAATCCATGCCAAGTCGTAGATAATACGTACTTAGTCTTATATATCTTCGTGCAATCCATATATATATATATTTACTTCTCTCACATCATTTTCTTTCTTTACAATTGAAATATTAATGTTCAACTACTTAGGATTATATATTGTGTAGATCACGTCTCCCACAAATCGAATGCATACGTGATGACACGTACTCAATTGAGAGGGCGGAGATTAAAAGCAAAAAGAAAAAAAAAAAAAAGATAAATATCTGACATAAATGTTTCGTTTTTTCCTCACGAGAGAAAAAAAAATCACAACCCTAATGCAATCGTTTAAGGTATGGTAAAAGGAAAATAACACACGAGCGACTCAGGTGTATATCCAAAGAGGGTAGTAGTGGATTTTAAATAAATCCATTGCCAGATAAAAAAAAAAAAAAAATACTCAAAGTCGCGCGCGTTAAAAGGTCTAAAACGTCTTTATTTTCTCCAACGATTGACACTGTATAAGAAAAACGAAGGAGATAGAAAAGAGAGATGGTGAATAAAATAAAAAAAAGAAAAAAAGAAGAAATAGAAAAGGGATTTATATTTTATTTAAGCCGCTCGATCAGGGAGTATCGTCCTCGCCCCCTTTTCAAGCCGACATTTCAACCCCCATCGACTGTGGCGACCCCACGCGACAACTATGACGACGGCATACATTATGGATGGGTGCTCGTCAGATGGGCGCTTGTGTGGGTTTTATATTACAATATATACTTGTATTCATATGTATATATTTTCACATCAATATGTATACGTACATATATAGGAAGAAGCGACTATGCACGAATGCAACCGCCGACTGTATATACAATGACGACACGACGGCGACGTCGTTTTCCTCCTCATGTAAATTGAGGTGGAAAGACAACGGGGGTAGAAATATATGTACACGTACAGAACTATATACTTTGAGTCTGGGTTACAATGTATGTATTCTAGTTCATTCCGACTTCTCTAATTGAGAAGAGAGACACATATACACGTACAATATCATCATCACTATACAGAAGACTTTCCTCGAGGGTAGGTCGGGAGCCAAATGCAAAGAAAAAAAAAAAAATAAATGTATTTATATGAATGTCTATAATACAAAGGGCAAAAAAAAAAATAAAGAAACTATGTCGCAACATTTTTAAACATAATGCCAAAACGCAAATTGGTATACAAATTTATTTATTACTATTAAAGAATTCTAAATATTGTAAATATTTTTGAAAAATTAATTTTTACATTGATTTTAATGAATTTTAAAAATGTAGAAAATAATTTCATATTCATATTAAAAATATATGTAATGTATATGTACAATTGTTTATTTGTTTAATCTCTCAGATGACAGTTTGAAACTTGAATATTATAACATGTATGTATATAAGTGTATATAAATATCATTTGGATAGAATATGTAGAATATGTATAGTGCAGTAGATGAGAGAAACCTATTCAAGTGCATAGCGCAAGTCTCGTGAATTTATATATAATTACGCGCTGTTAAAAGCAAGCAAAAGCGCTTTAACGCCACAGTTATACTCTTGTATACCATCGTATACAATACATATGTATATGGTACATACATATAAATACATAGTTGGAATACTGGGGGATTACAAAGTCTTTAAAATAAAACACGGGGAGTTAGAGAAAATAACGTGTCGCGTGCGCAAATACAAGTTACTTTTATTATAGATCATTCAAAATATATTTATATGTATTTGTTATCTGTATACCTATATAGATATGTATGATGTACATATATATATATTTATATACCTGAGTAATGTGTAGGTATATATATATATGTTACAATGAGAACACATGATATGCGTGCAAGAAAACGATTTGTATTATAAGTGTGGAATGTACCTATATGTTGAACAAGGTTGCGTGATGGTGCGAGCATATATATATATGTAAACAATTTTTCATTAACGTTACCGCAAGGCGTCACAGAATTTGTCTGGTAATCGAAACCATTTGACTTTATATATATACACATTCACGTCACTGATAAGTTAACATCAGAAATAATGTGTATTAAATAATTAAGACATTTTTTTTATGTTTGTTTATTCTGTCTATAATAATTGTTCGGACATGTTTGAACACAACTTCATTTATTCCATTCATTCCCTTGAATAAAAATGTAATGATAACTCAAATAAAAATTGAGGTAAAAAAAAGAAAAAACAAAAAAGAATTAAATTAAAATATTCACTAATTACATGTGAGGCAATAATAAATTTCTGAGATCACCAGTCGCTGCTAATTCGTGGAATGTTATTTGGCACGGGTGTTAGTCGTCTTTTTTTTTTATTCTTTCGTTTTTTATTTTAAAAAAAAAAAATTCTTTCTTCTTTCTAACGTCTAAATATACCTACACAAATGTAAAATGTAATGGCCGAAAACTATCAACGAAACGATACTGACGCGCGCATTATAATAAATACACAGCAGTTATTATATATGTATGTATGTATATATGTATTCACATATGTATATATGTACAGCAAAAAGGTGAACAGACGTGCGCAAAGGAAGGAAAATAAATACAAATTTAATATACGAAAGAATGAGAGAAACGTAAAACGATTGGACGGTGTTAGGAACCACATTTTTCAAGTCATGCCTGTTAATACGATGAACAAGAGAGGAGGAAGAGAAAGAGGTGGAAGCCCATGGGGACCAATTCACATTGGCGTCAACACTTGTGGACTCTTCAAAGAAAAATAAAAAATAATTAAATAAATAAATAAACTATAAGAAAATTCTCTCCAAACAGTGCATCAAATTAAATTCACATAAACAATCAGCATATTACAAATAAAATCTAATCAATTTTCCAATCTCTCAACACAATCAGTGTAATCGACAATATAATTAATTAAGTGTTGAATGTAATTGCCATATTATATACACACATATGTATATATACATTTACATTAATTATAACTTGAATTGAAATAGCATTTTCATTCATTAACTTTTTCAAATAGCAGTTGCGCAATAAATGTATTTATTACGCATTTAAGATGAAAGAAATGATATGAATTATATATGAAATCATATTATTATCAAGTCAACATTATATACATCCTCACAATTTCTCTTATTTTTCATTTTATCATATATTAATATTATATCGTTTCCCCATGTCCATAAATATATAATCTCTTCTCAATCTTTTTGCACATTACTTGAAGCGTTAGAACGAGACATTTACACCAACATCTGTCGTTTATGTGTTGGATACTTATATGTTGGCAGAGATCCAGTAAGGTTGCAATCCAAGGCCACCATGCGAGCTCAAGACGACGATGATAGTCCAACTCCACTCCAACCAACACACATATATATATATAACTAATATATTTTTTTTTCTTTGTTAAGTCGGTTCTGCAATGGTCTTACACTTCACCTCGAGCAGTTGGATCCGTCGTCCGACGTGACGGAATGATACGGCGCGCGAATATATAGTAAAAAGATATGTATAGGTATGTAATGATGAAGAATAGAAATAAAGAGAAAGAAGATAGGAAGAAAAGGGAGTGAGGGGAGGGAAAAAAAGTATAGAAAAAGGGGGAGTTATAGTGTGAACCGAAGCAACAACCCCTGCTGTGCGGTCTTCCACACGTTCGTTTGATAGGTAAAAGGTATATCCTCACACCAATTCATATCCTCATGTATGGATACGTATATATTTACGTGTGTATGTATGGATATGTCTATGTATATAACCAGGCACTTTTGCAAGCGGCGGTCGTGAGAGAGGATCGTGGCCTCGTCTTCGTGGTTTTCAATTCAATGTGAGCAAGAAGGATAACGATAAAGACTGAGAGACTGAGCAAAAGCGAGAGGAGAATCATTAAAAGATCGCATGGTAAATCGTGGTGCTCGTGCTTGAAGATGGTGTCTTAAGAAGGGAGCCAAGGTCCTTTTGGCAAAGCCATTTTTCTCTTTCTTTTAGAAAAAATAAATAAATTAAATAAAATTAAATTAAATAAAATAAATAAGCATCTCAACAAGACATATCGTAGGTAATACATATGTTATTTAGACTGTTTGTTAATATAATTTCTGATCATATTAAGTAATTAAAAGTGAACAAATGAAGAAAAAAAATTTATTTATTAATTAAATGAAAGTTATTTAAAGGGCTGGTGGATATTTATTTTTTATGTTTATCTAATTTTTCCTTTTCTTTCGTTACTTCTTCAACTAGTAAAAAATCACCAGAGTTTATGAATATATATGTATATATATAACGCGAGACAGATCGCACCGGAGATTGTCGTCTTTCGTCTCCTTGCCTCCAGCGTAGTCGTCGCGCGCGTTGTCCTGATGTATATCCAACTGTACATACAGTTGGCGGGAAGAAATGTTTGTGTGCGTATATATGTACGTTGTGAGTGAGAAAAGAACAAAGGAGTCGAAGATTGTTCATGTCTCGTTGGCTTGAGTACTCTGACGCCTTATATATCCTTCTTCACTTGTTCAATTTTATTTATCATTGAAAAAGAAGAAAAAAATTTCCAGGAGAAAAGAAAAAAAAACATATCAATTTATGAAATTCACATCTCTCTAAAATTCCGTAGAGTTTTGGTCACAAAATTTTTTTCTTCTAGCATTTTTTATCGAAGGAGATTTTTACACGTGTATATATATATGACTGCACGTTCTTTCTATGCCTGAAGAGTCAATAAAAAAATGAGAAAGAAAAAAATAATAATATGAGAGAAAAAAAAAAAGAGCCCGCTCGTTATTTTACGTTTCTTTCTAGATTTATGATCAAATACGTTAAGTTGTGTTGAAACGAGCGTGCGTGAGAGATGAAGCGACTTTCTTTTTCTGTTTCACAAACTTATATTTATATGTACTTCGCAAATCCTTTTGCTTTTGACGATAAAAAAGAGGAGAAAAAAAAAACATACACACATACAACTCAACAATTTTCTCCGATAACTATTCTCAAAATTAACACATTTATTCTAACTGTACTTTTTCACCGCATTCTCTTTAACATCCAAGGTCTTAAAAGTAGTATACACATCCTATGGTTCTGCAATTCGCAAACGTTGTGTGTGCATTCGCGGTGGGAAACACGTACGATGAATGTATGCTTGGGCTCGCTCGTATATAATTTTACCCTGGTGCGAACGTAGGTTATAATGCTCAACCAGAATAAAAGAGAAAGAGAGAAGAAGTCACGGTATATATACATGTTTATATATCCAGCAAGTCGTGTATATACACTTTTCCTCCCGGTTCAAGGGCCGCGCACTCACAACTCGTCGGCTTGGCCAAGGGAGATTTTAATTTTCAAAGGATCCGTGTAGTGTAGACGACCAGGTGACTCGTCTTTCAACCTGGTTATATATGCACCAGCAGTATAATACCATCATCAGCAGCAACACCATCACTATGATATAAGAGACGAAGAAAAAACAAGAAAAAAGAAAAAAAGACTAAACCTTTTCCATTAACTTCCGCATGTCGTTTTGCCAACGAGTAAACTCCATTTCTTTTTTTTCTCTCTTCATTTTTCACTCTCCAGCTTTTTTCTGAATTTCCAACAAGTTCCTTCGCACTCTTATGAATGAATTCACCTGCCACAATGTCTTCTACCCATTTAACTCCCCATTAAAACCAAAAAAAATAAACTTTATTTATGAATATAAAATATTTTTTTTTTTAAAATCATTACACGTTTATTCCTGTTTAATTTTTGCATTGTCCAAAAAATAACTGTGAATATATAATAATTTTTCGTTTGACCAATCGGTATATGGTTACGCCAATGGCACGGTGGCGTGTGGTAGTTCGTCCAGGTGATTACCCTGTCGCTTGAGGCCAGCGTATTCTCTTTTACTCTCACTCGTCTTTTATACTGCTGTCTTTTCTCCTTTATCATACTTTTTTTTTATTCTCGTTTCCACCTTCTTCTTCTTCTTCTTCGTCTTTGCTTCCATGCCCTCCCTGTTCGTAAAGACCCAGACAAGAGTACCTCTGGACCACCTTATGTCCTCAAACATTGGTATAATGTGGACTTGGAGAGCCAGCGTGAGAGCGTTTGTTGCGCGTGAGGAGTGAGACGATACAAGTGAGGGACCCTATACTCATCACGCTGCAATCGCTTTGGTCACGCCAGGGCCCACCTATATCCCTACTTTTCATTCTCGCGTGTTCTCTCCCCCTTCACCTCAAATATTTTATAATCAGGTGTTAAATACGATCGTTGTGTCACGATGAACAACAAAATTCTTTCTTCATAAGTATATAAATATAAATATTTTATTCAATCTTTTAAATATATCATCGATTAATTAAAACAAACCAGTTGTATGTATAAATATGTTTATTTTATCGTCACACGTTGAGAAAAAATTATTGTATAAAATTAAATAAATAAAATTTATTTAATTTATCGATAAGAAAAAAATATTAAACCATCAATAATTATATTGGATATTAATATAATTTATATTATTTATATTATTTATTTATTTTACAATTAAAATATGAATTAATATTTTGAAGTATCAAGTCAACATTTAATTACGACTATTCAAATGAATATAATAATATAATTAAATAAATAAAAAAAAATTTTCTTCACGGATCAATAATGTTTCATTATAGCATTTTCTTTAATTAAATATTTATATAAAAAGTAAAAAAGTTATTTATCTTTGTCCAGATATATAATGGGAAGTGAACAGAGCATGAGCAAGATAAAATTATGATGTTACAATTAAATGACAAGATCCCATTGTCCTTGAAGTAAAGACGATTAACACTGGTCTTCATATACGCAAAGTAACTTCTATATGAACAGAAAGGTAACCCTCCAGGGTATATGCATGCATATATACATGTGTATGTATTATATATCTAACTTTGAAGAGAATACGTAACGAACTGAATATAATTTTAAGCTGGGTTTAATTAAACCAAGGAGGTAACTTGGACGAAGAAGTAGTGAGCATGTATAATAGCTGACGAGTAAGAAGAAAGAAAATGAATAATAAAAATAAAAAATGGAAAAGAATTCATCGTAAATATCCCATTTTTCTCGGCATTCGACTTATCGTTAGCCACGCACACTCCATATGTACATATACACACGAACGTTTAATTAAATCTGTCATGGATAATCGAGTCGTCGTTCTCGTTATATTATTATTACAAACTTCCTTTTTTTTTTCTCTTTGCATTATTTTATTCATTTTAAATTTTAAAACGTTGTCCCTACACACGTATATAACTGCGATATGATTTATTATTCATATACACATGCTCGCACAAATAAATAAAAATAAATAAAATTTATTTATTCATCCAAATGAAAATATTTCATTAATTTAATATTTATATTGTGTAGATATTTTTTTTAATTAATTACTCCCGTATCTCTTTGAGAATAATAACAAATTAATTCATTTTCATTTGTTTATTAATTCTCATTTAGTTAATTGTTTACGCTTTTTTTATTTTATTTATCAACAATGTTTAAGGTACAAGGAATATAATCACAACGTGATTATTATTATAATTTTTTTTCTTATTTATTTATTTCTTTTTTTATTTAACGAGAGGTCATCACCGCGTGCGGTCTGTTGAATCTCTTCGGTCATCTGCATGCCGCACGTGAGTCGGCGCCAACAATGACAAAGAGAGAGTTTGTAAGGGAATACTAAATAATAATAATAATAATAGAAGAATAATAAATTTAATGGATGTAAAAAATAATATTAATGGTAATAACTGTGTCGTCATTGTCAGATTTTGTCAAATATGCAATTGAGCTGTGTGAATATACTGTCAAAATTTAATTTCACAATTTTATCAACTTAGTCGCGTGTACATACAACTAAATGAATAAAATTTTATGTATTTACATGTGTATGTATGTATATATGTATGGATGGATATAAACAGATTATTGTTTTATTTTTGGAGCAAATGAATTTTAAATAAAATGCCAGCGTCAAATCAGCCCTTTGGCATATGGAAAAAAAAAAAAATATTATTAAACGATTTTAATTTAATTTCAGCTTTATTTCTATATATAAATTAATACGTATTTTTCGCTGTGTGGTTTTCTGAATTGGATTTGTCGGCAGAGTGAATTGATAAAATAATTCCAAAAATTCACGCGATAAATTTAACTATACATATATAACTCTACATAAATTAACTTACTTATTCATTAAATTATATATTTACATATAAAAATAATAAATATTCCGGATATATATTTTGAAAATAAAAAATAAATAAATATATCAAAGAAACTCGATATTACATTTTGTTTTTTTTAAATCATAAAATATATTTTCTATAAAATAAATAACTAAATAAATGAATATAAATATATGTTTAAATTGTATATAAAATGAGAAAACTATACGAGTAGATTAACGATCCTGTCGGCGTGTCAGTGGCGCAAAGACTCTGTCACAACATTGTATGTTATACAGTGACACAAAAGGAAACAAATATATATAAAACCATAAGAGCGCAAGCAAGAAAGCAAATGGAAACTGCTCGGCTCTCTGTGCTTGTTCTCTGCTCTGCTCCTGTGCTTCTCTGCATCACCAACAGCATCCACCATCAACGACATCATACATATATATACATACATAAATACACATACAGTCACTTTAGCAGTAGCAAGCGCACGCGGCGCGCGTGACGACGGTTCGATCAACGAGAGCATCAGAGAAGTAACATATAACACAACCATGGCATGCACATACACCGGTCGTCTCTCCTCTCTATACAAGCGCGCACCGTCCGTCAGTCACTCGTTCACTCACTTACTCACTCGCTACTCGGTGTGTTAATTAGTTAAGGTTGTTGGTCGGGACTAAATTACACCTCCGGAGCTACTCAAAGGAAGCAATTACTGGTGTGCAACTGGCGGGGCAAGAGGTATATAGCGAATACGAGGGAGGAAAAGAGGTGGTTGAAGAGGTGACGGCAGTGGTGAAGGATGAGGGGAAAGGGTGCACAATATTCTGCGAAATACATACATGCAATTCTCGCTCAATGTTGTCGTAATGCACTTGTGTTCCGGCTCTTCATTTTATTCATGTTAACAACATTACAAATTATTTATCCTCCTTTTTTTTTATCCATCAAAAAATGTGCATAAAGAATCTAGACAACTTTAATTACCATTATTATTATTATTATTATTATTATTATTATTATTTATATTATTTTAGTTGTCGAAAAAAAAAAAAAAAAAAATTCAAAGAAATTGAAAATAAGTATCTTGGTATCGTTTTATTAGAAGGTGTTTTATAATAAGACACGAACCTTCAATTATCCAAGGATAATCCAGGTGTTATATCCTATCCTGTATGTATATATATTTTATTTGAAGATATATATTGACACATATGTATAGAAAATTTATTGCCACTATAATTTTATTTCCTACCGTCACTATTTTTATTTACCTAGACATATTATAACGTCCACTATAGAATATAATAATTTTAATTCTATCAATGGCAACATACAATCTATATCGTATATATATATAATTCGTATTCTTAAATAATAATTTTGTATCTATATGTGTATATGCATGTGTCACCCTCGTTGATTGAAGATTATAGCTATTTCGTTTTTTTTTGTTCAAGTCTCATCTTGTCGTCGCGGTGTCGTTATTAATAAAGAACGCATTGAATCTAACCCTCTGTTTGAGTATAAGATAAACCACGAAAAGATCGTACATATAGAATTCATTAAATTTTTTTTATTGTTTCATTTTCTTTTTATTATAAAAAAATTATATACACCTTTTTGCTTCTTTATATATCTGTATGTATGTATGTACGTAAATACATGGATATATATTTTTTTCTTGCTTTATTGAGGAGTGAAAATGTGCGTCACACGAGCTACGAAGATTATTTTTTATTTAATTTATTTATTTTTTTACGTTTTGGTCGTTGGCATAATCGAATAATGATTCTACTCTCTTTCGAATTGAGCGCGCGGATGAAGGGATTGGAAAAGTATCGGATGTCGGATTGTGTCGACGTAAAAAATAATAGAAAGAAAGAGCCATATATGTATATGTAATGTACGTGTACATATATATATATATTTATAATAGTAGAATTATAGTACTGATTGTGAGAGAGCTGAGAGAAGGGATGGAATTGACAACGCAGTGACCTCACACTCAACTCGACCCGTTTCCGATTCGCGGAAAGGCTCTTCTCCCCCTTTCAGTCGCGCCCTCCACTCACACTCTTAATATATTACACACACATATTTATATATAACATATACGCTTATATTCACTGTTGTCTATTCGCCCAGCGTTGGTCAATGTATATGAGAACATAAGAAGAGCGAAAGAGGTAAGCGCAAAAGAGAATGAGTCAAATGTGATCGCGCTTGGCAAAGACCAGATAGATCTTGTATCCGAAGCATATATATATGTATTTGTTTGTGTATGTGTGTTATTCGAAGGATTTATGTCTCTGCTAACGAGGAACGCCACTCATTCCCCCGGTGGCACATTTATTTCAACATTGAAAAATCACCATCATCATTTCATCCATCTATCGGTATAATAAAAAATAAAAAATTTTTTTTGTTGAAATAATAAATTTACATTATCATCATTATAATATAAAGATAAAAAAAAAAAATAAATACATATTATTTTTTATTTTATATTATTTTATTTTTATGTTTATTTATTTAATTATTTTTTTATATTAATAAAAAGATAACAAGTGGAGATATAAAATTTTGTTGAGTAAAAGAAAAATGAATTTTGCGTTGTAAAAGATTTTTATCACTCTTCCATGAATGTATTTTATTTTATTTAATTTATTCATATTATTTTTTTTAAATATAACATTCACATGAAGTTTAAACCGCGTAATTTGTAAGGGAGCAAGGTCATAGAGGTTATCATCACGTAAAGATCCGTGAGCCGACGATGCAAAAGACTCTTTCTCCAGTGGCAAAAGTCCTCACGTACTGTAGTTTAGATTTTATTTTATTTTCTGTATTTCTTTTTTTATTTTTCATTTATTTTATTATTATTGTATTTTAGACCGGGTTGAAACGCAAAAGAGCAAATGTATTAGTGCTTATATGTACATTATATATACATATATACATATATAGTTTTAGTTAGTTGGTTGGGGCCCCCATGTGGTGTTTTACCGCGGACCCGCAGTGCGAGTTGGGTCTACAGGTCTGAACAAGTATAGACACCAACCACCCGCCGTTGGTTTTTCGACTCAACGAGAGAATGAGAAACGTCGCGGCGCGCGGAGGAAGTTCCTAGAAATTCAACGAGGCCCTTAACGTCTTATGGACCCTCACTATAATGTTTTGGGGTCCAGCTCACAATGCATACCTTTATCCCCACTAAACACACACGGACACAACACCCACACTTGTCTTGAATCTTTCAGACCATTTCTATATACCCACATTTATTTTTATTTCAATTTCTTTTTTTTTTTTCTACCGTTCACAAATCTACGTGGGCATAGTATTTATTTTATATACTAACCTATTACCTAATTTTTTTTTTTCTCTACCTTTTAAAAAATGACCAATATATTTATAATGATGTAAGGGCTATAAATGTGTGTGCAGTAGGAAAACAAGAGAGAAAAAATAATGATATAAAATAAAATATAAATAAGATAAAAAAAAATATTTATGTGAGAGTAATAGAAAAGTGTAAAACGTCAATTGAGAATGTTCCACCGTAAATGGTAAAATCAAACGAGCACGCCCATTAATCTTTCAAGTATCTTTAACTCTCGTTGACGCCGTTGATGCTCATCAAGCAACAAATACGATTACACGTTTATATAAATAAATGTATGTATCAATACGTGTAAACCACAATATGTCGATATCAATTCCCCCGTGAACTAAATGGCACACACATAAATATAAGGAAAAATCTGAGACAAGTATATAAAGAGAAACCCATTCTCTCACTTTTTTATTTATTTATTTATTTACTTATTTATTTTATTTATTCATTTTTTTTTATTTCACTCTCACTCTGTTAAATTGAAAAAGGGAGGGAATGGAAAAGATGTCGTGAGAATTCCATTGAAGGACATATATTACAAACTCACATGATCCATGTGGAATTCTAACAATCTTCAACAAGACCTATCTACATTAATCATCGTCTATTCACCTATAAAACCTTTGATTTATATACATGAAAATGTTTGTAATATGTTCGGTCAAGTTTAGCAAGCGATAATCCACAGCCAAACACAAAAGAAAAAAAAAATAATAGAAAAGAATCAAACAAACAATAAAAGAACAGAAGAACTATAAAAAAAAAAATTCTCTCCTTCAATAATTACAACCAGCAGACAATTTTTATTTTTCATTTCTCTTCCTTTTTTTTTTTTTCTATATACCTCGACTACCATTGTACAAAACTGTAGCTCGAGTCTAATATTTCTCATGACTCGTGTTCCCTCGAGAATTTATTTTTTTTTCTCCAGTGATAAAACGTCCCCAGGACGATATATACCACCTTCGTTAATATACAACGACAACGAGAGTTCTATGGTGTCACGAGCGATATTCACTGTACATATACCCTCCGGTAAGTATATAGATATATATATAGAAGTCAGTCGCATCATCTTTCGTTCACCAATCGCGTATAGCGAAGGGCCGGCCCGCGGCAAACCGAGTACGGAACAATGAATTGGACTGGGCGCCATAGTGGCAAGCTTGATTTGTTCTGGCGCGCACGCGGATTATGCCCGGAAGTCTTCTCTTTATCACCCTTTTTTTTTTTTTTTTATTCACACCGCCCCTGTCACTGTCTTTCTCACATTTTTTTTTATTTATATTCCTCTCATTCCTGTCTCCACAAGTGTGAGAAAGAAAGAAAAAAAAAACTGTATGTTACATAATGCATATTATAAAAAGAGTTTTGTATTACTTGTCGTCATATCGCCAAGTGAAAAATATTTTCAACGATGACTGTGCTGCAACTATCGTTGCTCGAGTGTCATTGTGTCGGCGCCTAAAGACACTCGTTCAAGTCACGAGATCGCTAGAGAATAAGAGCACGGGAATAAATATATGAACAATGGCGGGCAGAAATATTCATTCCAACGATATGATATTAAAAAGAAAAATTTACTCAGCTCTTGCGGGCGGCTTATCGCACAATGTCACGACGACATGTCCAATAGTGTATTTAATATCGTAACCGACAACATTTCATTGATATCTATATATACATGAAGTGGCAGAAGCAACGAAGCAATGAAGTGGGAAGTGAAGCGGTGCCCTGCGGTTTTGTGTCAAGACTCCTGGCTATACTCCAAGTATTTTTCATTCATCTTTTATTTTTTATTCATTTTCTCCGTTGCATTTTTTCAATTCAACAATATTTATGTTGCAATTGATTTTTATCTACATCCGGTTTCCATTAATTTATAGAGTATAAAATTAAAAAATATAAACAAATAAAAATAATTCATATCACAATTTTTTTTCATCAGTATCAAAAAATTATTTACCAAGAAAAATATATTAATACGCGATAGATTAAAAGTTTTACCTAACTTACACCTGGGTGGTAAACGTTTATAATTGTAAAAGACTTAAATAAAATAATGAACAAATGAAAAAACAAGACGTCGTACTAAGAGTTGTATACATTGAAGAGTGGACTATACTTCAGCATTAGATGCAAGAGAAATAGTAGATATTATATAGAAACGTGAATAGTCGAGGAGTTGAACTCGGCTGCAATGATGGGGGCAGACATCAGCGGAAAGAAAAGAGTATAATAAATAAATATATATATATATCGGGCGTAAAGGATAAAAGAAAAGACTTGGCGGACAACGGGCGCATCAGCAAAAGGCAACAGCAGCAGCAGCAGCAGCAGCACACCGTCGTCTTCTTCCACTCGTGTTTTATTTACTTAAGACTAGTAGCGGTCTCTGGGCAGGTAGAATTCCACAGCTGGAATCTTAATAAGAGTGTACAGGGGTTCTCCCTCTGCCTCCCGTTGTCCATCGCCCGCCATATATATCCATTTACCCTTTTACCCGCTTATATACATTCACGTCATCAATGCAAAAATTAATGCAGAATAATTATGTAAACAACACTTTGAACAAAAAAATAAAATAAAATAAAAATAAATGTAAATTGAAATAATTTCATTTTATTCGCTTAAATAATTATTATATATTTTCAATTTGATTGAAAGGAAAATAATCGCTTGATGATTATATTTATAAGATAAAGTCATAGTGTGTCTAATTCATCACATGATAATAATCATTATAATGTATAATTTGCAGCTTCTCTTTTCCCGCCGCTTTCATTTTATTGCCCCATGAACGTTAATGTACACACACTATGTTAAGAAATTATTTACATGTATTAATGTATATAAATATATACATATATCCATGAGGATAAAACCATCATCGTTATTTTTTATAACACTTATATGCATGTACATGTGTGTAGATATACACCAATATTTTTCATTTCAACACAACAGATGTATTTATATATACAGTATCATAAGCACGCACGTGCTAAATTGCGGACGCAATTGTTGACGTTGTACTACATGGATACAATGTATACACGCATAAATAATATTTAAAATTATTTATACACGCCAAACATTCACCCGTGAAATAAAATTGAAGATAAATAAATAAATATATAAACTCAATTTTCGTGCAGATTAATTTATTTAATTTCAAATATATTTTTACGTGCATCGAAAATTTTTTTAGTTATATTAACTATAAAAATATATAACAAATCCCCGAGCTAAACTTGTGATTTATAGCTGTAACAATAAACAAAAAACACTGTATATTAATTATAAAACTCTGTTAATTATAATTCAATCAACAATTGAATTTATAATTAACTTTATAATACTACGTTATACAGTTGACTTATTGCAACAGTTTCAATAACTTTCCGACTCGTTAACTAACAAACAAACTGAATGATTATATTTTTTATTTACATGTTACTCAAAACTCGACATAAATAAAAAATATTATAAATCCCCCCCAGTGTCCATGGGTTAATTAAACTCTTTATACAATTACCTGACACTCTTTAACAATAAAATTTCATAACCAAGTAAATAATTACACTACAAAAAGCATAATTACAACCATCACAATTGGATAATTATCACTTACAGTAATCATAACAATATTTATTTCCTCACAGTGTGTGAAAAATATAATAGAAAAATCTCGGAATATTAAAACCTAAAGCGTTTCATTTGTATAAACGATTAAACGATACAGTTGCCAACCCCACAACTCCCTCAATTTTTATCCGATATAATAATAAATATAGAAAAAAAAAAAAATATAAAAATTATGGGGCGGGTGGATCTGTCGACACGGGATCAGAGCTTGTATATAAGTATCTAAAGTACATATAGCACTGAAGGGAGAGTAGTCCCCATATCCCCTCTGCACTCAAATACATTTATATGCATATATGTACATTGTACATATACATATATACATATGTAATATCTTGATATATATAATGTGCGTGTAATACACCCCACTCATCACGCGCCACTTGCTTCCCTTCCCCGCAATACCAGGCGCCCAATCGCGCATTTATATATCTGTATATTTATATCAAATGTGTATGTGTGTGTATGTATATTATGTGCCCCCTTTGAAACGATCGCTGAACCCTCTTTGGCACCGACCTGTTCTCTCTTGGATTTTCTCCTAATATTATATCTCTGTTTCTCATATGATATTGCCTATTGCTATTACCCTCATACACTCAACCGTGTAAACCTGACGAGTTATGTTTATATTATGATATTAATAGACGATAATATGCGGGGTGTATACAGACTCAATATGCGTATTATATATCAGTCAACATGGTCAAGTCGCGGTTGTATGATCGTGGTCATTGGGATAAGGGGGATAAATATATATAATATTTATGGGGTTGTTGGATATTCGGATTATGTATGAAGAAATCTTCAGTGAAGTGTGTGTCAATTTTTTTTTTTACGATGAATCTCAAAGTGCGGTTAGAAAAAGATATTATCTCCGGGTAAATAAATAAGGGATAATTTTTTTTTTTATGTATAAATAAAGGAAAAATAAAATGAGAGAATTTCGTGCGAGAAATAAGGGTTGAATTAATTTTGTTATATAGCTTCTGTTGTGAATAATAATTTTAGATATTATTATTAGAAGGGAAATAAAAATAGAAAATGAATAGTAAAATAAAAATTGTGGATAATTATTTATTTTCTTTTTTTTTTTTTGGTTTTTATGTATATGGGAGAACCCTGTGATTTTGTATTGAAATACAGAGTCCGCAAATCTCAATGGGATGTTAGAGAGAAGATAAACGAGAATGGGTAGGTGAATTTGTGAATGTGTATAGTGATGCGAGAGAAAAGAAGAGGGATAGTATAGTTATTCTACGAATGAGGTTCGCCGTCCCCTCACGAAATTCTCCTCCTTGATATATCCACCCTCAGGAGGACCCGCATCTCGTTATATGAAATCATATAATTAGCACGTCGTTGCAGTCAACTATACGTATATATGTATACACGTGTGGAGATATACATATATATGAGGGCTCATAAATGAATAAATGTTGAAGTCTCTCACGAGAATGGAAAGAATCAACGTATGGGGACTCACTTAACGAGAATGGGGATACGTTGATGTAGAGAATTAAAAAAAAAAAATGATTTTTTTATTTCTTCCTAATTGGATCGTGGTCGTGTGTTTACTTTCGTTTTTATTATTATTATTTCCTCCTTTTTTTTTGGAGTATATTTTTACTGGACAAAAAAATTACGAAAATTTGAGAGGTACTACTAGTTTATTTAAAATGCTGTTTTGTTAATTCAAACACGCACACACGAGTCACATATATGGGAATATAAATGTGCAAACGAACTCTGTATAGTCAAAAAATTTCAGACAATTTTTTTTTTTTTTTTTTGAATTTTTTTTTTTCGTTTCTCTGTATATATATAAGTATTCCTTTCTCTTGTTTCTTTCGTTCTCGTTAGCGCTCATTAACAGGAGAATATATTTTTAGAAGAAAAAAAAAAAAAGAAGTGATAATCACTAGTATATACTTAAATGTGAAGGCAAAAAGTCACTTCACTGTTAAAGTTGTTAAATAAAAAAATTCTGCAATTTTATTTTATTTTTTTATCGTGTATATATATATACATATATATAATTTTTTTTCTCAATATCAGAATGAAAAGAAAAGTTTTTCATCAATGTTATGTAGTCTCCCGAATTTTTATGGCCACAATTTGAATATTATAAATTAAAAAATGTGAAATTGTGCCACATAATAAAAATCAATATATGAAAGTGAATATATGTATATATGTATACACATAAAAAAATATTTTATATTTTATATCTCTATACAAATAAGAGACAAGTGTCTCCAAGCGAATTTTTAGTTATATCCCTCAAAATATATTCACGACACATTTATATATCAAGAAGACGCGACCCTGCCGCTGATGCTCCGCCTCCCTATTTCGGTGACATCGTGCAATGATGATGGGTCGGTTTCCCATCATATAAATACAGTGTATATATATAATATAGTATCGCGAGAGAGGTAAAAAAAAAAAAAAATAAGCAGTGAAGAAATAAGAGAAAGAACGTATACGAACGACAGTGGCGATGGTAAGATGTGCAAAAAGGTTCGCTCTTTGATCTTCTACTTCCTATATATATATATATATATATATATATATATATATATATATATATATATATATATATATATGTATAAATATATTACTGGAGAGGAAATAGAGAGTGAGAATGAGAGCAAGACAGAGAGAAGGATGACACGAAGATGATGGCCTCAATATTCTCAACTATCTTTTGAGTGTATAGAGTTTACGACACGTTCCACTGAATTTTCTCGTTTGCACTTGTCCGTTATTTCAGTGTATGCAATATGTATATGTATATATAACATATTTTTCCTTCGCACTATAAAATGAAAATTGAAAAAAATGATGAGAAATATTTAATCAGTGAATAGAATATATTTTTATAAATATTCGATGAGAAAAATTATTAATAGATAATTAAATTGTTCGATTTTTTATTTATTGTGTATATATAGATGAGAATTTTGTTGAGAATTAAGTAAGAATTAATAATGCAGAGCTATGTTTAATTTAATAGTATCGTTAACTTGAAAAAATAAATTGAGGATATGTCCTCGAAAAGATGTAATGACTTTGCAATTTTATATCACTGGGAATTGATCGGAAAATCACTGCTTTAACTAGCGAAATATAATTTGAGTGACTCCAAAATTACATACATGTCATTGATGCTTGAATGAGAAAAAAAAAAATGATTGATAGCCAACGTAAAGATTTTAAATGATGAATTAATGCCAATGAATTGGAGAACGATTCTCGTTTATTCTAAACAATTTAATTTATTGTATTTATATTACTACAAATTCACCTAGAACATAGCGGTATATTCTTCATTATTTTTCTCAATTCTACATTAATTATAATGCAGTATAAACATATTTAAATCGTCGATAAATATATTTTAAATATTCTTTAAATAACAGGAAATAATCTTAAAATAAAATGAATTTTTTGCAGAATTTTTCTTTACTTTTCGCTAAAGTTTTAAAAATATATTGAAGACGTTAAATCAATACTAAATCTCACGCGCTTTCCAACAGTAATATAATTATTAACTAGATGTTGTATGTTTAAATGAGACAAACTAATGACACTATTTGATTTTATGGGGAAATAAAATTAATTTATATAACATTGTTATTGAATTTCTCGTATCGAGAATGAAAAAACTAAGATGAAATAAAAAAATAAATCATGAACATTTCAACTTCCTGATTCCACAATGTACGTGACCACAGACTTGTATATAGAGAAATATACTCAGTGCCACGCCATCAGCAGCTGATCATTTCTTGGTTTGTTATTACGATCCAGTTATATATATATATATAAGGAGTATACAAAGATCGTGATGGCATTGCCACGTTCAATTGTCTTTTTTATTTCATTCGAAAAAAAAAATTTATATACATATATATTTAATTTTATTTCTATATCCTTTCTCTGCAAAACTCCCCAGGTGAAAATGCACAATTGAACGTATCATAGATCAATGACCTGACATTAAATAAATAAATTTAAATCATTAAAAAAAAAAATCCATAATATCAATTTCAATTTCGTCAAATAAAAAAATAAAAATTTTCTCTAACAAAAAAAAATGAATTATACCACTCGATTAAATTTCTACAATCGCGAGTATAATAAAATAATTCTTGTATGTAACAGAATTAAAAAAAAAAAAAAAAAAATTAAATAATAATCACATCATCATTATAATCATCATGCATTTTTGAATATAATATATGAAACATAGTCGAAAAGTACCGAGGGAGAATTTTCGTTTTGCCTTTAGCGCCGATTAGTCCGCAATTAGGTACGCATTGTTATGTTAATCCGAGGGCATTTTAAGCTTGGATAAAAAAGAGAGTGTGAGCAAGCAAGAAGGAAAATAAATTATATTCATAAATATATATATATATGAATATTATATATATAAAGTATCAAGTGAGATAATATTAGGGTGAACCATATATCCATACATACATTTATACATGTATATACTAAATGATGTTATAATATTTCAACACTACACCACTCAGGATTGGCCACTAGCTCAATTGATAAATCATTTTGTAAATGACGACTAGAAGAGGGGTTAAGGGGAGAAAATGAAGGGATCAACGATATAATACTTCATACATATAATACATATATACATCTATTTATTTATTTTATTTTTTCGACAAAGGGAAGTCTATATATATATATATATATATCGTCAGTGAAATAATTCCCTCAAATAATCATCAACCGCACTGTTCTGTAACCCGTAGCAACAAATTCGTGTATATAAATGTACCACAACTTCCGGTGCCTAAATTCACTCGCTTCAAATTAAATAATAAAAACAAATGATCTAATTAAAAATATAACCTACACTAATTATCCCCGATAATTAAAATACAAAACAAAAAAAAAGTAATTAGTTAGAATAACACAAAGATATATTTATTCTAATTAACAAATATTAATTTATAAATAATTTTGATACCTAATATATATTCACTGATTAATCAATTATTAATAATATTTTTCTATACATATCATCACAATGTTTCTCATCAATCTTCATCATCATTGTTTCCAATTACATAAATATACATTTATAAATCTATATATATACATGAATATATAAATATATATTCGAACAATAAAACCGCACAATGTTTTATAATTATCGCGAGTAATTTGAGATGGGCGTTGAAATGATATATCAGTGACCATACAGAGAGATATAGAGGGAACATAGAATGCTTGTGAAGTGCATCATAGGTATGTTCATATATATATACATATGTCGCCTAGTGGAATCAATATCGCAGACGCGAGAATTCTACCCTAGCGTGTTATACATACGGCGTGAATATGAACGGATAGTGGTCGTGTTGTGGCGAGGATCCATGAAGAGTTTATAGGAAGTGAAGGGTAAAGAGAGTAGAGCATAGAGCGGATGGAATTTGCAATGTACCAAAGAGGGTATACAAATGTGAATATCTATATATTTATATACCCAAAAATAGCGCGAGGAAAGGGGATAGTTGTTAACCACATATACAATTGATAGGGTGCAAATGGGGTCGAACCGCGCCTCTTCTAACAGCCATATTACACGCGTGTCATATTTATTTAATACGACTGACATCGCCGCAGTATATTATACACGTTATTATTTCTACTTATGGTTTCAAACCAACTGCCCACCCTCTCAATCATATTCTCACTAAGTTACATATAGAAATGTACCCCCTGTGACCCACCCGGGGGTGCGCTCTATTGAGCGTGACAAGTGTCCCATTTGTAGTTGTTCGTTCATTAGGGTGAATATGATACGTATAAAGTTTTGAAAAGTAGAAAAAAAATAAATTGGGGTTATTATAAAAAAAAAAAAATTTTTTTTTTGTGTGGACTCACGTTAATTTGGCTTCTTTTATTGGTAGTAATTGACTGCTTGGATAAATTGTGAAACACTTACCTGTAACAGAAAAAATAATGGATTAAATTTATGAGTTAAATATTTAATTTTGTGTAATATTAATGAATTGATTTTGATTAATTTTATTGAAATGGATTTATATGTTTAAGGGTATAATTTTTGATTTTAAAGTCGTGGCACGTTGCCGATGTCTGATGAAGTGGCCATGTAAAATGAAAATGAAGAATAAAAAAAAAAAAAAAGGGAGGAAGAGAACGATAAAGATGAGTCTGGGCTCGCGTCATATTTTATCATCATCGTTACGCGCGAGACTTCGACCATCTCTTACTTTTACTCCTTTATTTCTTTCTTTATTCATCTCTCTTTCTCGCCACATCGTTCACGTGAAAGTGGCGAGTCAAGTATCTTTAAAGATGCGAGGCATATAACATGACGAGGAGCCGCGCACAGTGAGGACCCCATTACCCGATATAATAAAATTCGCCAAGGAAAAAACGAATGCAGAAAAATGAAAAAAAAAAAAAAAAAAAACTCAAATAAAATAAGATGATGAGGGGCGACGCATAACGACATGAGTCTGGACCATTGGCATACAAATCATGGACAGACTAAATAAATAAATAAATAAATAAATAAATAATCAAGACAAAAAAATAAATGAAAGAATTATTGAGAAAAAAATTTTTTTTAAAAAGAAAAATATTAATAAAGCAGAAGTCAAATTTTATACAAGCCATTGGGACAATGTTCATAAAGATTAAATGTTGATGATGAAGATCAAATAGCGTGAGAAAAAAAAACCGAAGGAAAATAAGAAAAAATGTAACAAAAAAAAAATGATAAAAATATAAGACAGAGGTATATAATTTTATTTGTTAAAGAAGATAGATATACTACACCGTAGTGTATATAAAGTTATCACGAGATTTCCCGCGTAAAAGTTTTGTAGTCGTGTTTGACAGGAGAGGTGAGAGAATCTAAGTAGGTAGACACCAAGTTAAGTTGACGCCTTATAAATACATGTATACATACAAACATATATACATATATTTTCTTCATAAATTAAGTATATAAAAGCGTCGTGAGGGCGGCGCCTTTGATCCCAAGAAATAGTTCCCCTGTGTGTACCTGCATTTACACGGCACACTGACAAAAAGATAATAAAAAACGAAAAAAAAAAAAAAAGATGAATAAAAATAAAACTTTAAATAATTGCAAAGTGTTACTAAAAAAAAAAAAAAAAAAAAACAGAAGAAAAAAAAATCGGAATAAAAAGAAAATAATTATCGAATCATTTATCGGTATACAAAATTATCTTTAATTAATTTCTCATGATAGTCACGTTTAAATTCCACGAACGGAAATACATTATGCTCGAGAATTAGAATGACTCGGTAGCCTTTGGAATAAAAAAGAAGACAAACTATATAAAATAAAATAAACAGAGGAAAATAAAAATAAAATTAAATTCACCAATGAACGAGCTAGGGAATCCGATCGACGTGACTTGAGAATCGCTTGAGGAGAGTCAGATGATAGAGGGCAAATCAACAATTTACTATTCATCGTATCTTGTGTGAGATGCACGACTATATAAATATATATACATAAAAATAAAGTATCAACCATTATATACATTATAAATAAGTTATACACATAATATGCGTATGCCTGCATTTATACAAATAAATCCTTGCATATATTTCTATATATTTTATATTTATATCAAACTGCAAATTAGACATTGACAATTCTCATTCTTTCATTCCATCTCGTAATTCTTCTCTTAATTCTCTTCAACTTTTTCGCGTGATGAATTGTCAAGAGCCAGAATTTCCACTGCCCAATTATCGATGAAAACCACATTGGTCGCGCGCGAATCCTTAGGTCGTTAGGGTAGTTAACGAGTTCATGGCACGTGACAACGCATGGCCCCTCTTTTACTCCCTCTAAATTTGCGTGTATACACACGCCTATATTGCATATATATAAAAATACATGAGGAGTATTATATGCACACACGTCTGATTATTCACCAGCGTCGTTGCGACTGATCAAAATCACCATTCACAATTCCCTCCAGACAGTTGAGAACCGCTACTTTTTGTAGCACGATCCAATACGTCCGGTGGGGACCGCGTGTGGATTTTTTAGAGGTTCTCCAACGATATCAAAGCTCCGATTGCAGCAAAAGAATATATTCAGCGTGCGCCACTATACATAAACAAGTTGTATATCCATATATATTTTGATATTATTATTTATTTATATATTTATATATGTAAGCGACAGAGTGAAAGACGAAAACAAGACGCGGTACGAAAAGGAAAAGAAAAATGATACATATGTATAAATGTATATAGATTCATGTACTATATATATCTATGTATACATAAATATATGCACCAGTGCTGTGTTCGTATTCACGCACGACCCACGCCTCATTTTTTTTCAACGAATTAAACTGGGCCAAATAAGTTATGTATATTTTTTTTTTTTTTTTCATATATTAGCATGTTTATTTTGTCTTTCAACAAAAACAAAAAAATTCATACTTCTGTATTAATACAATGGAATTAGAATTTATAAATAACATTTTAATAATCAGGCACCAAATTTTAATTCACACGATAAAACAATTTATTTTTTATTATTCCAATTCAATTGTAAATATATTCATTGAAATTTCCCATGTAAACTCATGTAACAATTTTGCTTTTATCAATTAATAATTAGTGCTTGAATATTTCCAAAATAATTATTTTCATTCATGAATATAAAATTAACGGTTATGATAACGAATGTGATAATTGAAATTAAATAATTATCAAGTACGATTTATTTAATTATCAAATATTCCGGCGATGAAATAAAGGATTGTGAATTTTGATATAGAACGTATATATGCACGTATATATATGTATCTCTTGCTCTCGCTGTATAGTAAAGAGGATGATTGCGTCGCGGTGACTATAGAATCAGCAGAAACAGCAGCATATAACGTGTCGTTAGCGCCGACACCCACTGACAAACGCGCGCTGCTGTACCAGTAATACCTCTTCCTCTGTCTGTCCATTCTCTCTTCCTCTATCGACACACATATACATACATATATGTATACGTATGTGTATGTATGCATATATGTATTGTATCACTCGCGCGCCTTCGTCGTTGTCTCTCGCTCGATGTGGCGCGCGGACAATGTTGCCGCTTCGTATATAATGCGGCATCGCGCGAGTATATATCTACACACTGCCCAGGGACGTGTATTGGCCCTTTTTTTTTACTGCAAAATTTTCAATTCCTTTTTTTTTTTTTTATTCAATCCATTTAAAATAAAGATAAATAAAAAGAAAAAATAATTAAAAGCCAAATGATAGATTATAAAATTGTTTTTTTTTTGTACTTTGTATTTAAATTGATTACACACGTTAATGAATTTAATTTTAATCGTTGATTTAATGTTGATATGCAAAAATAAACGATGAAATATCGGTGAATTTGTGTGGACGTTCGTTACGTGACCGGATAAATAAAAGCGCCGGTGGAACGACGACGACGAAGACGATGACGATAAGTCGATATGATAATCGAATCGTCGAAACTTCCGGGCACATTCCAATTCTCTCTGCAAATTTTTTATCATTTTATTCTTCTGTGTATATATAAATTTTTTTTTTTTTTTATTATTTTCTTGCATTCTCCCTCGTTGGCTCTTTCTCCTTTGCACTTTATATACATGCGCGGCAATTCCATGTGCATTTAATCGATGCAGAGAGACGTGAGTTGGGGTGAAGGCGCGCGTAGGCGTCGTCATTGCTCTCTTCGTCGTTGGCACATACATACCGCGCGCGCACTTTATCGGGACACCAATGCCCGCGCACAAACGATAAATAAATCCAAGGTTTATTTGGACTCTTGCACGGATATCGTTATCGTTACATATATTATACACATATATGTTGGTGATAAACAGCAATGTGCTCCTCAACGCAGAAATCGAGCCCTTAATATAAATTATAATAAAAGCACACAATCTCACAAATTATTTTTTACAATTGATTCAATTATAAACAAATACATAATACATTATATTATATTTTTCTGAATGGAAATTGATTTATTAAATTAATTAATATATTCGAGAACAATTAATTGAAATAAGCGGGTTGTAAATTTACATTAACTTATATTATATACTTGATATTTCAATTGAATCGAGTAATACAAAATGACAATGTATAAAAAAAAAAAATATATATCATCGAGTATGATGTGCGATCACTTTCGATCGCGTGACTTTCATTGCACGCAACAATAAAGGCTCTGTTGTAATGTAATCGAGAGCAAGGTCGCTATACATTATACATACATATATATCCACATGTGTGAGGGGTATGTGTATCAAATCGCACAGAATTAAACACATAAAATAGTATATAATATTTTCCCACGATGAAAAAATCGCGACAAAAATTGTTTTGTTTAATTTCATAAAATTTTTTTTTTTCTATCATATATTTGTATGTATATATATGAAACTGTCTCGGTCGGTATATATATGTACCTACTATACACATATATACACCGGAGTATAACCAATTTCGTAAAGGAAAACGAAGAGAAAATGATAGAAAAAAAAAAAAAAAATGAATGAGATTGTGCGCGCGCGGTCGACGTATTTCTCGATTCGGGATACGTCAAAGGGCGAAGGCGGCGGAGCTGTAATTGGCCAATCGATTTCCTCTACAGCACATTCCCTATCCGTGTTTATATATATATACATATACATAGTGATGAGCAGACAGAGTGAGTGTGTAGACATATATATGCAATCTTTTCCGTCTTTTTTCTCCCCTTTCTCATATATAGCCAACTATTTTTCCCCTTTTTCTCTCGCTACGTCTCTTCTAGTCGTCGAGTGGTCGAGAGAGAACTCGTCGACTTTTTCGCTCAATGGCCGAGAGGGTGGCGCGGCAATGGCGACGAGACGAAGGGTGCGTCGGACCTCCCACAATAAACATCTATATATCTATATATGTATAAACATATAAAGCTTGAAGCACACCAGTGCCTTGAAGAGATTGCGCGGGCGGCAGAGTGAGAAAATAAGTGCGCTACTGGATGACGGATGAGTGCCCACACGCCGACGCAATTGCCACAGCAGTTTTTCGCTTTATAGATAACACAGAAAAATAGAAGGAGAAATGGCAATTATCATTCTCATTGGCTTGTGCGAATGAAATAAAAAAAAAAATATATAAAAGCCAAACGGGGGAAAAAAAAATAAATAAATATTGCGAATAATAAAAAAAAATAATAAATAAATGAAAATTCAAATATTTTAAAATAAGAGAAAGAAATATACGCACATACTGCATTTGATGTCATATAATTTCAATAAACTCTCACAAATATATACATATATATTCATATAAAAATATATAAACACATATATGTATAAACTTTTGCGATATTTGCTGTTCAGTTTATCGTTATTATTTATCGGCCCACACCCGCAGAGAATCGCGCGTTGGCAATATAAACGCGTTCCATTGCAATTGGGGGGGAAAACGCGCGTGGCGCAAACAAGGAAATAAATTTCATTAAAGTATATAAAGAAAGAGAGTGGGAGAAAGAGAGGGTGGGACGAATTATCATGCGACCATTCTCCATCTTCCTCTCTATAATATACATAACCATATATATATATGTATACTTATTTATTATTATTATCATTATTTATCTGACACTTTTACTCAGTGCGATGAAGTCTCAGGATGAAATTCTATACAGCGGTGCTCATCGTATCTCATCGTCGCACAAATGCCCGCGCGGTAAATGTTATTCGTAAAATATATATACATATGTATACTGTATATGGATAAACACGTGCAGTCTTTCATTCTCGCCTGGTTCGTTCAAGAAAATACAATATTTATGTTGATGCCAGGGCGTCCGACGCGGGTATTTAAGTTGTGTAAATCCAATAAAAACGCCAAACCCGCAATAAATAACCTCCCTGTTCGTTTTGCAACGGGAACGAACGGAAGAAATAAAGAAAAAAAAAGAGGTAAAAATGAGAAAAAAAAAATACGTTAGAGACAAGAGGATGAGAGGGAGAATCAGGCGGGAACAAGAGAACGAAAAACAAAAAAAAAACAAAAAAGGGAGAGAGAAGGTGGTGAGCTCAGGTTATATTATATACCTGCGGGTCCAAAGTGAGGCACACACTGTGCGCAAAACGGCCTTCGTTCTATCGAGATGAGGGATGCGCGAGGCAAAGAAATAAAAATGAAGAGAGAAGAGAAGGCAAAGCAAAAATGATGGTGGTGGTTTAGTTGCAGGAAGGATAAAGTGTGAGTATAAAAGTGAGATGAAACGCGTTGTTAGTTGCGCGGGTGAGTCCATGAACACTGGACCCAAAGGTATATAGATGGATGATGGAGAGCCAGTATAAAAGCGAAGAAGATGATGGAGAGAGAAAAGGAGTTTTTGACCCTGCGCGCTAACGGGACCCTTCCTCGCTTCTTTTCGTGTTCATAACACGAATATCCGCCTGGCCAAATGATAGTGTTCATCGTATGAGCCCTTGTTTCACATGGAAACGAGACACCTATCTCTCTTTCAGTTACTTTATCTACTCCTTCACATACTTCTCCCTTTTACATTTTATTTTTTTTTATTTTTTATTAATATGAAAGGAAAATATCGTTTCATACTCGTGATTCCCTCCTGACCTTATTCCTCACCCTCGTTATGCAACGCGCGTCAATAATAAAGAAAGAAAAAAAAAAAGAAATTAAAGAGAAGAAAAAAGAATCGATGAAGAAAAGTAGAGAAAAATATAGGCGATGATGATATTGAAACTGAGGAGTAGTAGTATATATGGAGCAATTTCTTTTTGCTTTCATGCAGGTGCTCGAATATAATAAACTTGAGAATTTCAATCCTCTGATTTTTTTTAAAAGATATCTATGGTGGTGTGGTAAATTAATAAGTAGATGATGATGATGATGATGATGGAGAAAAAGCGCCGGTAGAATATATGATGATGATGATGATGAAGAAGGTCGTTGCGATTTGTTGGCAAAATTGCACAGGGGATAAGAGAAAAAAAAAGAAGTGAGGATACGCTTCACGGTTCACTTGGGACATAACACAAGACCACTCGAGGTGTTGATTATAATTATTTTTTTATACTCGTTGCCACTTCAATTTTGTTACAGTAGTCAAATATATACGTATATATTTATGTATGAAAAGAATGTTGGAGGTAAAATGGAATACTTGAAATTTTTAATGAAGAAAATTCTTTTAATGATGCATTAATTTTTATATATTTTTATTTCACTCGATGGTTTTTCATCATGTGTATATATATATATACTGAACTAATAACTCTATTATCACATATATACCTTTGGTAAATGACCAAGAATTTAATAACAATGACGACAACGATGAAGAGGTTTCGTTGATACTGAAAACAATTGTTTGAGCAAAACCTCCCACATTTTTTTTTCTCATTCTTTCACACTCTGTGTATTATATTATACAACAAAGACAATAAAGAAAACTATTTTATTCTTATAACCAAGATTGATATTAACATAGAATGAGACGAGCTGTGATGAGCAAAATGCAATTACAACACCAATGAAATTTTATTTTCTCCGTCACGATAACATTTAAATTGTCATTTATATTTAAAAATTTTTATTATTATCACACATAGCAAATATACTTCTCTCTATTCATCAAACAAATTATACCATTGTATAAAAGAAGAATCAATTTTGCTTCAAAACATTTTCATTTTCATTCACTTCGTTTTAATACAACGAAAAAAAAAAAAAAAAATATATTGTAAAGAGAATCGGTACAATATAATTCATCGGTCATCATTAGCATATCATACCAAGTAATAATGCGCTGCTGAGTATATAACATATGTATATACCTGCATATATATTTACCACAAGGATCCACCTATATGTATAACCATCATTGGCGCGAAATCCTGTTTTATCGACCTGATCACTCCTGCAGTTTCTCATTCTCCTCCACCATCGTATCTCTTTTTTATACTCTTCTCCTTCTTCTTCAGCATCGTCCTTCTCTCATTCCCCGAACATTTTTTTTATCTCTTCTTTTTATTATTATTTTTTTTCACTGTCCGGCAATGCCTGGCCTTGGATCTCTTCCTTTTTCATGCAAATGAGAAATCGGCTGAGAAGCCTCTTTCTCTTTCGTTATATATCCTTTTCTCTTTCTCCTAGGGGATTTCGAGGAAGAGTTATGGACGACCGCTTTCACCGGCGAACACACGAGGCTTCACTTTGAAATCGATCGTATAGCTGACATCATCCCCCTTGTATGAATATATATCGTAACAAACATAGGTATATACATAAATATCTAAGCCTGTATGTACACTATACATATATATGTATTAGCTAATGACAGATTTGCAAAGCATTATTGCATTTTCAAATTAAATCTTAAGCTCAAAAAAAAAAAAAAAAATGGATATGAAAAATTTTATATTTGCTATTGCAATTTCTAGAACAATGTATTAATAAATAATTATCAATTATAATAAATAATTATCAATTATAATAAATAATTATCATTACGTTGGATATTTTTTATCTAACATAATTTTGTTTAAAACTAAATCTATTAAATATATAACATTAATCCACAATCAAACTTGAAATAGAGAATAAAAAATTTTTTTTAATAATTTTTTTTTCAATGTACATTTCTCATATTTTATCGTAATTACTAACATTAATGGGTTCGAATATATTACACACACACACACCCACCATAACATCATCGTCCTCACCTATATAAAATATATATAAATATCAAGTAGAGTAAAATCGGCGAGAGACTACCAAAGTTACAAGAGGATAAAAGGACACTCTTGCATACAGTGCCTCGGGCTTTTACGGTTGAGCGCGATGGGCCTGTGGAGTTGAGTGCGGAGAGGAGTATACGCATTATCTAAATGCGCGACACACTCGCTCTGTTCAAGCCACATATATCCATCCGTTTGTTTCCACCCATCCCCCCTGTCGCACATACACACACCAATAAATATATATACAGATACAGGTACTTTTCTTTTTGCCACTCTGTTACTCTTTTTTTTTTTCTTCCAACTTCTATCTCCTCACGCTCTTTTCTCTGCCATCGCTCAGGATTTCTATATATACAGACAGATATATTGCTAAATACATGGCCATATTCGTATGTATATATTCTCCCTTGTGCGGAAACAAATTGTATATAAGTGCAGCAGCATCGTTGTCGTCGTGTGTCTCGTTGGTTGAGTGCGTTGGCTTCCGAGAGCTGCCCATTGGGCGTCAAGTGGACAATCCCCAACTTCATCATCATCATCATCATCATCATCTCATCCTTTTGTATAGGACTTTTTATTTTATTTTTTATTTTTAACTTTAAATCTTCTTTATTTTTTTTTTTTTATTTTTCGCTTCTTTTATTCTCATTGTCACATACCCACGCCACACGCACACGCATACAAGTAATATGTGAGACTTAAAATTCATGTGTACTCGAAAGAGCCCAAGTCAAGCCCCTTTGTATAAATACGTTTTCAGCTGCGTGTGCACGGTTGAATAATTTTGGGGATAAGTAAAGTCAAAAATATATGTATTAATGTGGCATTGCCAAAAGAAAAAAAAAATAATAATATAATTATACAGACGATGAAAAAATAACTAAAGTTCAATTTTGTTAAAAGTGAGTAAAGCAGTTATGCAGGTGTTTTTATATATTTGTATATGTATACTGTATATTTTTGTGAATTTTAAATTTGTCAATACACTGTAATGGTTTATGTACTTCTCGAATGTCGAGTTGTATAACTAATCTAAAGTCCAATTAACAATTTGATGAAATTGAAATGGACAAACGTCATAGTAAATTTGAATACGCCAATATTTTGGAATTTTATAACTTTTAATTTTACAATTCAATTGACTAGAATAATAATTTGTCTTTTTTATAAATGAAAAAAGATAAAAGAAAAAATATATATTCCTTTCATATTGTTCGCGTACCTGAGTTAACACAAAAGATCAATAGACAATAGGTCTAGAGACTCTAGAAAAAGATGACGTGGACATTTAAAGTCACGACAACTTAGTGGTGGTGACAAGCACGTGTATACATATTAAACTACCTTTTATTCAAGAATTTTCCACAGTCGATTCAACGATTAAACACGTCAATTTATAATCTTTAACGGCGTACGAACCTATTTCTTGTAATATTCCACGTGGCTCATGTAAGGCAAAGTGGAGTAAAATAAAATATGCCATCGTATAGAGTTTGGCTTTGTGTTCGCAACTACGAAGATTATATAGAGATAATTGAGGAGCAAAAGGAGAATAATGTAAGTAAACTAGCGAGAGTCTTACATATATAACTGAGCATCAGAGAAGTTTCCTTATATAACGGTGGTGCGTTTTACAATTGTAACTAGATGACTCCTAAATAGCGGATATATAGTTTCTCTCTAAAGCTATTTTCTGCCAGCGTTTAGAGAACGCATACAATTCACTGTGCGATGAACGACGTGCATTTCTTTCTGACTTGCAAGGGAATGCGAAAATTACGACCTCCTTCATCTCTCTAAAACCCTCTTGCTGTTAAGTGTATAGTAAAAGATAGAAAGTGAAGATGAGAGGAATAAAGAAAGAGAAGTAAAAGACCGAGGCGTAACGAATCATCAGCGCATCCGGCGTATTCGACGAACGATCGCCCGTAAATCGACTCACATAATACAACCATGTCTATGTAACTATGTACGTTTTAATAACTCGAATTTTCGCGCAAATTATTTACGAGAAAAAAAAAACAGAAAGAGAAAAAAAAAATACATAAAATTCTAAAATCATTTTCAAAATTGTTATATATTTTTTTTTTCTCCTCTCATTTTCCGCCAATTACATTTTCTAATACTTCAAAACACATATACACTTAACAATAAATTGCCCAGACAAATTGCAATCTTCTTTTATTAATTGCGCAAATTTTCTAAGTATTAAAGAAAAATAAAAAAAATTTAATACCGTACATTTATTTATTTTTTTTTGCGCCAAGTTTTAGAGAACAAAATAAAAAATATACAAGTCCGGGGGATGCAACGAAAAATACGGGAGAGTCAGGACGCAACGAAAAAAAAAAATTATACACATATATATATCGTTAAAAAATGAAAAATAAAAAAAGACAATGACACGAGGTGGTGTAAGCACGCGGCTTGGTAGGAAGAATGCAAATAACAAGGGGCGCCGAATGTTTTCGAGCTGGCTAGTAAACCTACAGTGAAATGGCGAAGGGGCGAGTGGCGTGCGGGAGGAGGAGGAGGAACAGAGAGCATGTTTCACCGATGGTTAGCGTCAAATATTTGGTGCGTGTGTGAGGCATGGCAACGCCGCGGCGTTCTGTGTGTGCACTACGGCCCCGCGAACATGAGAGACGAACGAACGAATGAACGAAAATGAACAAGCAAACGACGACGACGACGACGACAACGACGAAAAGAGAGATGCAAAGAGGTATATAATGCAAGAGTAGTAGTTGGTGGTAGGTATACTTTATAGAAAGAGAGTACCGCGATAACTCTCGGCGCACGCTGCCTCGTTGGTGGTATACACACGCTGAAGCGCGCGCGATACCGTCGTGCCACGCAAACTAATTGAGTAGTTGCTTTTCTCGTGAGCGTATACCAAATTATTCACATACAATATATGTGACTTTGCGATAATGTATGTGTGTATATATATATGTTGAAACTATGTATAAGACAATTTAAAAATGCACACTGAAGAAGAAAAAAAAATATTGATGAAGATTATAAGTAAAAAAAATATATATAAAAAAAAAAAATTTTTGAAGTTAAAATGCACACACCGGATGCATGAAGATTAATGGCGCAATTTTTGGCATATCCTGCGCGCAACATTTATGATGCTGAGTGTGCGACAATTTAAATGACACAAATGGTCCGTAGCTCGTATATCAGTCAGGCGAAAATTAAGGATAAAAAAATATTTTATATACACGATAAAATAAAATAGAGAATGAAATAAAATCAGTAAATTGAATGAATGAATGAATAAATAAATAAATAAATAGATTTATCGGAGGGAAATAAATAGAAAAAAAAGAGCAAAATAGTTTTCGATAGATCGGGGCACGCGCACGACTGTACAAATTACAAATTGCAGTACAGACAACAGTGTACACTGTGAGGGAATGCCGTTAAAGGAGCGAAAGCGACAAAAATTCGTTTGCACGTCTGGGTCCCGTAGCAATTATTTTTCCACAATTTAACAGTGTATTTCACCAATATACACACACATTATATATATGAAATATACATACGCGGGTATGAATGTGTGTCCAAACAAGAGATTCGAGTGACTATATGCAGCACCTCTCGACGCTTGGGAATTAACAGCGAGGTGCGGTGACCGATAAAGTCACTCGTTATATACCTGCGAGTGGCCACGGTGTGATCATAAAGCGCAAAGAAGAAGCTTCGAGTTTTACTCTATACAGATAATATGTATATATATGTATGTATGGAGTTAGTGTGGTGTTTGCCGGTAAAGGAAAGAGAACATGATGCGTTATAACAGGCCTTTACGTTCCGGAATTACACACGGACATATCCACTTTGAATTTTTCTCTACACAACTATTCTTCACCATCAATATCCATGTATATATAAATTCATATACACTGCATTTATTCAACAGCTGATTGAGTAAAAAATAAAAATTCCATCGCGAGGTGTCACGCGATCACTCATATTAATTTATATCAAGTCAACGCAATGAAATTGATTGAGTTTAAAATTAAAATAGAATAAAGTATAAATAGTGAAGTAGAAAAAAAAAATTACTGAACAATTTTGCAAATGATATTTTTTCTTGTTTGAAAAATTAAATAAATAATCTAAATAAGAATCAAAAATTTTACAAAAGGGCGCGGTGGATATTTAGACACACCCTAGAAATAAATGAAAAAAAAATAAAAAGGGATGAAAATCACTGTAGGTAGTAGACATAAAATAATAAAAAATAAAAACGACATAAAATAAAAAATTTGTTTTTGCAATTATTGGCGTCGGTGATGCATCGCAATTTAAGGTGTGTATCCCACCAGTCATATACATTATGTAGGAAGTTATACATATATATATATCACGGTACAATAAGCGTGTTAAATGGTTACAATATTTACTATGTGGTGGTCAGTAAATATATTGGTTAGAGTGCGAGTTGGTGTGACGAGTTCAAGTCAACGAGGCAAGAGATATGAAAGGCGAGCATATATACACATAAATATATATGTACAGCTGTTATATATATGTGTATATGTATTATGTATATATCGACTCGCCTCTCTCAAGTGTACTTACATTCTCAATATGAGAAAGAAAGAAACCAAAAAAAAAACAAAAGACACGACAAACTTGATACATAACATGCAACCCACTCGTTTCATCGCATCGCAACGCATCATTAACACCACTGTCATGTGTCATAAATAAATAAATAAATAAATGACAATATAAATATCAATTATTTACTCGTTTTTTTTTTTTTTTTTCATTATCAAAACTTTCAGAGTGAAATTTTATTTCTTCATTATTTATAATGCTATCGAACATTAAATCACAAAATGAAACATTGTATTAAAAAATAAAAATTAGCAAAACGAATAAAATTTAATTTATTTTATTATAAATAAAATTTGGTTGAAAAAAAATTTTATTCAACTGTTACGAATTAAATTTTTATTTACCACATATGAATTGTTTTTCCGTGTAATTTTTTAAGTTAATATTATCGGAGTAAAAATAATATACTACTAATTGGAGTTAGATTTGAAAATAAACTTGAAAAAAAAAAAATATATATATATCTATGGACACTAAGTGAGGCATTAGTCACATTCTATAATGATTAAACGTCTGGTACCTGTTCACTAACCGGTGTTATAAACAATGTACACGCGAGTTACTGCCCACACATTCTATCTTTGTCTTCCTCATTGATTCAGTCTTCCATTTAAAGTTTTGAAGTGCAAACGAGCGCCACGATCACCGAGGATGGATATCGCTCGTAAACTACATCACAAACAGTTGTATATCTATATGTATATTGCACGAGTAAAGCAAAATTTGCCCTCAAGCCACACACATTGGCCGCGACTATATAGACTCAACTTCATGGTAATATAGTCCTAACATGTTATTCAAAATTAAACATCATATAAATGTATTAAAAATAAATTATATCAAAATCATTTGCATTCTCTTCAAGCCAAAAAAAAAAATACCTTCGTCTAAGCCTACATATATATAAATATAAATATAAATATAAATATATCATGGTTATGTTCATGAACATGAAGCATCAACACCTTCGTCGATGCGGAACGTAAAAAAAAAAAATCACAGCAAGAAAAGACAGAGTTGTATGGTAATAAAAAAATTCCAATGGCATTTTGAATAGAAGAGAAAAATACATTTAACACGACGGAAGCAGACTATGGGATTGCCACATACGCGATATTGTTAGGCATCATATTATCTCTTTTGCAGACACTCCGAGGGTGGTGTTACGTAAAAAAAAAAAATGAAAAAAAAAAAAACCTACGAAGCCATTGGCCCGTGGAACGGTTGTATCAAAGAGACGACTGTTGTGAGAATCGCAAACTATAACAAACACTGTGCAGTGGCAAACCTACAAAGAGCCAACGATTTACAAGCTACATTGCATCGCTCAACTCAATGGGATGTATATAGTAACTCCAACTCTTCAACAGTGGACGAATGATCACATGATTGAGCGAAGAGCCAAGCAGCATTTAGTCGGCTTACTTGTATGATGAGTGATTTTCAACGCGTACCAGAAGCCACAAATCTCAATCTTTTTGTCTAATTATATTTATTTATAATATTTTTTGTATCTTATTCATAACTACTTTACAGTTAATGTAACAATAACATCACTGTCTGCATACCAGTTTAATTGCATTATTTTATTTTTTATAAATAATATTAATATGCAAAAGTATATATAAATATAAAAGTAGGTTTTGACGTTTAATTGATCGTATTTATTGTGAACTCTATTATAGGAATTTATGTGGAATATATTGGTTGAATTAATCACATTTTCACAGACATCAAAGGTGGAATTAATAGAGAGAAAAACCGAAATATGATTTTTATTTATTTTTATTTTTTATTCACTTTTTTTTTTTTTAATTTTATTTTATATTGGAATTTGTCTGTGCATCTGGTTGTGATGTGAAATTAATCGAATCACAAATTAACACGAGTCATATTGTATATCGAACTGTGTTGGTTTTATTCCCTCAGGGCAAAAGCATTCGTGTACGTATCTATATATAGATATAAATGTTTATATACTCATGAAAATATATATATATAATTTTCCGTGGCTTCTGGTATTCGTGCGTTATAATTACGTAATTAGCTGTGGCGATTACCAAAGTTTTAATTGCTGTTGCGGTATAAGCAGCTTCGAGAATAATAAAATTATTTTGAAAACTTTTGACTGCAAGAACCACACACACATACAAAAATCCTCTTTCTCTTCTCATCCAACCTCTCATTCTCACTATTTTCCTTTATCAAACCCTGCAAACTTTCATACATCTATCTTTTTAAATGAATAAAAAAATTTATTTAAAATAAAATATGTATAAAAAATTGCTAGAATTTTTTATTTATTTTATTTTCTTCTTCAACCACAATTTAAATGAATAATTAAACGATTTAGTAATAATAAATGGCAGGTGAGAATTTTCACAATTTCTCTACTACCGCAGATGTTTCTCGAGCAACCATAATATAATACCCCCTTTCGTCATTAGCTGTTACTACTTCTAAAACACCTCGCAACTGCTCGCCACGCCATATCTCACAGCCATCTAAACGATAACATTTTTAAACTAACACATATACACAAGCACACTTGAATGTTTTTCTCTACAATTTTTTTTTTTTCCTATCTCATCATCGTCGTCTTTTGCACACTGATGATACATAAAATATTAAGTACATATAACAAACGCGACGGAACACAAGATTCACCTTAAGATAATACTTATCGATTTTTAAAATCTTTTGTCAGAAAAAAACGTAAGAAAAAAAAAAAATATCTCATCATTAATATTCACATTACATGACGATAAAAATTTTTTTCTTCTCCAATAAATATAACTTATATCAATTTAAAAATGTCAAACACATAGACATATACCTTGCAATTTAAATATAAATAAATTTTGTGAATTAAACGTGCGGTAACATGATTTAGGGTGAAAACTATATATATTTCTGTGCGTGGGTCACGCAAACATTATTCGCAACCCTTTTTACTCCTCTCATCGCTGTCTCCTTTGTCATGTAACATATTTATATTCGCACATATATTAAATAGAGTGGTGCGTTACAAAGTCACCCACCCCCTCTTGTTCCTCCTTCATTCGCCATTAATTAAGGGGTCGGGAGTTACGTTGTCGTGAGAGTTTCACTTCTCGTCATCGACTTTTGTCGTCGTCGTCGTCGTCGTCGTCGTGTCACGCTTCGCTTTCGTGTCTTATATGCGCGCCTTACACTTTATTTAGTCTTGTTTTATTTTTTAGCCCCTCTTATATCACACACGCAAAGATATACAATACATTATCAACTTTTACATATATATATATATACGTAAAAAACTACATAGCAGAAGCAATTTCTCGTATGTGCACACAAGATGAAGAAAAACAAGACGCCCGGGATGCGCGTCGAGACCTCAATTACTGTCTTCTCTACGGACGCGGTCTTGCGCGCGTTTGCCATTTCTTCTTGTTCTTCTTCTCCATCCCCGGACATATCGACACGGGCATTGGCGCGCACTTGAGTGGAGAGAACGCCCGACAAGAATAATACCGCGCGCGCGGCAATAGATCGGTGCATTAGTTGTGTTGGTCCGCGCGGCATCAGGAGCTTTATCGATCGCGGGAAATCTTCGTTAAAGATATATATCCACAGCAGCATCAGTTCCAGGAGGCAAGCAAGCAAATCCGTAAACGGTCACAAGCACGCTTGTATACACACTGATGAGGGTTACAAACTAAACTAAATCCTCCATAAATATACATGTATATGTACGTTTGCAATGAAAAAGATAAAGAGACAATGAATATAAACTGCAAGAAGAAAAATGCGAAATACAGAGGGAGGAAAGTATGAAGAAAAATGAATAACGACAAATGTAAATGTTTGTATGTGTTTGTGCCTTCGTTGTCATCTTATAAATATTAATCTGTGTCGAAGAACACAGAGAGAGAGAGAGAGAGGAAGAAGAAAGAAAATGACCCACGTGCTGTACATACGTTCTGTCGTTCTGCGTAAAATTTTTATTTTATTCGTCTTTTTTTGTCCTCTTACACGACTTTTTTTTTTTTTTTGCTCAAAGTTATACTGTATGCTCATCGTCGGTCCTCTAGTCTTGAGAACCGACTAATTTTCATAGAGCGAATATCCCCTTCTGTGTAAATGAAGACTGTATAATGTATATGTATATATAAATACTTTGTAGAGGGGGATGACATTGAAAAATTTATGAGCTGGATATGTATGAGGGTGTACAAGAGAGAGTCCGTTGTAAATTCAAATGCAAACAATAACGCAACATCCGGATATTTAATTTTGAGTATATAGAAAAAATAAAAAAAAAGGGAAACCTCCAAATTTTATTTTTATTTATTTATTTATTTTTTTTTTCGCTGGTGGAAGGTTTATATTTATTTCCGTTGGTATTTAACCAACAGTGTGTCAAATCGTGTGTAAATAAACCCAGCTACTAAAACATATAAATGTTTGGTGAATTTATGTACATTAATTATTTTATTTATTTTCCTCTAGTTTTATTTTTTATTTTTATTAGTGCGGGTGTGGTCGACCAGCGTGACGTCACGCATTTTTTTGCCTGCTCGCGCTTATAATAGCACCCGGTTTACCGGCTATTACACCCGGAGAATGAAAGGCACGCCCCTCTCATCGCCCACAACCACCTCATGTGTGTCTGTTTGTATGTGAGTGTCTCTTATGTGTCGTCCTGTCGGTGCACGATTCATCCCTCACCGTTCATTATCCTTGTTCTCGTCGTCACGCACTTGAATATTAGTCAATTATTTACACCAGTACGTATATATATTTTAAAATAAAAAAAAATTTTTTTTTTTTCACTTATACCTATCATTATTAAATTTATTTAAATATCTTATTTCACCTTTTTCTTTTCTCCGTTTTCAAATGTTTGAAATTAAAATAAATTTCATTGGCATAAATATTTAAAAGTCACGTATTTTAATATAACGAATATATTTATTGTAAAATATATTTTATATCCGCCATTTTTTTGTGTATATAAGTGTTTAATCGTAAAAGGCCTGTGTCACTTGGTCTATCAATATATATTTCACGTATAAAATTGAATGAAAAAAAATAATAATAAAATAAAAAAAAAATACATATAGATACACTTATGTATAAGAGAGATGGTAATTCACTCCCACGATGTCTCGTGTCACCCGTTTTTGTGTTGGACTTGAGATGGCACATCCTTTGTTGTACATTTATTCCACTCTTTTTCTTCATAGTATTTCTTATTTATACATATATTTTTTTTTTTAAATTATTTTTTTCACTCCTCAATTCTTCGCTTCGCCGTACCATCATATGTATATATGTATATATATTCTTGTACACGTGAGTAGACCGGTATACCTGGAGTGTGTTTTGATCGGTCGAGGCGCGCGCGCATGAACGAAAACGATAATGTATATATATATAGTGTTGGAAGCGGTGTTCCAAGAAAAAAAAATGATCGTGAAAAAAAAAATTCATCTTCCAAGAATTCTTATCGTCAATATGTATCCGTGAAAAAAAAAAAAAAAAAAAGACGTTTCACTAGATTACACAAAATAATATTCAGTCTCAAGTTAGAGTCAAGAATAAATAAAAAGCTAAGAAAAAATAAATTATAATGCATTTAAAAAAATTTTTTTTCCTTAAATGTATAATAATATAAAGAACGCTGTGCATTATTAATTGTGAATCTAAAATTTTTTTCATTATGAAGAATAAATTACTAGAGAATTATGTAACAAAGATCGAGCAGTTGAACGTGAGCGAATTTAAATTTAAAAATCATAATATATATCCAATGGATGAACAAACGTAAAATGCGGCATATCAACATTTGGAGTATATACATTTATTATCGTGCGCGTTCATCGGTTGGTGGGACTCGTGTATATATATCCCCCTCGAAAACACTTTAACGAGACTCGAAAAGTTGAGTTATGCGGTCGAGACGAGAGAGTAAGTAAAAGTGGAAGAGAGAAATAACGATATACAGAAGATAGAGAGCAAAAGAAAGAGGTCGAATGAATAAACGAGGATGGATCAGGGCCCGGTTTTGAGCAAGGTGCGCTCGCAACGATGGTCTTCTTCTTCTTCTTCTTCTTCTTCATCATCATCGTTTGCTTCTCCTCACCGCGCACTTTATAACCGGCGCTTCGGATGTGTTCCCCAGTTAGTTCTGGGCATTCTTCGATGTTCACGGGGCCCTTATATTCAACGTTTATTCTGGCTCATTTATCCCCCGGGATCGACACAAGTAAAGCGCATCCCTAAGTTTACCTTTTTCATGTTTCCTCACTCACTTCGTTTCCCTTCATCAATTTATTTATCCATCGATGTCATCAGAAGAAAAAAAATGCTCAATGGTTTGCTGTAGTAATCCTCTTCTTCTTCTTCTTCTCCTCCCACAAATGTGTCTTTACGCACCACAACACAAATTCTCATTGCAAAATAATAAACCCATGTGAATAACCCACACGACAATGAAGACCTTTGGCAATTTTTTCACGCGGAAAAATCATGAAAAAAAATAAAAATAAACAGAAATATAAAGAAAAAAAAAAAATGAGATATAAATTCTCAGTAAATCTCAGTGTTATGTTTAACGTTTGAATCAAATGTCAATGAATGCGACACATTGGCGTGAAATCGACTGGCTGTGGGATATATAATCCACACGAATCCATCCATATATATGTACCTATATATTTATACATAAAACATGTATATACATATATATTGAAATAAAGGATCGTGATGGTGACGGGCGAGTGAGAGCGCGCGCAAGAACGAGAGTGCGGATCGCACGAGACACATCTCAAGTCAGCAGGTAATGAGACGGGTAAACGAGAATCGTTTCCTCTCACCTCTCTCACCTGCCATCCTTCGGTTCTTTACCACCGCGCGCCATTTCAGTCGACGTGAACATACGTCGGGATAAAAACGTGAATCGTGAAAGACAAGCGTGGATGAGTATATGGCCAATGGGACAAGACAGATGCTGATTATTTTGTGGAAAATTTAAGGCAATATATCAAGTCAAGTCAATAAGCCAAATAATTTTCTTTGTATATAATTTTTTTTTTTTTATTCTTTCACGCAAGAAAAATACCTAAATGATTCAATTAACTCATTCGATTCTCTGTCGAATGAGCACCCACATTGATGTATTTAAATTAAGAGAAAGTCTTGAAAAAGAAAATAAATAAATGAATAAATAAAATTGTCATTTCATTGAAATGAAATAAAAAAATCAAAATAAATTTAAATACATTTCACTTTCGTGTTATTTATCATTCCGAGGTCAATAAAAATATATTTTCAAAAATATCCAAAAGAATATATATATATATTATATATATTAATGATGACGGTACATTTAAAAAATGTCTAAACCAAATACGTCATCTTATATGTATATACATACATTAAATATACGGATTCTCAAGGCATATCGCACGGACATCTTAGTGACCATTAGCAAACCCACGCGGACCATTATCTCGGCAACCGGAAAATCCTGCGGTTATGCTTGCGAGCCAAATGTCCCTTGTCTGTCCGGGAACTAACTATACGACAGCGAAGAAATTCCAACGAGAAAGCGTTATGTGTCACCGCAAAAATTGCGGTTGTTGTGGCTTGGAAGGTATATACACCACCCATAGTATTTACAGTCAAGTTGTACAAAAAGAAACGCATCAAACGCAACGAGAAAACATATGAAAAATAAAACAAAAATAAGCAAAATAGCAAAACAGCTAAAGAAAATGATGACCATACCATAAGAAAGTGATTTCCGTACTTTTTCCTCATTTTTCTCTCAACGAAAGAATTAAAAGAAGAAAAATGAAAAAAAAAAAAAAAAAAAAAAAAAAAAAAACACAAAGACCAGTGGCAAAAGAATTTCATGGGTAGATAAACGGATGAAGGCTTATCTTGACGGGAGCATTCGCGCACGCGCACGCGCATCATTACAAAGAAAAACAGACGCGTGCCACACAATGTCCTCTCATCATCACTTCAAAAATAATTTCAAAGAATTTATTTATAAGTTCCAACAATTTAGTAGTCTTAATATAAAATTTATTTTTAGCATTATCGATAATATAAAATAACGACATTACCGACATTTATTATCGTGGGCGCATGCGCTTGACCCAGAACATTATATATCGCCGCGATTGTATTATTCTTGCGCGCGGTAGACTCTCCCACGCGCAACTAAAAAGACCGTCAAGTTGATGTTAATATTTGATGAACAATTAGCGGTATTATAATAATACACGTATGCTATATAGAGAACTATAAGTAAATGCCAAATGTAAAATAGGTATCGCGGACATCTTGGTCTTATAACAATCTATATGTATAAATAAATATATATATGTACGTGTGTAGGTATTTAAAAAAATGTATGTATACATATAAACACACACAGACACACACCCTCTCATGGGAATGAGCAAGAGAGGAAAAAAGAGGCAGAGGGCAGTAGTCGTTTACAATGAGGACAATGCCGCGCGTCTCTTCCGCCGCGCAGCAACGACCGCAAGGGACAAAGACGAAGAGAGAAAAAGCGAGTAAGATAGAACTACATCAGCGGAAAACGAAAGAATGAGAGAATATATATATATGAGAATGAAGCGCATGGGCGCGCGATCAGTGCGCCACCATAAGCATCAGAGGCGATTCACAGTATTATAAATGCTCGTTCAACGATGTTGCGCGCCGTGCCCATTATATTATTTTGAATTGAACTGGTCGCCTGTTGTGAGAAAGACAGAGATGAGATATTATATGTACCGCCTTTTTTATTATAAAACAAAGGTTTTAGATTTCATGAACGTTTTTTTTAGAGCTCTTATTTTATTATTATTTTCTTTTTTTTTTTGAATTATATATTTCTTGTTCAATTGACAAAAGAAATGTGAATTGTGCACAGGTTCCACATTTTTTATTAATTCCAATGATATAATTAATTAAATTGATTTGTTCAATTGATGTACGATTAGTGTTAATAATATTTTTTTTTAACAATGCATAAGCACGAGATGTGCTTGCGTATAGAATTGACAGCGCGAGACATAATCAGGCGCCTCGCGGCTTCTTCATGATATTTTGTATTCCACTGGAGAGAGAAATGCGACGCGACTAGTTTAGTTAATCGTTTTACACAGTATCGTTAATTTTTTTTTTTCTTTCGCCTCATTCCTAATTTTTTTTTTCTCTTTTCCTTCCACTGCAGAATCACAATGAGCTTCAATAAATTCAAACATGAATTCATACGAAACAAAAAAAAAAAAAAAAAAAAAAAAGGAAAGAAACAGATAGAAAGAAATAATAAAAAAAGATATGTATATATATCTGTATAGATTAGTTATATAGAGTAAAACTAATTTGAAAATGGACAGACACCCTTTGAACATACATTAATTCACACATACTCACACATATGTTTGTGTGAGTATGTGTACATATATATATATGCAGACGAGGCAGAACGAGCGTAGGTAGATTCTCGTCGAGACACGCTCGTTGTCGGAAATAACGACATAATGACACGGTAGGAGATGAGTGCCCGAGGTAGGTAAATCTGAGATGGGATGTGTAGAGAGAATAAAAGAAAAAGTGTGTAAGAGAGAGTGCGAGATGGAGGAATAAGAGAAGAATGGAATAAAGGCGCGAGAAGAAGAAAAAAAAAAAAACCGATGGAAAAGAAAAAGGCAATGTATATATAAAAGTTGGTCCATATAGTTGGGTGTTGTTCACATTCGTTTGTCATCTTCCATCACTTTTATTTACGAATTATATTTCATCACATCGGTAAAGAAGGCGTTCACTTAACCGATTAACTTCATTAAAATACTGGAAAAATTTTATTACATATTTTTAATATCACACAGATATTATTTCCAATAATCTCCCACGAGAAATAAAAATTTTAATTCATCTGTATCAATATGTAAATTTTTTTTTTTTTTATTATAAATAAATATAAA